>CM048748.1:336386526-337825276 GCA_026315105.1 Locusta migratoria
AGTGCAAATTTCTGGGCCGCATTGACACATTTATAGTAAGGCCTAAAATGCAAAAGTGGGTTGTAGTGACATTCTGATCTGTAGCTTACCCCAAGGTCTAGGTTAGCTTCGGAGGCAACAGTATGCTCACAAATTGGAGAAGCGAGCGATTGTGAAAACAAAAATAAAATTGATTGTGGAGACATCCTGATTTGTAGCATAGTGTAACATTACCAACATACATGTCAAGGTAAGAGTATGCATCACCCTATATAGCCTTTTACCACTCTTCCAGTGTGTGCTGGAGGTCAGATGCCAGTTGCCATGCAATACTACTGCAGTACCGAAGAGCTTTTGCTACCAAATACCTGTCCTCTCTTTTGTGATAGGATTGCTCTGCTCTTCAGGATAGAGTTTGTCTCTATAAGCTGTTCTCACACTTAGAAACAACAGATTGGTTCACATTAAGCTGTTTGGGCACATTGATTTGAACCTGTCCTGCTTCCATTATTCCTGTAGCCGTCCATCACACTGAGTGTTTTCTCTGCTATACTGCACTGTCTGTGTATGTGTTCACTGTGCCGCTGTGATTGTGGATGTTGAACTATTTGAAAACAGTCAGTACAGTACACAGGTGTCCCTAACATCAATGTAGATCTGGTTGTGGGCTGACCAGAATACCATCTTCTGTACAGAACATAATTAAACGGACATCTGTTGACAGTTTGTAAAATTTTACCTTGAATTTGTCATAGGACAGGAAAATAGTTGTTTGTTGCTTTAATTTTGGATGCCTAAGGCCTTTCTGTATCAAGTAAGGGAACAAATCTCTTATTAACTTAGTTATCAGCGAAATGGAAAATACACTATTTCTCTGGAACTTGTTGAACTTTGGGCCTATGTCCTTTTACTGGGGATGGACAAAATAATGAACACCTAATATAAACACAATATTTAGGCTATTTATTACTGGATTTGAGAAGAGCTGCAATTCTTCAAGGAACAGATTCATAAAGTGTTTTTGTGATTTAAAACAGAATGTTGTCCACTCTTGTGCCAAAACATATACCAGTTCGGTCTACTAGGTACAACGATTTTGCAGTGGTTAAAGTGGTCCTCACTATCTACTCCAAATCTCCCCATAACAGATCTGTTATTTCAAGATGTGGAAATGGCGAGATATTCATTTACAGTTATATCTGACCAGTATAACAGTTCATTACCACATTTTAGATGCTCAAATCATGCCGGAACTCCCCCCCATGATTGCAGGCGTGGTGTACTGTAAGAATAAATTGGGGTTTTCGATGCATAAACCAATTGTTTGTTGGAAGCCTTGCAAACAATGATACATCAGAGCATATTATGTACTTTCAGTCAACAAGTGTCAAGGTTTAAAATTGTATCCCCATTTTCTTTGCAGCTTTGCGTTAGCCTGAACCGTTATGACAGGTTTAGCAACTGTAGCCCTTCCATGAACGTTAAGCTTCAGCCATACTGTAAGGAGTAGGTTCACCATTAGATTTGAGAAAAGCCGCAATTCTTCAAGTAATTAACATATTTGTGTTTTCATACTCATAAACATAGCGAATTTCCGAGCGCCGGTCTAGCGGACCAGGTCTTGGCTGGAAAACTGTGGATCCAGGTTCGAACCTCTATCATGCCAATGTTTGGTGGATTTTTCCCCTATATATATGGTTTGGAACTTAAATAGCAGCAACTATTTATTCACAATCAATACAAAAGCGATACTTGTTTGCACCTGTTACTGTACTTCAAAGTAGTTGTGAGCTTTGTGTAGAACCTGTTGCCAGTGATGTGGGAGGTGTAGTATACTGTTATGTTGATGATGCGAATGGAGTGGTTTCCTGCCTGTCGAATCTCTGGAACAGTTATGAAGTGAATGCCACAAAGTGGTGCCTTCATCTTCGGAATCAAATCAGAGTCACAAGGACTTAACATTCGGGGAGTATGGTGGATGGTACAGTACTTCCTAGTTACATTGACCGAAGCAAGCACCCATCAGGGGCTCAGCATTCAAGGGTTGAGCCATACTCCCCTAAATTTCTTGTTTGTGGTAGAACCGATGGGGATATGTTCAGTAACACTAAGCCACTCTTCTTTGTTGAACACTTAGAAGATAAGTTTGGCGAAGTTTCAGGGTTGTCTAAGATGAGAAGCGGTGCAGTCCTCATAGAAACGGCATCCCCAGCACAGTCACGGGCACTTCTGGCCTGTGAAAAGCTGGGTGATGTGCCTGTGACCATCACCCCTCATAAGAGTCTCAACATGGTTCAGGGGATAGTTTACCATCGTGATCTCCTTCTGCAGTCAGACAACGAATTACGCGCCAACCTTGAACAACGGGGGGTCCACTTCGTCAGGCGCATATATAGGGGGCCTAAGGACAACAAGGTAGCCACCGGTGCCTTCATCCTGGCCTTTGAGGGCGATTCTTTGCCGAAAAGGTCAAGGTTATGGTATACCGGTGCAATGTAAAGTGTTATATTCCTCCTCCGATGCGGTGTTTCAAATGCTGGAAATTTGGGCACATGTCCTCCAGGTGCAATTCCAGCTCCACCTGTAGAGAATGTGGGCGTCCATCCCATCCGGACGCTCCTTGTGCTCCTCCTCCTATTTGTGTAAACTGCGGACAGCACCATCCCCCTTGCTCGCCAAACTGCACGATGCTCCATAAAGAAAGGAAAATTATGGAGTACAAAACCATGGACAAATTGTCATATAACGAGGCCAAAAAGAAATTTGAGAGACTGCACCCAGTAGCACTGAAGCCATCATTTGCGAGTGTCACGTCATCCCCTTTCCCTTCGGTGACGGCGGCCCTATTGTTTGTGCCAACTTCTGTGGGCCCTCAGGGCCGTAAAACTGCATCAGCCCCCTCGATGGTCGGGGGCTCTTCACCATGTGCTCGCCCCACTACACCTCCTGGGGGAGCACATCCCCTCACACCGTCGGGGACAATGGTCCCCATCACTCAGCCGGAGAAGCAACAACTTCCTCCAGCTCCTCTCGCTCGGAAGGGGTCCCTTGGGACGCTTCCTTCCGAGGCATCTCAGAGTACCATGGAGGGTCCCAGCCCATGGCTGTCGGACTCGCACGTCCTTGGTCAAAGGGCTCCGCACGCTACGTCAGGTCCTGACACCGTCTCTGAGAAGCCCTCTCAGTCCTTAAGACCGAAAGAACAGCAAAAGGGAAAGAAGAAGAAGCTGAAGAAAAAGGAATCTTCCGTGGCTTCAAAGCCACTCCTTGTCACTTCTTCCGCTTCTGACAACGAGTTGGAAATCCTTGCATCCCCCAAGGATCTCGCTCTCCTGGACGCTCCAGAACCATTGGTTCTGGATCCAGTCAGTACACAATCGACAGCAGCAGGTAGTGAAACTATGAGCTAATCATCCTTATCATATCATGGTCTATCCAGTCAGCACTAACCAAATTCTCCAGTGGAATTGTGGTGGTTTTTTTTCTCCCATTTGGCAGAGTTACGGCAGCTTCTCACCATTTCACCTGCACTGTGCATTGCCCTGCAGGAAACCTGATTTCCCCCGACGCGATGGCCTGCCCTACGAGGCTATCGGGGATATTACCGGAATCGCGCAGGTTATGACAGGTTTTCAGGTGGAGTATGTCTATTTGTCCTTTCGTCTACATACAGTGAATTAGTTGCTATCCAAACGCCTTTAGAAGCTGTGGCAGTCAGGGTGAGGACTACAATCGACCTCACCATTTGCAGTATATACCTGCCCCCAGATGACGTAGTACCCCAACGTGTTTTGGCGGCGCTGATTCCTCAACTCTCCTCACCTTTCTTACTTTTGGGGGATTTTAACGCCCACAACCCCCTGTGGGGGGTACTACGATTACTGGCCTTGGCAGAGACGTTGAGAGTTTATTATCTCAGCTTGACCTCTGCATCTTAAATACCGGTGTTGCCACACACTTCAGTGTGGCTCACGGCACTCACTCTGCAATTGATCTGTCGGTATGTAGTCCTGGCCTTTTACTGTCTGTCCACTGGAGAGTGCATGATGACTTGTGTGGTAGTGAACATTTCCCGATATTCCTTTCACTACCACGGCCTCAGTCCCCTGGAGGTTTGCCCAGATGGGCCCTTAATAAGGCTGATTGGCTCGAGTTTACTACCGCTTGCAAAGATTGGCCCTCCAATGGATGTCGCCATAGATGAGGTGACTGACAGTCTCATCGCAGCCATTATTTCTGCTGCTGAACATACGATCCCTAGCTCTTCTGGATCCCCTCGGCGGAGGTCGGTACCCTGGTGGTCACCGGAGATCGCTGAGGCTATTAGGGATTGCAGGCGTGCACTCCAGCGCCATAAGAGACACCCGTCCTTGGAGAACCTTATCGCATTCAAGAGACTCCGTGCACGAGCACGTCTTTTAATTAAGCGTCGTAAGCAGGAGTGTTGGGAACGGTACGTGTCCACTATCAGTACAGGTCTGGGAGAAAATTAGACGCCTCTATGGATATCACAGTGCCACAGGCGTGCCAGGGATTTCTACGAATGGAGCAGTTTGTACGGACCCAGATGCAATTGTTGAACATCTAGCTGATCACTATGCTCGTAGTTCTGCATCTGTGACTTACACGCCATCTTTCCGTACCGTGAAAGAGCGGGAAGAACAGAAGCGACTGTCCTTTTCAACATGTCAAATGGAATCCTACAATGCTCCATTAAGTGAATGGGAATTCCTCGGTGCCCTTGCACATAGTCCCGATACCAGCCCCAGGCCAGATCGCATTCATAACCAGATGCTGAAACACCTGTCGGCGCAGTCTACACACAACATTTTATCCGTGTTCAATCGCATCTGGAATGATGGTGTCTTCCCGTCACATTGGCGAGAAAGCATCATTGTGCCAGTGCTTAAGCCGGGTAAAAACCCCTGGGATTTGGACAGCTACCGACCCATCAGCCTCACCAACGCTCTTTGCAAACTGCTGGAACGTATGGTGAGCCGGCGGCTGTGCTGGGTACTAGAGTCTAGAGCCCTGCTGGCTCCATGTCAGGGCGGTTTCCGTCAAGGCCGCTCCACTACAGACAACCTTGTTTACTTGGAGTCCTGTATTCGTACAGCCTGTGCTCAACGTCAACATCTTGTTGCGGTGTTTTTTGATTTGAGAAAGGCGTACGATACGACATGGAGACATCACATCCTTCAGACGTTACATGAATGGGGTCTTCGAGGCCAGCTCCCTATTTTTATTCAAAACTTTTTAGCACCCCTCATGTGCAGGAAAATGGGGTTCCTCAGGGCTCTGTTTTGAGTGTCTCCTTATTTTTAGTAGCCATAAACTGCTTAGCGACAGAAGTTGGGTCGTCAGTATCCCCCTCTCTCTATGCTGACGACTTCTGCATCTCTTTTACTTCTTCCAGCACCCAAGTTGCTGAACGTAGGTTACAAGGAGCCATTCGGAAGGCACAGTCCTAGGTTCTAGCCCATGGCTTCCAGTTCTCTCCTGCAAAGACCAGAGTTATGCACTTCTGTTGGCGTCGGACGGTTCACCCACAGCCCAAACTTTATCTTAAAAACCACCTCTTAGAGGTTGTTGACACTCACAGGCTTTTAGGGCTCGTGTTTGACTCTCGGCTGACATGGCTCCCCCAGTGTGCTGGCGCCAACTGAATGTTCTCTGCCATCTGGGCCATACGACCTGGGGTGCCGATCGGTCCACACTGTTGCGGATATACCAAGCTTTGGTGCAGTCCCGTCTGGACTTTGGTGCCTTGCCTATGGCTCCGCATCCCCCTCGGCATTGCGCTTGCTGGACCCCATTCACCACTGTGGGGTTCGCATCGCAGAGGGTGCCTCCCGCACCAGTACCGTGGACAGTTTACTTGCAGAGGCCGGGGTCCCACCTCTGCGGATCCGCCGCCAGCAACTGCTCGCGGCCTATGCTGTTCATGTCCATAGCTCGCCAGGCCATCCGAACCAACGTTTGCCTTTCTCCCGCACGGTCGTCCGTCCTCAACAACGGCAACCCCGTTCCGCTCACACGATCGCCTTCCCTGTCCAGTCCCTTCTGTTGGAACTAGAGTCTTTCCCTGTCCCATCTCCGTATCGGGACCATACATGTACGCCCCCATGGTGTGTACCGAGGCCATGCTCTAGGCTGGACTTGGCCGATAGACCCAAAGACTCCGTTCCTCCAGAGGCACTCCGCTGTCAGTTCTTTGCTGTTGTTGCAGAGTACACTGGATACGAAATCGTCTATATGGACGGTTCGTTGGTTTGTGGCCGTGTTGGCTTTGCCTATGTCCATGGCGATCACGTCGAGCAGCAGTCTCTGCCAGATGGCTGCAGTGTGTACACTGCCGAGTTGGTGGCCATTCTCCGTGCTCTTGAGCATATGCGCTCCTGCTCAGGTGGGTCTTTTCTGCTCTGCAGTGACTCCCTGAGCAGTCTTCGTGCTCTCGATCAATGTTACTCACATTCCTCCTTGGTGCAGGCTATCCATGAGACACTTTTTGCTCTCGACCTGTCAGGATGCTCTGTGGTCTTCATTTGGTCTCCTGGTCACATCGGCATCCCGAACAACGAACGAGCCGATAAGCTCGCCAAACAGGCTGTCCATGCGTCCGTGTTAGAGATTGGCCTCCCGGCCTCAGATTACCAGTCTGTGTTGCGCCATAGAGTACGTGAGCTTTGGGCCGCCGAGTGGCATAGCCTGAGCCATCCCAACAAACTCAGGGCATTAAAGGATACCACAGCTGTGTGGCACTCGTCCATGCGGGCCTCTCGCCGGGACTTGGTAGTCCTGTGCTTGCTCCACATTGGCCACACTTGGCTATCCATGGCCATCTCCTCTGCGGTGAGGAACCGCCTCGTTGCCGTTGTGGCTCTCCCTTGACGGTGGCCCACATTTTGATGGACTGCCGTCTTTTAGCTGCCCTGCGGCGGGATTCACTCACTCACTCACTCACACTCTTCATTTGTGTTACTATTGGCGGTATAGCACAAAGGTAAGTACTGGCCAGCCAATCTATCTCGTTTGAACAATATTTATCATCTCTGAGGAGAATTTTCATCATTGATCAAAAATGCTAATAGTGTGACTCTCATCTCCACAAATGCATACTGAGAATTTCACCTGATTTTGGATGCTCACTTCAGGATGTTGTTTGGTGCCCAGAATATTTCTACCCCACCTTCGCTCTACATCTTTCCCCTCTCCTCCTTACTTCACCCCCAAGGGGCTCACCATTCTTGAGTCAGTACTTGCTTATGAAAACTGCCCATGTGTATGACATGTAAAAGGTGGCTAATAACACGTTATTTCCAGCCCTGGGTCAACATGTAGGTCCAGGGAGAGGTGATAGCTTGAGCTATAACCTTTCAAATATGCCGATTCCTCCCTCTGTCTGGAGTTCGGCAGGTGTGGACAATCACCTAAGGGGGATGAGCGTCCCCCCCCCTCCCCTCTGGTAAAAAGGAGTGCACCGTTGAAGACGCTGTTAATTGTATGGGGGTTCTCCCACAATGGGTTCTTCAAATAAAAGAAAGTCAGGGTTATCGCAAGTCCTGGAAATCAGGGCAAAGTCAGGGAAATTTGAAAATAAATAAATATATAAATAAACAATGGAAAAATCTTGTTTTGTATCAGTAGATGAAGTGATTTGTTTACTGGGATGTCATCCATCATCTCTGACTGGGTGCAGCTAAATGCGTGTGCTGCTTCCCTGCTGCCTTATTCCTACAGCTTCTCCCCACTCTGCCTGTCCCCCTCAGCTTGCAGTCAGTCATGCCACCACTTCTTGCCAGTAGCCTAGAAGCTGGCGATGACAGGCAGGGAGACTTTAGGAGTGCTTTGATGGGATCAGATTCTCAGAGATTGTAGACACAGTGACTGGCGATCGTGGTCATATGTACACGAGTTTGTCTGAGTGATTATGTGAATGTGTGTGTATGTGTACTTTTTTTTCTGACAAAGGCTATGGCAAAAAATTAAGTTATGAGAGTGTGGTTGTCTTACTTAAGTGCCTGTATGTGGCTCACAAATCGTCTTTATGGCAAGTTGCTACATTTCCTCATTTTTATTGATTCTTAGAGTATTCACACAAGTTAATCTGTAGCATGGATTGATCACAGAGTCCTCATTTCATCAATATGCTGTCTGTGACTCGTGAATAGCTGACAACATGGGTGGATTTCCGCGACAGACCAAAATCACAGGCAATTTCTGCAGGTAGCTCTAATGGATTACACCTGCCGATCTGAAGCCCATCATTTCTCACTTATGTGCAGGAACTGCCTGTTGGATCTAGTTTCGCCTAACTGCCCGCAGGCCAGATCTGTTTGTGTGTGGCGTAATATGGCAATTTTTGTGGTTTATTCATGGACCCAGGCCTGCGATGCTCCTTGTCAAGCCAGAGGCCATGAACAGTGGAACTGGTAATGAAACTTCCTCATAATGATAATTCATTTGAAAATGTTTGTCAATAGTAAGGTTTTGAATACTATTACCAATTAACAGCATTGGCCATAGTGGCATGAGACAATGGGATGTCTGGATCTCACCACTGTTTTAGCTTTGCAACTTACAAAATTTTTCGATTGGCCCAAAATCAGGAAATTTGGAGTCTAGATTGACGGAGAATCGGGAGGTATCAACAGACTACTGAAAATCAGGACATCCCGCAAGAATTGGAACACCTGGCAAAACTAGTCCTCATTCATGTGGCAACACTTGCAGTATTATAGTACTGCACTCACACTTTTACTTGATTGCTGTGTGGAGGATCCTGGAAGAGGAAGCTTACTTTTGGCTTGTAGCTTATTGGATGTAGGGACAAGTCCCACCTTCTTCACCCAGTGCAGGTCTCTTACAGCTTATAGATCTATAAAGATAGGTCATAATTTCAAAATTGCACAGGGTTTTAGGAAATACAGTGATTGCAACAGAGCAATGCAGTGTCTGACACATGGGAAACATGAATAAATGGCCTATCGTCACGCATGAGGTTACATTTAATCAGCACTTTAGATATAAAAGAAGTTTTGACAAACTTCAAATCTGTTATTGATTTTAATCTGATGAACAATTTTCTGTTAATATTAAATTCTTGCTGTTAATTCAGAGTAAGAGTTAACTCATAGATAAAAACAAATTATTGATATGTAAATGGCTTTCATTTACACTACTTACCTGGTTACTGCCCCTTCATCTCATAAATCCAGTAAAGGAGACAACTTTCTGTTCATTCAAAATTAGAGGGTTAATAACACATCTAGACATACATAAGTCCTTACATTTCGTTGTTGTCAAATTAAGTCTTTACAAATTTGCCAGGGAAAAATGCCAAAACTGTTCTGGAAATCAGGGAAAAGTCAGGGAATTTCACTTGGAAAAACTTGTGGCAACCCTGAAACTACAAGGAATCCAAGGACTCTATAACTCTGCCACCTGCAGACATCCTGTGGTTTCCCGTACATCAGAAGGTAAACATTTTTCCATGGGTTGGCCTAATCCTCTTGTCATTCAAAAAGTAGTTGATATAATTGCAGGCCCAGTGAAGTCTTAAAGGTCGCTGAAGTCTTGCTCCGGTCTGCATTTGATTGGTTGGTTGATTTTGTCAGGGAAGCCAAAACAGTTTTGGTCCAATCCGCCACTGCCTCCACCGAAACTAAGTTTATTGTGCGATATCACTCCCTGTATATCTAGTAAAGCCAACAAATGCCACTGAACAGTGCAAAGAGACTCTTTACCAGTTCTTTATTAAACACAATTTCTTTGGGCCTGGTTGTCCCAAATGTTCTGTGCCTTTTGCTCTCCAGTGCAATGCATTCAAAGATTAGATGTGATGCAGTTTCATCACCTTTATCACAGATCGTACATTTAGGGTCCTCTTCTGTTATTCCCATTGTATGGGGGTGTTTTTTGAAAGTCCCACGGCCTGTCAGCAATCCAACTATGAGTCTAATCTCTCTCCTGTTCAAGCTCAGGATTACGGAGCTTCTTTTAAAACATGGCTTTGGCATCATTACCTTGCCATGGTTTTGTTTATAGACCTTGGTCCAATATTCTACGTGCTGTCTTCTGAGCCAGTTATGTAGCTCCAATTTGATCATCGCCTTGGTGATTGTCAGGTCCAATATATGGAGTCTCTGCCCCCATCCAGGCTAATCTGTTGGCATGTTCATTGCCACTGATCTCCGAGTGGCCAGGGACCCACAATAGGTTTACCCTATTGCTTTCCCCCTAGCTCCACCAAAACCCTGTGCCATTCTGCAACAATTTTAGATCTTGTTGCAAGAGCTGCCAATGATCTACATCTACATAGATACTCTGCAAATCACATTTAATTGCCTGGCAGAGGGTTCATTAACCACTTTCATAACTTTTCTCTACCGTTCCATTCTCTAATAGCGCACGGGAAGAAAGAACACCTAAATCGTTCCGTTTTCGATCTGATTTCTCTTATTTTATTAGGATGGTCATGTCTCCCTAAGTAGGTGGGTGCTAGCAAAATATTTTCACATTCAGAACTAAAAGTCGGTGATTGAAACTTCGCAAACAGATCACGCCGCAATGAATAACGTCTTTCTTTTAATGATTTCCACCCCAATTCGTGCAACATTTCCGTGACGCTTTCCCCTCCATAACGTGATGAAACAAAACGAGCTGCCCTTCTCTGAACCACAATATCTTCCGTCAGTCCCACCTGGTGAGGGTCCTACAAGGGGCAACAGTACTCCAGGAGAGGACACACAAGTGTGATGTAGGCAGTCTCTTTGGTGGAGCTGGTGCATCTTCGAAGCGTTCTGCCAATGAAACGTAACCTTTGGTTCGCCTTCCCCACAATATTTTCTATGTGTTCTCTCCAGTCAAAGTTGTTCGCAATTGTAACTCCTAGGTATTTGATAGAATTTACGACCTTAATGTTTGACTGATTTATCGCGTAATTGAAGTTCAGCGGATTTATTTTAGTGGTCATGTGTATTACTTCACACTTTTCTTTATGTAGTGTCAATTGCCAATTTTCGCGACAAATAGAAATTTTGTCTAAATCGCTTTGCAGTTGCTTTTGATCCTCTGTTGACTTCACTAACCGATAAACGACAGCATCATCCGCGATCTCAGGGCTGCCTGGGTGTCTGAATAGATGTAGATGCTATGACCTTTGTAACACCTACGCAAATTCTTCTCCACGCATGCCCTGATGGCCCTGGAATACTGAGGCCAGTTTCCCTAGAGAGATGACACCCTCCAGTCTTGGCTGCACCCCATATACTCCGGTCCCAACACTTTCGTCTGATTTCGACCAATGTCCCCTGTACAGTGTCGAACTATTTTCTCCCACTGCTTCGGTCTGCATAATGATACTCTTCTCCTAGAGATGGGCAGTGCCTTTCAGGCACAAAGACAGCTTAAAGCCACAATCCTACAGAGCAACCCTCTAGAAGTGGTGGTTCATCATACCTTAAATTCTTCTTCTGGAGTTGTTTCCAGTACCATAACTTGCTTGATTGTCTGACTGAGAGGAAATCAAAGGACTCTCTCTCAGATCAGAATGTCACAGCAGTGCATCATGCGATGAACAAGATTGACAGTTAATTGGTACCAACCCGTACCCTTGTCTTGATCTTTGATCACATGGTTCTTCCACCAAAGATCAAGGCTGGGTATGAACTCATTATTGTCTGACCTTGTATTCCAAACCTTACATGTTGATACCACTGTAATCATTTTAATCTCCCTCAGGGGCTCAGCATTAATTTGATGAGTATGGACTTGGCGAACCCAGAGTTCTGAGCTGGGGACTGTGTTGTGCCAACAGTCCTCCACACCGTAAACTCTGTGCGTGCTTCAGTGACCACCGTACGGCGAGACGATGGAATGTTGTACGTTTCAGAGCCTGGGTCGCGAGGACAGTACAAGCCTCTATAAAAAAACCTCAATCTTAATGTGTGTACATGCCGAAGAGATGCATGGCTGTTGAGGTAGAACAGTCGCTAGCGGGCAACCTCTGGGAAACCTGTCACACCTCAGTTGTATTAGGCTTACCGAAGCAAGTGGGGCTCTGCCTGAGTGGACATATATTACCCTAGCTGTTCCATGCAAGTTCCTTCAAAGTATGGTGAGTAGAAGGCTCATGTGAATCCTCGAGGACCAGAGACTCTTCGCACCCACAACAAGGTTGGTGCTGTCAGGGTCGCTCTGCTATCGATAATCTCGTGTTGCCCCCCAGGGGGCCCACAGCTCTTTTGTGGGTACGTGTGTGGCGCGCACGGGGCCCCGAGCCGAAGCGACCTTTCTTCCGTCCCGGGCCGCTTCCCTCTTTCCCCCCCGGTTTGTGCCTTCGCCCGGAGACGGGTGTTTTTCATCAGTCAAAGGTTTCTTTTTCGCTTCCTGTCTTCTCTTCTTGGTCCTCTTCCTTTCCAGGTCTTCAGCCTTCTCCTCTTTTTCCTTTCTCCTTGTTCTTGACTCACCCTTTAATCTCCGCCTCGGCGTTTGAGATTCTCCCTCCTCCTTCATCCCTTTCTCTCCTTCCTCCTTTCCTTCCTCCCTGTGCGTGTCTGAAGGTCGACCCACGCTCTGCGTAGCCGGTGACGGGGTAAGGCGTAACTCCCCGCCCCGGGTAGACATGTAGGGCACGTACGTACCCCCCGGTAAAGGCCGGGCCCAGGAAGGGGTGATTACCCGAGCTGATACCTTCCGAACATGCCAGTTGGTCCCTCCGTCCGTTCTCAGGAGGTGCGACCTGAGGTGCGAACAGTCACCTAAGGCGGGTGCGCCCTCAGTGAGGGCCCCCACAAGGAAGGAGCGCGCCATCGGAGACGCCGGTAATCATGGGGGACACCTCCGCTATGAAACCTTCCACATCATCTATAACCCTGACCCATAAGCGGAAACATGATTCTCAGCCACAGAAAGCATTGCCAAACATTCCTAGTTTCCTGGTGGTATCACGTACCGACGATAAGGATTTTTCTGCAGTAAATCCGTTCATTATTCAGAAGGGTGTCGATGCGATCGCTGGTCCCTTGAAGACCTGCTCTAGGCAGCGCAACGGGACCTTGTTGCTCGAAATAGAAAATGCATTCCAGGCGCAGAAGTTACTTAGAGCTATCCTTGTACATACTTTCCCTGTGAAAGTGGAGGCTCACCGCACCCTCAACTCTTCACGGGGGGTAGTGTTCTCCAGATCACTGGATGGGTTATCGGACGAGGAGATATTGAACTATATGTCCGATCAGGGAGTCACGGATGTTCATCGCGTGATGAAAAAGATTAACAATGACCTCGTGCCAACCCGTACTGTCTTCTTAACTTTTGACAGGGTTGACCTTCCATCGAAAGTGAAAGCGGGCTACGAAGTCATTTCCGTTCGCCCGTATATACCAAATCCTACACGCTGCTTCCATTGCCAAAGGTACAATCATACCAGTAAATCTTGTCCAAATGCAGCCAAGTGTTCCACCTGTGGCAGGGACGCTCATGAGGGTGAATGTTTACCTCCATCCCCTCGCTGCATTAATTGCATGGGTGACCATGCTGCTTCTTCACGGGACTGCCCCGTTTATAAAGAAGAGCGGGTCATCCAAGAGATTCGCGTGAAGGAGAAGGTCTCGACCTATGCTGCTCGGAAGTTATTAGCTAGTAGGAAGCCCGCAGTACTCCCATCAGGTACTTTCAGCCAGGTCCTCGCCTCCCCTCGACCAACTAAGGAGGTAGGCATTCAGACTTGCGATTTAACGTTCAGTGACACTGTCGTCAGGTCGGCTAGCCTGAAAATTGCTCGTTCCACCTCTCCGATCCCTTCTACCCGTTCTACGGTGAATCCATCGACCAGTTCACACACATCCCGAGCACCCAAATCTGCTACCCGGAGTTCAAAAAGGGAACCCGTCCGTGAAGATTTTCTCAAGACTCCGACGTCTCAATCGTCAACCGCTTCTTCAACCCGTCATGCTTCTAAGAAGGCTTCCAAAAAAGAACAGCCCCCCCCTTCCCCGCCGCGGCGTGACCCTTCGGTCACGCCATCCAACAGTTGCCGGCCTCGGCCGTCTTCTGTTTCACCGGGACGCTCCGTTTGCTGGGCACCCGGCCGTCTACCGGCGGTGGAAGCTGCCCCTCCTGATCAACTCCGGGAGGTGGCAGACGCGTCAATCGAACCAATGGAACATGACCCTTTGCCACTAGATGGCGATAGCAGTGCTCCCTCGAAACCCGGTCCTCAGCGGCCGTCGAGGTGATCCCGCTTGCTAGTTGGTTTTTATCCTTATTTCTTATTTCATTTTTTATCATGGCGCTCCTTCAATGGAATATTCGCGGCATTTGTTCCAATCGGGAGGAGTTAAAACTACTCCTTCGATTGCACTGCCCGCTTCTAGTCTGTCTCCAAGAAACTAAGTTGCGTCCAAGTGACCGTGCAGACTTTCCACACTACACCTCTGTGCGGTTCGACCTGCCACCCATGGAAGGTATCCCAGCCCATGGAGGGGTTCTGATGCTCCTTCGAGACGACGTCTATTTCCATCCCATTTCATTGCATACTCACCTGCAGGCAGTTGCCGTCCGCATCACTTTATTCACATTTACCTTTTCCCTCTGTAATATATATTCGCCATCGTCATCTGCCCTTACTAGGGCAGATGTGCTCCACCTTGTTGACCAGCTCCCTTCACCTTTCGTGTTGGTAGGCGACTTTAATGCCCACCACCCCCTATGGGGCTCTCCGGCACCTTGTCAGAGAGGCTCCCTTTTGGTGGACCTTCTCCACCACCTCGATCTTGTCTGCCTCAACACCGGTGCACCGACCTTCCTTTCAGACACAACACACACCTATTCCCATATAGACCTCGCAATATGCACTCCTCAGCTTGCCGGTTGGGTTGAGTGGTATGCACTTTCTGACACGTACTCAAGTGACCATTTCCCTTGTATCATCCACTTCCTGCATCATTCCCCATCTCCTTGTCCCACCAGTTGGAACATTTCTAAAGCCGACTGGGGGCTTTATTCTTCCATGGCTGTTTTTCACGATCATAATTTTCCCAACTGTGACAGTCAGGTCGACTATCTCACAGAGGTTATTCTCACCGCTGCTGAACGTTCCATACCTCGTACATCCTCTTCTCCACGTCGTGTCCAGGTCCCTTGGTGGACTGCAGCCTGCCGCGACGCGCTTCGAGCCCGGCGCCGTGCTTTACGCACCTTCCGCCGCCACCCAACTTTGGAGAATTGCATAAATTATAAACGTATGAGAGCGCAGTGCCGTCGTATCATAAGCGACAGCAAGAAAGCTTGCTGGACTGCTTTTACTAGTTCTTTTAACCGTTTTACTCCCTCCACGGTTGTTTGGGGTGGCCTACGCCGTTTATCCGGCATCAAGGTCCACTCCCCGATTCCTGGCCTGACCGTGGAGAACGCAGTCCTCGTGGACCCCGCTGATGTTTCCAACGCATTGGGCCGTTTCTTTGCGGAGGTTTCGAGCTCTGCCCATTATCACCCTGCCTTTCTCCCTCGCAAACAGGTAGAGGAGGTACGGCCGCCTTCCTTCCACTCTTTTAATCGTGAAAATTATAACGTCGCCTTCACCATGCAGGAGCTAGACCGTGCTCTCGCCCTGTCCTGATCCTCTGCTCCCGGGCCCGATTCCATTCATATTGAAATGCTGAAGAACCTCTCTCCTGCGGGCAAGTGCTTTCTTCTTAGTACCTACAATCGCATATGGACTGAAGGTCATGTTCCCACAAGTTGGCGTGAAGCCATTGTTGTCCCCATCCCCAAACCAGGGAAGGACAAACACCTTCCTTCCAGTTATCGCCCCATTTCTCTGATGAGTTGCGTCTGTAAGGTGATGGAACGAATGGTTAACGCTCGGTTGGTCTGGCTCATCGAATCTCGCCGCCTCCTGACTAATATCCAATGCGGTTTTCGTCGACACCGCTCTGCTGCTGATCACCTCGTTACATTGTCGACCTTCATTATGAACAACTTTCTAAAGAAGCGTCAAACAGTAGCAGTGTTCTTCGACTTGGAGAAGGCATACGATACCTGTTGGAGAGCGGGCATTCTCCGCACATTGCACACATGGGGCCTTCGCGGCCGCCTTCCTCTTTTCATTCAAGCGTTTTTGGCGGATCGCAAGTTCCGGGTACGGGTGGGCTCTGTTTTGTCAGATACCTTTTGCCAGGAGAATGGGGTACCACAGGGCTCCGTCTTGAGTGTGGGGCTCTTTGCCATTGCAATCAATCTGATTGTAGATTGCCTTTCAGCCGACGTCTCCGGATCTCTTTTTGTTGACGATTTCGCAATTTATTGCAGCGCCCAGCGGACGCTGTCTTGACCGTCTATATTCCTGGAGCATCGCAAACGGCTTCCGATTCTCCACTGAGAAAACTGTGTGTATCAACTTCTGGAGATACAAGGAATTTCTTCCACCTTCTCTACGTCTCGGCCCTGTTGCTCTCACTTTCGTGGAGACTACGAAATTATTGGGACTCATGTTGGATCGTAAACTTTTGGTCCACACACGTGTCCTACCTGGCTGCCCGTTGTGCCCGATCCCTTAACGTTCTTCGTTGGCACATCATGGGGAGCGGACCGTACCGTCCTGCTTCACCTTTACCAGGCCATTGTTCAGTCGAAGCTTGACTACGGAAGCCTTGTATACTCTTCTGCACGGCCGTCGATTCTCCGCCGTCTCAACTCTATCCACCATCGGGGATTACGTCTGGCGACCGGTGCATTTTATACCAGCCCTGTTGAAAGTCTGTATGCCGAGGCTGCTGTATTACCCTTGACCACTCGACGTGACATACTCTTGTGTCGGTACGCATGCCGCCTGCGGTCGATGCCCAACCATCTATCTTACCGATTATTTTTTGACGACTCACTCGATCGCCAATATCAGTTGTCTGAGATTGCCTTGCTTCCACCTGGAGTTCGGTTTCGCCGCCTGCTGCAGCGGCTCGATTTTACACTTCCTTCCACCTTTCGGTTGAGCGAAAGCCCATTGCCACCGTGGCATCAGGCCCAGGTTCACACAGACCTTGAACTTAGTTCGTTCCCCAAGGAGAGCACTACGGATTTGGTATACCGCTCGAGGCTTGTCGAACTCTGTTCGCGGTTCGATAATGCCATATTTATTTACACTGATGGTTCCAAGAGCACTGCCGGTGTCGGATCTGCCTTCGTCGTTGGGGACAACCGTTTCCAATACAAGCTCCCTGACCGGTGCTCGAACTTCACGGCCGAGCTTTTTGCCCTCCACCAGGCTGTTTTGTATACCTGCCGCCACCGCCAACCTTTCTATGCCATATGTTCTGACTCCCTCATTGCCCTGCAGAGTCTTAAGGACCCTTTGTCGAACCATCCTCTCGTGTATCGGATCCAACGCTCCCTCCAGTTGCTAGCAGATGACAGCTGTCACGTTTCTTTCCTGTGGGTCCCTGGCCATGTGGGCGTGCCCGGGAATGAGGCCGCTGACATAGCAGCCAAGGCAGCAGCTCTTTTGCCTCGCATGGCTACCTTTTGCGTCCCACCGGACGATGTTCAACGGGCTCTTCACCGGAGTATTGTGTCGTCATGGCACAGTGCGTGGCTTTCACTGTACAACAATAAATTGCGAACTGTCAAACCAATCCCGACCGCTTGGGGGACCTCCTCACGCTCCTCTCGGCGGGAGGAGGTCATCCTGGCCCGGTTGCAGATCGGTCACTGCCGTTTCAGCCACCGTCACTTGCTATCCGCCGACCCTGCACCGCTATGCTCCTGCGGTGAACTGCTGACAGTGCGACATGTTTTACTGACTTGTGTTAATTTTAATCATCTCAGCCTTTGCGCCGAGGCTGCTGAGCCACCGCTTTCCATACGGCGACAGCTCCTCATGGTGCGTCAGGCGTATGCAGCATTGTACACCCCGTATACACCTGCTTACGATATTGTCGCTCGGCCGCCTATGGAACGGTTGTTTCGTAATCGGCTTCGAGCTACGAGGCCTTTTGGGATACGTGCTAAGGACTGTTTTTTAGATATAGGTGTTTCAGGTTTTACTGTTTTGCGTCGAGGATGGAGTCGTTATCCCCCTTGGTTATTACAGAGACCCAGCCTCCTTTTAGATTTAACCAGTTTTAAAAAAGATTGCACCCCGGACATGACGTTTCGGTCAGAATTTTACGACATTTTAAAAAAGCATCGTGATTTTACAATTGTGTACACTGATGGATTGAAACAAGGGGACTCGGTGGGGTGTTCTGCAGTGTTTCCAGGTCACCTGATAGGGATGCGCCTGCCCGCTGCCTACTCAGTTTTTTCGGCAGAGCTGCATGCTATCCTCCAGGCACTGGAACACATCCGTTGGGGTCGAAGTAAAAAATTTCTACTCTGCTCCGATTCCCTTAGTGCCCTCCAGTCACTGCTGGTCATGTACCCGGCTGAACCTATATCACAGTTGATCCATGACCAACTTTACCTCCTCCAACGGCGGGGTAAAGAGGTGTCATTTCTTTGGGTACCTGGGCATGTTGGGATATGCGGAAATGAAGCGGCTGATGTGGCTGCCAAGGCGGCCTGCGGTGACCCAAATGTCACGGAGTGTGCCATTCCCTTGCGGGACGTCTACTCGGTGCTGCGCCAGAGGTCCCTTCAGTTGTGGGAGGAGAAGTGGCTGGCAGCGACAGGTAATAAACTGCGGTTGGTTAAACCAACTGTCCGACCGTGGCGAACCTCCTGCCAGCCATGTAGAGGTTTCGAAGTGACACTGACGCGACTTCGCATTGGACACAGCCCTTTGACCCACAGCTTTTTATTCCGTCGGGAGAATCCACCGATTTGTGATGCTTGTGGCGTGCAAATCACTATACGCCACATTTTAATTGAGTGTATTTTATATCGTGCTGAGAGGGCAGCGGCTAATCTTGGTCGTGCCCTACCCATTGTTTTAGCTGACGACGAGGTGAGAGTGACGAACGTTTTACAATTTTGTGAATGTTCCCGACTCTGGCCTAAGCTCTTAGGCAGGAGATTTTAGTGTGTTAAAGGACGGCTCGCTGATGCCTCTCACATCAGCGATCAGAGTCCCCCTATACTCCGACATTTTCTTTTTAAGGACTTGTAAGGTTGGGTACTGCGGTCTGCCACTTTACATCGCTGATTTGCAATATGTGTTCGTGTTGTTGCCATGGCTTACTTCATTTACTGTTGTTTAATTCTCCTGTCAGGGCGCTAAAAACCATGCTGTTGTGCGCCCAAAACATCCTATCCTATCCTATCCTTTAATCATCTCCGTGTAGCCCTTCACTTTCCGTCTACTCTGGAGGAAATTTTAGCTGATGACACACGAGCAGCTGCTCGAGTTTTGCGTTTTATCAACTTGGCCAACTTATCCAAGGATATTTAACCCCTTTAATTGTCTTTTATCTTTCGTTTTTAGCCTCTTGTTGATGTTCTGACAGTCACCATTTTTTTATGAGATCATAGCGAATCTATGTTCTTGGCTGGGCTCTAATGACCATAGACGTTGTGCGCCCTAAAACCACAAAAAAAAAAAAAAAAAAAAAAAAAAAAAATATATATATATATATATATATATATCTCTGTGGAGATATATATATATATATCGTGTTGCTGGGAGTTGGCCATCCGTACAGCCTTTACTTGCCACAAACATATGGTTGCTGTCTTCTTTGATCACTGGAAAGCTATGACACCACTTGGCGCCACCATATACCGTCTACGCTGAACGACTGGATCTTATGGGGTTTACTTCACATATTCATACAGAACTTCTTCAGACTGTGTTCTTTTTGTGTTCGAGTTAGTACCTGTCTCAGCTCATGTCACTATCAAGAAAACGGTCTGCCACAGGGTTCCATTCTTAGTGTCCCTTTATTTTTAGTCACAGTTAATGGTCTTGTTGCGGCTGTGTGGTCATCGGTTTCCACCTTCTTGTATACTGATGACTTCTGCATGTATTTTAGCTCCACCAGCATCGGTGTTGCTGAACGGTGGTTGCAGATAGTGATTCAAACTGCAAAGTTGTGGGTGTTTGCCCATGGTTTCCAGTATTCTGCCTCAAATACCCAGGTAATGCATTTCTGTCGATGTCGGTTGGTACACCTGGAACCCGAACTGTATTCGGCTCACGACCTGCTACGTGTTGAAGAGACCCACTGTTTTTTGGGCATGCTGATTGATGACTGTCTTACTTGGGTGCAGTATCTCTAACAGCTCAAATAAAAGTGCTGGTGATACATAAACATCCTGCATTGTCTCAGTCACACTGTTTGGGGAGCTGCATGCCCAATGCTCCTGCTTCTCTATATGGACCTCATCCAGTCATGCCTTGACTATGGGTGCATAGTATACGATTCGGCCACACTTTCAGTGTTGCAGCCTTTGCACCCAATCCTACATTGTGCTATCCGTTTGACGATAGGGGCTTTCGCATAAGCCCTATGACAAGCCTTATAGTCCAAGCCGGAGTCCTTCCCCAGTGCTTCCGCTGGCAAGACCTGCTAGCTTCTTATGTTGCCCATGTTCAAACTTTGCCTCACCATCCGAATCACTGGCCCTTTTTTCCAGATGCTGCAATACCTATTCCTCTATGACAGCCCAGATCGGGTTACCTGACTGCAGTCCATGTTCATTCCCTTCTTTCATCCCATCCACTCCCTGCCACTTTTCAGTATTCCTTTCAAACCTCTCCTTGGTCCATTCCTCGTTTGCAAATTTGTCTTGATCTGCCCCGTGCCTCGAAGGACTCAGTTTCCCCAACACATCTCCGTTGCCAGTTCCTACAACTCCTCGATTTGTTTCGTGGTCCCGAAGCCATTTACACTGAAGGTTCCCTACCAGACAGTCGTTTTGGGTATGGGTATCTCCATGATGACCGTGTCAAACAGCATCCATTACCTGGTGAGAGTAGTGTCTTTACCACAGAGCTTTTCGCCATTCTCTAGAAGGCTCTAGAACATCTTTGAGCCTGCCGCAGGGTCATTTGTCATCTGTAGTGAATTCCTGAGTGGCTTGCAGGCAATCGACCAGTGCTTCCCCCACCATCATAAGTGTGCTCTATTCAGGATACTGTTTACTTTCTTGGCAGATCTGGCCGTTCTGTGGTCTTTGTGTGAACTCTGGGCTACAACGGCATACTGGGGAATGAACATGTCAATCTGTTGGCCAAGCAGGCGACTACTGCACCACCTCTAGATATTGGCGTCACACCAGGAGGTGTATGAGGTTTGGAGCAATGAAAGGTCTACCACGGGTGTGAAGAATAAGCTTTGCGAAGTCAAGCTATCTATGGCTCTGTGGAGATCTTCACTGCGGTCCATACGTCGTGAATCGGTTGTCCTCTGCCGCCTCCACATTGGGCATACCTGGTTAACCTACGGCTATCTCCTTCGCCGTGAGGCCCCGCCTGTTTGTTGGTGTCATTCAATGCTGACGGTAGTCCATCTTCTGATGGACTGTCCACTTTTAGTCCCCTTGTGGCAGTATTTTAATTTAGCAGACGTGCTACCCTTAGTTTTAGGCGACTATGCCTCCATGGCTAACTCTTTAAGTTTTATTTGCGCAGCTGGTTTCTACAATTCCATCTAGTGGTGGGTTCTATAGCCTGTCTTCTCAGGTCCCCACCTATCTAGTACTTTTAAGCCTTTTGTGTCGAATGCCAAGTGGTTTTTAATATGTGCAGCATGGCTGGCTCATCCTGTATTATCTTTGTGATCAGCCAGCCATGGTATTCTGCTGTCCAGTTTTAGCTCAGTGCCTGACTTGGTTTTTCCCTATAGTGTGTCTTTCTTTTATATTGTCAGCTAATTGTTCATTGTCAGTCTGTCCCTTTTGTGAGTTTCTATTTTCAGTGTTTTGTTTTCTTTTTTAACTTCTGACAGTAAACTCTTAACTAGGAACAGAGGACTGTTGACTTGGTTGTTTAGTCCCATCAAAACAACAAAAAGCATTTTAATCACTCTTGCCAGTCATGTAAAAACACTGTGAAACGCATCGCCTGTGACGGGGATATCCATGAGGGCAATTGTTTGCCTCCTTTCTCTTATTGCATCAACTGTATGGGTAACCGTGTAGCTGCCTCACAACATTGTCCCATCTACCTTGATGAGTGAGCCATCTGGGAGATCAGGGTGAAGGGAAAGGTGCCCACAAGTGTTGCCCAAAAATGCAAGTGAGAAACCTAGTGCACACTATCTTCTGGCACAGTTGTTACCACACTGATCTGTGACCTTAAATTCAGTGCTGTAGTTCTGACAATGCCCAGCCTTGTAGTAGTGTCATCTTCATCTCCTAAGGGTGCACACCACTCTGCCAAACCTCCACCCACACTAACAAAAATACTTGCTCTGCAGACTGGCACTCGGAAATCCAAAAGGACAATTCCTGTGACAACTTTCTGCTCACTTCTTGCCAACAGCTGTCTGGGTCTTCATCTGTCACCCCACCCCTGGGTTCAAAGGAGTTGAACAAGGGGAAAATATCCTTTTCTTCTCCTTCTTGGCATCCCTCATTGACAGTGTTGTCTGGCAATGCCCTTCTATGGATGACTTCAATGTCAGTATCACCAGTAAGTACTGCCAATGGTCGATCAAGAAGCCAACATAAGGCAGATTTTAATGCCACTGTTGAACTAATAGATCATCGTCCACCCTCTAACCCCAGCATTTGCGAGCTTTCACAGTGTGGTACTCCGCAGTCACTGGGACGTCTGCTCCTCATTTGAAACATTTCAGTTATGGTAATTCTTCAATGGAATATTTGAGGCATCCGGTCTAATAAGACTGATCTTAAGCTTCTCTTGCGATCTTACTCATCAACAATGTTTTGCCTTCAGGAAATGAAATTATACCCTCACATTAGTTTTAACCTCTCACACTTTATATTAATCTGTTTTCACCCCCCACCCCCTCCCCCCAGAGCAGGGACTCCCAACTCATTGGATTGGCTTGCTGTTCATACGGAGGATAACATCATCACTCCTTTGCACACACAACATTAAACTGTAGTTGTCAGTCTTTCACTTCTTGGTTTTAACTTCTCACAGTCAAACACTGCAACTGCCGACACCAAGAATTCTTACATCTCATTGATCAGTTTCCTCCTCCATTTCAGCTGGCCAGAGCAACTTCAATGCCCACCAACCCCTTTGGAGCTCTCCACACCCCTGTCACAGAGGCACTCTTCTGATGGAAGTCTTAAACCCCCTTAATCTCAATGGTCTGAACACTGGTGAATCTACATTTCTTTCGGACTCCATGTGTACTCTTACCCACTTGGACCCTTCTATCTGCATTACTCAGCTTACTCATCATCTTGAATGGTCTAGTCTCTCAGATAAGCACATGAGTGACCATTTGTCATTCTGCTGACACCCATCCCATCTTTGCATCCACTCAACTGGTAGCTCTAAAGCCAACTGGCAGCTTCATTGTTCATTGGTGACTTTCAGTGAACATAATTTTTTCAGTATTGATGACCAGGTCAAATATCTTACAGCTACCATCCTCACTGCTGCAGAATGTTCCATTTCCAGAGGTTCCAAGCATTAAGACTTAATCATAATTGTTACAAAAATCATTAAAAATTATGAGTTTATGAGTGGAGTACTTCGATTCTAATTTTCAGGTTTAAATGACAGGTCAGTTCATTTGTTTTTGTCCTCAAAACTCGGTTCCTTCAGAGTTCTTTCATGTGATGTTATACAAATATAAACTGGTTATGAGCAACACCTTCTAGCATGTTGTTGTGAAAGTCACCAGTACTAACAGAAACTTCTACGAACTCGAAAACTGCGTAATACGGCATATGGGATGAATACACAAAGGCGCGCCACTGTGGAATCTAGCAGTAGCCAATGAAACTGTGGTATGTCACGTGACTCACAGCTGCAGGAAAAATCGTGAAATATGTGGGCAATAATAAACAACTCTCACCATATATCCTAGTTCGTCAATCTGTATTCAGAAGTTTCAGTTGTATCGGTCTTATTTTTATTGCATCCCATCTACTGATACAGTGATTTCGTAAAAAATGTGTAATATATATATAAGTTTGAAGAGCTCCACTGTCAATTCAGGTTCTCTCTTTCCCAGTGCTAGAACTTTCAAGAATTTTAAATAAATAAATAAAAAATAAGGAAAAGGATTTTATTAGGCCTAGTAATATGCTGGATAAAGAGGATGTGTTTGGAGATATCAAAAATTGACCTTTTTTTAACTTTCTTAACCTGCACACTCACCTAAATATCTTAACCTGCACTCTAACTGTAAATTATGATTTTGCGATATCTTTGTGTGCAACGTTTAATGATTATGCTATTTTATGTTAATATGGAAATCAGGAAATACAAGATGTTTGCTTCTGAGGAAGAAACTAATTAGTTATTACATTTTGCACCCCCACCCCCCCCCACACACACACACCTGCACAGACACACAGTCTTATTGCACACATCAGAATGATGTAGGTAGTAATCTGCTGGCCCTATCCCATCTGCAACCTTACAGAAATTGTTTTCACAATTTTGATGATTCGTTATTCACTTATTTTCCTTGGACCCCTTCCTACCTAACCCCCACCCTCCCCACTTATACATACTAAGTCGCATTACTATTTACCATAGTTAAAAGTTGGAACCTCTGCATTCCTCGACATATCCCTTGCCGTAATGTACCCTCATCCTCTAATGGATAGATAAAGGCCGTGATGCTCTCTGAGCTCGGGGGCGTGCTCCCTGCATCTTTAAATGCCATTCCACATTGGAGAATATTATTCATTACAAACTATTTGCATTGTAGTTGCCTTTTTAGAGATAGTAGCTAGTTGACTTTTGTTTACTAGTTTTACCCCCTTTTCAGTTGTTTGGGGTAACATTCTGGGACTTGGACTCATTACTCAGTTCCTGGTATGACTGTAGCTGACACCTCTAACAGCATGGGTCAATATTTTGCTGAGTTTGCAACTTATTGCAGCTCTCAATGAACTTGTCTACTCTAGTGGATCTTCAGTGATGTCTCGACCATCTCCTCTCATGGAGCGCCAACAATGGCTTTCTCTTTTCTGCTTATAAGACAGTCCATACGAGTTTCTGTCAGAGAATGGTGTTTCTTTACCCGTCCCTTCACTTGGTCTAGTGATTCTTCTGTTCATTGACACAGTAAAATTCTTTGGACTACTGTTTGACAGGAATCTTTGTTGGTCCTCCAATGTCTCTTATCTGGCAGCTTGCTCTACCCCTCACTCAGTGCTCCTCAGAGGGCTCAGCATTAATTTGCTGAGTATGGGCTTGGTGAACCCGGCGTCCTGTGCTGGGAACTGCGTTGCGCCAACAGGTCTCCACACTGTAAGCTCTGCGCATGTCAAGACCACCATGCAGTGCAACGGGGACTTGGCTTAATTGCCTGGGTCACAAGAAAGGTAAAAACCTCTATAAAAAAAACCACAATCTCAAGGAGTGCTACATGCTGAGGTGAGGCATGGCTTTTGAGGTGGAACAGTTTCTAGTGAGCAACCTCTGGGGAACCAGCCACACCTCAGCTGTATTAGACTTCCCCAGGCAAGTGGGGCTCTGCCTGGGCTGATGTATATTTCCGTAGCTGCTCATGGGGAACAAAATGTAATGAGTAAAAAACAGCATTGGCGGATGCCAAACTGCCATCTCTATGAGAGAACGAACAGAATTCAATGCAGCAACATACGACTCCCAATCATTTCCATCCCTGGCGACGCTGAGAAGAATGTTGGACTCGTCACCAAGGTGAGGCCTACCCCCTTTGATACCTGGTGTGCAGTAGGACAGATGGTGACTCATTTATGACAATGAAGCCTCTGTTTTTTGTGGAGAACTTTGAGGACAAGTTTGGGGAGGTGGAAGGAATGTCAAAGATGAGATCTGGGTCTGTCCTGATAATGTCATCATCCCCAGCCCAGTCATGAGCATTGCTTGCATGTTGTAAGTTGGGTGACATTCCCGTTAGCATCAATCCCACAATAGCCTGAACATGGTCCATGGAATTATATTTCATAAGGATCTTTTATTACAGTCTGATGAAGAATTATGGAAGAACTTATAGGGGTCCAAAGGACAAAAGGTAGCCACCGGTGCCTTCATCTTGACTTTTGAGGGTGATTCATTGCCTTAGAAAGTCAAGGTTATGATCTTCCAATGCAATGTTAAGCTCTATGTTCCTCCCCCTATGCACTGCTTCAAGTGCTGGAGGTTTGAGCAAATGTCCTTCCGATGTGATGCCAACCCTAAATGTTGGAAGTGCGGACATGCATCACACCCCTCCTTCGGTCTGTGGAACTGCAGCCAGCACCACTCTCCTTGCTCACCAGACTGCATGGTTCTTCATAAAGAGTGTAAATAATGGAATATAAGGCCCTGGACAGGTTGTCATACTCAGAGGCAAAGAAAAAGTATGCAAAACTCCACCCTGTGAACATGAAATCATCCTATGCCATAGCTGCATCACCATCGCCTGTGTCATACTTATTAAAAACCCCTACTGCTCTCTCTTCCATAGTGGGCCGTCAGCCCCAACCTTTAACACCTACTCCTTCGTGTTTGAGGGTTCCTCATCTTCAGTTGCCCGCAAGGTCCCTAATTTGGAAGCAATAACTTCTCCTCCTCTGGGGACATCAGTCCCCACCCCTGAGCCAGAAAACAATACCACCTCTGGCTCCTCTCACACAGGACTCCTACAGAGCCCTCCCTTCTAAGGTTTCTCTCACTTGTACAGTGTATACCAGTGAGTGACTGAAAGAGCCACTAATTGCTGGTCACAGGGCCTCAAGGGTGTCCTCATTTCCTGAAACTGAGTCTGAAAAGCCCTCCCAGCAATAGAAACCTAAGGATCAGTGAGATAAAAAGAAGGAAAAGAACAAGACCAAAGAATCCCAGGTGGCATCCATGCCACCACTGCCTACCTCTGTGCCTAAGGATGAGGTAGAGATATTCCAGGGTGGCCACCGAACCTTGAAACCGGGAAAAAGCCTTGAATTTGAAAAAACCGGGGAAAACCGGGAAAAAATCTTGAATTTCAGCCAGAAACCGGGATTTTTAACCCAAGAGATCTCGCGGCTTTAAGAGTTAAACGATCGTTCGCGTGTATAGCCGATTGCTCAGATTACACGACCATTTCAAAATGTACTTAATAACTACTTGTTTGAAGTAATTCCTGTAGTTTTAGTAAGAAAAAACCTCAAAGTTTAATATTTAAAAGTAAAAATGCCAGTCGTTTTAAAATTACGGTGACCTAAATGCTCAGATCGCTAGTGCCCGCGGGTTAAATAATATTCATCGCTTCATTTTTGTGTACAAAAACATTTCAAATATATTTCTGGGTGTTTTAAGAAGTTTTATAATTATAGGTTACGTATTCCGTCCGCTATCTATTTCTGTATTTATCTCGAAGTCTTGTTCAACCACGCGACTCAATTCCTCGCGATGTACGTCGAAGAGACGCGATGTTATCGTGAGGCGCGACTACGAAATCGCAGCTAGAATGAAAGGCGATATTTATTTGTACTACATTTTAGCAATTTTCGTAATTGACCCCCCTCAGTGATACTCATCAAAACAGATCTCGTTTGTCTGATTCTGTGTTGAAAAATATTTTCAAAGAAGCATTTTGTTGATTTTAACTATAAACTCCGTAAAAGTTGGTATTGTGATGCTTCGTTAGCATAGGCGCCGACTACAGGTATGCTCGGTCGCTCAAGCATACCCCAAAATTTGAATGGGTGTGCCAGGCATAACCCACTGAAAATTTCGGTATCATTTTTTCTTTACGTTATATTTCTTGACTGTAATTAAAATCGACTCTCTCATCCCATTGGTGGCCGGCTGGCTTTTGTAAGACATCACTCGAAATAGATTATTTTAAACAGCTAATTGAATTCGTAGGCATTAAAATCAACGTTCACATGTGAGTGAAGTGACCGTTTTTTAAATAGTCCGAATGTTAATGGAATTCCACTTGTTAAGTCAATATTGTAAACTGAAGGCGGCAACCTTTAATTGTATTAAATAACTAGAAATGAAGTGGGTTTGGTACGATACATTGAAAATGTTTACACTACGAATTTAATTCCCGTTACCTTTTGAGATAACTTTTTGACAACCACGTTACCAGTGAGCCGACATACTTGCTGCGAAGACTGCCCTATCCCTTCTACCTAAAACATTCTGTAAACAGACAGTTCTCATAACAACTTGCGAAGGTCTTTGTGTTTTAATTGGCAGCTCTACCAAATTCCCCAAACGCAACAGCTAGTAATAGATTTTTTCTGAATTTGAATTTTCAGGCTTCAACTATTTGTCAACAATTGAACGTAGTAGTCGGACCTTAGTTTCTGCTCTTTTTGACCTGTGTCACCTGTGCATGGAGTTACGTCTTAACCCTTTCCCTCCCCTCATCTTTATCTGTCCGTCTAGCCACAAGCATTTGTTCAAAGATTGTAAATAACATTGCAGGGCTTCCAATAATTCATTGTGACTAGATTTTTTACCGTTACCTTGAGGAAACAAAAAGCAATACGCTGCAGAGTTGCCAGGTTTTTCCATTGCTCTGTCGCCAAATTTTAAACAAAGAGTAGCCAAAATATCGCCATCTTTTCATCAATAAAATACCAAAATGTAACCGTCTATTCGTCAGCAAATATAGCCAAATATCGCAACCTTTACTCTGTTAACATTATTATGCTATGGTAATTATGGCATGTTACTCGACAATAATAATCCTGGAATTCAGGGAGTAAGCTGGTTATTGAGTAAAGAGTAACACAAACTGTGGCATTCTCACATTCACAGAAATCATACTGAACTTTCCAAGGAAACTCATACTTCACAGAAACATTTATCTGAGTCCATCCAAGAACTGAACCCAGAGACACCACCAACTGACAATGAGGCCAATTGTAAATATAATAGAGAGACCCCGGAAATTCAGTTACACTTAACTATCACATTTATTAATTTCATAACTTATAAAAATTACAAACAAAACTGTTCAAGAATCATTCTATCAAACTTGCACAAGGGATGTTCTCATGCATAGATTCGATTACCAATCACTTTCATCTTCTTAAAAACCAATATTTACATATGTTAAATAGAGTTATTAAATCTTTCAAACATTTCTTTAATACACACAAAATCATTAAAACATTTCGAGGTGAGGTAATTTATAATAATACACTAAGCATTTCATACTTTGAGGTGAGATGGACTTTAATTCGTAATAATGCGCCATTACACATTGAAAACCAGCCATGAGAACGACTGGGAAATCACCACGTGTTCTCCATCGACATTTATACTCTGTAAATCATTGTTAACCGCTACGTAGTGCGTAGCAAAGGCCTCGCTTCACAGTAGCAGTTGTTACGAATTTCTGTTGTGTTATCGTATGGAACGCGGAAAAAAATACTGTTTGAATGTCTCCTTGCATGCTGTAATTTATATAAACTTATCCTCGTGTTTTCAGCGGGAACCATACATACGGTGTTGTAGTATACTTCGAGATATCATTTAAAGCCTGTTCTTGAACCATCGCAAGTCGGGTTTATCTTCAAGAGTCTGTAAGTTGAGTTTGTTTACATCTCCGTGACACTCTCCCACACATCCATGATACTTGAAAACATTTGTGCTAGCTTGTGTAGGTTGATTACATTTCTCCAGCATTCTACCGAAGTATAGCCGGTATCATTAACGTAATGTCTAAAGAGTGATTGCTTGATTGCTTCGTTGTATTTGATGTAAAATGAAATAGTCATTAAGTCGCCAACCAATTCCTTTAATCGCCAAATTTAATCGCCGGTCGCCATACTGCTAGAATGGCTACTATTATAAGAAAAAGATAGCCAAGAATGCGAAAAATCGCCACACCTGGCAACCCTGATACGCTGTAATACATTTTCAAAATATATTGTTGCTTGGTGTCTAAGTTGGAGTAAATGCAACAATACTTTCAAATAATTGTATCAGGGTAAAGGAAACAAAATGATTAAAACATTTTATTACTAAATAATTGTCCAATGTCTAAATTAGTAGTCAACAGTTTGAAAATGTTATTAGTTACGATAAAAGGAACATATCCTGCACACTACCATCTGTAGACATCCCAAATTTCCATCCAAAAACTAAAAATAATAATTCTGTCAAATATACATTAATCCAATCATTATTTATATATATATGCAAAGAAATATTTTTGTTCATAAATCAATAAAATTTGGGATTAAAAGGGTTAATGTCTTGCGTATGAAAATCGTTAAAATGGTTAAGTATGTAGTGAAATACAAAAGGACTTCGACTTATAATCGTGATGGTGACGGTGATATGGAATCCATAGCGTGTATGTTTTGTGTAAGTTTTGGCTTTGCTTTGTATTTATTTACTTTTCTTTAGTAACACCTGGGTACGCCGCTGAACATACCCCAAGATTGTCAAAAGTCGGCGCCTATGTTCGTTAGTAATAATTATAGACGATTTATTTTATGGTCAACACAAAAGATTATTCCTCTCGTTATATGTTAATGAATGTTCTAAAAGCATACGTACACGCAACGTCACCTAGTGAGCTCTAGCTGGGCCCGTATGTAATACAGTTCTAACATTGTTGATTGCGACTTTTTGACATGCTAAATGTCCTCCAAAAAGATGTAATACGGTACGCGACTTTTGCGGAAAGGCAATTTCTTTCAGTTGTAATTTATTGCTTTAACAGCTGCCTTTATAACAATACATTCAAAATATCGTTAAATATATTTAGAGACTAACGCCATCTATATGTTTCTGAGATGAACAGAGTGAAACAATCGTTGCAGAGAACAATAGAGTGAATCCATGTGTGAATCGATCTTACCTGTGCCCGCACAGATGAAGTAATTCAACGTGTTTTAAAGTGAAGTGTTTGTCCGTCATGTCAAAATAAGAGTGTAACTCGATATCTGAGCTCATACGAGACAGTGTATCCGTGGGTTACATGTGATCCCAAATCACAAACGAATGCATTATGCTCTTGGTGCAACGCAAAGATAAATATTTCTTTAATGGGGAAAAGTGCTTTGAACAGCCATGAAGGAAGCAAGAAACATAAACTTTCTGTAAACAAACGGAAGTCTGTTGCTTTCCACAATATATATTACACTGTCTGTTTAGTACTACAAGAATTTAAAAAATGAAGCAAATTCATTATAACAATGTTTTCATTAAAATCTGCTGTTGAGTGATATTTTTCTCGATGACACTAGAATGCAAATACCACACAGCTGTTGCTCCAGATATGTTTTTGCATTCTCCATTTCATCTCCTCGAAGTTCAAAAACTCGCCGACAACATTGTTCATTATTACGCATGCTGGGTCAAATACATTCATTGATCTTTAGCTAAAGTTTTCCAGGGCAAAACTTATGACTGTATGGGCTCTGGAAACTGAAAACCACCATTGGGAACAATCTAAATGAATAGGCTACTTGAAAGAGGTGAAAATGTTTTTCATATCCTGAAGGTAAAGTACATCATAATGTATGTATTGAGTTCTCGATCACTAGTTCATGAGATGTGACTGTATTTTAATGTATCAAGAAGTCTAGTATAAATGAACAGGCTATGTTGCATAAGGGAATGCAATTCACATTAAAACGTACAGTATCCTCCAACTACTTGAACTCAACTTGGTCCATTATACAGGGTGTAAATTTTAAATTGACAAACCAGAATAACTCGGAAAAACAGTAGATATTAAAAATGGTTTTCAACAGCATGTGCGGATGGCAGACGCTTAGGAAATAATACTCAACCTGAACAGTTTCCACCGTTTGTGGGTGAGTAGGGAGTGTCAAGTACCAAATTTTAAATGGGAACCCCGATTTTTTATTGCAGATTCGGATTCTAAGGCGCACATCATGGGTAAAAGTGCAGTTTATGCGGCAGCGGCTAGCCGTCGGACTCGCTTGGTTAGGAACGGCAGAGCAGCTAATCAGGAGTCACGATGCCGTGGCCAATAAGAAACAGCGTTACAATTGTCCAATGTAAACAAATCAAAGCGGCGTATGCAAAAGTTTTTGACGATCAACAAGTTACAGTTGCTATCAGTCTGGATGCCACTTGATCACTGTTTCGAACATATCAAAAAATAAATAAAACATACTACACCTATTCTGTGGTTGACAGGTTCTTATATGAACCCTTGTCCCGTCAGTAAGAGAAATTTTGGAATTTCCAAGAATTCTTGCAATCGAGATAGCTCGGACTGATGTATATAAGTCCGAGCTATCTCGATTCTATGTATTCTCGAGCATACAACTGTAAGTCGATAGAATGTTTCTGAACCGGAGATTCTGACGCTACGCGCCGTCACATATTAAAAGTAAAGACTTCTAGTTTAACCTACACCTAACTTTCACTTAAGATGATCACTGTTTCGTACAGATCATAAAATCAATAAAACATGCTATACCTGTTCTATGGTTGACTGAGCACTGTGGTGTATTCATAATAGGTCACTTTTAGGGGTAATACCACAATTATCTAAAAATCCCTTTTAAATGGAAAATCAATTACAGTCACTCAAACGCAGCACCGAAATCGTCGAATAAACTTTGAAAATGACGCCAAATTTACTCGTCAAGGAACACGCAATCTTATTGGCCGGCATAACTCGACTCCTGATTGGCTGCTCTGCCGTTCCTAACCTAGCGAGAGCGACGGCCAGTCGCTGCCGAATAAAATGCACTTTAACCCACATCACGTATGGTCTGGCGGATATTTTTTTTTTAGGACAGATGGCGCTGTAATAGTAAGAAATACTTGTCATACTAGTGAAGAAATGTACTAAACAGGAAATTAAAAAGAATGAAAACCTTATTCATGATACTTCAGAACGCCACCAAATGATCCCCAAAGTGATCCCTTCCTCTCCCCGCAGTGGACAGGGCAGTCTTCCAAAGTGATACCTTAGTCCAGATTGCCCTTGTCTGAATACCAGTTATGAATTGCCGACACAACATTTAATTGAACTAGCCGGGAAGAAATGTACATATGGTATCATTTGGTTGGGTTCTGAAGCATCATCTATATTATTAACCTTTTTCTTTCCTGGTTGGTACATTTCTTCAGCAATTTGCCAAATAATTTTTACAATTACAGTGCAAAATGTTGCCAATTGAAAGAAAAAAAAATTCAACCAAACTACACATGACTTGGTCTGTAGAATCTGAATCTGCAATTAACAATGGGAGTTTCCATTTAAGATCTTACACTAGCCACCCACACCGCTCCCAAATGGTGGAGACAGTTCGAGTTTAGTTTCATTTCCTAAGTCTCTGCCGGCCGTTCATAATGGTGAAAACCGTTGTTAAATAGATACTGTTTTTTTTTTTCTAGTTATTCTGGTTTGTCAACTTAAAATGTACACCCTGTACTATACATTGTGTCAGTGTCAAATCTGGGGCGGGGGGGAGGGGGGGGGGGTCTATGGGGCTGCAGATCCCCCAAAAAGGAAAAACCTCATAATATGGGTTGGTTCTTTTTAGATCAGTTTGAGGTACAGTGCCACAATTTTTATGAGCTCTGCTACACCCCCCCCCCCTTCCCAACACAAATCTTGGATTCGCCACTGCACTTACAACTGCACTTACAACGTGACATGGTTCAACTTGGACGACATGGTTTTTATAAATATGTAACTAGTTTCTTTACGATATACTTGTTTGCTAACCCCTTTGAGTAAAATTAAGTTTCGCGAAAACCTGGAAAATAATTATTTTGAAACTGGAAAACCTGGAAAAAACCTTGAATTTGAAAATGAAGATTTGGTGGCCACCCTGTATTCACGTCCCCTGAGGATATGGCTGTTGTTGAGACTTCAGAAGCCTTGGACGTCGAACCTCAACCTCTGCAGCCAGTAACTACAAGACAGTTCTGTGCTCGATTCTCCACCTTCTTCATCAGTATGCCCTACACCTCAGGAGGTGAACTGTAGTGGTTTCTTACACCAATTGTTCTAGTTGCAACAGTTATTGTGCTGCTTTTCTGCTTCTGTGTTGCACTAAAGGAAACCTGGTTCCCTATTCAGCAGACCTCTGCACTTCATGGCTATAATAAAAACTGCTCAGCCTATGGCAAGGTACCTGGGGATGTTGGTGTACCCAATGCTCCCATGCCTCTTCACATGGTGCTCGTGGCAGTGTCTGTCAGGATCCGGACAGTGCAGTGTACCTCTCTTTGTACCTCGCTGACGTCACTGCTGTGATCACCTTACTTCCCCCACCACTTATCCTTTTGGGAGACTTCAATGCCCACCACCCTTTGTGTGATGGAACCCAGATCTGGGGCTGTGATAGGGATGTTGAGACTATTTTAACGCAGTTGGGTGTGTGCCCCCTGAACACTGGTGCTCCCAAGCACTTTAGCATGGCACATGGCACATATTCGGCAATAATCATCTCACTTTGTAGTCCATGCGTTCTTAGTTGGAGCATACATGATGAGCTATGTGGCAGTGATCACTTTCCTGTCTTCCTGTCTCAGTCTCAACCAACAGACCACCTCTCTGCAGGGTAGACTGACCAGCTTATACCTCGACTGCTGTGGTTGCTGCTCAGCTCACTACAGAACTTGATGTGGCAGTTCACCAGGTCACTGCAGCCATTGTTTCAGCTGCTAGGAAGACTATCCCATGCTCTCCAGGCATGTTACGGCCCAAGTCCAGTGCCTTAGTGGATGTCAGAGATCGCTCAGGCCATCCAGGATTGGCAGCGAGCACTGCAGTGCCACCAACGCCACCCATATGTCGAGTACCTGATTACTTCCAAACGTCTCCGGGCCCAAGCCCAGAGACTGATCCAGCAGAGTAAACAAAACAGTTGGTAGAGATACTTTGGCACTATTGGTTCTCGTACCTCCGCTTCTCAGGTGTGGTTGCAAGTCCGGTGACTCTTCGGATACCACCAAAAGGTAGGGACCCCCTGTCTCCACATTCAGGGTACTGTTTGCACTGACCTCAGCACTGTTGTTGAACACATGGTAGGGTATTTTGCATGTATTTCTGTGACAGAATCCTATAGTGCAGACTTCCGCACTCTTAAAGAGCGAGTCGTTCTGCACCCATCTCTGGGAGACATAAAGTGCACTATTTAGCTTGTGGGAGTTCCAGAGTGCCCTTGTTGCATACCCCAAAACCTCACCAGGACCAGACTGCCAGACTGTGTTCACAACCGGTTCCTTTGTCACTTGTTAGCGGATTCTCAACATCAACTGCTTACTCTGTTTAATCGTGTTTGGGCTGAAGGTGTTTTCTCATCCCAATCGTGGGACAGTATCATTATCTCGGCGTTGAAACCTGGCACCGATCCACAGGTGGCTAATAGTTATCACCCTTTTAGCCTAACCAACATGTTGCGCAAGCTCCTCGAAAATAGGATTAGCCAGCTACTCATGTGGATCCTTGAAGATCAGGGACTCTTTGCCCCCCAACAGGGGGTCTTCTGTTGGGGTTGATCCGCTATCGACAACCTTGTGTCACTGGAGTCAGCAATTCATATAGCCTTTGCTCGATGTGAGCACCTCGTCGCCGTCTTCTTCGACCTTTGGAAGACGTACAACATCACCTGGTGCCATCATTTTCTGGTAGTGTCGCATGAATGGTGCTAAGGGATGCAGTTCCCCTCACATTCAGGAAAAGGAATTCTGCAGGGCTCTGTTCTAAGTGTCACCCTCTTTTTGGTGGCAATAAACGGTCTCACAGCTGCAGTTGGCTCATCTGTATCTTGTTCCCTATTTGCCAGTGACTTCTGCCTATATTATAGCTCGACAAGCATCTGCTTTGCTGAACAGTGGCTACAAGGTGCATTCTAAAAGGCACAATCATAGGCCTTTGGCCAGGGTTTTCAGTTCACCACATTGAAGACCAGCTTAGTGCATTTTTGTTGCCATTGGATGGTTCATCTGCATCCTGAGCTCTATCATGCTGATGAACTACTTCACATAGAGGAGATGCATCTCTTTCTGGACATGCTTCTCAATGCCCTGCTTGCCTGGACGCCCCACCTTAAACAACAGTGCTGGTGACACCTCAGCATCCTCTGTTGCCTTAGCCTCACTGATTGGGGAGGGGGGGGGGGGGCTGGACGAACAACTCTTGCAGCTCCAAGGTTAGTTCAATCCCACCTCGACTATGGGAGCATAATATATGATTCAGCAGTGCCTTCAGCATTACTCATGCTTGACCCGATCCTCCAATGTGGCAACAGGTTGTCAACAGGGGCTTTTCGTACTAGTCCGGTGATGATCTTTCTTGTTGAAGCAATGGTCCCTCCCCTATTATTCTGCTGACAACAGCTGCTGACATCATACGTCGCCCACATTCATGCCTTACCAAATCAGCCAAACCATAGGCTCCTTTTTGCATCTTCTGCACCCCCCTGTCCCCACAATGGCAACCCAAGTCAGGTCTTCAAAGTGTGGTTCGAGTTGGCTGTCTTCTCTCTTCACTCGAGCCCCTTCTCCTCCCTCCCTCCTTACACTATCCTCCCCGATTGCCTCCTTGGTCCTGCCCTCACTTGCTGCGGCTCTACATGGATTTGGCATATGACTCCGAGGGTTTCACAAGTATGCTAATTTTCTTGAATGCAAATTCTTTCACCCCAAATCAAGACAATAAATTATGCCCTGTGGGTCCAAGGCTTAGAATAGGTATTCCAGTCTGTCATAAGACTCTACTGAACAGAGTCCACAAAGTTTTGACCATACAGAATGGTAGATTCTGCAGCTACATACATACTCCACAATCCGTCGTAAGGTGCATGGCAGAGGGTACACTGTACAACTACTAGGCATTTCCTTTCCTATTCCACTCCCAAATAGAATGAGGGAAAAAAGAATGCCTATATGCCTCCTTACGAGCCCTAATTTCTCTTGTCTTGGTGATATGTACGTGAAATGTAAGTAGGCGGCAGCAAGATCGTAATACACTCAGCTTCAAATTCCAGCTCTCTAAATTTCCTCAATAGAATTTCTCGAAAAGAATGTCGTCTTTCCTCCAGCGATCCCCATTTGACTTCCTGGAGCATTTTCATAACACTTGCGCATTGGTCGAACCTACCAGTAACTAACCTAGCTTCTTGCCTCTGAACTGCTTCTATGTCTTCCTTTAAACTGATTGGCTGTGGGTTCCAAACACTTGAGCAATACTCAAGACATAGTGGTATAATCATTTTACTTGCATTCTCCTTTACAGATGAAGTAAATCTTCCCAAAATTCTCCCAATAAATTGAAGTCGGCTGTCCATCTTACTCACGACTGTCCTTACATATTCATTCCATTTCATATCGTACTGCAATGTTACACCTAGATATTTGAACAATGCAACTGCATCAAGCAGCTCGCTAATAATGCTGTATTCGAACATTATGGAATTGTTTTCCCTACTCATCTTACATTTTCTTACGTGTAGAGCTAGGTGCCATTCTTCACACCAACTAGAAATTTTGTGCAAGTCATCCTGTATGCTATTACAGTCAATTAAAGATGACACCCTCCCATACACCATAGCATCATCAGCAAACCTCCATATTTAAAAATTTTACAGAAGTGCAGGAGATTTGGGGTAGGACACCTTACATTTTGCACCATGCATCCATTATGCACTAAAACTTTGCCTATCACAGTAATAAATTCATAATTGAGCCCAAAATTGAGCTGTTTGTGTAAGGACCATGCATGCGGTGCATCAATTAAATTGACTGTGTGTTTTCACTTCCTGCTCCTACTATAAAAATAATTCAAACTAGCATGTGATACCCAGCACAGTAGCCAGTTGTCTTTTTTTTTTTTTGGGGGGGGGGGGGGGGGGAGACTGTCATGTGCCCTCTTGGTCATAGCCCCAACTTAGAAATTACACTGTTGATAACTGGACTGTGAACTTCCACACATGCCAAGAAGTAGATACCCACCTAGCCAGATCATTAGGACATGCAGCAGTGACTATCCTCCCAGGTGGTCTTTGCTGTCGCTGTTTCATGCCTTTAGGGAGAGCCGCTGGTTGAGTGGGTGGCATCAGTCTGCAGATGATCCACAATGAAGTGGTCTAAAACCATTAATGCTAGTGGTCCAAGTATGGGATGTTTCAATGTAATCGGGAGAAATATGATCCTGGAAATCATTTCCTTCCCTGACTAAGCTAAGGGTGGAATTTTGGGCTAAAGCATGTGAAGGGCCACACTTGCCGATATACCCAGTTTGTACAAAAACTGATAGGGATTCCTTTTTGTTGACAAAGCCTTCGAGTGTGGTACATTACCTGAAAAAATCAAGATGATGATTTACTGATGTGATGTGAAACCTTGAGTTTGTCTCATTGGGGTGCTTTAATTGCTGGAGATTCAGGCACGTCTTTCCACTATAATTCCAGTTCATATGAGAGTGCACAAACCCGTCACACCCAGATAGTCCTTGTGCCCACCATCCTCCCTTGCTTCCATTTGGGTCAACTGTGGACAGCACCAAATTTCCTCTGCTTACTGGGCTGCACCGTTTTCTACAAAGAGAGGAAAATAATTGAGTATAATTCCCTAAATAAAGTGATATATGCAGAGACAAAGAAAAAGTGCACGTGGTGACTTCTTTTGCTGCAGTCACTTCATTGTGCCCTCTTCTGGAATTACAGTATCAAATATGACATCTTCTCTGTGGGCCTCAGGGCCATCTGACTAAATGTGCCCTTTTGATAGTTGAGGGCTCTCCTTCCCTTGTTGCTCCCCCAACTCTTTCTTGAGCAATCTCCTCCCCTCTAATCAGTTGGGGACACCAGTCTCCGCCACTCAGGCTGGAGAAGCAACAGCCTCCTCCAGCTCCTCTTGTTAATATGGTATCCCTTGGGACACAACCTTCCAGTTTCCTCCAATGGGGAAGTGGATTCCAGCCAGTGGCTGAAGGAATCACAAGCTGCTGGTCATACGGCTTCCCAGTCTTCATCGGTCCTTGAAGTCACTTTAGAGAAGTCTTCCCTGCCTTTGAATTAAAAAAGAGCAAGAAACAGAAGAAAAGAGAGATTCCAGTGGCTTCTTGCAACTTTCAATTCTGCAGATAGGCTGGAGTTCCTATCACCCCCTGAGGACCTTAAAATCATCAAAGCCTCAGAAACAATGGGTATTGGTACCACTGGCAATCACCTGTTGACAACAAGTGATTCTAAGGCACAAATTGAGTCTTTTGTCTATTCATGGCCTCCCAGTCCAATTCTTCAGTGGATTTGTAATGTTTTTTTCCACCACCTGCCCGAGTTGTGACCAACTTTTAAGCATTTCACCTAATTTCAGCATTGTCCTCTAGGAAACCTTGTTTCCAGTAATGCGGATCCCTGCCCTGGCTTTTACTTCATGGATATTATGGACTATGACAGGGTGTCAGCTGGAGTTGGTGTTTATGTTCTCGACTCTGTTTACAGTGATCCTTTGCCTCTTCAAACACATGTAATAGCTTTTGTTGTTAGGATAAGGACAATACATATTTTTATCTTCTTCCTCATGGTGAAGACTGCGCGCCAACAAAAGTTTGTCACCCAAGTCTTGGCAGCTGAAAACTGGAAGCTGTGGGTGAATTCATATAACTGCGCCTTTCGTATGGCCCCTGCAGTTATCATTCAGCAACACTAACACTAGTAGAACAAAAATAAATATAAAAGTCATCAGCATATAAGGTGGCAATTCTGAGTCTAGCTTCTGCTAGTACATTAGTGGCCTGTGGAACTAAAGTTGTATGCAAAGTCATTAATATGAAGAAGATAATAACTCACCATAAAGATGATCACTGAGCACCCAATTTGTCGTCTTCTTTAATGACTGAGCGAGGAGGCACAGTGGTAAGACACTGGACTTAAGATTGGGAGGATGGTGGTTCAAATTCACCACTGGCCATCTAGATTTAGATTTTTTGTGATTTCCTTAAATCACTTAAGGCAAATGCCATGATGGTTTCTTTGAAAGGGCATGGCTGATTCCTTCCCCATCCTTACCCAGAAATCCAATCTTTAGCTCCCCCTCTAATGACTATGCTGTCAATGGGACATTAAACCCTGAGCTTCATTCTTCCTTCCTTTTTCAATGTCCCTGTCTGCAGCTCAGTGACCACCTGTACTGTGTGTTGTTAACTGTCATCGTATTATTGACATTCGAATCTGGTTTTTCCATGTTTAAATATTGTATGCCAATTATTTTATGTTGGTACAGATTTGTAAGAGGAGTCTTAAATACCTCAGTGGTATATGCCATTATTTGATTGAAATTCAACTCTTAAGACAAACTGATGTTATGGATATTGGTCTAACATTTTGTGGGTTTTTTTCTTTTACCCATCATGTACCTTACATATCTTCTGATTCCCCTTTGATTCAAGTGATCAATCTTCATTTAGTTATAAATAAATGATGAACTGCTACATAAGGGTATCAGAAGGTATTACTTTAAGATAGCTGTGTTGCATATTGTTCTAGATTTCAGCTTATGGTGGAGAAAGCCTGCCACAGTGTATTGAGTCATCTTTAGCAGATCGAAAGGCAGGATAAAAGATGCTGAATTCTGAAATTTGCCACCAATCCCTTTCGAAACATTTTGAACTTTGGTTGCCCTCACACTGTCCCACTCTTGTTGTAGTTTTTTTGTATTTGTATGCATAATGTTCTAGCTTGTGTCCACTCCTGTGACATTATTTAACCGAGAGTGCAACTGACCGTTAATGGTCTATTCCCCAAGTTTCTTAGCATTCAACAGCTTGTTAACATTCATTGCCTCAAGCAGGAGAGTACCATTGTTCAGCTTCTTAGTAGATTTGAATTGTCCTGCAATTCCCTCTAAAGCTTTATGGATACAGAAGAATGACACTTTTCCAAAAGAGCCTTTGACACATTTCGTGAAAAAACTCATTCTCTACTACAGGTTGTGATTCATTACTATCTTAGACATTCAGTGATGACCCTGGTGGACTAGTCACAAAAGTGCCTTGGCCTATTGGGTTTTAATATTGCATGCCTAATAGACCACCTCAAACGTTGGGGCAAAAAGAATAGTTATGCTTCGTTGTTTCTTCCTTGAGCAGATAGGGAAGATGGTCGACCCAGACAGAGCTCCTCTTTTCTGGGTAATCCTAATACAACAAAGGTACAGCTGATTCCTCATAGGTTGCTCACTGACTGTTCTGCCTAAATGGCCATTCATCTCATTGACGCTAGGCACATCTTGACATAGCGGTTGTCCCCCCCCCCCCCCCAACCTTTCTCTATCAATAAAGATATCTACCATCCTCACAGTCAAGTCAGTTAAGCCAAGATCCTGGTTCCCTATGACACACAACAGTCTATGTCTATCTCACAGTGGTTGTTGAAGCATGGTCAAAGCTTAGAGTGACAGAGGACTTGGCAGCCACCAGTCTGCAGCTCTGGAACATCTGGTTGCCTTAATCCATAATCAGGAAACAAAGCCTGAGGGGGTAATATCTGCCTCCCACCCACCCACCCACCCACCCACCCACCCACCCACACCCACACACACACACACACACACACACACACACACACACACACACACACACACACACCACACACACAAGAACTTAGCAAGATAATACTAATGAGCACTCCCCACCAGAAACATTCAAGACACCACCTCCACAAAGTTATCCAACCTGCTGACATCCTATTGCTGTCTTGGTGCACCACTAGCCAATTGCTGACGTTTCCCACTTGCCACATACCCCAAAACTAGCTACCTACACACAATAATATCGAAAGCCAAAGCAACCGCAGAACATTGTTATTAACCTTTCTGCCAAAAACCTCAATCCCACAAAAGTTTCAGTCCTATCCAAAGGTCTCATGCCCACACCCAATTTTAACCATGTTTCTCTCTGCAAGTCACATTGAAGTGCATGGCAGAGGGTTCATCGAACTGCTTTTATATTTCTGTACAGTTCCATTCTCTAATAGCTTGCGGAAAAAAGGAACACATTTGGTTTTGTTAATCAAGTTTTACTGTGTAGGTGGATGCTAACAAAATATTTTCACAGTCTGAAGAGAAAGTTGGTGAAAGAAATTACACAAATAGATCTCATTGCAACGAATAATGCCTTTGTTTTAATGATTTCCACCCAAACTCATGCATCATTTCCATGACACTCTCCCTCTATATCCTGATAATACAAAACCCGCCACCCTTTTCTATACCTTCTCTAAATTGTCTGTCAGTCCCACTTGGTGAGGATCCCACAATGCACAATAATACTTCAAAATAGGACGCACAAGTGTGGTGTAGACAGTTTCTTTAGTTGAAATGTTGCATCTTCTAAGTGTTCTGCCAATGAAACATAGACTTTGGTTTGCTTTCCCTATAATATTTTCCGTTTATTCTTTCAAATTTAAGTTGTTCATAATTGTTACTCCTAGGTATTTAATTGAATTTACGGCCTGTAGTTTTGACTGATTTATCGTGTAAGGCTAAATGAAGTTTAAAAGGTGTCTTTTAGTGGTCCTATGTTTGACTTCACATTTCTCATTATTTAGGGTCCATTGCCAGTTTTTGCACCATGCAGACATCTTATCTAAATCATTTTGCAGTAGTTTTTTTTTATCATCTTGTGACTTTACTAACCAATAAGTGACAGCGTCATCCTTGAACAGTCTAAGGGAGCTACTTAGATTGTCTACTAAATCATTTATGAAAATAAGGAACACTTCCTTGTGGATCGTCAGATATTACTTTTGTTCTACTCAATGACTTTCCATCAATTACAATGTACTATGTCCTTTCTTATAGGAAATCATGAATCTAACTGCACAACTGTGGCAATATTCCATAAGCAAGCAGTTTGATTAGAAGACACTTCTGAGGTGCAGTGTTGAAAACCTTCCGGAAATCTAAAAATATGGAATCTATTTGACATCCCTTATTGATAGCACTCATTACATCATGGGAGTAAAGAGATAGCTGTGTTTCCTAAGAATGATACTTTCTGAATCATTGTTGACTAGAATCCTGCTGCAAAACCGCCGTCAATGATATAGGCCTGTAATTTTGTAGATCACTCCTATTGCCTTTCTTGCATATTGGCGTAAACTGTGCAACTTTAGAGTCTTTGGGTACAGAATGTTTGCCGAGCGAGTGGTTGTAAATGATAACTAGGTATGGGGCTATTGCATCATCATGCCAGACTATCAATCTGAAGGTTGTGGGTTCGATCCCTGCCAGGTCCTAGTATTTCTATCTGTCACTTTCCACTTCTTTCACCTCTGGCAGTGTAGCTGATGTGAAAAAATGGCAAGTAGCACCGTGGTTCAGAATCCATGTTAAACTGTAGGTCCCCCTATAACTGGCTGGGTAAGTCAGTTCGAAGGTCGGAGGAAGGCAAGGGCATATCACCTCCAAACAGGAGCACTGTGGTGTTCAAACTAATCTTCGGATTGTTGACTGCTTTACCTTTACTCTGAAAGGAAACTTACTGGTAAACAATCGGGACCAGGAGACTTACTTTTGTTAAGTGATGTCAGTTCCTCTAATACACCAGGGGTATCAACTTCTAAATTGAGCATGCTGGCAGCTGTTCTTGATTCAAATTCTGGAGTATTTGCTTCGTCTTCTTTCATGAAGAAATTTTGTAAGGCTGTGTCAAGCAGTTCTGCTTTAGCAGAACTGTCATCAGTAGCATTACCATAACTATCGTGTAATGAAGGTACTGATTGTGTTTTACCGCTAGGATACTTTACATATGACCAGAATTTCTTATGATTCTCTACCAAGTTTTGTTGTGGATTTATTATAAGCTACTTACATTGAAGTTTGAGCTAAATTTCGAGTTTCTGTGAAAGACTGGCAGTATTGATTTTGTTTCTTTTTAAATTTGACATGCTATTCTCAAGATACCAGAAAAAGCATTTATTGTATGGGAGTAAAATTTTAATAAATCTGCTCAGTTTCTAGGAATATAGAAGATCAACTTCAATCATTATGGGCCATACAGTATTTTCTTAAATGTGTAAAATACTTTTGTAGTAGTTGCTAGGCCTTTTTTTTTTATTGACACATAAATATGATGTGCGTTATTACAAACAAAAAATGGCTTGGGTTTTGACTGTCATTGCATATCATTTACAGGATAAAGTATTTCATACCAGTTTTTGAAGGTCATTTAAATCACATTAAGTTGACTGATAAGCTTTATGACATGTCTCACGTTAAAATAATAAAAGTGCAGAGCCAAAAGCCATATTTTTATTTGAAATATTTTTATTACTACTATTATGTCTATTCTTGGATATGAAATAAACATATTTACATGACAGTTACTCATGGTAAATAAATGCTTAAATTTAAAGTGTACAATGATAGGCAAAAGATTGCCCAGTCAGAATAATTTTGAGTCCAAGGAGAGAGCATTGTGAATGCTCAAGTTTCATAAGTGCCAGTGTTCCCAACTTCTATAGGTCTATGGTGCTTCATCTTGGTGTTCATATAGTCAAATAGAAGCAACATAAATTTTAGGATACAGTGTATGTTTAGATTCATTGTAATTTTACTCATCATAGCTCAAGAACGCAGAGAAAGTTGAAAAATAAGAACTCCACATCGGTAGAGTTCAATAGTAAGCATTTCACATCCTTTGCAATCATTGAGCCGATAAATAAATAAATGAGTAAAAATAATAAAAGGAGATGGCTGGCAATTTACAATTGTAGCGGACAAGGATTTAACTCTATGTGGAATGAATATGCAGGTAAGATTTTAAATGTTTATTAAACTGGCAAATGCTCATAGTAGAAGTACTGAAATTTTCTGTATTTATTTGTAATTACTTTGACTGCTACTAGATATGTCTACAGCTTTCAGCTAAGAAATATAAAAAATAGAAAACGGATGACTTACCTAAAGGACCGGCTCGTCGATAGACACAAATAAAATCACACACAAACATACACACAAGCTTTCGCAACCGTTGGTCACTTCTTCAGGATAAGAGGAAAAAAGGGGAGTAGGATTGGAAGGATATGGGTTTTAAGGAAGTGGAAAAGGAGTCATTCCAATCCCAGGAGTGGAAGGACTTACCTTAGGGGAAAAAAAGGATGGTAAACAAATACACACAAACTCACACATACCCAAACACAAACACACCTAGACAGACATTTGTAAAAAGCCAGCTTAGCTTCAGCTAAGAGGAAGATGTCAACTGATAGACACATTTTTGTCATGGTTTTCACGAGCTAGTGCATGTGCCGTGCAATATGTGTTGTTTCAAGATAAATATTCATTGTATAACTGCAATAGCACTATTTGACTGTTATGCTGAAATAAAGCTTGAAACATTGTTGACACATTGATAAAAAGAACGCTGAGATTCAATCTGACATATACGACAACTACCAGCATTCTAAGCCAACACACTACCAAGAAGCTACCATTCTCTTCTTTTTAGCAGAACTCTCAAATACCCTTACCGTAGTTGAAGAATGTCTATTAAAATGAAAACAACAGATACTGGAAGGCACATCCACTCTCTCAAATAAACTATGTTAAGCCTTAGAAAAATTGCCAATTAGTTGATAAACTTGTTTTTCTTATCTGAAAATTATACACACACCAAGTGGAGCAGCCACAGTAAATTACAAATAAAAACAGCCATTTTCGATATTTTTACTACCACCATTTGTATTTTTGTTCAATGAGACCTGTTGGATAGTGACAGGGTGCATGAAACCAATGCCAGTCAGACTCTTGTACAAGGCAGCTGGTTTTGCAGATCCCACAGCTCGCAGAAACGCTTTAGAACATATAGAGAAAATAAAACAACTCGCAGATGAGCGGCATGTTCTATACAGAGCTCGACCACCAGAGACACGACTGAAGTCTAGGAGAAGTTTCCTTGTAACCATCCAGGACGAACCGCCTGAAAATTTCCCTCTCCCCAAGGTTCAGTGGACCGGCCAAAACCTAAATTTTAAAACCTGCAGAACCTTGAATAGGCTCAGAACGGGGGTCGCCCCAGTAAAAGTAAATATGCTTAAGTGGATTATAATCGACCAAACTGATGTAAACTCTGACTGTGGAGAAAGTCAAAATATGGAACACCTTCTTACACGTGAAAAATGTCCACACCGGTGTACCCTGGAAGATTTGTGTCTCGCGAATACTAATGGAATAGACATAGCCCAGTACTGGGCCAATATCCTTTAAATAGTCCGGACACTATAAAGTAAAGTAAGTGTTCAGAGGTTTGACTATTATAAAATGGGATTCTTTGAAAGAATGTGGAGCCTACACAAGCTTACTACTGTGCAATTGTTAGCGAATTACAGTGTAAAATATTACCTACTAATGTTAAAAAAAATTATGATTGACTCCAGTTAGATTTGAATGCTCATCCTTTACATATGTAAACTGTCAGCGTATCCACTCTGTCATTGCAACAAAAGTAAAACAATCATTGTTGAAGCAATTCTGCCAATATGGAATTCCAGCATTTAATCCGTTTCTACAATCTCATAAGGTTAGAATGATTTTCAAAAGAAATGATATGATGAATTAAATTGCAATGTATCTCTACATATACTGTATTTCCACTATTTATATTGCTCCTTTTTCATGATGTAAACATTAAGTTGAAATTCCCCAGACTGCTAGAGTTGGGCACACTAATGGTACTTTTGAACTTGGGCATTCCAATTATTTGTTCTTGGATTCTAAATTATTCAGACTGGGCAATCTTTTTGCTTGTCATTTTACATGTTCAGTAGTAGAGATCCTGTGAAGGCTAAAATGGAAGCTTTAATAGTGCCTCTGTTTTTAATCAACTATGAAAAATTTGCTTCTATTAACTTCACATGAATTTTATTAAAGCTGTACATACTACTTAATGTGCTTGTCCAAGTACAGCAGCAGTACATAAAATGTTTTCTTAAGGCACAAAACAACTGTCTTCCTTCTCAGGCCAAAAGAATGACACTGCTGGTCTAGGTGGGTGGAGTAGTAGTTCAGTATCTTGTTCATTACCACAAACAATATTGACTACTGCAAAATATCATGTTATCGTATACAACAGCCAGTACTTACAGAAATGTTTTCTGTAGGACAGGAGCATGTCCATTGCAGGACATTATAATTGAATGAGGAAAACAAGTACAGATTTAAATAAAAAGTTACTCATCTAATTCCAATGAATCGCAGAAATTTGGTTTGTAATTGTGCAAATTCCTAACACCAGGTGTTCTACATCCTACATGTTGTCATGAATTTCAAGGTTCTTGTGTCGGAAATCATTGTTTTTATCTAAGAAGTGGTAGAAAAATTTTTCAGTATTATCATTGCAGAAGTTGTAAATACCAGATGAAGTTGTTGTTTGTACATCATTTAGTTGAAGACTAGCTTTTGTCAGTACGTACATGTTTTATGGTTCCTCCCAATTCATCACACACAGATTTAGCATAGCTAGTAGCAAAAAAGGAATTTTCAGCATCAATAAAAGTCATATTTATGTTCACACAAGTTTTTAAAATCTTTATCTATTTTTATATTGTGCAGCAAGTTCGTCAGTGAAATTATTCTTTTTCGTGGCTCAGGGGTAGTGCACTGTCAACTAGTTAACCATTTCTGTCTGAGCAGCATTTACAAATCCCACATCATGTTGCTTACCATCGTTTACAAAGCAGTGATTTCCTGTTACCAAATTATTTACTCATTTATCACATAAACACAAACAGGATATTTGTACAACTGCTTCTTGACCAATGGTAATTCTGTATTTCATTCTGAATTACAAAAGTGTAGTTTTCAGTTAAGTCCATTAACTTCTTAGCCTTTTCAGAGGAATAAATTTTCTTTCAAATATTTCATGGGTCTTGCCTGACACTTACGTGTAAATGAATGTTGTAATTTTGTTACCACCAGGGTATAGATGAACGTGGTTCTGTCTGTAATTTTGTTTTTAGAATGAAGTCAGTGAATTCATAGGCCTAATCCACTGGCTGTACTCAATTTCATCATCATCTTTGTACACATTTTTTTCTTTCAAAAGTTTTGTCTTTAATGGGACAATTATCACTATGATTTAGCATGTGGTCATAGTTTTCCAAGTCAGATTTCTGATCACATATAATAAATTTTATAAGTTCTTTATATTTTCTTCAATTTGCTTGTCTGGAACAATTGATATTTAAATTTGATAACTTGATAGTGTTGCGTCTGAGGCAGTGAGTTTCAGTTCTGGATGAACTTTCTTGGAAAGTAGCTTATTTTTATCAAAATAAAAAGTTTTAGACTTCAGATTTATCTGTATCTCCATTCATAGAAAAACGTTCACATTTTTATTTTATTTTATTAGAAAGCCTACAATCTTAGGAATTATTCAATGACAGAACTAGGTTCCCAGATATTGGAAAGTGATCTGTATATGAATAATCTTTGCAATTTTCCTTGAAACTTTATTGCTTATAGGCTATAATTGCATTTCTGTTTACTATGTACTTGTCTCAACTTCTGAGAAGAAAAAAAGAAAGAAAGAAACAGACAAAATTGAAACCCAAGACTTGAGCTATGACAATTTTTGTAGTTGGGTAATGTTTTGCATGGACATTCTCCCAGAGCCAGATTATCAAAACATCATTGCATGGAAAATCTATATCTATAAATGTGAATGTCTGTTCGGTGTATGTTTATCACGTCTGAACCACAAGACATAGCTAAAAATTTGTACAGTAACTAATGTCTACCTGGGGAAGGCTTTAAGCATAGTTTTATGGCGATCGGATAGCTATTTGTCTAAATATATTAATATGAATGTCTCTTCGGTGTATGTTTATCAAGTCCGGACGACAAGACGCAGAGACTTAAGTATTTGTACAGTTGCTAATTTATACCTGAGGAAGGTTTTAGGCACGGTTTTATAGCGATCTGACAGATATTTAGTAATTTGAAGAATATAAAGGGGAATGCAAAACAATAATTACTCTTTGAAAATTATATTTACTCTTTGAAAATGGTTTTATTGGTTGCATTGTTTTTGCTTGAGAGTTGATAATGATAAAAGGGTGGAGTATATTGGGATGGAAAGTTATCAGTGTATATAAATTCTAGATGTGTGTGTGTGTGTGTGTGTTGATATTTCGCCCTCCAGCGAAAAGTACAGAACACAACTTTAAAATTTTGCCCACAGCCTTCATTAGAATGTGCAGAGTGCCTATTTTTGCACAACAACTGGGTTGTTCTCTGCTATCTATCTCTTGCTTAGCTCTCCAGCCCTTGCTCACATTACTCAGTGGGAAGTGGTCCATGATCAGCAGGGAAGAAGTGACTTCCAAAACTGGTTTCACCTACCAGACAGAGTAGTGCTCAAAAGAAAATTGCCAAATGGGTACTTCAAAGAGCAGACTGGACACTTTGCAGCTGACATGCTGCACATGACCATCATGACATTATCCAGGAGTATGTTGATCATATTACCCAAATGATCCAACTTGCTGCTGAAGCTTCAATACCCACAATCTTCAGGTTGAGTGAAAGGGCAGTCTGTCTTTTTGTGGAGCAACAAATACTACTGCGTAATAAGGAATGCCTGGTAGGATCTGCATAGGTTAAAGTGCTGGCTAGCTGCAGGAAACTATGCAGTTTTTGAGTAACAAGAGCAAAATTTTGCAACCGATTGGAGGTGATGATTGATTGTATCAATCTGGTAATGCATCTTACCATAAATCAGTCTCTGTTAGGCTCACCTGTACTGAGGTACAGCTTTGTGTTGAGCTAGAATATGGATTTCAATCCAAACCCCAGTGTCCAACATTACTTCGCCTTCTAGTTAGAGCTGCATGGTGTTACACCAATGATCCTATTGTACATCACCATATTGATTATTTCAAATAATACAGCCCACCCTTGAGGACCTCTTCTTTTCGGAATTAAGTTACACTGATCAACCAGAACATCATGTCCAGCACCTTACTCTTGATATACATCTGGGCAATAGCACTGTCACCCGATGAGGAATGTCTGTTGGTTAGACACCAGCAACAGTGCATGTAGTGTTGGTGAGTATGATCTGTGCGTAGAATGGGAATGGCATGTGATCTGTCTGTGTTTGACTAAAGGCAGATTGCAATGGACTGGAGGCTCGACATGGGCATTACAGGAACTTTATGGCTTGGGTGTTCAAGAAGTGCTGTGGTCAGTGAGTTCAACAAGTGACAGTACCAAGGTGGAACCATGTCCAAATGTCGAGAGTGTTGGGAGCCCAAGCCTCTTTACAGATGTTGGACATCATAGACTGGAGAAAGAGAACTGATGGTGGTGATCTGTGACAGAATTAACATCAGACTTTAATGCTGCATGCAGTGCAAGTGTGTCTGACCACATAGTGTTCCAAACACTCCAAACAATGGGCCTACGCAGTGACAATCTATGCATGTGCCAATGTCAGCATCCTGATGTTAGCAGCTACATCTGACACATCTGTCAGTGGCACTGGAACCTGACTATTGTCACTGGACTTTGGGTAAGTTGCAGAGTGTTGCTTGGTCCTATGAATTTCAATACCTTCTTCGAGTCAATCCAGATGAAGTGGACCATTAAAAATGAACTTAATTGCTTGGACATTTTTAAATATTTTGATTTTTTATATGTGATTGCCATATAATTGAGAAGTTCAAAATAGTATTTAAATTTTTTTACCGTACTGAATGGCGTCCATTTTTATTTGTAATCGAGCGACCATTTTACAGTTTGGAGACATACGCAATAATTTGAATATCTCTGCATTGGGCTAAGTTACAACATTGCAATTAACATGATTGTTCAAAAAACGTCTCCACCACAACACTGTTTATTACACAAGCTACCCTAATATTGAAAATAACCAATCAAAATGAACTCCAAAGTTTGATATCAAAACTTTCAAAAATTCATTTTTTGCACCCAAAAATAACAACCAGAGAGTGATTTGAGTCCATTTTTTCTAGTTACATATCATTAACTATTAGTCTTATATAAAGCAAGAACACTTAAAAATGCCTCCTTAACTCCTTAATTTTAATGAAGTTCTGAAATGTGAAATTTTTCAATTTTTGTAATTTTCTTTTCTTCTTTCTCCCATCCCCCCCTTTTTTGAAAAACAATCTCTGGTGAGACTAAATAAAAAAATCTGATTTTTGCACAGTTTGAACACCTATATGGTAGCAAAGTACTGTAAAAATTTCAACAGCAATGTTTGTAAACAAAGATATGACAATTGAAAATGAGGAAATTATTCACATTACACTACAACTGATCTTATGGCTGTTGCCTGATTCATTTGTGATACTGGCTGGATGTAATCGATTATTATTGAACTATAAAAACAAACTGGAAACGTTCCTGAAATAAACATTTAAGTTAATTTTACTGATTGAAAATAAATATTTTCAGTTAATATAACTTCAAGATACGGCGCTTTTTAAGGCAAATGGTGAATAATCAGAACATTTTCTTCAAGAGGCTTTTATGATATTGTCGCGTTGAAATGGAAACAGGCTTGACTACGAAGGCAACTAAACACAGCACTTATACTGAAAGCACATTTATTACAAACTCAACATACACGCAGCACTGACTGCCTCTCAGGCAGAGTGCTCTGCTATTTATACACAGACAGAATTTACCAGAAATTAGAAGAACAGTTAACATAAGAAACAAGTAGAATTTACAAGTGAACATAAGAAAGATGTAGAACCTTCTGGAATTGTTAATTACAAAGAAATAAATTTTTGCCGGTGGTCGGGATTGAACCGGCGACCTTCTGCACCGCAGTCCGTGACGCTGTCCCCTGCGGCACGCCAGCAGTCGGTGTTCGTAGTCTCTCGCTGCAATATAGAATAAGACTTCCAAGTTTTTGTAGTAAGTTTAAGCACTGAAAGTTTCCAGACTTTGCTACTAGTAGATTTTTTGAATGATGATCTTGGCCCAGCAGGGTGATAAAAATGCACAAAGGCATCATTATTTTCCATATGCCTACTTATTCTTTCAATCTCTGCAAACAATCATTGTCCATCTTACACTGTCAGTCTGTTAATGTTAAAGACAGAGATGTCATTTTATGTTTTCTGATGTTTCATAGAATCAAACAAAGTTTTCTGCAGTGCCAAAGAATTTGTGGAATTGCCTTGTTCTTTTATTGCTATACAGTTTTCAAATCTGTTTTGAAGTGTTGTTTTGATGTGAAGAACTACCTCTTTTTTCTTGATGCCTGTAATATTATCCTTGCAAACGATATACATATCCTGTATTGGCAAATGCTGGATGGTTCCTTTGAAAGCACACGTCTGATGTCCTTCCCAGCCTTAAGCGCCCAAGCATAAGCACCATCTCTAATGACTAAATGAGGATTTTTAGGTTTTAAAAAGAGAATTTTAGGCACATAAAATGGGCTCTGTCATTACCTCATTTAGGCAAAATAAAACCTAAAATAGGACCTAAAAAGTATTCATCAGAAAAAATAAACATTATCTAAAATACATACTGTTGACTTACGAGCAAATGAAAAAATGCACAGTTGTTCAACACAACAAGCATTACACAACATAAATAACCAAACGGACACCAAACCTTCATAGTTTTTCAAAGATAAAAATACAATTGCCAGGCAGTTTAAGGTGCCAAGTCAAATATTGTGTGGCTGCTCCCATTGGAGGTTTGAGTCCTCCCTCATGCAGGTGTGTGTGTGTGTGTGTGTTTTAAGTCCTTTAGTGTAAGGTAGTTTAATCCGTCATGGAGCAATGTTGCTCCCAAGCAATATCATAAATGTGCATGTTTTTCTGCAACATTTACAAGTTTCTTCCTCAGATGGACAACAGTGCTATCAATTAGCATTAAAGATCTAATAATGATGTTGCATTCTCTTTTGCAAAAAATTTTGCAATATTCTGAATTTTTAGCAGACACTGCAAATGTATGTTACTCATGTCCTAGTTTTGATATTGTAGAATTATTTTGTTCTTACGCAAAGAAATATGAACGGTAGGAGGAAGCCTTGAAGGTGAGCTGTAATGGAAAAGTATTAGTGAACTGTTATCTGGGACACAGCCAAAGAATTGATAGTCACTAGGAAGAGGAGGTGTGGAAGACCACTATGGACTGTACAACCAGGTCAGAAGAAGGGGGGGGGGGGGGGGTAGCAGCTTCTCCTTTGGGCATAAATGTTGTATGATATGTCATATTTGGCCACTTGCAGTATTATAAACTAAAAGGGAAATGTGTGCTTTGTCTCCACGGGTTGTAAAGTGTGGAAATGGTGGGGTTGTTCTGGGCTTTGTACTAAAGAGGAATTTTTTCAGACATTTTAAATGAAGTACTGTGAAATACAACAGTTTTCACAGCCACATGGACAAAATCTTAGTGTTTATATTGTAGCACTCGTGCACATTTTTCATCAGTCTTAACATACGAAAGAAACTATAGTCTGAAAAAAGATCTATTAAATTGTTCACTTGGCCATACATGTATAATTTAGGTACTTAAATATTTTTATTCTGTGAGTGCCAAATAAAAGGTTAAGTCAGTTTACATAGTTGTAAATCCCTTAGGGTTACAAACATTTGTTATGCAAAATAAAACATAAATTAGCAGGCAGATGTAGTATACTACTGAATGAAGGCTGAATAAACCAGTGGTTTCAAACATTCAGGCATTAGTTTGCTTCACAGTAATTGACAAACATTTTGAGGTTTTCTAGAAAAGAGCTTTGGCACTCGCCCGTTAGTAATTATTTGTATACCGGAAATGAATGGTCCTACATCAACAGGTGTTCACTTTTGACACAAGTTGGACAGGAATGTTGCTTTCAGTGGAGTCCTTAACAATCTTTCTTACCCTAGAGATTTAATTATTTATGTTAGGAAACTTGAGTTATAATGCTGTTCTACACAGTTCGTACCATGTGCTCCACAAGTTACATACAGTGTTAAAAACTAGAATACTGGGAGCAATGAAATGCTGCAAGCATGTGGGCAGTGGCATTTGTCACAGTCAAAAGCACTTTATTTTCAGTGCTGGCAAAGTGTGTGATTATTCATTGTTTATTCTATCGGAGTTGTTTTGAACAAATGAAATAAGCTCTGGATTGGCATCATTAACTTTTGAAATGTGCCAGCCAACATAATAGTAGTTTCATCTACAGAAATCTGTATGTAAGTCTGCATCATCTTTTCAAATTCCTTGCAGTGCATCCCTATCAGCCAGGTCCACAGAAATTTAATGCAATATTAACTCTGCTGGTACAGACGTATGGCAGAACCTTATTTTTACTTTATTTATTTATTTTTCAAATGTTGACTTCAGTGTTTCCACATTTGATTATTTGAGCAAGTCTTTTGTAAATAGAAGAAATAGGTGGATTTTAGGGTGTTAAAGCTGAAATAGGCAAAAATAGACAATGTCGAAATAGGTTATTTTAGGTACTATAAAATTAGTGGTTTTGGTTTTAATTATTCACAAAATGCATAATTACAAGTTTATATGCAACTAGGAATCCAGAAAAAGAATTAGTTGTAACCTAAAGAACCGTGGTCTACTAATGACCATGCTGTTGACGGAGCGTTAAACCTAAAGCTTCCTTCCTATGTATTGTAAGAATTGTTCTGTAGTTGTTCTTTGTAGGCTTTCTTTATTCATTTCATGTTGTGATGTAACTCCATCACATAGATTTTTACCTTGTCAAAAGGCAAAGAAAAGTGCCAATCAGCTTCCACTCACTTTGGGGTTGCAAAGATTTGAAAAATTCTTTTTGTTCTTGAATTAGCTACCACTTCTTTCTCAAGAGTATCTGAGCTTCTCAACCTTCTACAACTTTTCTTTTATGTAATTTATAACATACTTTTGAAACATAGGAGCAGCTTAAGTGTTGTGCTCCAAGTAGTTACTTAGAATGCTAAGTGAAGAACCGAAAACTTCATCTTTTTCATTTTTGAAGTATAGAACGAATGGATGCACTGTTGCCTGGTCATTGTCCCAGTACAGTATGCTTGTATTTAATTCTGAATCAAAAATGTGAAGCTTTCTGCAAAGTCAGCTAGGACTATGAATTCACTTTCACGAAGTTGTGCTTTTTTGTCCTTCAAAAATTTACTTTGGCTTTTAGAAACATAGTGGTGACTTTTCAGATCTTGTAATTTATCAATAAAAAATTTGAAGTACTATTCTTGATATTTAATCACTTTTACCATTTCTGCCCTGTCATTTGCGACCCACTGATTGATGATAACTTTATCAGTCATTTCCTCCTCACATTCATGATTTCTTTACAAGAGCATTTATCACACTAACCAATCAAAAAATCATAACCATTAGTGTAACAGACTATTAAATCTAGTAACTCTTTGTAATTAATTCAATGTTTTGCACACATAATCATCAGTTTAACAATTTTGTGATAGAAACAAACATAAAGAGAGTGTGTTCCATAGGAGCCAGCCAAAATACACCACTAGCAATGAAGGTAACAAAATGTTGACCTTCTAATTTTGCACTCAGGATGAGCAGTTTTGAAAGCGACATAAAGTTCAGTTAAATTTGTCAGCACTAGTTATTTATGCTTGGTTATTTTACTTCACAATTTATAGCAACTCATTTGCTTTCACTGCAACTTGGGCATATTCTACCGTTGTCATTGTTTTCAAAAACTGCTTGATCTTGTTGTTTGTAGGTTAATTGAAAATATTTATTTTAAATATGTTAATATAAATGTTTTTAGTAATGTTTCCAGTTTTTGTGTGTAATGAAGTACCTTATCTTCAGTAATAATTGATTACATTCAGCCAGTTAATGATATCTAACCAGAAAGAAATTGACTCTTAAATCACTCCTTGGTCATTATTTTTGGACATAAAAAGTGAATTTTTGAAATATTAGATATCAAACTTTGAAAGTCATTTTGACTGGTTATTTTTGATTTTGGGTGTTTTTTATAATAAATAATGTTGTAGTGGAGACTTTTTTAAAAACAATCATGTCAATTGCAATATTGTAACTTAACCCAGTGCAGAGATATTCAAATTATTGCAAACATCTCCAGACTGAAAACTGGTCAAATGCTTACAAATAAAAGTATCGTCATTCAATAACAATGCAAGAACATTTTTTAAAACTGTTTTGAACTGTTCAATTATAGGGTAATTGCATATAAAAAATAAAAATATTTAAAAATGGTCAGGCAACCCTCATTGGACCACTTCATATGGATATACGCTTTCGTCATGTTGATGAGAGGGTGAGAATTTGTTGCTTCCTGGGTAACATCTCCTTGACGGCTATACTGTGTGATAGGGACAAATTGGTGGTGGCTCAATTATAATCGAGGAACATTCCAATGGAGCTCGTGCAAGGTACCATGATGGTCGAGAAGTATTATACACTGGTTGCAGACCATGTATACACATTCATGACAATCATGCTCCTCACTGCCAGTGGCATTTTCAAGATAATACGCCATGCCACGATACCAGGAGTATGACGGAGTAGTACAAAAAACAACAGCAAGTTACAATTGATGTAATCCTCCTCCCCCTCCCCCCTCCTCACCAACTTTCCAGAGCTGAACCAGATCAAACACATATGGGATGTGGTTGCATGTGGTGTTGGAGCTCACCATACCTATCACCAGAATTTACAGGAATTAGGTGATTTGTGTGCAGATGTGATGCCAACTTCCTGTAGCTACCTATCAAGACATTATTGCTTCCATACCTAGACCTGCTGCCACTGTTATTTGTGCTGTACCACGTATTAGGTTTTGGCTGTACAGTGTATAACATACTGTTGTTGCCTTTTCCCATAGTTCTTCTATTTTTCTGTTATTTAATGTACTATTAGTGTTGTTGTCAGCTTTCTTAGTGCTGTTACCAGTAAAACAAGCCATATCACTTCAAAACTATAATCACAATAGCTATTTTGTTCCTTAATTCACAAATACATTTCATTATGAATCTGATATTTCTCCCTAAACTAGAATAATTTGAAACTTTTCTGCAGATTAAAATTGTGTGTCAGAACCGGGATTCAAACCTCAGACATTTTCCTTTCATAGGCAAGCACTATACCAACTTAGCTGTCCTGGTGCACTTCACGGTCTGTCCTCACAGCTTTAATTCTATCAGTACCTCGCCTCCTACTTTCCAAATTTCACAGAAGTTCACTTGCAAATCTAGCAATCGTGAAAGAAAGGATATGGTGGAGATGTGGCTTGACCACACAGCCTGGATGTTGTTTCCACAATGATATTTTGACTCTTCAGCAGTGTGTGTGTTGATATGAAACATTCCTGGTGGATTAAAACTGTGTGCTGCAACCGAGATTCAAAAGTTTCGAAAGTTTCATATCAGTACACAATCTGTTGCAGAGTGAAAACATCATTCTGCAAACACTCCTATGCTGTGGCTAATCTATTAGTACAACTTATCCTTTTTTCCAGGAGTGCTAGTCTTGCAAGTTTCGCAGGAGAACTTCTGTGAAGTTTGGAAAGTAGGGGGTGAAGTACTGATGGAAGTAAAGCTGTGAGGATGGGACTGTGAAATGTGCTGGGATAGCTCAGTCAGTAGATGCTTGTCGGCAAAAGGAAAAGGTCCCAGCTTCGAATTCCAGTTCTGGCACACAGTTTTAATCTGCCAGAAAAGTATCATATCTCTGCACACACTGCTACAGAGTGAGAATATCATTCTTATAAATAATTTTTTATTTCTTTGACGTAATTTGCAGTTTTCCTTTCACCTTTTAAGTCATTAAATTGTTTATTATAAAATACAGATTTTTCAGTGTTGTAAGGCCTTTTAATTTGTATAAGCTAGTACTAGGTGACATAATTATTTGTTTATAGAATTAATAGTGATATTGATGAAATTTCTTTATACCTCCTGTGTGCAAGGTTGTGCATAATGCTTACTTATGACTGTGATGGACCAAAACTAGGCCATATGTATGTTGCTTTTCAATTTTGTGAAGCTATAACTGTAATCAAATTACAAACACTGTCCTAGATAATTTTGCTTCAATTTTATTGTACCCTTCTTTTCATTTTTTTTTTTTTTTCAGTAAAAGTTGAGCATCGTGTAACACTTTTCTACTTAGCAAATGATGTCATACAGTATAGCAAACGGAAGAATTATGAGTTTGTGGAAAGTTGGGGAACTGCCCTGCAACGGGCAACAACGATGGTCAGGTAGGTGTACTATTAGTTTTGTCTGTTTCTTTATGATGATTTTTTGAAAATCTATAGTTTTAAAGTCAATTCTATTTGTTATTAAGATAATTGAAATGCCTTATGTGCATACTATTATTTTTGTTGCTATATATTAATATTAAGAAGATTGTGATTGGAGTAGTGGATTAACAAAAAGAAAACATCATTTAGTGTGAACTTACTTGTATTTAAAGAGACTTTCGGATACTCAAAAATAAAAAATAAAAAAATAAAAAAAAATTGTAGAAGTCATCAGAAACAAGCATCAGTATTATAAAAAGGCTAGTTCAGGAGAAAGTGAGATGTTTCTTTCTAAGTAATCTATAAAGTACAAATGCACCATTATATGCAAATATAAACCATAAAGTTTTGTTATTGGATAACACAATGAAACCATGTACACATACATACCAGATTTTACAGTTTACCTGTAAAATTTATGAAAATTTCCACATTGTACAGTTTTATGGAAGCGCAAGGTTATTTTATGACTTCGCGGGCAAAACTTAGGAATGTTAACAGTTCGATAATCATCCGACTTCCGAATAATCAATATTTTTTGTGAGTCGAAGGTATGTCTACGATAGTCAGTAAGTCAGTGATTGATATGATTAGTACTTTTAACCATGTGATGTTTGTGTCATCATTAAATATTAACCTAAGCTGAGATATCAGTTCTTCCTCGTAAATAGCACCAGTAGGCTCTGTTCTACAAATTCTTTGTTTCGCTCCATTTGCTTGTTGTGATTTAACCCATAATCTTTGACAACATTTGTGGTGTTCTTTGTACGTGACGTTAGCGTTCGTAAACAAGTTTTATTGTATAAAGCCTTTTTCAAGTTATATTATGTCTGCTTAACTTATCAATGAAGTCCTGTTATGTGTGCTCCAAATCAGTATTCACCACACCTGCTACTAGGGCCGTACATATAATGGGGGGAGGTAGGGGGGGGGGGAGAGAGAGAGAAGAGAGAGAGAGAGAGAGAGAGAGAGAGAGAGAGAGAGAGAGAAGGCATTGCCATGGTAGACAGTATTTGTTTGCGGAGTGGAGTGTCAGTGGTGTGAAGTTGGTGCCAATTTTTTATCCTCAAAAAAGCTATATTTTTTAAGATGTAATGTCAACAATAAAAAAGATTGATGTCGGAAAAGGGGCTCTAGTGTGAATTATCCTCTGCAAAAGAGCAGCAAAACTGGTACAAAATATCATGGAATATTTACATAAAATCACTTACCTTTTATATTAATCTTTAAGAAATCCATGTTGATTGTTATGTTCATCTACAAATTGTTGCTTATATGTAAGTAGATATGATTTTATTGAAGTAACCATTTCAAGCCCAAATTATTGAATTTTGTAGCCCAGAAGTATTATTATTTTTGTCAGGTCAGGTTATGTAAAAAATTAAGAGTTTCACCAGGCCCGTAGTCAGAATTTTTTGGGTGGCCAGATAACAAAACACAACTGTAAATTATGACTTATGTTCTAACTTGCAAAATATTGCAACAAAAATTTTTTTAGGGGTGGAGGCAGTGGCGTAGTTATGTCACCAAGGGCCCCGGGACAAAAATGACATTGGGGGCCCTCTTTATACTAAAAATATACAGATGCAAAACTACTACATCATCAGCTCCTTACTGCCTACTGGAAGACATAAAAAGACAAACCTAAATACTACTAAGTAAATTATTATGTGTTACACAGCAGACAATATTTAATCACACTCTAATATAATTGTGAAGGTTTGTTATGCTTTCGCGCAAAAATTACTGGGTGAATTTGGATGAAATTTTGCAGAGGGATAGAGTGGGACCTGGGTAGGATCTACAGATAAAACGACCCCGTGGGATAGTTTCCGAACTTTTTCCATACTGGGCAAATGAAGACGCAGGAAGAAGCTAGTAAAAAAATAAACAATGAAAAAGTATTACTCAACTAAGAAAACATGACCCCCCCTGCTGCAAAGCAAACCGGAAACAGTCAAGTCAGGACACGCACATCCTCGGTTACAGCATGCAGACTATTGTCAGTGCCGACAACTCACTCTCTCTTATATACCTTTGAGGTGTACTTGTGTCTGTGTGAATGTGTGGGCATGTGTGCATTTGTTTACCCTCCATTTTTTCCCCCAAGGTAAGTCTTTCCTCTCCCGGGATTGGAATGGCTCCTTACCCCCTTCCTTAAAACCCTCATCATTTCCTTTTCCCTCTCCTTCCCTACTGCCTGAAGACGCAACTGGGTTGCGAAAGCTTGCGATTGTGTGTGTGTGTGTGTGTGTGTGTGTATTCATTTATTTATTTGTGATGCTGTCACACCTGTGCTCCTTCGCCTGGTGAGTAATCTTCGTCTATTTTATATATATATATATATATATATATATATATATATATATGTGACATCTGTTATTTCGGAACAGACTCTACACGTATATATATGTGTGTTTTTGTTTACCCTCTTCCCCCCCCCCCCCCCCCAAGGTAAGTCTTTCCTGTCCCGGGATTGGAATGACTCCTTATCCACTCCCTTGAAACCCGCATCATTTCCTTTTCCCTCTCCTTCCCTTCTGCCTGACGAAGCAGCTAGGCTGCGAAAGCTTGTATGTGTGTTTGTGTGTGATTTTATTTATTTTATTTGTTTCTATCGACGAGCCGGTCCTTTTGGTAAGTCATCTATTTTCTATTTTTATTTTTATATATATATATATATATATATATATATATATATATATATAAAAATAAAAATAGAAAATAGATGACTTACCAAAAGGATATATATATATATATATATATATATATATATATATATATATATATAAAAATAAAAATAGAAAATAGATGACTTACCAAAAGGACCGGCTCGTCGATAGAAACAAATAAAATAAATAAAATCACACACAAACACACATACAAGCTTTCGCAGCCTAGCTGCTTCGTCAGGCAGAAGGGAAGGAGAGGGAAAAGGAAATGATGCGGGTTTCAAGGGAGTGGATAAGGAGTCATTCCAATCCCGGGACAGGAAAGACTTACCTTGGGGGGGGGGGGGGAAGAGGGTAAACAAAAACACACATATATATACGTGTAGAGTCTGTTCCGAAATAACAGATGTCACTTCTGATCCTGCAATTGTTACTCTTTTCATATTCACAGAATATATGACATCAACTGCGAATGGGCAAAGGTGAAAATGTGTACCCAGCTGGGATTTGAACCCATGTCTCCCGCTTTGTTGCGCTGACCCCTACACCACTGGGGACACTGATCAACGCACCTGCAAGGACTACCTAAGCACGCCTCCCATCAGATACAAATTCCCAGCTTCACCCTGCCCACAGTACTCAAACTCGTAGTTATGAAACTAATTCCCGTAAGAGTAAGGGCCATAAACTTGCCCACTCCTCCCCAATAAAGAAAGGATAATTGCCTGTCACATAGGTATAAAATAAAGATTTTTGACTTAGCTAAGGTACAGGCTCGTCGACAGACACATAAAACACACACAAAAACACGCAAACATTCGAGCTTTCGCCACCACTGGTGGTTTCTTCGGGAAAAAGAGGAAGGAAGGAGAGGAGAAAGGGAAGGATACAGGTTTTAAGGAAGTGGAAAAGGAGTCATTCCAATCCCAGGAGTGGAAGGACTTACCTTAGGGGACAAAAAGGAAGGTAAACAAATACACACAAACTCACACACATAGGCAGACAATTCAAAAATGTCTGCCTATGTGTGTTTGGAAGAAGTTGAAGTTTATGTAAATTTTCTAAAAGCACTGGATTTTGTAATTACTCAACAGTTCACAGGGAGCCGTAAATGGTTTTTTGATTTTTTTTAATGACATTCTAATAAATAGTTAAATTGAATTGCTCATTTTGATAAACACACATTTTGCATGTCATACATGTGTTGCACTATGCATGACTATATTACCCTGAATTTGTAGGTGGAAGGAAGTAACACCAACTGTATAGAAATTATCTATTCAATTTTGCACAACCGGTTTTAGTGCTTTAATTACACCATCATCGGGCCCCTGTTGTGTAACTGTCATTAATGGCATTTTTGAACATGGTAGCAGTTAATACCAATAACCATAAATTTCTTCGTCTATTCATGTCACAATCTCAATGACAAATGATGAGAGAATTAAACTTAATATTATCTTGATGTTGTACAATTGTGTACATTTTTGTTTACATTCTTATTTACTGGATCTTGGTTAACCAGATTATACTTTGCTGCCCTCAGGGGAGTGGGGCGAGGGGGGTGGATTGTTTTGTATCCTGCTTACGTGCCTGGTGCATATCTGAACAGTTTCTTATATGTAATGCAGCTAATATTCATTTTTTGTAAACCCATTTTTACTAGACTTTGTATATTTTTTATAACTTTCTTTTTATCTTATTCACTGCACCAATGAATAACCTAAACATAATAGTGCTGCCCTCTAGTGGATTTCTTCTTGCCTTCTGGCTTATGTACTTTTCGCATACTTGAACAGTCTGTCAAGCTGAACACACCTCTTTGTGTTTCATGATTAGTCAAAACCTGTTATACACAGGCTATTACACCCTGGTTTTGTACTTTATGTGTGGAGAATTTTGGTTTCCCTATTCCACTTCTATATTTTAAACGACTTTGTTGAACTTTGTAATTTCTCATTTACATTTATATTTCTAGACTCTCTGATGATGGGCATTACCCGAAACACATAGAAAGATAAAGAACCCTTCACCAGCTGGATCTTCTTTGTTATTGCAGCATACCTCCATCAAGACTTCAAGTCTTATTTGCATTTATGAAATAACTGAGTCGACATCTCCGCTTATTATTGTGACGGTGGGATACAGGGCATCGTCTTAATTGCACAGTTCACTATCGTGACAAAGTAACAATATTTTCTCTTCTTCTGGCACAAATTTCAGAAGTTACAGCACTTCAGTGGGATCTTTGATTAAAAAGCACTTCCTTGGGAGAATTCACTACAGAAACAGAGGAGTTACCATAATAATTCCATTGTATAATAACACATTGTAGAGACTTCATATTCAAATGTGGTCACATTGTGTATTGTCACACACTGGTAGTAATTCAGCGCCATTCACCGTTATTTCGCAAAGATTGGCAGCCATGGCAATTCAGACTTCAAGCGACAACATACTAACTGTGGCAGAGTGCACGTCTTAGCAAACAAGCAATAGACCTTGGTATGTTTATATTCTGAGGTGGGAATACTGTTTGAATTTCATTTCATGCATTTGAGATTTGATGGTCAAGGTTCAAAAAGTTAAAATTGGAAATTCTATTGGTAGACCTGAATGTTCAGGAAACCACTTATTCGTACAATCATACTGTACACTTCTATTTGTCAGTAAGAGGTACTGTACAGTAAATGTATTTATACAGTATTAGAAGCGTGTGATCCTTCGCACTGTGCTGAGCGGCACCCTGTAACACTTTGAAGGCGCAGCTGTTGCTGTGAGCAGCTTTTGATGCTGCCGCTACTTCTGCCGCTTGAAGTGTGACGATTGTTGTACACAGTGACTGGCGGCTTGTCTGGTCAGCAGTGCCACCGAGTGGTTTCATGTGAAGGCCCCAAGAGAGGCAATGTTTCCTGTGGCCCAGTGCGGCTACTGTGGAAAACATGGTTTGAGGGGAGTAGGAGATGATGTACAGTATTCAATGATCTACTGTAACCTTTTTTGAACATCCCTCACGGAGGACCCCTAGAGCTTGGGGTCTCTGGGGCATGTATGGAATATGTTGATCAAGGCACTTGCATTTTGTTCACATTTTTTCAGCCATTTTTGGTCATTATTAACAGTATTAACCAGGTACCTTCTTTGACATTCAAATTTAATCTTACTCTGGAGGGGTAAACATCATATATTCTCATACAATCTCCACCTATATAAAAGTGAAAGGACACTCACACACTCACTGACTAAACACGAAATCTCAAAACCTACTACTTCGCCTAAGAAGTTGAAATTTGGTAGGAAGGTAGTTTATAGGTGGAAGATGTCAGTTAAGAAAGGATTTTGCATAGGGCTGATAGTTCAGGAGATACAATGTCATAAACAGTGAAAACTTCCCCATCTTGCAGCACATGAGAGTTTGTCTTTATCAGGAGTGCACTTAGCGACTTGCAACAAACTTTAAACATAATTTCAAACCTTTATGAAACTTTTTCTTGCTGACAACCATAGCAAAATAATTATAAAGGAAGAAGGTTTCAAGCTTATTACTTTTCTGCTGTTCACGTAGTAAAACTATGGCATTCTGTATAACGTTGCAGTTTATAATTTCTACACTACATATTGTACCCACAGGAAATTTTACAGACAGTATACTGACATACAGCTGAATGTACCTTCTAAATTATGTCATGTAATTCATGAAATATGAGCACATAAACAGTAATGTTAATTGAAAACTGCCCCATCATGCACCAAGTTTTAATCTATTACTTCTTTACTACTAATTGTATCCACAACAGATTTTACAGACTTACACAAATGAATATATACCTGAAAAATTATACACTTGTACAACATATCTATACTAATAATAATTTTGTAAATGTAGGCCTGTTGCTGTTCACTTCAATCTTCAAAGCAACTGGACAGATCTTCATGTAGTTTTCACCAGAAATATGAGAAAAGATTGGGTCAACATAGGGCATAATTTTATCAAAATCAGATCACGGGGGGGGGGGGGGGGGTGATAATTTTTAGTGTTTTCAGTTACCGTCGTGTCTGTTTGTTCAACTATTAAAAACCTTTTATCTCCAAAACTATTTCATGAATTTGCATGGGGTTTTCACAGGTAACTTGAGTGTAACTCTGGAAAACATATAGACTTTGTTTCATAAAAATCGGGTCACGGGAAAAAGGAATATAATTTGACTTTTTTTATCTACAACTGTCATGTCTGTCTGTCTCCTTGAACACGTTTATCTCCAAAACTTCTTGACGAATTTTCAAGGGGTTTTCACATGTAACTATAGCATATCGTGCAGTTACATAAAGCCTTCAATAATTAAAATTGGATCAGAGAAAATAAAGATATAATAATTTAATCATTTGCTTGAAAGCCTCTCTGATTTCAGTGTATCCTCATTACATTTTGAGTGCATTCTGTTTAGGAATGCCGCGAAAATGCCATAGTACAGGAAAGGACAAGTGAGGTGACATTACACAGTACACCAAATAACTAATTATATATATAGAAAAGAGATGACTTACCAAAAGGACCGGCTCGTCGATAGAAACAAATAAAATCACACACATACAAGCTTTCGCCACCACTGGCAGCTTCTTCAGGAAAAAGAGGAAAAAAGGGGAGGAAAAAGGGAAGGATATGGGTTTTAAGGAAGTGGAAAAGGAGTCATTCCAATCCTAGGAGTGGAAGGACTTACCTTAGGGGAAAAAAAGGAAGGTAAACAAATACACACACACTCAGACATATCGAAACGCAAACACACCTCATATATTTAATTATGGCATTGCTGCATTTTTTTTTCATTCTCATAACAAAGATGTAATACACTACAAGAAGGGGTACAATTTTACTTAAGGCGGCGGAGTTGTGTGCTGATGTTGGCAAAGGCCATTGAATACTTTTTCAGAAATCAGTCACGTAGATTGAGGGGAATAATTCTTTACGTTCACGATGAAATAGATAATTTATGCTGTTCTGGTCAGTAAATTAATGATCCTCCAAAAGCGAATAGTTTGTTGCCAATGATAGCAAACTAAACCATTGCCACTGCAAGTAAAATTTAACTGATTTGAACAAAAAAATAAAATAAAATAAAATAATTCCTTCCTAGCTGTATCCCATATGCTTTGCAATGTCATGGAAAGAAAAGAAGTTCATCTTTTGACGGGTGTACATGAGTAGAAATATCTATGGAGTAAGAATTGTGTTCTGTGCATCTACTCAACATTAAGCTGGAATTGCCATGTGATATTGAGACAAATCCACTCTTTCCACACATTTATTTGCTCTTACAATTGGTTTGTACCGCATTGGCTTTAAAGAAGCGCCACCTCCTTTTCCCAGAGCAACCACATAACAGGAAAAAATATCTAAACAAATGTTCACAGAAGCGATAAGAGCCTTGGCCGAGTGCATTGAGGTGCTATGCTCCAATGCACGAGGTCGCTCCCCGTCGGGGGTTCGAATCCCCCCTCGGGCATAGATGTTTGTGCTGTCTTTACTATAAGTTAGTTTATAAGTAGTTCGTAAGTTTAGGGACTGATGATTCTGCAGTTAAGTCCCATAACCCTAACAAACATTTAAACATTTTTTGAAGCAACAAGAAAATTGAGGAAGCATTGCTTAAATGGCCATTTACACTTAGTCATCCGTCTTAACTGAACAAAAAAGGACCAAGAAAAAGTTCGCAATTAATAGATTTTTCCCAATATTACCTGACATTTCCACATTAATGTTGAGAACACAAAATCTGTTCTGCACATCTGAATGCTCACTCCAGAGATATTTCTGCCCTGTGCCTGCCACTAGAGGTAATATACACACGCAAGCAAGAAACTCATCAGAAACTCTCAGCCTTCATAATTTTTCAGTTCAATTTTGTGATTAAAGTTTGTAATTACTTACTTTTGGTGTGGACTACAGTAAGATAGAGAAAGACATCTTCTTTTGCAGAGACAATTGTACTTAGAATTATAATCCGACTTCAGAATATATAGTCCTATTACACAAGGTCGATTCGAACTTCGTGCTTTACGAAGTAAACACTGCAGGATGCGGGGAAATGTATTAGCCGGCAGAGTGGGTGATGCTACTAACAGGGTTAAAACAATTCACTGGAAATACTACATTTAATGGAAAGTTGTATACAGACAATCAGCTGACGCCATTTCTTCAACAATTACCCAGACTTACTTTATTATATATTGACACCACCATGACGTCTTATTTAAACAGACTGATTGAATTACCAGACTTTCAACATTCATAGAGTTTTCTTTAATAGTTGCATACCAATGCTGTATGTTGCACTGGCCAACGCCAATTGGAGGGGTCAGCGACTGACCCCAAGACCATCACACATTCTCTGTCTAGAATAAACCACATTACTTAAATATTTGCATAATTTTGGCAGATTGGAAGATTAAAATGTTGATTGTTATCACTGGAAAATGGTTTCTGGGCCTTTTTTTTAGTAAAAAATAAATAATGTTTTTACATTTATTTGTATTAATTTCACAATTATAAGGATTACTCAGATTCACGTTCAGAACACTTTACAATACCAACTACTTCTTCTTTCTTGGTGTGTGCAGGGCAGATATACTTCTTGCAGAAGTGGAAGCCTTCATGTACTTACGGTCTTTGTTTCTGGCACATAAGTAACAGCGACCTTTCTTTGGCAGTTACGCACAGTTGCACGTGTTACTTTCCATCGTGGCTCTGTAACGATGTTGCCTCTGCTCACAGCACTTTGATTTTGATTCCACTTATACCCAAAAGCTGATAAAACTGTAGTGTATTGAGCACGTCTTTTCATGTTGAGGTCACAAAGTTCACGAGCAAGATCTTTCAGGTACTGCTTTCTTCCAGAACTCTTTGTCGGGTAATTCTTTGTCCATTCATTGTGTTTATCTTGAAATGAAACATATGAATTGTATGCTGCAATGTCAATCAAGTTGAAAAACACCACCATTGGCCATCGACGTGTTGCTCGGTGGCAGCTGTACATTCTTACACACTTATCGAATGTGTCCACTTCTGACTTTGTACAATTGTAGAATAGAATGATGTCTGGCTTCTCTTCTGTCACATTCATATCATGATGTTGGGTTGACAATACTGTATCAACCTTTCCTTTCTTAGGCACATAACTGACTAAAGTGGTATCATCACTAAAGGCAAACCGGACTGTTCCTGGTGTAGTTCTGTAGGAACATCACGTTTGTCACTTCAAATAGTACCAACTGTAGTTATTTTCTCTTTCAAAAGATCAGATGCGAGTGGAATGGTAGTGAACTTTCTGTCCATGGCAACATTTTTTCCATCTTGTTTCAAGTTAGACATTTCAGTCAATCTTCTAACTATTTCAGGGCCACTGTTATGGTTCCTCTCATTGGCGTTCTTTCCAGAATAGGGATCCACAGCGAAGCAGTATTACATATCTGAATCACATAACAGGTTCACCTCTATTCCATATTTTCCTGGTTTTGTTGGAATATACAGCCTGAATGGGCATCGCCCATGGAAGGTCACAAGTTCTTCATCCACCGTGACTGACTCACTAGGATTATAAAACTGAGGAAGTTTACTTACTGTCATGTTTCATATATCCCTGATAGGAGCAAATTTGTTGGTCTGTTTTCTAGCTCGAGTTGGAGCATCATCAAAACGCAAGCACTTCAGTAAGAGCCTCAGTCTATGCTCTGAAAATGAAGCTCGGTACATCAGAAAGTTTTATTTACTAAATATATCACGTCAAATGTCCTTGTTCAGTCTATGGACTCCACAGTTCAAAAGAATTCCAATTGCTGACACAATTTCTTCCCTTTCAAATGCTTTACGGAAATATCTGTAGATGATTCCCTAAGATTGCCAAGCTTTTGGTTGGTAAACATCAAAATGTTATTCAGGATGTTATCATTGAAGTACATGAGGAACACTTTAGGTGGTGTATCAGGTTTTATCCCTGGCTTAGTTCCTCATTACTTTAGCAACAGCCTCCTCCCTTGATTTACGTAAGGACATCTCTTCCAATCATACTTGATGGGGCCACCATGTCTTTTTCAAGACGATCAATTTGTGCTTTCGGCCTGGGTCGTCTTCTTGTTGGTTGGATGTCTATAAAAATATGAAAACAGAACCGAACACTCTTCTGAAACACACATCCTAATATACTCCAAACTATCTGCAAAAAGCAATAAAAATCAATACTTACCCTGTTCACTTTCATCCAACTCGCTGCTGTCAGAAACCACTTGATTATAGTTCGACTGCTTGAGCTTTCGGATTGATCACCACTAAATTCATTGTCCGAACTCTCAAGCAAATTTCTTATATTGTCATTTGTCAATTTTGTCTTCTTGTACATTCTGTCAAATGCTTCAAAGATATTACCTTCCACTCATCACGCTATTTACCAGTTGACTTCAGGTGGTGATTGTAGACCTGCTACACTTTCATAACAATCGCTATAATTCAACAATGAGTGTAAACCAAAAGCTGTTCTTATTGTCAATTGTAGTAATTATTATTACGATTAATGTCATGTATTTATTAAATAAAATACTGAACACGACAGGAGTTTTAGCCGAAAAACTTCGTTGGGGTCAGTTACTGACCCACCACCATTGCTATGCAACTGTTAATAGAGAGCACTGCGTACAGAATATTTACATTGTCCCCAGTGCAACACTGCAACATACCTATACTTTAGAATACACTTAATGTGAGAGATAAACAGTATAGTACTACACCATAGAAGCAATACATGGCACTGTCATTATTATTACTATTTCTTATCTCAATGATAGAAGTGTTTTCAGAAGTTTACGCCTAACAGACAGTTAGACACCACAGTCGTAACTTTATGAACACAACATAACACTAAACTTACTTCATTCCAAAAGTACAATGTTAAATTAATTTTTCTTTTTGTATGAAAAACTTATTGAACATTCATCTTTTCGACAATGACTTCTACTTACATTTGACATCTTGGTTAGGAGAATAGAGTTTATTGACAGAGCGATCCAACAAGGATTCTGTTTTTGCTGACCTAGGTCCGGAACCACAAAAAACCATGATTTACACAGGTCCCTCTTTAACAACTGTTGCGAAGCACGGGCATATAATCTAGTAACTCAATAAATATGAGATCATATTCACTGCAATGGGTAATAACTTTTCACAGCAGGCACCGTGTTGTATTACATTTCTTATTTACTGCTAAGACACTCCTGTATTCCAGTGAGCTTAAGGAAATGCCTGATAGATGACACTGCTGTTGAGAACTTTGAACTGTGAAGTGCATACCACTGTTGGAAGAAGCGATAGACTTTTATAGAGTTACAAGGAAAGAAAGAGACTGAAACAGTGTATATCTGACGAATACCCATTATATCTGACAGATCTGGCTTTTAACTTTAAGAGACTGCAGTTTGCAGTGAGACTTGCATTTTCTATTAATCAATCACAGGGCGTCTACTCAGTACTGTGGAGTGTATTTCTGATCTCCATGTTCCTCACACGGAGATCTGTATGTCACTTGCGGAGGGTTGGGCTCACCACAGAAAATATTCATATTATATCCTAGATAGGTCACAATAAATATTGTTTATAGGTAGGAAGGAAGGAAGATTAGTGTCCAACGCACTGTCGACAGCGTGGTTATTAGAGGTGGAGCTTACACTTGGATTGTTTGGGTAAGTATGGGGAAGGAAATTGGCCATGCCCTTTAAATGAAACCAACCTAGCATTTGCCTGCAGAGATTTAAGGAAAACACGGAAGACATAATTCTGGATGGCTGAAGGATGGTCTGAACCGCCGTCATCCTGACTGCGAGTCCAGTGTGTTACCACCGCGCCACCTCGCTCGGTGTTGTTTATAGTCAAGTTATTAATTAAATTAATGTGTGAACATTACATCTCATTTGTATTTTGGGTTCTATCTTTGTCTGTTTGGATACTGTATTGATATTTTGTACATTATGCAAGACAGCCATTTATTTCTTATATATTCTCTGATAAATATAACATGTTTTTAGAAAAAAGGAGATGGACAGAGAGAGAAGGGATAAGAGAAGTACTAACTCAAGGCTTGAATAAATAAATAGATGAATACCTGGGCAATGCCTGGTTTTCAGGAAGTGCTTACATATACATACTAAAAGGTAGACAACAACTCGCTGTAAAGATGTTTGGCAAACCACTAAAATAGACAATCTCATCAACACAACTTAAATTCTGGGCCATGGGCCATCAGGGACAGAAATGCATTACATTCACAGAATCACGCAGGCATAATTTGCACACATGGCCACCATCTCTAGCCACTCCAGTGTTACAAGCATCTTATAGTGAGTGAGGTGGAGAGTGGAGGGGGCAGGATGCTGGGTAATGTGAGGACAGAAAATTCCTCATTGCTTGTGCTGTGTCGTGTCCACGAAAGCAACTCGCTCGGCAACACACACAGGGAAGCAGCCACGGCTAGCAGCGGCTCCCACAGCGAGTGGTTCACTGCGACGACAGGACGACAGTAGACAATGCTTGGTGCACCACAGCAGTGCGCAAGCCCAAACGGCGTACATGAGGAAACTGTTCATGTAGCGGAGGTATCCAGGCAACCACCAATCAACAACGTACATGTTCCTATGCACAGCATAAATGCCTGGCACGCTGGCAGGAGTGGTGTCTTGACTGCTGTGCCGTGTCACTGCCACATCGCACCCACTGCCGACTGGATTTCTCGACAACATGAGTCCCTTATCTGGTGCTGAGTAGAAGATGGGCCACGTCAGGAACCAAAGTACCTGGCTTAAGTATCACAACCAATTATTATTCTGCAGAAACAAGCCTTAGAAGAAGGCCTTGGGTTCCTAGTATCGTCCCAAGGATTAACCAGATAAAGACTTAAAATCCTTGTCTAATTCAGAAGAGCAATTCTAGAAGAAGATTTTATTTCCTTCATCTCAAGTTCAGCTTGTTCTATTCAGAAGAGGAAAAGATTGAAGAAGATTTACTTTCAATCAAATCAAGTAATACTAGTACTTGATTATAAGAGATAATCTGTCTTATGCTGGCTGCAATTGAGAGCATAAGGCGGATTACCTCTTATAATTAATTTTAACAGCTGCTGTGGAAGATGGACACACAACCAAACATAATAATAGTACTGTTTAGCAGAGTCTTACTAGAGGGAGAACTTTCATTTCAGATCTAAATTGTAATCCAGTTTGTAGTGTTAAATTTTAATATAAACTATTACTGCTGTTAAGCATGGTGGATTGTAAAGGCACTAGAGGAGGTGGGAATGTGTGCTGCATCATTGAATGCAGTAAAGGAAAGAGGTGAGAGAGGATAAAAGGAAGCTGTAGAGGTTCGCATGGGAGGGAGGAGAGGATTTGAAATGCTAAAAAAAAAAAAAAAAAAAAAAGTGAACCATTTGAAATCAAGACAGGTGTACAACAGATCAATGGATTATCCTGAAGAAGACTGTAAGAATTTGGAATTCCAAACTTTAAGATCAAGGGATTAGTCCAGTCTGTCTAGGAAGAAAATCAAAAGTCAAGTGCTTGGCTTTCACTGATGATTTTGGAATTCTTTCAGAGAACTTGGAGGAAGTGACTGTACAGCTCAACCTACTAGAGAAAGGATCGCAGGCAAGACAAGATCTCAAGAGAGAAGACCACATTCATGACAAGTGACAGGCATGGATCACAATTTTTTGAAGCAGAGATTGGGCAGATTGAAAGAGTAAAAAAATTCAAATACCTCGGTAAAACCACACGAGAATGGCCTGAAGAAACCTGCTGTGGAGGACCGGATCTCAAAAATGAAGAGAGCTTACAGATTAACTGAAAACGTTAACAACAAAAAGTGCATCTCAGGAATGTTAAAATAAAGAACTTCAATGCTGTGGTAAAAATAGTGCCTGTATGCCAGTGAATGCCTCTCACTGAATTATGAGTTGGAAAAGCTCGAGAAGCTAGAAATAAGAATATTAATAAGGAAAATCAAGGGTCCAATTCAGATTGAAATGGGGTGGAAACTTTGGAGCAACAATGAAATATATCAAAACGTGGAGAAAATCTCAGAGACCGCAAAAAAGACAAGGTTATCATTTTTAGCACACTTGTACTGAGTGACAAAACCAGACTAACCAAAACAATATTCGACTACCTGTGGTAAAAGATGATGATAACGCCATGGAGTATGGAATCTTGTAAAGATCTTGAATGGTACAACATTCAGGAAGTTGAGATGTTAAATAGGGATGCATCTCGGACCCTGATTCAAAATTTGGAAGGATTTTAAGTCGAAAGAACTAAGAAGACTGGAAGAGACTGGATAGAGGAACAGAAGCAACAGCAGAGTGTCCATATGAAGGAATTCTGGAGTGAGAGGAAACTTCAGGAAAGAAGAAATGAAATTGTAGCATGATCCTAAGTGATCAATTCCAAATAAATAAATAAAAACAACAGAAAATTAAAAGTAATTTCTTAGGGGATCTTACAAGGGGTGACACACAGTTGGAAGGAAGACATGAATTGGTCGGATACAAGATAAATAGTGTGTGTGTGTGTGTGGGGGGGGGGGGGGGGCAATTGAGGCATAGGGTTTAGGGATGGTAAGTTACCTTAATTTGAGGCCAGGGTGGTTACGGGAGTGTAGAATGTTTCGAAGGGACAAGTCCTATCTGCAGAATTAAGAAGAGCTGGTGGTGGAGGGGAGGATCCAGATGGCCCAGGTGTAAAGTAACTGTTGAAATCAATTGTGTTGTGTTCAGCTGCATGCTGTGCCCCAAGGTCGTCCACCATGCTTTTTGCCACAGTTTGATGGGCAGCTGGTTTGTTGTCATGCCATTGTTAAACACTGTGCAATGATTGCAGCAGAGTTGGTAAATCACATGGCAGCTTTCACAGGTGCCTAACATCTTTGGGCTAGGATAAGCCTGTGGCAGGGGTGGAATAAGAAGTGCTGGGTGTGGATTGGGCAGGTTTTCCATCGGGGTCTTCCACAGGGATTTGATTACTGTAGTAAGGGGTTGGGGTTGGGAATGGCATAGGGATGGACTAGGATGTTGTGGACGTTGGGTGGGTGATGAAACACCACTCTATGAGGGGTCTGAAGGATCTTTGGTAAGATGTCTCTCATTTCAAGGCATGATGACAAGTAATCAAAGCCCTGACAAAGGATGTGATTCAATTGTTCCAATCTGGGGTGGTTCTTGGTGACAAGGACAATCCTTCGTTACTGTTGAGGGTGTAGGGAGGATTGGTGGTTTGTGGGGATATGGCATGGGAAATCCATTTGTAGATTAGGCGAGAAGGGTAAAAGTCTGTGAAGGCCTTTGTGAGGCCTTCGGCATATTGGGTGAAAAACTTTTCACCACTTCAAATTTGCCGACCGTGGATAGTAATGCTGTATGGGAGGGATTTTTTGATGTGGAATGAATGGAAGCTGTCAAAGTGCAGGTACTGTTGGTAATTAGTTGGTTTAATGTGGATGGAGTCGTAAATGAGGTGGAGTTGACATCCAGGAAGCTGGCATGCCAGGTGGAGAAGGATCAAGTAAAAATAATGGGAGAGAAGGAGTTGAGTTTGTGAAGGAACGGGGATAGGGTGTCTTGGTTCTGAGTCCAAATTATGAAAATATAACCAGTGAACCTGAACCAGACCAAGGGTTTGTTCGGATGCATTTTTGCAAATTGGTTTGCATTTTTACTTACTGGTAGGCAATGTGGCAGATTGTTGAGCATTTATAGGTATTTTTACATAAATTTGATGTATTTTGCATATTTCTTCATATTTTTTCGCAGTAGTGTGTAATTTTGTGTGTTGGTGCATAACCCTGCTTATTGGTGCATATTTTTGTGTTCTCTTAGACATACACACATTTTGCGTATTGTCACACATTCTTTCAGATTTCCAAATCCCCCCCCCCTTTTTTTTAACACCTTCACCTGCCCATTTCTCAATCATTTCCCATTTTCAACAGCATCACTGCTCCAGTGGATCCCTGCTTCATCTTTTTGCACCAATTCAGAAAAGTTTCCCTGTTGTTGGCCAAAACCCACTCCCACATACTATTTTTCAAGAGCTGCCTAAACTATGGAATCCATCCCAATGGCATAACTATTAAAATTGCGTTCTCTGGGTCCCATTCCTCCTTTCTCAATGACCTTCACCTCTTCTGATTCCACCAGTCCTTCACCCTTACAAATCTATAATTACAGAAACACATCCCCATGGCACAGGTGTCCATGCATTACCTCTGCTCCCTCTGCAAGATATTGTTAATGTGCAATCCGCACTAAATACACTCCATATCACAAATTGAAATCCTTGCATTGCAACAGCTGGAGGAGCATTCCAGACACCACCCCCATAAGCTGACATCCTACTGCTGCCTTGGTGCACCACTGGCCAACCCCTTATCCACCCACAGTGTGTTCGTCTGCAGGAATCCCTCATAGCACCTAGACCATGTCTTGCAGACCTTTTCCACTTGCCACATCCCCCAAAACTCCCCACCAACAATCCACAATACCCCAAACCTAAACAACACCAGAACACTGTTGTCAACCTTTCTGACAAAAACCTCAGAAGTTTCAGTCCTATCCGTAGGTATCATTTCAGCCCCACACCAAAATGTAATCATGATGCACTTGACAAAGTCCTGCTCTTGTTCTGCATATCCCTACAGTGGAAAAAAAGACTTCACTACTATACCCTCCAACCAAAGCCAGTCTAATTCCAATACTGAACCCTTCCTCTTCCAATTCATAGCACCATCCAAACATGACCCTTCCTCACTCCCACCTAATGACATTCTAGTCATATTATAGGAATTCCTCTTTTCCAAATTGCAATCACCATCCTTCCCAAAGTTCGCTTCCTAAGAATACCAACCTTTTGGCAGAAGAAAGGACAGCTTAACACAACCTCAAAATAGATTCCAACCTAATCAACCTCTCTAAAGTTTCCTCAACTGTCATGAGGAATCACAGTGATTTCATGGCAGAAGTCCCATGTCAGTTGTCTTATTCCTCCACCTACAAGTTGTGCCAGGACGATCCCATCCAACAAGTCCAACATGACCTACAATCCTCGCTAAAATCTTATAGCTCTTTCCAGATCCTCTTATTTGAATCCATCTCCCTCCTAACAACAACAACAACCCGCACACTTATGTTTTACATGCTCTCAAACATCCATAAACCTAACAATCCTAGATGCCAAATTGTGGCTGGGTACTGTGCTCTTACTGAAAGAATTTCAGTCCTTGTTGACTGGCACCTCCAAACAATTGTTCAAAACCTATCCTCCCACATCCAAGGTACCAATCACTTCCTTCACTGACTTTTCATTGTCCCCACCCCTATACTTCCTTGATCTTTACTTGTACTATTGATGCCCCCCCCCCTCCCCTATTCAACATTATCCAAAATACCCTACACACATCCCGCATGCCCATAGTCTTGTTGTTCTCGAACACTACCTTTCTCAGATCCTTTAGACATCAAGCCCAATAACTCATTTCTTATATACCATATACAGTCAGGTGTGTGGCACAGCCATGGGCACCCATATGGCATCCTACTAGCCTATCTGTTTATGGGCCATCTAGAGGAAACCCCAGATGCCTGGTCTGGTTCGGTTAATTGATGATATTTTTATAACTTATATTCAGGGCCAGAAAACCCTATCCTCATTCCTTCAAAACCTTGACACCTTCTCTCCCATCACTTTCATTCACTTAGTCCTTTTCAATCTGGATATCAACCTCCATCTCGCTGACAGCTCCATCCACACCTAACTAGTAATTACCAATGGTACCTGCACTTTGACTGTTGCCATCCATTCCAAATTAAAAAATCCCTCCCACACAGCCTTGCCACCTGTGAATGGTGAATTTGCAGTGATGAGAAGTACCTTACCTAATATGTGGAAGGTCTCACTAAGGCCTTCACAGACAGACTTTACCCTCCTGATCTAGATTTCTAACAGGTTTCCCTTGGCATATTCCCACACACCACCGATCCACCTTCCACCCTAAATAAACACTCACAAAGGAGTATCCTCCTTGTCACCCAACACCACCCCAGATTGGAACAATTAAATCACTTCCTTTGTCAAGGCTTTGATTATCTGTCATCATGCACTGAAATTAGAAACATCCTACCCAAGATCCTTCTAAACCTCCTGAAGTGATGTTCTGTTACCCAACCAACCTCCACATAATCTTAGTCCATCCCTAGGCCACTCCCAAGCCAAACCCCAACCACTTACTACAGGGATCACATCCCTGTGCAAGACTCTGACGCAAAACCTGCCCAATCCACACACCCAGCACTCCCTATTCCAGCCATGTCTCATGATTTTCTATCCCATCAGAGGCCAGGCCACCTGTGAGAGCAGCCATGCAATTTACCAACTCTGCTGCAATCATTGCACAACATTTTACATTGACATGACAACAAACCAGCTACCCATCAGGGTGAGTGGCCACCATCCCTACACCATATGTCTAACATTCGCCCACTCCCCACTCCTCCAATTCATGTCTTCCTTCCAACTGTGTGTCACCCCTTACAATATCCCCTAATTAATTACTTTTTATTTATTTTGTATTTATATTATTTTTATCATTTCAAATCCCTCCCTCTCCACACACACCTCTACACCTCCCTTTTATCCTCTTCCACTCTTTCCTTCACTACATTCAATGCTGCATCCCACATTCCCACCTGTCGGAGCCATTACAATTCATCATGTAAGGCTAATCTGGAACTTTCCATTCCCACCATTACCCTGCATCCTGCCCCCCTCTACTCCCCTTCTTTCTCACTACAAGGTGCTTGTAGCACTGGAGCGGCAGTTGTGCATGCAACTTTCCATTCCCACCATTACCCTGCACCCTTCCCCCTCTACTCCCCTTCTTTCCCACTACAAGGTGCTTGTAGCACTGGAGTGGCAGTAATGCATGCAAGTAATGTCTGAGTAACTATGTGAATGTATGTTTCTTTTTCTGATGAAGGCCATGGCTGAAAATTTAAGTTGTGTGAATGTAATTGTCTATTTTATTTGCCTATCAGCAGCTCAGCGAGTGTCTTTATGGTTAGTTGTTATCTATCCTCTGTTATTGACATTACAGTTGGATTTTCTATTGTTGCATATACACAATTTGGTCTCAGTGGATAGACTTATACAGAAATCTGTATTATTGAATTAAATGTTGCTAAAACATTTAACAAATATTAATGGTGTCCCCTTCCTGTTGTGTCATAATTAGAGTTTGGATTTATATACACTGTAAAGTAGGGATAAATGCATGTATGTATCTATGGTCTCAAATCTATTAAATTTGCTCTAAAAACTTTATTATAATATGAATAAATAAAAACACCCTATTTCAACTTTCTCACATTTATTAATTTTGGATAAGTAATCACACTCTCTGTCTAATAATTTTAGCATTCATTGTTTTTAATACAATAAACAATGAAATACCGGGTGATCCAAAAAGTCAGTATAAATTTGAAAACTTAATAAATCACAGAATAATGTAGATAGAGATGTAAACATTGACACACATGCTTGGAATGACATGAGGTTTTATTAGAACAAAATTAAAAAAAAAATTCCGACAGATGGCGCTTCATCTGATCAGAAAAGCAATAATTAGCATAACAAAATAAGACAAAGTAGAGATGATGTTCTTTACAGGAAATGCTCAATATGTTCACCATCATTCCTCAACAATAGCTGTAGTCGAGGTATAATGTTGTGAACAGCACTGTAAAGCATGTCCGGAGTTATGGTGAGGCATTGGCGTCGGATGTTGTCTTTCAGCATCCCTAGAGATGTCAGTCGATCATGATACACTTGCATCTTCAGGTGACCCCGAAGCCAATAATCCCACGGACTGAGGTCTGGGGACCTGGGAGGCCAAGTATGACGACAGTGGCGGCTCAGCTCACAATCATCACCAAACGAGGCACACAAGAGATCTTTCACGTGTCTAGCAATACTTTTATTTATTATTCTAATAAAACCCAGTGTCATTCCAAGCATGTGTCAATTTTTACCTCTCTATCTACATTATTCCGTGATTTATTAAGTTTTCAAATTTATACTGACTTTTTGATCTCCCGGTATTTTCACAGTTTTCTGAAAGAAATGATTCCCTACCGTCACTTAAAATATTTTTATATGAAGAGAAAGATCCCTCCATTTCAAAACACAAAAGTATCAGTACAGAACAACTGGGAAACATCTTTTTATTTATGTAAAATTCATAAATATGCTGCTTTCAGGCCTATCGAATAAAACAGTAACAAACATGTGTTTTAGTGTAAACATATGCCCTTGTGCATCCACACCATCCTCCATATCTTGAAAAACTTGAGAGACCATAGCCCAACACTGCCAGCGGACGTTTAAACTTTTTTTTTCAATTTGTTGATCATTGAGGATTCATGTCTCTTGCCACTTTCATGCTCTTTCAGTAGAAACAGTGCTTCTATTTCTATCAATGTTTCTGCAAGATCTTAATAGCCTTCTTCTATGACTCTGCTGAACAATTGGAGATGTCCTGAACACATTCTTGTGCTTTTCTGCAAGAAGGTTGTTTTGCATACACTGGCAGATTGCTAATACTGTTTGTATGACTATTAGGAGAAACTTGGCAGGTATTCAAGTGTGAAAACAAGGTACTGGCGCTGCTGTCACAAAAAGCTAATAATGTATGACAGTCACTAAACTCTTCAAAACATACAGATTTATTGTGTGAATTTTGCCACGGAATATTATCTCTGATCTATTCAAATGAATATAATTTCGCTCTTCCAGTTTCAGAGAAATTTCTTTTTCTATCTTCTTCACATTTTTAATGCATGGAATATCTTCACTATTCACTTTGCCTTCCCAATAAAACATTAATAATTTATGACTATCCAAGAGCTATATGAGGAAAACCAAAACAGTAGTAAGTTCCTTACTTCCTGATAACTTGCATAAGGTTGCTTTCTCCCATGCATAGTGCTGTCCATTTCACTGTTGCACTGATCCTTGTTATGGCTTGGGCTTGCCCAGGTATTCAGACAGTCCATAGGTCTTGACAGGACATTGCAGCTTGTACAGTATGTAGCTGGTACAGTTGAGCTCATGTTACCTGAAGTGTGGGCACTGGAGTGTACTGATCAAGTATGGACTGATGATTGTGGCACACGGCATGGACATGGTACGCATGTCATTTGTAATGAGTTACAGTTTCAAAACCAGGATCTACTGGGATAATTGAGGATATATACTTTCTTCACATTTTCTTCAAAATTTAGTTTGGAATAAAAAAGGAATCTCAAAAATTTGTTACATTCCATCTTTCATCTACTTTAGTCAATTCAGACAGTTTTGTTTACCATGAAGATTTATTTACTTAAACATCTCTTCCAGGTAAATTCCATTTCAAGCAGTGTCTTGTATAGAACATCTTCTTTTGAGTTATTTATATAATGCCAGTACCACTTTTTATTTTATGTAAAAGTCGTTTATCATTCGTCAAACCACATACTTTGTGAAACTGTCTATAACAATGGGTTTCCTTCCAAAATTGTGTGTGTTTTTTGTTGGTGATTCCACTAAACTGTGTGCTTTATTTTCACATTCATTTCTGATGTATCCTATGCAGAAAGGCTGCTACCTCTTTAACTTGAGATAGGTTATAGGAGACTGAATGTTGTTACTCTGCTTCTTCTGACACTTATTCATTACTTCCGAATAAAGAATTATACAGACTGCTCAACTGCATGATTCAATACACTGTTAGATGGGTAATGGCAATTGATTTTCACAAGGTTCTTTTGTCAGATGCTACTTCCCCATCTAGAGGGCTGCTTGCTTGTGAGTTTACAGACTGTGACTATATTTTCAGTGACATTTGAATTAAAAAAGGATAAATTAATTTTAGTAAAATTATCCAACAGGTGGATCAAGGAAGGAGTACTGAAGTGAGACTGTGGAATCTAATCACTTATGTCTGAAGGTGTCATAAATTATTGAAGCATCCGTATCCAAAATTAAAGCAAAACTGCTATTTCCCCCACCCTGTGTTGAATTCATATTATAATCATACTGACTGTTAACAGACGTCCATACAATCTTGTTCTGTGCATAAGATGGCATTCTGGTCAGCATATAACCATGGTGACGATAGTATTGTGGCACTTATCAAATGAGGGTAGTGTTTGCTGGGTAGTTCCATATCACACTCACTGTGTACATATTCACAGACAGTGCAATATAACACATAGGAGACCTCTAATTGGTGAAGGGCCATAGGAAGAATAGAAGCAGGGCAGCATAAAACTGTTATGGTCCAATAGCTTAATGTGAATCATTCTGTTGTTTCTCGTAGGTCGTGACTTACTTATCAGGATAAGTGTTTATGTTGTTGGTCTATAAAAAGTTATCTGTCACTGTGCTGTTTGCCTTTATCATCTTTAGTAGAAGATCACTAACAAATGTCAAATAGAAAGAACCAAATAATACTTCAAGGTCATTCTTCCTATCACACAATTTAAGAGAATCTACACTGAAATACTCTTAATAATAGTTTTTCTTCCTGTCTGACTGATATCAGAGAAAGTAGTCAAGTTTTTCATTAATGCCTGAACAGAGTTGCAATTATGGAAATGCCATTGTTTATTTTAAGTTCTCATGCACATGCTTGTAAAAATTGTGATACACTAAACTTCTTTTTCTAAATTTTTCACACAATGATAACTTTTAACCTTTACATATTTAGCTATTACACCTTTCTCCACATTGTTTCTATTTACATGTGGTGAAAGCTGAAAGGCTTATACCCATTTGTATTAATCTTTTCTATATTGGTGACGAAGTGATGCTCAGGCAGGAATAATACATCTGTTACATCCTTGGTTTCTAAATCTTCCTAACAAACCAGGAGCTCATGTAATTTATTCTTTAATTGCCCAGTACTTTGATGCAATAAATATACTATCATATACAAGAGACAATAATAATAATAAGCTGTAGCCTGCCAGAGCTTTTTAAAATAAGAAGCCACGTGGTAACAGTAACATGTTTTTTATGTTATTACCTGAAGTATAATGACATATTTGTGAGTGGCAGGAAGTCTATATCTGTTGAGATAAGACTCCGCAGTGTACCATATTTGCCAAAGCAGATAGTTTATAGGGTCATTCCCTGTCAATTCCCCTAATTTCAGAACATTTTCCTGCTCGATCATCATGGATTTTGATGAAGTTTTAAGTGAAGATTTATACATGTCTCCAATGAACATTGGTAAATTTTAAGACTCATCGAAGCAATACTGTCCGAGATATAGACAGTTGTTTGACACCATATGCAACTTTGCGCAGGGCGAGCGTGAATTCTTAAAGACTTTGAGATGTTATAACTTTTGCAATATTTTGTTGAAAGAAATGGCATATGGCTACCTTATACAAATGTATATGTTCTCTTGTGAATAATAATGAAAATTATTTTAAGTGTCATATATAGTCAGAAAAATTCAGCCAAAGTTGCTCACAAAACTCGGTGCTCAAAAAAACTAAAGTTTGGCGCCCTACATCTCAGGGACTAAAGCTATGGCGAACATGAAACTTGCCGTATGATAACCTAACAATACAAGGTCCTCAAACGTAAAGTTTTGTCTATGTATCGGTTTTCAATACTGAGTTATTGAAGTGCAAAGTTGAAATTTTAGAAAAAGATAAAAAATATGGTATTGTTGACCTTATTTTACAAAAAACTATGTTCTATAAAACTTTCCAAACTGAACTGATAGTCAATGTTGGGAATTAAACCCATGTGTCAGTGGTTCCTTAAAACATATTTTTTTCATATGAGACTGGTTTTGAAGCTTTTCTAGAAACTAGTATTTGTACAAGAACTGTTGAATATACCCTATTTTCACCTTCTCACAAAAATAGTCATGTTTACGACAATTTTGTAGAATATTGTAAAGTAGTAGGAGGCTGAAATTTTTTGTGCCACGTCCCTGGGCTGCCAACTTATTTATTATTAAGTTTCATGTTCAGCAAGCATTTACTTTAGGGGATATAAGAATCCAAAGTTTAACACTGTTCTCGTACCATGAATTAAGCGTTCAACTTTGATTCAAATTATCTATCATTGTTATCCTGCGTTGGATAATCATTCACTTTTTATGCAGTTAAAATAACGGTCTTCCTATTCAGTCCAGCTTGGAAAATTTTATAGAACATAGTGTTTTGCAAAATAAGGTAAAAAATACTGTATTTTTATCTTTTTCTAAAATCTCCAACTTTGCACTTCATTAGTTCAGTATTGGAAAGCGATACATAAACGTAACTTTTTGTTTGAGGACCTTGTATTGTTAGTGTACCACATGGTAAGTTTCATATTCTTCTTAGCTTTAGTCCCCAAGATATGGGATGCCAATAAACTTCAAAGTATTTTTTGGCACCTATTTCCCTGGCTGTATATGGAAAGTAAAATTATTTTCATTTTCATTCCCAAGAGAATGCATACAGTTGTACAGCATGGCCAAATGTCATTTCTTAGAAACAAAATGTTGCACAAGTTGTTATAGCTTAAAGTCGTAAGAAATTCACGCATGCACTGTGCAAAGTCGCTCATGGTGTCAAACAACTGACTATATCTTGGCCTTTATTGCTTTGACGAGCCTTAAAATTTACCCATGTTCCTGTACGAATGTGCACATAAAATTTTAACAAAATTCGCGATGGTTGAGCAGGAAGCGCTAGGTGAGTTGATATGGAATGACCCTATACTGGTGATAATGATGAGATGGAATATTTGTTAAATTAGACTCACAAATTGATTGTTGATGTAAAGTTGATGTAATATTACTTAATTCATGAAAGTATAGTAGTTATAATTCTTTAGTACTGTCACTAGTAGTTACAGCTTAAAGGGAAATGTATGTTAATATAACTATTAGTAATAAATATGAGGTCAGCTGCAATTGCTATGATGTGGCTGAAAAGTTTATTACAATTTGTTTTCAGATACCAGGATGTTGCCAGTGTTATTGTGCTACTCCTGGTTTCCAAGTCAATGAATGTGGTTAAAAAAATTGGACATAATAGTGTAAAATAAATTTTAAATAATTGAGCAATATAATGAGGATAGTTCGCAACTGACTGCAAAGATGATAGATGAACCACGATAGGCACATAAAAAAGACACTCATATATACAGAACTTAGTTTTCAGCCACGAATTTCATTAGAAAAAGGGCACATATTCTCGTTTGTACAATCATGCAGACACAACTCACGAACATACAATCATCATCTCCAGTTGCTGTGTTACGTTCTGTGGTGAGTGTGATTCAGTGTGGTGATGAAAGGGTAGGGGGAATGGGAAGGATGGAAGATGCAGGTGAGAATTCAGACATTGGTTATAGAATGAAGAATTGGAAGAGTTATAGAGATGGAAAGGGCAGGGGTTGGTGGGTGTGGAATGAGTGGGGAAAATAGAATACTGTAGCTTGAGGCCTGGATAATTTCAGGATTTCCCAATTGTAGCTGGTTACTGTGCTCACTGAAAGAATTTCAGCCCTCATTAACACCTTCAACCAATCAGCTTAAATCTATCCTCCAAGTTCGAGGATACCAACCACTTCCTTCACCAACTCTCCACCATCCTCACTCCTTTATCTCCTGAAGCCTTAATCGTCCTATAAGTTCAACATTCCTCATGCCCATGGTCTAGCCACTCAAACAGTACCTCTCCCAATGTCACTCAGTATCCTAGCCCAATAGCTCCATCCACATAATCCTCACTAAATTTATTTTAACAAACAACTAATTTTCCTATGAGGGGAAGGTATACAATTAAGTCTGCAGCACAGCCATGGGCACCCACATTTCTGCCAGTCCCTCTCCCCCTTCTGCTTCCTATGCCAACCTGTTTGTAGTCTATCCGAAGTTTCCTATATGAAGGAAACTTTCCTTGCTTTTTAAAACTTGAAACTTCAGGTCTCATTCATATTCATTGATGATTCTGTTTTGATTCAGACTCAGTGCGAGGGCACTTCACCCATCTTTCTTAAAAACTTCAACTACCCATTCACACACCTCATCATCCTCAAATCACTGTGACAGATTCCTGGATGTTAGGTTCTGTCCAAATTAAACCCACATTTTCACAGTTGCCATTTCTTTTGCATCAAAACACACACACACACACAATATCCTGGTTCCATCTCCAATAGCCAACTACAAAATAGCTCAGTACCACCCTGAACTCGTAGAACAACCACAACCATTGTGAAGACTTTGTTTGGTCGTCATACTCTGATATGAGACATCCATTGAAGATCGTTCCCACTCTTCCTAAAGTGGTATTACTTTGTCCACCCAACCTCCCAAACATACTAGTCCATCTCTGTGCCAGCCCCAACCACAAACCCTCTGCTTCAGTTGTCATATGCCTTCGGGAGATCCTGTTGCAAGAGCTGTACAATCCACCCATCTCTCATCACAGGCTTATCCTATGCCATCAAAGGCCGGGTCATCTGTAAAAGCAACCAAGTGATTTACCAACTGTGCTGCAATCACTGCACAGATTTTCTTATGGGTACGATTACAAACCAACTCTTCACCAAACTGTGTCCAAAACCAAGGTAGCCTACTCCATAGCTCAATATGCAGTTAGCATAACATGCATGATTCCAATGGCTGCTTCAGCAACCAAGCCACCTAGATCCTCCTACCTCTGCTACTATTACCTGCTTTTCTGAATTGCACAGATAAGAGTTATCCTGCATTACATTCTCGTGTCCTAAAATTATGCTGGCCTCAGACTATGCTAACCTCTTTTTCCCAACCACAACAGTTTCTGCTCCCTTATCCTGTTAACCACCATCAGATGCAGCCTTTCCATTCTACCCCCCATCCCATCCCTGCACCTACTTGTGCTCACCACAGAGCATTACTTGAAATGCAAAAGCTAGGGATGACAGTTGTGTGTTTGAGCTGTGGCTAGTTGAATTAGAATTAGAGTCCATGTTCTTTTTCTGGCGACGTCTGGCAAAAGGCAAGTTGTTGTGTGTTAGTGTCTTTTTTTATGTATCTGTTGTGGCTTGATGATCATGTCTGCAATGAGTTGGAGGCTATCCTCATTATGTTGTTAAATTCTAACTTGGACTTTCCATTTTTAGATCATTTAGAAAAGTTACAGAATATTTTAACTGTTCAGATTTAACACTGGTTCCAGAGCGATAGGGGAGCATAGAATAATGAAAATTGTAATAGTATCATCTTCTTTGGACAAGATGTTCTTTAAAATGTTAATGTGAATTGACTAATATGGATTTGCTTGACAAGTCTTGACTGAGCAAAAAGTAAGAATTCTTACATGGTAATAAAACATATTTTTAAAGGTTCTGTTCATGTAGGATGGAGTAATACTGGTTCATGTTCTCTGTCTATCTGAAACATCACTAAATAGAACATAGATATGAACAGTACTGATTCGGAAGTTATTAAGAAGACATTTGCTTGGTTTTTCAGAGAAGAAAAGGTGAAGTCCAAAATACTTAGGATATTTCAAGTATGGGATGATCGAGGCATTTATGATGAGGCTTTCATAGCTGATCTTCGTGGGCTCATTAGTACATCAACCAAGAAGACGATACAAGAGCCTCAGTCTGACCCAGTTGACTTTCAGGTAATACAATTTGTAGTATCTTTTCTGCTTATCATACTTCAATACATTGTAATATCATAAATTCCATGTGTTACCATTAGAAGATACTATTTTGCATTAATTGATGGATTGTTCATTTTGCAATTGATTATGGCAATATATAGCCCTTGCAGATATAAAAACTAAGTTGCTATGTTTATGTACAGTAACATACAGTTACAATGTTTAAACATTTGCTGTGTCAGAAAGTATGGGAATTCTGGGTATGACTGTGTAGGCCTATGAGGTCTATCTTGCTCTTTTAGAAATCACTTGATGCCACATTAACTAACATATTCATGAGCCATATGGCATTTAGATATATGTGATTGTATTATAATAAGGATATATGGTAAGAATATTATACAAAGGATAGATTCCTACTCATTGTAAAGATGACATGCTGAGATGCAGACAGCATGACAAAAAGTACATCTACACAACTCAACTTTTGACCAGTGCTCTCTTTGGAGAAAGAAAACACACACACATTCATACTTCACAAGCTCAACTCACATAAGACCGCCATCTTCAGCTGCTGTGGCTGGAATGCCTGTGTGCAACATCAAATTAAAGTAGCAGTCTAGAGGGGGAGTGGGGAAGCATGTCATGGGTGGGGGTGAAGGTTTCAGTGCTCCCTGGGAAAGTGTGCAGGAACTAGACGGCTGGATAAGGCTGTAAGATGCAGTGTTGGTAGTCTGGGGGGGGGGGGGGGATTGGAGGGGGGTGTTGGAAAAGAGCGGGCAAGGGGAAAAGACTGAGGGGTGTATTTGTATAGGAAAGCACATAGTGAGAGCGAAGTGATGTTTAATGAGAGGAGATGATGGGATAGAGACAGTGAAAACTGTTGGGTGGAGGGTTTGGAAACTGTATGTTACCCCGGTTGAGGTTGGGATGATTTTGAGACCAAAGAATATGTTTCAAGGATAATTTTCAGCTGCCCAGTGGAGATAGTGGTAGACGGGAAAAGCCATTTGGATTCAAATGGCCGGGCTTTGAAGCAGCCGTTGAATCAAGCATGTAGTGTTCAGCTGCATGTTGGGTCACAGAGTGGTCCACTTTGTTCGTGTTTACAGTTTGGAGGTGGCCATTCATTCAGGTGTATAGCTGGTCATAACAGTATAAAAACCTTTCTAATTATTGCACCATAGTTTGTGTTAAAGGGTGGTCCATATTTTTAAAATTTCTATTTATTAATTTTTTGTTCTTCATATTGACAGTGGCCATTCATCCTGAGGATAACTGGTTGGTAGTCACACCAATATAAAGAAGCTGTACAATGATTGCAGTCAAGCTGGTATATCTGATGGCTGCTTTCATAGATGACTCATCTTCTAATGTGGTAGGATAAACTTGTACTGGAATGTAAGTCCTGGTTGGACAGATTAGTTGGAGAGGTTTTGCACCTGGATCTTCCACAGATGTATAATCCCTGTGGTAAGAGACTAGGATTGGGAATGGCATAGGGATGGATGAAGATGTTGTAAAGGTTGTGTGGATGACACAACACTGCTTTAGGAGGGCTGGGTAAAATCTAGGGTAGCATGTCACTAATTTTGGGCATGATGAGGGGGTTGGGCACTCCTTTGCAACTGGTTCTTGGAAGAGGTGGAGGATAGGGCGTGTGTGGGAGATAAGGTCAACTGAGAAGCTAATTGATAGAGAAGCAGCGGCTCCGGTCCCGAAAGTGGAACCAATGGCTGGGAGTGTGGGGCATTGACCACACCCCACTCCCTGCTACATCTGGTGATGCCTTCAGGCAGAGGATAACACGACGGCCGATTGCTGCCAGTTGGGCCTTTAAAGGCCTATAGGTTGAAGTTTACAGGGGGATCTGGCATGGGCAGCCTGTTTTTGCGTTATAGGTCTGGGGGATTGTGCCTCTAGTGAAGGTCTGTATGAGATCCTCCAGTATACTGGGCAATGGAGTGCTCTGACTATGAATATGCCACACACGGGAGCTCAAGGTGTATGGGATGGATTTTCGTATGTGGACGTAATGGCAGCTGTCAAAATCCAAGGACTGTTAGTGTTATGTAATCTGAAAAGGATCTGACCCCAAAATGAAGATGGTAGAGCTCTAATTAACAATCAGAGGATAATTTTGCACTTGCATCATAAGGCACTCACAAAAATTTCAGACATGTTGGATTCACAGTTCTTGTGTAACCGTTGTGTTAGTCAGTCAGAGTAGTGTAATTAAGATGGTCAAAATTGAGTGCAAGCCATTTCTGTTTTTGTAAGGTATACACATATGCAAAACATGATTCCAATTTTGTGTATGGGGACTCTAAACCATCATTGAGCTGGCAAATTTAAATGTAGCCATACTGGTTTGAATGATGATGAACATCAGAGAAAACTAAATACTTCAAACACTAGAGAGAATATTGCTCAGATCCACCAAAAGTTGCTGGGAAACCCCTATATTAAGGTGAGGGAAATAACAGGGGATATTACTACTTATAGGGACTGTGCTTGTTACATATTGATTGGAAAATTTAGGAACCAGCTGAAAAATGCTCCTGCCGAGCACAGAAAAGGCGAATATGATCTCTGTCACAAAAGAGTGGAACCAGCTGCCTCAATCCTCATTCCGACTTCCTCATCAAAAACTTTGGAATGCGAACATATTCACGCACTTTAGCGCATAACTTTGTACATTCTTGTGCCTAGTTAAACCATCATAGTCAGCAATGTCGTCTCACTGTCTGTATCTATATATATGTCTGTCCGTTTGTTTGCTGTCTCTCCCACTGCCACTTTGCCTGTGTCAAACTTTCAATGTCTTCATCCCTTTCACTCGCGATTCCTCACCACTGTCTGTTTCTGCTACTTTCATCGTATCTCTGCCCCACTGATGTTGTTCCATTCACTTCCAGTCATGTTGCCAGTATCAGTATCCTTTCTTTCTCACTTAGTCGGCTTTCATTGTCTTCAATCATGATTGTCTCCTTTACACACATGTCCATGGGGATGGTTTGCTTGGGGTTTGACCTGTAGACCGGAAAACTTTAGCATGCGGATACTGGGGATGGGAAAAATTGGACAAATTATTTCGTGCTATAGCATTGGAGAGCCGCACACTTATGCTTTATGTACAATCTCAATTCATCTCAGTTTCCCACTGTTTTCTCTTTTGCTACAGTTGCTACTATAGCATCTGTCTTAGTTTGTTGTTGCCATTGTTCCTGACTTCCGACATCTCATTTCGCTTCCTACTGCTGTTTTCATGCATATGGCGCTCTCCTGAACTGACACTTTTTCTATTCCATTGTATATGGCTCTCTCTGCCTGTTGCACGGTCTCTGCCCTACTCACATTCAGCAGAAAAAAGCGCGAATATGTTTTCATGCCAAAATTTTTGGTGATGAAGTTGGAATGAGGATTGAGGCAGCTGGTTCCACACTTTTGTGTGAGAGAACATATTCGCTTTTCTGTGCTCTAGCAGGATCATTTTTCAGCTGATTTCCGTCTTTTTCCTGTTACATAAGAGTGTACTGATTATATAACATGAAATCAATGGTGAGTAAAATTTGGATAGTATTTTATATACCTTGGATACATTTGTACAGTTGTCAGACCAAATTGACTATGTAGTAGTTTACTTTCTAAAAAGATCTTCACATTCAGATGATTGCTAAACATGCTTAACTATTTCAAAGAACATTGTTAAACACTATCAATATCATTTCATAAAAAAACATTTAAAATATTTTCGAGTCCAGCTGAGGATTTAGTTTTATATGATGTTGCTATTTCATGATAATTCAAGTTGTAAACGTTGATCCAACCATTATGATGACAAATTTTACACGTCCAGTGGCCAGAAAGATTTACAATGATTTATAACTTTTATAAATGTTATCGGTGAATAAACGGCTACTAGAAACATAGGTTTGTGACCTCCAATCCAAGAAACCTTGCTATATGTTCGCTACATTAGTTAAAACTATAATTATACATCAGACCGGTTATTACATGCATATTTGTCATGAATATATGCGGTAACTTGGAATCTACAGATCTCGGTAATGGATAGTATTATTGAAAAAACTTTCAAAGCTTTCCAGAATCATAATATTAGAACACATCGTAAAAATTTCGACAATTTGGCATGAATAGAAGTGTAGATTTGACAATACACGCAGTTGGATCTTTTGATTAAAAAATTCTGATTTTTGTAGCGTATCGCGATAACGAATACACATTTCCAAAAACGGGAATGGATTTTCCAGATAAAAGACCTAAACAACATACACATAACATTTTAGTCATTTCCTATTCCTCAAGCTCACAATCAGAAATAGCATTTTCGAACCTATTACAGTCTCATGCTATAATTCACGGACCGATATCTCAAGAACCACATTACATAACATTCTGCTCTAAACTTTAAATAAAATTTCAGTATGTTGTCTACATTTTATACCCAGCTATGTGTAACCTAAAATCAACCATATGAGAAATCTACGCAATGTATTTTTACCTCTGCAAACTCTTTAAAATATGTTGCAATAGTTCACTAAACCGCATATTAACTGTAAAGTAAACGAAAACAAAAAAATCACCCCTTCATCAACCGAAGATTTCAATCTTTAAGATGTACAAAAATCAAATTTTTTCACCCAGTACCTTTTTCCAAATCGCATGGTAAATTTCAGAGCTTCCGAATGCCATCTTTCAGCACAATACGCACTTTTTCTAGCAAAATATTGCGGTTTTTCGGCCATATTTTGCTAATGGACTAAGATTTACGAAAACTGAAAACTGCCATTTATAGATAAATATCTACAAGATGTATTGTAAATATTTGAACAATTGTCTATGGTTAGTTATTTATATATTTGCGATTCACGGTGCTAAAACGGCTAAAAATGTGGTTTTGTGATTTGGTGCAAAACTATGATAAGTTTCAACCTCTGGATCTCTGTAACGGATAATGATATCGAAAAAATTTAAAAATGGCCTCGAGAATATCATCATAAGAACATATGGTAAAAATTATGAAGATTTGCAATGAATAGAAAGTATCGAAGTGATCATTCCCACAGTTCCTTTTTTTTTTTTTTTTTTTTTTTTTTTTTTTTTTTTTACCCAAAAATAGTGTTTTGAGATTTTCTCAAGAACTGCCCAGGAATGAATGGTGCTTTTGTTAGCCATTTAAAGCCCATCATAGACCATGTGATGTGCAAAAGCCAACTGATTTGCTCAATTTGGATGGGCTCCAGGAAGTGTGTAACTTTGAAAATTTTGACGATGTACTGTATGATTGCTATTGTATACCCATTCTTCTAATATGTACACAAATGATTACTTGGCCAAGATCTATCCAGAACACATTTTTCCCCTTCACTCTGAGATGAATAGAACCTGAGATATGGGCCCCTAAAGAATCGCAAATTCGCTCGCGTTGTTTACGAACATATTAGATGATTAGAAAGTGAACCACAGGATGGGTGCCATGATTACTCACTCTAGACCAAACCGTGTTCTGATGAATATTTACAAAGATTTGTTGGTGAAGTTTCAGAACAATGAATCAGACTTTTGCACAATTAATTATTGTAGCTGAAATCTGGATACACCATCACACATTAGAAACAAAACCATAGTCAAAATGAGGGATTGTGAAAGAATAATTTACTATAAAAAGGGCAAAGACTGTTCCTTTGGCTAGGGAAGTGATGGTGTCAGTTCATGTCAAGTCATCTAGACCATGACAACCACTATCTAGTTGAGTACAGAGATCATGTGAAGTGCTACTGTAATTAATTTCATGAACTTATGCCAATTTTTATAATTGGAAAGAATCTGTTGGTAATAGTTGATCAAAAATTTTGATGCAAAGAAGTTTTGAAGAAAACTCTGATAATTTGAAACTAACTATGGATTTTAAATGGAAAAAGTAAATAAATAAATAAAAAATAGGCCTAATTTTTCTGATATATTGTTTCTTATGATGTTGTTGTGGTTTTCAGTCCTGTGCAAGCTTCCTCATCTGAGAATATGAACGGAAACCGACATCCTTTTGAATCTGCTTACTGTTTTCGTTCCTCGGTCTCCCTCTACAATTTTTGCCTCGCACACTTTCATCTAATCCTAACTTGATGATTCCTTGATGTCTTAGAATGTGTTCCACAAACCTATATCTTCTCTTAGGATATGCTAGTAACTCCTTTTCTCCCAAATTCTGTTCAGCACCTCCTCATTAGTCACATAATCCACCCATCTTATCTTCATCATTTGTCTGTATCACAACATTTCAAAAACTTGTATCATCTTTTGTCTGAAGTCCTTATTGTCCGCATTTCACTCCCATACAATGCTACACTCCAGACAAATGGTTTCATAAAGGACTTCCTTACATTTAAACTAATATTGGATGTCTACAAATTTCGCTTCTTCAGAAATACTTTTCTTCCTATCGCCATTCTGCATTTTATATCTTCTTTACTTCGGCCATCAGAAGTTATTTTGCAACCCAAATAACAAAACTCATCTACTACTTTTATTGCCTCATTCATGTAATCTAATATTTATTCAGCATCATCTGATGTTCTGGCATTACATTCCATTACTTTTGTTTTCCTCTTGTTAATGTTCACCTTATACTCTCCTTTCAAGACAATTGAACTTTAATTCCCTCTCCAAATCTCTCCTTGCATTCCTTCACAGCTTGCTCAATGTACAGATTGAACAACATTCGGGAAAGGCTACAACCCTGCATTACTCCCTCCTCAACCACTGTGTCCCTTTCATGCCCTTCAACTGCTGTTTATTTTTTGTACAAGTTATAAAGAATTTTCCGTTCTCTATATTTTACCCCTACTGACTTCAGAATTTGAAAGAGTGTATTCCAATTGGCACTGTCAAAAGCTTTATCCAAATCTACAAAAGTTAAAAATGGAGGTTTGCTTTTCCTTACTCTATCTTCTAAGATAAGTCGTAATGTGAGTATTGCCTCCTGTGTTCCTATATTTCTCCTAAATCAAAACTGATCCTATCCAAGGTCAGAGTCCACCAGTTTTTCCATTCATCTGTAATAATTTGTGTTAGTATTTTGCATCCATGACTTATTAAACTGAGAGTTCTGTTATTTTCACATTTGTTTGCACTTGCATTCTTTAGAATTGGAATTGAAATCAGAGGGTATTTCCCATGTCTCCTACATTTTGCGTGCCAGGTGGAACAGTTTCTTCAAGACTGGCTCTTCTAAACGATATCAGCAGTTCACACAGAATCTCATCTACTCCAGGGTCCTTGTTTTGACTCGGATCTTGCAAAGCCTTGAAGGACGGTCTTTTTGGCCTCAGCATAGGAGATGCACTTGGGTGTCTTATAGTACGTTTAACATAAGTTGAACCTTCAACAGGTCAGTGTGGAGCGAATGGAAGGGCATATAGTTGGCAGTATGTGCTGAGCGCAACAGTAGCCCCCCTCCCCTCCCCTCAGCACACTCTTTCCCCAAGCACTTTTCATTCTCTACTATTATGGTGTGGAATCGGCTGTTTTAGGGCATGTGTTTGCCCATTTCAGCCATGGGTAATGTTTGTTATACAGCTTTGAAACATTTTGTTTGGCTGGTTATTGTGAGTTTTAAGGGGGCCTTAACTTATATATAGAAAACGGATGACTTACCCAAAGGACAGGCTCGTCGACAGACACAAATAAAATCACACACAAACAAACATACAAGCTTTCGCAACCGTTGGTCGCTTCTTCAGGAAAAGAGGAAGAAAGGAGAGGAGAAAGGGAAGGATATGGGTTTTAAGGAAGTGGAAAAGGAGTCATTCCAATCCCAGGAGTGGAAGAACTTACCTTAGGGGAAAAAAAGGGAAGGTAAACAAATACACACACACTCTCACATATCCAAACGCAAACACACCTAGACTGAAATTTGTAAAAATCAAAGAAGTTGGACAGAGGTACCAATTGAGGCAGAGGCTCTGTCCACAGAACCGAGGCAAAGATGCTAAAGATGGTGGGCGGGAATTTGAATTAGCGGAGATTGAGACCAGGTGGGCAACACGGGAGGAGAGAATAAGCTGAAGGGCAAGTTCCCATCTCCGCAGTTCTGAAAGGTTGGTGTCGGTGGGAAGTATCCAGATAACCCGGACGGTGTAACACTGCGCCAAGATGTGCTGGCCGTGTACCAAGGCATGTTTAGCCACAGGGTGATCCTCATTACCAACAAACACTGTCTGCCTGTGACCGTTCATGCAAATGGACAGTTTGTTGCTGGTCATTCCCACATAGAACGCTTCACAGTGCAGGCATGTCAGTTGGTAAATCACGTGGGTGCTATCACAAGTGGCTCTGCCCTTGATTGTGTACACCTTCCGGGTTACTGGACTGGAGTAAGTGGTGGTGGAAGGGTGCATAGGGCAGGTTTTACAACGGGGGCGGTTGCATGGGTAGGAGCCAGAGGGTAGGGAAGGTGGTTTGGAGATTTTATAGGGATGGACTAGGAGGTTACGAAGGTTAGGTGGGCGGCGGAAAGACACTCTTGGTGGAGTGGGAAGGATTTCATTAAGGATGGATCTCATTTCGGGGCAGGATTTAAGGAAGTCGTATCCCTGCTGGAGAGCCACATTCAGAGTCCGCTTCAGTCCCGGAAAGTATCCGCTGACAAAAGGGGCACTTCTGGGGTTCTTTGGTGGAAGGTTCTTGCCTAGGTGTACTTGCGTCTGTGTAAATGTGTGGGTGTATGTGTGTTTGTTTACCCTCCTTTTTTTCCCCCAAGGTAAGTCTTTCCTGTCCCGGGATTGGAATGACTCCTTACCCACTCCCTTAAAACCCTCATCATTTCCTTTTCCTTCTCCCTCCCTTCTGCCTGATGAAGCAGCTAGGCTGTGAAAGCTAGCATTTGTTTGTATGTGAGTGTGTTCATTTTATTTGTGCTGCTGTCACACCTGTGCTCCTTCGCCTGGTGAGTAATCTTTGTCTATTTTATATATATATAAAATAGACAAAGATCGTTGACAGAAACACCAAACACACACAAAAACACAGAAACATTCGAGCTTTCACCACCAGTGGTGGCTTCTTCGGGAAAAAGAGGAAGGAAGGAGAGGAGAAAGGGAAGGATACAGGTTTTAAGGAAGTGGAAAAGGAGCCATTCCAATCCCAGGAGTGGAAGGACTTACCTTAGGGGACAAAAAGGGAGGTAAACAAATACACACACACTTCCAGAGAACTGAGGCAGAGATGTTAAGTTGGTGGCTGGGAATTCGAATTTAGCGGAGGTTGAGACCAAGTGGGCAACGGGAGAGAGAATATGCTGAAGGGCTAGTTCCCATCTCCGGAGTTCTGAGGGATTGGAGTCGGTGGGAAGTATCCAGGTAACCCGGACGGTGTAAAACTGTGCCAAGATGTGCTGGCCGTGCCCCAAGGTGTGTTTAGCCATAGGGTGATCCTCATTACCAACAAACACCCTCTGCCTGTGATCATTCATGTGAATGGACAGTTTCTTGCTGGTCATTCCCCATAGAACGCTTCACATTGCAGGTATGTCAGTTGGTAAATCAGGTGGGTGCTGTCGCAAGTGGCTCTGCCCTTGATCCTGTACACACCATGGGTTACGGGACTAGAGTAAGTGGTGGTGGAAGGGTGCATAGGGCAGGTTTTACAACGGGGCCGGTTACAAGGGTAGGAGCCACAAGGTAGGGAAGGTGGTTTTGGGATTTCATAGGGATGGACTAGGAGGTTACGGAGGTTAGGTGGGCAGTGGAAAGACACTCTCGGTGGAGTGGGGAGGATGGATCTCATTTCGGGGCAGGATTTAAGGAAGTCGTATCCTTGCTGGAGAGCCACATTCAGAGTCCGCTCCAGTACCGGAAAGTAACTGGTGACGAGGGGCACTTCTGGGGTTCTGTTGAAGGTTGTGAATTTGGGGGGATGATGAAGTGGCTCTGGCAATTTGCTTCTGTAGCAGATCAGGAGGATAGCTGCGGGATGTGAAAGGTGTCGTTAGGTTATTGGTGTACTGGTTCAGGGATTCGGGACTGGAGCAGATCCTTTTGTCACAAATACCTAAGCTGTAGGGAAGGGAACGTTTGATGACAGGACTATTGTCAATGGCAATGCTCGATCAACCTGCACTGGTCAAGTGATACCACTTAAATGCACACTTCTTTGTTAATCTTATGACGTTTACTTTATATCATGCCATATTACATGAGAGCTGAGAAATTCCATAATCAGTAGACCGCCCCTATCTTTCAAGATATGTTTTTATATCTTAGTACGCATTGGAATTAATATCTCACAGACCTTTCTTCTTCAGTGGCAATGGGAAGAAAAGCATTTCTGAAGAAGTGAAATTTGTTGACATCCAATATTAGTTTAAATGTTAGGAAGTCATTTCTGAAAGCATTTGTCTGGAATGTAGCATTGTATGGAAGTGAAATGTGGCCAGTAAGGAGTTCATACAAAAAGATGATAGAAGCTTTTGAAATGTTGTGCTACAGGCAAATGATAAAGATTAGATCGGTAGACCACGTAACTAATGAAGAGGTGTTCAACAGAATTTGGACTCTGGCGTATCCTGACTAAAAGAATCAATAGATTGCTGGGACACATTCTGAGACATAAGTCATAAGGGATCGTCAACTTAGCATTAGAAGGAAGTGTGTGGGATAGAAATTGTAGAGGGAGACTGAAGGATGCAGTAAGCAGATTCAGATGGATGTAGGTTGATGAAGAGGCTTGCACAGGACAGGATAGCATGGAGAGCTGCATCAAACCAGTCTGCGGACTGAAGATCACAACAACAAAACACGAGTATTCAGCAATATATAAATGTATGTTTTCCACAAACGATATGTCGGACAACATGTGACTGTTGTAATGTGTCATTCGTGTCTTCTGTATGGTGTGAGAAATATTTTTGCTTTGGTTGTTTTTATGATAATTTTCCCCTTACTGATTGTGAGGACGCTGATGAATGGACAGGCAGTAATTGCAGTTATGTAGTAATATATTTTAAAAGTTTGTTATATTTATTTCTTACTTTTACTGTTTACACACTGTGTATAACAAAACAGCGATAAACTGATAATACACTTACTTGAATATTACTCACACTTTCTGATGCTCTACTTCAAAATAAGCAAATTAAATGAAATGATCGTATGGCACTTTTGGCTGTGATATCCCCCGTGAGATTGTTTGGTCGCCAAGTACAAGTCTTTTTAATTGACACCACATTGGTGTCGTGCATGTTTGATGATGATGAAAATGTTGATGAGGCCAAAACACAACACCCAATCCCTTGCCAGGGATCGAACCCAGGCACCCTGTATGGTATTAAGCGATGCTGCCATCTTGAGCTACGGGGAGTGGACAAAAATAAGCAAAGAAAAGTTATTACAAATCTGAAAATGTTATCATATACATAAAAAATTGCAATGCTATAAAATGCATTGAAAATACAATATTATGTCATCAACTTTGCTTTTTTCATGATTTTTTAAATTTAATTTAATTTTTTATTTCAAAATCTACTTAGTGTCTAGCAGGTTTCTCATGTACTTGTTTCGAGTGCAGATTCCTTAAGTCCCTAAAATCTCTGCAGCATGTGCACTCAGCTGAGGAAGTCACCCAGCTTATACGTGACCACCTGTGCTTACTTCAGCTGTGGGGGAATCAAGTGTTATTCTGCTGGGTTCCAGGATATGGAGATTCAGGGCTGATCCAAATGCCAAATACACCTGTCGCCCTGTAACTCAGAGTGCAAATTCCTGCAGGACATCGTCTCAGTGTTGTAGCGGGGGCCTGAGCAGTTGTGGAAAGAGCAATGGTTGGTAGTAACAGAGAGTAAGCTGCATCCCTCCTGCCGATCACTGCGGCAGGACGAAGTTTTCTTGACACGTCTCCACTGTTTTGCGATACTTCTGAGAGGGCTAAAGTGAATCTTGGAGTTGATATGCCCTCATTTAAGGTGATCAACAGACGAGTGTGACTAAAGTTTTGAAATTTTGTAATTTGTCTCATCTTTGGTCTAAACCTTTAGGCTGGAGGTTGTAATGTGTTACAGAGTGGCTAGCTCATCCTTTCATATTCTGTGATCAGCCTGCCATGATCATCTTCCAAGTTGTTTGAACTACTTCTCCAACTTTCTATCCAATGGGCCTGCAGCACAGAATATATCTCTAAGAGACATCATATAATTACACCAGTATGCTGCTTTAAAGTTTTTTTTATTATATTTGGCACAAGAGGCCATTGTTGGACAATGACCCTGTGACATCCTTGGACAAATAAATATTAATATTTTAAATTTTTGTAAATATTTTTTATCTTGATATTATTAACATCCTCATCTATCTGTTAAATTCCTCCTACAATCCATTACCTTCTCCATCTGTGAAACATTATATAACCATGTTAACTTTCATCACCATGAAAGTGAAGTAGTCTCTTTATGTTTATTACATTGTACTCTCTGTCATGCACCGTATGAAATCTTAGGTAGTCAGTGATGTTCCTCTTGTTCCGAAAGTGTGCAAAATTTCAACAACATTCAAATAAAACAGTAGATTTTGTCGAAGTCCGTGGGTATGCTACCCTATGGCATGCACCATACAAAATTTTACGCACACAGCAACTTTCCTTTTGTTTCGAAGATAAAATGTGCAAAGTTTTATTGCAAACAGATGGACAGGACAGCAGTGCATGAAATACAAACAAACATTATGTGCCAGTTTTCCAAATGCCTCACTGTTTATGCTGTCGTACCTCCTGAACTATAAGTCTTAAAAAGAAATAGTTCTGTAGGTACATTCAGTGGCATAAATGAATACTAAATGCAAAATACATTGTTAATTAGCAGCAAAGAAGTAATAAATGTAAATATCATTCATTTATTCCGGCAGTTTTTCACTTATCTCAGTGTTCATGATGTCATGTCTTCTGAATGACAGTACAGTGATATAATTATGCGTGTAACATTCACGAAAGTGCAAGCAATATTTTGACAAAGTTTCATCGCAATCCGATGAATGATACTACAGAGTGTGAAATACGAATTAACAAACATTTTTATGTATTAGATAAGTAAGAGATTGCTAATACTGAAGTGACAAGTATGTATGATGTTCCAAGAGGAATGGATATCTAGGGATAGGACAGGAATGATCATTCGAAACCTAAATTTTGATGTATGCCTTAAGTACTTGTTCGGTAGAAGAGATGTTTTTCAATATAGTAAAGATTAAGTGCTCATAGCTCTTAAGGTATGAATATTAGAACCAATGTTTACTGGGCAATTTTGCATTGAATAACCATTCTTGTCATGTACCCAAATATTGACTATTCCTTCTGGGACACCTTGTTGATGTTCAGCCCATTAGGTGCATTTAATAAGATAAGGAAGATTAAATGTCAGTAGTAAGATTGTAGGTGTCAGAAAACTCTTAAGACCTATCTGAGCCAGACTATTGTGCAAAAGATCATTCTTTGTAGTTTAATAAGTAGTAAATGATTATAAGTGTTTGTCATATCTTGTTTGCATTAGAAATTTGAGCAACGTGTAGCTAGATGAGTTGCTATTGTATGAAGCATTAAGAGTGCAAGCTCGAAATAATGTCGTGTTGTTAAGGGAGGTGGGAATCGGTGGTTGGACTATCAAATACCATAGTATTTCTGTAGAGTTTATCGTTGTAAACTGAGGGAAGTAGGTCAGTGGTTAACACACAGGACTCAAAGGAGAACGGTGGTTCAAATCCGCCTCTAGCCATTCAGGTTTAGTTTTTCTGTTATTTCACTAAGTCACTCCAGACAAATTCTGCTGTTCTACCTTTGAAAGGACACAGCCTATTACCTCCCTTGACTTTATCAAAACAATCCTAGTCGATGCTCCATCTGTAATGACTAAGCTGTTGAAGTTATGTTAACCATCAACTTTCTTCCTTTCATTGTTTTTCGGGAAATGTAGGATTTATCATCATCATGAACCATGTTTCTCTTAATTTGTCAAGGCATATGTGATTCTTTGTTAAAATAATGCATGTATTATGTTAAACTATGATTTTTTCAGCCGAACATTCTGTATGATAAAATAAGGAGTTGTAAGACACTTGAGGATGACACTGATTTGAAACTGAAGAAGCTGAATGATAGCCATTTATCATTATCTGATGTAGATGCCTTAAGGACTCAGTTTAAAGGTAAGTCTGGTTTAGTAACAGCCTCCATTTTTTAGTTTCCATGTTATTTTCTAATAAAATTTATTTAAGTAATATTTAAACGAGATAGAATGGCTGGCCAGTACTTACCTTTGTGCTGTACCGCCGATAGTAACACAAATGAAGAAACAGAAAAAAGGGGACAAAAAGGACAAGCTTTCGGAACACAGTTCCTTCATCAGGTGGGAGAGGAGGGAAGAAAAAAGGATGGGAACAGAAGGGAAAGGTAGTTCACGACCTAGGTCATGAAGGTGGTGTTTCGGGAGTGTGGACGTCAGAGATACTGCATGTATGTACTGTGCCAAGCCAGAGAGTATACATATAAACAAAGAGGAAAGATCAAGTAGTAAAGAGAAGAGAAGATGAGTGAAATGAATGATGCTGAGGGGTGTAGGAGGGGTGGGGGGTTGTCTAAAACGTTTTTCATTAACAGGGAAAGATGGATGGACACACACACACACACACAGAGAGAGAGAGAGAGAGAGAGAGAGAGAGAGAGAGAGAGAGAGAGAGAGAGAGAGAGAGATAAGGAACGGATAATGAATAGGTGAGCTGAGGATGGAGGAAGGGGAGGGGTTAGCGTAGATTTAGGCCAGGGGGGTGGCGGGAGGAGAGGATATGTTGGAGGGCAAGTTCCCACCTCCGTAGCTCTGAGGGACTGGTGTTTGTTGGTACTATCCAAATGGCACGTGTGGTGTAACACGTGCCCAGGTCCCTGGAATCATGCTGCAGGGCATGTTCTGCCACAGAATATTGGGTGTGGCAGAACATGCCCTCCAGCATCTTTCGCTGTTAATGAAAAATGTTTTAGACAATCCCCTGCCCCTCCTACACCCCTCAGCATCATTCATTTCACTCATCTTCTCTTCTCTTTACTACTTGATCTTTCCTCTTTGTTTATATGTATACTCTCTGGCTTGGCACAGTACATACATGCAGTATCTCTGACGTCCACACTCCCGAAACACCACCTTCATGACCTAGGTCGTGAACTACCTTTCCCTTCTGTTCCCATCCTTATTTCTTCCCTTCTCTCCCACCTGATGAAGAAACTGTGTTCCGAAAGCTTGTCCTTTTTGTCCCCTTTTTTCTGTTTCTTCATTTGTGTTACTATCGGTGGTACAGCACAAAGGTAACTACTGGCCAGCCATTCTATCTCGTTTCAACAATATTTATCATCTCTGAGGAGAATTTTCATCATAATCGAATATTTAAGTAATATACCAGGCGAAATTGCACAGCTTCATTAATAGATACACATAAATAAAAATGCACACAAATTTTTATTTGTCTGTATCTATCAACGAACCTGTGCTTTCTCACCTGCTAAGTGAAACCATCTCTATTTTTATATATATATTTTTCCTACCAGGAATGTTTCCCTCTAATATATATAAATGAAGGTGAAAAGGCACAGGTTCGTCAACAGACACAAATAAATAAAAACACATACACACACACACAAATGTGGAGCTTTCATATTCCAAGTTTGCTTCTTCAGAAAAGAGAAAGGAAGGACAGGGAAAAAGGAAACGATGCGGGTTTTATGGGAGTGGGTCAGGAGTCATTCCAATCCTTAGAGCGGAAGGACTGGATTTGAGGGGGGAGGGGTGGCAAAGGACAGGTAACCAAACACACCCGCACATATATACGCATACACACACCCAGGCAGGTATATGTAAAATGCAAAGAAGTTGGACAGAGATGCCAGTCGAGGCATAGGTTCTGTCCAGAGATCAGAGGCAAAGATGTTGAATTGTGGGTGGAAATTGGAAATTAATGGAGGATGAGACCTGATGGGGAATGGGAAGAGAGAATATGTTGAAGGGCAAGTTCCCATCTCTGGAGTTCTGAAAGTTTGATGTTGGTGGGAAGTATCCAGATAACCCGGAGAGTGTAACACTGTGCCAAGATGTGGTGGCCATGCAAAAAAGGCATGCTTAGCTACAGGATGATCTTCATTACAAAACAAACACTGTCTGCTTGTGTCCGTTCCTGCTAATGGTTTGTTGCTGCTCATTCCCACATAGAAGGCTTCACAGTGCTGGCATGTCAGTTGGTAAATCACGTGGGTGCTATTGCAAGATTCTCTGCTCTTAATCATGTACAACTTCCTAGTTACAGGACTGGAATAACTGGTGGTGGGAGGGCACATAGGACAGGTTTTACACTGGGAGCAGTTACATGCGTAGGAGCCAGAGGGTAGGGAAGATGGTTTGGGGATTTTATAGGGATGAACAAAGAGGTTAAGAAGGTTAGGCGGGCTGGTGGAGTGGGAAGGGTGTCATAAAGGATGGATCTCATTTCGGGGCAGGGTTTAAAGAAGTCATATCCCTGCTGGAGAGCCACATTCAGAGTCCAATCCAGTCGTGGAAAGTATCTGGTGACAAGAGGGGCACTTTTGGGATTATTCTGTGGAAGATTCTGGGTTTGGTGGGCTGTGGAAGTGGCCCTGGCAATTTGCTTCTGTGCCAGATCAGGAGGGTAGCTGCAGGATGTGAAAGCTGTTATTAGGTTATTGATTTACTGGTTCAGGTATTTGGGACTAGAGCAGATTCATTTGCCATGAAGACATAAGTTGTAAGGAAGGGACTGTTGATATGGCATGGATGGCAGCTGTCATAATATTGTTGTTTATTAGAGGGTTTGATGTGTGAAGCTGGCTATTGACACCGAGGAAAGTGGCATGGGATTTGCTATAGGACCAGGTGAATAATCTGATGGAACCAAAGAAGTTGAGGTTAGAGAGGAAATTCTGAAGTTCTTCTTCACTGTGAGTCCAGATCATTAAGGTGTCATCAGTAAATTTATACTAAACTTAGGGTTGACAGGCTTGGGTATCCAAGAAGGCTTCCTCTAAGTGTCCCATAAATAAGTTTGCAGTCCCATAAATAAGTTGGCAGTCGGCCATCCTGGTTCCCATGGCTGTTCCCTTTTGTTGGTATGTCTGACCCTCCGCCACGCACCTTACGGTGAATTGTGGAGTATGGATGTAGATGTAGAAAAGTGAAGAAGTTGTGGATTAGGATGAAGCTGGCTAGGGTAATAAGGAAAGAGGTTTTAGGGTAGGGTTGCAGGTGGTCAGCGTGAAAGGAAATACTCCATTGCAGTGATGGTTTCTGTAGGATTGGGTAAGGATTTCAGGCAGTAGAGAAAGTGGTTGGTGTCTTTGATGAAGGATGGGAGGCTGCACATAATGGGTTGAAGGTGTTGGTCTACGCAGGCAGAGCTTTGTTTTGTGGGGGCTTGGTAACCAGCCACAATGGGGCGGCCTGGATGTTTGAGTTTGTGAATTTTAGGAAGTAGATAGAAGGTAGGGGTGCGGGGTGTTGTTGGGGTCATGAGGTTGATGGAGTCAGTTGAAAGGTGTTTTATGGGGCGTCTAGATATATATTTTTTATTGAATTGTCTTTTCAGGAAACATCTCCTCCAATTTTCTTTATTTATTTTAGTAACTCATTAAGCACAGCATAGTGATCAGAGATACCTAGGTTTAAAGTGAATTTGGCACTCTCATTTAACGTATAATTTGTTAAGATGTTGCCTATGCATGTTGCCAATCTCTCGTTCACTCTGGTGAATTCAGTGAAATTTAGTCTAAAGCTGTATTCTTGAATTAAGTCAGCAAACTTTGTTGAAATGTTTGTTTCACTTGCTATATCTATATTGTAATTTCTCCAAAATAATTTTTTTTCCCATCACTAGCTGTCACACTATATACTGAGATAATAACGATATACTGTTATTCCAGCTCCACACAGCAACTTTAGCTTGCTACAAATATTTTTGGGAATGCTGTTCTCACATTTTCCCCTCCAACTGAAGCCTTGCTACTACAGCATCACTGAAAATAACTAAGTAATTTATGTACTCTCCATCACACCACAATCTTCTGAATGCAGACATTTGATTGACACTTTGATTGATGCACTGTTAGTGAGGAAAATTTCACTGCTAGGCCACACCAGCCACAAAAGTGTAAAGTATGAGAATCTTCCACAGCTGTCATTTATTTACCCTCCATTTTTTCCCCCAAGGTAAGTCTTTCCTGTCCCGGGATTGGAATGGCTCCTTACCCCCTTCCTTAAAACCCTCATCATTTCCTTTTCCCTCTCCTCCCTTCTGCCTGATGAAGCAGCTAGGCTGCGAAAGCTAGCATTTTTGTGTGTGTGTGTGTGTGTGTGTGTGTGTGTGTGTGTGTGTGTCTGTGTGTTTATTTGTTGCTATTACTGCCTGTGCCCCTTCGCCTGGTAAGTGTACTTCATCTATTTTTTACGTATATTTTTCCTGTTAGGAATTTTTCCTCTATATAAAATTGATGAAGATTACTCACCAGGTGAAGGAGCACAGGTAGTGATAGTAGCACAAATAAATAAAACACACACACACACACACACACACACACACACACACAAACGCGAGCTTTTGCAGCCCAGTTGCTTCTTCAGGCAGAAGGGAGGGAGAGGGAAAAGGAAATAATGAGGGTTTTAAGGGAGGGGGTAAGGAGCTATTCCAATCCCGGGAGAGGAAAAACTTACCTTGGGGGAAGAAAAGGAAGGTAAACAAATACACACACACCCACACATTTACACAGACGCAAACACACCTAGGCAGACATACTGTAGAAAGCAAAGAAGTTAAGAAGTCTGACAGAGATGCCACTTGAGGCAGAGGCTTTGTCCAAAGAACCGAGGCAAAGATGTTAAGATGTTAGAGATGGTGGGTGGGAATTCAAATTTAGGGGAGATTGAGACCAGATGGGCAACGGGAAGAGAGAATATGCTGAAGGGCTAGTTCCCATTTCCAGAGTTCTGAGGGATTGGTGTCGGTGGAACACTGTGCCAAGATGTGCTGGCCGTGCATCAAGGCGTGTTTAGCCACAGGGTAATCCTCATTACCAACAAACACTGTCTGCCTGTGACCGTTCATGCAAATGGACAGTTTGTTGCTGGTGGACAGTGGGAATGACCAGCAACAAACTGTCCATTTGCATGAACGGTCACAGGCAGACAGTGTTTGTTGGTAATGAGGATCACCTTGTGGCTAAACACGCTTTGGTGCACGGCCAGCACATCTTGGCACAGTGTTACACCGTCTGGGTTAACTGGATACTTCCCACCGACACCAATCCTTCAGAACTCCGGAGATGGGAACTAGCCCTTCTGCATATTCTCTCTTCCCATAGCCCACCTGGTCTCAACCTCCGCTAAATTTGAATTCCCGCCCACCATCTCTAACATCTTAACATCTTTGCCTCGGTTCTTTGGACAGAGCCTCCGCCTCAAGTGGCATCTCTGTCTAACTTCTTTGCTTTCTACAGTATGTCTGCCTAGGTGTGTTTGCGTCTGTGTAAATGTGTGGGTGTGAGTGTATTTGTTTACCTTCCTTTTCCTTCCCCAAGTAAGTCTTTCCACTCCCGGAATTGGAATGACTCCTTACCCCCTTCATTAAAACCCTCATCATTTCATTTTCCCTCTCCTTCCCTTCTGCTTGAAAAAGCAACAGGGTTGCGAAAGCTTGCATTTGTGTGTGTGTGTGTGTGTGTGTGTGTGTGTGTGTGTTTTATTTGTGCTACTATCACCACCTGTGCTCCTTCGCCTGGTGAGCAATCTTTATCTATTTTTTATATATATTTTTCCTATTAGGAATTTTTCGTCTATAATGTTGAAGATAGATATTTAGATTCAAGTTCTACAGAATACTCTCAAATTCTTGAATAGGCAAGACAAGGAATTAATTTTCTTCTTACTTCCAAAACACACAGATCTGAGGAAATGAAGTTATTTATATTGTTACAAAGAGACTTGCTTCTTTCCATCCCCTGCTCACTGTAGGCTTTTACAGCATTTGTGACCTGGAGTAACTTGTATTGGTGGGATGCTCTAATGGTTGGAAGTGAGGAATAAGAAGCTATGTTCAGTGAAACCTTCTCTTCTTTCTTGAATTATTTCCTTTCACCTATGACGAGCTGAAGAAGAAATCGTAATACCTCTTAGGAAAGGAAAATAAATAACTGATGACTGTGTTGAGTACTGTGACTTGGCTGCAAGTAACACAGTCTTTTGATGTATCTGGATGTCAGATTGTTGTATTGATAGGTGTATTTCATGGGAAATGTCTAAGCAGTTGAAGCAACATTTTGAAGGAAGTATTATCATTTTAGGACAAATTAATTCCGATGGTCACGAAGTGATGATATTGAAGGGACATCATCAGACAGTGATGCCAGTGAAAAATATGGCAACCAGTTCCAGTTCCTGTGAACCCCCCAGGAGAGCAAGATACAAAATTTCACAAACAAATTACATCAAGAACAATGAAGAGGATTTATGACAGTGTGAAGTTTATGATTAATTCTGTGGCAGCAGTGCGCCCAAACACAAGACCGGCAAATTGTTATAGCTATTACATCTGGTGGTAGTAGGTAATGAAAGGTGATAATTATCCACAAGTGTATGTATACCGAATTCCAGGAGGTGAATCACATAGGACTCTAAATCACTATTGGCATTTACAGAAGTGGCCAAATCAGGCATATGTAATTTTAAGAACTCCAGCATCTATTTCCTTACTTACTTCAAAAGCTTCCCTAAAATAATAACACACAAGATAACATGGCTCATTACAAGGCAGGATGTTACTGTGAACACTATGATAAGAATGAGAATATTATAGAGTTTGTGCAAAATGTGACGGACTGTATTACTACAAAGCTGATTTGACAATGAACTCACAATAATCCGGATACTATCACTGGCTGGGGAGAAGGCAATTGGGGCTTTTTTAACAATATTTTGCACTCTTATAGAATTTAAGTACTTTTGTCCATGTCAGGACACTTTGCAAATAAATTATATATCGCTTTCAGGAATTGTGTTGCAAGATTGGCAGACGTATGTCCCAAATCCTACAGTGGAACAAACCACCAATCACAGAATATGACTCAAGTGTTAGGGGGGAAGACCTCTTTATTTTGTCTTGGATGCTGAAGGTATTGGAACTGGGAAGAGTGGGCCCTGCCATTTATTGCTGGATTTGTGGTCCAGTCAGACTGACACAGGTTTGCCAGTAGGGATGTTAAATTGCAGACAATGATAATACCATCAAAAGCTACAAAATACTGCCAGCCTCTGGATGAACACTTCCTTTGCCAAAATAAACTATTTGCATGCAGCATGGAGGAGTATGCGTGGTGTGATGAGAATCATGACATAAATCTGCATGATAATCTTAATTTTCAGGTTGCATTCTTTCATATATAAATCAGCTCTGTGGGCCACAGTATCAACCTTTGCTTTGCTGTGCATGGAATGTGCCTATACATATATATGACACAGCGTATTCCTTTGCCATTCTGCCATGTATTGGACATCAACTTAAGCTGCAGTATTGACATGTGGAACACTCCTGACTGTGAGTCAAGTGCAGTTGTGTGGTCTGCTTACATTTCAAAGTCTGGTGCAGATAATTTTTTGAGATCCCTTCGCCTTTTTTGTGAGAGAATGTAAGGGTCTGAAATCCGAGCAGAGCAGTGTTTGGTGTGAATTAAAGATATGAAATGTTGCCAAGGACAGACTTACTCAACAAGGTTCTTTGGGGAAGGTAGCTTCTGAGTAGCTTCTATGTCTTTCAAGGAATGTTGAACTCCAGTAGTGTCAATTATATCACCAAGGTATTTTATTTGCTTATAGAAGAATTTACATTGTTCCCAGTTGCATACGAGGCCCATGTCGGTGAAGGCTTGGAAGAGGCTTTTCAGGTTTCTGAGTTACTGTTTTTGAGTGCTGTCAAAGCAAATGTTGTCAGCTGTCATGCATATAATTGGTTATTCAACTGTTTTGTGGAAATAAAATAATCTTAATGCCTGACGATTTTGATGAAAGTAAATGCTTTTCACCTCTCATGAATTTAGTATTTTTGTAAAAGCGCAAATGAAATTCAAGTAATTTGAAAGCTTGCTATGGGGTAAGGCCTTATTCCTTGTGGAGTAAAATTCACTAACATTTAAATATTCTTTGGGAATTTGTGCTTTGGAAAATGGTCTAAAAATATTGATTAGTACCGCACTGTACTAATGCAGCCATAAAAACTTCAGAAAAATTATTTTGGCATTAGAAGGTGTGAAAATGTACTTATCACTTGCATGTAGATATGAGATGATGATCAGTTCATGCGTTTATTACTGAGAGGATGATTTTGACGTAAGTAAACACTGTGTTCACAACTGAATATCATGCTCAGCAACTGGGAAGCCATGAAGTGGTGGTATGTACCAATCAGAGAGTTGGTTTACATTTGCTAAAGAGCTATTTACGATTTAATTTGCCATTGATTTATATATAAAATTGTTTTATAATGAAGTACACATTTCATTTTGATTGTCAGTTTTAATATTTTCATCATCAATAATAATAATAATAATAATAATAATTTCATGTGGTTCATTGGCCTGGTGCAAGTCTTTCAATTGGACGCCACTTCGGCGACTTGCGTGTCCCTGGCATACCCCACTTATCCAACCAGGAAAAGGGGACCTGCAGCTTAACGTGGAATCCGAACCACATGTTGTTTCTGACAACTCCTCACATCGTTTTGATGTAGTACTTCAATATATGATAAGATACATCAATTTGTGTCCCGAATGGATCTTTTGAGAATCTGGTGAACAAAACTATTTTTTTAATAAAAATTGAAATGCTTATTTAGTATTTCACAGTATCCCATGCGGCTGTGACAAAAACAAAGGGTTGGATTTGAACAAAGAACGCAATATGTATACACTAATACACTAACAGTTGCACTAGAATGTACTGTCAAATAAGTTGCTCTAGCACAGTGGTCTACAAACTTGTTTGTCAAAAAGCAAAATTCCATTATCATGGCTATTAAAAATTTTTCTGAAAGTCGTACTTAATTTATAAAATTATACTTTTAGAAGTTTGTTAATAAAAATAACAGTAAATAAATATAGAGATCATAATCATTGATAACAATATTTGACAAAAAACAACAAACAAAAATAACAGTACATATTCAATGTGAACAGTGCCCTTGTTTTTCTTTGCAATGTTTGTCTAAGTCCACATTGTATTTCATTGTTTTTAACGTCAGGCATTGTGCTTCAATAAATTTGAATACTGTAAAAGAATGACAGCTTTCTGGAACATCTTAGAAGTCTTCCCACAACCAAAAAATTGTAATAGTTGTAATGTATCCAAAAGAGCTCCATAATGATCCCAGATCAGTTAGTTTTATGAGAAAATAAGTAAATGTTCTATACTACTACTGAGGAAGCAAATATTTGATATGGCAGTAGTTTAAAAAAATCATGGTTCTGTGGATAATTCACATTTACCTACATGTAGCACCTACATTGTGAGTTATATTTGTAGAAAAACACTTTCTGACAAAGTTATGTTGCTAAACTAAATTAATAGCAGAAATAAGATTTGCAGCTAGTTGAAAGATACAAATATCTTAACCCAACATGTAGATATTATCATCAGCTGTCCACTTTTCTCCAACCTGCCTCGCTCCAACGACGAAAGACACTGATAACTGGCTCCCTTGACTAGCGTGAATCGTGTTTACCTTTCATGTGTGTAGCTTGTGATACAACACCAATAATGCCCATTAGCCTGCAATTAGAAATTGCTGCAAAACTTTGAGGATTATAGACATTTCAAGTGCTTTTGGATTTTGTGTATGTGAACTGAGTATACCAGATTATCCCTTTCGCTGTTTATCAAATAGACATCTTAAATGACTGGAAGAGAGGGGGGGGGGAGAGAGAGAGAGAGAGAGAGAGAGAGAGAGAGAGAGAGAGAGAGAGAGAGAGAGAGAGAGAGACTGCATACATGCCTCTATAACCTCAGTTTTCGGCAACTTCATGTCTGTTGAGTTTGGCAAGAACTGCAGTGTGCGTCAAAGAGCCACACTGAAGTGACCAGAGAACAAGTAGCTCACAGGCCAGAGTTTACTGCTCACTGCTCCAGCAGATAAAGCTACTTCAAAACGTCAATGGTCTTTTTTTGAAATTTTTTTTTGCTGGCACCTAAGTCAGAATAGGTATTCTCTTACTTGCACCTGATAAGTTTCTTTGTAAACAATCAGCATGGAAACTTGCATAATATGTGGAAAATGAGTAGTGTGTAAGATTAATATACAGATGCATACAAATTAATCTGAATGTGAACTGTAACTACATAGGTGTGCACTTACCACGTAATTTTTGCTTTGGTCACTAATAACTGTGTTTGCTTAAAAGTGAAATGCTCGTGGAAGAAAAAAATTAGACTAAATCTAAGAAGCAATCCTTATTCACACACATTCATGAAGTATAATAGTTTCTATCTTTAGAGTCAATCTGTTGACGCAAACACGTGACAGTTAGCTTTAATTGTAGGTATATTTTACTTTTAACACAGTTTTTAACATTACTTATTTCCAGCCCACAAAAATTGGGGTGTTTTTGAAAAATGAAGATACCACAAACTTTTGGAAGATTTCCACTATCAGCCTTCAGAAAATTCTTTTCCATTTTTACATAACAGTTATGAATGCATTTTCCATTACAAAAAGTTCTGTATGCAGAAAAAGTAAGAAAAAATTTAGTAACTGTCACTAATACTGCTGTAAAACACACACACACACACACACACACACACACACACACACACACACACACACCTTAATCTTCCTCATCTATTGTGATGTCAGGAGAGCTTCAGCTAATAACAGAGTGTTTTCAATCGTGTGACCCAATCTTAAAATGTAATGATTTGTAAGCTTCAGTTACAGAACAATAACAGATGTTTTGTAATAATAAAGACCAAAACTGTTATTTGAATGTCATAACCATTCACAATAACAATTAGATCCATATTTTTAACTTAGGAACGTAGCCTATTGACGTCAGTTGCTCTAAAAACCTTTCGAAGCTGACCAATGCAGAGGCATTCCCAAAAGGTAGATGCTCTTATTGGAACAGCCAGACATGAATGTTGAAGATAAGAAAAGATTTAATTGCATTATTCAGTAGGAGTTTAGATATGAGATCTGTCTTTAAGACAAAGGTGCCTCCTTGTAATTTGTGCATTAACTGTTCTGGTTGAAGAATTGTGCATGAATCCCGCTTTTTAGCGGGTCAAAAAGATTACCTGACTCGAATAATTTAAAGTCCAAGAATGGAGCATTGCACATGCCCAAGCTCATAAATGCGAGTGTTGCTAACTCCAGCAGTACATGGAGTTTTAGCTTGCTGTTTACATTGTCAAATAAAAGCAATACAATAGTTAAGTTACAGTATACATTGAGATTCATTGCACTTTTACTCGCTTATCATTATTTTGCAAAACATCATTTGAGCACATACAAACGGTTGAGGTATAATAATTCCATATGGGTTCATTTGCTAAAATGAATCGCTTCTCACATATGTTTAATTGGGTGAGTGGATAGGCTGACGGTTTATGAATGCAACGGGCACATGTTCAAATCCCACTAGAGTCAATTTATTTTTTGTTAGTCCTCTTGCAGGTAATATTTTAAATATTAATTTGCTAAAAATTGTTAAGGCTTTTATAGATTACTAGAAGATTCTGTTTTATAATAATCTAATCTGTTCTCAGACAGATACATGTTCATAGTAATAATAGTGAAAATGGATGTAATTTGTTTGTAATTACTTCGACCACCATGTGGTGTGTCTGTAGTTTTCAGCTAAGAGAAACATATCAGGCGATTAGCATAACACCATGTGTCTACTTCAAAAAGGCTGATGTGAATGTTCACGAGCACATAATTGCTCTCTTTGAAAGCGGTGTTTGTGCATCTCAGGTAGGACGTCGCTATGGTGTTGATGCTTCCACAGCAAGGAGATGGATTGGCGATTCAGAGATAATGGTGAGGTAAGCGGTCGTCCAATGCCAGGAAGACTGTGAGTCTCTTCTTGAAGGGAAGAGTGTCCCAGGCTGCCCCTTTGTCAAACATCCGGGAACTAGGGAGAGCTGCACATTTCCCAGGCGCGTAAAAAAAGTGCTCTTGGATGATTAAGTGCCTAGGGAATCAGGTCCTGTCATGCTCTCATTAAAAAACCATTATCTGAAGGTCAAGCTGTGGACAGAATAGCAATTGTGAGTTCCTGGGAAAACGTCAATTGGAGGGAAGACATTTTTCCCAATGAGTGCACAATTGAGTCCACAAGCAGAGGTCCTGTTCTTGTTTACCACACAGATAGACAACTCTACGAGACCCACTTTGTAGCTACATGTGCTAGAAAGCAGGTGCATAAGTGTGGGATGTTGGGGCTGGATGCCTTATATGGGTGCAGGAATCATTCAGTTCAGCCACCACGAAAATTTCCTTGAAAATGTAATCAATCCTTGAGCTCAACTCTGTTACCCCAAAGGACAAGTTGCTTTTGTAATGTTATAACGAATACACATCTGTATATTTGTTTTAAACAAACATGCGGGTACAAATGTGGTACCTATTTTATGTTAATGACATGGACTTATCAGCTTGTCCTAACAATTTTATTGCCATGACAATGACTTAGAAAAAACCTATCTGAAGAGTTTTATCACTTGATAATGGCCTAAGGCTGAAACCAGATTGTGGAAATAAACAATTATTACAGTCAAATGGCAGTGAATTCCTTTAAAAGTTTTACACAACTGATGCACAAGATACATACAAAATTATTCAGTGCCTGCCATGGCCTCTAAATTCACCTGATCTGAATCCCATAGAGAACACATGGGCTAAACTCAGGAAGACTGTGTGGCATAATCGGCCAAACCCTCCTCCAAGAACTGCAGATGCCTTGTGAGAGTTGCTTTATTCTTCATGGGAGAGTATTTACCGCAGACTTGTAGATTCTATGCCTCGAAGGATCCGGGCCAATATAATGTAATAACAAAAAGTAACTAAAGCAAGAAACATTTGTTGTGTCTGGAGGTCCTTGTCACCTTTGTGATGCTTTGTGGTACAAACAACGATACTGCGCCAAAAACTTTGTAGCTCCATTATGATAACACACGTGCCTGTTTTGCATGTCTGATTCAGATCTTCTTCATTGAAATATTGCATTCCACAGCATACCACAGAACTGCTGAAGCGCCTAAACAAGTCCCTGTTTGCTATGCGAATGTTGTCATATATAGAAGATATAAAAATAAAAAAGCTAGCATATTGTGCATACATTCACTCCATAATGTCATACGGGATTATTTTCTGTAGGGACTGATGACCCCATAGTTATGTCTCATAAGCTTTACAAACATTTGAACATTTGATTATTTTCTGGGACAACTCATAAGACCAAGCAAAAGTTTTCAGAGCTGAAAACGTGTGTTATGGATCATTTGTGGTGTCAACTCAAGAAGATCATGTAGAGGGCTATTTAAGGAACTGGGGATACTTACTACTGCTCCCCAATACATTTATTCTCTAATGAAATTTGTCATTAAAATATATCTTTCTTTAAATCAATTGCCCAGTCCATGGGAACAATACTAGAAACAAGACTAACTTGCATAAGGATTTAAAGTCAATTACTTTGCCTCAGAAAGGTGTCCAATATTCAGCAGTACACATTTTCAATAATATGCCAGCAGCCATAAAAAATTTTACTTACAATAAAGTACAGTTTGAATAGAGTCTAAAGGATTACTCCATTGATGAATGTCTTACCAGAAGTGATTGATATAAGTTATTGTATATAATATTCACAAATATGAATACCATGTTCAGTTTGACTTCAGTACAAGTTTAGTGCAGTAATGTGCTAATTGTAAATCAGTGTTGTTAAACAAAATTGAAAAAATAATGCTAAGAATTGTAATATGCACCTAGTATATTAGGATGTAGTAATAAGTTTTATGTTCTTTAAAATGTAAATATTCTTAAGATAATTGTTTTTCCTGACCAATTCCACATCCACAAGGGCAATTACATTTGGGATCTGTGGAAGGTACATTAACATATATGCTCTCTTTTTGTAAGTATATGTTGTGTATTTTATTCTGACATGTTGTACATCGAAGAGGATTTCTTCAATTCAGATCCACTGGAACAAGGAAGTACATCTAATCTAATTCCTCTTGTTCATCAATTCCACACAACCCCTCTCCACCCCTGTCACACACCATTAGAATGCTATGGGGGATTCACGATTTCCTATCAGAAAGAATACAGTTCATTGTAATTGACGGTAAGTCATCGAGTAAAACAGAACTGATATCTGGCGTTCCACAGGGAAGCGTTATAGGTCCCCTACTCTTCCTCGGGTTTATAAACGATTTAGGCGACAATCTGAATAGCTCCCTTAGATTGTTCACGGATGATGCTGTTGTTTATCGGTTAGTGAAGTCGACAGAGGATCAAAAGCAATTGCAAAGCGATTTAGACAAAATTTCTGCATGGTGCGAAAATTGGCAATTGTCACTAAATTAAGAAAAGTGTGAAGTAATACACATGACCACTAAAAGAAATCCGCTGAACTTCAATTACGCAATAAATCAGTCAAACCTTAAGGTCATAGATTCTACCAAATGCCTAGGAGTTACAATTACGAATAACTTTGACTGGAGAGAACACACAGAAAATATTGTGGGGAAGGCGAACCAAAGGTTACGTTTCATCGGCAGAATGCTTCGAAGATGCACCAGCTCCACCAAAGAGACTGCCTACATCACACTTGTACGTCCTCTCCTGGAATACTGTTGCCCCTTGTGGGACCCTCACCAGGTGGGACTGACGGAAGACATTGAGAAGGTTCAGAGAAGGGCAGCTCGTTTTGTTCTATCACGTTACGGGGGGGGGGGGGAGTGTCATGGAAATGTTGTACGAATTGGGGTGGAAATCATTAAAAGAAAGTCGTTATTCATTGCGGCGTGATCTGTTTGCGAAGTTTCAATCACCGACTTTTAGTTCTAAATGTGAAAATATTTTGCTTGCACCCACCTACTTAGGGAGACATGACAATCCCAATAAAATAAGAGAAATCAGATCAAAAACGGAACGATTTAGGAGTTCTTTCTTCCCGTGCGCTAATAGAGAATGGAACGGTAGAGAAAAGTTATGAAAGTGGTTAATGAACCCTCTGCCAGGCACTTGAATGTGATTTGCAGAGTATCTATGTAGATGTAGATATATTTAGGAGTGAGAGGTGGGTGTTGGATTTTTTAATCTGAACAAGGCCATGCAGTGAATACATATAGAAATTATTTATGTGCCTAGTAATAGAAGAAAACATCTATGTTGTTTGAGTTGTGTGAAAGAGATACATATTGTAGTATTGTGTTATAAAGGTTTAAGCATACACTTGCGTGAATAATGTCTTGTCTTGTCTCTCTTTGGCCCATCTCCCGCACCTGCAGGGTTGGCACTGTGTTAAACGCAGATTTGGCATGTGTTAATATTTACATGGTGGCCTGATGCCCTTCCTGCTGTCACCCCATACCTCCCAGGAGGAAATGTGTACCCCAAATGTCTGCGTATAGTGTTATATGTGTGTGAAAGTGTAAAGTGTTATGAAATGTTTGCAAATCATGTAACTGAGGTGAGACTTGGGGACCAGCTTGGTATTAACCTAGGCGGATGTGAAAACCGCCTAAAAATCATATCCAGGCTGGCCAGCACTCCGATCCCTTTCGTTAATCTGCCGGGCAGATTCGAACTGGGGCCAGTACGCCTCTCCGTCTCGGAAAGCGGTGCATTAGACTACACGGCTAACCGAGCAGGTATAATACATACATAAAAACCACTACACTGCCAACTTTTTCAAACAAAGAACTATCTGTTGTGAAAAAAAAAAGTGTCTACCATTTATTTTCTATGTCAGCTTAAGAGTTAGGCAATGGTTTGTTACTCCTACTAATCAATGGCTTTTTTCATGAAATTGATTTATTATTTGATATGTATATTATTTGTAGTAGGACACAACTGTCCCTGAATTTTGCAAATCTGAAATAACATACAGTAGACTATTATGAGGTCAAATGGGAATACATGTGTCACAGTTTTTGCATCCATTTAATTTCCAAATGTAGGCTAATTAAAATTATCTGTTACAGATAGGAGACAGGGTGATGACATGGTTGCAGAAGTTGACAGCGGCATCAGTAAAATGGAGGCATACATACATGCCCTTGAAGTGGAAATGAAGGAACGTGCAGTTCTCATTGATCTTCTTGAACAAGGAGAGAATTTTTATAACACACAGAAAGGGGAAGCAAGAGTTGTTGCAAATGTAAGATACATTTATAATTTTTTAATTATGTGGATAATCACACAGTTTCATAATTTTATTTAAGCTACATTAGCCCACAGGAACTAGAGTTTTATATTCTTTGTAAGGTATTATTAATTATTGGAGTTTTATATTCTTTGTAAGGTATTAATAATTGTTCGAAATATTAATTTATTACAAATTTGTAGGAATATCTTGATGGGAACAATTTTATTATAAATAAACGAATGCTTTATTTCTTCTGATTTTAAATAGTATCTAATATTTGCAGGCTTACAGGAACTTTGGAAGTCGTGTGAAAAATTTGAAACGTCGTTTGGATGAAATGATGCCAACATTAAAAGATGTTAGCCCTATTCCATCTCCTGACGTAAATGCTCCTTCTCCATCCCCTGACTCTGATATAGAATTACCAGGTGAAAATAATAATACTAGAGGTAAGTGGCTAATTTCTGGTTCAGTAGTTTGCTGTTTAGTTTCAGTTTCATGTAGGTATTTATTTTTATTACCTGAATTAGTAACCATATTTCTTCCCCTTGGTTAGTGACGGGATATTTTTTAGGCATTATGTGCTATTTTGATGTTTTTAGATTTGGTTTTATGAAGTTTTCATTAGTTTATGAATTAATGTAATTTTTGAACAAATTAGCCAACTTTTGAATTTCAAGACTGTGTATTTCTAAAGTTATAATTTAGTCTTTGTCAATTTTGGTTTACTTTGCCAGACAGACACTTCTGGGTCAGTTAATGAAATCAATTATTTCATCTATGCTCCTTGCTGTTCTACTGATAATTCTCATGCAAACCCCCAAGAAATCATCAACCAGTAATACTCTTTAAAGTACCAGAGACTTAAAGATTTATATTTATGTAATTTTTCATTTACAGAATTATTGTGAACATGTTACTAAAATAATATCGTAAAAAAGAATAATTTCCTTACTGTTAGATTCAATTACAGACATTAATACTGCAGTAGAACCTCGTTTTTACGCTTTTCAAGGGACTTAAGTAAAATGCAGGAAAATGTAAAATGCTGGAAATAATGGTTTAAATGGTAAAATATGCTTACTGCATCAGCCTTGCATTTTTGTATTTTATTTGTGATATATGTATATAATAGGCATCTAAATACTCGCCAGGAAGTTTATTATACAATAAAGGTTATTCAAATTTTTACTATTTTAAGCGCCAGGGAAAATGTAATTTTATGGGAAGTAGAATTTTTTGACGTAATTTCATTCATTATAATCGAGGATGCCGCTATATTAAGTGCCAGGCACAACTGGTAATCTCATGGAAAGCAAAAATTTTGACGTAATTTCATTCATTATAAAAGAGGACGCTGCTATTTTAAGCGCCAAACAGAATTGGTAATTTTATGGGAAATAGGAATTTTTGACCTAATTTCATTCATTATAATCGAGGACGCCACTGCTGGGCTATGTAACACATCTTCAAAATTACCTTAACCGCTTCGATATCGTTTGGGCGCTGCTGCCAGGCTATGTACACATCTTCAAAATTACTGCCTTTACCGGCATTACGTAATTATTTACGTAGTAAAACTAAAAAGTTCCTTTATTTTTGTATTTTTAGATGTTTCACATGACGATATTAGAGAATTTATTCGCGTTCTCGAGTACAAACATATGCATAAGTATTTTTGTGACGTTTACATAGGATCGGCACCTCTCAGTATTATCGCTTTTTTGAGGCTCCCCTCAGGGGCTCAGCATTCATTTGCTGAGTACGGGCTTGGCGAACCCCGGGTCCTGAGCTGGGGACTGGTAAGCGCCGCCAGTCCTCTAGACACCGTAACCTCTGGGCACGCTTCAGCGACCACCGTGTGGCGCAACGGTGGAACGTTGTGTGTACCGGGGAATGGGGATCTTGGCTTGACTGCCTGGGTCGCGAGGATGGTACAAACCTCTATAAAAAACCCTTCAATCCCAAGGTGTGCTACGTGCTGATGGGATGCATGGCTGTTGAAGAGGAACAGTCGCTAGCGAGCAACCTCTGGGGATACTGCCGCACCTCAGTTGTATAAGGCTTACCTAGGCACGCGGGGCTCTGTCTAGGTGGACACGTATTTCCCTAGCTTCTCGTGGGACCGAGATGAAAAACTCTAATTTCACCCATGAACCTTCCAGTGGGATGGGTGTACCACTGGGGGGTACCAACACCCAATCAAAAAAGAGGGCTCGGGTACCTAGTCCTCCGGATTTAGGTTCTTCAAAAAATTTTTTTGTTCAGAGTAACAGAGCACAGGCTGTTAACCAGAATGTGTTTCTTGTCGTTAAGAGAAAGGAAGGTTCTTTTGAGAAGGTATCGCCCTTCTATATTAACAAGGGTCTTGAAGGAATTGCTGGTAGCTTAAAGTCAGTAAAGCGGTTGCGTAATGGCACCTTGTTGGTGGAAACATCAACTTCCCAACAGGTGTCCAAACTACAAACGGCTAAGAGTCTTGGGGAGTATCCAATCAAAACAGAGCTACATAGTACTCTTAATTATAGCAAGGGTGTAGTTTCCTGTAGGGATCTAATTGACATTCCTGTGGGTGAACTGAAGGAAGAATGGTCTGCAGACGGTATAGTCGATGTGCAGAATATGAAGAAAAGGGTGAATGGAGAACTCGTTCCATCTGAGTCCTTCATCCTTACCTTCAATTGCCCTCGACTACCTGAACACATTAAGGCGGGTTTTCTTCGTTTAAATGTACGGCCCTATGTCCCTAACCCCATGCGCTGCTTTAAGTGCCAGCGCTTTGGGCATACCACCTTGGGATGCAAGGGAGAAGCCACCTGTGGCAAATGTGGTAAAGCCGCACACAATGGGTTTGACTGTACTCCACCTATGACCTGTGTCAACTGTTCAGGCGACCATCCTGTCTGGAGTAGGGATTGTGCAGTCTACCTTCAGGAGAAGACGATACAGCAAATCAAAACCACTCAGCGTCTCTCCTATGCAGAGGCCAAGAAGACCTTCAAGGCCATGCAACCTGCTGTTTTTACCACGTCATTCGCTTCAGTACTGCAAAAGTCAGTTGCCAGAGCTGATGCCTGCACCCAAACTGAGGTTGCCAGTGTAGGCACCAACACATGCACTTGCCAGTGCACATGTCAGGCCGCAGAACCTGCATCTTCCGTAGCCCCACTGACGACAGCTGACAAAGGTACAGATACTGCCTTTGAGGAGCCAGTGGTACTTCTTCCCGCAGAACCCGCCATCACCATCACCGCCACTGCCACACCCGCCACCACCGACACCACAGTTGCAACCTCGACCTCTGTCTCCACCACGAAACCACCTAAACCAAAGAAGGTTACCAGCAAAACACAGTCACAGGCAAAAACAGTTATGCACCTTTCGGACTTCATTGAAGTTATTCCATCTGAGCCTTCATCTGCCCCAGCTCCAGACCTCATGGAGCTGGATCTCCCTCAGGGGCAACCCTCTCGCCCCAATTCTGGACCTCCACCTCGTTCAGTGTCTCCGTCGCGGAAGAAAGAGAGGGTAAAGATCCAACCTCCCTGATAAATGGCCCCAGTACTGCAGTGGAACTTACAGGGTTTCAGGACGCATGTGGAGGAACTCCGTATATTGACTCAGGGTAGACCAGTTTGTATCTGCCTCCAAGAGACTAATTTTAAATCAACAGACAACCCTGAGCTCAGTGGCTATGTGCTCCACAAGAAGGACGACCTTAGTGGAGAGAGAGCGAGAGGCGGAGTGGCAATTTTTGCTAATAAGGCATATCACTCTGAGCCCCTCTCTCTCACTACAGAGTTACAAGCCGTTGCAGTTTCCGTCTATGTGCGCCACCGTTTGACAGTGTGCTCCCTCTACCTGCCACCTCACAACACGTTTGATGTAGCGGCCCTCGAAGACCTTCTGATGCAGCTCCCCCACCCTTTTCTCCTCTGTGGGGATTTTAATGCACACAACGTGCTTTGGGGCTCTGCTAGAACCTGCCCCAGGGGTCGAGCGACCGAGAGGCTTCTCTTGTCATCGAGCGCACATTTATTGAACACGGGACAGCCCACACATTTTTGTACTGCAACGGGGTCGTTCTCAGCCATAGATCTCTCGTTTTGTTCTCCAGCCCTCGCCCACTCTACACACTGGGAAGTGGTCGATGACCTGCATGGTAGTGACCATTTCCCCATCTGGCTTCACCTGCCAGACGGTGTAGAGCCTGAATGCAGACCATCTCATTGGGTGATCAGTAAAGCCGACTGGACATTGTTCAGCCAACTCGCTGAACTAGAAATTCGTGGCAATATCCAGGAATGGGTGGACTGTATCACTCAAACTATACACAGTGCTGCTGACGCATCTATGCCATTGTCGTTAGGACGACCAAAACGGCAGCCTGTCCCTTGGTGGACGGCCGAGTGTCGCTCAGCGATTAGGGCCAGGCGTGCAGCTCTGCGTAGATTTAAGAGTCGGCCAACTGAAAACAACCTCGCGGCCTTTCGGATGGCGAGGGCAAAATGTCGCCAAATTATACGAGAGAGCCGAAAGAGATCTTGGCAACAGTTCCTGAGTACCGTTACCCGCTCCACTAAAAGTTCCACTGTATGGGAGACCATACGGAGGATTTCTGGGAAAGGGGGGAGGTGTCCAGTGACTGCTATCATGGGGAATGGCGTTCTCCACACCAGCCCGCGAGAAATTGCCCAGACCATGGCTATGAATTTTGCCAATGTTACAGCTACTGCCAATCAGGATCCGGTATTCCAGCGCCACAGAGTGGTTGCTGAGAAGGGCAATTTGGACTTCAGGTCCACTGGTCATCAGGATTACAACTGCCCTTTCACACTGTGGGAGCTGGATTCTGCTTTGTCTGTGGCGCATGACACATCCCCTGGCAATGATAGCATTCCCTACAGTATGCTGAGGCACCTAACACAGCGAAATAAAGAAGTCCTCCTGAATCTTTTTAATGCCATTTGGTCGTCAGGTCACTTTCCTGATTCGTGGAGAGAAGCAATTTTAATCCCCCTTCTAAAACCTGGGAAAGATCGTACGTGCCCAAGCAGCTATCGTAGTGTTGCCCTTACTAGTTGCATTGGAAAGACCTTAGAGCGGATGGTCAACCGCCGCCTTGTCTGGATGTTGGAATCCAGGCAGCTCCTTAGTCGCTTCCAGTGTGGGTTCAGGAGGTATCGTTCCACTTTCGATAACCTGGCCTCTCTGGAGGCGGCTATCCAACAGGCTTTTCTGCGACGTCACCACCTTTTGGGCGTATTTTTTGATATCGAGAAGGCCTACGATACTACTTGGCGGCGTCTTATACTTCAGCAGCTTCACGACTGGGGATTTAGAGGTTGTCTTCCCATTTTTATTCGGTCTTTCCTTTCTCCACATTATTTTAGGTATCGCGTTGGTGGCGTGCTCTCTGACCGCTTTGAGCAAGAGAATGGTGTCCCTCAGGGTAGTGTTTTAAGTGTGACGTTGTTCGCTATTGCTATTAACGGTATTACTTCTGTTGTGAAACGTCCTGTCCAGTGTTCCCTGTTTGTTGATGACTTCTCTGTCTTCTGTTCTTCCTCCAGCCTTGCAACGACAACACGTCAGTTGCAGCTCTCTCTCCAACGGCTGGACGAATGGGCACAGAAGACTGGTTTTAAATTTTCAACCGAGAAGTCTGTGTGTGTTCTTTTTAACCGTTCGCGTTCTATTTTTAATTTACCCGAACTACGGATGAGGGACACTGTTCTGAATTTTAAAGACACTGTGTGTTTTCTGGGTCTTACATTTGACTGTAAGCTTACTTGGTTGCCACATCTTAAAGACTTGAAGAGACGGTGCCTCAAAGCACTAAGTATTTTAAAGTGTCTTAGTCACACTTCATGGGGAGCTGACAGGATTCGTCTGCTCCAGTTTTATAGAGCGTTTGTACGATCCCGACTTGATTACGGCTGCACGGTGTATGGATCTGCAAGACCTTCCTACCTCAAAATGTTGGACGTGGTGCACCATGAAGGGATTCGGTTGGCTACCGGGGCATTTCGAACCAGCCCTATACCAAGCCTTTGCGCCGAGGCTGCTGAGCCACCGCTTTCCATACGGTGACAGCTCCTCATGGTGCGTCAGGCGTATGCAGCGTTGTCCACCCCGTATACACCTGCTTACAATACTGTTGCTTGGCCGCCTATGGAACGGTTGTTTCGTAATCGGCTTCGAGCTACGAGGCCTTTTGGGATACGTGCTAAGGACTGTTCTTTAGCTATGGGTGTTTCAGGTTTTACTGTTTTGCGTCGAGGATGGAGTCGTTATCCCCCTTGGTTATTACAGAGACCCAGCCTCCTTTTAGATTTAACCAGTTTTAAAAAAGATTGCACCCCGGACATGACGTTTCGGTCAGAATTTTACGACATTTTAAACAAGCATCGTGATTTTACAATTGTATACACTGATGGATCGAAACAAGGGGACTCGGTGGGGTGTTCTGCGGTGTTTCCAGGTCACCTTATAGGGATTCGCCTGCCCGCTGCCTACTCAGTTTTTTCGGCAGAGCTGCATGCTATCCTCCAGGCACTGGAACACATCCGTCGTGGTCGAAGTAAAAAATTTCTACTCTGCTCAGATTCCCTTAGTGCCCTCCAGTCACTGCTGGTCATGTACCCGGCTGAACCTATATCACAATTGATCCATGACCAACTTTACCTCCTCCAACGGCGGGGTAAAGAGGTGTCATTTCTTTGGGTACCTGGGCATGTTGGGATATGCGGAAATGAAGCGGCTGATGTGGCTGCCAAGGCGGCCTGCGGTGACCCAAATGTCACGGAGTGTGCCGTTCCCTTGCGGGACGTCTACTCGGTGCTGCGCCAGAGGTCCCTTCAGTTGTGGGAGGAGACGTGGCTGGCAGCGACAGGTAATAAACTGCGGTTGGTTAAACCAACTGTCCGACCGTGGCGAACCTCCTGCCAGCCATGCAGACGTTTCGAAGTGACACTGACGCGACTTCGCATTGGACACAGCCCTTTGACCCACAGCTTTTTATTTCGTCGGGAGAATCCACCGATTTGTGATGCTTGTGGTGTGCAACTCACCATAAGCCACATTTTAATTGAGTGTATTTTATATCGTGTGGAGAGGGCAGCGGCTAATCTTGGTCATGCCCTACCCATTGTTTTAGCTGACGACGAGGCGAGTGTGACGAAAGTTTTACAATTTTGTGAACGTTCCCGACTCTGGCCTAAGCTCTTAGGCCAGAGGTTTTAGTGTGTTACAGGAAGGCTCGCTGATGCCTCTAACATCAGCGATCGGCATCCTCTTATACTCTGACATTTTCGTTTATCGACTTTGAAGTACTCAACCTTCCGTCTGCCAACTTCCATCGCTGACTGGCAATATGGGTTCGGGTTGTTGCCGAGACCTACTTTAGTTACTGTTGTCTAATTCTATAGTCAGGGCGCTAAAAACCTTGCTGTTGTGCGCCCAAAACATCCTATCCTATCCTATCCTTTTTGAGGCTGTGGGTATTATGATACCCAACTTTGATAGATAACGTTCTTTATTAATCAGAAATATGTATCAGAAAAACAATGCAACTCTTTATTCTCACTTCAACAAAGCAACTGGTTCTGATTGTTTGAGTAGACACCAGTCGCTCTGGCAAAGAAGCTAGCAGAAAGAGGAACTACACCACCACAAATCAGTGTTATTCTCATGCCAAGTGCTCTGGCAAAGAAGCTGGTGGAAAGAGGAACTACATCGCCACAAATCGGCGCGTCATAATCAACAACGAAAGGCGAAATACACGTTTGAATAAATGCAAAGTGTCAAGAAACTCGACTGCGAATAATTTTTAAGCGCTATACTGTATGGGGAAAGCCATGCTAGCGTGGATTACATCATTTTTCTTCACGAAAATTCTTTCGGAAAGTGTAAAACGCTGGAAAAGTGTATATATGTTAACGCAAAAACGAGGGCGAATTAACATTGTAAACATAGGAAATTTGACGGGACCGACAAAAAATGGTGTAAATGGCGGGAAAACGTAAAAACCGAGAATGTAAAAACGAGGTTTTACTGTAATTCACAAATGTGACTTGCCTAAAGGACCGGCTCGTCGATAGACACACATAAAATCACACACAAACACACATACAAGCTTTCGCCACCGTTGGTCGCTTCTTCAGGATAAGAGGAAAAAAGACATACTGTAGAAACCCATACTGTAGGCTTTCTACAGTATGTCTGCCTAGGTGTACTTGCGTCTGTGTAAATGTGTGGGTGTGTGTGTATTTGTTTACCCTCCTTTTTTTCCCCCAAGGTAAGTCTTTCCTGTCCCGAGATTGGAGTGACTCCTTACCCACTCCTTTAAACCCTCATCATTTCCTTTTCCCTCTCCTTCCCTTCTGCCTGACGAAGCAGCTAGGCTTCGAAAGCTAGCGTTTGTGTGTGTGTGTTTATCTGTTACTATCACTGCCTGTGCTCCTTCGCCTGGTAAGTAGACTTCATCTATTTAACCCACAACTACTTCACCTTTGAGGGCCGGACATACCAACAACTAAAGGGAACAGCCATGGGAACCAGGATGGCCCCTCGTACACAAACTTATTTATGGGATGCTTAGAGGAAGCCTTCCTGGAAACCCAAGCCTGTCAACCCAAAGTTTGGTACAGATTCATTGATGACATCTTTATGATCTGGACCAACAGTGAAGAAGAACTCCAGAATTTCCTCTCCAACCTCAACTCCTTTGGTCCCATCAAATTCACCTGGTCCTATTCCAAATCCCATGCCACTTTCCTTGATGTCAACCTCCATCTGTCCAACAGCCAACTTCACACATCCGTCCACATCAAACCAACCAACAAACAACAATACCTCCATTATGACAGCTGCCATCCATTCCACATCAAATGTTCCCTTCCCTACAGCTTAGGTCTTCATGGCAGAAGAGTCTGCTCCAGTCCCGAATCACTGAACCAGTACACGAATAACCTAATAACAGCTTTTACATCCCGCAGCTATCCTCCTGATCTGGTTCAGAAGCAAATTACCAGAGCCACCTCCTCATCCCCCCAAATCCAGAACCTTCCACAGAAGAACCCCAGAAGTGCCCCTTTTGTCACCAGATACTTTCTGGAACTGGAGCGTACTCTGAATGTGGCTCTCCAGCAAGGATACGACTTCCTTAAATCCTGCCCCGAAATGAGATCCATCCTTAATGACATCCTTCCCACTCCACCAAGAGTGTCTTTCCGCCGCCCTCCTAACCTTCGTAACCTCCTAGTCCATCCCTATGAAATCCCCAAACCACCTTCCCTACCCTCTGGCTCCTACCCATGCAACCGTCCCCATTGTAAAACCTGCCCTATGCACCCTTCCACCACCACTTAACTCCAGTCCAGTAACCTGGAAGGTGTACACAATAAAGGGCAGAGCCACTTGCGACAGCACCCACGTGATTTACCAACTGACATGCCTGCACTGTGAAGCGTTCTATGTGGGAATGACCAGCAACAAACTGTTCATTTGCATGAATGGTCACAGGCAGACCGTGTTTGTTGGTAATGAGGATCACCCTGTGGCTAAACACGCCTTGGGGCACAGCCAGCACATCTTGGCGCAGTGTTACACCGTCCGGGTTATCTGGATACTTCCCACCGATACCAACCTTTCAGAACTCCGGAGATGGGAACTTGCCCTTCAGCTCATTCTCTCCTCCCATTGCCCACCTGGTCTCAAACTCCGCTAAATTCAAATTCCCGCCCACCATCTAGCATGTTTGCCTCGGTTCTGTGGACAGAGCCTCAGCCTCAAGTGGTATCTCTGTCCAAATTCTTTGCTTTTTACAAATGTCTGTCTAGGTGTGTTTGTGTTTGGATATGTGTGAGTGTGTGTGTGTATTTGTCTACCTTCCTTTTTTCCCCTAAGGTAAGTCCTTCCACTCCTGGGATTGGAATGACTCCTTTTCCGCTCCAGTCCCGGGAAGTATCAGGTGACAAAAGGGGCACTTCTGGCGTTCTTCAATAGACGGTTCTGGATTATGGGGGATGATGAGGTGGCTCTGGTAATTTGCTTCTGAACTAGATCAGGAGGATAGCTGCAGTATGTGAAAGCTGTTATTCATTTATTGGTGATATATATATTATTTAAGCATGCCTGAAGGAATTCATGGGTTTTTAAAATTAAAGTGATACATAATACTAAATTACAAAGTTGATTGTTATAGGAGAAATACAAAGTTATAGAATCATTATGTATTTGTGGGAAACAAGGAATCTGTTTGTAGAAAAATTAAAGAAGGCTTTGGAAAAACGAACATCAACTGTTGAAACAAAAAGCAGCTGAGCTTGGAAGTCAGTATGAAGCAAAAAAAGGAAGACTGAAATGTGGAAGAAGTGTATAATTTGAATAAACAGTATTAGGGATATGGAAGAAGATGTGTTTACTGATGATTTGTGATGTACGATACCATGAAAAGAATTTGATACAGCACTGAAAGACCCATGTTGATACGTATACCTGAAATACATGGCATTGTAAAACTTTGGTGTTTGTGCCGGAGGGCACACAGTATGATGGTGTAAAAGAGAAAAAATATAGTGCATAATGTCTTTAAAGCTCGAGAAAGTTAATTATTTGAAAGTGAGTACTTAAGTTTCTAACTTTTCCCTTCTTTCTACTTTTGATCCTGTTACCAAATTCTGTGCCAATGTTTCTATTTGTGATAGAAAAAAGCATTGCATGTAGGGGCCATATTGGTTCGTACCTCAACAGGGTATGAAGATGAGTGTTGAGACATGGCTTAGCCACAGCGGAAGAGATATTTCCAGAATGGAACTTTCACTCTGCATCGTAATAGGTGGTGAGGTACTGGCAGAAGCAAAGTTTTGAGTGTGGACCATGAAGCGAGCCAGGATAGCTCAGACGGTAGAGATTTGCCCACGAAAGACTAAGGTCCCAGGTTCGAATCTCAGTTTTAGCACACAATTTTAATCTGCTAGGATGTTTCAACAGAAACATAGCTTAATGCAAGATAATTACAGTATACTAACAGACATATTTAAATTAAGTGTTGTATATTAAATATTAATAAAAGTGCTGGAGAGTTTTATATAATAATGGAAAGTCCAGGTTGGAATAAATAATATAGTGAGGACAGTTTACTACTCACCGCAAAGACGTGGCGACGAGCTGCGACAGGCACATACAAAAGACACACACATACAACACATTCAGCTATCGGCCATGGCCTTCTTCAGAAATAGAGCACTCACGCAATCACACAGGCACACAACACAGTCATACAACCATCACCTCCGACTGCCACACTTCGAAGAGAGTTTTGGTAGGCTGAGACTACTAGTAAAACAAATCAGATCAGATGGAAATATGGGCAGATTTTTCCCATGGGATACTTGTTCGCTGGACCATATGCTCTTTGCTTTTCTCACACCACATATTATGTAATGCTCTTCCCAACATAGTAAAAGGTATCTTACTAAATAAAAATATGAAAGATCGAGTAAATGGCTACAGATCAGCCCCGTCACAACAGGTGACAGTTTAAATGCAGAGGTAACAATAACTACTGTCCCCACTATTTGTCCGCAAACTGAAAAGTCGATCCTTTACATTGCCTGCAATACATTCAAAGTGATGAGGTCCATGGAAGCCATGATGCGTGAGTTGTTGAAGGGTGCTTATGGATGAGTGACAATAGGGTATAGTCAGTCTGTGGACTCGTAGGCCAGTTATGAAGAAAGTCTGTGAAGTATTTAGCTTGAGAGCATCAGAGACCTGAGTCCAGCTATGTGTAGAGCTTGAAGCAGGCTGAAAAAAAAAAATCGAATCAAGCATTCCACTTAACAGCAGTTGATAGAAATGCAAGAAATGTAGGGCAGCAGTTGTTTACAGTGATGATGAAGATGGCTGCACCTTATGGACTGTTAGATGTTGTCAGTATTGAGCCTAGAATGTGCACAGTGGCCACAGAGTGGTGAGGCGATGATCTAAATATCCATTATTGGATGAATACCAGTGAGGCCTTTTGTGATATCACAGAAGAAATAGTGTTGTCCATTAAGGCTTCTTTCAAAACTGACAAATTGTGTTGGTGTCTCCTTTTTCTGTGCCATCTTGTGGGATAGTTACTAGTAAGTAGGAGCTGCAGTGACCACAGTAAACATATTTGAAGAGTGACGGCTGCATCATAATGTGCCAGCCTGCTGCATGCTATGCAAACAGCCATTAAAGTTCTTGGGAGACTCAGTAATGATGTAACTAATCAACCCGAGATGCGGAATAATGTTGTTGTTATTGTGCTCTTGAAACCTCAGACTGGCTTGATGCAGCTCTCCAAGCTACCCTGTCCTTTGCAAGCCTCTTCATCAGAGAAGAAGAAAAGCAACCTACATCCTTTTGTATCTTCTTACTATATTCCTCCCTCAGTCTCTCTCTATGATTTTCACCCCACTTTCTTCCGTCTGATACTAAATTGATGATTCCTTGATGTCTCAGATTATGTCCCACCAACCTATCCCTTCTCTTAATCAGGATATACCAGAAACTCCTTTTCTCTCCACTACTGTTTAGCATCTCCTCATTAGTTACATGATTTACTTATTTGATCTTCATCATTCGTCTGTAGCACCACAATACAAAAGCTTCTATCATCTTTTTGTCTGAACTCCGTATCATCCACATTTCACTCCCATACAATGCTGCACTCCAGACAAACGCTTTCAGAAAGCACTTCTTAATATTTAAATTTATATTGGATGTAAATAAATTTTACTTCTTCATTAACATTTTTCTTTTCATAGCTGTACTGAATTTTATATCTTCTTTACTTCGGCCATCAGAAGTTATGGAATATCATCCACTCCAGGGGCCTTGTTTTGACTCATATCCTTCACTGCTCTGTCAAATTCTTCTCACAGTATCACATCTCCTATCTCATCTTCCTTTACTTTGTCTTCCATTTCTAGAATACTACCTTCAGTTTTATTTCCTATGTATAGCCCCTCTATATATTCTTTCCAACTTTCAGCTTTTCCTTCTTTGCTTAGTACTGGTTTTTCATCTGAGTTTTTTATATTCATGGAGCTGGTTTTCTTGTCTCCAAATCTCTCTTTTAATTTTCTGTATGCGGTGTCTGTCTTGCCCCTTGTTATACATTCTTCTACGGTCTTGCATTTATCCTTTGGCCACTCCTGCTTAGCCAGTCTGCACTTACTGTCAACCTCATTTTTCAGACGACTGTACTCCCTTGTGGCTGCTCCACTTGTTACATTTGTATATATTCTCCTTTCATCAATTTAGTTCAGTATCTCCTGCAGGGTTTTCTATTAGACCTTGCCCTTCTGCCTATATGGTCCTCTGTGGCCTTCACTAACTCTCAGAGCTACCCATTCTTCTTCCACTGTATTAGTTTCCCCTGTTTCAGTCATTCCTTGACAAATGCTCCCTCTGAAACTCTTTAACAACCTCAGATTCCTTCAATTTGTTCAGGTCCCATCTCATTAATTTTCCACCTTTTTGCAGGCTCTTAACTTTCAATTACAGTTCATAACCAGTAAGTTGTGATTGGAGTTTATATCTGCCAATGGATATGTCTTACAGTTTAAAAACTGGTTTCTAAACCTGTGTCTTACCATTATAAAGTCAGTCTGGTACCTTCCAGTGTCTCCTGATGACAATTGAACCAAGTGTTTGTGATGATTAAATGATCCCCTGAAAAAATTCTACCTTCTGATCTCTCTCATTCATTTTCCCCAGTCCATATTCATCTACTACATTTTCTTCTCTTCCCTTTTCTACTACCAAGTTCCAGTCCCACATCACAGTCAAGTTTTTGTCTCCCTTAATTGTCTGCTTAATTTTTTTTATCTCCTCATACATTTCTTCGATCTCCTCATCATCGGCAGAGCTAGTTGGCATATAAACTTGTACTGCTGTGGTTGGTGTTGGCTTCGTGTCTATTTTTGCTACAATAATGCATTCACTATGCTGTTCATTGTAACTATAGTACTACCCCTGTTTTACACTTTTCAGTGGTTTGTAGGATTGGTGGTGTAAACGGGGAAAGTGGAAACGGGGGGAGGGGGGGGGGGGGAGGAATCACTTTCAAAGAAAGAAGTGCTTCAGAAAAGCCAGGCAAAGGTTTCACAATTCTTATTGATACATAATAGTGTCGATAACACTTATTTCTAGTACTTACTTGAAATATCTACTGAAAAGGGACTACTGATGTTGCTCTGTCTTCTAATGCTGCTTATCTGCTGGCAAGCAGAACGTTACTAGTTTGAAACATTGTGAGATAGCCTTCCTGTGAAGTTATTCTTGTGTCTTGCTTACATATTATGTGGAAATGGAGCTATCCATAATTAAATGTTGAGACTTGTTAAGTATCATTCAGATTTTAATGACACATCAATATTTATGATTAAAAAAAAATCACAATTGTAACAACAAAGTTATTGCTGCTTAGAAAAGAAGTCTGTAATTGATTTCTGTTTGTCTCTTTTGTTCTTTATGACATCGATCTGCTTCTCCAGTTCATATAGGATCTCGAGTGTCTTTTCAATTCCTTCAACAGAGGAAAGTACCTTTGTAGTAGGTCCACTGCTGCAGTTGCCACAGCACTGGTGGGAACTGGTACACTGTCTTCTTCTCCTTTTTCATCTTCTCTATCTTTGAGTAAGGAATTAGCACACAACTTTTCTGCAGCAAGTTCTTCCACAGTTGTTTCCTCTGCAGTTATGATATTGGCATCTACTTGCAGAAATTTATTGAAGGTGCAGTTTGGTTGCAGCGTTTCTCATGCAGCAGGAAGCAGTACTACTTCTTCTGGTTCTGACACTGTGTACCCTTAAAGAATCCAGATTTTTGAAACAGTTCTTTATGGCGTCCTCCTTCACCGCCTTCCACAACTAGGCAATAAAATGCAGTGGTTTCAGCACTGATATCCTCGTAGATGTGACGTCCAAGGGGGCAAGGGGGGGGGGAGGGGAGGTCGGTGAAGCTCATAGGTGACAGTGTTGTAGGGGGTGGGGGTGTTACTCATGGAAAAATTCCTGTAGTAGTTGGTGTTAGGGCTGCACCTTTTTTAGACTGAGGACAGCTGTTAGGTATTCCTGCTTAAAGGCAGTCTCTCTAACAAAGGAACCACTTTTGACAAAGTTTAAGAATCTAAGTAATAAGGGAATTACTATTTTTCATCAAAATATTCAGGGTATCAGAGATAAAGTTAATGAACTGCTTATTGATGTTGACTCTGACATCATTGGTATTTCAGAGCACTTTTTAAGTGATGTGACAATTCAGAGACTTCCTTTGCCAGGATACAGGTTAGCTGCCTTCTTCTCTAAGAGTACCTTGCATTGTGGAGGAGTGGCCATGTATGTGAAAAATGATTTTTCATCAGAGTCAATCGATTTCTCTAAACACTACACAGAAAAATATTTGAATGTTTTTCAGGAGTTGTTAATGTTAATGAAACTATACTAGTAATTGTTATTTATAGGTCCTCTGACTCAGATTTTAAAATGTTCCTGCCCAAGCTGGAATTGATTCTGGGTTCACTTTATAGGAAGTACAAACATTTAGTTGTGTGTGGAGATTTCAGTGTTAATTGTGTAAGTGATAGCTCAAGAAAGAGTTAACTGTTAGATCTATTTAATTCATATAACTTGATGTAAATAGTATTATTCCCAACGAGAGTTCAAGGCCATAGCAGTAATACCATTGACAATATTTTTGTTCATTCTTCATTATTAGCGGGGCACTCTGTCAGCAGAATAGTAAACGGCCCATCAGACCACAATGTCCAAATTTTAATTCTAAAAAGTATTTGTTCTCAAACAAATGTTAAACATAATTATCAACTACTTAGAAAAGTTAATCCAGTTGCAATTGAGACCTTTTTAAGCCTCATTAAGAAGCAAGAATGGCAGATGATAAATATAATACTTCCCTGAACAAATTTCTTACGCTGTTTGAAAGTTGCTTTCCGCTAGAACGCTCAAAACCGGGTACTTTCAGTAACAGGCCGCCAGGGTGGCTGACAAAGGGGATAGAAGTATCATGTATAAAAAAGCGGGAATTGTATCAAAATGTTAGAAACAGCCAGAATGAAGATGCAGTAGCTCATTACAAACAGTACTGTAAAGTTCTGAAAAATGTCATTAAGGAGGCAAAAAGTATGTGGTATACAAAAAGGAATAGCAAACTCTTGGGATAAAATTAAAACAATCTGGTCAGTCGTGAAAGAAGTGTCTGGTCGGCAGCAGCAAATAGAAGATATAACGTCAGTGTGTAGTAGAAATGTTTCTATTACTGACAAGTTAGATATATGTGCTGTATTCAATAATCACTTTCTGAATATTGTAGGTGAACTAAACAGAACCCTAGTTTCTACAGGTAATCATATAACATTTTTAGAAAATGCCTTTACGAGGCTTACCTGAAATGATCCTCCATGATTCTTCCATAGGGGAGATAGAGACAATAATTAAATCACTAAAGACTAAGGACTCTTGTGGATATGATGGGGTATCTAGCAGAATTCTAAAGTACTGTTCTCCATATGTTAGTCCAGTACTAAGCCATATTTGCAGTCTTTCCTTTCAGAATGGTCAGTTTCCTGACAGATTAAAGTACTCATTAGTGAAACCATTTTATAAAAAAGGAGAAAGGGATAAAATAGACAACTATAGACCTATTTCTATGCCATCAGTTTTTTATAAAGTTATTGAGAGGCTGTATATTTAAGATTAATTGTTCATTTCAGTTCACATAATTTGTTGTCAAACATTCAGTTTGGTTTTAGAAGTGGCTTAATGACTGAAAATGTTATATTTTCGTTCCTCTGTCACACACTTGACAGATTAAATAAAAGGCTATGGACTTTAGGCGTGTTCTTTGATTTAACAAAGGCGTTTTGTGTTGATCACAAAATATTATTGCAGAAGTTGGAACATTATGGAATACGAGGAGTACCTCTCAACTGGTTCACCTCTTACTTTATTAATAGACAACAAAAGGTAATTCTCCACAGTGTTGAAAATGGCTATGATGTACAATCGCACTGGGGTACAGTTATGTGTGGGGTACCCCAGGGTTCTGTTTTGGGACCATTGCTGTTTCTTATTTATATAAATTATATGCCTTTGAGTATAACAGGTGACAGTAAAATATTTTTGTTTGCTGATGATACCAGCTTGGTAGTGAAAGACGTTGCTCGTAATATTTACACAGTATCAAATAATGCAGTTCAAGAGATAACTTCATGGCTTCTAGATAACAAGTTGATGTTAAATCACAGTAAAACTCAGTTTGTACAATTTCTAACTCATAATTTGATGAAAGCTGACACTTTGATTACACATAATGGGCATATGATAAGTGAGACTGAACAGTTTAAATTTCTAGGTGTTCTGATAGACAGTAAGCTGTCGTGAAAGGCCCATGTTCGGGATCTTGTTCCAAAACTAAATTCTGCTTTATTTACCATTAGAACAATATCTGAAATAAGTGATTTGTCCACAGAAAAAGAAGTCTACTTCACTTACTTTCACTCACTGACGTACAGCGTTATTTTTTTGGGGTAACTTGACTGAAACAAAAAGGATATTTTTGGCTCAGAAACGGGCAGTTTGAGCAATATGTGGTGTAAGTTCATGAACTTCATATCGACCCTTTTCAATAATCTGGAAATTTTGACACTGGCATCACAGTACGTTTTTCCTTTAATGTTGTTTGTTATTTATAATATCGGATTATTCCCACGAGGTAGTAGCTTTCACTCGGTGAATACTAGACAGAAGTCGAATCTACATTTGCATCACAACACCTTGACACTTGTACAGTATTGCAGTATTCTGCAGCATCCATTTTCAATAAGCTGCCACAAGAACTAAAGAATCTTAACACTAACCTACACGCTTTCATATCTAAATTGAAGAGTTACCTCATGGCTCACTCCTTTTATTCTGTTGAGGAACTCCTAGAAAAATTAAGCTAATTCTGTTTTCTTTTCCTTTTTCCCTTTATTGATTCTTTTCACTTAGTCTTAAGAGTGTCGAGTGCATAGGACTACTTAAAAATTTTCTATTACCAGTCTTGTGTTAAACTTCATGTATTGACTTGTTCTATGACCATGGAGTCTTACTCCTCAATTAGGTCCTGCGGAACAGAAAACCATATTTTAATTATTATTATTATTCATCTGCCATGGACAAATGTTTTTGGACAAGGTTCTTTCTATAAAATGACTTGAAGGAATGTATAACTTCCAAATCCGTGGGCCGCAGTTTGCTTGTGCAGTTAGCAGGAAAAAATTCTAGCTGCACATTTTTCAAGATTATATCAACAGGATGTGCAGGACAGCGGTCAACAAAAAGAAGTATTTTCCTGTTCTGAGCTTCTATATTTGCATCAAGGGCAGCCAATTGTTTCCTAAACAGATGCGAGGTTATCCAAGCTTTTTGATTGATATCGTATGGAGTAGGAAGAGAATTAACATTGGTGAAACAACATGGCTTCTTTGATATTCCTTTTACAAGGGCTGAAGCTTCTCAGAGCTCCCAACATCACAATTAACCTCATCTTACTGTGTTTACCACCATGGCATTTATCGCCTTTAAATGCCAAAGTTTAGTTTGGCAACACATTAAAAAACAGTCCACTTTCATCAATGTTGAAAATGTTTTTGGGTTCATAAACTGCAATTAAACTCTGTAATTTTTCGTTTACCTGCTGTTGCACTCTGTCACTGTCAACATCTTTAGATTCTCCACAGACAGTTCTATAAGAGATATTGTTACTTTTCCTGAACCTGTCAATCCATCCATTGGAGACGCTGAAATTCTCAGTGCCAAGTATGTTGGCCACTTGAAGGGCCTTCTCCCTTAAAAGTACACTGCCTACTGGGATACCTGCTGCCCTTGATGTCTCAAACCCTCGTTTCATTGTTTCTTCAATATCATCATATTTTGAGTAGGTTCCATACTTGCATTTTTTGGCAGTTGTTCCACTGTCTGAAGCACAAGATGTGGTACTGTCTTGGTTTTTCACTATTGTATTCAGCGTTGAAACCGAAATGTTCAATTTACGCACAAGTGCTACACGTGTTCCATGGAAGGAATCCATTTTTTTCTAAAATTCGAACCTTTTCGTCTATGGTAAAAGATGTTCTTTCTCTTCTCTCCATTGGTCATCCGAAAGGAAACAATAAAAATGGCGTAACACACGAAGATTAACAAAAACAATGCAAGTAACAAAGGAGATTGCAGGGCAAACAAATTGACCTCTCAACTCCAAAACAGTAACAACAACAATAACAAAAAGCAAAACAAAAACGTAACAAATAAACTAAAAAATCACAAACAACAATTTTAATACATCAATAGCAACAAGAACAATAATTGCGAAACGATAAACTTCACTGATAGAAATGCTACAAATTCACTCAACTATTAGCTTGCTCAGTGATGTCACATAACAGCAGCGTGCAACTCAAGAGAAATATCTCACTGTTCCCGAGAGCAGTGCGCGGTTTGCGGCATATTTATGATATGCCCAAACAACCGTGCTATAATTGAAATGCAATCTTCATGAATTATATGCTGTTAGAACTATGCATTTTAAAGACAGCATTTTTGCAGAGCTGGCATGAAAATCGAAAGATTCCTTTTTCTCAATATTTTCAAGTGGTGTAAACAGCCGGAAATACAGAATTTCAGAAATGTAAAATTGGGGTTTTCAATACATAGTGAATATACAAAATTTGACAGGATCGTAAAAAATTGTGTAAATGGTGGGAAAACGTAAAATGCGGGAATGTAAAAGCAGGGAAATACTGTACCCTTATTCCTATTTTCTTATTCATTATCAGATCTACTCTTGCATTACAACCAACTAATTTTGTATTTATAATCTTGTACTCAATTGACTAGAGATCCTGTTCATCTTGCCACCAAACTTCACTAATCCCACAATATCTAACTTTTAACCTATCCATTTATCTTTTCAAATTTTCTTACTTACCTACCCTAATAAGAGAGAGAACATTCCATGCTCTGATCTGTGGAATGTCTTTTTTGTTTTTCTTGATGACAACATCCTCCTGAGTAGACCCCACCCGAGATTCGAATGGGGGACTATTTTACCTCCAGAATATTTTACCCAAGAAGATGCCATCTTCATATATTCATACAATAGAGTGCATGTCCTTGGGGGACTGCTGACCTAGCTGTTTGTAGTCCCCTACAAAACCTACAACAACAACAACATGTCCTTGGGAAAAGTAATGAGTGTAGTTCCCCTTGCTTTCAGCCATTTGCAGTAACTGCATAACTGCATGGCAAAGCCACATTAGCTGATGTTACAAGGCCAAGTCAGTTAACCATGCAGACTGTTGCCCCTGCAATTACTGAATAGGCGGCTGCCCCTCTTCAAGAACCACACCTTTCTCTGGCCTCTCCCTCTGCTGTAATTGCACCTACAGTATGGCTATCTGTGTTATTGAGGCATGCAAGCCACCTCACTTTGGCAGTGTCTGTCATTCATGGAGATGGAGAATAAATGAGCTAGGCAAAGTAATCTGACTCCAATAAGGAAGCAATAATTTTAAGTACTGAAGATGGCAGGTGCAGATTTATTCTGAACTACCAATTTAGTAAGTTACTAGGACAAAATACTGACATTAAGTACACAAAAATTGAAGACTGGAAGAATTCAACATGGTGGATGATCAGTTTGTGTTGCATTGAAATGTAGGGACACTTTAATACTTATCTAATAATAATAATTACATTAAAGAAAGGGAAATCTATGTTTTCAGTATCTGTTTGAATTAAAAAAAAGATTTTGACAATGTTGTCTAGGATAATGTGAAATTCTTATCTTGTATAAAAGACAGGGTATTAATTGCTATCCATAACTTGTAAATGAGGAAGTCGTAAAGTTCAAATTAAAAGTCCTGGTAACACAAAATTCCTGCACCATATCATCACACTGGTGAGGGAACCAAATGAAAGTGACATAATCACTTGTTAAATTGCAGAAAAAAGGTAGAGCAGTCACAATAAGATGATTTTGTTTGAACACCACTCTTCTGTACCAGGTATCAACCTGTAGAGATGGTAAGCCGTTGCCTTCCTTCAACCTTTGAACTGACTTACTGTGGTAACGCGTGGCGCGCATGTTTGAACAGTGCGCCGCCCGTTACCAGGACTAGCCTCTGTACGGCGCTGGCTGGACTATTTCGCTTCCCCCTGCCGGCCACGCGGCGGTTTGAGAGAGGCACCAGGGCAGCTGTAAACTTTGTCTCAGTTATATTTTATATTTTGCCTCCAGATGATACCCATAGCTGGGACAGGAGTGGTTGTGTGTAGCAGTGGATTTCGTCGGACTCTGATGGGACGGTTCAGTATCCTGGCGACAATTGTAACTGGTTAACGTGCATAGGTGTATTAATAGTCACAACACAATTTGCGACGAGGGTGGTGTTTGGATTGGCGTGTGCCCCGTCGTGAATGATGATGGAAAACGAAGGACTGGGTCCAACGGATTTTCAGCTACCCCATGGGGTCAAATCCTGCAGCAATCGCTACAGACTGTGGTTGAGTTCGTTCAGCAGTTAACTACGATTGTGTTGGGTCAGGCAGACCGCTTTGACTCTCTGGTGTTGCGGTTGCAGTCGGCTCCTCTGCTGGCGATTGAGTCCAGTTCTGTGTCTCCCACTCCAGCATTTTCATCTCGTTTTTCTGGCTTTGATGATTCTTTAGATGATTGGGACTATGTCAACATTTCCTTGTGTTCGGGGTATCCGACCCGGCGTTGTGTAAGGCTTTATTTCTTTTGTGGGTCTCCTCCCACATCTATGTACTTTTGCATCAACTAGCTCCTCTGCAGGAACAGGCTGCTTTGTCTTTTGATGAGATCTGTCGTTTGTTGTCAGCCCATTATCGCCCGTGTCTGCATGTTATTGTGGTGCGGGTTGAATTTTACATATTTTACATAAGAAACCCACTCAGTCCGATTGGGCATGGGCCGCAGAGCTGCATGGTCTTAGCCGTCGGTGTATGTTCATTACTCCTACCCACAAAGAGTCATATATGGATGATATGGTTCGGGATGTAATTCTCCAGCTTGCTCCAGATAGGGAAGTGCGTCAATGTGCCCTACAGCTGGAAAATCCTACCTTGACAGATGTTTTAAACATTGCACAGTCTTTTGAAGTCTCACAGGCTGCGGGGGGCCAAATTGAGTTTCGCAGTCAGGCTTGACACCTCTGTATTGGCAGTTCTGGAGAATCCTTGCATTCTGTCTGCACGCCTTTCTTGCAGTGATGATGACCGGCAACAGCTCTCCTGTAGTGGCTTCATCATTATCATTACCGTCTTTAAGAGTTCTTGAACAAGAAGCTGTTCATGTTCTATCTTCTCCTCGGGACGTAGTAAGGTTTCATACTGAGGATGTGAACAATGTATCTTGGTTTTTCTCATTTCAAGGATGGCTCGTAATTGTCGACTTCATATGTGATGTCTGAGTGGCAGTGTATGACACAGTATGAACAAAACTATCGCTTCAGTAACTTTTCTGATAGCCCAACTATCCGTATTGGGGTAAAAATCCATACCAGATCTCCTGGGCTGTACAGAACAGGTCACTGCTTGTCGTAATACCTCTTACTTCTCCTTGGCGTCCAGTGTCGTCTATATGCGAGCCGGCTGTCTTGCTTCTTTGACCCTGGTGATAAGCTGTTTCAAGTATTCATCCTAAGATAAATTTTGTGAGATGATAGGCAGTGGTTAATCTGTGAACAATGTCATAACATAACATTTCATCTTATACTAGTTTTGACTAGAATACTTCTACACAATCAGATATAATCACACGTGGTGCGCCTTGCTTCAAAATAATGTCTCCTACAATGAATTTTGTGATCTCTGGAGCTTTTGCTGTCGGCACAGTTTTGGTGACAGTGTAACGGGTGAGGTAGTCAGTGCAGACTACTATCCACCGGTTAACAGTTGTTGACTTTGGGAACCTCCCGAAAAGATCGATTCAGAACTGATAGAATGGAACTGCTGCAGGCAGGTGTAATTGGTAACAGATATGCTGGAGGTAATTGCAGCACATGCTTCCGTCTTTGTCACTCATTACAATGACGCACATAGTGTCTGACAGATCAGTAGGAACCTTGTCACTAATACCTGCGTCTGATTCTATCTAGGGTCTTTACAAATCCCAGATGGCCAGATATTGGAGCATTGTGGAAATGCTTGAGAATAGCTGCCCAGAGCGGAGGTGGTTGACCAGTAGCCATTTGGGGCCCAGTGGATCGTAGTTGCTCTGAAACAATGTCCTGTTTATAAGTTGCCTAATCCAGTGAGGGCGGAGATTTCACCCATGCTGTTGCATTCCACAAATGGATTCCTCGAAAGGCAGTTGGTATCCTTGTGTTTCCTCACCCTTTTGAATACCACTGTGACAGAGTACCCATCTTGCTAGTCGACCTGATGGATCTTTCAAACTAGTTGGCCAATGTAAAGAATGGTGCTCTGTAATGAAGGTGAATGGTTTGCCAGAACAAATACATCTGGAACTTGTTGATAGCCCAGATAACTGTGAGACATTCTTTCTCGGTTGTAGAGTTGTTAAACTCGGACTTTGAGAGTACTCTTGATGCATGGGCTATCACCTTATCAGCACCTTCTGGAAAGCTCTTTCTTTTGTCTCATCCCACTAAAACTTTAAATCTCCCTCCAGAAGTTCTTGCAATGGACATACCTTGTTACAAAAATTTTTTATGAAACACCAATAGTATGAGCACAGTGCGAGAAAACTTCTCACATTACGAATGTGCTGAGGAATTGGAAATTCCTTACTTTATTTGGATTAGGACTGACACCATCTGTGTTGACTAGGTGCCCCAGGAGTTTTATCTCTTTGGTGACGAAGAAGCACTTCTTTGGGTTGAGGTGGAGTCCTGCATTCTCAACACACTTCAGCACAATTAACAGGTGGCTTAGATGTTCCGCAAATGTCCTTGAGAAAACAATGTCATCCAGGTAACAAAGACATGTCATCCAATTAAAATGTCGAAGCAAGTTGTCCATCATACATTCGAATGTGGGTGGGGCATTACATAGTCCAGACAGCATGCCTTTGAATTTGTAGAGGCCGTCATGTGTAATAAAAGCCGTTTTCTCCCTGTCAGCTTCGTCAACCTTGATTTGCCAGTAACCTGTCTGCATGTCCTTGGTTGAGAAGTATGTAGCTCCTTTCAAGTAAACTAAGGTGTCATCAATGCATGGTAATGAGTGGACATCTTTCTTTTTCATTTTGTTCAGCCACTGATAGTCGACACAGAAACACCACATGCCATACTTCTTCACAAGGACCACCAGAGACGACCAAGGATTCTCCGAAGGTTGAATAATGTCATTGTGCAACATGTTCTCCACATCTTCCCTAATTATTTATCTTTCAGCTGGAGACACTCTATACGGGTGCTGGCTAATTGGCAGATGATCCCCAGTATTGAGACAGAATTTTATTGTGGGCCGTTTCATCTGGCTTTTGTCCTACCTTGTTTTGAATGCACCTGAAAATTGTTGTAGTATAGCTAACACTTATTAATGTTGTTCTTGGGTGAGACCAGGCCCTATATGCAATTCCTTAGTAGTTTCCTCTAGTGTTTTGTCAGCAGTATCAGCAGAGCATGAGACCTCGTCGATGCCATTGAGCTCACTGCCCCGGACTGGTTCAGCTGTTCCAATACACATTCTTTTAGGGATGACTTGTGATTGCTCATGAAAATTAGTGATCAAAAGCTCTCCTTGCCGACCTGTAATGCTTATGATAGCTGCTGGTATGTAGATTTTGTTGTGGGGTAAAGTCAGCGCCACATGTCAGACGCACAGAAACTGTTGTGAGGAAGGCAGCGGATGACTGACTGCTAATCACACGCTGGTGCTGCGCCTCCTGGAGGAAGCAACCTAGAAGTGTTTTACAAGGAGCTTTATCTAGGCCGAAATGCGTCTGCAAGGGCACCTCTGAACTCAGCTCCGAAATAGGCAGTGACCAGGACGCAGCACAGCTAGCATCGTGCAAGGAGACACTGCCACAAGGACAGATCTTAACTTGAGTATTTGTAAACTTTAGTAAATAAAACTTATATTACTAATGTGTATAGCTGTTTCAGCAGTCCATGCATCCCGTGCGTCCTGTGTAGATCCTTTCCAAGATAGACCCGGGAGCTTTTTGCGAACAACAAGTACTTCACAGTTCAACTGGTCATCTCGACTGCTGACCTCATGCCTGAAGGAAGTCATATCCGAGGATGGCGTTATTGGTACATTCTATTAAAATGACAAATTGAAACAGCTGCGTTCGGTTGCTGATAGTTATTCTTGCGACACATGTTCCTGCCGTGTGGACGTATTTTCCATTTGTGACCTTCAGCACAGTTGCTTTTGTATCACAGAACATTGTCTTGTTTAGTTTGTGGCAGTAGTCATTTGACAATAAAGTGATGGAAGCTCTTGAATCTTCTAGAGTCCGAATGTGATGTCAGTGAGATTTCCTGACATCTTAGTGATTGTTGTCCATGAAGGATTTTCATCTGTGGTGGCTCCACCTCCATAGATGGTAGCTTTGCCTAGTTTTCGTCAACACAGCTGCTAGGTGAGTGGGTGGTATCTCTGTAAGGTGACTGGTGAATGGCAGCGATGTGTTAAAGAGCGATCACATCAAGGATATGGTGAAGGGCTTTGCCCCATAGATTGACAGTAATAAACTGCAGTTTACTGCCGTTGAAAGGACAGTGCCTATGGTTGGCGTCTTGCAGTGTAATAAATGTCAAATATTTGTCTTCTCTCCCTACAGTATCATATGACATGTCCGGTAAGTCCACAATGAAAACACAATGGCGTGTTGTCTTCTGCCCTCCTGCGAGGTGTAATAGTTGCCAGGGGAGTTGGTTGTGGCTGCGATGGTCAGTTCCTAGGCTGCGATGGTCAGTTCCTAGGCTGTCATTTGGCAGCTGCTGTGTAAGTCATAGTAAGACAAGGCCATTCTTCACGTCGAGTGAGACTGGCGGGGCAGACAGGCACTAATGTTTGAAATACCTCTTTCTCAGCAGTGTCGGCTCCCTCATGACATACGGGACTTGTATCCATGCCCATAATCTGGTTCTCACCTGGTCCAACAGTCCTGGCTGCTAGGAATTATTGTAATTCTTCTCTCACAATTTTTCATATGAGAGAAGCAAAGTCATGCTGGTTTCCATGATGCCCATAGGGACTACATTTAGGAGTCAGTCCTACTTCTTTCGTCCAACCCTCCTTTGTTGCATCTCTTCAATTTTCTGGCACCATTAGATAAACTCTGTGTCGTTGAAATGTCTTTTGACAGAAGAGCTCGATACATGTCTTCTGCAAAGACCTTCATCAGGTGGCAAACATCAACCTTGCAGATGCTTATTTTCAGTGCCTCTAGATGAGGAATACCAGAAAATTATGGTTATCAACCCACCTTTGAGGCTACATTAGTACAAGCAACTCCCTTTTGGCATTGCCTTGGCTCCTGCCATTTTCCAAAGATATGTAGGGTAGCTGATACAACATTTTCCCACTTTTGGATGATGTTACTGGAGCCTCCTGTTGAAAACATGTGCTGTTCACTACCCTGCAGGATGCCCGACACCAGGCAGCACCCCCACAATCTATTGCACTATAGCCTACACCCTTTTGTCCATGGGACCACATACAGCTCGACTTTGCGGGCCCGTTTTTGGCATCAGTTTGGCTACTCATTGTGGAGGTATACTCAAAGTACCTCTGTGTTGCACCATATTTCTGCCTGAATGTGTCTATTTTGGGAAGGGGGGGAGGGAGGACGAGAAGGAGGAGGGATCTTGTGTTGGTTGCCACAGGCGACATTCAATGCCTGCCAAAGGACATGCACCTGAACTTTCAACAGGGGGCCTTACATCCTCGCGTGAGGTGGTGCTACACTCAGCTGAGGACACCACTCTCTCATTCAATTCAGTTGATATTTAGGCAGGCACACAGCACATCGGGTGGGTCTTCAGATTCCAGTAACAACTATACCATTATCGACCTATTCTTTCCTTCAGGTGCTGCAATTTTCTACATCATGTAGTTTTACTCTTTCACCATTTACCCTTGTAGTCATACAATACTCTACTTCACAAAACACTGGCCACTGTCAAAAATGAATAATTTTGGTCTTAAGGATCCATTACACAGAGCACACCTACACTTACTTTATTGGCTTTTTCCAGTCCGGACTGTTGGTCAACCTAAATTTTTGGCCCAGTATCGGGCCACATCAACTGCCGCATTGCTGACCAACCATTGATCATCGAGGGTACAGGACTCTGCAATATGCTTCTATAAGGACCAAAAGGAAAACATAATATGTCCTTCAACTTAGTTAACAAATTATTACAGGATAATTTTTCTGCACATGGTATGAGTTATGTAAAAGCACATTGTTTGGATTTCACCATATAGTTAAATGAGGAAACCATTGAAAGAATTACTCACTTCACCTGGTAACCTCTTCAACTGCCTCATCCGAATCTGAAGAATACATTGCAATACTGGAACTGTAATCTGCTATGTTGGTAATAAGGCAGTCAACAACAGAATCCATTAAGTCGGTTTTTACAAGTTCTCTACCGACTGAGCTACCCCAGCACATTTCATGGTCCGTTCTCACAACTTTATTTCCACCAGTATTTCACCCCCTACTTTCAAAACTTCACACATATTCTCCTGCGAACCGTGCACGGCGAACAATCCTGAGAGAAAGGATATGGTGAAGACATGGCTTGGCCACAGCTTAATGGATGATTCCCGAATGATATTTTCACTCTGCAGAGGAGTGTGTGTGCTGATATGAAACTTCATAGAGATTAAAACTGTGTTCCGGAACTGGGATCCGGCTGCTGGCATAGACTCTGTGCCTCATTTTAGTCTCAACTTACTGCAAATATTCCATGCAATTAGCTGTAATGTATACAGAATACTTCAGCAGCTCTACACAAAGGAGCAAAGCAAATAATAGGAACATGTTGAGTCACCATCAGTGAAAATGGTGAAGAGCCAGTCAACATTAAGCAAGGTGATATCAATCCTCCCCCCCCCCCCCCCCCTTCCTGCCAGCCTTGGAATGGTGCTAACAGATTATCCTAATTATGGCAAACAACTAAAGGAAGCTGTCAAAAAGTACCAATACAGGAAACATTCAAAGAGGGCATTTTTCCTAACACCACCATCTCATTCTCTCATTCTTCATGGGACATTTTCGACTATCAGAGTTTTACTCGCTTCCATATTTTCTCGAAATGGCACCCAATTACGTATTCTTCTTTCACCAGAAGAAGAAACCATTATTTGGGAAGCTTTCCAAAATGGTAATGAACATTTTCAAGATGGTATCTTTCCTGAACAACAGAAATGTAGATTTATATAACAGAGTCTCTGCTAAGATATTAATTGTTTGGAAAATTATTCCTTATTGATGGGTAAACATGTATGAAATGAATAATGTAAATGCCAATTTTTATGGTTGTAGTTAGAATTTTTGGGGGGTGATAATTAAAACATTATCATTACCTGTGTGCAGAAACTGGACTGCAAATAATAAGACATGAATGGGGCACAGTAACTGAGAAGGAATCGAAATAGGGTTGCAGCGTAACCCAAGAAGTTCAAGTAGAAAAAGAAAGAATAACAAACTTTGACGATAATTAATTGTATTGTAATTCTTCTCTCAAAAACAGCAGAGGACTTTGAAGATAAGTTGAATGGAATGGAAAGTGTCTCACAGAGAGGTATAAGTAAATATGAATAAAAATAAAACTAGAGTTGTATTTAATTTAAAGTTAATTTAAATGACTGACGAAGATCACCAGCCTACCTCTTCACATCATATTAAGGAAGGCTGAAGATCACTATAGATGAAGACATCTAACTGAAGTTTTAACTATCTAAGAATGAAGGAGGAAATGAGGTCACAACACTCAGCAATGAGTAAAATGACTAGTGATGATGAAATGACTGGTAAGTGGATTAGAAATGAAGCACCATAATTAAGGAATGACCTGTTTATTCTTCGAAAGGAAAATAACTAACAGAGGCAGAAGAAAAGCATATATAAAAAGCAAACTCGCAATAGCATGAAAAAAATTCTCAAAGTATTAATTTATAACCAGAGAATGAAGTTCTTGTCTATCTGTTTGGGAAGCTTCGTAGTTTTTTTTTCCCATCTAAGTACAGCATTAATTTTTTTCTAATGTAATATACTGTTCTGTCTGTATTTTTGTAATTTCACTTATTATGCATTATGTAACATTAAGGAGCTATTTTTATTATTAGATTTGCATGTTAATTAATTTTTTTCCAGAATATTGATGGCTTTGTAATCTTCTACTATCAGGACACTGTTAATTCATTTCTTCCTCTTGGTTTCAGAGGTGCCCACTACTAACAGTTTTTTGAATGATGGTACTTCCAATTCGCAACCCATTAAGACTGTTGGAGTACAAGATGAACAGTCTGTTGATAAAGGATTCACAAGTTTCATGGGAAATTCATTGCCATTTGACATACAGGTATGTAAGGGAAATATCTGTGTGTGTTTGATAATTTCTTGAAGATTTTATTTTTAGTTTGCATAAGGTTCTACTTCACTCTGACAATTTGTTGTTACTTCAGTACTAAAAGTAATTTGGATTAGAGGAATATATAGGCAGCTATCATAGTAAATAATTTAATAATGTATATGCATTTAACAAATTTTTGCTTTCATTATTTAAAATTATGACATTTGGACTTCTTATTGTGAAAATGAGCAATAACCATTTTATCATTCTCATATATCTGCTGCCTCGTCATATTGATGTAGGTTTTGTTCAGTTTTAAAGATCATTAGTTATATTAGTGTGGCACCTTGAATAAAGTTGCAGTCAATTTCTTTTTCTCAATAAAGTGTCTGTTCTGATAGACACATTGACATTAATGGTCGTAAATTTATGAATTCGCAAGAGTCAGACATGTAAACCATTGTAGGCATTTAAATACATTCAGTGACAAAGTTGAAAACTTATGCTGGACTGATGTTTGAATCCAGATTTCTGTCTTCAGGCCAGCTGCTACCTTAACCAATTAGTCTATCCAGCAATCTTCTCACCCTGCCCAAATAGGCAGGGGGCACGACCATCATAGTGTGAGATAATTTGAGAATTTGAGCAGGATGGGAAATGTGTCTGATAAGCTAATTATTTTAGGCGGCCACTGGCCCAAAGCTGGAAATCTAGGACTGAACCCCACACAAGCACAAATTTTCAACTTCACCATCGAATTTATTTTAGAGTCCTGCATTGGTTGAGATGTTCGAATGTTTCGAATTCATAAATTTCTCTTTGTTCTTCTCAGATATTATCATTAGTTAATAACACAAATTTAAAACTGCAGATTTCCTATACATTCCTGAATATACTAACATCAGTAAACACTTCACTGCTCTGATGGTGATGATGATGATGATGATGATTACTACTTTCATGTGATGAAGCATTTGTTCAAAGATTTGGAGTAGGTTGAATGTTTTAGTAATGTCTTCATTATGTAACTTAACTAATCCATTCCCAGTAAACACGGAAAAAAATATATTTCAGTTATTTACTGGAGTTTCATTTTGGTGTCATGTATAATACAAATCTAGCAGAGGCAGACATCAGTTTTAAACAATGGCAGAGGTTATGATAGCAATAAAGAGTGATGGAAAGAGTGGTTCATTAGCAACAAGGAAAACAGGAACGAATGTAAAAAGAAAGCATGCAGCCGTAGTAGACATCTACATCACAGGAGTCTTCCTTTCAGAACACTGAGCTGAGTGGATAAGATGTGTAAAGTTACAGTGATTAGGTCACTATATACTGCACATGAAGAATGTTAAAAAATTACATAAAACTAAAAAAGGAAAGGAAGGGATGAAGCTAACCATTTAAAACGATTCCGCCTAATACGTTTTCCCGCCTATAACGCCTGTTTCATTAGGTCCCAAGTATGTTCCCTATACCTGTAATGTATTTTTTCCCTTTTAATACGTTTTTGTTTATAACATTTTCCCGCATAAGAAGTACATTTTATTAACACTTATAATATGTTTTAATGCTACTCTTACACACCCACTCTGTATTTTAAACATAATAGCACCCTGCCACTTTCCACTAAGCTTATTGGTCAACACTAGTGATTCCATCGTAGAGCTGGGTTTGAACACAACAACTCTTAACTGTTTGAACAATTTGTCACGTTCTGGATATGTTGGAACATTTGATCACGACGCTACCTAGCGACGTCGAAAGGTACTATTCTCACGACCTACAGAGATGTTCACTCGTTCACAAATTTTTCTCCGCTGTGAAGTAAACTATTGATACAGGGAACTGGAAACAGTCTCATAAATTTACTTCAGGGAACAGCAATAATAATAAGTTTGAAGTGCATACTATTGTAGTTTCTATGGAGCAGAAGTAAGACCTGTAACGAATTTCTTGTTTAATTCCTTGGTTTATTTCCGTGATCGCAATAATGATTTATTTTAATATGACTTATTTCCTTTATTGTGTATGTCTTAATTATTTTCTTATTAAATCATGTTTAATCATGTCTTCAAGGTAGTTACTGCCCGTAAATAGATTGCAAATAGGGCGCACAAGTCATCACTTTAGAGTTCGAATAGTTTAATACTGTATAGAGTTCGTGCGCTGCATCGGGAAATCTCAAGCCTGTTCGAACGCGAGTATCGTCTTATCTATAAAACAGAATGATACGATTTTTTAAACTTACATACGAAAAATAATATACATAACATGTAATAACAACGTGTCATAATTTTACCGCAGCTTTTAAATGTAATAGATTCTTTGAGAATTGGTAATCACTTTGTCTAATATATTCAAGTGTTGGCTATTCTGTAAAGGATGTTGTATTCTAATCTCCTTGATCGAAATTCGAAATACAGTCTTTTGTTTTGGGTTGTTGTTACAGTAAATGTTTTTTTATGTGAGTGAGACAGTGAGTGGATTTAGTGTGTTACTTGGCTATCTGTGTTATTAAAATAGAAGGCATTAAGAAAAAACAGATTTCGTTTGCTGAAAAATTGGAGATTATTAAAAAGGTAGATAGCCGGAAAAACGTTACGCGTGTTCAGATCGCCGCTGAACTAAACATTCCAGTATCTACTTTAAATACGATTATGCCAAACCGACAAAAACTTTTAGAAATGTCAGTTACGGAACAGTCGAGTAGGAAGAAACTCAAAACGGGGAAATTTGAGCAAATAGTAGTTGTTCTTTTCGAATGGTTTCGCCAAAAACATGCTCTCAATCTACTGATTGATGGAAACATTCTACGGAAAATTGAATATTGATTTCAAACCAAGCAAGTGATAGATTTAAAAAGCATGAGGGGCTTAAGTATAGAAACGTGTGTGGTGAGGAAAAAAGTGTAAATATGGAAGAAGTTAATGTTTGGAGAGAAACAGTTCTTCTTCAGTTAATAGCTGATTATTCTCCCAAAGACATTTTCAATGCTGATGAATTTGGACTTTTTTATAATGTGATCCTGGATAAAACTTATGCTTTCAAGGGAGGTGGCTGTAAAGGAAGAATCACAGCTCTTGTGTGTTCTAATATGGATGGCACAGAAAAGTTGCCATTATTGGTCATAAGAAAAGCAGGAAAGCCATGTTGTTTCAAGAACATCAAGACCCTGCCCTGCACATACAAACACAACAATACTGCATGGATGACATCTCAAATATTCACATAGTATTTTATTGCACTTGATTGTCTAATGGCATCAAAAAATAGGAAGATTATTCTGTTCCTGGATCAGTGCCCTGCTCATCCAAAAGTTCTTCCAGAATTGAAGAATGTTAAAGTAGAATTTTTCCCTGCAAATGCAAGTGTGCTGCAGCCAATGGATCAGGGAATTATTAAAAACATGAAACAGAACTTTGGCCATAGTCTTGTTCCCAGACTGCTGCAAAGAATCCAGTCACCTGAGAATGTGTACAAGCTTTCCCTGTTGGAAGCTGTGTCAATGCTGGCAATGTCCTGTGATTCTGTTAAGCACGAAACCATTGTCAATTGCTTCAGAAAAGCTGGATTTCAATCAGATTCAGCAGAAATGTTTGAAGAGATTGAAGAGGGTTGTGATATCTGGCCAACTGTTCAAGACAAACTGAGCATTGATACATGCTTTGAAGAATTTATGAAAGCTGATGACTTTCTTGAGCCGTGCCCTGAATTAGACTTAAATGATTTATGTAATGCAATGATTCCTGCTGAAAATGTTGATAAAATAGACGATGTACATAGTGATGAGTGCAAGCCTGTCCCAACATACTCTGATGTTATGGATCTTCTGGACAAGTTTGGACATTTTTTGTACAGCAATACAGACGTACCTGAAAATGTTGTTAAGAGTCTGTGGAATCTAGAACAGTACACCACAAGTTTGTTTGAAAAATGCATAAAACAACTGCCATAGATCAATATTTCAAAAGGCTTTAATGTAAATTTTTTATGTGAAAGTAAACATTTATTTTCAGCACTTGTGAGCATTTAATTTTGGCAGTTTTATTTGTTTTATTAAGTGAATTAAATAAACATGAGTGAAGGACAAAATAAACGTAAATAAAATACAGTAAATATGTAAAAACTTTTAAAAAAGTGAAACTAATCTTGTGTGTTGTGTTTTCTTGAGAAATTCCTGAGAACCTGGACTGTTAATAAATTACTAGGCCTGCACTGAAAAACTATAGGCCTAAGACTGGTAAGTTTTGTTGTATCTATGAATAAATTCTTTATCCTTACAGTCACCTGTTTTCCTCAACATTTTCATGTGCATAAATTGTAATATTGCCCAGGCATTATCATCACTATGCCTAGTGACTTAATACAGTATCAATAAACTGGTTAACCCACTTAATAAGCCTAGAGTTGTTGGTCCCTGAGAAAATGTCTTAAGAGGGTTTGACTATATTTTGTACTGAAACTTTCTTGCTGTATTGTGCATGTCACAACCCTGGTCTATGGAAGACACCAATTCATAATCAAAATGTGCACAGCTCTGGGTTTAAACCCCACCATTGCTTGAATTTTGAACAAAAATTATTAGTAATAGTGACCAATGACTTCCAGAATAACAAGTCAACCTCACTTTGCCAGTTGCCTTGTAAAAGAGGTTGGAGGAGTGGCCAGAGGTTCAGGCACTCTATTGCCCTTGGGGTGAGAAAAATCACCACAAAGGTGGAATATTCAGCATTTATCAGTGGCGTGAGAATGTGGAAGTCAGTGGCAACCACTGTATTAACCACAAAAAATGTGTATCCACACGACTTGTTTTCTGTAATTAGAAAAGTGTCATGATGATCTTCCCATTGTCAGGAGACTCTGGAATAGTACTTCAATTGCATATCCGCGAGGGACCTACCAAGCGTGAAAGCAAAATTGAATAACCAATGAAGTGACAACATAACAACAATGAAAGGTCCAGTAAGGAATGTTAATAATAATTATGTAGATAGGGAACAACTCACTGTAAAGATGAACATTGAGCCACTAACAGACACAAATAAAAGACTAACAAAAACACACACAATTCAAAATTATCGGCCTTGACATTTCTCAGAATGAGAACACTCATCCACACAATCATTCAGACACAATCATCCACACACGTTGGCCACCGCTGGCCGCCCAACTCACACACACACACACACACACACACACACACACACACACACACACACACTAAAAAATAGAGATTGTTTAACTTACCCAAAGTACAGGCTTGTTGACAGACACAAAAACACGAATAAAACACACACACACACACACACACACACACACACACAAAGATTCAAGTTTTAGCAACCGGTGGCCGCTTCATCATGAAAAGATGAACGAAGAACGGGAAAAGGGAAGGATGCGGGTTTTAAGGGAGTGGAATAGGAGTCATTCCAATCCCGGGAGTGGAAGGACTTACCTTAGGAGGAAAAAGGAAAGGTAAACAAGGAAACACACACTTACACACGCAAGCACGTCATGGCAGACATTTGTAGAAAATCCTTCCACTCCCGGGATTGGAATGTCTCCTCTCCCACTCCCTTAAAACTTGCATCCTCCCCTTTTTCCCCTCCTTCCTTCCTCTTTTCCTGATGATGCGGCCAACGGTTTCGAAAGCTTGATTGTTTGTTTGTGTGTGTTTTTATTTGTGTTTTTGTGTCCATCAATGAGCCTGTGCTTTGGGTAAGTTACTCGATCACTAATATATAAATCGAATAGACAGACACAAAAACACAAATAAAAACACACACAGACACAAGACACAAGCTTTCACAAACGATAGCCGCTTCTTAAGGAAAAGAAGGAGGAAGGAGGGGGAAAAGGGAAGGATTTGAGTTTTAAGGCAGTGGAAGAGGAGTCGTTCCAATCCCAGGAGTGGAAGGACGTACCTTAGGAGGTAAAAAGGAAAGGTAAACAAGCGCTCACACACCCACATGCAAACACACCAATGTTGGTTAAGTTATTCGATTTCTATTTTTTATACATATTTATCCCACCAGGAAATTTTCCTTCTATTATACTTACCAGGTGAAAAAGCACCAGTTCATTGATACACAAATAAAAAAATAATAAACACGCGCGCACACACACACACACACACACACACACACACACACAACTGAGCTCTCATAACCTAAGGTTGTTTCTCAGAAATAGCAGGGAAGGAGAGGGAAAAGGAAATGATGAGGGTTTTTAGGGAGTGGGTAAGGAGTCATTACAATCCCGGGAAAGACTTACTTTGGGGGAAAAAGGATAGGTAAACACACACACATATACACCCACACACACCAAGGCAGACATGTGTAAAATGCAAAGGGCCTGCACAGAGATGCCAGTCGAGGCAGAGGCTCTGTCCAGAGATTGGAAGCAAAGATGTTGTAGACTGTTGGGCGGGAATTTCAAAGTAATGAAGGTTGAGACCTGGTGGGCAATGGGAAGAGAGAATATGTTGAGGGGAAGGTTCCCATCTCTGGAGTTCTGAAATGTTGGTGTCAATGGGGAGTATCCATATAACCCGAACAGTGTAACACTGTGGCAAGATGTGCTGGCTGTGCACTAAGGCATGCCTAGCCACAGGGTTATCCTCATTACCAACAAACACTGTCTGTCTGTGTCCGTTCATGCAAATGGACACTTTGTTGCTGGTCATTCCCACATAGAACGCGTCACAGTGACATGCCTGAGAAACTTTTAAGTCAATAAGAAAACGTTCTTAAAAAACTATTCACAAGGAAAAACATATCTACAAAAACACCCGTCTCAGAGACATCCAGGAAGATTTCGCCAAAAACAACACAAGAAATTTCTATAGAACCTTCAGAGAAAAAATGACCGGATATCAACCACGCAATCTCTGTTTTAAAAAAAACATGATGGATCCTTGGAAACAAACATGAAGAAGAACTGTGAAATGCTTGCACAATACTTCAACAAATTGCTCAACTGCAAAAGTCCCCCAGAAAAATTGCACTTTGAAACTCCTGAGCCCAATCCAGACTCACAGCCACCGACCCTATATGAAATCATAACGAAAGCACTGAAAAACAACAGAGCAACCGGTGAAGACGGTTTGATCGCAGAAATTTACAAATTGGATCATGCACAAATCACACCCAAAATACACAAAATTATTGAAAACTGTTGACTTGAGAAGAGTGGAAGTTGTCTCTCATTCACCCACTTCACATAAAAAGGAGACAAAACTGATCCATATATCTACGGAGGAATCTCCCTGCTGCCAGTCACCTACAAAATTCTCTCCAAAGCCCTGTTAAACCAGCTGGAACCACAGATCGACCCTCAAATTGGTGAATATCAAGCGGGCTTAAAAAAAAAAAAAAAAAAAAAAACCGTTCCTGCAGTGAACAGATTTGGAATCTCCTCACAATCCTATCCGTAAGACACTGCAGGAATACTACTGTAACATTTGTGGACTTCAGCATAGCCTATGACTCCATTGACCGAAACACACACTTCCAGACTCTAAGAGAGATGAAGGTTGACCTTAAAACCCAGAATCTAATAAAAGAGACCCTCACTAATACCAAATCCAAAGACAAATTTATGGGAGAATTATCAGAGCCCTTTGAAATCAAAACCGGCGTCTGGGAAGGCAATGGTCTCTCATCCATCCTATTCAATGCAGTCTTGGAGAAAATTATTCGTACATGGAAAGGAGAAGTCAAACGAATTCAACTAGGCAGAAATAAGGAAAAGATAACCCACATAAAAGGCCTCGCTTTTGCAGACGACATCGCCATACTCTCAAATACCAGAATAGAAGCACAACATGTGCTAGAAAAACTCCACGAGATAGTCATGAAAACGGGTCTACAAATTTCTTATGAAAAATCACAATTTTTTGATACAAAATCATCAGATAAACTCCCGCTAAAAACAAAGTCAGTGAGTTTTAGGAGAAATCATGAAAAAATCTGGGCAAAACACAAAAGCAAATGAAGAAAGAGTCTCAAAATTTCAGAGAGCCTAAAAACTCACCTGGTCCCACTACAATAAAAAATGTATTTCCACGGCTGCAAAACTATGACACTAAAACACAGTAGTCTTACTAGAAGCTCTCTACACATCTGAAACTACGAGCACCAAAGGAATGGCAAAAATCAAGGAGATTGAAAAACAAGAAAAGAAAATTCTGAGAAAAATTCATGGAGCAGTTTTCAGAGAAAAAATCTGGCATAAAATACCCACAGAAGAAGTATACAGACACTCTGAGACAATCACAACACATATCAGAAAATGCAGAGCAAAATTTTTCATCCATATTGCCAGAATCAGACCAACTAAAAGCACATTCAGCATAATTTCTACATTGAAACTGGACAACATCAGAACTGGGCACATCTTGGTACAAAGAAACCACAGAAGACCTGAAAATATTAAACATCTCTATAGAAGACATACAAGACCGCAAAACCTGTAGGGAAAAAAAAATCAGAAACCAAAAAGTTGACTTTGTCATAACACAAAAACAACAGATGAATAGGACAGACGAACAAAAGAAGGCTCAAAGTGAAAGAATGAAAGGTGTACACACACACACACACACACACACACACACACACACGCTATAATGGTGTTAGCGTGTGTATATGTATGTATGTATATATGTGTAGGTGTGTGTGTATTTATTTACCTTCCTTTTTTTCCCCTAAGGTAATTCCTTCTGGTCCCGGAATTGGAATGACCCTTCATCCACTTCCTTAAAACCCTCATCCTTTCCTTTTTCCCCCTCCTTCCTTCCACTTTTCCTGACGAAGCGGCCAACGGTTGCAAAAGCTTGAATGTTTGTTTGTATGTGTTTTCATTTGTGTTATTTGTGTCTATCGGTGAAGCTGTGCTTTGGGTAATTCAAACAATTTTTATTTTTGTACATATTTTTCCAACCAGGAAAGTCTCCTAAAATACACAGAAAAGCTGGTGGAGAAAAGGAGGATCCAGATGGGTCGGGTGGTGAAGCAGCTGTTAAAGTCCGAGGTGTTGTATTCTGCTGCACACTGCACCACAGGAAAGTCCATATTGCTCTTGGCCACAGTTTGACCGTGGCTATTCATCCTGATGGAGAGCCGGTTAGTTGTCATTCCAATGTAGAATGCAGAGCAGTGATTGCAGCAGTGTTGGTATGTTACATGGCTGCTTTCACAGTTGGCTTGGCCTCTGATGGGGTAGGACAAGCCTGTGAAAGGACTGGAATAGGAAGTGCTGGGTGGGTGGATTGGGCAGGTTTTGCATCGGGGTCTTCTACAGGGATATGAGCCCTGTGGTAAGACGTTAGGATTAAGAGTAGCATAGGGATGTTGTGGAGATTGGGTGGTTGACGGAACACCACTTTAGGGGGTGGGGAGTTGGGAGGATCTTAGGTGGGATGTCTCTCATTTCAGGGCATGTTGACAGATAATCAAAGCCCTGACATAGGATATGGTTCAGCTGTTCCGGTCCAATATGGTATTGGGTGACAAGGAGGGCACTCCTTTGTGTCTGGTTAGAAGGGTTGGAGGGAGTACTGTTGGTGTGTCAAGATATGGCACGGGAAATCTTTTTATGCACTAGGTCTGGTGAGTAATTTCTGCCTGTGAAGGCGTTTGTAAGGTTTTCGGCATACTGGTTGAGGTAGTTCTCACCTGCAGATATGCCTCCCTCTGGTGGCAAGGCTATATGGGAGGGAGTTTTTGATGTGGAAAGGATGGCAGCTGTCAAAGTGAAGGTACTCTCGAGAGTTGGTGGGTTTGATATGGACCGAGGTGTGGATGGAGCCGTCAGAGAGATGCAGATTAACATCCAGGAATGTAACATTTCAGGTTGAGAAGAACCAAGTGAAATGGATGGGTGAGAAAAAGTTGAGGTTGTTGAGGAATGAGGATAGGGTGTCCTGGTCTTGAGTACAGATCATGAAAGTGTCATCAGTGAACCTGAACCAGACCAGGGGTTTGTGGATTTGGGAGGCTAGGAAGGTTTCCTCTAGACGGCCCATGAACAGGTTGGCATAAGAAGATGCTATGTGGGTGCCAATGGCAGTGCCACAGATCTGTTTGTATACTTTTCCCTCAAAGGAAAAGTAGTTGTTGGATAGGATGTAGTGGGCAAGGTTTATGAGGAAGGAAGTAATGGGGTTGGAGTCTAAAGTAGTGCTAGAGTGCGGCAAGACCATGGGTGTGAAGTATATTTGTGTACAGGGAGGTGGTATCAACAGTGACTAGTAAGGATCTGGGAGGTAGAAGAGTGGGGACAGTGAAGAGTCGGTGAAGGAAGTGGTTGGTATCTTTGATGTGGGAGTGTATATTCTGGACAATAGGTTAGAGGTGAAACATCCTGGCAGATTAAAATTGTGTGCCGGAACCGGGATTCGAACCTGGGACCTTTGCCTTTCGCGGGCAAGCGCACTACCGACTGTGCTATCCCGACACGACTCACGATGCCGCCCCACGACTTCACTTCTGCCAGTACCTCGCCTCCTACTTTCCAAACTTCACAGAAGCTCTCCTGCAAACACGCAAGACTAGCACTCCTGGAAGAAAGGATATGGTGGAGACATGGCTTAGCCACAGCCTAAGGGATGTTTCCAGAATGAAACTCCACTCTGCAGCGGAGTGTGCGCTGATATGAAACTTCCTGGCAGATTAAAATTGTGTGCCGGAACCGGGATTCGAACCTGGGACCTTTGCCTTTCGCGGGCAAGCGCACTACCGACTGTGCTATCCCGACACGACTCACGATGCCGCCCCACAACTTCACTTCTGCCAGTACCTCGCCTCCTACTTTCCAAACTCTCCGCTGCAGAGTGAAGTTTCATTCTGGAAACATCCCTTAGGCTGTGGCTAAGCCATGTCTCCACCATATCCTTTCTTCCAGGAGTGCTAGTCTTGCGTGTTTGCAGGAGAGCTTCTGTGAAGTTTGGAAAGTAGTAGGCGAGGTACTGGCAGAAGTGAAGTTGTGGGGCGGCATCGTGAGTCGTGTTGGGATAACACAGTCGGTAGTGTGCTTGCCCGCGAAAGGCAAAGGTCCCAGGTTCAAATCCCGCTTCCGGCACACAATTTTAATCTGCCAGGAAGTTTCATATCAGCGCACACTCCGCTGCAGAGTGAAGTTTCATTCAGGTTGGAGGTGTTGATCAATCAGGGCAGATATTTTTTCAGTGGGAGCACACCTAACCAGTCACAATTGGGCGTCCCAGTTTATTAGGTATGTGGATTTTAGGAAGCATGTAGAAGATAGGTGTGTGAGGTGTCTTTGGAGTTTGCAGATAGATGGATTCAGGTGATAAGTGCTGGGAAGGGCCATTAGATTTTATCAGGGATTGAAGGTCATGCTGGACTTTTGGAATGGGATCATTTTGGCATAACTTGTAGGTGGAGGAATAAAACAATTGGCGGAGACCTTCAGCTACATTTGACACTACAGTGGTGGACCCTTTGTCTGCAGGAAGGATGATTAGGTTTGGTTCTTTCTTGAGGTTGAGAAGGGCTCTGTTTTCTTCTGCCGAAAGGTAGGCATTATTACGAAGAGATTTAAGAAAGGGTGCCAGGTTGGAGGTGAGGAACTCCTGAGAAGTGACAAAGGGGGTGGTTAGGTGGGAATGGGGGTGGGTCATGGTTGCATGGTGGAATGATCTGGGAGGGGCAGGGTTCAGTCAGTACTAGGTTGGCTTTGGTTGGAGGTATTGGTAGCAAAGTAGTGTTTCCACTGAAGGGATCGTGAGAAAGAGAGGAGGTCTTTGATTAAATTTTGTTGTGGGGCTGAAGGTGAGACCTAAAGGACTGCAATGTCTGTGGGATTGAGGGTTTTGCTGGATAGGTTGACCACAGTGTTCTGGGGTTGCAGCTGTGGATGTTGTGGGGTGTTGGTGGGGAGCTTGGGAGGATGAGGTAATTGGAGAAGGTTAGCAAGGCAAGGTTTGGGTACTATGAGTGGTTAATGGGGGGAGCACTGTGGGTAGGATAAGGATGGGATAGTGGTGCTCCAAGGTGACACTAGGATGTCAGCAGGCTAGATAACTTGTAGAGGTGGTGTTTGGAATCTGCTCCAGTTGCTGGAGAGCAATGGAATCAATTTGGGATATAGGATGTACGTAGAGGGGATTGCAAATTAGAAGGATCTTGCGGAGGGAGCAGAGGTATTCCAGGGGTGCCTGTGCCATGGAGATGTGTTTTTTGTAACAGAAGGTTTGAGAGGTTTAAGAATTGTTGGAATCTGAAGAAGTGAAGGTCATTTTGAAAGGATGGGTGGGATACAGATATGGCAATTTTGATGGTTAGGCCATTGGGAGGGATTCAGTGGTTCAGGCAGCCCTTAAGAAACAGGATGTGGGACTGGGTTTTTGTTAGAACAGGAAAACTTTTCTGTACTGATGCAGAAAGATGGAGCAGGGATCCATTGGGATAGTTATGGTGTAGGGAAACAGGTAGTGCTGGTAAATGGGCAGAAAAATGTGTTAAGGGAGATGTGGGAAAGTTGGATCACCGAAAAATTCACATGTAAACTCATAAAAGCACACAATGATAACCCTAAACAGGTGAAATACGCACTAATAAGCCTAAACACACAACAGAGGACACTAAAAATTGGGCACCAATATGTAAAAATGTGAACCAATACGAAGAATTGCCCAGCACTATGTAAAGATGCAGTCTAATATTTAAAAAAAAAAAACGCGTTCCAAAATGTACCTATGATGAGGCAACTTCACAGAAGCAGGCAAGAATTTGCTAAATCTGCACAAACACATAAAGATGCATAAAAGATGGGCATAGGAATGAAAAGGATGATGGAAACAGAGAAGGATTGGACGTTTGTGTGCATTTAATTCTAGATTTTTGTCTGGTGGGGTGATAAATAATATAGTGACACCGGTAGGTGCGGGAAAGATAGTAATGTGGTAATAAACAATGTGATAATCAATGTGAAAATGTGAAAATGTGAAAATAATAATAACAATAATAATAATAATAATAATAATAATAATAATAATAATAATATTTGCTGGGAAGAGCCATCTGGATTCTTCCGCCTCCACTAGCTTTTCTGAACTGCACATCCTACAGTCCCGCAACCATCTTGGCCTCAACCTCAGATAACCTAACATCCTACAATCCATGCCCCACAGTCCCCCTTCCCCTCATATCCTACAGTTCTTTCCAATTCATGCCCCTTTCCCGACTGTGTTCTTCCTGCTCCTCCACTCCTCCCCCCTCCCATCCCTTCCACTTGCTGTGAGTCAGATTGTGTTGGGCTGATGTGTGTGGATGAATGTAACTGAGTGATTGTGTGGATGAGTGTTCTCTTTCTGAGGAAAGCCACGGCCGAAAATTTAGAATTGTGTGTGTGTTTGTGTGTCTTTTATTTGTGTCTGTCGTCGGCTCATTGTTTGTCTTTATGGTGAGTTGTTCCTTATCTACATATTATTATTAACAATGAAGTGACAACGTTCTCCAAACCAGAACATGGAGTGTCAAAAATTTGAACATTTTAAGGAAGTTCGGAAAACTACAAAGAGAAATAAAAATGCTCAGTCTAGGCATAGTGTGGAGGTCAGTGAAGTCAAATTCAAAGAAGTTGAGGATTTCTAGTCAGATGAATGAAGGAGAATATCAACAGCAGAATATGATTGCATAATGGGGGTAGGATTCATTATGGGGAGGGAAGTAGGACAGAGAGTGAGCTGCTATGACAGTTCGTTACAAGGGTGGTTCTGTCGTGTTTGACAGCAAACCAACACCAACAGTGATAGTTTAGGTATGCATAAGATTTGAGAATGTAGAAAAGATAATTAAGCACGTAAAGAGAGATAAAAATGTAATAATCATGGGGGATTGGAATGTTTTGTAAGTGAAGGAATGGAAGGAAAAGTTGTGGGAGTTTATGGCTTGTCAGTAAGAATTAGAGAAGAGAAAGAGTAATCGAGCTCCGTAATAAATTTCAGATGGTAATAGCGAATACTCTCTTCAAGCATTACAAGAGGAGAGGATATACGTGGAAAACACCTGAACATGGGAAGGTTGCAACTGTTCAGACAGAGGTTCCAAAATCGGATGTTGGATTGTAAAACGTAATCAGTTGCTGCAAATCACAATTCAATAATAATGAAGAGTAGACTGAAGTTTAAGATAATCATCTGAAAGAACCAGTGTGGAAGGAAATAGCATATAAAAGTACTGAAGGGTGATGAGATATGTTTCAAGTTTTCTAAAGATGTTGATACTGGTATTCGTAATATGAGAGCAGACAGTTCAGTTAAAGGAGGAGGATGTTTCTGAAAAGGGCAATCACTTATGTTGGAAAGATAGACATAGGTACAAGAGAGGTAACTGTCAAGAGACAATTGAGAACAGAATAAATAACTAAGCTGATCAACAACAAAAAGGAAGTACAAAAATGAACAAGAAAATTCATGGATACAGAAATATGTCACTCAGGAATGAACTAAATGGGAAGTTCCAGGAAGCCAAGTCAAAGTGGTTGCATTAAAAATGTAAGGAAATCAAAAATAATTGGCGAGACTGACACAGCATTCAGATAAGTAATAACAGCCTCCAGTGAAATTAAAGGCAAGGGGAGTAATATTAAGAATGCAGTCGGTATTACACTGTTAAACACAGAGTAAATTGAAGTCCTCTGACTGGAAGACTTGTCTGATGACACGATAGAAGAAGAAATTCGGCTCAGTATGGTGGGAATTTTGGATCCAGTGTTAGAGTCAGATTTTAAAAGGGCTCTGGAAGGAATAGATAATATTCCACCAGAGTTCTAAAATTTTTGTAGGAAGTGGCAACCAGGTGGCAGAATCTATCTGACTGGCAATATACAATCAAGATTCATAGAAATATACCACCCACACAATTCCAAAGATAGCAAGGGCAGGTAAGTGTAAGATATTGTGCACAAGCAGCTGAACATCTCATGCATTCAAGAGCATAATGTACAAAAGAATGGCGAATAAAATTGAGAATATATTAAATGACACTCAGTTTGACTTCAGAAAGGTAAAGTAACAGGAGAGCCAGTCCTAACTTTGTACCTGATAATGGAAGCAAGACTGAAGAAAAACCAAGAAATACTCATAGGATTTGTTGACTTGGAGAAAGCATTCAGTAATGTAATTTTGTGCATGTTTTTTTGAAATTCTGAGAAAAATAGGAGTTATTTAACAATGGAAAATCTGATTTAAATGTAAGTAATAGAGGATAGATAATGAGTCACCATAAAGATGTTTGCTGAGCCACGGACAGGCATGTAAATAGACAGTCACATTCACACAGCTTAAATTTTCAGCCATGACCTTCACCAGAAAAAGTAAAACATATGTGTTTCTTTTTCTGATGAACACTGTGGTCGAAAATATAAGTTGTGCCTGTCAGTGGCTCAAAAATAGCAGTAAGTTATATGGAAAGATGGGTAATATATAGTATGTACAAGAACCAAGAGGGAATAAGAGGACTGAAAGACCAAGAAGAAAGTGCTTGGATTGAAAATGATGTAAGACAGGAATGCACTCTTAAGCTCCTATAGTTCAATATGTTCATAGAAGAAATACTGACAGAAATAAAAGAATAAAGGTTCAAGAGAGTATCAAAATTCATGGTGCAAGGGTATCAATAATAAGATTTGTTGTGATGTCTCTGTCCTCAGTGAAATTTAAGAAGAATTGCAGGATCAGTTTAATGGAGTTAATAGTCTATTGAGTACAGAATATGGACTGAGAGTAAACCACAAAAAGACAAAAGTAATTAGATGTAGTTAGAAACTTAACATATGAATTATTGATCACAATGTAAATTATGCTAAGGAATTCTATTAATTTGTAAGTAAAATTATCTATGATGAACAAAGCAAAGAGGACATTAAAAATAAATTGCCACAGGCTAAGAGAGCATTCATGGTGAAGAGGAGTCTGCTGGTATCAAACATTGGCCTTAATGTGAGGGAGAAATTTCTGACAGTGCACAATTAGAGCACAGCTTTGTATGGAAGTGAAACATACTGTGAAAACCAAAACAGAAAAGAATTGAAGTATTTGAGGTGCTACATAAGAACATTGAAGCTGTCAAGACATGAGGGAATAATCTCCATGGATTGCAGAGGAACAGTAGAGGGTGAAAACAGTAGAGCAAGGAAAAAACTGAAGTACATCTGGCAAATAATTGAGGACTCTGAAGTGAAGAAGTTGGCACAGGAGAGGAGTTTGTAGTGGGCCACTTCAGACCCATTACAAGATCGATGACAAAAAAGGTCACAAAGCTTTGTCCAAAAATTACTTGGGTGGCTTACGTGTTGGTACTCACAATGCAGCTACAATGAAAAGCAACTTTACCTATTGTTAATGTCTTTATATATGTCTTCATCTGAATGTTCTGTTGAAAGTTCTTATTTCAAATATTATATTATTGATAGAATCATTGCTGTGAAGAATTACAAGATGTTTGTGGAAGAGGTTGTGGATGGTAGAGTATATGAGTTAGGACAATACAGTCTTTAAAAAATTGAATGTAGTTTGTAGTTACAGAATTAATGGTAAACATATTACTCTCTTAGTTCAACAGTCATTCAAAATGGCTTGACAAGATATACTGTCAATTGTTATATTCTGTGTGCATGCAAAAGAAGAGCATCAGTTGGATTGAAAATATTGGTTTATTGCTGATATAATAAGAATGGCATAACAACACAGGTGAGTTCTGAGGTGAGTACAAGAGCCAGTAACATCTTACATGTAACTCGGTGAGGATGTATTGGAGCCTAAAGTGAGGTGATATCTAAGACATAGGTTGACAGTTGTAGATACAGATGTGAGGACCCATCCAGTTAGTGAACGCTGTTCGGCAATGGATCTCAAAGGCTGGATCACGGAATGGTTGGTGCAAGCAGTCCGGAGTTACTCCTGATGATGGCTCGTCTTTTGGAGGCTGTGTGCCAATATTAAGTAATGCTGAAGCAGAAGAATGTGGATGTGTACTATTTCTTAACATGTGACACAAGGAGGGAAACAGTCCCACACTTATTGTGCATCATGTCATTGACCGGAAAGCCACCAGACAAAAAAAGCAGTGCTTGTTGTGTTGGCATCCCGAACTCTTCTCTTGACAAGTTGTGGTGTAAATGTTCAAATTGTAGGTGTGTGTATCCAAAACTTCTTATGTTATGTCAATCTCCAGATGCCAGAGGAGAAAATGGATGATACTTATGGTCAGACCAACCTGTGAGAAGTTGGGTGCTGTGGGTTGTAGTTCAGTCAAATGTAATTGCATATACTACATTCCACCTTTCTTGTGGGAAGATGGTGGATCCATCTAACTAACAGCTCAAGATTCTGCCTGTCCATGCCTTCCTGGGAGAGAGAAAGCAGTCTAGCTCACAGGAACTACATTGATTTGTTCACAATGGGTGCAGTGCCTTCCTCGCTGACAGCAGACCAGTCTGAAAACTCTCGACCACTGTAGACTAAGGGCTGATCTGCCAGTCACATTGAAGTACATGGTAGGAGGTTTATGCTATGGGTGAAGTTTGGCTCATAGCTACTATCAGAGAGTTAGTCGCAAGTACTTTTTGTAAGTGTTTGAGAGGCTTGTAAAGAAAATGTCAGAAACATTTACACACAGCTGTGGGAGTCTATGTAATCTGAGAATTCCCTCTACAAGGGATTTTTCAGTCTTAGTTCTGTTCTTCAAGGATGAGGTTGCTAGGGAAGAGCATTGGACTGGAGCTGTGCATAGTGGCAAAGACAAAATGTAAACAACCATGTCTGTGTTCAATAAGAGAGAGGATTAGGTAACGGGATATTGGGGAGCATTTAAGACTCTCATTGAAGAGTCTATGATAAAAGATCTACAAATAATAAAGAAATTTTAGAAGGATGGCAGTGATGAAGATAAATGAAATACTCCTTATAAATGAACTCAGTATTTTCAAGATAGTGCTATCATATGCAGATCCATAAATATTAAATACAGACATCTTGTGACACTAATATTTCTAGCATCCTGTACAGTGATTTTAATATTTGTTAAAGTAACAAGAAATGTTGAAAATAATGTGAAGTACAAAAGTATCGCCCTTGATTGTAGGTGCATTAGATATTAAAGTTGTTATAATAAACTTAGGGCATCATAGTATGGTTACACAGAATACAGTGCTGGATGTGCTCCTTTGATTCAGGTTCTTAGCTGTTTGTTCTTGATTGAGACAGTTCTTGGGGCACCCAGAAAACAACTGGGGGGGGGGGGGTGGAGTTATTTGTTCTTGATTTAGACAGTTCTTGGGGCATCCAGAAAACAACTGGGAGGGGGGGGGGGGGAGTTCCAGCATACTGCAAAGTATACTTCTTCAAAATTCAGTCAGGGCTACTGATAAATGAATCAGTTTGAACATTTATATTTTTATTAACTGAATGAACCACTTGTAAATTTCTGAAGGTCTGTTCTTCAAAACCAAACATAATTAACATAAAATCAGTAAATACCAGGTCATAAAAATTATAAATATGCCTGCATGAAGTGAAATGGCGATTTTCTGCATGTTCCAAAATGATTACCTTCAAACATAAGTTCACTTCTATCTTTTGTACTGTGAAGGTGTTAGAGACTGTAACCATTTTTGCCAATGGCCTTTCCTGCTTATGTTGGTCCTTGTAGTCCAGCAATTGTACGTTCCATAACACTAGCCCTTAGTTCTATAAACTAGTTGCTTTTTGTCCATGATAACTTAACGATTTTGCTGGTGCTGCCACAATCAGCAATTGTTAGCACTAGTTGAAAGATATTCATTTATTTACAAGTGCTGCCAAACTTATAATCCTCCTTGACATGAAATATTACTGTACACATTGTTAGAGTAACAATTCCAGGAATGCAGCAAGCTGCCTTCCCCTCTTTCTCCATTCCCCATGGCAGCCATAATGTGCATGCAAGACACACCTCTTGGAGTTCCTAGCAGCCACTGCGCAAATCGTCAATTTATTGTGGCCAAACAAGTATATGCACACCTTCTTTGTGTGTCTCAACTGCTTTCAGTGGCCATATACATTTATTGAGCATTTAACTGCAGCATAAGTGTTGTGCAATGTATAACTTTTTTTGCTTAAATCTGCCAAGTTTCTTGGTGATAGGTTAAACAATATTCATGTTTATTGCAAGGTACCCAATGCCATGTACTTCATGGTAACTTGTGGGCCATAAAACATTTTCCATGAAATTTGCCTAATTTCATGATGATTCATCAATTGATGTTGAAATTTATTGTAAGATACCCTCTGCTATGGCCATGGCTTGCAGAAGATAACAACATTCTCCATGGAAAAATAAATAAATAAATATGCCAAATTTCATGCTGATTGCTCAAATAATGTTGAAGCCTGATAATCACAAGGAACTTCTTATTGTGTTATTGTTTCATTGTATTTGTGTTAACAAATTCTGAAATAGTGTATCCGCATAAGCTGTTCATATAGGGATGAAAGAGGAATTATTTTCCTCTCAGAAATAAGCTACAGTTATAATTCATGTCTCAAAACACATTTGATAATCTGAGATCTTGCCCCAGTCTTGGACATTGCCATTGAGCTAATTCTTCACACAATTTGCACAGCACATGTTATTCACAAAAGCTATCTGAGAGTGAGAGGCTCTCACATCTATACCTAGCTTAAGACCTGGAACGAAACTTGTAACTGAGAGGCAACATCATGGAATGACCAAGAACCAAAAGACCAGAGACTGACTTGGATGATGCAGAAAACCGATATTGTCTGGAGAACCCTTGGCAGCTGCAGTACACATACTCTGGATGTAGCACACAAGGTTGACAGAGGGAAGCCACAATGTGAAAATCCAATTATATCTGGGAAGACCACAGCAGATGCAAGCCAAATGCTAGTACTAGGACCCTAAGGACACTGAAGCACACCATGACTGTAACAAAACAAAACTACACTAGGGAGACATTGCAGAACAGGCCAGAAAGGTACAAGAAAAGAGAAGGTTGAAACACAGGAAGAATCTGTTGAGTGTATTAATTGCTGAAGGACATGAACTGAGATAAAGGAGGATAGAAGTACCGAAAGTACTTGTAGTTGATAATTTGCTATTGGATTGTGCACTAGAGCACAGAAAGAAAGAGGGCTACTTAGGCGAAAAAATTAGGAATATGAATGGGCTAAAAAGAAATTGGAAGATCGAAGTAAAACTGGGGAAAGGCAGCTAAGCCAGGGAGGCTAATGGGAAACGAAATATGAGTTCTGGAGGTGTCTGTTCCATGCTCGCTGCTACAGACCAGCAAGCCTGGTGGAAGTTGATTGTCAGAGCCCTGGGTGTGTCTTAATGCTGGAGCTGGACGGACCATGGTGCGGGATGAATGTTAGAGCTAATTGAACGCAAAATGAATGAATGAAGCATATAAGGTTGGTTGTTTCTTTTTTTCTTTTTTTTTTAACTGACAATTTTTGATTGTAGATCTTGCACTTGTTTCTCTTCTTGGACAGACACACATAACCAAATACACTTAACCAACTGCATACATGCCAGCTTTTATGGTTTATCTGTAAAATTTACTGAAATTGCAACATCTTACAGCTTTACGGTTGGGCAGAATTATTTCACGACTTCGGGGGGGAGGGGGGGGGGGCAAAATTTTCAAATGTTAACATTTGACAAGCACCACATTTCCTTGCAGTCGATTGTTTTGCCTGGGACGAATGCAAGTCTAAGGTAGACGATAACCCATTATTTGATATGACTGGTACTTTCAACAGTTCGATGTTTGTGTTGTCATTGGAATTGAATTTGAAGCTCGGACAACAGTTCTTCCATGTGAATCTTAGGTGTCGAAAGGCTAGGTTCTGCAAATGGAAAGAAGTGATGATGAGTTACTTACTGGCAATCAGACCTAGAACATAGTGAATGATGTCCATAATACAGATAAATTCCTTTTCTTTTCATCAGTGAGAAAGTATTTTTGTTTGTACTACCCAAGAGTACATCATCAACAAGTTTGCACTCAAGGCTTGATGTAATTGAAGATGGAGTTTTCTTCCATTACTTTTTCTTGCAAAAGTAGCCTGTCATGTTGTGCAAACAAGAGAATTAAACTGCAGATGAGGTGGTTCACAGCTCTAATGAAACATGACAGACTGTTTGGAAATCAAGGTGCTGCAATTGATTTCAGTTGGACACAAGTATATAGAATTCCTGGGGCAGGTGGACTTACACTTAGGTATTGCCCTCTAATCGCAAAAACACCCTTAGCAATGCAGAGTGTGAATGTCTTTTCAAGCTTTTGAGCAACAACAACAACGAAGAGTTCAAATCATGGCTGTTCATTGAATTTAAGGAGTCTATTTCTATTTTGAAGACCAGTATTTCTGGTTCCTATTATGACAAAACATTTTCTCAAGACTTCTTGCAGGAATCCTAGAAGGCCACAACTATGACTTTGAAGTCCAACAAGTGTGTGATTTGCAGTGTACATTCAAATGTTTGTAAATCTGTGGGACTTAACTACTGCAGGTGTCAGGCCCTAGACTTACAAACTGCTAAAACTAACTTCAACTAATTTAAGGACAACACCCACACCCATACCAAGGAGGGCTCGAACCTCCTACATAAAGCAATCATGCTCCACAGCAAGGTGCTGTAGACCACTTGGCCATTCCATGGTGGCTGAAGTGCGTATTACATTATTTTTTGCCTGTACTGTGTTAAACTAGTTTCGCTGCGAAAAGCCTTTTTCAACTACCACATATCTGCTTCATTTATCAAGTAAGACCTGTTAGGGATGCTCCAAATGAATATTTACCATGCCTGCTTCTGTTTAATATGGATTTCTTCTTGATTGTTATATTCTTCTAGAAACATTGGTGTATGATGTAAGTAGATAAGATTTCATCGAAGTATCCTGATTGAAGTATGAATTATTGTATTTTTTAGCCCAAGTATTATATTTGTGAGGGCGGGTTATGTTGAACTTTGTCATATATTTTGACACACGTGATTTTTACTAATAACCCTTTTCAAAAGTTTGCAAGTATGCAACTGTTTCAATATGGAAATATCAATGAAAAGACATGAATCCCATTTTCACTGAGCTAAACTTCCTGTAAGTGAGGAAGCTGCACTAATGACAGCAATATACAAGTGAGGTGGCATGTATGTCAGACAAGTTTTTAAGTTTTGAGTGTTTTCCAATGCCATTAAGTATAAACTGTTGCACATCTGAGGTATTCACTTAAATGATTTCAAGGCACTGCTGGCAAGTTACCTTATTACGAATGAACAGCAAGCGAAGTTGAATAGTTGAAACTAGTCACTCTTTAATTGAAGATAGTGTCACAAGGATACATAGAGTACGTAGGTACTGACAAGTATTTGTCATGGAGTTTGAAGTGACACCACCCTGCCCCAATGCTATAACTAGCGATGGAAGTTGTAATCCCCCCAAAAAATGAATTTTCATATTTAGCTGGGGCGTGCTGTTACACAGGCACCAAGAGGCACAAATGAGGCCAGCTCAAAATCAGAATGAAACAAAAACAGGATAAACATTTTAAAGAAGCTCTGGAACAACAGAGAATGGTGAACATTCACCAAGCAAAAGTGAGAGAAAAATGTCCAGGAACTTAAGAAACTGGAAGATATCATTGTCCAAACCTATAACTGAAACAGTACCACTGAGGACGGGGCCTACCATAACTGCAACATGCAGACATGACTGGAATCAGCATCAGGTGCAGTGGATGTATGAAGCTAGATGATCTGTGAGAAGAGGGTCTATCATGATTACAATGTGCAGATGTGGGGGAGATTGATTGATTGACTGATTTTTCCAGGGAAGCCAAAACAGTCTTGGTCCAACCCGCCACTGCCCGCACCGAAACTAAGTTTATTGTGTGGTATATATATCTAGTAAATCTGTATATCTAGTAAAGCCAACCAACGCCCTTGAACAGTGCAAGGAGTCCCTTTACCAGTTCTTTGTTAGACACAATTTCTTCGGGTCTGGTTGTCCCAAATATTCTGTGCCTTTTATTCCCCAATGCAATGCATTCGAAGATTAGATGTGATGCAGTTTCATCACTGTCATCACAGATCCTTTATTTAGGGTCCTCTTCTGTTATTCCCATTGTACGTAGGTGTTTTTTGAAATTCCAATGGCCTGTCAGCAATCCAACCATGTGTCTAATCTCTCTCCTGTTCAGACCCAGGATTGTAGAGCTTCTTTTAAAACATGGCTTTGGCATCATTACCTTGCCATGTTTATGTTGATGGACTTTGGTCCAATATTCTACATGCTGTCTTCTGAGCCAGTTACGTAGCTCCAATATGATCATTGCCTTGGTGATTGTCAAGACAGGTTCCGGTCCAATAAATGGAGTCTCTGCCCCCATCCTGACTAATCTGCCGGCATGTTCATTGCCACTGATCCCCGAGTGGCCAGGGACCCACAATAGGTTTACTCTATTGCTTTCCCCTAGGTCCACCAGAACCCTGTGACATTCTGCAACAATTTTAGACCTTGTTGCAGGAGCTGCCAGTGATCTCTGGGCTGCCTGGCTGTCTGAATAGATATAGATGCTACGATCTTTGTAGCACCTACGCAAATTCTCCTCCACACACGCCCTGATGGCAGTGATTTCGGCCTGGAATACTGAGACCAGTTTTCCTAGAGAGATGACGCCCTCCAGTCTTGGCTGCACCCCATATACCCCGGCCCCAACACCTTTGTCTGATTTTGACCTGTCAGTGAACCAGACAATATCCCCCATACGGTGTCGAACTATTTTCTCCCATTGTTATATTGAAAGGCTTGTTGAAACAGTATGGGGTTATAATGTAGTCGGCTGGCATTTCCCCAACCTTTCCTATATTTACCTCACTCACTATTTTAGTGTGTGATTCTGGATATCCCAAAGAGTTCCAGTTGTTGCCAGATTTTAGTCTGTATGCACCAGCCGCTGCCTCCATCTTGACCCAAAGGTGTAATGGGGGCATATCCAGCATGTTTTCCATCCCAGGAGTTGGTGTGCTGCTAATTCCACCTGTTATGGCTAAGCTTGCTAATCTCTGCACCTTACCAAGCTCCTTAGCAGCAACCTGCTGTTCTACCTTCTTCCACCACATGACCGCCCCATAGGTGATCCTGGGTCTAATCACTGTGGTGTATCCCCCCAGGGGGTCCACAGCTCTTTTGTGGGTAAGTGTGTGGCGCACACGGGGCCCCGAGCCGGAGCAGCCTTTCTTCTGCCCCAGGCTGCTTCCCTTTCCCTCCCGGTTCATGTCTTCGCCCAGATACGGGTGTCCTTTCTGAGTCAAGTTGGTTTCTTCTGGTAGTCTTTCTTTTTCCTTGGTTTCATCCTTTCCTAACCTTTACTTTTGTCTTTCTCTCCTTGCTGTACTTTCCTAGCCTTTCACTCCTCCTCATTAGTCTCCGCTTCGGCGTTTGAGACTCTTCTTTCCTCTTCACTTCCTCTATTCTTCTTCCTTTCTCCCTGTGTGTGTCTGAAGGCCGACCCACGCATTATCATGCATAGCAGGTGACGGGGTAACGCGTAATTCCTCGCCCCGGGTAGACAAGTAGGGCACGTACGTACCCCCTGGTAAAGGCCAGGCCCAGGGAGGGGTGATTACCCGAGCTGGTACCTTCCGAACATGCCGATTGGTCCCTCCGTCAGTTTTCGGGTGGTGTGACCTGAGGTGTGAACAATCACCTAAGGCAGGTAAGCCCTCAGAAAGGGCCCCCACTAGGAAGGAGCGCGCCGTCGGAGACGCCGGTAATCACGGGGGACACTTCCGCAATGACTTCCTTCTCTTCTTCTGTGACTGTGACCCAGAAATGAAAGATACATTCGCCTCAGCAAAAGAAAACTTTGACTAATCTTCCAAAATTCCTTGTTGTCTCTCGAACCGACGGTAAGGATTTTGCTTCTGTAAATCCTTTCGTCATTCAGAAAGGTGTTGATGCAATTGCTGGCCCTGTTAAAACCTGTTCGCGTCAGCAGAATGGAACATTGTTGCTGGAAGCGGACAGTGCCTTCCAGGCCCAAAAACTCATACGGACTACATTGTTACACGTTTCCTGTCAAGGTAGAAGCGCATCGCACACTCAACTCGTCACGGGGGGTAATTTTCACGAGATCCCTTGACGGGTTGTCTGACGAAGACATACAAACCTACAGCCGTGCTTAGGGTTTTGAAAAAGGTAGATAACCAGCTGACATCAACTCGTACTGTGTTTTTGACGTTCGACAGAGTTGAACTCCTGTCGAAGGTCAAAGCAGGGTACGAACTTATCTCCATCCGCCCTTATATACCAAACCCAACGTGCTGTTTCCAATGCCACAGATACAACCATACCCGTCAATCTTGCAAAATGTGTCACTTGTGGTAGGGACGCCCGTGAGGGGGATTGCCCACCTCCGTCCCCTCACTGCCTTAATTGCAACGGTGACATGTGGCTTCCTCTCGGGACTGCCCTGTATATAAGGATGAAAAGGTCATTCAGCAAATTCGGGTTACGGAAAAGGTATCAACATCTGGCGCTCGAAAGCTGTTGGCGAGTCGAAAGCCCACTGTCCTCCCAGTGGGCACATACAGTAAGGTCCTCACCTCCACTCGACCTACTAAGGATTCAGGTACCCAGACCTGTGACTTCACTTTTGCTGACACAGTTGTGCGATCCGCCAGCCCGAAGATTGCCCTTTCCACATCCCCGCTTCCTCCTGCTGCTTCTAAAGTTCAGTCTTCGTCAACCTCTAATAAACCGCGGGCACCTAAACAAGATGCCTGGACTTTGAAAAAGGAACCCGTCCGTGAAGATTTTCTGCATTCTCAGGCTTCTCAACCGTCAACTGCCTCTTCTCACCATCGCTCTTCCAGAAGAGCCAAAAAAAAGAGTTCCTCTCCTTCCCCGCCGAGGCGTGACCCATCCGTCACACTGCCCAACAGTAGTTGGCCCCGATCATCTTCTTTCTCACCGGGACGCCCTACTGTTAGCCGGGATAATGGCATTTTACCGGCGGCAGAAGCTGCCCCTCCTGATAAACTCGGGAAGGTGGCAGATGTATCAGTTGAACCTATGGAACATGACTCTCTGCCTCTAGATGGCGACAGTAGTGCTCCCTCAAAGTCCGGTCCTCAGCGGCCGTCGAGGTGACCCCACCTGCTTGTTCCTTTTATCTTCCTCTTTTCTCTTAATTTTTATCATGGCACTCCTTCAATGGAATATTTGCGGCTTTCGTTCCAATCGGGAGGAATTAAAACTTCTCCTTCGATTGCACTGCCAGCTTCTAGTTTGTCTCCAGGAAACTAAGTTACGTCCAAATGATCGTGTAGACTTTCCACACTACACCTCTGTGCGTTTTGACCTGTCACCTGTGGAAGGTACCCCAGCCCATGGAGGGGTTCTGACGCTCATTTGGGACGACGTCTATCACCATCCTATTTCATTGCATACTTACCTACAAGCAGTTGCCGTCCGCATCACTCTATCCACCTTTTCCTTTTACCTCTGTCATATCTATTCACCATCATCATCCGCCCTTACTAGGGCAGATGTGCTACACCTCGTTGACCAGCTCCCTTTACCTTTCGTGTTGGTAGGCGACTTTAATGCCCACCACCCCCTATGGGACTCTCCGGCACATTGTCCGAGAGTCTCCCTTTTGGTGGACCTTCTCCAACACCTCAATCTTGTCTGCCTCAACACCGGTGCACTGACCTTCCTTTCAGACACAACACATACTTATTCCCATATAGACCTCGCGATATGCACTCCTCAGCTTGCCGGTCGGTTTGAGTGGTATGCACTTTCTGACACATACTCGAGTGACCATTTTCCTTGTGTCATACACTTCCTGCATCATTCCCCATCTCCTCGTCCCACCAGTTGGAACATTTCTAAAGCCGACTGGGGGCTTTATTCTTCCATGGCAGTTTTCCACAATCAGGACTTTTCCAGCTGTGACAGTCAGGTCGAATACCTCACAGAGATTATTCTCACAGCTGCCGAACATTCCATACCTCGTACATCCTGTTCTCCACGTCACGTCCCGGTCCCCTGGTGGACTGCAGCCTGCCGTGATGCTCTTAGAGCCTGGCGCCGTGCTTTACGCACCTTCCGCTGCCACCCAACGTTGGAGAATAGCATCAACTATAAATGACTGCGAGCTCAATGTCGTTGTGTTATAAACGACAGCATAAAAGCTTGCTGGATTGCTTTTACCAGTTCTTTTAACCACTTTACTCCCTCCTCGGCTGTCTTGGGTGGCCTACGCCGTTTATGCAGCATAAAGGTCCACTCCCCGATTTCTGGCCTGACCGTCGAGAACGCAGTCCTTGGGGACCCCGCTGATGTTTCTAACGCATTGGTCTGTTTCTTTGCGGAGGCTTCAAGCTCTGCCCTTTACCACCCTGCCTTCCTCCCTCTCAAACAGGTAGAGGAGGCACGGCCGCCTTCTTTCCACTCTTTTAATCGTGAAAATTATAATGTCTCCTTCACCATGCAGGAGCTAGACCATGCTCTCGCCCTGTCCCGATCTTCTGCACCCAAGCCCGATTCCATCCATATTGAGATGCTGAAAAACTTTTCTCCTGCGGGCAAGTGTTTCCTACTTAACACTTATAATCGCATATGGAATGAAGGTCAGGTTCCCACAAGTTGGTGTGAAGCCATTGTTGTCCCCATCCCCAAACCAGGGAAGGACAAACATCTTCCATCAAGTTATCGCCCTATTTCTCTTACTAGCTGTGCCTGTAAGGTGATGGAACGCATGGTTAACGCTTGGTTGGTCTGGCTCCTCGAATCTCGACGCCTCCTGACTAATGTCCAATGCGGTTTTCGTCGACACCGCTCTGCTGCTGATCACCTCGTCACCTTGTCGACCTTTATTATGAATAACTTTTTAAGGAAGCGTCACACGGTAGCAGTGTTCTTCGACTTAGAGAAGGCTTATGATACCTGTTGGAGGGCGGGCATTCTCCGCACATTGCACACATGGGGCCTTCGGGGCCGCCTCCCTCTCTTTATTCAAGTGTTTTTGGCGGATTGCAAGTTCCAGGTACGGGTGGTCTCTGTTTTGTCAGATACTTTTCGCCAGTAGAATGGGGTGCCACAGGGCTCTGTCTCGAGCGTGGCCTTTTTTGCCATTGCAATCAATCCGATCGTAGACTGCCTTTCAGCCGACGTTTCTGGATCGCTTTTTGTAGATGATTTGGCAATTTATTGCAGCGCCCAGCAGACGTGTCTCTCGGAGCATTGTCTTCAACGCTGTCTTGACCGCCTATATTCCTGGAGCATTGCAAACGGCTTCCGCTTCTCCACTGAGAAAACGGTGTGTATAAACTTCTGGAGATACAAGGAATTTCTTCCACCATCTATACGTCTCGGCCCTGTAGCTCTCCCTTTCGTGGAGACAGCGAAATTCTTGGGACTCATGCTGAATCGTAAACTTTGCTGGTCCCCACACGTCTTACCTGGCTGCCCGTTGTGCCCAATCCCTAAATGTTCTCCGTGTCCTCAGTGGCACATCATGGGGAGCGGATCGTACCGTCCTTCTTCACCTTTACCAGGCCATTGTTCAGTCGAAGCTCGACTACGGAAGTCTTCTATACTCTTCTGCACAGCTGTCGATTCTCCGCTGTCTCAACTCTATTCACCTTCGGGGATTACGCCTGGCGACCGGTGCATTTTATACCAGCCCTGTTGAAAGTCTGTATGCCGAGGCTGCTGTATTACCCTTGACCACTCGGCGTGACATACTCTTGTGTCGGTACGCATGCCGCTTGCGGTCAATGCCAAACGATCCATCTTACAGATTATTTTTTGACAACTCACTCGATCGCCAATATCAGTTGTCTGCGATAGCCTTGCTTCCACCTGGAGTTCGGTTTCGCCTCCTGCTTCAGCGGCTCGATTTTACCCTTCCTTCAACCTTTAGGTTGAGCGAGAGCCCATTGCTACCATGGCATCAGGTCCAAGTTCACACTCACCTTGAACTTAGTTCGCTGCCCAAGGAGAGCACCCCGGATTTGGTATACCACTCGAGGCTTGTCGAACTCCGTTCGCGGTTCGATAATGCCATATTTATCTACACTCATGGTTCCAAGAGCACTGACGGTGTCAGATCTGCCTTCGTCGGCGGGGACAACCGTTTCCTATACAAGCTCCCTGACCGGTGCTCGAATTTCACGGCTGAGCTTTTTGCCCTCTACCAGGCTGTTTTATATACCTGCTGCTGCCGCCATCCTTTTTATGCCATCTGTTCTGACTCCCTTAGTGCCCTGCAGAGTCTTAAGGACCCTCTCTCGACCCATCCTCTCGTGTATTGGATCCAACGCTCCCTCCAGTTGGTAGCAGATGACAGCTGTCACATTTCTTTTCTGTGGGTCCCTGGCCACGTGGGTGTGCCTGGGAATGAGACCGCCGACATAGCAGCCAAGGCAGCAGCTCTTTTGCCTCGCATGGCTACCTTTTGCGTCCCATCGGACGATGTTCAATGGGGGTTGACAGGTGTGTTCATTGGCGGAGTTGATGTGTAGGTTAAGGATTAGGCGGGTGAGGGCTGTGGATTGAGATCTTTTGGAATTGGTATAGAGTGGGATGAAAGGATGGGTTACAACCAGAGATGGGAATTTTAGTGTGAGACCCTTGGGAGTGATGCCAAATGTCAGACAAGCCTGAGTAAATAGAATGTGGGAGCGTAATCTGGTTAGGGATAAAGCAAATAAAAAAATAAATATAAAAATGCTTATACAAATTTTTTCATCTCGGGAGGGAGATGAATGTGAACAGTAATTCAGGTATGAAAAAAGAAAGGAAATAGAAAAAGTTGTTAAAGTTTGTTGTTGATAGTGTGGTCACTTTTAGTTGTCAACAACATAGTATCCAAGTGTTCGTTAGTGGTATGGCGTGCAAAAAGGGTTTAAGGATGGTGAAAATTTGAAAAAGTATGAGAAAACCGCACGAGAATGCAAGGAAATCGTCCAAATACGATTGGTTATGTGGCTGACAATAGTCTGTTGAAGGAATAGTGGAATCAAAACCAACGGAAAGTTACTGAAATATGATCATAAAAGTAGGAAACACGAATGGAAATGTGGAAAAACGGGAATGGAAACAATCGCGAGGTAACTAAGAAATGCCGGAAATGTTTATAAACAATATAAGAAACCATAGTTTTGAAATAGTGTTTACGCATTTAAATGAGAAAATTGGATGAGCGGGGCATTTCAGACAGAAGAAAGAGTAATGAAAGTGGTAAATATCATTATAAAATACGTACTTATAGGTTAAGGTTTGGAAGTAAAAATGTATTATTGTAAGTATTAGCAAAATAAGAACAGTAAACTAAGAAGGGAATGTAGAATGTAAATCTATGATATGAAGATTATAGAGGACAAGTTCCTTGCAGGAAAAAATATATATAAAGAATAGATGAAGTTTATTTACAAGGCGAAGGAGCATTGGTAGTGACAGTGACACACCCAAAAGCAAGCTTTCACAACCTAGTTGCTTCTTCAGGCAGAGTAGGGAAAGAGGGGGAAAAGGAAAGGATGGAGGTTTTAAGGGAGTGGGTAAGGAGTCATTCCAATCCCGGGAGAGGAAAGACTTACCTTGGGGGGGGGGGGGGGGAAGGAAGGTAAAGAAACACACACACACACACACACACACACACACACACACACACACACACATATACACATGCAAACACACCTAGGCAGACGCACAGAACGCTTCACAGTGTAGACATGTCAGTTGGTAAATCACGTGGGTGCTATCACAATTTGCTCTGCCCTTGATCGTGTACACCTTCCTGGTTACTGGACTGGAGTAAGTGGTGGTGGAAGGGTGCATAGGGTAGGGCTTACAACGGGGGCGGTTGCATGGGTAGGAGCTAGAGGGTAGGGAAGATGTTTTGGGGATTTCATTGGGATGGAATAGGGGGTTATGGAGGTTAGGTGGGCGGTGGAAAGACACTCTTGGTGGAGTGGGAAGGATGTCATGAAGGATGGATCTCATTTTGGGGCAGGATTTAAGGAAGTTGTATCCTTGCTGGAGAGCCACATTCAGAGTCCGCTCTAGTCCTGGAAAGTATCCAGTGACAAGAGGGGCACTTCTGAGGGTCTTCAGTGGAAGGTTCTGAATTTGGGGGGATGAGGAAGTGGCTCTGGCAATTTGCTTCTGTACCAGATCAGGAGCATAGCTGCGGGATGTGAAAGCTGTTATTAGGTTATTGGTGTACTGGTTCAGGGATTCGGGACTGTAGCAGACTTGTTTGCCACGAAGACCTAAGCTGTAGGATGTGGAATGGATGGCAGCTGACATAATGTAGGTACTGTTATTGGTAGGTTTGATGTGGACGGATGTGTGAAGTTGGCTGTTGGGCAGATGGAGGTCGACATCGAGGAAGGTGGCATGGGATTTGGAATAGGACCAGGTGAATTTGATAGGACTAAAGGAGTTGAGGTTGGAGAGGAAATTCTGGAGTTCTTCTTCACTGTCAGTCTAGATCATAAAGATGTCGTCAATGAATCTGTACCAAACTTTGGGTTGACAGGCATGGGTATCCATAAAGGCTTCCTCAAAGTGTCCCATAAATAAGTTTGTGTAAGAGGAGGCCATCCTGATTCCCATGGCTGTTCCCTTTATTTGTTGGTATCTCTGGCCCTCAAAAGCGAAAAAGTTGTAGGTTAGGATGAAGCTGGCTTGAGGTAATAAGGAAGGAGGTTTTAGGTAGGGTTGCAGGTGTTCGGCGTGAAAGGAAGTACTCCATCGCACAGCCATCCTCCTGATTTGGTACAGAAGCAAATTGCCAGAGCCACTTCCTCATCCCCCCAAATCCAGAACCTTTCACCGAAGACCCCCAGAAGTGCCCCTCTTGTACCGGATACTTTCCAGGACTTGAGCGAACTCTGAATGTGGCATCTCGAGCAGTGATAAGAGTTCCTTACATCCTGCCCCAAAATGAGAGCCATCCTTCATGACATCCTTCCCAATCCACCGAGAGTGTCTTTCCGCCGCCCTCCTAACCTTCGTAACCTCCTAGTCCATCCCTATGAAATCCCCAAGCCACCTTCCCTACCCTCTGGCTTCTACCCATCCAACTGCCCCCATTGTAAAACCTGCCCTGTGCACCCTTCCACCACCACGTACTCCAGTGGAGTGACCCAGAAGGTGTTCACGATCAAGGGCTGCGATAGCACCCACGTGATTTACCAACTGACATGCCTACACTGTGAAGCGTTCTATGTGGGAATGACCAGCAACAAACTGTCCATTCGCATGACCGGTCACAGGCAGACAGTGTTTGTTGGTATTGAAGATCACCCTGTGGCTAAACATGCCTTGGTGCACATCTTGGCACAGTGTTCCACCGTCTGAGTTATCTGTATACTTCCAACCGACACCAACCTTTCAGAACTCCGGAGATGGGAACTTGCCCTTCAGCATATTCTCTCCTCTCGTTACGCACCTGGTCTTAACCTCCGCTAAATTCAAATTCCCGCCCACTATCTTAACATCTTTGCTTCAATTCTCTGGACAGAGCCTCTGTCTCAACTGTTATCTCTGTCCAATCTCTTTGCATTCTACAAATGTCAACCTTGTTGTGTGTGTGTGTGTGTGTGTGTGTGTGTGTGTGTGTGTGTGTGCGTGCGTGCGTGCGCGCGTGCGCTTGTTTACCTTTCCTTTTATCCCCTTAAGGTAACTCCTTCCACTTCTGGGATTGGAATGACTTGTTTTCCACTTCCTTAAAACCCGTATCCTTCCCTTTCTCCCCTCCTTCCTTCCTCTTTTTCTGAAGAAGCTACCAGCAGTGGCGAAAGCTTGTATGTGTGTTTGTGTGTGATTTTATTTGTGTCTGTCGACGGGCCTTTGTTTTGGGTTTCACCAAAAGACTCAAAAAATACATACAAACATTCAAGCTTTTGCAACCCTTGGCTGCTTCATCAGGAAAAGAGGAAGGGAGGAGGGGAAAAAGAGAAGGATGCGGGTTTTAAGGAAGTGGAAGGACTTACCTTAGAGGAAAAAAACAACGGTAAATAAATACGCACACACCCACACATATAAAAACGCAAACACACCCAGGCAGACATTTTGTGACAGATCTGGAAAATGACTAACCAAATTGCTCATGTATCCAGTCCTCTCAATTTAGGAGTTTTCAAAATTCAGTTTTTTATAGGAGCAGAATGTGTGCTGCTAGTTAGTGTATTTTAATTACTAGAAGAAAGGAGGACAGCTTTGATAAGTTTCACATTTTTACATACAGAAGGGTTTCGTGGGTTTTGCTGACACTTGAAAATGTGTGAGATACTTAAAAAATGGGTCTCCTTTGCTTGAAACTTCTACTTCCTGGGAAACAGTGAACCTCCAGAAACCTAAATGCCTTACGGAATACACCACCTAATGGAGCTACATAACATCCTCAACTACAGCATAGGGATTGTAAAATGTAGTGATCTGGTTGATATTCCCATAGAATAACTTAAAATATCACGATAAAGGTGGTTGGAGAGTTGGTAATATCTGACTCCTTTAGCCTCCCTCAACAGTCTGAAATTCTCAGGTTTCATCAAGCCAGGTTTCCTTCATCTAAATATATCACCCTATATCTCTAACACAATCCGCTGATTTAAATGCCAACACTTTGGTCACACCACTCGAGGATGTAAGGGTGAAGCTATATGTAAGGAAAGGCGATCCATGAATAATCCGGTTTTATTTATTGATTTTTATTTTTCCCTCCAACAAAGTTTGTAATAGCTCCATGGACTATCTTGTTTTGATTAGGGACTGCTGGTATATTTTGAGCAACTCAAATACGGCTGATAAAAACAACAAGGCACATGATGAATGTTAAGGCCAAAGTGACTAAGGCTATGCAACCTCCCACAACCAAGGTTTCTAGTACTACCACTTGAGTTTGTCAGTGCAGTTATAGGACTTCAGTTATTCCGGAGCTCATAGCCCTCCTCCCTTCTCAAAGAATGTTAGAGAAAGGCACAGTTGTCAATATTGGAGAACGCCTGTCACCTCCAACAGCTGAGTCTGGTCAAAAGTCCAGCACTGTGACTGTCACTGTTACTGTAGTTCCGGCAAAAGAATTTGATCAGGGAAAATTTAAATAAATAAATAAATAACCAAGTAGAAAGATTCAAACATAGGTCAGTACAGGCAATGAATCATCAGACCATGTTGATGCCATTCTATGTGACTGATCTTTTATTCTGCACCAGAGCCAACGGAATATGATTTATGCCAGGGGCCATTGTCTCACTCAAAGACTGAAGATGCTACCCCTGTGATAAATCACTAGCAGTATACAGTGGAACATGAATGAGTTCCAAAATCAAGTGGAGTAACCAAAAATTCTGACTCAGCCACATGCCCTGTGTTTGGATTAACAAGAAACACATTTTAATTCCTCTGATACCTCTGCACTACAGAACTAATGCAAAGACAGCCTGAAAAGGGGGGGGGGGATCTTGGTTACTGAGCTCACGTTGGTCTGAGTATCACAGTTTGCTCACTGTACTGATGTCCACAGTAAGCGATAGACTTAGAGTCTCTCACCAGGTTTATTAATAACTCTCTTGAGTGTGTCTCATACCAGAGGACTGAGTCCCCTCATTGTCTTTTGTAGTTAAAATTCTGTTTGCCTAGAGGACAAGTTGTAGATAACCTCATGATGTGCCAGGAGAAGTGCATCCTCAACATAGGCCATCCCACTCACTTCTGTGCCACTACTGGGTCATGCTCAGTCATTGTCCTCTTTTTTTGATCTCCTGTGCATGTAGATTCAACTTAGTGGAAATCAACTAATGACCATAATAGTGATCACTTCCCAGTGTTGATCCCTCTACCATATCTTGGATGCAAGCTCCTGAAATCAGTAGTAGAACTAAATCTGGCTGTGTTTGAACACAATATGACATCAAAGAATGGGTGAAACACATCATACAAGTGACACATGATGTCGCAGGCTTACCTATCCCAAAGGCCTCAGGTAATCTTTGGAGACATCCTTTGTCTTAATGAACTAATGAATGCCGTTTAGCAATCTGGACCATGCATGTGACTCTGCAGCAGTTTTAAGTACTCGTTTAAGTACCACCTAACACCATACAACCTCAGACCCTTTCGAGTTGCAAGAGCCAAGGCTCAATATATTATTAAGGGTAACAAGAAAAGTTTAAGAGAAATATTCCTGAAGTCTGTCAACCATTCCACTCATCCCACAGAAAAATGGGAAGTCATTAGGGCTATGTCCGGTAAATGCTTACGTTTACCAATAGCAGTGCTGAAATGAGTGTCTCCAAACAACACCTAGATACGTACCCCTGATGATGGTAGAGTATTACGCAAAGAGTACTGCCACAGATAGCCAAGGTGTAGGATTCCACGACAGCTGGATTTAGCATTGTCTGCAGCTGGTGACTTTGTGCCCATACATGGCGAAATCTAGTACAGCGAGCGTGGACATATGCCAGCACCATCAAAAGAAATTTTCCTTGAAAATTGTAATTCGTTAGGGCAGATAGGCACTTTCCCCGGTCATTGGGAAAATGAGGACAGGATCAAACCTGTCTCAGTAGATTTGTAGGAAAGACGCTAAATGAATGCTTAAACATTGTGCAGTCTGGATGCTAGAGGAACCAACCTATAATCTGAAGTATTGTTTGGCAAACAATATGTGATGGTTACACGCATGTGCAAAAACAAAACAAAATGTTCATTAAGCTATAATTTTAAGATGAAATTGGTTGGTTTGTTTTAGTTGAAGCACAGGCAACCTATATAAACATGTTGTTATTGAAACCTGTAACATGTACACTATAACTTATTTTGTAGACAAAAAGTTCGAAAATGGACTAAATGTACCGAAACTAGTCACTATGTCCGAATAAATTTGCAACTGGGATTGAAGAATATAAATAAATGTGGTATATACCATTACTGTTTCTGATTTTATGTATGTTTTTCATGATGCAATAATTTAGGCTTAGTTTTTCTCATACATGTTTTGTCTGAATGTGCTCCATTGCAGATGGAACACTACATTTAGAATAAACATGTTGCTGAAAATCTGCACAAATTATAATCTGTCTTAATTTAGTTGTTACCCATTCCTCTCAGGGATAGGAATTGAAAATTGGTGGATCATGAGTGAAGCTGTATAATGTATAATGAACATGGAAAGGACAAATTTAAGTGCCAATAAATTCATGGGATTATGAGTGAAGAAGCAACAACAAATAAAAACATACACAAACACAAAAAGTCAAGCTTTGCAACTGCTAGTTGCTTCATCAAGAAAAGAGGAAGGAAGGAGGGGGGGGGGGGACAAGGAAAGTATGCAGGCTTTAAGCGAGTGCATGAGGAGTCATTCCAATCCCAGGAGTGGAAGGACTTAGCTTAGGGGAAAAATGGGCAGGTAAACAAACACACACACCCACACACATATACACGCAAACACACCAAGGCAGATATATGTAAAAAGCAAAGTAGTTGGACAGAGATGTCACTTGCGGCAGAGGCTCTTTCCAGATATCAGAGGCAAAGATGTTGTTGAATGGTGGGTGGGGATTTGAATTTAGCGGATGTTGAGACCAGGTGGTCAACGGGAAGAGAGACTATGCTGAAAGGCAAGTTCCCATCTCCGGAGTATCGAAAGGTTGGTGTCAGTGGGGAGTATCCATATAACCCAGTCAGTGTAACACTGTGCCAAGATGTGCTGGTCGTGCATCAAGGTATGCTTAGCCACAGGGTGATCCTCATTATTTACAAACACTGTCTGTTTGTATCCATTCGTACAAATGGACAGTTTGTTACTGCTCATTCCCACATAGAAGGCTTCACAGTATAGGCATGTCAGTTTGTAAGTCACGTGGGTGCTGTTGCAAGATTCTATGCCCTTAATCATGTACAACGTCCTGGTTACAGTACGGGAATAAGTAGTGGTGGGAGGGTGCATAAACAGGTTTTACATCAGGGGCTTTTACAGGAGCCGGAGAGTTGGGAAGGCATTTTGCAGATTTCATAGGGTTGAACAAAGAGGTTATGAAGGTTAGGTGAGCGGCAGAAAGACACTCTTGGTGGAATGGGAAGGATGTCATGAAGGATGGATCTCATTTAAGGAAGTCTTATCTCTGCTAGAGAGCCACATTCAGAGTCCGATTGAGTCCTGGAAAGTATCTGGTGAGAAGAGGGGCACTTTCAGGGTTTTTCTGAAGAAGTTGCTTAGCTCTTGCCAGAGCCACTTCCTCATCCCCTCAAACCCCGGAACCTTCCACAGAAGAACCCCAAAAGTGCCCCTTTTGTCACCGGATACTTTCCGGGACTGGATCGGTCTCTGAATGTGGCTCTCCAGCAGGGATACAAGTTCCTTACATCCTGCCCCAAAATGAGATCCATCCTTCATGACATCCTTCCCACTCCACTAAGAGTGGCTTTCTGCCACCCACCTAATCTTGTAACCTCCTAGTTCATCTGTATGAAATCCCCAAAATACCTTCCCTACCCTCCAGCTGCCCACCACTTATTCCAGTCCTGTAACCTGGAAGTTGTACACTATTAAGGGCCACTTGCGATAACACCCACGTGATTTACCAACTGACATGCCTGCACTGTGAAGCCTTCTATATTGGAATGACCAGCAACAAACTGTCCATTCGCATGAACGGACACGGGCAGACAGTGTTTGTTCGTAATGAGGATCACCCTGTGGCTAAGCATGCCTTGGTGCATGGCCTGCACATCTTGGCACAGTGTTAAACCGTCTGCGTTATCTGGATACTCTGCATCGACATAAACTTTTCCGAACTCAGGAGATGGGAACTTGCCTTTCAGCATATTCTCTCTTCCCAATGTGCACGTCCTCCGCTAAATTCTAATTCCCGTCCACCATTCAACAAAATCTTTGCCTCTGATCTCTGGACAGAGTCAATGCCTCGACTGACATCTCTGTCCAACTTCTTTGCTTTTTACAGATGTCTGCCTTGGTGTGTTTGCATGTATATGTGTGTGGATGTGTGTGTTTGTTTATCTGCCCTGTTTTCCCCTAAGGTTAGTCCTTCCACTACCAGGATTCGAGTGACTCTTCATCACTCTCTTAAAACCCGCATCCTTTCCTTTTCTCCCTCCTTCTTTCTCTTATCCTGATGAAGCACTTTTTGTGTTTGTGTGTGTTTTTACTTATGTGTCTGTCAGTGAGCCTCTGCTTTTGATAAGTTAAACCAACTCTATTTTTTATACATATTTTTCCCACCAGAAATATTTTCGTTATATATACACACGCACACACTTGATACACTCACATGATTTTAAGTTTTCTTATTTTCATAAAAATGACATTAATGCTCACTTAAAATACTGTAATTGTGTAGAAGTTGAACTATTACACATGTTGGCTTCTGTGATGCAAATAGCCAGGTATATTTTAACCAATGTAACAGTTGTTTATATAAAGTTCAGCCTAGCACAAGTTGGTGTAGACCGAATAGAAATATATCTTCCTTACTGAAGATTTAATCTTACGTGGTTGTAATAATCATTATGTAGAAACCATATTAAGGAGAGAGGTCCAACTTAAGTTGTGCCTCTATCAGTTTTCTTCTTGAAACTTCCTGGCAGATTAAAATTGTGTGGCGGAACCGGGACTCGAACCTGGGACCTTTGCCTTTCACGGGCAAGCGCTCTACCACTGAGCTACCCCGACACGACTCACGATACCGCCTCACAACTTTACTTCCGCCAGTACCTCGCCTCCTACTTTCCAAACTTCACAGAAGTTCTCCTGCGAAACTTGCAAGACTAGCACTCCTGGAAGAAAGGATATGGTGGAGACATGGCTTAGCCACAGCCTGGGGGATGTTTCCAGAATGAAACTTTCACTCTGCAGCGGAGTGTGCGCTGATATGAAACTTCCTGGCAGCTTAAAATTGTGTGGCGGAACCGGGACTCGAACCTGGGACCTTTGCCTTTCGCGGGCAAGCGCTCTGCCACTGAGCTACCCCGACACGACTCACGATGCCGCCTCACAACTTCAAGTTTTCTTCTTACATTGAGATTGTCATAAACATGTATTTATATAATATTCTCTTGAAGTATATCACTGAATAAACTTTAAAGTGAAGAAGTAACTTTAAATTCCACTATTTTATTATAGTGATAACTATACAGATTAATATTCAGCAAATTATACATGCCTGACATTCGTCACCAGAATAATTAATTAATAATAACTATGTACACAGTTTAACCATGGACTTTATATCCTGGGACTTCTTTGACAGTGTATAAATAGCTTCTTTGCCTACTAGCTGCTGCAGCTTCTGTCTTGAATATGCCCAATTATACTTATATAAATTAAATAACAAAGCTTTGTGTATCTCAAGGTGATAGAATAGGGATTTTAGTTTGTACCACTACAAAGTGTATTTGGGGGTCATTGTTTTATGCTACACATGCCGAGTAGGAAGCAGATTATATTTGATGTAGTAGTTGAGAGTCTATTATGAATAAAAATGGGTATGTGCATGTATGTCCCATATAGAGTCCGAGATAATGGGAACAATTTTGATGCAATGTTCAGATTAGCCCAGTCATATAATATAGAATCATATAATATAGAAAATAGCAACCAATAAAATACATATACAAATCGATTTTTATAGATATAGAATACAAATTGCACCCACGCTAAACCAGGGTGGGTCCCTAGTATTAGATACATTCCATATGAATCTTTAATTCAGGTTCACATGAAAATAAAAACCACCACTTAACCTTTTGTAATATAACCTCTCAACACCCGGTGTTTTCTCCTTTTTTACCTATCAAGAGTGGTTTTGTAGCTGTGTGTTCGAGAATGGTCATGCTCCCCTGATATACATGTGATGTAATATGGATATCCCATTATGTTGTATTGTAAGGCTTGGTTAGCCTCACCATGGGAGAAAAGTACAAGTTGTAGTTGAGCATGAAACTGCTCTAATCTGTGGGAATTCTACTAACATCTGCCAATGAAATATAAAGTATGATAGTGATACTTGGTGGATGGCAACACCAGTTCATCAGAATCTTTGTGGACAGTGCAAAAGAAAGCAACCACCATTAGGCAATCTTTCTTCTCAATCATCTTACTTAAATGTAACTACCCATGTGTCTTTTTAGAGAAATCTCTTCTCCGAGGCAAGTCGTGATGCAGCACTTTCATCATCATCACCAGAAACTCCACTTGAAGAGGTACCAATTATTCCAGGTCTTTCTTCAGGAAACAGGGAAGATGAGGTATGGGACATTACTACAGAATTTTTGTGTCGCAATTCATTATTTTATTCATGTTATTTATCTTCTTTGCATGTTTATCTTAAATTCCTTCTTCATGTTTCTTTCTGGTTTTCATAAGTGAGTAGGTCTTTATTTTATGCCCATCCACCTTGGACATTTGTCTCTGTGATAGAACTTAATTTTTTCTGAAGAACTATTATCATTGATTTATTGATTACTAGTTTGCCTGCCTATTGGATTTGTTATTACATGTGCAAATATGAACATGAGAAAAGGTACAGAGTATTGTTCAGCAGGTTGTAGGGTGTAAAATTGTTGTTCTGATTAAAAGTTTCACCTCACTATTATTTTGTTATTTTGTTGCTGTACTATGCATGTAATATAACTGGTCATTGGTGTTTATTCCTTTTGGTTTCTTTGTTCTGCTATTTGTAATTGGCCAATTTGGGGATCTGTCTTATTGTTGGTTTTCTTTCTATAATTTCTTTTAACTTTGTTTTGTACACATATGTTACACCATTCTGACCTGATCACATTGTTGACAGTTCCTCTTACAACTTCACATCAGTCAGGTTAGAAATAGTGTCTCATTTTTCTATTATGTTTTATATTGTAGCTTGGTTTTGTCATACTACTTGTGTTTGTCTTTATATAACATAATTTTTATCAGATGCATACAGACAACGGTAAATATCTCGTATTAGTGTAATGTTTGGGAAGAAATGTCATGTTTCATTTGTGCTAATGAGAAAGGTCATGTAGAATATTGACCATGAAATTGTATATTTTAAGAGTCAGGTTTAACTTGTGATCCACCCATCCTAACATAAAAATGTTGTTGTTGGTAAGATTATTTTCTTATTATTGTCTCGTTTATGTGACATATAGAATGAAGTTCCAATCATACTAGTGTATGGGGCATTGCTGTAAATATTCTAACAACTAAGAATTATTTTCACTAAAAGGAATTTCTCTAGTGCTAATAGAGGTAACTTGCAATTAATGGTAAAATAACCTACTCAGGCTTAAGGTTCTGAAATGTGTGTACATGGGATGTCATTCTTACTATTTTTTATTAGTCAGTAGTCAGTCCTATTTTTTTTTCCTGAAACTGAGAAATCAGATTGCTCATGGTAATTTGAATGCTACATATTATTCATATAGTCAGTACCTTATATGTTTCATATCTTTATAGATGAAACAATGTACTAACCTTCTTATTTATTTCTAGGAGAAATCACATAAGAATGAGGAAAATTCCTTAGTAAGTATTACAACCTGCTTTTGACACTTATTTTGGTTCTGATAAATATTGCAAACGTTTTTATAAGAAAAAGAAAGTGTGCTACCAAAAATGAATTTAAAAGTGGTGCACAGATTTTACCCCATTAAGTCATAGATATGAGGGCTGTTCAATAAAGAATGCTTATAATTTTTTTTAACAACATACCTATACTCATCATCATAATTCTGATGGTCCTTCTCAATATAGCCTCCCATGAATGTAATGCACTTGTCCCAGTGTTTCTGCTAGTCTTCAAATACATGCTGGAAACTATTTTTGAGAGGTCCTTCAAAATCACCTCCGCAGCCTTCACCACCACATCTGGTGATGGATAGTTGGGGAGGGGGGAGGGCAGGTCACATGGGGCTAAATGCAGGTTTTAGGAAGGGTGAGGGGTAACCTTCAGGTTGATTTTTGTAAGAAATTCAGCAGCAAAATTGGCAATATGCAGCCACGTATTATCATGGTGCAGCATATAGCCTGCTTCACGGCAATGTGGTCTTATGCACAAATAGACTTGCAATATTTTCAGGATATACCTGTATATTGTCTTTTGTGTGCAGCTACAAACTGTTGGTAAACCTTTCCATTAGCATAATGTACCCCATCAATATTAAGTGAAATGCAATTATAAACACACCGCAAAGAAAACTTGACAAAACAAGAAACCGAGAAAAAGAAATAGAACCATTACAAGTTGTACAAAACTTTTACAAGAAGTAATAAGAATTAATCTGTGTGATTTTAACATAGCTTAATGTAAGGTAAACAATAAAGTTATCCCACTGAAGATAACACAAACGATAGTGAAACATGTATCTACATACATACTCCGCAATCCACCGTAAAATGCGTGGCGGAGGATACACTGTACCACTACTAGGCATTTCCTTTCCTATTCCATTCCCAAATAGAACAAAGAAAAAAAGAATTACTATATGCCTCTGTACGAGTCCTAATTTCTCTTGTCTTGTGTCTTTGTGATCACTATGTGACATGTAAGTAGGCGGCAGGAGGATCGTACTACACGCAGCTTCAAATTCCGGCCCTCTAAATTTCCTCAACAGAAATTCACAAAAAGAACATAGTCTTTCCTCCAGCAATCCCCAATTGAGTTCCCGGAGCATTTTTGTGACACTCGTCCATTGGTTGAATGTACCAGAAACAAACCTAGCTGCTTGCCTCTGAACTAGAATTTGGAGAATTTTGGGGCGGGGGGGGGGGGGATGGAGGATATTTTGACACTGAGCTTTGCCATTTGTTCTTAAGATTAAAATGACATAGCAGTGATTACATTTTAAAGAAACTCAGGATCTTCCTCCAACATCAACTTTAACCGCATTGAGACCTGCACATGAATGTCCTGTTGTTCGGGAATCTAGTCTGGGAACCCATCATGCACAAACATGCCTCGTGTAACATTTGTCACCAATGTGAGAATTGAAATGTTCAGTATGTCAGAAAATGATCTTAGGATCATTTCTCAATCCTCTTTCACAATGACAGCAGCACTGGTGATGTTTTCTTCTGTAAGAGCAGTAACTGGAGAAGCAGGTCCATCCTCTTTAAACATTTTAAACCACCTTTGAGCTGTGCTATAGGAAAGAACAGACTCTCCCTATACCTTCTGTAACATTGTACAGGCCTCAGCTGAAGATTTCATGATGAAAGCAGAATTTCAAAGTCGCATACTGTTCATTGTGTGTTACCTCCATTGTAGTGTTAGGCGACGCAGTACGTGTGTGAACTTACCTGCCTCTCATGGTTGAAAATTGGGAGTCACCACAATGAAATTACTAAGATGTCATTGTTTCACATTAAGCTAATAGAATATCGTGAGGTTAAATTTTAGTGCGGAAGTTATGACTAAAAAAAAAGATCATTCTTTATTAAACATCCCTCGTAGTTACTGTGTGTCCATTGGATAGAAAGCAGTTTATAAAAATGCTGTTGCTATAGTATGTCTGCATAGGTGTGTTTGCGTCTGTGTAAATGTATGGGTGTGTGTGTATTTGTTTACCTTCCTTTTCTTCCCCCAAGGTAAGTCTTTCCTCTCCCGGGATTGGAATGGCTCCTTACCCCCTTCCTTAAAACCCTCATCATTTCCTTTTCCCTCTCCTTCCCTTCTGCCTGAGGAAGCAACTGGGTTACGAAAGCTTGTGTTTGTGTGTGTATGTATTCATTTATTTATTTGTGATGCTGTCACACCTGTGCTCCTTCGCCTGGTGAGTAATCTTCGTCTATTTTTTATATATAATTTGTCCTGCTACGAATTTTTCGTCTATATATTTCACTTTGTAGTCTGTTATTCAACACATAGTTCTCACTTTTCCCTTCCATACATTATGTTACCCTACTATAACCCCATCAAGTTTTACCTACATTCCCTCTGCTAGAATGCTTTCGCCCTAGCCAGATTACGGTCCCACATTTTGTTCACTCAGGCATTTCTAACATTTGGCATTACCCCCAAGGGCCTCACACTAAAAGTCCCCATCTCTGGCTGCAACCCATCCTTTCATCAAGCCTAACACCAATTCCAAACAGAACAATCCACAGCCCTCACCCGCCCAATCCTTAACCTATAGATCAACTCCGCCAATGAACACACCTGTACACTAATACCCCTAATCAAAATCCTCAACCTTTCCACTCCCGCATCCACACCAACAGTTCAGAACATCCTCTTTCAGGCCAACCACAAATTGGAACAGCATGCCACCCTCCACTTCAAAAAACTATCCCAACTCCTTGTCACTCACCTCCGGAAAGGCAATACACTCTCCCTCAACACACTATCCCTCAACAATCTCTCCAATAAACCTCAAGCTCCTCTGCACAAAAACCCAGTCTCTCCCATCTATTCAATGTCCCACTTCCAGCTCCACTCCCCTCCAAACCTTTAAATCCTACTCCACACAATCTGGAACCACAACACCCCATTTCAGTAGTCAACCTCTCCTCTAAACCTCTCTCCCAATCTGAAACATCTGTCCTATCCAAAGGCCTCACCTATAGCCCTACTCCCAAATTCAACCAAACAGCCCTTGTCAAAGATTTACTATCCTATACTCGTAGTCTTTGCTGGAGATATCATGTTGCCATGAAGAAAAATAATCCTACTCCTAATGATGCAACTCCCCAAGACATCAGTCAAATAGAACCTTGCCTGGAACATTTCCGTCCTCCGTTACAGCGAATATATCTGCCTAGGTGTATTTGCGTCTGTGTAAATGTGTGTGTGTGTGTGTGTGTGTGTGTGTGTGTGTGTGTGTATTTGTTCACCTTCCTTTTCTTCCCCCAAGATAAGTCTTTCCTCTCCCGGGATTGGAATGGCTCCTTACCCCCTCCCTTAAAACTCTCATCATTTCCTTTTCCCCCTCTTTCCCTTGTGCCTGAAAAAGCAACTGGGTTGCAAAAGCTTGCATTTGTGTTTGTTTGTGTGTGTGTGTGTGTGTGTGTGTGTGTGTGTGTGTGTGTGTGTGTGTTTGTTACTATCACTATCTGCGCTCCTTCGCCTGGTAAGTAGACTTCATCCATTTTTTACATATATTTTTCTTGTTAGGAATTTTTCCTCTGTATATAAAGAACAGCAAAGGGCCCAAGACTGAACCTTGTGGGACCCAATTTTTGATTGGTTCCCTGTTTGAGGAATCAGCTGTTTTTTTTGCATATTATGTGAACTACTTATGTCACATTTCTGCACTCTTCCTGTCAGGTATGATTTAAACCATTTGTACACTGCCTCATTCATACCACAATACTTTCGTTATCTAGAAGAATTCCATGATTTACACAATCAAAAGCCTTGGAGAGATCACAAAAAATCCCGACAAGTGATGTGCGGTTATTCAGAGCATTTAATATTTCATTGGTAGAAGTATATATATAGCATTTTCTGTTGCAAAGGCTTTTTTGAGGACCAAACTGATATTTTGTTAGAACTTTATTTTTACCCAAGTGTGAAACTACTGTAGAGTACATTACTTTTTCGAGATTTTTGGATAAGGCTGTCATAAGTGAGATTGGGCTGTAGTTGTTGACATCAGACGTATCCCATTTTTTGTGCAGTGGTTTAACAATAGCATATTTCAGCCTATCATGAAAAACACCCTTCTTCAGAGAACTATTACATATGTAGCTAAGAATCCTACCTATTTCTTGAGAACTAGCTTTTATTAGCCTGCTGGAAATACTCCATGTGAGCTTTTGCTCTTGAGAGAGTTTATTATTTTCTTAATTTCATAAGGAGAGGTTAGTGGAAATTCTATTGTATAAAATTGTGTGGGTATGGCCTGTTCCATTAACTGCCTAGCTTCTTCTAATGAACATTTAGATCCTATTTTCTCCACAACATTTAAAAAATAATTATTAAAAATGTTTTCAACTTCTGGCTTGTTAGTTGTAAACTATTGATTAACTTTGATGGCAATGCTGTCTCCTTGTGCTCTTGGTTGCCCTGTCTCCCTGGTAAAGCTTCAGTTTTGTTTATTCTATTATGTGTGCCCTTTTGCGACTCATCGGACGTTTCTGTGGTGAGTAGCAACCTATCCTTTTCAAAAATATTGTTGAAACTATTAAATATCAGTTTTCAATCACAGTCAACACACTAACCAATTCAGAGAGTTGTCAGCAGTGAAATATACGATGTACACAATTGAAATTCTGCAACATTCTTTATAATCCTTTGTTATAAAGCTTACTAACCATAAAGGCACATTAAAAATATTCCAGTCTTCCATGGAAATTTACCAGGCATAGCAAATGACCATAATGGAGTTAGGGAAGAATCGTGTATTACCAATAACTATTTTCATCAGGTTTCTATCTTATTAAGAGTAAAGGTCTTCTTCTTCTATCTCCCCATCTCTCTTTTTTTTATGATTACTTGCTGATTACTTTTCCTCGTGGCCCATTTAAGATCAGTCTGATTGAAAATAGTGTTAGGACTGAAGATCAAAACAACAACACAGAAAAAGTCTGAATTCATTATGCCCTTTCATCTCATCCATTTCCACAAACTCGTAGTATGGGGTTCCCTTAAATATACTTATTCATGCCAATTTTTTGTTTCTCTTATATGTAGCCAGAACAATTCCCTTTCCTCCATTACATTATTACTCTCATTTCAACACAATGTTATGTTATGACACATTCCTTATTGCTAGTGTTGAATTAGGAAAATATTTTATAACAGAAAATTATAAAACCATTCTGTGAAATCAGTGGCATTCATTTCCTCATGACAGACCCACATTGCTACCTAGAAAAAATAAGCTATAAAGTGTTTGGATGGAAGCTTTAAGGCAAGCCAGCTGGAAGGCTGACTATCCAGCAGTCACGGTTTCCTATCAGTTCTTTTGTTAGCCCTTCATCTGTATGGCCCATCAATCATTTATCAATGTGTCACTTGCATTAATTCACATATTGTCCAGCCAATTGATATAGTCAAATGAAATGCGCCCCTTCCTGATACTTCATCTCCAGGCCACTTAAGTCGCCTCTCTTGATGATGAAAGTTCCAATACAAGTTTTTATGGTCAAAACCAAGTTTGTCAAGACTGTTTGAAGAAACAGGTTGCTTGTACCCTGGTACAGTGCATCCATCTTAGTTTCACATTTGTTGCAACTTCTTTTCTTGCCCAGTTTCCATGAGAGTGTTAATTGTGAAGCCTCATTACCTCATCTTCCTTTTTTCCTTCTTATTTCAAATTTTCTACACCCTAGAGCTATGGCATGCTGCTACTGTTCTCTCCAGCAATCTTCAAATGTCTGATATCAGACTTTCAATAGTGGCACTGCACTTCAGAGTAGTCACACATGAAACTCAAGTCCACATACTTTTTTGTGTATTTGAATTTTACTGCCAATACTCAATACCTGAAGAGAGTGAAGGCTATCTTGGATGACATCTTTTATGACAAATCACTTGTTGAGACATATCATACTGCTGCTAAGGAAGTTGGGGAATGATGACCGAGCTGTTTAGTCCCCTACAACTCCTAACAAAAACATCAACTAAGAAGTAGGGATTAAAAAAAAAAAAAAAAAAAATTAATTCAATACTCCATTATATGGAATATGCTTTGTGAGGTTTTATGTTGCTCACGTAACTGATAATCATTTCTCTCTTTGTAGCTGATGATTTCTTCTTTCCTTGTATTTCTTTGGCAAACATTTGGATGGAGTTCAATTAGTGCCTTGGATTGAGATGTTACTATTAGTTTATTACATCCTTTGTCAAAATGATTGATTGAACTATGGTGAATGTGTAAAATTTGTTATACCACTTGGCTTCTTTTCAAGTACTACTTCCTTTTGTATTTCTGGGATGTCGCGGTATAAGGAGGTGGGCTGTGGCTAGCAAGGATTTTGGGCAAGGCCTGGAACTTAAAGACATGATTGTTTCCCATATACTTTTGTTACAAGTAAAGAGAATACTCAATTTTTAGGTGTTTTGCTTCCTAGTTACAAAACAGTTCTGCAATGATATCTTCCATCAGTCAATAGCAGTGTTACAGCTTGGCTCACTATAGATGGATCTCCTGGAACTATAGCACTCTTTCTTCTGCTTCGTACTGACAGTTATACTCGCTGGTACTGACCAGAGTCCTCTGTTATACTGACTGGCTGGCTAGTTGATTGACTGCTGTGGTGTGCCGGCTTATATGGCCGAGCTGTCTTCTTCCCACTGACCAGCACATGAAGCAAGGCAAAGAAGTAACAAGATTTGATGTGTCTTCGCCAGTCAAAGTACTATGTGGCGACTTAGCGCCTCTTCAGGAAGTGGCAAGGCGACGTGTGTAGACTGCCGGTGTCGTGGCAAATGGTGACACCACAACACTCCCCAGCCAAAATGTTCATTACTGAACATGATATGTAAATTACACTGTAACTATGTCCACACTAATGTGAGTAAAAACTCACCCTACCATAAAACTCTTCATTGAACCCTGAGATGCTGAACCACACACTCTTGCACCTCATGAGATTTGTATTTGTATTAGTTCTTGTGTTCTATCAGTAGGCAGCAACAGTGAACTCACAATGCCATGATAAAAGGGAAAGGAAGCAATTGATCTCTACACCACATGCTGCCTTGCCTCCACTACCAAGTGAAACATCAGAACAGCTTTCCTGGTGCCTTTACCAATCCTAAAGCGTAACTTTTGCCATGTAACAAATGATCTCCCCCCTCCCCCTTGCTTTCTTCTTCACAGCGGCTTCATTGTGTGAAGTTGTTTGTGTGGTAGTGCTTACAATTTTATATTGTTGCCTTCTTTTTGATTGTTTTAAAGGTATTCTTTTGAAAGTCCAAAGGTGTATCTCCACTCAGATAGACTCTACACTCTATAACTGAAGTAGTTGTTTGGTTGCCACTTCCCCTCATGTTTTTTTGGAATTCTGATGGAATGTTAGGTATGCTTTCTGCTTAGTTTGAGTACAGGTCTTTCAAAATATCTTTAAACTTTTCGTTTTTATATTGAATGCCTTATGTCTTCGATATCAACATCTATTTATTCTTATATAAAATCAGCAAGCAGTTCTTCCACTTCATAGAACCCATCAGTGTACCTTTCAACATGCCTGCACTCGTCTCAGTAGTGAACAGTGGAATTTCTTTTGCACTTGTAATGTTGCAACTGTTTTTAATTTCCCAACAAGCCACCACATCTTTGCATATTATTAATTCCAAACTGGACTTTCCTTTATTACATTTTGCCATTTTGTTTGATGAATAAGATTTCTGACTACCATAGCCTCTTTAATTTCTTCACAATTTCCCTGCAGTTATTTCACCCCTCAGGGGCTCAGCATTAATTCCTTGAGTACGGGCTTGGCGAACCCGGGGTCCTGAGCCGTGGGCTGTGTCGCGCCAACAGTCCACTACACTGTAAGCTCTGTGCATGCTTCAACGACCATTGTTCGGCGCAATGGTGGAACGTTGTACATTTCAGTGCCCGGGGATCTTGGCTTAATCTCCCGGGTTGCGAGGATGGTACAAAACCTCTATATATATATAAAAAAAAAAAAAAAAACCTCAATCTCAAGGTGTGCTACGTGCCTAGGAGATGCATGGCTTTTGAGGTTGAACAGCCGCTAGCGAGCAACCTCTGAGGAACCTGCTGCACCTCAGTTGTATAAGGCTTACCCAGGCAAGCGGGGCTCTGCCTGGGTGGACCTTTAGTTTCCTAGCTGCACGTAGGACAAGGATGAAACGAGCAATTAATAGCGTCGCCACATGCAAACATGGCGTCTCTAAGCGAGGTAAAAGGGACTACAATGCTGCAGAGTATGATCCCTTCCCTGGCTACACCATGGGAGGAATGTCGGGCAAGACAGAAGGGTGAGGCTTATGTCCCTAAGTATCTGGTCTGTAGCCATAGTGATGGGGAATCTTTTAAGACAATGAAACCGCTATTTTTTGTTGAAAACCTTGAGGACAAGTATGGAGAGGTGGAAGGGATGTCAAAGATGCGGTCGGGATCAGTATTCATAATGTCGTCATCCCCAGCTCAGTCGCGGGCACTGCTTGCCTGTGACAAGCTGGGTGATGTTTCCGTTACCATCACGCCGCACAAGACCCTAAATATGGTACAGGGTATCATCTTTCATAAAGACCTCTTGCTGCAGTCAGATGACATTGCATGCCAATCTAGAACGGTGGGGAGTACATTTTATTCGTCGAGTCCATAGGGGTCCGAAGGACAAGAGGGTCGCCACCGGTGCCTTCATCTTGGCTTTTGAGGGTGACTCATTGCCCGAGAAGGTCAAGGTGATGATCTACCGGATCGACGTAAAGCGCTACGTTCCTCCCCCTATGCGCTGTTTTAAATGCTGGAAGTTTGGCCATATGAGCTTCCGATGTGATACCAACCCAACATGTCAGGAGTGTGGACGTGCAGTTCATCCGAACGTCCCTTGCACGCCGCTTCCAGTCTATGTCAACTGCAGCCAAAATCACTCCCCTTGCTCGCCTATGTGTACAGTTCTGCAGCAAGAGAGAAAAATAATGGAATACAAGACCAGAGATTGACTAACTTACTCAGAGGCCAAACGAAAATATCAGAAGCTCCATCCTGTCCACCCGGTAACTACCTATGCCATGGCAGCCTCACCGTCCTTGTCCACTGTGCTTGCTGTTCCACCCGTTCCATCAATGATAGTAGGCCCCCAGGCCCAATCAACTGTCCCAGCCCCCCTACCAGCAGGGGGCACTTCCTCTTCGGTGGCTCCCACTCTTTTCACAGTGGGAGCATCACCCGCTAAAACACTGGGGACTCCAGTCCCCACCTCTAAGCCAGAGAAGGAGAAGCCTTCTCCGGCCCCTCTCGCTCTGAAGGGGTCCTTAGAGACAACCCCTTCTGCGGCTTCTCAGAGTGCTCCAGAGGATCCTGGCCACAGGCTTCAGGATCTCCAACCTGCCGGTTGAAGAGCCTCTCTCCTCCGTCCCGGATGCTGCTTCTGGGAAGCCCTCTCGGCCCTGCAAACCAAAGGGCCAGTGAGAGGAGAAGAAGAAGAGACACAAGAAGAAAGAATGTTCGGTGGCTTCAAAGCCACAACCACCCACATCGTCTTCTATGGAGGATGAAGTCTAGATCCTTGCATCTCCTGAGGATCTCGCAATTACTGATTCCCCAGACAATACGATCTCTGGTTCTGTGGATTCAGAACGCATGGTAGCAGACGATCCAATCGAGTGATCCGCTTCGGTGGCTTTTTCCACCACCTGCCTGAGCTAAGACAACTTCTAAGCCAAGCACCTGCTTTTTGTATCGCTCTTGAAGAAACCTGGTTCCCAGCGATTCGGTCCCGTGCCCTTCGAGGCTTCCAGGATATTTTAAAACTCGCTCCATATACGACAGAGTTTCTGCTGGAGTCTGTGTCTATGTCCTAGCCACTGTCCCGAGTGTTGCCGTGCCTCTTCAAACGCCCCTAGGGGCGGTTGCTGTTCGGCTCCGGGCAGTGCAAGATGTTACAATATGTTCAATCTATCTCCCACCAGATGAGTCCGTCTCTCCTGTAGACCTTGCTGCCTTGGTCGCCCTTCCTTCTTTTGGGGGATTTCAATGCCCACCACACTTCGTGGGGTGGCACACAGACCTCGGCACGGGGTAGAGTGTTGAGACTCTACTGACACAGCTGAACATCTGCCTCCTCAACACTGGTGCTGCTACGCACTTTAGCGTAGCACACGATACATTCTCCGCCATAGATCTGTCTGTCTGTAGCCCAAGCCTGCTTCTGCACTTCACTTGGAGGGTGCACGATGACCTGTGTGGCAGTGACCATTTCCCTATTTTCCTGTTGCTTCCACAGTGTCCACCTGCTAACCGTCTGCCTCGTTGGTCCCTCCATAGGGCCGACTGGTCAGCATATTCCGTAGCTTTTTGCTGCCCTTTCTTCTTGCTGATATTGATGCCGCTGTTCATCAGGTCACAGATTCCATCATTTCTGCTGCTGAGAAAACCATTCCGATCTCACTTGGATCACTCCACCGTAAGTCGGTGCCCTGGTGGACACCGGAGATAGCTGTGGCCATCCGGGAACGTCGGCGAGCACTACAGCGCCACCGACGCCACCCTTGTATTGAACATCTTGTAGCCTTCAAGCGTCTACGTGCCCGGGCCCGGCGATTGATTCAGCAAAGCAAGAGGGTCTCCTGGGAGCGTTATATCGCCTCCGTTGGATCCCGAGATCGCCTTCACGGGTATGGTCTCAAGTTCGACGACTCTTTGGGCACCGCCCACCAGTGGGAATTCTGTGCCTCAGCATTCAGGGTACAATTTGTACTGACCCTCTTACCATAGCTGAGCATTTGGACACCACTATGCTCGTACCTCAGTGACCACTGCATATGATGGTGGATTTCCCTTAAAGAGCGGACAGAGGGAAAAAGGATATCTTTTCCAACGTGACGCCAGGAAGTCTACAACATCCCTTTCAGTGAAGGGGAGTTCAAAAGCGCCCTTGCCGCATGCCCAGCCACGTCCCATGGACCCAACTGCATTCATAGTCAGTTCTTCCAACACCTATCAGCAGACTTCAAGCTCCAACTTCTCTCCTTGCTGAATCGTCTCTGGCTTGAGCGTGTATTCCCGTCCCAATGGCGGGATAGCATCATCATTCCAGTGATGAAGCCCGGGGCTGATCCGCAGGCGGCTGATAGTTACCGACCAGTCAGCCTCACCAACGTTCTGTGCAAACTCCTCGAACAGATGCTGAATCGGAGGCTTATGTGGATCCTTGAGAACCGGGGATTCCTGGCCCCACAACAGGGTGGGTTCCGTCGTGGCCGCTCCACTATCGATAATCTCGTGTTGCTGGAGTCGGCCATCCGTACAGCCTTTATACGCCGGGAACATCTGGTTGCTGTATTCTTTGATCTGCGAAAAGCGTATGACACCACCTGGCGCCACCACATAGTATCTATGCTGCACGACTGGGGCTTACGCGGTCCGGTTCCTGTATTCATACAGAATTTTCTCGTGCTATGGTCTTTTCGTGTCCGTGTTGGTTCCTGTCTCAGCTCCCCTCACTAGCAAGAAAATGGTGTCCCACAGGTTTCCGTTCTCAGTGTCACTTTATTTTTGGTCGCTATCAATGGCCTTGCTACTGCTGTGGGGCCATCGGTTTACACCTCGTTGTATGCCGATGACTAATGCATATATTTCAGCTCCATTAGCATCGTCGTTGCTGAACGGCGATTGCAGATAGCTATTCGAAAGGCGCAGTCATGGGCGTTTACTCATGGTTTCAAATTTTCTGCATAAAAAACCCAGGTGATGCATTTCTGTCGGCGTCGGGCGGTACATCATGAACCCGAACTGTATCTGGCTGATGATCTGCTGCATTTCGAAGAGATGCACTGTTTTTTTAGGCATGTTGTTCGACAACCGTCTCACCAGGGTGTCACACCTTCACCAGCTCAAACAAAAGTGCTGGCGCCACCTTAATATTCTACGCTGTCTCAGCCATACTGTTTGGGGAGCCTCACACCCAACGCTCTTGCGACTTTATAAGGTGCTCATTCAGTCGTGCCTAGACTATGGCTGTGTAGTATATGATTCAGCTGCACTTTCAGCATTGCAAACATTAGACCCAGTCTTACATTCTGGAGTTCGTTTGGCGACAGGGGCTTTCCGCACGAGCCATGTGACAAGCCTCCTAGTTGAAGCTGGGGTCCTGCCTCTGCAGTTCCACAGGCAGCACCTGCTGGCTTCATATGTTCCCATGTTCAGGCCTTGCCACACTATCCAAACCACCAGCTTCTTTTTCCAGGCACTGCACTCCCCATCCCTCCAAGACGATCTCGGTCGGGTTATCCAATGTCAGTCTGTGTTCGTTCTCTCCTTTCGTCCCTTGAATCCCTACCACTCCCTGACACTTTCCAATATTCCTTTCAAACCCCTACTTGGTCCATTCCATGTTTGCAGCTTTGTCTGGATCTGTCCCATACATCAAAGGACTCCGTTTCTCCAACACAACTCCGCCACCAGTTCCTGCATCTCTTCAACTCTTTCTGTGGTGCTGAAGCCATTTATGCTAATAGGTCCCTAGCAGATAGTTGTGCTGGGTATGCATGCCTCCATGGTGACCATGTCGAACAGCATTCATTGCCCTGTGAAAGTAGTGTCTTTACTGCAGAGCTGGTCGACATCCTAAAGGCTCTTGAACATCTCCGAGCCTGCCCCAGGGGGTAATTTGTCATCTGTAGTGACTCCTGAGTGGCTTGCAGGCACTCGACCAGTTCTTTCCTCATCACACGTTAGTGCAGTCCATTCAAGACACTACTCTCTTGCCAAATCTGGCCGTTATGTGGTCTTCCTGTGGACCCCTGGCCACTTCGGCATACTGTGGAATGAACGTGTCGACCAGTTGGCCAAACAGTTCACCACTGCGCCACCCTTAACCATTGGCATTACAGAATCCGACCTAAAGTTAGCACTGCACAAGAAGCTTTGAGCGGTGAAGCTATTCACAACTCTGTGGAGGTCTTCACTGCGGCCCATACGTCGAGAGTCAGTTGTCCTCTGCTGCCTCCGTATTGGGCACACCTGGCTGACACATGGCCATCTCCTTCGCTGTGAGGCCCCACCCGTGTGTCAGTGTGGAGCAGCGCTGACAGTAGTCCATATTCTGATGGACTGCCCAGTTTTAGCTACCTTGTGGCACTCTTTTAACCTACCAGACGTGCTACTGTTTTAGGCGACGATGCCTCCACGGCTCATTCTGTTTTAAGTTTTATTCGCGCAGCTACTTTTTACAACTCAATCTAGTGGTGGGTGCTATAGCCTGATAATTCAGGTCCCCACCTATCCAGCGATTTTACACCCTTTTAAGCACTTTCTGTAAATTACCAAGGGGTTTTTTAGTTCGTGTAGTATGGCTGGCTCATCCTGTTTTTTCTCTGTGATCAGCCAGTCATGTACTTCTGCTGTCCAGTTTTAGGTGAGATCCCGACTTCGTTTTACCTATTGTGTGTCTTTATTTTGTGTTGTCAGAGACTTGTCCATTGTCAGTTTACCCCACTTGTGAGTGTTCATCTTCGGAGCTTTGTTTTACTTTTTATGCTCTTAGCTAGGAACAGGGGACTGATGACCTAGCTGTTTAGTCCCCTCAAAACCATCAACAGCAGTTATTTCACTTCAGATTTGCTGCACTTCTTATTACTATCATTCGTATGAAAGTTTGACACTTGAAAGTCCGGGTTGTTGTGATGGAGGTGCCACAGAAATGGTCTTCATGTGTGCAGTAGTTATGTCTGAGTGATTGTGTGAATGTATTTTTATCTTTTTCTGATGAAGGCTGTGGCCAGAAATTTGAAGTTGTGCTGTCTGCAGCTCAATGGTCATCTTTACAATGAGTTGCTGCCTATCCTCATGGTGTCATTTCTAAGAGACTTGTATCACAGTATTCCTCACAGTATTTCCTAATTTTGTAATTAGCCTTTTTATTTTCTCCCCTGTAGTTGATCATTTGAATAATTTTTTCTGCCACTGAAGGTCCACCACTCTTTCTAAACTGCCCCTGTATTAAAACAAACATAACAATGAAAGAAATTATTCAAATCGGTCAAGCCATTTCTGATTTTAGTAAGACTAACACACTGCAACTTGCATGTTTATAGATTGAGTATTTTTGTTGCCTTTTCATAGTTCCCTGCCACATTCTAATATTCCGCTCTTCAGTTTGTTGGTTTTCAAATATTTTTAGTTGTGGTCTCCTTTCCATTAGCATCTCCTTCCTTTATTAACTATTATATATTGGCTGTGTGACTTGTAAGTGGACTTTGAAGCCTTGGATAAAAATTAGGCTTCTACATTCATAACATATTTGCTACTAAAATTAGAGTGTAAATTGTCATGCAGTACTTTTGAAGTGCTGTTTATGTAATGCAGGAGTGTAATACTTTTCATTTGAAGTCTAATACAAGATAACATAAAAATCAGTTAAAATAATATTCATGAATGTATGTACCACTTATTTGCATTTATTGTTGCCACTGTATTGCAGGTATGGTATAATTGCATGATAATTATTTTCATTTTCAGGGGAAGCCAATAGAAGTAATCAATTCCAGATCGAAGCCAGAAGAGACTTTCAATATTACAGAATTTTTAAAGTCATTAATACCATCATCAAGTACAACAGCTGCAGCAACAGTAATTCCAGGTCTCACACTGGATGAAGAGGAGCCACAACCGGAGCCGGCACCTGTGCAGAAGCAAATTTCTTATACTTCAGATACGGAAATTCAGAGTACTACAAATACAGACTATGATTATCCTCCTCTTAGTACATCATCAAGTCCTTTGCAGCCACCACCAATGCCACCAAATCTCTTCCCACTGGAGGAGACCACAACATACAAGTATGAAACAAGTCAAGAAACTGAAGATTCATGGAATACGAAACTCCCTCCAAAGTTTCCAACATGGAGCGACACAAATCCAGCATGGCAAACGGATTCTGGGGAGAAAGTTAGTGAGTGGATGCCTGTTTTGCCTGTGAATAAAGTTCCCATACCAGATCTTGACACACCAGAGTCTCCTCCAATGTATGAAAAAGAAGGTTTCAGTGATCCTGTTGAATATGATGACTCTGTTGTAAATTCTACAATTGTCTCAGCTTCTGCAGATGTAGATCACCGCACCTTAGTTCCCCTACCGCTGGCCAGTGCTGGTACTACTGAAGAACCTGCTCCATTGAATGAGCCATTGGAAGATACAGATCATCGTTTGTTGATTCATATTCCTCCCCCTAGTCATAACAAGAAAGATATTGACCACCGCCCAGCTCTACATCGGAAGAAGGATATTGACCACAGGAACCTGATTAGTTTAACAGGCTCACCTGTTCGAGATAGCCATGCACCACTTGTACCTCCCCCAACTCCTCCAGTTCTCTCCTGGCTTCGTGAAGACCAGGATTACAGAACTGGAAAAATTGTCCCAACAACAGAAAAGTCTATTGAGAATGAAGTTAGTTCTGATGGTGATGTGGACTATAGGAAACCCTCTCTCAAGGTTCTTTCTCATAAGAATGATGTTGGAATTGTGGAACATACACACTATAAAAAACAGTCATCAAGATTAGATACAAACAAATCAGATGATGAAGTTCTATTGGATGATTCTGTGCTAATAAAGACAGTACATATGTCACCATTTCTAAAAAGAGATGATAATGAAGGTGCCAAAACACAACTGAAAACATTTGCACACAAACGGGATGAAACACAGGATAATGTGGAGAGTGTTGATATGGAAATGAGTGATGAAGAAGGTTTTGAGACAAATGAAAATGAAGCTAGTTCTTCAATAGGAGATAGTGTTAAACTTGATGAAGTTGTTTCCTCACTTACACAGGTTACTAGTAAATCTGTATCATTCAATATAAATAACCAATCAAAAGTTTTGTTTAACTCTCCTCTCAATGAAGCCAGTGATGATTCACCAAAGACACGGAACAGAGTATTTGGTTGCCATAAAATTCCTACTATTGGTGGTTCAGCACCAGCTCCACGTTTGAGAAACACCCCACCACCAAATGTCACGTCTCCAAGGAGTTCTGTAAGATCAGCTTTGCTTGCACCTCCACCACCACCCCCTCCTCCACCCCCACCACCATTGCCTCCAGAAAACTCTCGAGAAACTACTAGCACAAACACTGTAGGTATTGCATCCCTGTGTGATCTTTTGTCAGCTAATGCTAAGAATGCGACTGTAACAGACTCTATAGAAACTAATGATGTAAGAAATGGGCAGTTGAAGGACACAGAATCCCACATTGATAACAATAACCTGAGTAGGCTATCAGATGATTCAATCTGGAATAGTCTTCCCGATTTGGAAGCTATCACAGAACTTTTGAATTCCAGCAGTGGCACGTCACAGGGTTCAAACTCATTAAATGTTAGTAAAGAACATTCAGAATGGGTAGAAGATACACCAACCAAAACAACTGAAAGCAATGGAACAGGCTCAGGTATAGAGACTATTGTTACAGCATCAAATAATTCATCAGTGCAGAAACCACCCGATCAATCATGGTGTGTACCAGTATTCACCACAATTGATAATGAACCTTGGATGAATGATGAGATACCTGGATTTGAATCAAATGATCCCTTGAGAGCTCATCAGTCAGACAGGGGAAGGATGATGCGAGGCAGGGGAGTAGGTCCTCCAAGAGGTTTCCAAAATCCGCCTCCACCTGGCCCTCCTGGGCCTCCTTTGGCACCACCGCCAGGTTCAGTGCCTCCTCCAATGATGAGAGGCCCATTTAATCCTCGAATGAGACCAGGGTGGTCTGGACCAAGAAGAAATGTCCCTCCACCCCCAAGATTTCCATTTCGTCCCCCACATGATCCAAATGTTGGACGAGGCTTCTTCAGACCATTTCGGGGTAATATGTCTAGGCCCTATGGTGGTGGATGGTGAGGCAGAAAGCAGTAAAACTGAGGTGCAAGGGGAGCTTGTGTAAAACTGTTCATTGCATATTGTAAATGATGTGTATGTTTTCTGTGATAAATTTTCACATTATATGAGAACAGTATGGAATCGTTGTAATGTGAATAGCAATTTGAATGTTTTGTACCAAAAATGGGAAGAACACAGTTCCTGGATCCTGTGTGTAAATAAAACTGCTATTGTGAATCAGTGTTTCAGTAAGAGCACCTGCATGAACATAGTTCGATAAGAATAACTGCTAGTGCCTCACATCCCATACTAGAACTTGTGTAACATTCATTACAACACGCCAACAAGTGTGATTGATCAACAAATATTCCTTTTGTACCTGATTAATGTTGGTGATGAATAATTTGTATTGAATTTAGACTGGAACCAACATGTTATCCACCTACTCCGTTTTTTGTTGTCTTTCACTATCAGTTAATTTCTGGCTCTAGTTTGGTGTTCCTAGTCCACTACCCAAGATGTAGGAGACTTTTATTTCTGTTCCTGTCAAAATATTAGATTGTCTGTAACCTTGGGCAATATATTTATTTCCACAGGTAATTAAATGTGTAACTTTAGTCACTGACTTAACAGTGCTGTACAAGCTGTGATGACACAGTGCTGGTTTGACTTATGTTTTATATACTGAAAATAATATGTCTTGTAAATTTTAAACAAAGCATACAAACTTTGTAAATATTCTTCTTGTTGAAGTTTTTATAAGTTTTTAAAAACCTATGTGTAAGTGGGATCATATATGAAGCTCATTTCACTTCTGTAACAGACTCTAAGTGTATTACACTTTTAAAGCAAGAAAATATTGTGGCAGTGAGCTTTGCAGCATGGAAAATTTGAAATACTGAGAGATATCTTGTAAATTTTATGATGTTAACCTGTGGTGTTATCACAAGTTCACATCTTAGTTGTTAATTGTTTTATATAGAGATCTTGCACAATAATAGTCTTGCTTTGATCAACCTATCTAGTTCATAGGTGGTTACTGAAGAAGCACTACTTTATTGTGTGAATGTAGAGTTGAAAGTGATAAGATACTAATGAAGTGAGCAGTTGTTCGTTGCATTTTATTCATTGTAATGAATGTTCTAGATGTACAGAATTCATTCCCTTGGAGAATGATGTAATTAAAAAAGTTTGATAACCAAGCAAAATGGTTTATTATGACAAGCTCTAATGTGCCATTTATGACTGTTGTTAGTAGCACCAGTAGTACAACGTATTCAGCTCAAGTCCTTTGCATCTTTCGTCCAATAATTCACTGTCTGGTTTTTCTGTTTATTAAACAGAAAGATAAAACTTATTATTTGTCTAGTCATTAATTGTAAAATGACATTGTAGGTGTTTGTACCTGCAGTGCTCTCTCTCTCTCTCTCTCTCTCTTTCTCTCTCTCTCTCTCTCTCTTTTCTTGCTCTCCCGCCCCCCCCCCCCTTCCTCAGTTTACCATAGTAAATACACCTTAGAACCTGAATTGGCTTATGATTAGTATGTTGAAGAAGAATTGTTTACAATATGTCAATGTTTTCATCTAAGTACTGTAATGGTTGCCATCATAGTAAGAATGAATCTTTTGTGAAGAAAGCTGTTGATAATAGAGAAAGCTTTACCAAATGTTTGGAGTTATTTTAAATACAGACTAAACAGTACATTCAGAAAGAGTTGCTCACATTTGCAGTTCAGCAGAATAATATTCTTAAAAGACAATCTCTTTCACATCTAACTGCTCTCTATTCAGGCATTTGTACAAACATTTGTATAATCGCTATTCCATTTTATTTTGAATGCCAGTTTATGTACAGTTTTACATTCTAAGGGAAAACATGTATGGAGCAAAAATTTCAAGGAGCAATTTCTGTCTTACCTTGGTCAGATTGATGTGAACTGGACTACTATTTTTCCCCCATTTATATTCTGCTGGTTTTCTCTTGTTTAGTCAGGAGAAGATTTTTGTATGTAATAAGTCACTTTTAATCTCAGTAAAAATTTGTTTTCTATGAATATACAAGGTGTTACAGAAAAGCTATCCAACATTTCAGGGAATGGTTGTACGCATCAAAACAATGAGCCCTACTCAAGGCATACATTTTGACATAGAGTACTTGTTCCTAGCAGGTGCTCAATATGATGGCCATTCATCTCGATGCATGATTCTGCCCTTCGGTGTTAGAACTCTCACACTCTTTGAATTCTCCCTGGTTGGTTCTGAATATCCTGAGATGCACGGATAACTTGATTGTGTGGTGTCTGTACATCATTCATTGTAGTAGCATAGACCAATTTCTTCAAGTGTCCCACTACCTTTAGTCTAGTGGAATTAGGTCAATCTACTGGTGTTCAGATATACTCACCAGGTGATGATGCACAATGCAGAGAAGATTTGCTTATGTGCCATCTTGTTTGAATCTGTAGTTTTCCTGACTTGACACATCCTCCAGGAAGACAAGCTGTCAGTTTGTTCTTTACAAATCTGTAATATTGAGCCCTGTTTCAATAAATGTGGTAGCACAGATATCTAAAAATCTATTGCCAAGAATGTCTACTCATACATTGTTTAGAATCAATCGTGATGCCTTGAGCCACATAGGGATTTTTGTCAGTCCTTGCATGATGATTGTGGATATGTACTATACCATCTTGCATAAACCCTGCTTCATCAGTAAACATCATCATGGAGTGCAGAACTGCACCCTGGCAGGTCATTCTTAAGCCGTAAGTACTTGGATGGGCTGAACATGCTACTGATACAGTGATTGCTCATGAAGTCCTTCCCATTCCAGAGGCTGACTTAACACTTTCAGTTGCTGCTGTTTCTCACACACCATGTCCAGGATTGTCATCCACTGCATGTAGAACAAGTGCCTCCATTTCTGGCTTGCTGACTGAATGAGATCTTCACTGTCTAGTTTGTTGGGTGATACAGAACCTGTTTCCCCAAGCTGCTGGAACAATTGGCTGAACAGCTTAGCTCCTTTGCGTGCTGGAAATCATTCAAAGTACAGGTTAGGGTATTCCACATTACCTCGATCTGCTAAACCGTAGCAGTAATTCGTTGTGGAATAAAAAGCCACTATTGTTAGGTTGTGTCACAGTAACTGCAAGTGAGAAGACATGTTTGTGCACAAAGGTAAAAGGAATGCAACTCACTGCAGACCATTGAGCCAACTAATGTTTATATTGATCCTGCACAACAGTATCCCAGCACACTGGTGATGCTGGTGTGACACCGATTGCCACTTCAATATGTTCATGATCCTTCATACCTTGCAGTATTCCTTGACAGGGGTTGTAATTAATGTAAATTATTGGTTGGTTGTATGCTGTAGTACAAATAATCCTTTTCCGTGAATGACATCACGAGAACACCTCCTATGAACAGATGTCATAAGTCAAAAATATGTTTTTCAAAACCTGTAACCATATGCATTTTTGTGTTATTTTGATGCATTCTAGCATCCCCTGAAATATTGATAGTTTTTTAATGATCTGTATTTAAAATATTCATTAGATCTTCGTCCATGTTAATAAAATATTCTACTTGCTGGTATGAGCAAGTTTGCCATGTTTGTAAAGTACAGATGAATATTGTACAAAAATTTAAATCTTGTCATAGTTCACAACACGGTTGAATTTTTCCTGCAGTTTTTACAGTTACTTGTGAGCGAAGAGACATTTTTAATTGTGTTCTACATATCTAACAAGTTTTCTCATTTTAATTCATGAAAAACAAGATGTTTGTATGTTGCTTTTTCATAATGCTTTATCAGTATGATAACATTTTTCTTCAATCAGCTGATTTCATCTGTTGTAAGATGCAAGGTTGTCATTTGAGTGGTAATGTTGCCTTATATGAAATGCATCTTGGATGAAAAGAAGAAAATTTTCCATTTGATTATAATATCTGGCATTAAAAAAGATATATTATCCTAACATGTTGCTTATACAGCAATTGAGCTCATGGCCTCATATAAGATGTATCATGCAGAATTATTTTTAAAATTTCAATGTAATTACAGAGGCAAAACTATCATCACTATTATTACATGTAACAATAGTGCAGTACGGAGACAGAAACACATTTGGCTTCAGGATCTATGAATTCCTGCTTTGAGGGGAGAGCGAAAACCATGCATTGTCCTAAAAAATAAAGGCAGTATTGAAGTCGTTCAGATGGTGTATGTGGGAGATGCTCTAAAAATCGCAGGAAGAATGAAACCATTAAGGACCAGCTATAGAGAAATATGACAGTGCTGGACCAAAGATTGTAGCATGGAACTGTCACCAATATTACCTTTTATTTGCACACACTTCTGCACAATCTCTGTTAATTGGGCAGTAGGCCACAAAGATATAAAGACCAGTAAAAAGGTGTTTCAAAGAATATAACTGAAACAAAGAAAAGAGGAGATAATATATAAGTCATCGAATAATTTTAACACAACATATTTCATCTCTTTGGAGTATTCTGAGTAACTTTTCTGCACAGTTTAAAGATCACCTTTTAAAACAGTGCTCTTCACAGTCTCTTGTGGCTCACAGAAAGTCTCTCTCATTTTGTGTGTGTGTGTGTGTGTGTGTGTGTGTGTGTGTGTGCCTGCGTGCGTGTGTGTGTGCGTGCCTGCACGTGCATGCGCAACTGTATTATATTTGGGGAATGCCACTCATCTCCATGACATCAGAATTCTGGAAGTAGTTGTGACAAGGCCAGATATGTCTCTTACTTGAATGTTTCAATGCTTTGCTGTAAGATACGTGTGGTTCAAATCACTTTTACAAAATTCAGATGGCCATTATCAGAAATTCCATATTCTTATGTATGTACTTGAACTTTATTTTACACTAGCTGTAAACACAGTGTTGCCCGTTTGTTTATTTATCCTACACGCTCATAGTCCACATCCCCTTCCCCCCTCTCTTTGCATCCACCTCTTTCTCTCCCAAATCTCTGTTCGTTTCCACCTTTCCCTCTGTTGCCAAAATTTTCTTCAAGGTGTACCCTCTGTCATGTACCCAGTGATCTTCCTCTTGGTTTAAAGGTCATGCGTGCAAAAGTTCATAAAGATTGGAGCAAAACTATGTATGACAGTGGACAGTGGGAATGACCAGCAACAAACTGTCCATTCGCATGAACGGTCACAGGCAGACAGTGTTTGTTGGTAATGAGGATTACCCTGTGGCTAAACACGCCTTGGTGCACGGCCAGCACATCTTGGCACAGTGTTACATCGTCCGGGTTATTTGGATACTTCCCACCAACATCAATCCCTCAGAACTCCGGAGTTAGGAACTAGCCCTTCAGCGTATTCTCTCTTCCCGTTGCCCATCTGCTCTCAATCTCCCCTAAATTTGAATTCCCACCCACCATCTCTAACATCTTAACATCTTTGCCTCGGTTCTTTGGACAAAGCCTCTGCCTCAAGTGGCATCTCTGTCAGACTTCTTAACTTCTTTGCTTTCTACAGTATGTCTGCCTAGGTGTACTTTTGTCTGTGTAAATGTGTGGGTGTGTATTTGTTTACCCTCCTTTTTCTCCCCCAAGGTAAGTCTTTCCTGTCCCGGGATTGGAATGACTCCTTACCCACTCCCTTAAAACCCTCATCATTTCCTTTCCCTCTCCTTCCCCTCTGCCTGACGAAGCAGCTAGGCTGCGAAAGCTAGCGTTTGTGTGTGTGTGTGTGTGTGTGTGTGTGTGTGTGTGTGTGTTTATTTGTTACTATCACTGCCTGTGCTCCTTCGCCGGGTAAGTAGACTTCATCTATCTTTATATATATACCAGGCGAAGGAGCACAGGTAGTGATAGTCACAAATAAATAAAACACACACGCACACAAAAATGCTAGCTTTTGCAGCCTAGCTGCTTCTTCAGGCAGAAGGGAAGGAGAGGGAAAAGGAAATGATGAGGATTTTAGGGAGGTGGTGTTAGTACGTGGTTCTGACCTTGGGTAGGAACAAGGGGTGAATAGACCTGTGTTTAGTGCGGATCAGTGCCTATTAGTGTAGCCATTAGAACAGCTGTCTTATTGTAGCTACATTATGTCACATATTCATAGTTTGAATGATGTACCATAGTTAGCTCCCAGTCAGATGGTTCAAATTGTTGTAAGTTACTACCAAGACAGATAGATGAATAAAGTTGAAACATTTTCCCCACTTAATAATTATCCACTTTTGATGTATGATTCTTTGAAGTTAAGGTGAATTTGGAATGTGTAGAGTAATTGGATGCCCATACAATAGTGGACTTATCACTACAATGGCAGAGTTTCTGAAATTCATAAAATATTTTGATATGACTTAAACAAGTCCTTTTTTGATAATCCACATCTTTTTTTTCTTTTTGTAGTGACAATAATTATTGTTCCTTCAGAACATTCACACCCAACCTCTTTCCATCAGATCAAAAATTGTGTGTCTCCCACACAGTTCTGTACCTAGCAACAAGCTTCCAACATGCTTCCAACTGTGCCTGATGTAATGAAAGATGTTATGACTGATACAGATCGACATTTGTATCCTCTTCCACTAATCAGTTCTCATTCACTGTCCTCACTTGTCTCAGGTACATAATCATCACCTTCATCCGTGAAGTCAGTTTCTAATTTGACTTTAGAATTCTCTAAGAGCTGTAGAATCTACATCTACATACATACTCCCCAATCCACCCAAGAGTCGTCGCAGAGTGTATTCCGTACCAATACTAATTACTTGCTTTCCTGTTCTGCTCCCATATAGAACCAGGAAAAAATTAATGCTTGTTCGCATTCATATAAGCCTCAATCTCTCCGATTTTATCTTTGTGGTCTTTACGCGACATGTAGGTTTGCGGCAATAGAATCCTTCTGCAGTCCACCTCAAATTCCGGCCCTCTAAATTTCTTCAACAGTGTTTCTTGAAAAGAACTTTACTTTCTCTCCAGCGACTCCAAATTGAGTTCTCGAAGCATTCCAGTAACACTCTCCTTACCAGAAAGTTCATGCTGATGATACATGTTCAAAATTGTATTTAGAGGACAAAAACTATTACCAGAATGACTCAATTTAAACTGCAGTAGAGTGGAATGTATTTGTACCAAGTTGCAACAATGAGCAGCAACTGCTCTGCAAGACTGCAGGCATGCTGCTTCATTGTTGGATTATTTACATATGTTCAGAAGAGAAATTACATTGGAGTCAAATTGATCCCATCTGCCGTTCTAGATATTTCAGCAAAAATATCTAAGAAAGTATAAATACTTTTTAAATCCTAATACATCACCATAAAGAGGAGAAACAATAGGAAAAGTCATATGATGTTGTTATTGTTGTTATGGTCTTCAGTCCAGAGACTGGTTTGATGCAGCTCTCCACCCTACTCTATCCTGAGCAAGCCTTTTCATCTCCTCATAAGAACGGCAACCCACATCCACTTGAATCTGCTTACTATATGCGTCTCTTGGTCTCCCTCTGCGATTTTTACCCCACAAACTTCCCTCCAATGCTAAATTTATGATTCCCCGATGTCTAAGAATGTGTCCTACCAAGCAATCCCTTCTTTTAGTCAGGGTATGCCAAAAACTCCTTTTCTCACCAATTCTGCTCAGTACCTCTTCATTAGTTATGCGATCTACCCACCTAATCTTCAGCATTCTTCTGTAGCAACACATTTCAAAATCCTCTATTCTCTTCCTGTCCGCACTGCTTATTGTCCATGTTTCACTCCCATACAAGGCAACACTCCACACAGATGACTTCAGAAAAGACTTCCTTACACTTAAATCAATATTCGATGTTAGCAAATTTCTCTTTTTCAAAAATGCTTTTCTTCCCATTGCCATTCTGCATTTTATATCCTCTGTACTGCAACCATTGCATGTTATTTTACTACCCAAGTAACAAAACTCATCTACCACCTTCATTGTTTCGTTACCTAATCTGATTCCTTCAGCATCGCCTGATTTTCTAAGACCGCAATCCATTATTTTTGTTTTGCTCTTGTTAATGTTCATTTTATACGCTCTCTTTAACACACTGTCCATTCCATTCAACTGCTCTTTCAGGTCCTTTGCTGTCTCAGACAGAATTACAGTGTCATCAGCAAAACGCAATGTTTTTATTTCTTCCCCCTGAACTTTAATCCCTATTTCAAATTTTTCCTTGCTTTCCTTCACCGCCTGCTCGATGTACAAATTGAATAACATTGGAGAAAGGCTACAACCCTGTCTTACTCCCTTCCCAACTGATGCTTCCCTTTCATGCCCTTCGAGTCTAATAACTGCGGTCTGGCTTTTGTACAAGTTGTAAATAACTCTCCTTTCCCTATATTTGACCCCTGCTGACTTCAGAATTTGAAAGTGTGTATTCCAGTCAACATTGTCAAATGCTTTCTCCAAATCTACAAAAGCTAAAAATGTAGGTTTGCCTTTCCTTAATCTATCTTCTAAGATAAGATGTAAAGTGAGTATTGCCTCCCGGGTTCCTACGTTCCTCCTGAATCCAAACTGATCTTCCCAGAGAACAGCTTCTACCAGCTTTTCCGTTCTCCTGTAGATAATTCATGTTAAAATTTTGCAACCATGACTTATCAAACTGATGGTTCTGTAATTTTCACACCTGTCTGCGCCTGATTTCTTTGGAATGGGGATTATTACATTTTTTAAAGTCTGAGGGTATTTCGCCTGTCTCAATACATCCTACACACCAGTTCAAATAGTCTTCTCATGGCTAGCTCTCCCAGAGACTTTAGTAGCTCTGAGGGTATGTCATCTACTCCTGGGGCCTTGTTCCGACCTAGGTCTTTCAAGGCTCTGTCAAATTTATCTCTCAGTATAGTATCTCCTATTTCATATTGATCTACTTCCCTTCCTACAACATCGTCTCTAAGTTCATTTCCTTTGTAGAGCTGCTCTATGTACTCTTTCCACCTTTCAGCTTTCCCTTCTTTGCTGAGAACTGGTTTCCCATCTGAGTTCTTTATATTCGTAGAGTTGCTTTTCTTGTCCCCAAATGTCTCGTTTTATTTTCCTGTAGGCAGTATCTATGTTTCCCCTTCTAATACATTCTTCTACAGATTTGCATTTGGCTTCTAGCCACTCCTGCTTAGCCATTTTGCACTTCCTGTCAATCTCATTTTTTAGTCGTCTGTGCTCCATTTTGCCTGTTTCATTTACTGCATTTTTATATTTTCTCCTTTCATCAATTAAATTTAGTATTTCCTGTGATATCCAAGGATTTTTTTAGGTCTTGCCTTTCTACCTATTTTGTCCTCTGCTGCCTTCACTATTTCATCTCGGAATGCTACCCATTCCTCTTCTACTGTTTTATTTCCCCCTGTTTCTGTCAATTGTTGCCCAAATCTCCCTCTGAAATTCACCAGAACTTCACTTTCCTTCAATTTATCTAAGTCCCATCTCCTTATTTTCTTACCTTTCTGCAATTTTTTCAGTTTCAGCCTACAGTTCATGACTAACAAGTTACGGTCAGAGTCTATATCTGCCCTTGGGTATGTCTTACAGTTTATCACCTGGTTCCGGAATCTATGTCTTACCATTATAAAATCTATCTGATACCTTCCGGTGTCTCCTGGTCTCTTCCACGTATACAACCTTCTTTTGTGATTCTTAAACCACATGTTTGTTACGATTAAATCATGTTCCGCGCAAAATTCTACCAGGCGACTTCCTCTTTCATTCCTCCTGCCCAGTCCATATTCACCTACTATTTTTCCTTCTCTTCCTTTTCCTACTACCGAATTCCAGTCTCCCATCACAATTAAGTTTTCCTCTCCCTTAACTGTCTGAATAATTTCCTTTAGCTCCTCATATATTTCTTCGATCTCCTCATCATCAGCAGAGCTAGTTGGCATATAAACCTGTACTACTGTTGTCGGTGTTGGCTTCATATCTATCTTGACAATGATAATGCGATCACTGTGCTGCTCATAGTAGATTACCTGCATTCCAATTTTCTTATTTATTATCAGTCCTACTCCTGTGATACCCCCAACTGATTTTGTATTTATAATCCTGTACTCACCTGACCAGAAATCCTGTTCATCCTGCCACCAAACTTCACTAATCCCCACTATATCTAACTTCAACCTATCCATTTCTCTTTTTAAATTCTCTAATTTTCCTACCCGATCTAACATTCCACTCTCCGATCCGTAGAATGCCAGTATTGTCTTTCCTGATAACATCCTCCTGAATAGTCTCCACCCAGAGATCCGAATGAGGGACTATTTTACCTCCGGAATATTTTACCCGCGAGGATGCCATCATCATATTTCCATACAGTAGAGCTGCATGTCCTCGGGAAAAGTAACGGCTGTAGTTTCCCCTTGCTTTCAGCCGTTTGCAGTAGCTGTGTGGCAAAGCCACATTAGCTAATGTTACAAGGCCAGCTCAGTCAATCATCCAAACTGTTGCCCCTGTAACTACTGAAAAGGCTGCTGCCCATCTTCAGGAACCATAAGTTTGTCTGGCCTCTCCACAGATACCCCTCCGCTGTGGTTGCACCTACGGTACGGCTATCTGCATCGTTGAGGCACGAAAGCCACCCCACCTCGGCAATGTCTGTCGTTCATGGGGGTGGAGTAAATAAATTGGATGTGAAAATCAAGGAAATGAGTGTGACAGTGATCAGTTTCACCCCTTCTGCCATTCTAGTGTTAAACGTTTTGTCAGTTACAGAGCCGGTGTTGCAGTTTTAACACACTGGACTCACAATTAGGAGGACAATGGTTTAAATCCACCTCTGGCCAAACAGTTGTAGGTTTTGCCAATCTGAGCATGATCTCTGCTTCTAATGACCACACTATCAGTGGGGTGCTAAAACCTGATCTTCTTTCCTTCCTAGTTTAGTCAGTTGATTAATTTTTGTTGGTTCTTATGTTGATTGCTGTAAGCTCTGCTTATTTTCTTGTGAAGAAATTTTTTAAAGGTGTTATTCACAGTCCCTGTTGATTCATCTTGGCCAGAGACCTAGATGTACAAGAGAAGAACTAGTTGAATAGATTAATATGGAAATTCTCCACAGAGATGATAAATTATTATTCAAAAGAGATAGATTGGCTGGCCAGTACAAAGCTTTTTGCTGTACTGCCAATAATTAACACTCAGAAAGGAGGAGGAAAATAACAAGCTTTTGGGACTGTGTTTCTTCTTCAGGTAGAGAGAAGGGAGAAAAAAGAAAAAAAAGGAAGGGAAAGGCAATTCATGACCTAGGTCATGAGGAAGAAAGAACACAGTTCCGAAAGCTCGTTATTTTCGTCCTCTTTTTTCCTCCTTGTTTCTGAGTGTTGACTATCAGCAGTACAGCAAAAAGGTAAGTACTGGCCAGCCAATCTTATCTCTTTTGAATAATAATTTGGACTAATTTATTAGCTTATTCTTGCCATTTCAATAACAATTCATTTTTTAAATTTTATTTCTTATTTTTAAGGAAGAGATTCCTGTTTTTGCTTGCATTATTAACCATGTCATACATTAAATTATGCCTCATCTCACTTGTTATATTGTGTCTTCACATATCATATCATGGCATACATTTGTTGTTTGTTACATACGAGGCTCCCACATCATGTCCTGTCATCTTGCAGACCCAATCAAATTTGAATTGTCATTGCATGTCAAATTTTGCCACATGTATGTTGAATGTAAAGTTTTGGCACATCATGCCATGTTGAGGTATAAGGAACGTCATAAGCCTTGTCTTTTATTTTTCTTCTACCCTTTAGCTACAGGGAGTCAACATGCTATGAGTTAGATAAGGCATCATTAGTGTTTAAGCATGGTTGAATTCCCTTCTTGTTACCACCCCTTAACTTCCCACCTAGGGAGAGGCTCATCTGTCTAGGTGTACTTTTATCCATCTGAAGGTGTCTGATTGTTTTCTAAATGTTTGTGAACCTTAGAAAGAGGTGGGGTGTGGTACAGCCCAGTATTTACCTAGTCATATGTGGGAAATCAGCTGAAATCCACAGCAAATCTATTCTTAATCTTTATTCTGCGGGGCATATTTGCTAAAGGCACAATGTGCCTCCATTAATGTTGGAAGCAGCACATACACAATGCCGCTACTTAGGCAGGTCAAGCAGCATCTGCTTTGTAACGTCTCATATCATGTGACATGTTCCATGTCATGTTGACATTGTGCCTCATCATTTCATGACTTGTCATGTTGCGATGTGAAATGTGACAACATGTTACATAGTGCACTATGATACAGCAAAATGTAACATATCACATTGTGTGTAATGAATTAATATATCACTTTATGTCACACTGTACACCGTGTGTCAAATAAAGTGACATGATGGCAAGGGTAAAAAAAAAAAAAAAAAAAAAAAAAAAAAAAAATATATATATGCCGTTAGACCCCGGTGGTGGTCAGATGACAACCCAGCAAATTCTCAAAAACCCTTTACTGTTGAGACTTACCAACTACTAATGGAAAGATTGAAAGTCCTAAGTCAGTCCCCCCCCCCCCCCACCAATGTCCTACATTATTCTTCAATAGATTTCAACAGATAAAATTAATCTAATTATGACTTTAACTATTGACATATGTTCTGAAGCTGGACAAACATTTGTTCTGAAAAATAGGAAATATATTAACATTCTACAACTGTTGAGAAGCGTCTTGCAGAGAACATATCCAGGAAAATCTCCATGGTGCAGCACACAGCATTGCAGACCAGACTCCTGGGAGCACAGTGTTTAATTAAAGTACGTCCTAAGGAGAACTTGTCACCGCACAGTGCCCAAGGATTACCTCAAACAAAAAAAGCACCACCATAATACTTCAATTAAGAAACAACAGTTATGTTGTAGATTAACGTAATTAAACAAATTTGTGCTTGTTCAATCATTAAAAACTCTTGATGGTGCAAATGCTACTTATGTTTTCATATATGTGTTTTGTTAAAGGAAAAACAACTGTACCATCACAAAGAGACGTGTCATCGTCTTATTTGACATTTCTCATGCTGTGTAATATTTTATTATGAAGTGGCTAGATAAGTTTAGAAGCTTGTTCTCCTCTTTTTCCATCTTCGATTTTGTCCTTGTTGCGTTGTAATAGGAGCATTCATCACTCTGGTTTATGTTCATACAATCTACTTTACATTTAGTCTTATTTGTTTTTACTCAGTTTTTTCCCCTCCTCAAAATTATTGAGAGAGCATTAATACCTTAAAAACCCCTATTTATTCAAAAACCTATCTGTGAAAACTTTCATGTCTTCTGACATTATAGGAATGAAGTGAGAAAACTTTCTTTAAGATGTGGCTCTTCAAAATATCATTTGCTAATCTTTAGCAGCATTGATTTCACAGTCGGATAAGATCTGTCTATGTGGTATATGAGTACTCTTTAAATACCTTAATGCATTAAAAATGGTAATTTTCTGAAGAAGACCAGTGGCGTGCAGTATCTTTGTAGAAAGGGGACTTCAAAACATACCATATTTCTACACAAAACGTACAAAAAGAATCCCTCATGTACACCCAAGTGAACCAATCCGTTATAGATCATCACTGGCTGTTATTGCCAACTAGAATAGTAAGTATACAGATACTCACTACTTAAAATGGGAGCACTATACATAATGACATAATTATAACAATGGAAAATCCAGTTAGAATCTCAATAATGGAAGATAGGTATAAACTCACCGAAAAGAGGCTAGCTGAGCTGCTGACAGGCATGAAAAATAGACAGTCACATTCACACAACTTAAATTTTCTGCCACGGCCTTCATCAGAAAAAGAAACAGACGCACTCACACAATCACTCAGACAACTATAAACACAAAACCGCCATGTCTGGCCACTCCAATGCCAGAAGCATCTAGACTGTGAGGGAGATGGAGAGTGGAGGGAGAAGGATGCCGGGTAAGGTTAGGGATGGAAAGTTTCGCGTTGCAAGATGGATTGTAAACTTTGGTTGTTGTTAGCTGATCTTACTTTGACTAACAGCTATCCTTCTTCATAGTAAATGCTAATACAAACTCATTAATATTGTATGGAATATGAATTATTTGCAGCTTGTCTGCTGCCCAGGAAACTATTGTGCATATAAAACATAAATCCTGGAGGTTCTCAGATCTCACTCTGTTCAGAGTAACATGCTTTCTTCAACAGCTACACCAGATCATTTGGTTTTACCTTTCCATTTTCTTAAATTATGCAATGGAGCTACTATTCCTTTATGGTGCTTATTGTTCATAATTTTGTACTGACTGTTAACAGAAACAAGGAATTTTCCATAGTAAACTGCTTGTTTGTTAGATATGAAGTATAAAATTGTGGAAAACAGCTCAAGATTATCTAAAAATCTTTATTTAAAATCTCTTAGACTGTTTTAACTTACGTGAGGCAGAAATTACCTAAATTCCACCAATTTCAGTTCATGATAAAAACTGACTGTACGTTCATAAGTTGTGAAATCAAAAGCCATTTTTTCCAGCAATAACAAAATTCGTACATCTCTTCAATACAATTTATTAATTCTCAGCGCAGATACTTAACAACCGCTGCGACAGGCACAATAAAAAGACACGCATACAACACTACAGATATCGGCCATTCGTCTTCTTCAGAAAAGAGGAAATTCACCCAATCACACAGGCACTCTTAAGTCACATAACCATCACTCCTGTATGCCAAACTAAGAATCACCCTTTATGGTGAGAGGATAGGAGGAGACCAAAGGGGACAGGAAGGTTGTGTAATGGCGGTGAGGATGGATACAGCATGACCTTAGTGAACATGTTGATACTATCGGGGAAACAAGATGCACCTTAGGAATGGAGTGTGGAAGTAGGGAGGGGACGGAAACAAACACATATAAAGTACACGGAGCAGGAAATGTGTAGGATAGAGTGGTTAGGAACTGTTGGGTGTGGATAAAAAGGTGATTATCGTAACATATGAATACATTCTTTTGTATTAAGTTTTACTGACAAAATTCTCTTGTGCTTCCAGCCGCTTCTGCCCAAGATCTCCTTGGCCATTGTCAAGTGGGGACGAGTTTTCTCAGATATTATAATTTCAATTATCTCTTTTATAATGCTATCCCACAAAGGATTTGTTCTAGTAATGACTGACGTGTTGTTGAATGCAATGTGATTATTGTTTTCCAGAGCATGCTCCACAGTTGTTGATCTCCCGGGATAGCGTAAAAAGAAACATCTTTCATGTTCAACACATCACTGTTCAGTAGTATGCACTGTCTGTCTGATGTAAAACTGTCAGCACCCACATGATATCTTGTATACACTTGGCATTCTGAAACCTACATCACCTTTCACCGTATCAGCTGTCATAATTTTGTGCAAGCCTGAAGACTGAGTCGATCTTGTGTCACTTAAGGAGCCAGCTAATCGTTCCCAGTACCAAGCCACAAAACAGCAAAACTGCAAGCTTCTTTGTCTTCTCCTTGGCAGTTGCCTGCTTGTGTGGATTCATATGGATAGCTTGTGAGATCTGGTAGTTGCTGTAGCCAATTTTCATACATACTTTTTGTAAGTGGCTCAGTTCCTTCTGTAGATTTTCAGTGCCTGAGACTATTTCCACTCAGTGCAGCATTTGAGAGAAAATCAGTTCAGAAATTGCAAACCAGAACTGTATGAACCTCATATTTTTGTGTATACATTGATTTTCGTAGTATGGTTGAAGTAAATACATCTCAAAGCAGTTTGGGAGTACAAGGAATTTGATAATGGGGTCAATTAGAATGGTGGGAAAATCGAAAATACTAAGCACTGAAACAATTTCCTTTCTCATCTTTTTATTATCATTATTATTATTGTTGTTGTTGAATCCTTTATCCAAAAAGTATCTAAATCCAGATGTTAAAGAAATACAACAATGTATCTCTTGGAGGAAAAGATTAAGGCAAATTATGGAGCATCTAGTCACAAACACCATGTATTTATCAGGATAATATATTTTAGGATTTGAAAGAAATGCAAAAATTGTTTACTCTGCACCTAAAATAGCAGAGGTGCCACCAGCTAGACTTCAACACGTTACAAGCCATTGGTTTTGAGAAGTTTTCTGACTTGTACACAAAATTTTTTATGTTTCTCTTTCGTTTGCACTACTGCTACATGTTTGTAAAATGAAGCTATTTTGTATTTTCCTAGTTTGAAATATTCTTTTCCAGTTTTGGAATCCTACTACTTACGGGGATTTGAAAACAAGTTTTTGTGTTTGTTGTGTAGATAAATCGCTTGTATTTGTTTTTGATAACAGCAACATTTTTTCTTCTGGAAAAACCTTTGACTTATTACACAACATGAATTTCAAACTGCAGATGTGATCTAATTGTCCAGATTATCATGTTAATGTTTGTATGTGATCATGTTAATATTTATAATATAGAGGGAAACCTTCCTGGTTGGAAAAAATGTGTATAAAATAGAGAAGGTTTAACTTACCAAAAGCACAGGTTTGTTGACACATAGAGAAATAAGAACACACACAAACACAAAGATTCAGGCTTTCACAACCATTTGTTGCTTCATCAGGAAAAGAGGAAGGAAGGAGTGGGGAAAATGAAAGGATGTGGGTTTTATGGGAGTGGATGAGGAGTCATTCCACATACACACAAACACACCAAGGCAGACATTTGTCTGCCTCGGTGTGTTTGCATATGTGTGTGTGTGTGTGTGTGTGTGTGTGTGTGTGTGTGTGTGTTTCCCTTTCCTTTTTTCCCCTAAAGTAAGTCCTTCCACTCCCGGGATTGGAATGACTCCTCATTCACTTCCTTAAAACCCACATCCCCCCCCCCCCCCTATCTTCCTCTTTTCCTGATGAAGCAACAAACAGTCGCAATAGCTTGAATCTTTGTGTTTGTGTGTGTTTTTATTTGTGTATCTGTCAACGAGCCTGTGCTTTTGGTAAGTTAAACCATGTTGATATTTATATATGTAACATAAAATTTATGGTATTACTAATCGTTTAGGATAATATTTTTGGTGATTTCTCCAATATATGTTTAAATTATTTTAAATCACATTGTAATATTGGGGGATAGAACTAGATTACTTTTGTGTGATACAACACTTGATGATAATGGTATGAAGGCAGTTAAAACTTTAAATATTGGTACTTAAGAGATATATCTTCTTTTCAGTGGTATCTATCGCCCTTGCAGAAAAAGTAATGGTTTGCTACAAATAACAAATTATTTCAAGATGTATGACATTAAACAGGAAAATTATTCAAACTTCAATCCTAAAGGTTTAATTTTCAGGTTGTTTTAATTAATTGTGTAGTAGTTAGTATTTTTGCTGTCATTCATTTTTATCCTGACAGCAGATGCAGCACTGAGAAAAACATCAGCAAAACACTCACACATATTTGCCTTATAGACATGTGCTTTTTAATATTATAACCTTCATCTTAAAGTTGTGGCTCTGTTTTTGATAGATTGTCAAAGGTGGTATACTTGTCGGTTGTTAGAAAAGTGGAGAGAAGTTATATATGTTTTTGGTATCATCATGCTCTGTATCTACATTTATACACTTTTTATAGGAGGAAGTTCCTTCTAACATATTTGTATGACCGAAAGTCATCTCTTGAGTATCGGAGCAGTTGCATGTGAATTTTATTCTGTCTTCCTGTCCTATCAACCCCCCCCCCCCCACCCCCACTCGGAAGATGTGTGAACAAAGAACAACAACTCAATGATCACAGCCTCCCCTTTCTCTCTCCCCCCTTTATTGTTATTAAGAACTTTCCAGTTGTGAAAATGGGCAAGTAGGTAGCAGTATTATATAATAACAATGGAAAGTCCAGGTTGAAATGTCAGTAACAGAAAGGTGAATGTGCCAAACTTGAAAATTTAATCTTCCTTTGTTACATAGTTCACTTCCATTAAATTTCTAAGGATTTACTAAAAAATTTCAAATACAGTAAAACCCCATTATAACGAGCCCACTTTTAAAGAATTCCCACTTTAAAGGAACACTTTCGTTGGTCCTGGAAATAACGCCATATAAACAGTATTCCTGAAATATGGTTTTAACAAATCAAATTTTTTTTAAAGTTCGCTTTTAAGGAACAAAAGTGAAACCATTTGCAAATTAAAATTCGATTTGCAGCTGCACTTTTTGTTTTGAACATTAAATCCTATAAGTAGGTGGAACGCCTGAGTCATTTACATTCCGAAAACTGCTTTATCATCTGAATCTTGATCTCATATCGATAGCACAAGGTTGCAGGCTGCCGTCGATGTTTGTTCATGTCATATCTGCTGTGCACTCGCCATGGCCAACGATGCTATTGCCAATGTTGGAAAGCTACTGGCAGTCTAAGGTTAAATTAAGCGTTTTTCATACAAAAACTGAGATGAAAAATTCAGAAAAATTCAGAAAGCCAACTTTTTATTTTCAGCTCAAACTTTTAACATTGTTAATCAAAAGGTCAGACAATTAAGAATGCAATTATGAAAGTTCCACCAAAAATTTTATGTTGCAGTCACAGACATATATATATATATATATATATATACTGTGATTATGTCTAGCCACAACAATTATTCGAGATTATGAAGAAAACTGTGGTGTGTAATTACGTGACTTGGCAAAGAAGTACGATCTGGCGTCATCATCTTTGTGCGGGATATTAAAAAATGACACGTTATTAAATTTGGAAGCTCGTGGTTCATGTTCGTCCAAAAGGAAGAAGCTTTGTGATTCGTCTTTCAACGACATAGAAACTGCTCTTTTCGAAAGGTTTCAGAGAATGAGAGCTGCGAATATTCCTGTAGGTGGCAATATGTTGCATGAGAAGGCTTGAGAAATTGCACTGAGGGTGGGAGAAGAGAACTTTAGTGCATCAAATGGCTGGATCGATAGTTTCAAAAAAGTCACAATATTTCAACCCAGAATTTAAGTGGAAGAGTGCGTCTGTGGACAATGAAAGTGTGGAATATTGGAAAAGTCTACTTTGCCACTACTAACTCAGGGGTATGATGCCAAAAATAGTTTTAATGCCGATGAGAATGGTGTGTTTTATAATCTTCTTCCATCGAAAACACTATCAATTAAAGGTGTAAAGTGCCAAGGGGGTCAAAAGAGTAAAGAAAGGGTGACTGCGTTATTGTGCGTGAATAATGATGGGACTGAAAAGCTGCCGCCTTTAATTATTGGGAAGTACAAAACTCCAAGATGTTTCAAGAACACTAAGACCCTTCCTTCCTAATGCGAATTCAGCAAAAATGCCTGGATGACTACTGATATTTTATAAGATTTCTGCGGAGCTTGGAGTCAAAGGTGGATGCATCAAGCAGAAAGATTATTCAAAGATGGATGCATCAGACAGAAAGATTATTCTAATACTTGATAGATGCCCAGCTCATTCCAAAGACACATCATTTTTATGAAACATAAATGTTGTGTACCTTCCTGCTAACTGCACAAGTCACTTGCAGACACTGGACTTGGGAATAATCCATTCTACATCTACATCTACATAGATACTCTGCAAATCACATTTAAGTGCCTGGCAGAGGGTTCATTAACCACCTTCATAACTTTTCTCTACCGTTCCATTCTCTAATAGCGCGCGGGAAGAAAGAACACCTAAATCGTTCCGTTTTCGATCTGATTTCTCTTATTTTATTGGGATGGTCATGTCTCCCTAAGTAGGTGGGTGCTAGCAAAATATTTTCACATTCAGTACTAAAAGTCGGTGATTGAAACTTCGCAAACAGATCACGCCGCAATGAATAACGTCTTTCTTTTAATGATTTCCACCCCAATTCATGCAACATTTCCGTGACGCTCCCCCTCCCCCCCCCCCCCCCGTGATAGAACAAAACGAGCTGCCCTTCTCTGAACTTTCTCAATATCTTCCGTCAGTCCCACAAGGGGCAACAGTACTCCAAGAGAGGACGCACAAGTGTGATGTAGGCAGTCTCTTTGGTGGAGCTGGTGCATTCAGTTAAGGATGGCTCTAGAGCAGAAGTCAATTCCATTCTTGCAGAGCAAGTAAGTTATGAAGTTGAACATCCTCCAGGCCATGCATATGTTTGTTGCTGCCTCGAATGCCATTACACAGCAGACTTGTAAACTGCTTTTCAAATGCTGCCTGTGGGACAATATCATCTGTAGAAGATGATATCCCCGAGGAAGACTGGAACATTATTGATGTTACGGAGACAGTGATGTTCCAAGACTTTATTTCTTGTGATGATCAATTGTTTACTTCCACACCCAGTGTGGACATAAGTGAGCTGTGTGCTGCTGATAGTGGTGAGAAAAAACAGATGGATAGTGACAGTGGTGGTGATGATGAGGCTGATGAAGAGGAATCACCCACTCCAAGTTTTTCTGTGGCTGTGGAAGGACTTGAGACTGTCAGAAGATATATCTCATCCTTTGCTGTAGATGAGACAGTTCTGAACAATATTAATCAGCTGGAACGACAGCTTTTAGGAGTATGCTGTGCTGGAATAAAGAAACAAACGACACTTCTTGATTTTTTCGGCAGAAAGTGAGTTTTTGATGAATTAATATGGCCTACATAGCCTAGGTTCCAAATTTGGTTCTGGGACACTTCTTTAGTGAATTTTGACCTAAACCCTTATATAAGGAAAACCCTCCTATAAGGAACAAATTTTTAGGTCCCTTGAGATTCGTTATAAAGGGGTTTTACTGTAGTATCCTTTGACCATAACGATGGGTTTCAAGATGAAGCATTACTAATTTGCTAGAAAGGTGGGAATAATGATGCACTTAACAGTAACAACTTGTGATAATTTCACGTACAACTTTAGTTACTGTTTTCCCCTTTGTATAACTAAGCACAAAGACTGAATGTGCTGTAATGTGGGAAGGAAGGAATCAATCATTTAAAAGAACTCAAAATGCAAATTTTGGATACAAAACAAAATAATATGCATTCCAAATATCATCCAATGTCAAAGAAAGATAACATAAGGTACATGTACAAGTGTGTGTTGCTATGAATAGAGAAGCCAGTGAGAAATAACCAAAAGACATACAGAGGAAAATAAGAAAGGACATTACACTGAAGTAGGAAACAGGTTCAAAGTTGTAGCAGATATAAGACACTGATTTCAGTTAATGACAGCTCCTATGTAGCTATTGTAATACTTTTAAGGGGGAGGAGACTTTCTGCATAACTGTATTATGATGTGATATTTTCCCACATACCTACTTTTTTGTTCCAATGTAAACCTTGCTCTTTAGCATTATTTTAGTTTAGAATACTAAGAGAGGATAGATAGCAACTCATCATTAAGATGATCACTGAGCCACAGACAGGCATGTAGATTGGATAGTCAGATTCACAGAATTTAAATTTTTGGCCACAGACTCCACCAGAAAAAGATTCATATACATTCACGCAATCACTCAGACATAACTCAAGCACACATGACTACCATCTCTTGCCTCTCTGATGCAACAAACATCTTAACGGTGAGTGAATACGGGAATGGAGGGGGAGGATATGAGACAAGGGTGGCGACAAAGTGTTCCGTATTTCATGACAGATTGTAAAGGCTCTGATGAGCGGGAATTTGAAATGCAGCTTGGGATGCATTGAAATTGCTGCTTTACAACCCAGACATCTGGACCTTTCTTGTATCTCCTTCCAATTTGTGTCTCTTCCAACTGTGTACCACCTAATTTTGTATTTTGTTTATTTATTTTATATTTCAGTATTCCTTTATTTTTATTGTTGTCGCGTACACACACGCCCGCCCGCATGTGCTCACACACACACACACACACACACACACACACACACACACACACACCCATCTCCCCTTTTTTGCTCTCCTGCCCCTTTCATTTTCTGCATTCTGAGCTGCAACTGACTTTCCTATCAATCAGAGCTTTTACAATCTGTAATGAAATGTAGAACGCTCTGTCCCCACCCTTGCTTGCTTACTTCCCCCTCCACTCTCCTTCTTTCTCAATGGCAAGCTGCTTGTTGCAATGGAGCAGCCAGAGATGGTGGGTATGAGTGCTAATGTTTGAGTGATTGTGTGAATGTATGTGTGTGTTTCTGATAAAGGCTGAGGCTGAAAATTTAAGTTATGTGATTGTGTAATCTATGTGTCTGTGTGTGCTTCAGAGATCATATTAATAGTTACTTGTTATCTATTCTCTATTAGTATTTTATACTAATATAAAGTACTGTGTAAGGTTAAGTTGCAACAAAATAGTATGACTGTGGCAAAAATTTCACATTATAGTGCAGTTCTGTAGTGTTTCCTCTCTCCTCCCAGTTTTGCAATAGCTACATAAGAGATATTCAGTAGCTGAGATCAATGTCTTACATATACTACTAAAGTTGTATTGGAAAGTATCACAAGTAGATATTGTTCAGCAGATCATTTACTCACCTTCTCTGCAAATTAATAGTAGTTTATTCTCAACTCTCTCACAATGGCTAAAGAAAATTATCCAAAATGTTTTAAGAAATCCTTAGAAGTTTGATGGAAGCAAACTACATTAGAAAGGAAAATTCATTCACAGCTATAATTAATAATGAAGTGGCTTACCAGAAAAGTGGAGACATACAAGGATAAATAAAAAATACTGATGTTTAGCTTGTGGCACCCAAATTCATTCATCATTTTGATACCTCAAGTACTCATCTTCATGTTGATTTCCCCTCCTACCTCTGTTTAGTACTTCTCTCCAAATGGTGGGCTTTGTTCCAAAAATATTATTTTTATTTGTTTGGTTGAGTAACCAGCAAAGAATAAGCCTGTAACAAGGCTTCTTTACTAAAACCTGATATCACTATAGTGATACAGATGACTAAATCTCATATAATCTAAACAACAGAGTCTGAAACAGGAAAGACTTAACATGGAAATCACTATTGGATATTGGTGTTACATCTTCTACTTTGTCATACTACTTGAACAGAATGAGAAAGTGAAATGCAGATGTAATGTATAATTATTTTAAATCTGCTTTAAACTCACCCTATTGAAATTTGGGTGGAAATGACAGAAATGAAACAAAATTATGTTCCCCGTGTATTGTATATATTATTTCCAAGAAAAGAGATTAGAGCTATATGTTACCCAATGTGTGACACAGAGATCAGTTAAAAGATCGAATCTGTGAAGACTTACTGAGCAGAAAATAATTGTGGATTATAGTGGAACAGGAGATAACAAAATGAACAAATCCTTACAGTTAAAAATGGACTTTTAAGAAATATTCCATGATTACAACACTAAGAAAAATTTGGAGAACATGGGTATGTGCCTCATTTGAAGAAAATTCAAGGAGAAATATGAGACACTTCTTTGGAAGGCAGAATTCATCTCACTTAATACAGACAATGAATATACCGTATAATGCAATATTCTCTGGCTGAAATTAATTGGTTAAAAACTCTTGAAAGTTTTTTATTTTGAAATTTATCAGTAGTTGGTAGCTCATTTATAAAAAAAATAACAAATTTGATCAATACCACAGTGAAAGTGGGGTGCCTTTTTAGTCTAGAAATTATATTTTGAAACAGACTGCAGCAAACATCATACATTGGGCTGAAAATACGTACAATTTTACTGTACAGTGTATTAAGTAAAAAAGGAATGAGTGGTGGCACCGTTTGACTAAAATTTGAGGGAAGTTGGAAATGAAAATTATAGTGTCAGAGAAGATGGGGAAAAAAAGAAAAGGGAGAGGGAACTTTGCTGCAATAAATAGTTAAGCCAGAGCATCAGAGAAGTGAAAATATTGTCAAATGAAAAGCCCTTGAAGTAAATTAAGCCAGTTGATGTTTCATATTGTAGGTGTATCATGGTAGCTTGATTGCTTAGTCTTTAACATTGTATCCATTTTCAAAGTACTTGCAGAGCTCTGGCTGGCTATATTAATTACTGCCTAATATTTGTTAATAAGTGATTTATCAGGTAGAGAGTAATGATATGAACTAAGTTGGATGTTGATGACTTTCTCATAAGGCTTTTAGAGATTCATAAATTGTGCAACAAATCTTTTAGTTAATGAAGAGAATTAGTAAAAAACATGCAAAATTGTCATAAAATTACACCAGCTCAAGGAAGCTTTATTTTGTTATTAGCATGCATATCAAGACGATATTTAGAAATTTCTTGGCACAATCGATATTGTTTTTCATGTGACTGTCCTTCCATAGTTGTGAACATGTTATCAACCTCATACCTTCAAAAATTTTCAAAATGATGGTGGGAACTAATTTAAAATCTGACAAAAATGAGTGTGTATGTAAGAGGAGCAAACTAATACTGACTTAATATCATAATGCAATGAATAAGTATAAAAGCAAATCAACAATTTTATGAGAATAGATTTCATTTGGGGGGTGAGTGGTTCAAATCTGCTTCTAGCTATCCCTGTTTAGGTTTTCAGTGATTTCCTTAATCACTCCATGGAAATGGTGGGGGTGTGGCCTTTATCTGATGAATGCTGTGGCCAAAAGCTTTATTTGTGTGAGTGTGATTGTCTCTATGGTGACTTGCATCTGTGCTCATAATATTGTTCGTACTCCAACATTGACTTTCCATAATTAGATGAAGTGTAAAAGCAAATTTATGTATTTGATCAGAATACAAAAATCCTAAGTAAAGCTGAACTGTAAATATGATAGAGGAAAACTTCATATTAGAAAATATACTGTGAGATGTGAATAACAATGGAAATTTCAAGATTAATTCGATAGTTGAAAATGAGATTAAGAAAAGAGAGATGGAGAAATGATGATGTATCAGTAAGTAACTATCTTGTTGATCAGCAGTATCATTGTTTGGACTCATTAGTACTTCCTGTTTTCCTCTCTCCCAGTTGTCTTGGTTACTTCACCTGGTTAAGTACAGTACCAAGTTTTCTTTTACATTATTGATAATCTCCCATACTAATACTTTTTTTCCTTCCATCTTCTTGTCATTTGCAACCATCATTAAAGTATTTTATTTGGTAATACACCAATTGCACTTGGTGCACAGGACTGATGACAGCTTATGTGCTTTTTTGATCATATGATAGTGATATTTAGAGGGCCTAAAACATTCTTATCAGTTTAGGTATTTCATTGTTTCTATCATGCTCTTCCATGAAACAGACACATAGATAACCATTTGGCCATCTCTAATTCTTATACATTTATTATTATCTTTTTAGTGGTTCCATACACTTCACAAATATTCTAATATAGGAAGTAAAAAGGGGGCCTGTAAATATGATTCTATTCAAACGGACTGCACTTTACCAGTAGTTTGCTAATTAACTTGCCTCATTACTGATCCTGTGTAATTATTTCATTCCATATCCATAACAGTTGTTGCTGTTGTTGTCTTCAGTCTACAGCCTCCTCTGGTGCAGCTCTCCACACTACCCTGCCCTGTCCTTTTGAATTTGCTTACTGTATTTGCCCCCTTGGTCTCCCTCTACGATTTTTACCCCACACACTTCCTTCTAATGAGAAGTTGACGATTTCTTGATGTCTCAGAACATGTAGAGGTGGCTGGCTCATCCTTTATTATCCTTGTCATTAGCTGGCTACAATCTTCTGCTGTGATGTTTTAGCACAGTTGACTATTTGGTCTGCTCATTTTGTGGTTTTCCCTTTTTGTATTGTCATTTTTAGCACTCATTGTCTCTCTGTCAATCTCGTGTACTGGCTGTGGAGTGCTTGGTTTTAAATTGTTAACTTAAAGATATGTCCTCTTAGCTGGGAAGAGGGGACTGATGACCCAGTAGTTTAGTCCCATTTAAACATCCCAACAACAACAATCAGAATGTGTTTCGCCAACCTATCGCTTCTCTTAGTCAGGATATGCCAGAAACTCCTTTTCTCCCCAATTCTGTTGAGCACCTCCTCATTAGTTACATGATATACTCAACTAATCTTCATCATTCATCTGTAGTAGCACATTTCCAAAGCTTCTGTCATCTTTTTGTCTGAACCCCTTATCATCTATGTTTCACTCCTATACAAAGCTACACTCCAGACAAATGCTTTCTGAAAGGACTACCTAACATTTAAACTAATAGTGGTTGTCAACAAATTTCGTTTCTTCAGAAATGCTTTTCTTCCCATAGCCATTCTGCATTTTTTATCTTCCTTACTTCAGCCCTCAGAAGTTATTTTGCTACACAAATAATAAAACTCATATTTTACTTTTATCATCTCATTACCTAATCTAATTCCTTCAGCACTGCCTGATTTTTGGACACTCAATTCCATTACCCTTGGTTTACCCTTATTGATGTTCATCTTATTTTCAGAATTTGAAAATGTGTATTCCAGTCAACATTGTCAAAAGCTTTCTACAGATCCTCAAATTCTAAAATAATATTTGTTACGCCAAAATATTTTTGTGTGTGATTTGACTGATATTTATTGCGATATTTATTGCAATTCATTGATATTTTAGGTATTGGATTTTTATAATGTTGACAGTTTTATATCTATGAACATTTAAAACAAACTGGTAATTGTTTCATCATTTAGAAACCTCATCATGATCTAGCTAGATATTTATGCAACATTTCTCAGATATACAATTATTTATATGGTGTCCGTTCTTTTTGGACATGTCCGAAAAAATACACACCGTTTGTTGACATTAATGGCCGTAATTTTACGAATTCAAAATCTTCAAACAATTTTACCGTTTCAGGGCATTGAAATAAATCCAATGGCAAAGATGATAATTTGTGCTGGACTGGGGTTCGAAGCCAGATTTTCTGCTTTGGGCCAGCTGTCACCTTAACCAATTAGGCTATCCAGGCACTCTTCCTTTCCAACCCAAATTCTCATCTTGTAGCACACTATGACTGTAGTGATCCCTGCCAATTTGATTCCACATGCTCACAGTATATAGTGGATTCCCACAAGGGATCGCGCATATTAATGTGTATACATTGAAATTATCAATTGCCTTTTGGTGCAGAAATACAAATTATTTATATAGTGGCTTTTTGGACAGGCTGTGAGCAAGTGGAGTGAAATGGGCAGGGATCTGTACAATCATAGTGTGCTACAAGATTAGAAATTGGGTTGGAAAGGAAGAGTGCCTGGATAGCCTAATTGGTTAAGGTGACCACTGGCCAACAAAGGGAAATCCGGGTTTGAATACCAGTCCAGCACAAAGTTTCATCTTTGCCACTGGATTTATTTGAATGCCTTGAAACGGTCAAAATGTGTAAATATTTCGAATTTGTAAAATTATGTCTGTTAATGTCAACAAATGGTATCTGTTCTTTTGGACATGTCCGAAAAGAACAGACATCATATAAATAATTGTATATCTGCCACAACAGGCAATTGACAATTTCAATGCGGTCGCATTAATACGCTCCATCCCTTGTGGGAATCGAATACAGGATACGAGCAAGTGGAATCAATTGGGGAGTGGGCACTACAATCATAGTGCTCTACAAAATGAGAATTTGGGTTGCAAGGGAAACATTCCTGGATAGCCTAATTGGTTAAGGTGACCTCTGGCCCAAAGCAGGAAGTCTGGGTTTGAATCCTGGACCAGTACAAATTTTCATCTTTGTCATTGGATTTATTTCAGTGCCCTTAAACAGTCAAAATGTTTAAATATTTCGAATTTTCTCTGATAATATTCCATTATATGTAACCAATCATCAGCATAAAGGCAAAGGTTTACTGTCTGCCAGGTCAGTAGTATATATCATGAACAACAAAGGTGCTAACACTCTTCCCTCATGCACTTTACTTCTGCTTCTATCTAGCCAAGATAACATATTGTGTCCTATGTAAACAATAAATTCTCAAACCAATTAAAAACAGTGTTTAAAGCAGTTTATGTTTGTATGTTTATATTAAAAATGGTGTTGTGTAGAATTTGCTGCATTTCTGTATTGAAGAAATGGGTCCACCTGATTGACTTGATCAGTAACTTACAATATGTTATTAGTGTGAGTGATATGAGATGGTAATTTTCTGTATTAATTCTGCTACTATTATTGTAGACAGGTATGACCTGTTATTTCTTCCAAGGAATCTGCGGAATATTGTGGATAAAATGCAACCCACTAAGTTGCAAATTCTAAATAGTTTAATAATAAAGGTAACAACTCACTTAATATTAGTACTGAGTAATTAAGAGGAACATAAATTAAAATCACACACATGCACATGCACACCTTTTACTAGAACTTTCTATATAGATATCCAGCTGCAAATTCTGTATATAATATTACAGGAATCACATTAGGCACTGCAGCTTTCTTTTGTTTTTGTTGTTTCTTTCTGCCACTGACTATCAATATCAATCACCTTGCGTGTCACAAGAACTGTACTCAATCAGTACTTCTGATTCTCTCCTAACAAATAAATATTTGTTTCTGTCTCCTCCTTGAAAGTGAAATCAAGTATCTCTGCTTTTGCTTTAGTATCGTCAATTTTATTTGTGTGATCCGTGAGTGTCGGGACTCTCTCTTTGGTTATCACTGATAATCTTAATATATGACCAGAACTTCTGTGGGTTTTGTAAGATCTTTTGTTGTTGGAAATAACTACACTCAGTTTTCCACCTGTTATACAGAAGTTACTCTTGCCTTGTAAGTTCCTTCACAGTGACTGTACACCATGGAATATTCCTTCCATCATATTCTGTTTTACTGGGTACATACATATCAAGTACATATTCTTCTATTCTGAAGCCACAGATCTTGTACATGCTTGTGCTCAGATATAAAAGTTTTGAGTTTCTCAAAATATTAACAATGGAAAATACGATAGGAATATCAATAATGGGGGGTAGTTTACAACTCACCGTAAAGAGGCTCACAGAGCTGCTGACAGACATGAAAATAGATGATCACATTAACACAACTTAACACACTTAACGAAGGCCGTGGCCAAAAATTTAACTTGCGTGAATGTGATTTTCTATTTTCATGACTGTCAGCAGCTCAGCGAGCCTCATTACTGTGAGTTGTTACCTATCCACCATTACTGATACTCCTATCAGTTTTGAGTTTGTCGTTGAGATTTTATATTACAATATTTTTATCTAGCTTGGTAATGCTAGCTATGTAAAGTAGCATAATTTTTGTTACATATTTTTCATAGTGTGCTGTCATATCTCATGGACACTAATACTAGTTTCAGTTTGAAAATGCTGGAAGTGGTGATATCTGTCTCTTGCTGTTAAGATAAAATGTTTACATTGTTAGTGAGCTTTCAAACTATCTGTTCTAGGTAGTTTTGAGGATCATCAGTAATGTTTTACAGGATGTATTGACACACACACACACACACACACACACACACACACACACACACAATATTTACATAATTGTAATTATCTCAGTTAGTTTTTTGACAATTAAATTCTCCTTCACTCATAACATTGTGATTGGGGAACCTACACACTCAGTTTTCTCTAAAGTTTTCAGTTACTTTATTTGGGGAGGGGGGTGAGGTGTTGAGTCTAATGACTAATAAGGTGATACATTTTCTAATTTATATCCACTTTTGATACAGAGTCCTTTTTAACAATTTCACATGCTGCTTCAATCTCTCTTGCAATTAATTTGAATGTTTTAATAATAGTATGTAGATCGCAAACAACTCACTGTAAAGGCGAACATTGATAATTTTCATTTTCTTCATAGCAGTTTTTTGTTGTTGTTTATAATTTTCTTGCATATTTCTTCTAGATTAAAATGATCATATGTCTTTATTGGGCAGAAAAGACAGTTGCATTTTTGCAAGTCTTTCTATTTGCCACCATATAGGCTACCTGCTTATGGATGATGTAACGATGATGACTACAACACGCAACACTTAGTCTCTAGTTGGAAATCGAACCTGGGCCATCTGTAGTAGTTAGTGACACCATTCACTGACTGATGAAGGGTGGCCATTACGTTTATTTAATAGGAAAATGAACATGAAATAAATAAAAAAATCTGAAAGTGATAATAGAACAAAAGTACATTGTATTTGACAAATAGCATTTAAAAATCTTAGTATGGTCAGAACCAGTAGTAATAAATAAATAAAATATAAAAAAATCAGCTGTGATGGAGAGCCTTTCCAATGAATTACATATAGTTTACAGCTGTAGAACAGCATAGAAAAGAAATATTAAATAGGACAAAAATTGTTAAGTTGGTAGTACTTTTAACAGCTGAATCAGAAACCACACGTAACTAAAGCCTGTAAATTGGGGAAGAAATTGTTTGCTAATTTGAGCACCTTTCCTGTTTTTGTCACATCACATCATCAAACCCAGTGGCAGTATACCATAGTTGAGGATATTAACTAAAACCATGCTAGGTGTCATTAATAACACACTGATCATTAAAAAAAAGTATAACCAGAAAATGTGTGGGAGGCGTAGCCTTAAATACTGATGCATACGCTTGAAGACTTGGAAGATAAATATGTCAGTGCACTGTTTAATTGTATTCTTTCTATGGTCTCATTGAATCACTTTAGTAGTCTGTCATCTTCCTCAGTACATGCATGTTTCACTACTTCCACGTTGCCAGGTATCTGTTCATTCATTATTATGTTTCCCCTCTTTCTCTGTGTTAATATTCTTTTCACTGTGTGTCATTTGTGTAGTATTTATCAAATATTATTTTCTTATTTTTCAGTTTCTTTATATTTTTTTCTAATGTTCTGATGTTTAATGAGAGTATGATGGTGTAGCTGTAATGGACTGTAGTTAAATGCCACTTCCTGTTTGACACTATCCTCTGTGTCTTTCTTTTTGATAATTGTTCTTTATTCAAGCTCTATTTATTCTTCCCTGTACTTCAGGATATTTTTGATTGTGTCTCTTCTGAGAGTCTTTCAAAAGCATTTCGGTTACCTATTTGTGTTGTCTTGTGACTGTGCTACTGTCTTCTAATGCTATAATTTTGTGGTAGACTTTTGTAGATTTTATCATTTGAGATTTTTATCATAGCTCTTTTTTGTTAAAGTTGTATGTCCTGATTGTTTCATTATTTTTATTTATCTGTTGTTTAATATAATGTGGTTTATTACTACCATCTCAATTTTTTCAAGCCATATCTGTAATATGATGTGTAGGCTTATTTTTTTAGTTTTATTTTCTTATATGTGTTTAGCCAGTAACACTAAGTCATTTGCAAATCCTAAGCAATTAATTTTGTTTTCTTTTATCTGGATTTGAAGTTTTGCAGGATTTTCCTTGTACCATTCTTCATTATGTTTATATGATGTTAAACCAAACTCTCTCAACTTCATTCGGAAGTGGAAAGTTTGACGATTGTAGAAACTGAAATATTCTGAATTTCTTAAAAAAGTGAGACCATTCAGTGCCTCAGAAAACACCAAGAGAGGAAAAGGAAATTATATGTCATGCAGTATTAAAATTTTTTATGAAATTAATATAAGTAAGATTGGGAAAAAACTGTGGAAAAGAATCAAGATTGATATAGAAATGGGTGAACATATTCCCATGAGATTATAATTATAACCTGTTATGTCCTTTTAATGCAGAAACTACTTACTATATGAGTACCAAACCTGGGAGCATTAATGTCCAGAGTATGAAGTGCATGATTTATAGCACCACCACTGTTTCAGTCAATCATAGTGATCCAAAGTCTCACACACCTGACAAGTTGTGGTGCACTTGTTACCATCTCAACATTAGCTTGGATAAAAGGAGCAGGGTATTATTGGTAAATCTCTATTATAAAAACAACAGTAATGCTGGAGCTGCACTTTGAGAATATCACTGGCTAAAAGGATTACGGAGGGGTCCTCTTTCTCCACTTGCAGTGCGGAGTGTGATGAAGAAGTTTGAATCAACTGGAGAACTGGAAATTGTTCTTGCAGGATGATGACAACCGGTTGCACCACGGGTGGTTGATGAAATCACTGTTGCTATGGCAGACAACACTGAACACAATTCCCAATCATCAAACATTGTGTGTGCTGTGTCATGACAGTTTGAACATCCCATGGTCCACTGTACAGAGCCGTGCTTCGAACCATTCTCAAATGGTTTCTGTACAAGTTCCATATAATACAGCAGCTTGCACTGCAGGACACACGGCGATGTGTTGATGTCGGTCCCCACTTTCTCACAAGTATTGAAGTTGAGGAGGTCTGATCCTTAGCTGTTCTATGGACAGACAAACTTTCTTTGAATTCAAAGAATTCTTGGGTGTGGGGCTCTTCACTCGAGTCGCTGTACATGAAGTTCTTCTGTATGGTGAATTTGTCACCTCATGGTGTGGCTTCACAGCTACATTCATCATCAGCCCATTCCTATTTGAACAGGTTGGTACTTGAGGACGAAAGAAGTGCAGAGTGACTGGTCAGCATAACTGTGATACGCTTCACCAATATCATACCTGCCCTGCAGGAGAGTGATGTGTCCTACTCAACAGTTTTCATGCAAGATGAGATCCCACTGTACATCAGATGTGAAGTTGAACTGCTTCTCCAAAACACATTTGCAAATGATCGAATTATCAGATGATTGTTTCCAAATGCTTGGCTGACACGATCACTTGGTCTCACTCCCTGTGAATTCTAGTTATGGATCTATCTGAAGGAAAGGGTTTATCAGGGGAATATTCATGTGTGTGCCAATCTGAAGCATATCATATGTAGAGAGGTATTCAGCATACCTACAGGCATGCTACATTCTGCAGTGCAAAATACAATTCTATGCTTTTAGACTTTCTTGACACTGATGGGCACCATATTGAGCCCCTTTCGTAACATTAAGAAAATGGTATTATAGAAGGAAACTTTCCTAGTGGGATAAATATGTATAAAAATAGAAATCAGATAACTTACCCAAAGCACAGGATCGTCGACAGATACAAATAAAAGCACACACATACATGTGTTTGGGTGTGTTGCGCTTGTTTACCTTTCCTTTTTTCCCCTTAAGGTAAGTCCTTCCACTCCTGGGATTGGAATGACTCCTTTTCCACTTCCTTAAAACCCGTATCCTTTCCTTTCTCCCCTCCTTCCTTCCTCTTTTTCCTAAAGAAGCTACCAACAGTATGTGTGTTCATGTGTGTTTTTATTTGTATCTGTCGACGAGCCTGTGCTTTGAGTAAGTTATCCAATTTCTATTTTTTATACATAATAAAATGGTATGTAATAGTTTGATGTACCTACCATAGCAGCACATTAAAAGTGTTTCAATTGAATTGATTCTACATTATTTTTCTTTCCCATGTTGTTGAAGTTAATGCTGCAAATGTTTGGTAATGGTACGGTAATTAGTTACTGTGTTACAATGTGTTAAATCTAATGTGTTAATAGTTTAAATCTAACAAACCTTATTATGTGAGAACCCTGCTTACAAGGGGAGGGGGGGAGGCGCTGCTCAGTCATATTGCTGATGGAGATGGATGAAAGAGTGATTGAACATATAAGCAATGTATATTTGTCGTGTTTCTTACTGACTTTAACAAATTATCGTATTCATTTTAACTATTTTATCTTTAATATTATTTACAGTAAAGTTTTTCAATTTAGTTTGAATTTTGGATGTGGTCAGATATAAAATTGGAGAAATGTTGGTTGAAGTGAAGCAGATTTTGAGAAACTGAATACATTGTGAAGTGTAAAATTAATATCATCAAGAATATAATAATGGGAAATCCAGGTTGGAGTTAATATAGTAAGGACAGTTTACAACTCATCGCAAAGACGTGGCGACGAGCTGCGACAGGTACATATAAAAGAAGACACACACATACAACACTTTCAGCTATCGGCCACGGCTTTCTTTAGAAATCAGAACACTCACGTAATCACACAGGAACACAACACAGTCATACAACCATCACCTCCGGCTGCTGCACTTCGAATTCGAAGGTAATGGTTGTATGACTGTGTTGTGTTGTGTGATTGCATGAGTGTTCTAATTTCTGAAGAAGGCCATGGCCGATAGCTGAAAGTGTTGTATGTGTGTGTCTTTTGTATGTGCCTGTCGCAGCTCGTCGCCACGTCTTTGCGGTGAGTTGTAAACTGTCCTTACTATATTATCATCAAGAATAGGGACATGTAATCATATCTGTAACTAATAACAAAAATGAAACATTTCAAAAGTTTTGGCTGGGAGATGGAGGAGGTTCAATGAAGTGCAAGGCAATGATTTCTATATACCATTTATCACAATCAGTAGCAACCTCTTGAGGTGCCAAGCTAAGAGGGGTGTCAAATTGGAAGATTTGTACATCATGTGTATTACAATTATAAATGAAATCTGACAGGTGAAACTATATTAGAGAAAGGAGGAGAGGGGTGGGCAATTGACTCTATATCAGAGATTACCCATCACTATTTGACTTTGTCTTTATTTGCAATAGTATTACTGATTTAAAATTCTACTGAACAACAGTTGTATTGTTAATCTGTTTATCCATTTAAAATACACATTAATTTGTGATGTTTCTCTTTTCTTGAGAGCTTGTGCATCATTACTGGTATTGTTTTTGCATTGATTGTATTTATGTTACAAAATAGAAAACAGAGATATCATGTATTTTACATCATAAAGTTCCTATTTTGTAGATTGCTAGAACATGGATAACAAGACTGAAAATAATATTAATGTCATCATAGGGAAAACATGTTTGAAGAAAGAAGATTAATAGTCTGAGATATTAATTTCATTTTGTTAATATCTTTGGTTTCTAATTACATTATTAAATGATAATTGTTGCACATCAAGAAAAGAAAACAACAAAAATTGATTACTACATGTGTTCCTGTTAACAATACAGTTATAGTTTATGAATGTGAAATAGATGGGAATGATTTTGATCTGTCACACATTTGGGAGAGTTGTTTTTAATTCATTGTTAAAGAGGAATTGATTCTGTAAAACAGAAAAGTTTAAATTATTTCAATTAGTAAGATAAGTGGATATTCTATAGTTTCATTCAGCAATAGATGAGGATATAACAAATTATTAAGTACTTACAATACCTGATAACGCAAGTCAATTTTTTAATCTGCTTTTCTCTGACTTCATCTAAATAATTCATTTCACTCTTTGGCCTTACGTTTTCTTTCTCTTTGATATATTTGTGCATCTGTTTGGATTTTTATGGTATGAGTCCAGCTCTGTAGCTCAATTTTAGCATTGCTGACCACCATGAAGTAGTGTCAATTCCAAAAGGCTTGCAATTAATGCAGCACCTGGCCACTAAAAGCCGTACTATTAGTTCATTTCATTTTTCAGTAATTAAATTTTTATAGCATTTTCCATTGGAAAATGTAATGCTGTTTCCTTGCAAGTTCTAGAAGGAGTTGCGAGAATGAATCTTAAATGAGTTTAGGGCTTGTAGGCTTTATCGTGTCGTTGTACAAGGCTCAGCTTATTAGTTGGATTTTGATACACTTCGACTCCTTATAGCTAGCCTCGCTTTATTGTGATTTAAGAGTTAACTGTAATACCAAGTTTGTTTTGAGAATATGATATGATATTTTTGATTTGAGTACTGAATAATTTTATGATTTTGTCTAAGAATACCTGAGTAATGTATGTATTCACTAAATTGGATTGTTGTATTACTGCAGAAGACCTGATTTTATCTGAAGTGTACTCACTACATGGAGACATTTTTTGAGAGTGACTATCACACACTCACATATACCCTGCACATCTTAACTTCTACAACAAAATTACATGTTTTCCTCCTTTTCCTTCTCCCCTCCTATTAAAGATGTATCAACTATTTCATATGGAATGTGCTGAGACCCCCACTAAAAAGCATTGTTCATTACCCTGCAAAAGATAAGTAACTTCAATTTTTTTTTCAATTTCCTGGAAATCCTAATTTCACATTCTGAATACAATTCCAACACCCTTTTTTTTTTCATCTGCCTTGTTACTTCTTAATCTCTCTTACATCATCTTAAATGTAAGCACAATAGTCTGTGACGTGAAAGTTTTCGTTGCCTGGACTAGAAATTCATTCAACCATTAATTCATAATGGACTGTTTATTTTGTAAGTAAAACTGTGATCAGCTTCACTTTTATCACATTTACAAAGTTATGTCAGTGTCAAATAATGTAATTCATCAATGCATATTACTTATCATTATTCTGTCTGGAAAAACCTATGTATGATTTTGCATGTTGGTTCATTTCATACAAATCTCTGAATCTGTACAAAACATTTTTATGTGGTAATTCTAAGCCATAATGTAGAGATTTGAATTGAAAATAATTATTATGAAATTGTTTGGAGTGTTAGAGATGCACGATGCTAGACTTGTCAATGGTCATTCACATCCGGTGGTGACAAAGAAAGGCCTTTTAGTATGCTAACTGTATGCTACTTGTTATACAAGACTCCAAAGATAGATAATTGAAACAAATAATTTATTTTCTTTCTGGAAGTAAAAAATTTTAACATCATGTTGTAGACCACAGTTTTTCTTCAGGAACAACAGAAAAGTAGTAAGTGATAAAATTCCTTCCTTTCCTTATTTTGCTGGGGTTGTCAAAGAGAAAAAGCTTTGTAAAGGTTTGAAATTATGTTTAAAGTTTGCTGCTAAGTGCTCTCATTCCCAGATAGTGGATGAAGAAATTATGTCACGAAATGGGGCTGTGTTGGATCCCCCCCCCCCCATAATATATATATATATATATTATAGAAGAAAAATTCCTAGCAGGAAAAATGTATATAAAAAAGTATATGGAGATTTCTTGCCAGGCGAAGGAGAACAGGTAGTGATAGTCACAAATAAATAAAACACACACACAAACACAAACACTAAAACGTTAGCTTTCGCAGCTTATTTGCTTCTTCAGGCAGAAGGGAAGGAGAGGGAAAAGGAAATAATGAGGGTTTTAAGGGAGTGGGTAAGGAGCCATTCCAATCCCGGGAGAGGAAAGACTTATGTTGGGGGGTAAACAAATACACACACACACACACACACACACACACACACACACACACACATACAAACCCACCTAGGCAGACATACTGAGACGAAAAATTGCTAGCAGGAAAAATATATATATAACAAGTAGATGAAGTTTACTTACGAGGTGAAGGAGCATAGGTAGTGATAGTAACATAAATAAAACACACACACACACACACACACACACACACACACATATTCTGTCTTCCTGTTGCACACCTGGTCTCAACCTCCACTAAATTCAAATTCCCGCCCACCATCTTTAACATCTTTGCCTCGGTTCTCTGGACAGAGCCTTTGCCTCAAGTGGTATCTCTGTCCAACATCTTTGCTTTCTACAGTATGTCTGCCTAGGTGTGTTTGTGTATATATATATATATATATATATATATATATATATGAAACGATTATTAAGACGAAAAATTCCTAGCAGGAAAAATAAAATATAAAAAATAGACGAAGATTACTCACCAGGCGAAGGAGCACAGGTGTGACAGCATCACAAATAAATAAATGAATACACACACACACACAATCGCAAGCTTTCGCAACCCAGTTGCGTCTTCAGGCAGTAGGGAAGGAGAGGGAAAAGGAAATGATGAGGGTTTTAAGGAAGGGGGTAAGGAGCCATTCCAATCCCGGGAGAGGAAAGACTTACCTTGGGGGAAAAAAAGGAGGGTAAACAAATGCACACATGCCCACACATTCACACAGACACAAGTACACCTAGGCAGACATACTGTAGAAAGCAAAGAAGTTACGTTATAGAAGTTAAGAAGTTAGACAGAGATACCACTTGAGGTATCTCTGTATCTCTGTCACAAGTGGTATCTCTGTCTAACTTCTTAACTTCTATAACGTAACTTCTTTGCTTTCTACAGTATGTCTGCCTAGGTGTACTTGTGTCTGTGTGAATGTGTGGGCATGTGTGCATTTGTTTACCCTCCTTTTTTTCCCCCAAGGTAAGTCTTTCCTCTCCCGGGATTGGAATGGCTCCTTACCCCCTTCCTTAAAACCCTCATCATTTCCTTTTCCCTCTCCTTCCCTACTGCCTGAAGACGCAACTGGGTTGCGAAAGCTTGCGATTGTGTGTGTGTGTGTATTCATTTATTTATTTGTGATGCTGTCACACCTGTGCTCCTTCGCCTGGTGAGTAATCTTCGTCTATTTTTTATATTTTATATATATATATATATATATATATATATATATATATATATATATATATATATATATATATATATATATATATAAAAATAGAAAAGAGATGACTTACCAAAAGGACCGGCTCGTCGAGAGAAACAAATAAAAAACAAATAAAATCAGACACAAACACACATACAAGCTTTCGCCACCACTGGCAGCTTCTTCAGGAAAAAGAGGGAAAAAGGGGAGGAAAAGGGAAGGATATGGGTTTTAAGGAAGTGGAAAAGGAGTCATTCCAATCCCAGGAGTGGAAGGACTTACCTTAGGGGACAAAGAGGAAGGTAAACAAATACACACACACTCAGACATATCGAAACGCACATCGGTGTTTGCGTTTCGATATGTCTGAGTGTGTGTGTATTTGTTTACCTTCCTCTTTGTCCCCTAAGGTAAGTCCTTCCACTCCTGGGATTGGAATGACTCCTTTTCCACTTCCTTAAAACCCATATCCTTCCCTTTTCCTCCCCTTATTTCCTCTTTTTCCTGAAGAAGCTGCCAGTGGTGGCGAAAGCTTGTATGTGTGTTTGTGTGTGATTTTATTTGTTTTTTATTTGTTTCTCTCGACGAGCCGGTCCTTTTGGTAAGTCATCTCTTTTCTATTTTTATTTTTGTTTATCCCACCGGGAAAGTTTCTCTCTATAATTTTCGTTATATATATATATATGTGTGTGTGTGTGTGTGTGTGTGTGTGTGTGTGTGTGTGTGTGTGTGTTTGTGTTTGTGTTTGTGTTTGTGTTTGTTTATGTTACTATCACTACCTGTGCTCCTTCGCCTAGTAAGTAAACTTCATCCACAGGCACCAGTTTTCTTAAAGAACACAGTTAATTAGTATTTGTTTTTCCCCACAGCCTAATGGATATCTGGTGTTTGAGGACTTAGCCATTAGCTACCCTTTTGTAAATCCCATTTGATTACCTGACAGTGTGTTGTTGTGCTTGCTCTAATACTCCAATCAGTGTTTTATTTATTCATTCCTTTACTTTTAATGTATAGGATAGTAAAGTAATTGGCTTAAAAAACAGGAAATAATCTGGTCTTTTGGCAGCTTTTAATACTAGTACCATCCTGTTGTTAATTTGTTTATTTGAGCCAGTCTACTCCAGACTTAGCTTATCAAGGTAGGTAATATGCGTTATGATGGTCCAGTACTTGTAATTTGTATCAGTGACAGGGACACTGAGTAATTTGTATTAGTGGCAGTGATACTGATTGTATACTTAAGAATTTTTCACCCACTTTTTTCTTTTCTACCTCCCACTACTCTCAAGACATTTTCATTGACTGATGAAAAGTTTTCGCTTGAGAAATATAGTTTTCTGTGTTATCATTTACTTCTGTACTCCCTGTCTGTGTCACCCATTGTCTGTAGCATTTACACTTTCTCAATAACTTCCCTTCTGAAGTTCATCCAGTATTCATCTTCATGAGGGACCCAAAGTTTCGCCTTCACAAAAGAGAATGTTAAATAAGTAGTTTACATTCTGTCAAGTGTCTGGCACAGGGTGCCACAATAGTGATAAGTACTAACATGTAATACAGATCTGATGTGTGTGCAGCTACTTTCTAGGTGATTTACATACTGATTTGTAGTGTCATCAAGTTTATATATATTACCAATTGTGTTTCTGTTACTCTTTATACTCGTTGTTGGGTCCCCATAATTTAGTGTGAAGAGAATTTATTCTTGTATTGCTTTCCTAAGTTTCTTATTTCCTGTACCAAATGGGTTTCCATTATCATTGCAGTTGACAGACAGAACATATGATATATTGTAGTCAGCCATTTTCCTGAATGCTTGGTTATTGCTTCACCTGAATGTTTAACCCCTGAGGTTTAATTCAGCATTTGTTTACTCTGTTTCATGTTGCACAACAGTATCCATCCTCTTGATCATTCGTGATTGCTTTTTATTCATAGTGTTTCAATAATTGTATGGGCTTTAACCAGATTACAGTAATTGCACACTAAACAATGTTGTGAATTGGTAATATGAATGGATCTCTCATATTATCTTTAGTCGTTGCATTCTACTGGAGTATACTATTAACTTCCATTGTCCAGTATGGTATAGTGGTCAGCATGTATTAAATTAACAATATCAGGTGGCTTTATTGTACTCAGTTGAGTATTTTGGATCTTTCAGTGTTATGTGGTCATATCTCAGTTGCCAAAACTGAGGTTTGCTTCCAGGGTTCTGACTTGTTTGTTTCTGGTCTGGTGTAGTGGTGGTGGAGTGAAATTTTGATGCAGGTATTCCATGAAAGGTTGATAATTTCAAATTCTTGTCAGGTCTTCAGTGTGATCAAACTGTCATCTGCACACATGATCAAACTGTCATCTACACGCAATATCTCTAAGGTCCACCTGGTTGCCATCACCAGGTGGGAAAAAATATTGCCCATCTCGCCCTGATTAATTCAAGCTGTGAACAAACAGAATCTTCATATGCAACAAAAATATGAAAGTGCATGCAGCAAGTAAAACACACATGTGCTTACTCATGCATGTTGCTTTCTGCTGCAAGAGAGCTTCCAGTTCTACAGCGCACTGTCAAAAAACAATATATATCCCTAACAATTATTACTCATACCCATCTGAATCAGTTGCCTTTGCTTCCTCATAACTGGTAAAACTGGATTACAAGTATTACTTATCGAGTATCCATTATCACAGTTAATGATAATATATGTTTGTCTTATTCCACGTATTCTTTTAAAACGTTATCCCAGAAACAAGAGGCATTTTCAACCACTTTTCTCTCATCATATAACTTTCTCTGAAAGACAGTGTTCACTTACTGTGGATTTATCAGACTGCAATAATTGTGTATCGCGATGATGTTCAAGACATCTGTCATTGCTGGTACAAATAATTCAGTCAATGTATGTTTTACCACTCACTCATGGTATTTTGTAAATGCCTGGCTTACTCAGACATAAATCATCATTAACAGAGCCTAGAAGTGCTCTAATCTTAGTGTAACAGGAATGCTGATGTGTGTGGGCATGTGGCAATATGTGGAATTTAAACAGGATGATGTGGCTTAACTTTGCATTTACTGACTTTAAATGTGCATTTTCGAGAAGGCAGTCAGAACAAGGAAGGTGGAATAACTGCCCCTGTGGAGAATGGCTACAGGTGAAGTGAAATTAGCCATAGTTAATAGTCAGGACATCCTATCAGGGTGGGGACACCAGATTGAAGAAGGAATCTGGTGGAACTACCAGAGTGGTAAGGCGTTGTGCCTGGCGGCCACGTGATTGCATGGAGCTAATTGATTGGTGGGCCAATAGTGCAGACTGTTACGGGGTAGTGTACCCTGGTCAGCAGTACTGAACCACCACGCAGGGCTGAGGCAGCAGGCACATGGACAGACATGTGATTGACAATGTCCAATGCACAGCTGGTCACTGCTGGCATGGCAGAAAAATAAGAATTTCCCACTCCAATATGTAGTTGTCAATGTACTAAAATGGTGGCCATGCTCTGGGCAGGGGGAGATATTCAATTACATTAGTTTACAGGTAGAAAATACATCTGCTTTCATGTCCACCATCCCCACCAAAAAAAAAAAAAAAAAAAAAATAAATAAATAAATAAATAAATCATACCTATTTTTTCATACATGTTCCCAGAAGTGTGTTCACTTGGTTTAGGTAGATATCCAAACTCTCAAAGCATATTTCTAACCTGTCTGTCCCTATAGCCTTTATGATTGAACAGAACCTTAAGTTGTTGCCGCTCTTGCAGTGAGTTCTCAGAGTCTGAGATAGCATACAGTCTTTTGATGATGGTCTTTAGGACTTTTGGACATTGGAAAGGTGGTTGACAGCTGGTTGCATGTAGTCACACTGTCTGCTCAAAGTGCTTGTCATTAAATAAAAAAATATTTAAAAAAATAGGTGAATCTCAGTACATGGCAGCAGAGCTTCATCATTTCCATATCTAGTTCTTCATTTATTGAAATCAATGACACTTGAGAGAAATCTGAGTAAGACACCTCCCATTGAAACTTACATGTACATCAGAGGGACCAAGATGAAGTGGCTTGTGGTGCTGCATAAAATCCATGGAATTGGAAATGTGGTGTTCACATTTACCCACATGAGGGCTGAGCCGACACTAGAAATTTTGCTGAGCTGTAAGGTGGCATATTAAAATTACTAACAGTCAGGTGTAATGGGAACCTTGTGAACCTTTGAAAATCTGTATAATCTAAGTGGAATGGCTGCACCAGGATGAAGTTTTTTTAATAATGTCTTCAGATAAAGAGCTATAATGCAAGTGTGAAGTTGTTGTCTTTTTTTTTGCAATCCATAGCATCCTTCTGTAGTATGCAATACAATGGATCCTTAAGTAAATCATACATTTTACTTAAATATTGTTGAAATGAGATAGAATGGCTGGCCAGTACTTACCATTGTGCTGTACTGCCGATAGTATCGGCGGTACAGCACAATGGTAAGTACTGGCCAGCCATTCTATTCATTTCAACAATATTTATTATCTCTGAGGAGAATTTTCATCATTAATCGAATACATTTTACTTACAAAGTCAGTGTTGCAGATTATAGCACTTCTTGGCTGCGTTAAAGACAATTTAGGTCTGAGGAAGCCTGTTGTGTTAAAGATAATTTAGGATTGAGGAAGCCTAAAATACCATGTCAGTGGAATAAAACATACAATGGCCAAACTATTCATACTGTCACAGTCACAGAGGGATCGAACTTAATTGCTATATGTGATTATTGCAGCCTGATAAATCTGTGGTGCCTAAACACAGTTTTGCAGAGGGACATAGCGTTTCATATAATTAGTCACATTACTCACATTACTAGGATTGTATTATAAAAGAATCTGTTGAAATCAGACTAACAAACAATCTCATTAATTGTGGTAACTGGTATCTGATAAACCTTGAAATCCAGTGTTATGAGATGTGAAGAAACAATGGCATCTGAATCAAACGGTTATGAGTCATAATTTTTACCGATATATTCTTTTTCAACAGTATTCACTCTTGGAGGCACTGCAACTTATCTTTCACGAATGGACAGCAGGTACAAGCCAGCCAGGTGGACCATGGAAGTATTGTATGCAGAAAACAGTTTGATTCTGCTGAAGACCCAACAAGAATTTGGTCTGTAAATATGCTAGGAAAGTTACATAGCCACTGGATGTTAATTTGCAAGTTAGCAGCCTATTTGTGTATGCTGGCGTGTAATATTTATTTACAGCTACTGCAGTTTCCTATAATCTCTGTGTTGTTTTTGTGCTTACTAAATTGAGCCCTTGATGAAGTGTGCTGCTTCCTGTTGGATCTTCTCTATGTCTTCTATTAACCCTACTCTTTACATATCCCACACTGATGAGTAACTTTCAAGTGCTGGCCGAATGAGAGTTTTGCAACCTACATCCTTTGTTGAGGGACTACATTCCTGAGGATTCTTCAATGAATCTCAGTCTGGCATCTCATCTGCCTTACCTATGATTCATTTTATATGGTCATTCCATTATAGTTACATAATAAAGGATCTTTCTATGTAAACACAGCAATTTATACTTGTTTATGTAGAGGCCAAATAGCCATTCTCTATGCCATGTGTTGGTGCAGTGCAGATCATCCTGCATTTCACTACCCTTTTCCAGTATTGCGACTTCCTGATAAAGTATAGCATCATCCAGAAAAAAGCTACATTCAATTTCCAATGTTATCTGCGAGGTCATTTATACATTTTGTGAAAAGCAGCAGTCCTATAACGGTTCCCTGGGCACACCTGAAATCATTTTAACATCTGAAAACTTCTGTCCATTTAGAATTACATACTGTGTTCAGTATGTTCAGTCACACAGTTATGTGTGAAATTCCATGTGCTTGTCAGGTGATGGTGTGGAACAGTATTGAATGCCTTATGGAAGTCAAGAAGCATAGCATCTTCCTTGGATTCCATATCTAACGCCCTCTGGGTCTTTTAGGTGAATAGCATGGGCTGGCTTTCAAATGATCACTGCTTTCGGAAACCACATTGATTCCTACAAAAGAGATTTCTGGTCTCCAGAAATTTCATATTACTCTTAACATGAAACTTGTTCCATAATTCTGCAACTGACAGACATCTCAGATACAGGACTATAGTTTTGCACATCTGATTGATGACCCTTCTTGAAAATGGGAATGACCTGCACTTTTTTTTCCAATCCGTAAAAAGCTTTTTTTACTCTAGAGAGCTTTGGTACACTGCTGATAGAAGGGGAGCAAGTTTCATTGAATACTCTGTGAATTGAATTGGTAACCCATCAGGTCCAGTGTTCTTTCCTCTTTTGATCGATTTCAATTGTTTCTCTATCCCTGTGACATTTATTTCAATATGTGGCATTTTGTAGTTCATGTGACAGGTTAGATAAGGAAGCACAATGCAATCTTCCTCTGTGAAACAGCTTTAGAAAAAGACATTTCATATTTCAGAATTTTGTGTGTCATTCTCTGTTTCAACTTCATTATAGTCGCAAAGTACTTGGATATTTCATTTTGAACTGTTTACTGATTTGATTTAGGACCAACATTTCTTATAATTTTCTGCAAAATTGGTACTCAGAGTGATATTCTCAAGGTAGTTGAATGCATCTCACATGGCAGCCCTTATGTTAATGTTGGCATTGTTTAATTTTTTCTTGTCTGCAAAACTTGGCTATGTATATATTTGCAGTAAAGTTATCTTTGATTTAGTAACAGTTTTCTAACTCGTTTGTAGAACACTTGATCTTCCCCATCTCTCATAATTTTTACTCAGCTCATACTTAATGAAAACATATTGTATAAATCACTTGAACTTTATCTACAGATGCTCAACACTGTCAGTGTTAGAAAAAAAATCTTTCAGGTTGAGCAATCAAGTACTGTGAAATCTGTACATTTTTGCTTTTGCTGAGCAGATAGCTCTTCCTACCTGTCTTGACATTTCTATTTACAGCTGTATTCATTGATGCTGCATTAGCCTTATGACCGCTGATATCCTGTTCATTGCTAAATCAGTGAACAAGTTGAGGTCTATTTGTTATCAACAGGTGTAAGACTACATCTCCACAATTTGCTTCACTATTTAACTGCTCACGGTAAATTTTGAATAACACAACACTTAGAATAATATTGCTTATTTTGGTCCCTGCCACTTGTCGTGAACAATGTCTTCCAGTCTGTATCTGGTAAGTTGAAATCCCCACCTAAAACTATAACATCTATGGGAAATATCTTCCACATTTTCCCTAAGATGTTTTTCGGCCACTACTGTTGCTATTCAGATGATCTTTAAAAAGTTACCAAGTTTGAGCCACTTGTAATGCTGACCTTCATTCACATTATTTCACATTCTACATTTGTAATAATTTCACTTGATACAATAGTATTTTTTATCATCATAAATATGTCTCCCCCTTCAGTGTTCAGCCTCTCTCTGTGGCATACATTTTGAACTGCTGTGTAGGTGCTATAACAGGTTGAGTTATATCTATCATTGCAAGTTTTTACATCTACATAGATACTCTGCAAATCACATTCAAGTGCCTGGTAGAGGGTTTATTAACCACTTTCATAACTTTTCTCTACCGTTCCATTCTCTAATTGCGCGCGGGAAGAAAGAACACCTAAATCGTTCCGTTTTCGATCTGATTTCTCTTATTTTATTGGGATGGTCATGTCTCCCTAAGTAGGTGGGTGTAAGCGAAATATTTTCACATTCAGAACTAAAAGTCGGTGATTGAAACTTCACAAACAGATCATGCCGCAATGAATAACGTCTTTCTTTTAATGATTTCCACCCCAATTCATGCAACATTTCCGTGACGCTTCCCCCCCCCCCCCTCCCCGTGATAGAACAAAACGAGCTGCCCTTCTCTGAACATTTTCAATGTCTTCTGGCAATCTCACCTGGTGAGGGTCCCACAAGGAGCAACAGTACTCCAGGAGAGGATGCACAAGTGTGATGTAGCCAGTCTCTTTGGTGGAGCTGGTGCATCTTCGAAGTCTCTCATTAGCATTTAGAAATAAAGAAGGTTGAACAGGTAAAACATTACAAGTATTGTTACAGTTTAAGACTGATGGGTTTTATTGCAAAATTATTTGTGTAACTTTATCTACATCCTCTGGGATCATGCACAATTGTATGAACACGTAGAAAATCCAAGGAAACAGAGGCATTAGGAGTAACATCACCTGTTTACTACGCCATTTGTTATGAAATGGAAGGGACTGTAGACAATTCTTGTGTGTATCAGGCTACATACAACAATGTGATTGATGTACGTGTTGCCTCATTCAGAATTCTGTGTATCTTATAAAGCAAGGGTACTTATTTACCTTAAGGGGAGTTAGAATGCCCTAGCCTGACATGTTCAATTTAGTGACTTGACTTCCTTGTATTTCAGCAACCACTGTGGCCATTGACACGAAACTTTTACAGGACATAAAAATGTATGTGCTGAGCCTACTGAACTACAATAATTGCATTTCAGACACTGCTTTTGGAAATACGATTTTTTTTATCACATGGCTAAAATTTTGTTTCTTCTTTTAGTTCAGTAGACTTAGGATATGTATGTTATTACTCCCTGAAAATTTCATTGCTCTACTCGAAGTGATTTCTGAGATTTATGGAAAAAATGCAATAGGTAATGAAAATTTTCAGGAATGGCTTCTAAAGTTTCAAAAGACGGTAACTCACTTAATACATGCTTATTTTATTTTTAATCTCTCAAAAGCTTCATGCAGCATACTGTATATCATACTCTTGATCTTTTTCCAAGTGTTGTTTTCCTTTCATCTTTGTGGACTCCTTAGTGTCCAACTGTGCTGCATTCTGTGCTTTATCAATGAGAACCTTGTTGATCCATTCAATTTCTCTGCTGCAGTTTGCTCCAGGATTAATTGATTAATTCCCATATGCTGTAGCATTTTCACTCTACCAATGTTTCCATAATAAAAGTGACAATAACATCATTGACCCCCACTTGAGTGTCTTCATTACAATAAAAAATTTTTTTGGGTAGCAAGTCCATATAAGATTATTGAACGACTCATTGGGATTTTGAGTCTGACCATGCAGACACTTATTCAGAAGTTCAGAATTTGCCATGTCTCTATAAATAGGTTTTGTGATCTCCATGACTGCTGCTGGGATGGAATGTTTGTGACTGTATGAACTGTTTGATTACTGGGCATTGCGATAATTAAACCATGATTTAGGTCCAGGAGAGCAAAGGTTGTGTACTGGTTTCGCTTTATTCAAAAAATTTTACCATTAAACACCTCATTGCTGAAAAACACTTTGTTTTGGTGTCACATTGTACTTTTTCAGAGATTTAGTATCTATTGTCACTTTTCCTTGGAAAAACATTAGCACTTCGACATACAACATGTGTTTATACTATGAAATGATATGGTACTGTTTTTGATAGTGCTACCAATACAAACACATAATTTAACTTTTATAACACAGCAATCCACAACCTTCTACATAAAAAAAAATTATTCACCCATTTATTTACCCATATAAAAATAAAAATCTTAAAATAGTAATTGTGGTAGTGGTCACTGACAATAATGCTTCCCCTACCAGTGTCTCAGGGGAAAAAGAAATTAACATTTACAGAGCTGGTCTTTGTGTTGCATCACCCCCGTCCCCCCACCCCAATGTGTGATGTTTGAACTGATATGAAATGAAAACTAGATTTGAATGTACATATTCTTCTTCTTCTTTTTTCCTAGTTGAGAAGTACTTTAGATAATGTTCAGTTCTAAATTTCAGCCATTTTATAATCATTTTTTTGTTTTGAATTTCACAACATTATGCCCTCCAAAGGTAAAACATTTTATTAATTTCTTTTTGTGTATAGAATGGGTAAGGAAGTGCTTATGACTGTACAAAACTGATTTGGGTGTCCTCTTTTGCCTGTATTTGAGTAATTAAAAAACACAAAAGCAATAACACAGAATACAATAAAATATGTAGGAGATTTTGTGATAGGTGAACATACAGCGAAAAGTTATAGAGGGCAATATACGTTAGTCACATCTAAACATATTTGATGTAGCTTAGTAATCATATTGATCATCATATTAAGATGTATGTAGTTTTCTTAAATTAGTGTTCTTGTAAATTTGGTAACTGATTTTATTATTTCACAGAACTGTTACCACACTGTGTAAGAAGCTTCCTGAAATTTAGGAAGTAGTTGACAATATTTCTGAAATAATGATCTACTGTAAAAGTGATTAACTTTTACAGATGTTATATCCTGCAGTAAAAAAAGTATTGACTTTTGCGGCAGCAAGTGTAATGTGATGAAGTTCATTGAAATTTATTGATAGAATGAAATTGTGTAGTAGCCCAAGATTTAACATATCATTGCCTTTTGCAGGCACTGATCTTAATAGTTGTGCTGTCAAGACCAATCAACGGGATAACTTAATCAGTAAGAGCATTGTCTACAAGAAAGAAGATTTTGGGTTTGGTACACAGTTTAAAATAATTGGAATACTTTAACACAGTATACATTTAATTGATGTGGCGTGGAGGGTAAGTGTATGATGAATCAAAAATCCTCAGCTGGACTAAGGATTTTTGCTGTCACTTACTGCTTTTTGCACTTGAGGTAATGATTCTTTAATGTGTAAAACCACAAAATGTAGCTATCAAATTGTATGTCCCCCTATAATCACCTTGATAAATTATTTCAGATATCAGAGGAATGCAAGTGATGGACCATAACTAATAAAGGGTTGTGGTGTTCAAAGCATTCTTTAGGTTGAGGATATTTCACATTCCTTTGCAGAATGAAATATTTGTTATGTAAAAATTATTTCTAGCTATTTTTTTTTTGGGGGGGGGGGGGGAGGGAATGTGTTAACATAATATGGATGGTGCCCGAACTAGGCTTGTTCAACAGTAGTTAGTCAGACGGATGGAGCCCGAGACTGACTTGTGCAACACTAAAAAATTTGTAGCTCCCATTCACAACCTGCCTTCTGTTGGTAACCATGTAAAATGAAGAAGGAAGGATCTCTGCATTGTGCTGCCACATAGTCAGTTGAGTTTTAACTATTTGTACACAACAAAAGGGCTTTGTACTCCCTGCTGTCTGTCTGAGCTCAAAACTGCTTTCGTCTTATATCGATACTGCTATCTGCCAAGTGTTCGTACTTTGTGTATTCTTGACATGGTGAATTTACATTAGAACGATGTTTTCAATGTTCTGGAAGATCATAGAAGATTAGATGTTAAACTAATCTAACATGTTTTGTGTATCAGTGAAGTAATGTCCTATTTTCTCCTCCATTGTTTTCTTGTGGGGGGAGATAAAAAACATAATTTGCTGAAAAAATTGTGTATCTGCAAATTTTAACATTTAAAAATATTTTTTTGGGAATACATAAAAGAGATTTCATTATTTCAAATGAGACAGCAAACTCAATTATTGCATTCATGGTTAGAATGTTGTGATTTTCGAAAAACTTGTTAAAAACAGCATTCAAGTTGCCCCATCCAGGGTGACTTTTGCCAATTGTGTTAATAATGTGGTATTTCACATTTGATTGAAAAATTGTACAAAGCATGGTCAGTATGATCACATTAAAATGTATTAAATACTAAATATGACCAAGTAATATATTATAAATGAGAAGGAATGGTAAATATTTCAAACTTTGCTCTGTGGTGTCATGGTACTGAACCAAAAACACTGATGATAAAACACCAAAACGCCTTTGAAGCATGAAGGATAGTTTTTAGAAACAATTTTCTTTCTTTGTTTCCATTATTTATGTTGCTCACTTTGCTACTTCTCTTACAATCCTGAAGTTGATTGGAATACAACACTCTTTACATCACCCAGCTACACTGCAAGCCATCTTCTCTGTTAATTTATTTAAATAATGATGTTTAAACCTGTAACTGAATATCATTTGTATATAACAGAATTCTGTTGTTGGCAAATAAAAATTTAAGACGAAGCCTGCAGCAGTGGTCTTCATTGTAAAAATATGTACAATAGATTGCAGTGTAGTCTTTGTGTTCATACCTAATATAAATGATTTGATGTAAACTAATGTAACGTGTTTTGTCTATCAGTGAAGTAATGTCCTATTTTCTCCTCCTCTGAACATCTAAATTGGAGCAAAAGTAGGAATGTTTTGAATAATTGCAAGCAATTATGAAACAAGTAGCCTATGTAAATTAATTTTGTTGCCCTGTATGTAAGTGTCATGATTTTTTTTAATCAGAAATCTTTTTGATTTCAATATGAGGACTTGATGTATGTGTACATATTATATATTTTTAAATATTGTACATTATTACATAAAATATAAATTCATTAACTGTTCTGACATTTGTTGTCAGTTTTACTAAAAATTGTTACATTCTCAATTGCACTGTACCAAATGTCACGAGTGTATGTATAGATAATTTTATTGGAATTATGTTGTTCACCTTATTCAATGTTATGAGTATTTTAATTTTATTTTAAAATTATGTTCATTTATGAAATATTTGTAGTCCAATTGTACAATCTAGAACATTCATTGAAAATTTTCAATGCTAAGACAGTTTAGCTGTCACAAGAAGAAACACTGTTAAATCTTTTGTTCCTGTTACATAATTTAATTTTTCTTGGGCATAATAGACTTGTCCATATGCACTTTCACATTCACATAGATAACAGTTTATAAATTGACGTTATTTCATTAAAAGTATATATATGCCCTTCCTCCCAGTTATCTCTCTGGGCAGAAAGTACACAGTTATGGTGAAGACTGTTTTAAGTTAAGTTTCATTTCATATGTCGGTAAGTACATTGTAGCCACAAGCATGTCCTAAAGTTTGAAATGTAATTATCTTTTATTTTATTTGTAAGTCATTTACTTATACAAAAAGCCTCCATATTTCTGTGTGCAGGCATTATTTTCAGATAGTTTGAAAGTAATCAAAGGAATATTGACTTTTTTAATGATGTGGATTTGTAGCATAATTTAATTCTGAATATTTTTTTCTAGGACATGTTTTCTTCAACATCTTCAAATGCCCTTTTTAATCGTTACATCTGTAATTGCCATTTGTGTGTTTATGGCACCCTATAAGATAATAACTGTAAATATTGAATGCTGATACTCAAAGCACAGTTAGTGGTTCTGTTTATTAAAAGATTATATACAAAATTTGACTGGAATCACAGCAAATATCAAGAGATAGAGGGAGCACACATTGAATGTCAATGCCTTTCAATTATTTAAAATTCACTGTCTGACAAAGGAAAAAGTTAAACACCCAAAAGGGGAGGAGAAAACAAAAGGAAACTTCATGAATTGATGTTATATCACTGAGAACAAAGGACTTTGCAGTATGAGCCCACTAGTCAGTATGACATTGCTTTTCTCTCATCTGGATGAATGCACTGATTCATTTGGCAACAGTGTCATAAAACTGTAGCATCTTCTCCTAATTGAAATGGCCTCTCTCTAACTTGTCACCAAACTCAAAGATGATGGTCATTGAAGGTAACAGCCAAGATTCATCACTGAACACTATGCAATGCCATTCATATGCAGCTCATGCTTCCAGTCACACCACCACTCCAAACACAACTGTTAGTGTCAGCCTACATTTGGGATGGTAATTCAATAGTCTGGCTGTTACTTGTGTCTCAGCAGTAATGTGGCTGACACAGAATATTGCAAGATGTTCTTACTTGTTCTTGGATGGCACATGCAGATGTGCAAGAGTTATATGGGCTTGGTGCACAGTACAGCTATCTGGCCTTGTGGTTGACCATAAATTGGTGATTATGTCAGCTTTCATGTTCCCATGCTGTCCAATATCAGGCACTGCCACATACAAATGTCCTTACAAATATGGATATTACATTTGACCAGGCAGTGAAATGGAGACTCATATCAATGTCTCTTTCAAACTCTGTCATTTATTGGTAGTGTTGTCTCATGTAGCATTTCCATGTCTTTCACACCAACAGCACAGCATGTTACAATGTTCATGCCTCATTTATTCTGTACCATGTCTGGTGTTTGAATGTTGTTGTGCTCTCAAAGTATGTTTTATGACACCAACACATGTTCTGCATTTAAATGAAAAGGGAGAAATTTATAAATGATGGGATACATAAATTTAGGGGAGCAATGTAGTCATTGGATAAGATGCGAAACCAACTTGGTCGCTAAATGAAATGCATGAGGGGTCCTGCGGGCACTTGCAAATACAAGGGGAGTTGGAAAGTAAATTTCCTCTGTTAACTGTGGTCACAGTTGCGTATGAAAGGAAAAAAAGTAGAATGAGACATTAAAAATAAGACATATCTTTATTTTTCTACATAATTTCCAAGTGCATTGAGACTTTCGGCGTACCACTTTATAAGCTTCAAAAAGCCTTCCAGGAAAAAATCAGGGCATTGCATACGGAAGAAGTATTGCATCCCAGAAAACGGTGAGTAGCGCTTTCCCTGCAGAAGGAGTGCATTTGAACTACTTTTGAACAGGTGATGACAGATGTTTTCACTCCTTGGATGCAGCCTTTGATTCAGGCGTCTAATGGTGGACCCATGTTTCATCCCCCATCACAATCAGAATGAGAAAGTCATTGCCATGTTCATGGTTGACCTCTACCCAATGGTGTATCGGTTTCTTGCACATGTGTGTTCACCTGCTGTGTCATCTTTCGCCCATAGCCATAACTTAAGTCAGGCACTCCAATCTGTAAAGGACAAATGCCCTCCTCTATCATCCAGTGGGGTGTACAAAATTCCGTGTTCTTGCGGAAAAGTGTATATTGGTACTACAAAAAGTACTGTGAATACAAGACTGAAAGAACTCAAAAGTCTTTGCCGACTGGGTAGAATTGACAAATCAGCTGTAGCTGAACATGTTTTCCAATCTGGAAATCATGAAGTGAAGTTTTCCTAAACGGAAATTTTATCTACAACGACGAACTATTATCCACGACTGTACAGAGAAACAGTCGAAATATACAAACATGGGGATAATTTTAATAGAAAGGAAGAAGCAATGAAACTTAATGACATGTGGACTGTGGCTCTTCAGAGTAGGTAGTTACGCTTTTATCTTTGACTATCGAAAGCTATGTTTTATCTTTGACAAGGCTTATCTCTGCTGCACATGTAAACACTTAACCATGCCCCCTTTTGGACAGTATTTATACCGCTCTCCGATGCCAGACTCATCAGTCGTCAAGACTCACCACTACCAATAGCACCTCTGAGGATGTCCAGCGCAGCTCTGGACGAAACGTCAGGAGCAGATACGTTTCTTCGACCACGACCACATAACCCGAAAGATTCAACAGCAATCATTTCAGCCGGTCGTGAAAGCCTTCACTGCATGGTTTGACAAATGTCTCAATGTACTTGGAAATTACATAGAAAAGTAAATATATGTCTTATCTTTAAAACCTCATTTTATTTTCTTTCCTTTCATACACAACTCTGCTCACAGTTGACAGGGGAAACTTATTTAACAAGTCCCCCTGGTATATATGTGTGTAATGCATGGCAAGGCCAACTTACCAATCTGTGCCCTGTTGATATTGTAGCGGTGGCCATTAAATCCTCCTACAGCTTCTCGTGGCACACTCCAAACTGATGTTCACGATATCACTGCAATTTTTTTTAATCACAAATATTCCATATGCCTGTCTGTTACAATGACCACCTTGCTCCATAGCACAAAAGAGACTGCTGCTTTCCAGGAATTCTGACAGAAGAACCAGTCTTCAGAAAGCTTCTCTAAAGATAGTCTTGTTGGCTGCTTCAGTGCTATTTGCCTAGCTGGTATTGTCTACTCGAGCATTGTGCAACTTTTGAAAGTTTTTGAGGCACCACACAGTTACCCCCTCGCTGGAGGCGAGGGAGCGGCAGCCAGAGGGGGAAGGGTTCATAACATTTACAGCCGTCGGACTGGCAATGGGGTGTACCAAGGAAGCAGGTGACAGTCTCACTGAACACCAATCCAGAAAAAGCTTCCTGAACAATTGCAGCAGATGCAGGAATGCCTGAATGAGGATGAGCTAGACCATGCAGACACCGAAGCCTCACTTGTGGAATGTGGGCATTTGCAGTCTTTGGAGCCATCGACATGTGTGGGCGTCACAAAAGGTGGCACCAAATGTGTAGATTTGTGTCAGGGATCTGATGGAGGTAGACAAGGCTGGAGTTTAGGTCCTGATGTAAGCGAGTGAGTATGGGGTTAGTTGATTGGGCTCATGCTAGAGCCTTGCAATCTAGTGGAGGGTGCAGGAGCAGCTGAGGCAATTGGCAATGATGTTATCAATTCCAGCCACATGACATACATTCATAGTGAATTGAGCCACAAATTCCTGCTAGCTGAACTGGGGGGGGGGGGGGTGAGATTTGATCACCGTCATTCTGCCAGAAGCCGGCACAATGGTCTGTGAATATAGTTAAATGCCACAGTGGAAGTACTTGACTGACTTGCACATGGCAAGCAGCTCCCAGTCATAGGCAACTCATTTGCGTTGTGGATCAGATAGCTTGACGAAAAAGAAAGCCAGTAGCTGCAGACAACTTTAATATGCTGCTGGAGAACCATGCCTATTGCAGTCTGGCTCACATTGGTGACAGTACCAAGAGGGGTTGAGACCTGGGGGTGCATCGAAGGACTGCCTCGGCAAGATCATACTTCTTGCACTCAAAGTTCGCTCTCATGCTAGGGGTCCACAATATGGCCCTGCTGACTGTGGTCCATGGTCCATGCAATGCAGTCATTAGGAATTCCTAGATGGAGGTTGTGTTTCTTAAAAAGCAGTAAATAAATTCACCATACTTAAAAATTCTATCCTTTCCCTTGTAAGTACTAGGGTGTGGATATTTGGAGATTGCACACACTTTATTGAGCAGAGGTTGTGAGCCATGGGGAAATGAGATGTCCTTGGAACTCTACCTTTGTTTAGAGCCAGTCAAAAACGCTGCCGTTTCTGCTCGCTTCCTGCCGTGCTTGCGGCTCGCTCTCACCAGCTGATGGCTGGGAGAGGGGGGGGGGGGGCGATGATGTCACACTGCCGAGAACAAGACGTGTCGGGACGGGATGAGTCACGGAACTCATGCGTTCATGTCATGCCGGCTGGGCCGAACCGAGCTGCCTCAACCTAGTCGCCGCATGCAACTGGCCTGCATGTTCACACTGCGCACTGGGCTGGGCTGAAACGAAAAAAGGGGGAAAATACACATTTTCAATTTTCACACTGTAAAAATTGTTGACGGGATACAAGACTATGCTACATCGTTTTATGAAATTATTGTTTCCTTACAACCTTTGCCTTGCTTGTGAAAAAATAGAGAGTCTACTTTTCATTCTGTGCAAGTTCTTAGTTCCGTAATGGTCCTCAATCGATTTTGATGAAAGTATGTGGTTAAAAAATCTGATTTGTAGACACATTGTAGTAAAACATCTTATCTTTTGAATAAAACATTCATGTTTTCATAATTCGTAACAGTTATTTTCAAATGACACTCTTTAAGTATGTGCACTTGATTTACAAATCATGTATTGAAAAAGTTAGATAGCGGGCAGCTTACTGTTCTATGCATTATAGACCCTGTATTACAATGAGTGAAATGGAGCTAAAAGAACAGAAAAATTTTTGAAATGGTAGTTGCACTTATACCTACTTCCTTTCACAAGTAACTGCGAGTTACGGTGTCATGCTGTAATTGAAAGCCTACGAACTTAGCTTGTGTTGAGCTTAGCATAAAGCACTGCAGCACTGAAAAATTTGAATTGCTGACAACATTTGTCAGTCCCTCGTGATGTGTTAATGATCCATTCTCAGAAAACAATTATGAACTAATTATTCTTGGGTGGCGACCGATTACAATGGAAAACGATTTGCTACAGTTTTACATCAGATCATACTTAACATTATGGTCTTTGTACACATCATACAATTCATGGAATGTATATTTTCTGTTTGGAACTAGAAGAGAACAACAAATGAAAGTGCAAATTTGCTCTTGATGGGCTGAAATAAAATTTTCTGACATTACAGTTGACAGCTTTCTAGTTGTAGATGAAGAAGAAGCCCAAAACACTTATATTTATAGATGCATCTACTCATAATACACAGAATACACCTTTTTGAAAATTTTCACTTTTTTAGCTTTTGGAAAATGTTGTACCACAAGGTGAAAATAATTGATTACAACTTGTCCCACATAAATGCAGTACCTTCACTTCTGAGAATAAAGTAAGAATGAACTAAGTTGCTTCTAGGAACCTCTCTGAGAGGAACAACGTTTCTACAAACATTTTGCTGATTCATTTGAAGACAATTTTCTTTGTCTGTAATATTGTACTTTCGAATTTTCTACATACGCTGGTTTACTTTAGTCCAACACTGCAGAACACGGTAAAGGATGAGAAACATGTCACTTTAAATTTTTTGGGTGGGAGAATGGGTGGCTTGTACCCAGTAATAAGGAATCCACACCCACTGTAGCAGAAGATCAATTGTTGCCGTCTACTTCAAAAAGCCAGCTAACTTCATTTATTTTGTTATTTTATTACTATTGTTCTCACACTGTAGTGACTCCAGTGGCGGACTAAAGGGGGTTGGGGGTGGAGAGGGTCAACCGATCCAGGGGTCTCGTCTTGGGGGGCCTCCAAGTACCTCAAAAGGGCCTTCTTATTTATTTTTTTACTGTGCCTTGTCTCTCAACATGGGGGGCCTCCAGATCTCAAAAGTTATTTCTGATAGTAATACAAATATTTCCAAGTGGACGGGGGCCTCATTTTGTTTTGCCACCATCCAGGGCCACCGACAGCCTTAGTCCACCACTGAGTGATTTGTTGAATTTTAGGCACATAAGAGTTAGGTGGTAATGTACTCATCCCATGAATTTAGACTAACATTTAGGAGAGTCTTTCCTTACGTGAAAATTCAATATGATTAATATTCCCAGCAAGCCAGCACCGGCCTGAAACAACTGGGGTACGGTGTGGCTTTTGCAGCAAAAGTATTGCATGTCTCCAGCCTGCTTTCAGTGGAAGCTTCTCTGCATGATATTTTTCTTCTATTACTAATAATTCTGTTGTTGTGGTCTTCAGTCCGCAGAGTGGTTTGATGCAGCCCTCCACACTACACTGTCCTGTGCAAGTTTCTTCATCTGAGAATACTTTCGGCAACCTATATCCTTTTGAATCTGCTTACTGTATTCGTCCCTCGGTCTCCCTCTACGATTTTTACCCCACACACTTCCTTCTAATGCTATGTTGACAATTTCTCTTGATTGATTGATTTTCTCAGAGAAGCCAAAACAGTCTTGGTCCAACCCGCCACTGCCTGCACCGAAACTAAGTTTATTGTGCGGTATTGCTCCCTGTATATCTAGTAAAGTCAACCAATGCCCTTGAACAGTGCAAGGAGTCCCTTTACCAGTTCTTTATTCGACACAATTTGTTCGGGTCTGGTTGTCCCAAATGTTCTGTGCCTTTTACTCTCCAGTGCAATGCATTCGAAGATTAGATGTGAAGCAGTTTCATCACCGTCATCACAGATCCTATATTTAGGGTCCTCTTCTGTTATTCCCATTGCATGTAGGTGTTTTTTGAAATTCCCATGGCCTGTCAGCAATCCAACCATGAGTCTAATCTCTCTCCTGTTCAGGCCCAGGATTGCAGAGTTTATCCCTTCTCTTAGTCAGGATATGACAGAAACTCCTTTTCTCCCCGATTCGGTTAAGCACCTCCTCATTAGTTACGTGATCTACCCATCTAATTTTCATCATTCGTCTGTAGCACCACATTTCAAAAGCTTCTATCATCGATTTATCTGAACTCCTTATCGTCCACGTTTCACTGCCATACAATGCTACACTCCAGAGAAATGCTTTCATAAGGGACTTCCTAACATTTAAATTAATATTGGATGTTAACAAGTTTCACTTCCTTAGAAACGCTTTTCTCGCCACAGCCATTCCACATTTTATGTCTTCTTTACTTCGGCCATCAGAAGTTATCTTCCTAATCAAATAACAAAATTCATCAACTACTTTTATTGTCTCATTACCTAATCTAAATTCTTCAGCATCACCTGATTTTTTGACATTGCATTCCATTACCTTCGTTTTACTCTTGTTAATGTTCATCTTATATGTCTCTTTCAAGACACTGTCCATTCCATTCAATTGCTCTTCCAGATCTTTTGCAGTCTCTGACAGAATTACTATGTCATCGGCAAACTGCAATGTTTTTATTTCTTCCCCCTGCACTTTAATGCCCTCTCCAAATTTCTCCTTCCATTCCTACACTGCCTGCTCAATGTACAGATTGAACAATATTGGGGAAAGGCTACAACCCTGTCTTACTCCCTTCCCAACCTCTGCGTCCCTTTCTTGCCGTTCGACTCTAAAAACCGCTGTCTGGTTTTTGTATAGGTTGAATATAACTCTTCGCTCCCTATATTTTTACCTGTGCTACCTTCAGAATTTGGAATAGTGTATTCCAGTCGACATTGTCAAAAGCTTTCTCCAAATCGACAAATGCTAAAAACATAGGTTTCCCTTTCCTTAGCCTGTATTCTAAGATAAGTCGTAATGTGAATATTGCCTCCTGTGTTCCTACATTTCTGCTAAATCCAAACTGATCTTCCCCGAGGTTGGATTCCACAAGTTTTTCCATTTGTCTGTAAATAATTCGTGTTAGTATTTTGCAACCATGACTTATTAAACTAATAGTTCTGTAATTTTCACACTTGTCTGCACTTGCTTTCTTTGGAATTGGAATTACGATATTCTTCTTGAAATTGGAGGGTATTTCCCCTGTCTCATACATCTTGCATACCAGTTGGTACAATTTTTTCATGACTGGTTCTCCTAATGATATCAGCAGTTCAGACGGAATATCATCTACTCCAGGGGCCTTGTTTCGACTCAAGTCCTTCAACACTCTGTCAAATTCTTCTTGCAGTATCATGTCTCCTATCTCATCTTCCTCCACGTTGTCTTCCATTTCTAGAATACTGCCTTCAAGTTTATTTCCTTTGTATAGGCCCTCTATATATTCCTTCCACCGTTCAGCTTTCCCCTCATTGCTTAGTACTGGTTTTCCGTCTGAGTTCTTGATATTCATACAGCTGTTCTTCTTGTCTCCAAATATCTATTATTTTCCTGTAGACGGTATCTATCTTTCCCCTGGTTATAGATTCTTCTATGATTCTGCATTTGTCCTCTAGCCACTCCTCCTTAGCCAGTCTGCACTTCCTGTCAATCTCATTTTTCAGACGTTTGTAGTCCTTTTTACCTGTTTCACTTGCTGAATTTTTATATTTTCTCCTCTCATCAATTAAGTTCAGTATATCCTATGTTATCCAGGGATTTCTATTAGACCTTGTCCTTCTGCCTATATGTTCCTCTGCTGCCTTCACTACCCTATCTCTCAGAGCTACCCACTCTTATTCTACTGTATTACTGTCCCTGTTTCAGCCAATCCCTGCCTAATGCTCCCTCTGAAACTCTCAACCACCTCTGGTTCCTTCAGTTTGTCCAGATTCCATCTCCTAACCTTTCTACCTTTTTTGCAGTCTCTTCAGTTTTAATTTGCAGTTCATAGCCAATAAGTTATGGTCAGAGTCTATATCTGTCTCTGGATATGTCTTACCATTTAGAACCTGGTTTCTGAATCTATTCCTTACCATTATAAAGTCAATCTGGTACCTTCCAGTGTCTCCTGGTCTCTTCCACTATATAGTATTCTTTCGTGATGATTAAACCAGTGTTGGTGATCATTAAATTGTGCTCTGCGCAAAATTCTACCAAGCGATCTCCTCTTCCATTCCTTTTTACCAGTCAATATTCACCTACAACATTTCCTTCTCTTCCCTTTCCTACTACCGAGTTCCAGTCCCCCATTACAATCAAGTTTTCATCTCCCTTAACTTTCTGAATGATTTCTTTTATCTCCTCATACATTTTTTCGATATCCTCATCATCGGCCCTGCTAGTTGGCATATAAACTTGCACTACTGTGGTCGATGTTGGCTTCATGTCTGTCTTCACTATGCTGTTCATAGTAACTTACCCGCATTTCTATTTTCTTATTCATTATCAGACCTACTCCTGCGTTACCACCAACTGATTTTGTACTGATAACCCTGTACTCACCTGATCAGAAATCCTGTTCATCCTGCCACCGAACTTCACTAATCCCTACCATATCTAACTTTAACCTATCCATTTCTCTTCTCAAATTTTCTAGCTTACCTACACGATTAAGGGTTAGAACATTCCACACTCCGCCCCGTAGAATGCCTGTTTTGTTTGTCTTGATGATGACATCCTCCTGTGTAGTCCCCACCCGGAGATCCGAATGGGGGAATATTTTACCGAAGAAGATGCAATCATCATATAGCCATACTGTAGAGCTGCATGTCCTCAGGAAAAATAACGACTGTAGTTTCCCCTTGCTTTCAGCCGTTCACAGTAACTGCATGGCAAAGCCATGTTAGCTGATTGTTACAGGGCCAGCCCAGTCAATCATCCAGACTGTTGCCCCTGTAACTACTGAAAAGGCTGCTGCCCCTCTCCAGAAACCACACATTTATCTGGCCTCTCCACACCTACCCCTCCACTGTGGTTGCACCTATAGCACGGCTATCGCATTGCTGAGGCACGCAAACCACCCCACCTCGGCAATGTCTGTGGTTCATGGGGGTGGTTATTAATTCTATAATATGATTAAAAAATTTCTGAAGTGTCTAGTCGTTCACATAAGGAAAAACTCAAAAATGTTAGTTGAAATTAATGGGATTAGTCCATACCGCATATTTGTTATATGTTTACAATTCTATGAGTCACTACAGTGTGCAAACAATAGTAATAAAATAGAAAAATCAATTAACAGTTAGCTAACTCGAAGTATACAGCAGTGAACAAGTATTGATCACTCCTTTCCTTCCATCTTCCACTGACAGTGGGTGACGGTCCCTTGTTTCTGGCCACAAGCCCACCAAGAAGGAAAAAACAAATCACAACATGAAACAAAATTACACCTGCTTCTCATCCTTTACTGATCTGGAATGTCTGAAGCAAAACTAAATCTGCACATTTTTCTTTCATTTAAAGTAGAAAAATCAAAATGAAAGTACCATGGTGACAAAGAAAATTGTCATCAGGTGATTCTTGAAATGTTCATAGAAAATCAGTTCCCACCAAGCTGCTTCCTAACTAAATAAATAAAAATTCTGAGAATCGTGTAAGGTTATTTGAAAGTGGAGGTGAGCTGAAACTTAGTACAATGTGTCCCACATAAAACTGGCACACCTCACGTACCCCCATGGCCGTAAGTTGCAGCATCCCTTATAAGGAGGTAACTAAATGTCTTTAACTGTATTGTGCTGCATTCCTTTTTAATTAGTCTCGGGTGTAAGGGATAGCACTTTTATGTAAGACACTGTATAAAATTTGTTTCACCTTGTGTTTCAACATTTTCTGAGAGCTACAAAAGTGAAAATTAAAAGAAGGCTAAATAGTGTAATAGTCATCTTAGAAGGTATAGATGCATCAATAAATGTAAGTATATTTTTGGGCTTCTCCGTTTATCAACTCCAACTAGAGAGTCATTAAGTAGAATTTCAGAAAAATTTATTTCAGTCCTTCAACAGGAAATTCACAGTTTACATTAAATTATTCTTTTCTTGTAGTTCAAAACATGAAATATGTATTCCATCAATTGTATTATGTGGACAACAAACTAGTTGTATACCTCTTATTAAAAGGTATGTAAAACCATAGCAGATCATTGTGCACTGTAATCAGTCGCCATCAAAGAAAAATTAGTGTATAGTTAGTTTCTGGTTATGGATTAACACATCACGTGGAACAAACATACACAGCCAGCAAATATTTTTTTCGACACTGCAGTGCTTCATGCTACACTCAATACATGCCTAGTTCATAGGCTTGCGGTCGCGGCATGATGTCGCTCAGATGACTCGCAATTACTTGTGAAAAGAGGTAGATATCAGAGTGACCACCATCTCAAAAACTTCTCTGTTCCTTTAGCTCCATTTCACTCACTTTAATACAGGGTCTAAAATGCATAGAACAGTAAGCTGCTCGCTATTGAATTTTTTTAATAGACAATTTGTAAATCAAGCACAAACACTTGACAAATAGCGACATTTGAAAACGACTGTTATGAATTATGAAAATTTGAATGATTTATTCAAAAGCTAAGATGATGTACTATCATGAGTCCAAAAATCGGATTTTTTGAACTGCATACTTTCATAAAAATCGAGTGAGGAGTGTTACGAAACTAAAAACTTGGGCAGAATGGAAAGTAGACATTTTCTTTTTTTACAGACAAGGCAACGTTTGTAAGGAAAAACTTCGTCGATAAAACATTGTGGGATGGTCTTATGTACCGTCAACTATTTTTTTCTTCATCGTGAAAATCGGAACCTTGATGTAGACATGTGCCGGACAGTGAAGAGTGAGAGTGAAGAACAAGTAGGCCGACCTGCCACAAGTTACCAACTTCCATGAACTACTGTTTGCAGTGTTGCTGTCAAAGAGCTTGTGGTACCAGCACAAAAGAGCTGTGCATGTCGGCCAGCCAGCTCACTAGGTGAGTGGGGGATAGGGGAAGGGGTTGCCATGCTGGTGCTCCTTGCACACAGCTGGGTGTCAGGGTGAGAAGGGCCTATGGAAGTCATTGCCTGAGCCATGTAGGCTGGGAGTGAAAGCACCCTTTGTATCTGTGGAGACAAACAGTAGACGGGGCTCACATGTCGAATGCAGAGAGGCTAGTCAAACTTGTATTCAGCTGGTTGTTTGGTGATATGACGGTGGTCATTAGATGCGCAAACTGAGCCAGGAATTCATTGAAGCTGGCTGCTTGAGATTGCATGGTCCAGGGGTTAATTTCGGGTGTGTGGTTGGGTGATGTGGTCTCCCCCCCCCCCCCCCCCCCCCGCCTCCATTTGGAAAGAAACCTGGTAGCATTGCCCGTGAGTCCGTGAGATTGCTATTTGAAGTTCCTACATCTCAGGTATTTTGCATGGCCGGACTAGTTGGTGGGGTAAGGAAAAAATTGCATATTTCATTTGACACTCAAGAGGGCTGCAGGTGATGAGGCGGCAGAGAGATGTAACAAGCGGTGGAAAGTTCAAGGATTGGGTTCAGTAGTGCAGGAGCATTGTCGTGCTCTCAAAGTATGAGAGCTCTCATAATTGATGGAACTATATGTTTGTCTTTCAAAGAGTTACAACATTTAACTGTCTTAATTTTTTAAATTCATTTATATGATCATGATTTCGTCCTTGTGGCCATTATCAAGGCAAACAGTGATAAAATATGATCAGACTGCTATACATGAAATGTTTGTTACAATAACTTGCATTCGTTGCAAGTGTCCCAATGAGATAACATGATCCCTCAGAAACTCAGCACTGATTTCCTGAGTATGGGCTTGGCAAACTCAGGGTCCTGAGCTGTAGACTGTGTCGCGCCAACAGTCTGCCACACTATAAGCTCTGGGCGTGCTGCAGCGATCACCGTATGGCGTGATGGTGGAACATTGTATTTTTCAGAGCCTAGAGATCTTGGCATAATTGCCTGGGTCACGAGGACGGCACAAACCTCTATTAAAAAAAAAAAAAAAATAAAAAGAAACACCTCAATCTCTAGGTGTGCTACATTCTGAGAAGATGCATGGCTGTTGAGGTTGAACAGTCACTAGTGAGCAACCTCTGGGGAACTTGCCGCACCTTAGTTGTATAAGCGGGGCTCTGCCTGAGTGGATCTATAGTTCCCTAGCTGCTCGTGGTAACAAGATGAAATGAGTGAATATTAGCACTGGCAGACGAAAAACTTCCATCTCTAAGTGTGGGAATATCGACTTTAATGCCAAGAAATATGACACCCAATCATTCCTTCCTGGGCCACTCTGTGGGAGGAACATAGAGCGGGAAGTCAAGGAGAGTAATATGCACCATGATATTTAGTGTTCCAGAATGGACAGTGACTCATTTATGAACACGAAGCCTCTGTTATTTGTGGAAAACTTGGAGGACAAGTTTGGAGAAGTTGATAGTATGTCGAACATGCGTCCAGGAGCAGTCCTCATTTCGACTTCATCCCCAGCACAGTCATGAGCATTACTTGCCTGTGACAAGCTGGGTAATGATCGCTCCCCACAAGAGCCTTAACATGGTTCGGGAAATTATATTTCATAAGAGATCTTCTATTACAGTCAGATAAGAAACTCTGCAGCGAGGAGTGCACTTTATTTGGCGAGTTCATAGGGGTCTGAAGGACAACAGTGTCGCCACCAGTGCCTTCATCTTGGCCTTTGAGGGTGATTCATTGCCTGAGAAGGTAAAGATGATGATTTACCGGTGTGATGTAAAGTCCTATGTTCCTCCCCCTTAGCACTGTTTTAAATGCTGGAGGTTTGGGCATGTGTTCTGCAGATGTACTACCAACTCAGCCTGTCGGGAGTGTGGACGTGCATCAGACCCAAACATCACTTGCACACCTCCCACTGTGTTAAATGTGGACAGCAGCACCCACCTTGCTCTCCTACCTGCTAAATTCTGCACAAAGAAAGGAAGATCATGGAATATAAAACCCTGTATAGGTTGTCTTATTCCTAGGCTAAAAAGAAATATGAGAAAAACCATCCAGTAAGCGTGAGAGCAATTTATGCTACAGCCGCTGATTTGGGAGCAATAACCTCCCAACCAATGGGGACATTGGTCCCCACTCCTGAGCCAGAGAGACAACTGTCTGCTCTGGCTCCTCTCGTGAGGGAGGGGTTACTTGAATCCCTTTTTCCCATGGTTCTTCCCACTGGTACTGTAGACACCAGTACGTGGCTGAAAGAGCTATGACTAGCTGGTTGTAGGGCTTCCAGGGCATCCTCAATCCCTGAGACTGAGTCAACAAAGCTCTCCCAGGAAGAGAAACCAAAGAATAAGTGAGAGAAGACAAAGAAGAAGAGCAAGAAGAGACTCCCAGGTGGCTACTGTGTCATCACTGCTTCTGAGGACGAGGTGGAGATCCTCGCGTTCCCTGAGGACTTGGCAATGGACATTGAGGCTCCATTCCACAGTTGGTGTCGACAGACAGTTCTGTGGAATCTGCTTTACATTACACCTAAGTATGCCCTAAGTCTGGAAATAGTGTGCTGCTACAATGGAACTGTGGTGGTTTCTTTCACCACTTGGCCGAGATGCAGTAGTTACTGTGTCACTATCCAGCTCTCTGTGTAGCCCTACAGCAGTCCAGCTGTGTTATTAGAGCTACAGAAAGCCTAGTTTCCTGCTGAGTGGACCCCTGCCCTTCGTGGCTATAGAGGCTATTATAAAAACTGTGCAACATATGATAGGGCATCCAGTGGTGTCTGTGTCTGTCTACGTTCTCGCCACTGCCACCAGTGCCACTTTGCATGGTGCTCGAGGCAGTAGCTGTGAGAATCCGGACACAATAGGACATTACCATCTGTTCGATCTATTTTCTACCGGATGAGGAAGTGTCTGCTGCAGACCTTGCGGCCTTGATTGCATAACTCCCCCTACCATTCCTTCTTTTTCGGGGGGATTTCAATGCCCACAACCCCTTGTGGGGTGGCTCTCAATTCTCAGGCCACTGTATGGACATCGGAGCTCTAATAACACAGCTGGACTGCTGCCTTCTCAGTACATGTGGCCCCACATATTTCAGTGTGGCGCATGACACATACTCGGCTATTGATCTTTCTCTCTGCAGCCTGAGCCTTCTGCTGCAACTCAAGTGGGGGGGGGGGGGGGATCCATGATGACCTTTGTGGTAGTGACCACTTCCCCATCCACATCTCGCTTCTCCAGTTTCAATCTCCAGACCACTTGCCTCGCTGGTTTCTCCAGAGGGCCGACTGGCCTGCTTACACCTCGGCTGCTAGGGAGACTACTATAGTACCAGATGATGGTGATCAGGCTGTTCATCGTATCGCTAGGCCCGTTATTTCCACTGCAGAGGCAACTCTTCTGACCAACACTGGGTCAGTTCGCCACAAGTCAGTACCGTGGTGGTCACCAGAGATAGCTTAGGCCACCAGGAACTGTCATCAGGCACTCCAGCGCCACCAGCACCCCCCTTGTATAGAGCACCTGATCGCTTTTCAATGGTTCAGGGCACAAGCCCATAAGACTGATATGTCAGAGTAAGCTGGACTGTTAGGAGAGATATGTCACATCCATCTGCTCTCACACCGCCCCATCTCGGTTGTGGTCACAGGTTCGGTGCCTTTTTGGGTACAAACCATAGCCAGGAATCCTCAGCCTGAACATTCAGGCTACCATATGCATGGACCCAGTTGCTATCACTGAGCACATGGTGGACCATTATGCCAGTAACTCGGCAACTGCAGCTTACAGTGCAGACTTCCTGCACCCTCAAAGTACAGGTCGAGTGGAGGTAGTTATCTTTTCACATATGTTGGTGGGAACTGTTTAATGCCCCCATTTAGTGAGTGGGAGTTCCAGAGTGCCTCCACTCCATGCCCCGATACTGCCCCAAGGCCAAATCGCATCTACTAGCAGTTACTGAGTCACCTGTCAAAAGATTTTTCAACACCAACTTCTTGCCTTGTTCAATCGTCTCTGGGCAGAAGGTGTTTTCCCATCTCAATGGCAGGACAGCATCAACATCCTGGTGACGAAACCCCACCGATCCACAGGTGGCTGATAGTTACCGCTCGATTAGCCTCACCGATGTTCTTTGCAAGCTCCTTGAGCGTATGGTGAGTCGGTGGCTCCTGTGTTCTTGAAACCTGTGGACTCCTCATCCCACAACAAGGGGCTTCCGACAAGGCCGTTCTGCTTTAGAGAACTTATTGCCACTGGAGTCAGCTATCCACACTGCTTTCACCAGGCATGAGCACATGGTTGCGTTCTTTTTCGATCTTCTAAACGCCCATGACACTACCTGGCACCATCATAATCTGTTTATGCTGCATAACTAGGGATTGAGAGGCCCACTTTCGATGTACATCCAGAACTTCCTCTTGCTTCACTCTTTTTGGTTTAGCGTAGGTATCCATCTTGTCATCAATGGTCTTGCTGTGGCAGTAGGGTCATCGGTTTTCTCTTCCCTGTATCCCGATGACTTTTGGCTGTATTATTGTTCTGCTTCTATTCATGTTGCCGAAAGGCAATGGCAAGGATCCATTCAAATGACATAGACCTGGGTCTTAACCCGTGGGCTCTGGTTTTATGCCTCGAAAACTCAGGTTATGGAGTTTTGTCACTGTTGGGAAGTGCACCCAGATTCTGGTCTATATCTGGGTGATGAACGTCGCATGGAAGAGACACATCACTTATTGGGCATGCTGTTCAATGCTCAGCTCACATGGATTTCACACTTTCAACAACTGCGACAAAAGTGCTGGCAGTATCTCAATATACTGCGCTACCTCAGCTGCACTGCTTGGCGAGCCACTCATCCACCCCAGGACTAAGGAAGTGAGGTGTATCATTTGGCAGCTCCTTGTGCATTGTGGGTCTTAGACCCCATCCTATATACTAGCGTCCATTTAGCAACCGTCTTGCTGAGGCTGGGGTTCCCCCCCCGCTACAGTTCTGCCAGCAAAAGGTGGGCCTCGTATGTCGCCCGCATTCACATTTCAGTCCACCATCCAAATTGCAGGCTCATTTTTCTGGCAGCAACACTCCCATCCCCACAAAGACGGCCCATATCAGGTCTCATGATCATGGTCAGTGTCCACTCCCTTCTCTCATCACTTGAGTCCCTAGGCATGTATAGGCCTTACATGGTTAACATATGGCTACCTTCTTCGCCATGAGGACCCACCAAAGTGCCGTTGTGATGCATTGTTGACAGTGATTCACATCCTGGGGATTGTCTACTTTTAGCTGCCTTGAGGCAGTCTTTTACCCTGCCTTTTGCGCTTCCCTTGATTTCAGCTGACAATGTTTCTCTATGACCATGTTTTAGGTTTTGTTCGCGCAACGACCTTTTATTGTTCTATTTAATGCTGGATTCATTTGCCTGATTACTCAAGGCCTCACCCCTCCAGAACTTTTAAATCTGCTGTCTCGTTTATGGTTTTTGTCTTGTTTCTAACTGGAGGACTTCAGTGTGTGCACAGTGGCTGGGTCATCCCCTATTATTCTCATGATCAGTCAGCCACATCATCTGCTGTGATATTTTTATCTCCGTTGTCTCTTAGGTGAACTCTTGCTGCCGGCCGCGGTGGCTGAGGGGACTAAGGCGCTCCAGTCACGGTCCGCACGGCCACTATGGTCGGGGGTTCGAATCCCCCCTCGGGCATGGATATTTGTGCCGTCCTAGTTCGTAAGTAGTTCATAAGTAGTTTGTAAGTTTAGGGACTGATAGCCCCGTAGTTAAGTCCCATAGACTTTACAAACATTTGAACATTTGAACTCTTGCTGTTTCTTCCTTTTATGTTGTAATTTTTAATATTCAGTGACTTTCTGTACCTGACAAATACTGGGTGTGGAGCGCTACATTACAAACTATCAAGTTTTGCATGTGATATCTTGGCAGCAAACAGGGGACTGATGATGCAGCAGTTTAGTCCCTTTTAAAACCCCAACAACAACAACAAATGGTGACTTGAACATCATCACAGATTGTGACATTAACAGTGATTGCAATGTTTTCCCTGCATATTATGTGGCTAGGTGCTTGTTAGCTCATTGGATCACTTGCATCCTACATTGAACTGAAATATATTTTAACATTGAGTTCATGTTTGAAAAGTATAATCATTTTGATACTTGGTAATGATACCAAGACCCAGAATATGATCGTATAAATAAATAAAAAACTGAAAATAAAAATAAATATATCATAGAGTCATATGGAAGAACTCTCTTTTCAAACACTACTGCACGACTGTGGCCCTAAGTAAAGGAACAATATGAGGAATTATACTTTGGCTGATTCACTATCACCAGATAAAAAACCAGTTGCATGTTCTAGAATTCGTGTCCTAACCCAACACAAATTTTAATATGTCACGTTATAAGTTTAAAACACCTACTAGCAGATGAGACTGAGAAATCTCATTTAAAATCTTTCCTGTAGGTGAAAATAAGTGAAACAGGTCCTTCATTACTTTTAATTCTGAATGTTAGTGCCAGGTGATCAAAAAGTTGGTATAAATTTGACAACTTAATAAATCATGGAATAATGTAGCTAGAGAGGTAAAAATTGACACATTCTTGAAATGACATAAGGTTATTAGAAAAAAAAATTAAAAAATGTCCAACTGCTGTTGCTTCATCTGACCAGAGAAGCAATAATTAGCATAACAAATTAAGATAAAGCAAAGATGATCTTTACAGGAAATGCTCAATAGGTTCACCAGCATTCCTCAACAATAGCTGTAGCTTGAGAAATAATGTTGTGAACAGCACTGTAAAGCGTATTGGGAGTTATGGTGAGGCATTGGCATCAGATGTTGTCTTTCAGCATCCCTAGAGATGTTGGTCAATCATGATACACTTGCGACTTCAGGTAACCCCAAAACCAATAATCGCATGAATTGAGATCTGGGGACTGGGAGGCCAAGCATGACGAAAGTGGCGGCTGAGCACATGATCATCACCAAATGACGTTTTCAAGAGATCTTTCATGCGTCTAGCAATACTTTTTTGTTCTAATTCCAAGCATTTGTGTCAATTTTTACCTCTATCTACATTATTCCGTGATTTATTAAGTTTTCAAATTTTATACTGACTTTTTGATCACCAGGTATTATGATTATTTAAATATTGTGTGCTGCATGTGCTGAACAGTTTTTAAAAAGGTTAAGTATTGCACCATAAAATACACAGCTCTATTACTGTTTTTATAGAAGACAATCATGCTTGGCCCACCAACAGACCATCTTCAGGTCTCAGAAAGCAACTTGGCTATAAATAGTCTTGAAAGCCCGAATGTAACCTACAGAATATCCCAGTGTATGGGTAATAATTAATAACATTAATGGAACTATCTATGAGATACTGTCAGGAGGATATATAACAACTCACTGTAAAGAGGCTCGCTAAGCCACTAACAGGCACAAAAAATAGACAATCAAATGCAAACAACTTAAATTTTCGACTCCGGTCATTATGAGAAAAAGAAACACATACATTAACAGAATCACTCAGACAACCATACACACACAACCACCATCTCCGGCCGCTTTAGCGCTACTAGCATCTTGACAGTAAATGAGGAGGGGAATGGAGGGAGAAGGATGCCGGTTGAGTGTAGGGATGGAAAGTTCCGCATTTCTTGATGGGTTTTAAAGGCAGTGATAGGTGGGAATGTGAGATGCAACATTAAATACAATGATTGGGGGAGGATAAAAGGGATTTGTAGAGGAATGAGTATGGGGGATAGGAAGTGAGTGAGGGGATTTGAAATGATTAATAAGGGAAAAATAAGTCATTAATTAAAGGGATATTGTAAGGGACACCACACAGTTGTAAGAAAGACATGAATTGGAAGGATACAGGATAATGAGCGGAAGAGGGGGGAGGGAATATTAGGTGTAAAGTTTAGGAATGGAAAGTTATCCTAGGTTGAGGCCAGAATGGTTGCAGGCCCTTAGAATGTGTTGAAGGGACAGCACCCATCTGGGCAGTTCAGAAGAGCTGGTGATTGAGGGGAGGATCCAGATAGCTCGGGTAGTAAAGCAGCCATTGAAATCAAGAGTGTTATGTTCAACGACAGGGTGGTCCATCTTGCTTTTTGCCACAGTTTGACGGAGGCCAGTCGTCCTGATGTACAGCTGATTCATCATCATACCAATGTAAAATGCTGTGCAATGATTGCAGTAGACTTTGTATATCACATGACTGCTTTCATAGATGACCTGACCTCTGAAGGGGTAGGTTAAGCCTGTGACAGGACAAGAAAAAGAAGTGCTCAGGGGATGGATTGAGCTGGTTTTGCATTGGGGTCTTGCACAGGGTGTGACATAGAGCTGGACTAGGATGTGGAGGTTGGGTGGGTGATGGAACACCACTTTAGGAGGGGTTGGAAGGATCTTGGGTAACTTGTCTTCATTTCAGGGCATGATGACAAATTATCAAAGCCTTGATGAATGGGTGGTATTGGTTGACAAAGACACTCCTTTTTGACTGGTTACTGGGGTTGGAGGGAGGATTGGTGGTGTGTTGGCATATGGCACGCAAAATCTGTGTGTGGACTAGATCAGGAGGGTAATGTCTGTCTGTGAAGGACTTTGTGAGGCCTTCAGCATATTGGGTAATGGACTTCTTATCACTGCAAATTCGCCATAAACCGGTGGCAAGGCGGTATGGGAAGGATTTTTTTGATGTGAAATGGATGGCAGCTGTCAAAATGCAGGTACTGTTGGTAATTAGTAGGTTTAATGTTGACAGACGTGTGGTGGGAGCTATCAGTGAGGTGGAGGTTAACATCCAGGAGAGTGACATGCTGGGTTGACAAGTACCAAGTGAAACTGACGGGGGAGAAAGAGTTGAGGTTGTGGTGGAATGAATGTAGGGTGTCCTGGCCCTGAATTCAAATCATGAAAATATCATCAATGAAGCTGAATAAGACCAGAGCTTTGGTGTTTTCTAGGGAGGTTTCCTCTAGACGACCCATAAATAGGTTGGCATAGGAGGGTGCCTTGGCTGTGCCACAGATTTGATTCTAAACTTTTCCTTCAAAGGAAAAGTAGTAGTTATGTTTTAATTGGTGAGGGTTATAAAGAATGAGGTATTGGGCTTGGAGCAGCAAGACCATGTGCATGTGGGATATTGGTGTGTAGGGAAGAGGCAACAACAGTGACAAGTACGGATCATGGAGGTTAAAGGGTGAGGTTGGTGGAGAGTCAATGAAGGAAGTGGTCACTATGTTGAATGTGGGACGCTAGGTTTAGTAATTGGTTGGAGGTACTAGATAACAAGGGCTGGAGCGCAGTAACCAGCCACAATTGGGCGTCCAGGATTGTTAGGTTTATGAATTTTTGGAACCATGTAAAAAGGTGGGGGTGCTGGGTGACGTTGGAGAGAGAGGTGGATTTGGGGAGAGAGATTCTGGGAAGGACCATGTGATTTTATTAGTGATTGTGGGTCATGTTGGACTTTTGGGATCGGGTCATCCTGGCACAACGTGTAGGTGGAGGAATCAGACAATTGATGTAGGCCTTGTGGTATGTAATCACTGTGATTCATCACAACAGTAGTGAACCTTTGTCTGTAGGGAGGATTAGTAGGTTGGGGTGTAAAATAAAACTGTCAACCTGCAGCAGAGTGTACACTGATATGAAGCTTCCTGGCAGATTCAAATTGTGTGCCAGAAAAAGGGCTCGAACTTGGGACCTTTGTATTTTGCAGGCAAGTGCTCTACCACTGAGCTATCCTGGCACGATTCATGGCTCATCATCACAAATTCATTTCTACCAGTACCTTGCCTCCTGCTTTCCAAACTTCACTCTGGAACCATCTCTTAGGCTGTGGCTAAACTATGTCTCCACCATATCCTTCCTTCCAGGAGTGCTAGTCTTGGAAGTTTCATAGGAGAACTTCTGTTAAGTTTGGAAAGTAGGAGGCGAGGTACTGGCAGAAGTGAAGTTGTGAGGATGCGCTATGAGTTGTGTGAGGATAGCTCAATGGTAGAGCACTTGCCCGCGAAAGGCAAAGGTCCCAGGTTCGAGTCCTGGTAACCGCACACAATTTTAACCTGCCTGGAAGTTTCAGGTGGGATCTGTTTTAAGCTTGTGTAAGGCTGTCCTTTCTTCTGCCGAAAGGTTGGTTTTCTTGGGAAGAGCTTGAGGAAGGATGATTTTGGAAGTGGGAAATTCTCAGAAGGTGACCAGAGGGTGGTTAGGTGCGAGTGAGGAAAGGTCACAGTTGGATAGTGGTATGCATTGGGAGAGGCAGCGTTCAGTCTTGGGAATATGTTTGCTTGGATTGGAGGGCTTTGTCATAAAGTAATTTTTCCACTGTATGGATCAGCAGAAGGACAGGAGATCTTTGACAAGGCCAACATGGTTAAATTAAGGTGTGAGACTGAAGGCGAGATGTTTGGAAAAACTACTTTGCCATCAGTCCCTCCAGTAAAAGACAATGTAATTCCAAAATTGAACGCTGCCTCTCTCAATTCATACCACTATCTCACTGTGATCCTCACTCACTCTCAATTAACTACCATCTAGTCACCTTAAAGGAATTCGTCACTTCCACCTTGGTATCACCATCCTTCCCCAAGTCCCTGTCTTACCAACCGTTCGGCAGGAGAAAGGATGCCTTATACAACCTCAAAACAGATCCCAACCTAATCTTCCTCCCTGCTGGCAAAGATTCCACACTGTTGTGATGAATTACAGTGATTACGTGGCAGAAGGCCTACATCAATTATCTTTTTACTCCACCAGGACGACCTGAACCCAAAAGTGCAACATGGCCTACTATCCCTGCTAAAATTGTAGGGCCCTTCCCAGAACCTCTCCCCCAAATCCATCTTCCTCCTCACTCCAACAACACTCCACCCACCTATCTTTCTGTATGTTAACCTCCACCTCACTGACGGCTCCATCCACACATCTGTCTACATTAAACCTACTAATTACCAAGAGTATCTGCACTCCGATAGTTGTCATCCATTCAAAAAAAAAAAAAAAAAAATTCCTTTCCGTACAACCTCACCACCTGTGCAATGCAAATTTACAGTGTTAAGAAGTCCCATACCCAGTATACTGAAGGCCTCACAAAGTCCTTCACTGACCTAGCCCGCAAACAGATTTCCCATGCCATATCCCCACACACCATCAATCCTGCCTCCATTCCCAAAACTAGTTGATAGGAGTGTCCTCCTTGTCACCCAATACCACACTGGACTGGAACAATTAAATCTCATCCTTCATCAGGGCTTTGATTATCTGTCATCACACCCAATGAGAGACATCCTATGCAAGATCCTCCCAACCCCTCCTAAAATGGTGTTCCATCACCGACCCTATGCCACTCCCTGTGAAAGACCCCAATACAATAATACTTGCCCAATCCACCCACCCAACACTTCTTATTCCAGTCCTGTCACAGGCTCATCCTACCTCATCTCAGGTTTGGCCACCTGTAAAAGCAGTCATGCGATTTACCAACTCTGCTGCAATCATTGCAAAGTGTTTTACATTGGTATGATATTGAACCAGCTGTCCATCAAAATAAATGGCCACCGCCAAACTATGGTAAAAAGCAAGACGGACAACCCTGTGGCAGAGAATGCAGTTAAACACAACACTTTTGATTTCAATGGCTACCTTACTACACAAGCCCCCAGGATCCTCCCCTCCACTACCACTTCTTCTGAACTGCACAATGAGTGTTGTCCCTTCTACAATCTCACATCCATCCTGGTCTTAACTTGCCATCCCTACACCTTATACCTGAAACCCCCCCTTCCCATTTATGTATATCATTATTCTGTATTCCTCCAGTTCATGTCCTTCTTCCGCGTGTCACCCCTTACAGTATCCACTGAATTAATAACTTTCTTGTTTTTATGGTTTTTCCTTATTATGAGGGTTGTACCAAAAGTAAGGTTCCCAATGAGCTACAGCCTCGAGGGAAAGTTCTAGGCTAAATCCAACCACAGTGCCGTGTTCAGTGGTTTCCCCATTCTTGAGGCCACCCATCTGTGATTCACTGCATCGCTCAGTGTTGGCTTGGCAGTGATAAGAAATGGAAGTGTTGATCGCCATTCCTGCAGAATGCGAGGTTCCAGCAGTAGTCTGGTTTCTCCATGCAAAGAACTTACTGCCCATGGAGATTCATTGGCAGCTGACTGAGGTGTATGGTGAGAAGTGTGTGTCCGTTCAGCACAGCTGCAAATGGTGCAGTGCTTTTGCCAAAGATTGCATGGATGTTCCTGCTTAAGAATGGATTGGAAGACTGCTGGTTTCAGATGAGATTGTCCCGAAGATCAACAGTGAGCTGCTCAAAGATCAGAGGCTCACTGTCCATGAATTTGCTGAATACATTCCTGATGCTTCTATGGCACAATTTAAAGAACTTCAATAGAAATGATTCCTCGATGATTTGGCTGGAGACTTTTTCAACTTAAGAATACAAAAGCTGGAGTACCATCTTCAAAAGTATGTTGGGAAAAATGGAGGCTATGTTCAAAAATAGACAAAAGCATAAGGTTTTCAATGATGTATACATTAAAAACATAAAAAATATGGACACTTTACTTTTGGTACAACCCTCATACTTTTATTTTATTTTTATAATTTCAACCCCCCCCCCCCCTTTTCCCACACTTCTCTAAACCTCACTTTTATCCTCTCCTGCCCCCTTCCCTTCACTTTATTCAATGCTGCATTTCACATTTGTAGCTATCAGAGCCTTTACAGTCCATCATGGAATGCAGAACTTTCCATCCCCACCCTCACCTGGCATCCTTCTCCCTCCATTCCCCTCCTCACTCACTGTCAAGATGCTTGTAACACTGGATTGGCTGGAGATGGTGGTTTTGTGTGTATAGTTGTCTGAATCATTGTGTGATTTTTTTTTCCCCTGATGAAGCCATGGTCAAAAATTTAAGATTCAAGTTGTGTGAATGTGATTGTCTATTTTTTGAGTCTGTCATTGGCTCATCAAGCCTCTTTATGGTGAGCTGTTATCTATTTTCCACTAGGGACATATCTATGAGATAAATTTGATATTGCAGCAATGTATGGATACATTGCATTTTGATAACTGAAGATCGTCCAATGTTTGTCAAAATTGATTGTCTTCAATAAAAATAGTAATGCAGCTGTGTATTTTAGAGTTTCATTATTACTGGCAAGAAAGACAAAGGGATATAATAAGGGCAAAGGGATAAAAATATTGAGTAGCTAGCAGAGAGAGGTGTTTAGTGAATATTGAAATTTATAGTAGGGAAAAAGGGGGAAGGGAGTTAAAGGATATTAGTTCAAGCTATATATCCAGATCCTTAGCTTTATCAATAGATGGCACTGTAAGCAGCCCAGCGGCATCCATAAGATGCAAATTGTGGGATGTGCACACAATATATTGCGTTTGGCATACATGTGGATTTTGTGTTGTTTGCCTCTTATTGCATATTGCCATGGGTCCATCAATCCAGGATAGAGCCCTGCTTGCGAAGCTTTTTTTTACGAGAATGACGAGTCTGTGGTTCCAGCTTTAAGGAAATTCTGGTCATTAAATAACAGGAGAAAAAACTCTACAATTTCTTGTGCTTACGTAAATGGATGACGATTGGCCATGAAACATTCTGTGGACAGATGAAGCCAATCCCATCTTAAAGGCTATGTCAGTACCCAAAATTGGAGGATATGGGTAATGCAAAATCCAGTCACATATGAATCAGTGCCACTTCATTCTGCAAAGGTAAATGTTTGGTGTAGGCTCGCAGCATCCTTGATTGTAGGGCCCATGTTTTTTTGAGCATGTGACTCATGGAGGTCCCATTACCTGTACCGTCACTGGTAACTTGTCAAAAATTTTGTATGCAACTGTGTCATTCCGACCCTTCAACAGCATGGATCTCTGTATAGTATGTTTTTCACACATGATGGTGCACCTCTGTGTATTGCAAAGCAAGTGAAGCAATTCCTCAAATGCCATTTTCTAAATGACAATTATCAGCCATCATTTTTCTATAGCCTGGGCATTAAGGCTATGGACATCAATCCCTGTATCGTCTAGCTGTGAGGTTATTTGAAAAGTGTTGCATTTAATGGCCTCATAGTGAATTTGGTTGAATTGAAGGCACATAATACACAACATATTCACACTGACCCCTGACACATTGTGATCTGTTGTGTAACATGCTATTTATCAGTTTCAACTTTTACCAGAAAATAGTGGACAGCATGTTGAACATGACTCGCACAAGTCCCTAGATAACTAACAGGTTTTACATTACATATTTTTTATGTAGTTTTTGGCCCAGTGAAAATTAAAATCCATTTTTTCTCATTTGATGTGGCATTACTTTGCCATGGTGCTTTCCACTTGTGGTGATTACTGAAGGCAGGGAAGCCAAATAACCATGCACTTTACTGTTACATAATTTTATTCACTTTTGAGCATACAACGTTCAAACAGAGACTAAATAAAACATGGTGGTAGCCGAGAAAGCAAAAACCAAAAGCAAAGATCATCACAAAAGATATCACACTTCACTCGAATTGGTGCACCGCCACACAAACGCCCTCCCCCCAGTACGGAGTACTCCTGAGACCCTTGGAGGGGGGGGAGTCAGATTGAGAGGCACTGGAGAAAACACACGCCAAGGGCATTGCACAAATGGTGAGTTCAAGTGTTCCCTCTGGTAAACTTGGAGGGGGTAGTAGCCGACAAGCAGTTAGGCCGTGGACAATAAAATTCTGTAGTTGAGGGGGTAGCGTGACCTATCGTGAGAGATGCCGGCTCGAGTGGGAGCCACAAGCTGGAATAATAATAAGCACAGTACTCAACAGGAGCAAGAAGACCCGAGCCTCGGGCTAGACAGAATCAGGGGCCAGCTGGAAGCATTTAATGAGCTCGCATTTGGTGGATGATGGGCACATAATGAAAAGGCTGTAGTCACGCACCACAACAGACAACTCAGTAGTGAGAGGCAGGGGAACAGGGACAGAGAATTGATAGCTGGGATTGAAAGGGGGGGGGGGAGAGGAGGGGACGACAGAATCCTGTGAAAGGAGAGGATGGCGAAGAGGAAGGGGAAGAGGGGTCAATGGCTGAGAATGATGCATGACTCAATGGCGAAGGGGAAGTGGGGGACGCGCAGGAGGGAGGGGGAGGAGAGGCCTCGAACGAAAAGAAGGAAGATGGGGGGGGGGGGGGAACCTTGACCTCGGGAGAGGAAGCCGGATCGAGGTGAGCAGGCCGAAGACGATGGATGGAGACTGCAGTGGGTTTGCCATTAAGGAGGATGGCCTGTAGGTATTTGCCATAAGAAGGGGGACAGGATAAGGGCCAGAGTAAGGGGGCTAAAGGGCGGACGGACTGTGTCATCATGCAAGAACACAAACTTGCAGGTCCGAAGGTAACCTTACAGTGGGGGGAGTGGGGGGAGAAGAGTGGCTGACAGGAGGGGACGGGGAGGCCACAGCACAGATGTGGAAGACTCGATCGACTAGAGAGGGGAGATCTTCGAGCGAGGGAGGCGGAGATGGGGCAACAAGCTTGCCAGGTAAGTTGAGCTGTTGCACGTATACAAATTTCCACAACGGTGCCACAGAGGTCCTCCGTGTATGTTGAGCACAGGCCAAGGAGGACCAGAGGAAGGGCGTCGAGCCAAAGAGACCCATGGCACCGAAGGGCCACCTTGAGGGTCCGATGCCACCACTCTACCAGCCCGTTACTTTGAGGATGATAGGCGGTGGTGTGGATCTGGCGAATGCTGCAAAGTTGACAGATATTGATGAAGAGGGCACTCTCGAATTGGCGTCCCTGGTCAGTAGTGATGACTGAGGGGCAGCCAAACCAAGTGATCCAGGAAGAAATGAAAGCCTGAGCAATGGACTCGGCAGTGATATTAAGCATAGGTGTGGCTTCCATCCACCTCGTGGTATGGTCGATCATTGATAGGATGTACAGGTAACCATCGACCGGTGGGAGTGGACCGACAAGGTCCAAATGGACGTGCTGGATGGAGGAGGGAACGAGCCAAGAGGAGGGGAGGTGAGAGACGAGACCTTTTGCACTGGCACCGGACACAAGAGCGGGCCCATGCCTGGCAATCCCGTCTCATATCACGCCAAACAAAATGCTCGTACACCAGGCGAGTCGAGGCCTTGACACCCGGGTGTGAGAGTTCGTGTAATTTCTGGAAAATGGGACCTTGAAGGGAGCGAGTATGAAGGGGCGGAGTTTGCCTGTTGAGTCGTCGCACCATACCTCACTGGTGACACCCGGAAAGGTGGTACAGATGGGATGTAGGGAAGAGAATGGGTCGGAGATGAGGGCAAGGAGGTCATTGACAGCGAATTGTAGGGCAGAAAGGATGGAGAGATCGATGACAGTGGACATGGCATGGATCCATGAGAGGAAGTCCGCCACCACATTATCCGCGCCCGTAATGTACCGCACGTCCGTCTTGAATTGCAAAATGTAGTCCAGGTAGCGGAAGCGCCAAGGGGGTGGGTCAGCCAGAGGATTGTTGATGGCATCCGCCAGCAGTTTATGATCGGTAGGAACATAAAAGGGAAATCTTTTATGGCCTCATAGATGGCAAAAAGTTCCCTGTCATAGGGAAGAGATTACACCGGCGTGAGATTGGCTAAGAACCGCACTGATGGCGGATCGCTAGTGTTAGTTTTGAGAAAGACGTCCGCATCAGGATGCGGATGAGCAGCTCAAGCAAGTAGATCTTTGAGTTTATTGAACGATGCTGCCATTTCATTCGTGTAGGGCACTGCATGGTCACCTGAAATGTGTTTGCCAGCCAACGCATCCGTAAGGGGGGCCTGAACCTCAGCCGCGTTAGGCCGGTCCCGTCTGTAGTTGTTTATGGTGTTGAACTGACAAACATCTTTGTAAAAGTGGGGATGCATGATGTTTTGCACCAAGTTGACCATGTCAGTAGGGGAGGGGGGGCAAAGACTGCATACCTGAGGAACTGTACCAAGGGGAGATGCAGTTGGCATTTGTCCTCATTCAAATCAATTCCCGCCTCAGATAACCTGTCAAGAATAATCTGGAAGTGTCTTTTGTTTCTCTCAACTGAGGAGCTGAAGATTAGTATGTCGTCTAAGCAAAATTTTAAGTCCTGTAAAACCTCACTGATGAACCATTGCCAGCTCTGAGTGGCGTTCTTAAGTCCGAAAGGCCTGAAACGGTACTAGAAAAAGCCGGCCGCGGTGGCCGAGGTGACTAAGGCGCTCCAGTCACGGTCAGCACGGCCACTACGGTCGGGGGTTCGAATCCCCCCTCGGGCATGGATATTTGTGCCGTCCTAGTTTGTAAGTAGTTCATAAGTAGTTTGTAAGCTTAGGGACTGATGACCCCGTAGTTAAGTCCCATAAGATTTACAAACATTTGAACATTTTCGGTACTAGAAAAGGCCAAGCAGGGTGGTGATGGCCGTTTTTTCAATGTCCTTAGGAGCCATGGGAATTTGATGGCAAGCATGCTTACAATTGACTACTGAGAAAATTTTTGTCCCAGCAAGTAGTCTGGAAAAGTCGGTGACGTTCGGAATCAGGAAGTGGTCCATGATAGTCAGCACTGAGCTTGCGATAGTCACCGCACATGTGCCATGTGACATTGTGTTTCTTAACTAGGTGAATAGGTGAGACCCAACTGCTGCAAGATCACTCGATCACCCCAGTCGAAAGCAGTACAGATAATTGTGCGTTGACCGCAGCTAATTTTTCGGGGCACGGGGTGCGATTTGGAAAACAAAGATATTGTCAATGAGGTGCAGCCTGTGAACCGTACCGTTCATGATGACAGCAACTTGCGAGGCAGGCGAGGGGGTGGCACTAGGTGCGGAAGACGTAGTGTGTGCGACAGCAGGTCGCGCAGAGTGGCAGCTGACGGAGGTAGGCATGGCATCAGTATGCCACGCAGATGGGAAATAGGCCGGTGGCAGCGAGGAGGTAGTGGTGATGACCGCGGGCAGTGTGCGTGTGGCCGGGCAACTCAAAGTAGTTGCTGTGGAGGCCATAATAGAGGATGGCAGTGCTGGCAAAGTGCCAGCAGAAGAAACAGTAGCTGTAGGTGACGAGTTGGTCAGTGGGGGTGCGCGTGGCACCAACGCGGCGGTGGCAACAGTGGCCAGAGTTGATGAAGCTGCCACAGAACAGATGAGCTGCAACTACGAGCACTTGGTGCTCACATCGGCCACAGGTGGCACGCAGGCGAGTGTGCGTGGCGCCAAAGTGACAGGATCGGCGACTGTCAGAGGAACAGGAGCTGTAGCGCAGAGGTTGGGAGGCGATGCTTGCGCAGTTGAGTGAGTGGCAGGCGAGACATCATGGACTGGAGGAGAGGCAGCATTGCCAACATCACAGTGAGAGCTGGCGAGCCGGATGGTGAAATTACACTCCGCAGGGCAGTGCACGCATGAGAGTTTTGATTGAAGATTTGTGCGGAGCCGAAGAATGAGTGCTGTCGGGTACACACTGAGACACTTTGATATCGTTTGTAGAGGCAGGGACGCTGAGCACAGTGGGTTGGTTTAGGAAAGTCACTCATGGAGCACTTGAACAAAGATACGATCGATTGATTTGTGTACGAGGCAAGAGTTTGCAACTGTCTTTGCAGACTTCCACATACGAGCGGGGAGGAGCAGATGTGATACTCAGAGAAGGTAATAGTTCCGATGAAGGAGCGGAGTCACTAGGAACATGAGGCAAAGCAGCACTGTGACTAACCTGAGATTTGTGCGCCATGAATCTGGACAGCTGCTCGAGGACTTGTTTTACAGAGTCGAGTGCAGATAGATTGTCAGCCAGCCGTCAAGACAGGTCGTCACGTTCACATCGTAGCTGTTCCACTTGCGTGTGTTCCGAATTAACCTTAACAATGGCACTTTGAAGTTTGGCCACAGTGTCTGAGCACTCACAAATAACACTAAAGCATTCACATTGTAACTGCTCGACTTGAGCTTGTTCTGCATGTAATTTGTCAATAATTCTGCCTAGTTCGGAAACAGTTTCTAAATACTCGCGAATAACACTAAAGTTGGCACAGCTTGATGGAGCACACTCACTAAAAGTATGTGAAGGAGAGTGAAACTCTGCATGTCAAACAATGTTCGGAGATAGTCCATGAAATGAGAGAAAGTCAATGCCAAGAATAGGCTCGGGAACACTTACCACTAGAAAATCACACATGAACATGTATGAAGGTGAAAGCTGTACTTTGACAGTTGTAGAGGAGTCAAAGGAGCATGTTGGTCGGTCACACAGGATTCGGGGATAGACCAGGAGGCAGAAGTGAAACGTCACCACCTGTGTCGATGAGGAAGTTTAAGCCAGAGTTCAGCTCGGTGACATAGAGACAGGCACCAAGCATAGCGATGTTGTGTACAGAGTGGAGAGTAGGGAGGCGCCTACAATCCGTATGGCAGGCAGCAGCGCCTAGAGCTACCTGCATACTTTGGGTAGCTGCAAGGGGACCTGCACTTCCTCGCAGCGCTGCCGAAACCAGCGTAAAAGAAACAGTACCAATAATGAGGTTGCCGTTCTTGTGGGAAGCACGGAGAAGGGGGCATGCTCTCTTCTCTGGAGCTGACACCGTCCTGTGCCGGCAGCAGTTTCAGCATTGTAAAGGTGATGCGGCAGGGTATGCCAGGCGGATCCGTGATCTTCTTTGGCTAGCGGGAAAGGCCTCCTGCGCGAGGCGAGACTCTCGAAGATGCGCTTCATGAACTCGGTCCGCAATGCGCTCACTAGGGGACTCAAGAATGTTGTACATTAATGCAGTCTGCACAGTCACTGGTAGCTTACTGGTCCAGATGGCCATGAGAGAGGGGTCAGGCATGACCTGCTCACTAATGAAGAACTGAAGGCATGGCCATAGTTGGGAAGGACGTTTATCACCAAGTTTGTCCTCCTCAATTATATGTCGAACTGTCTCTTACACAGACTGGGTTACCTACTCAAGGATTGTCTTTTTGGAATTGTCGTAGCGATTCCGACTGGGGAGAAAAGTAACCAGGTCACAAATTAGATCCACGTGTTCAAGCAGTGAGGTTATTAAACACAGGTAGCGAAAGGAATTGTCCAAATTGTAATGTTTGAATATGCACTCAATGTGAGTGAACCAAGTTGTCAGGGAGTCGAATGAGAACTGAGGCAGATTCGGAAGGCGGCAGAGATGGAGGCGAGCCAGGAGGTGGTGGAGTGACTGCAGCATTTGCATCGTCAAACGGCGAAGGCTCAGAAGCATCACTTGGCACAGCAAAAGCCACAGGCGGTACTGGGACAGGGGTTGGAAGTCCGACAAAGTGTGGGTCTTGAAGGATACCACTTCGCGATGTGGAAGGCACGCTCGGAGGTATGGCACAAGGTAGCACATACTGAGTAGCATCCACATTCATGGAGTTCACACAGTCAACGAAACTGTGAGCATTGTATGGTGGATCGGTGCATCACACATTCACAGGATGCACGGAGTGAGGCAGCTGAAATGGCACAGCGGTAGGGGGGCCAGCTGCTGGAGACGAACGAACGAGAAAAGTAGGCACAATGTTCAGCACAAACACAGTTACTATGTTGTCTAAGTTCAAAAGGTGCACTTTGTGGTACAGCTCTTGATGAGGTAAAAGTATGGAAGCCACCTGGGCATTGGAGGCTGGGCGCGGAGCCAGCGGAGTGATACACTGGCGTGGTGGTGGGCAGTTGCACGTTTGAATTTTGCACAAGATTCGCATTGCAGTTTGCGTTGTTCAAAACACGAAAATGTTGAGAGCTCTCAAACGACAGAGGAGCATACACGGAAGCACTGAAAAACGTTTGTGGTGTAACAAAGCCACAGTCACACCGCTGAGGCATGGCATTGTTAAACTGTGGTGACGTGAACATGTCTTGTGGCAAAAGTCTGGACAAGAACGGCAGTCTGGCATCATGTGGACTGCTCTCACTTCTGAAGACGCTGTGGGCCACAGGTTGATGAGGAAGTGAGAGCCCAGCTGGTGGTTGCACGGGCATTGACATGTTGAGCTTGGGTGTGGGACCGTTGGCGTACCGAGCACGATCGAATTACACACCAAAAACCGCGAAATTGCACTGTTCGAATGCATAGGAACAACTTTTCGTATGGGGTCGCCACTGTGGTGATTACTAAAGGCAGGGAAGCCAAATAACCATGCACTTTACTGGTACACAACTTTATTCACTTTAGAGCAGACAACGTTCAAACAGAGACTAAATAAAACATGGCGGTAGCGAGAAAGCAAAGATCATCACAAAATATATCACACTTCACTCGAAATGGTGGCTAGCACCGCCACACACTAATAGTACCACAGGTTGTGCGTAACATAGACATAATTTGTCAGCATCCACTTTTCTTATGTTACTTACAGTGTCATCTACTGATAAAGTTAGAAACTTTTAATTTTTGTGTATGCCACTGCGTTTTCCCCTTTGTCAAGTATATTCAGTTAAAATTTGCAGTTATTCTTCTTGTACAACATTTCTAAACTGGGACTTCAATTATGGACTTCCTGTATTTTAAATGATCTGATACTTGAGAAAAATATATAGAGGGCACAAAGCAAAATCAATAATTGAAATGAAAGTTTTATGCTGAACAGAATGAAATACATGGGTGAGAGGGAAGTTATCTCAACTCTTGTGCATAGCTAGGTTGTGGTCGTTCACATTAGGTGACAGCTTGTTGATGACAAACATAGAATTAGTGTAAAGAAATACTTTAAACAATATTAGATGACATGGTCACTATCATAGACACTTGTACCTGTAAAGGTATAAGTTTTAAACATAACTGAGGCAGAGTATTATATGGCAGTTGCCTTGTAACTGAATTATCCATATGCAGTGAGTTTATTAGGAGTTGCAGGATGATGGACAGTTTCATTATGTTGTTGAATATCACTTTTATGATACAAAATTTGTCTTTCAATATAATAATTGAAGCTCTGGAGATGGTTATTGTAGAAATGGGTACAATAGGTAAGGTACATAATGTCAAGATGAGATTTGTCCCTTTTATTGTGATTATATGTTTTAGGAGCCACGAATTGTCACTGTTAGAGAACCTGATAGTGATAGTAGCAAAGGTGGACTCCATGACAAGATAGGCTGCTGACCAGGGGTCACATTTGATGTAGTACCTGCCATTCTTATCATCATCCATGAGTGTGTGAATCAAAACAAATGTTCACGTCCAAATGAAAAACCCACACATCATGGTGTTGCTACATCTGCTTTATTTTCCAAATGCAGAAAGAGAAGAGCCAGAAAAGTGTCCTGTAAAGCTGTACATGTAAGAGCTCTGCTGGGTTTTTACCATTGACACATGTGGACCTGCCAGAAGCTAGGAGTTATTTAGCATTGAAGTCATTTCATTAGACACATGATATCAACATTTGGATTTTATGTTTCTAAACAAACCATCTTACTCGCTCCTTTGAGACTAGAATGTATGGAAATCTGGTAGGATGTTTAATTCTATTGCAGTGAATGTATGGAAATCCAGTAGGATGTTTAATTCTATTGTAGTGCAAAAGTTTTTGAAATCTATTGCTATGAACTGGAAACCACTGTTAAAAGCCAATGTGTGATGTGTACTTGGGATTGTAATTCCTTCCAAGGCTGTAATGGTTGTCTAATGGACATGGATACCAAGAAAGGGCCCCTTGAAGTATGAGTTATCTTGGTTCCACAACTGTGTTGGATCTTACCAAGGAAAGAATGATTGATATGGGATAATTTTGTACGGTGAATGGCACATTGTTGAACCTTTCATGATCATCATTGATACATGTAGCAAGATGGAAGTTATTTCATATTCAAAACACATTAGTGGGATTGATGCAATAGCTATAATAACTAACATTACAGAGAGGCCAATAATATCACTTGGTGTTGTACATCATTTTTTTGTAATTATCAGCATACCCCACCTAATCTGATGCTGTGTTGCAGATGCAGGAAACAGTGAAGGTCAGGAATTCTGTAGTGATGAGCTTAGTTGGCCAATCCAACCCGACATATGAGGGACATTTGAAAATGAAAAGTCCATGCAAAGACCGAGAGATGGCACCACCGGCACATATCGAGGTCATGTTTCATTAATAGTATCTTTGGAAAGAACGCACACCAAGTTACAGCCATATTGGTCTATTTTTTTGTGTTTGGCATTCATGTGAATCAAAGAATTCAAGTGATTGTCAAAGAATGGATGTAAAAGAATTTGGTTATGGTAATTAAACATTAGTTTATGAAAGACAAAGCGTCTTAGGAAACTAAAGAGAAGCTCGATAAACATTATGGTGACTGCAAATACAATTAGACAGTTTATAAGTGTTTTCAAAATTTTTGGAGTGGCCATATGGGCACAAGCGATTCTGAAAGTTCTGGAAGCTCGGTGGAGGTTACAAATCCAGAAATCATTGATAAAATCCCTGATATGGTGATGGATGACAGAAGAGTTAAGGTGTATGAGATTGCTAGTGCTGTGGGCATCTTGAATGAATTGTTACATAATATTTTGCATAAACATTTGGACATAAGAAAGCTATCCGCAAGATGGGTGCTACGATTGTTCAAGCTTGACCAAAAATGGAATTGTATGAAGTGTTGTAAGGAAGGTTTGCAGCTGTTCAGGAAGAATCCACAGGACTTCAATTGTCGTTGTGTCACTGGATGAAACATGGATACATTAGTAACTCCTGAGACCAAAGAACAATGTAAACAATGGGTTACCAAGAGAAGAGAATCTGCAGCAGACAGGATTGTTTGAAAATCAAGCTGCAGAAAAATGCTGGCCAGCCATTGGCCCACAAAAAAGTCTTTTTCCATCACAACACTGCAGCAGCACACACCTCAGCAGTTGAGGTTGCAAAATTAGTGGAAATAGGATTCCAACTCGTTTCACTTTGCTTCCTCAGACTACTATTTGTTCTCCAATTTGAAGAAATGGCTGGCAGGATGAAGGTTTCATTCAAACGAGGAGGAGATGTAGATACTAATAGCTTGTGACCGCATCGATCTACACTAATGTGTATCTCTGGGCCAATATTTTTTGAGCCAGCGTATCAGAGCTCCATTGGCCATGTAATCTCAGTTGTATCTGTACTCATAGCTGTCAACATAAAGTGCATTTCTGGATCATACAAGTGTGTTTTCTGGAGCTCACACCCCATGAAAAACACAGTTTGGTGACCCTGTACTGAGTTTCTTGTGCCACGGTGCGTGTTTCAGTGCATTTCGCTCACCCTCACTGAGTTAATTCGCGAAATACAGCAGTACATGATCCAACAGTTACGACCACAAATAACATGCCTGTGCAACTTCCACCAGGCTTCACCGCAGCATCTCAACCATCGCACAACTCACCACTGCCGTATGAGTCAAGTGTATTTGTTTTGACGCCTCAGCACACAGCTCAGCAAGTTTCTCTGGACTTGTTCGATTTGGCCTGAAACAACAATGCACAGAGCCACACAATGAACGCTGGCTTTGTGACCCAGAACTTGCATTCTGGTGTTCCAATGTCAAACAATACTCATGTTTCACAGGATATTTTGTGTGCACACATTCTCAACCAGTGCCAATTGCAGATAGTTTAGTGTACTGTGCTTCAGATGTGTATTCGTGGCCCACCACAGCTCCACTATGTGCACCAGTGTATCCATCCACGAACCACGTGCCTGGACATACTTTGAACAGTGGCGCACTGTCGCAGAACTATATTTCGCCATCAGCATCTAATAATTTGCCTAGTGGACTCATTTCTGATATTTCTTTGAGTTCTGCGTTTGGTTCAGGACCTTAGTCTCAAGCTCCTTTCGCACCTTTTTCTGCGCACTCAGTTTCGATTGCGGACAGTGCAGTGCATTCATCTTTCAGACAACCACCTGTTCAGGGTTGACCTAGTGACTGTATTTTTAACCCTCACACTCTGTCGAGTGCTTTCTCGCGTGTGAACCTGTCAAGACAGGACAATGTGTTCGATGTGCAGCCACATTCAGCTCCCCGATACGCCCCTGTCGCACCGCGCCTGCTTTGACCTACTGCGTCAGCTTGTGTGGCTGGCACATCACGTGACTCTCTTACCCTGTCTCGTGCTCAACTGCCCGTTTCATCAGCATAATTCCAGTGCCTCTGCTGTGTCAGTCTATAATGCTGTCACGACGCACTATGTTTCCGATATACCACTCTCATTTCCTGTCCCGCTGGGGACATCGGCCATGCCGTGTGCACTTCATACCTCACTTCAACGAGTGTGCTGTGATTCCCCTATCATCAATGCTCTATTTCCAAAATCCTGTGGGTGCCTTCAATTTACAGACAATCTACAACACCCACTGTTGTGATGACCATCAAAATCTACTTGTGCCTCACCTCCCTTCTGTTGTTCGAGATTGCTCCCCCAATATAGATGACACATGCAAGTCACCTTACTCATCTCGGCACCCACATGCTGCTCGATTTCCAGCCTCACCACCTCCTTCTTCAGCAATGATTGAGCTGACACCCTGCAGCGAGTTATTATGATTTATCGAGTATCTTCAAAGGATAATGGTAGCGAGGTCAGCATTTGTGTTGCCCGCTTGTGTTATTAGTGACGTGCAAGGTTACCAGTGCCTGTGTCAGTTCTGTTTCCTTGCACTGTTCCTGCGCGAGTGCTTGTAAACAAAACTTGTTTGCTATACCAACGCCTCACTCGCACGCATCGCCAGTGCTACGTTCTACTCTAGCGGCTGCCTCCCACTTTACTCTTTCTCCTCCCAAGCAGCAATCATCTTCTGTTTCATGCTCTCTCACACTGTTGTTCGAGGACGAATCTGAAACTTAAATTTCTCCGACTCACACAATGCCACACAAGCGTGTTCGTCTTGGGAACAGCTCAAACACATTTCTCGCACCACCAACTTGTGCTTGCGTGACAGTGCCTCCCTCACGTATACCGCTGGCTGACGTGTCAATTACCTCAGCACTTCAACTCTCCTCGGCTGCCCTGAAAGCTTCTGAGCCACTGCTCATCGCTGTGTTGCCCTCGTGCACACCGCTAGCCGGCACAACTACTACTTCATTCCTCTCCTCGGCTACCACGCTAACTTCTGAGCCACCGCACACCACCGTGCTGCCCTCAAACATACAAGTGGCCAACACAGCTACTATTTCAGAGTCTCGGCTTTCCTGAATACTTGTGAACCACTATCTGCTGCCATGCTGCCCTCACGCACACTGCCGGCTGGCACAACATCTACTTCATCACCTCAGCTCTCCTTAGCTGCCACAACAACTTCCAAGCCGTCGTTCTACTCTTGTGCGCATGCTGGCCAACGCAGCTACTATTTCAGCACCTCAGCTTTCCTCAGTCATTACAAAAGCTCCCGAGACGCCATCCGTCGGCTCGCTCAGTGTCATGCCCCTTGACGCGCATGACCCTGTGCTGCCTTGCACTGTCACACTAAATGTCACGCACGCTAAGAAACATAGACTTGCTGCTACGCACACTGAAGTTTCGGGAGTTTCGAACAGAAGGGACCAAAGACACTGAACCCTGGTCTCCACCCACAAATGTCACTGCCACACATAGCGCCTTGGTCACCTTCCCTCCCCCTCCCCCAATACATTATCAGAGTGTACCCTGTACTGTAGGATGGGGCTGTGTGGCAACATGACCACATATACCTATACTAATGTGTATCTTTGGAGCCAGCTTCTCTGAGCTCCGTTGGCCATGTAATCTCAGTCTGGATCTATCAACAATAAAGTACATTTGTGAATTGTACATGTGGTTTCTGTGGGGCCCAAAACCCTCTAGAACCCCATAAGCTATTTTGCAGTCTTGGACAATTCCTACTATTCAGAAGGGATCAACAAAGTTGGACAAAGTGTGTAAGTTTAAAAGGAGACTATGTCAAAAAATAAAAGTGGTTTTCCCCAAACATGTTAGTAGTTTTTATTTTTGCACAGACGTTTCAAATGCCCTTCATATTGGGTAAGCTGGTCATGCATAGACATTGTGTAATGCCCCTGGAGTGATTGCTCATGTTGAACATCTAACTGGAAACATATGGTCTCCTGGTAGTTAAATTCAAGATCTGAACTGTCAAAAGATAATAAAGCTTATCCACATTAGAATGTCGACAGCAGAGGTGTGATAGCCAATGGAATATTGAAAATTTGTCAATTGATGAAAGTGATTTAAGTCGCCTTCTCCTTTTTGAAATGTTTCTGCCTCTGCAGGTCATTGATAGTCTATCGTTTAGCATCTTCCCCCATTGTAGTCCTCTGTGGTTCACATCTTCTTTCACCTGGTGTCTCCATCTGCTTTGTGTCCTTCAAAATGATCTCTGTCCCAGTTCTGTCCATTCTAGGGCTCTACTAGGAAGTCTTTCCGGTCGCTTCCTATTACTGTGGCCAAACCATTTAAGCCTATTTCTCTCCAGAATTTCTTTCAAGGGGCATACACACTGCCTTAGGTCCAAAAGTGACAAAAATATAAGAGCTAAAAACAGTTATTAATAGTTTTTAAATATAGTGAACACATTAATAAACAAATTTTAATATGAGGAAGGAACAGTCACAGAGCACATGGTACGTGTGGCGAGAAAACTTGGAGAAAGTAATAGTGTACTTGCTTCTCAAGACTGCAGGAGTGGTCAAAAGTTGTTGCCAGAAAACGGTGAAACATAGAGTTGAATGGAATGAGCGTATGACATTTTTGGCTGGGAGATCCCATACAGGATTGTTCGGCCACTGTAGTGCAAGTCTTTTTAGTCGACGCCACCTGAGCAACTTGTGTGCCAACGATTATGATGATGATGACAACACACAAAACCCAGTCCCTGCCGGAAATCGAGCCTGGGGCCCCTTGCATGGGAGACAGCTGCAGTGTTGTTTGAGATACTGGAGTTTTATGAAAATGACAAATTTCCAAAACTGTGCAGGAAGGAAAGATTGTGTTTCTATCAAGGCAAATAATAAAAAGATTCAGATGCAGAAAAGACTTTTTTGTTAACCTGAAAGACCTGTGTACTGAATTTTGCAAGCAGAATGTAAAAATGATTGGCTTTTCCAAGTTCTGTGAGTTGAGGCCAAATTGGTGCATACCTGTTGGTAGCAAGGCTTCACATTCTGTATGTGTATGTCAGTACCACCAAAATTTGAAGTTAATGTGGTCCATGGTACCTGAACACAATTGTAATTACAAGATATTTCTGGAAAACTATAGATATGATACTAACAACAGAAACAGTATGATGCATGTGTGTAATCTATGCCCAGGGAAGGATGCTCTACCCAAATTTGTTGCACAGAAATTTGAAATGGATTTGACAGATTGTGATGATATAATCAGCTTTTGTAAGTGGATGTATACAGACAGGACCACCATAGTCACACTCCAGCTGTCTGTAAGTGAATTTTGCAAAAATCTAGCCAAGATGGTTGATGATCTGCAGCAGCACCATTACATAACAAAAGTTCAATTTTCATACTTACAGTATTGCAAGGAAAATTTGGCCTATTCTGAAATCCTAGTTATTTTAGACTTTTTGGAAAACTATAGTTTCTTGGTACAAGATTAAATGCAGGGATAACACTGGTGTACAGTCTTGTTTAGGTATTGTCAGGGTTTTTACTTGAGGCATCTGCTGTTTTGCCTATTTCTTATCATTTTCTTGGTTATTTTGTCAGGATAGCGATGCATCTGTGGGCTGTGAGCTCTACTCAACCTGGGAGAAGGGCGACAGTAAAACAGCGGTTTAATCTTACAACCAGAACGCCAGTGGAGAGTGTGCGCATATTGTCACAGGCCACTCCGGTGGCTTGCAGACGAAGTCGCTGACTCCGCTCTGCCCCACTGGAGGCGGGGTGCTGATGCCTCAGCTCGTTGGCTGCAGCTTACAAAGCCCAGCGGAGTGACATTGTCCAGTCGTGCGCCGCGCCTGGCCTCACTGATATCGTAGCCGGTTGACAATTGTAGAACAAAGGTGTGGCCCAGGTGTTGAATGCCGGTCGTCTTTCATCTCCAACTGTTGCTTCACCATTGGATAGGTCACGAGAGCGCTCCTAGTAAGGCCGCATTCTTGCGTACATACTGCGCTCTCAGGTCAATGCTGTGCTGCTTGCTACCACCTTGAAGTGCCCAGTGCTGGTTCGATGCCCGGCAACACCCCGTTGAGGTCGAGGTCCCGCTGATCGCCGTCCTCATAGACTTCAGGCTCTACTACCCGCCAGGGAAGCCATATAGACCACAGTGACCCAGCCGCCGCATTGCAGAACTTACAAGCTGCACCCAACTCAACTAAAGATTAAAATTAGCAACAACGAGTGACACAGTCCGGGCGGCAGATATCTGCCCCGCCTTGGCTGATACTCTCTCTCTAGCTGTGGTTGACTCCCTGACTCCGACTCTCTGCCTAGCCTCCCTTTTCCTCCAATATTTATATGCTGGAGTTGACCCCGTTGGTTTGTGTTTCATCGATGTAGGCTAGCTGACTTGCTAGTCCTATTTTTCGGTCACGTAGACCGTGGATGCTTCTTCCCTTAAGCAACATCGCTGCTCGGAGTCATTTCGTAGTACAAGCAGCTGCCGACACACTTGCGACACTTGAAATTTGCTTTGAGCTACTTAATACTGCTGAGCGCCCAACCCACTCTGCTTCGTGACACTGCTGGTTTACGCCATCGTAACACTTTCCTGTTCGACTGCCGACCACTTGTTTGATTTATTATATTTAATTAAATGTCTAAACTTTTCCTTGTCCTGTACACTCCTCCACATTCCTCCACCCCAAGTGAAAATTCACCCCGAATTTTAAGACATAACCATTACACAAATAATATCATTTACAAAACATTTAGAAAACAGGATTAAAATAACAATAATCGATTTATCTATTATTTTGCCATTTGAAGCCACTGGTATTTGATGCAAAGGAATATTGTTATTCTCGTTTTGCTTATGCCTACAGAGAAGAAAACCTACACCAAGGAGTACCAATAGTAAAAAGGAACCAGAACTACCAGTGCTGAACACTACAATTTTCGTCTTTTTCTCTTGTTTAAGGTGCACTGTTTGTTGTATAATGGCATTGGCACTAATTTTGCTTTGCTAAGTGGTTATAAAGTAGTCTAGGGTTTTGAGGATTTCTGGGTCGAGGGAATCGTTAAGGAAAGTTAGGTTTTGTTCTGGTAATACCTGTAAGGTTTTGTCAGGCCAGTAAACCAGAAGGTATGATAAGTTCATTGTAACATAACCAATTGTGACTGTGGGTAAATGAAAATTATTTCCTGTGATTGTACATGAAGTATCATTAATGATTAATCCACTATTCTGAAGTTCTACATGTTGTACAGACAATACCACTACGTTTTTAAAGCATTGTGCGAAAACGTTTGTTGATTCTTGTACCGCGTATAACCAATTGCTTCCCACCCATTCGAAAAAAATAGTCCGTTGATGGGTAGAATTTCTCGTTCACAACATGCTGTATCTGAGCTTCCAAAGAATAGTTGCTTGTTATGAACACAGGGCCTTGCTTTGAAAATAAGATGCAACTTCTTAACTCTAGTATTCTTAAAGCATTACTAACTCTAACCCACCAACATATTACTCGTATCACTATTGCTACCTTTTAAAGCTCCATTACGCAAGACGATGCTCCCCGGGGAAAAAAAAATTATATTACATAATAAGCTGAACATTAACAAAACAAAGGAAAACAAAGAAGAGAAAAAAAAAAAACACTTACATTAAATCATTAATCTCATTAATCCTTCCTAGACAGCTGAACTCCCTCATAAATTGCACGGCCCTCTTTGTCTTGTTTTTGGCACCGCTGTCTGGTCCTTCTTCCTACGTTTTGCATTCCCCACGGTGACAGGTTCTACTTGTGGAGATACTACATTAATTGTTTCTTTAAAAGGTCGCAACTGATTCTCATGCAAGACCAATGTTCGTGTGGGCAACAGCACTCCTACATTTACCACTGACGTTATTCCCACAATTTGATATGGCCCTCTATAATTATAAACCAACTTTTTCATCTTACCTTTTGCTACGTAAGGGGTGGATAACATGACCCATTGTCTGACCTTATAGTCCCGTTGTTTTGCTCCTCTATTCGCTAGCCTTTCCTGCTGCTCCCTTCGTGTTTGCTTTTTGCACTCTAGACCACACCTTCTTTATCATCTTCAAGATGTTCTCTACTGTTTCACCGACTCTGCCTCCTTTCTGCATTGACACATCGAAAGGCAATGGCATCTTCTTGCCATAAACTACTTCGTAGGGCGGCATGTATCTTCGCGTTATAACATGACACAATCATAGGCAAATACATGTCCCAGTTATTGTGCTGTGGATGCAGAGGTGTCGTGTGCAGCTTTTTTATTTTCAATAGTTGACAGAGCTATCCGAGTACGGCTGCCATGAAGTTCGAGCCTTGTATTTGTTACCAGCTGGCGTTTTGTGAAATGGCAGAAATAATCCAACCCAATGAGAGAAAAAGAGACCGAGGTTTCTGGTAACCGCTATAAGGGTGCCTTTTGGCAGTTTAAATCTGCCGGCCACACGCATTCCACACAGTTCCAAACGTATTGAACCACATCCTGTTTCCTGGTTGGCCACCAAAACCTTTCTGCTACTCGTCTCTCTGTGGGTCTCTGCCCCCCATGTCCAGATAGGACATGATCATGCGCCTTCCTCATTATCTCCTGTGTAAGGTCTGCAGACACCACCACTCTGGGCCCTCAATTCGGGTCTTACAGCATAATACTTCTTTTCCTTATAGAATTGTTTCTGAGAAGCATACCTTTGACACTCCGGGTCTCTCACCTGTGCCCTTTGCCACTCCTCTGCATTCTTTCCCATAGCCTCTACGAATGCCACTTTCCTACTTAGGCCATCTGCATTCGTATGCTTCTTCCCCGGCTTATGGATCACTTCAAAATTCATCTCAGATAAGCACAACGACCATCGGATTAACTGACTGGATGGATCCCATAAGCCAAGAATCCAATTTAATGCAGTGTGATCCATCACCACTTTAAATTTCCATCAGTATAAATAACACTGAAAATATTTTATTCTGTAAATAATGTCCAGCAACTCTGAGTAATTTCACTCCGCTGTTGTAAACTGTCTGCTATGCTATTGGATGCTCTGCGCCATCCACATATTCAGATAACAGTACTCCTACTGAATGTCCACTTGCATCACATGATAAAATGAATTCTTTATTGTAGTCCGGATACACTAGTACTGGGCTTGTGATAAGTGTTTGTTTTAAAGTTTGGAAAGCCGTATCACACTCCGCTGTCCATTGAAATTTTGCCCCCTCCTTAGTAACTGTGTCAGGGGTAATGCTATTTTGGCAAAATTCTGCAAATAACGACGATAATAAGATGCGAGCCCAACAAAAGATTGCACTTCCTTAATGCGTTGTGGTACTGGAAAATCTTTTACTGCTGTTATCAGACGTGGATCTGTTCTAACTCACTGTTCACTAATTACATTTCCTAAATATGTTACTTCCTCTAAAGTGAAATTACACTTTTCTAGATTGAGAGTCAATTTGGCCTCCCTAAGCCTCTGAAACACCTTCTGCAAACAAGTTGCATGCTTGTCAATATCTTTAGAAAAGACAATTATGTCCTCTAAATAGACACAACATTCCCGTGTCTTCAACCCTCGCAGTACACCATCCAGCAACTTACTTGATGTGACATTTCAGCTAGTAAAAAGGTATCCAAAGCCCTACTCTCTGCTTCCTGTAAAATAACTTTGTTCACTACATCATTGTCTGTCAACTGATATGTGTTAATATTTACCTTTCTAATTCTATCGACAAAACTTCCCAATGTTTTCTTCTGTTGCTTGCTAATGACACTTAACTTCTCCCTATGAAACCTAGTACTGTTCTGCCTTTGGAACCTCTTTACTAATCCCTTCTTTAACTCATCGAACGTTAGTGCATTTTGTAATTCCTTGTTATACAAAACATGTGCCTCGGCTTCTCCTATCAAGCGCAACTTCGTCATTTGCAGCAGTTGTTCATCTGTCCATAAACCAACTTTCGATGCAGCCAACAAATCATCAAAAAAAGCCATGACATCTTCCACAGGCTTACCAGAAAAAAGCATGACTAAAGTGAGGAGGCCACAGAGGAATCTAAGGAGGGAAAAACAGTGCCCCCTTCCCGAATACTACTTATCTCCTGCATTAACTTATTATTATCATTCTTTAATTGTGCTTTGTATAGCCTCCAACGTCATGGCATCCTGTACTGCTGGACTCTCCTTTGCAACAGTTTCCTTCCCCATCTTGATATTTATGACTCCAATAAAACAACAAACAAAAAAACTGAAGGTGCTTCTAGGGGGGAAAAAAACTTCCTAAACTGAATAACAAATGACTCAACAAACCCAAATAGATCACGAAAAATCAATCTTACTACTTTCTATCATCTACTATTTTACTGTGACTTCCTCCCAGGGTTGAGCTCATCTCTGACACCAATTGTACAGTGATGTTTAGGTATTGTCAGGGTGTTTACTTGAGGCAACTGCTGTTTTGCCTATTTCTTATCATTTGGTTATTTTGTCAGGATAGCAATGCATCTGTTGGTTGTGAGCTTTACTCAACCTGGGGGAAGGGTGACAGTAAAACAGCAGTTTAATCGACAAAACATTTATTGAAATATTCTTACAACCAGAATGTCAGTGGAGAGTATGCGTGTATTGTCACGGGCCACTCTGGTGGCTCGCAGATGAAGCTGCTGACTCTGCTCTGCCCCACTGGAGGCGGGTGCTGACGCCTCAGCTCACTGGCCACAGCTTACAAAGCCCAGCGGAGTGACATCGCCTGGACGTGCGCCGCGCCTAGCCTCGCCGACCTCGTGGCCAGTCGACGATCGTAGAACGGAGGTTTGGCCTGGGTATTGAATCCCGGTCGCCTTTCACCTCCAGCTGTTGCTCCGCCCTTGGACAGGTCACGAGAGTGCTCCTAGTAAGGCCGCATCCTTGCGTATGTATTGCGCCCTCAGGTCATTGTTGTGCTGCTTGCTACCACCTTGTTATGCCCGGTGCTGGTTCGATGCCTGGCAGCACCCCATTGAGGTCAGAGTCCCGCTGCTCGCCATTCTCCTAGACTCCAGGCTCTAACTTCTGCCAGGGAAGCTGTGTAGACCGCAGTGACCCAGCCACCGCATTGCAGAACTCTCAACCTGCATCCAACTCAATTAAAGATTAACATTAGCAGCGACGAGTGATGCAGTCCGGGTGGCAGATACCTGCCCAGCCTTGTCTGACACACTCTCTCTCTAGTCGTGGCTGACTCCCTGAACTCCTGCCTTTTCCTCCAATATTTTTATGCCGGAGTTGACCCCGTTGGTTTGCGTTTCATCGATGTAGGCTAGCTGACTTCTTCCCTTAAGCAACACCGCTGCTTGGAGTCATTGCATAGTACGCGCGGCTGCCGACACATTTGCGACACTTGAAGTTTGCTTTGAGCTACTTAATTTTGCTGTGTGCCCGACCCACTCTGCTTCTCGACATTGCCGGCTTACACCGTCGTAACACTTCCGTGTTCGACCACCTAAGTCCACTCTCCATTTGTTCGATTTATTACATTACATTAAATGTCTAAACTTTTCCTTTCCCCATACACTCCTCCACACTGGGATAATTCTCAGTCAAACCTGAACCCATTTATAGTGTACTACAAATTCAATGAGTTAGTAAAATCTTTGAGCATGTGCTGCATATCTGATCACCTGCAGCACAATACTACAGGTGTACAAGTTTTTCTAAGACATTTCATCAACAAAATCAAACTGCTGCTTGCATATTGGCTGATTAAAAACATTATATACTTCAGTGATAGTGCTGCTTTGTACTATTAAAATTAAAAGAACCTCACAAACCTAACTTACATCAAGAAGATTTTGATATTGAAGGAGAATGGCATGTTTTTGTTACCTGCTAAGGGAAGAGCCCCTATGATGGTATCGGAGGGACTGTAAAACACCTAGCAAGAAGAGCCAGCTTGCAGCCTACATCTCCATCCAGTTACATCTTGACACCAGAAAACCTGTATACCTGGTCACTCAATAAAATCCAGTGCATTAATATGTTCTTTGTGTCTTCACAGGAGATCGAGTCATACGAAGGTGCGAGCTTCAACAGGTACATACAAAAAACACACACATACAACACTGTCAGCTATCGGCCATGGCCTTCTTCAGAAAAGGATTCGAAGTGCAACAGCTGGAGGTGATGGTTGTATCACTGTGTTGTGTGCCTGTGTTATTGTGTGAATGTTCTATTTTCTGAAAAGGCCAAGGCCAACAGCTGAAAGTGTTGTATGTGTGTGTCTTTTGTATGTGCCTGTCGCAGCTCGTCGACACATCTTTGCGGTGAGTTGTAAATTGTCCTTATTACTATATTATTAATTCCAACCTGGACTTTTCATAATTAGTTAATATAACTTTGTACTCTATAAACAACTAGGTCTTTTGACAATCAGACATTTAATATCACTTACGTAAAATGGCAGTGTATGGTACTTTCAATACAGGGTGACTGAATAGTCTGTTAAGATTTTAAACTAGGTAAAGGTAGAAATTGACACACATGCTTGAAGTGATACAAGGTTTTATTGAACCTAGCAATGAATGCATAAATGGAACTGACAGAGGCAATAGGCAGCAAGACTAATGTGTACTATTTAGAGTTATCTGTACACAATCCAGAATCATCAGGTAGCATTAACCACCAAATTTGTGACATGAGCATTTGCAGTGTGGGCAGAAGAAAAAATGGGAGATAATGACAGTTGGTTTTCCATTGTCTTGTGGATAAAAACAAAAGCCTATTCCACAGTAGGAGGGTCTGCAGCAATCTTTTTTGTTACTGAAAATCTTAGAGGAAATCATGATGTGTTGTGGATTTACCACATCATTGTGATTGAACCAGTTTCTTTAAGGGAGTGTATGGTACTGCTTTTAAACTGACAGCATAAAGAGTGCAATGAATAACAATCTGATGGGCAATTGTATTATCCCTAGCATGGCTGATAAGCATCAGTTCTAAAGTAAGGCTTTTTATGCAGGATGACACTCCACCTCACTTTTATCCATGTGTGAAAGATCACTCTTTGATGAGCATCATATACTGAGCCATGCCTGGCCTCCTACATCCCTGGCTTTCAATCTGTGTTGTTAATGGGTGTGGGGCTACCAGAAGTAACAAGTTGAAGTAATTGTTGGTTTCATTAAGGATGACGGAAAGGTATCACTAAATCTACTGATATCATTAACCGTTAAACTGCCTTCCTTTTTCTAATACATTGTGCAATCGTGTTCACAACATTGTGTCTTCTTGGGTTCAGGTGTTAGAATAGGCTTAGATAATTCTGCATGTCGTAAGAAGTGACTACATGGAGTCTTCAAAATTTTGGCCATCAAGCTGTGATCCACTATTGGATTTTGACCCTCTTTATTTATTTATTTTTCCCAAAATTTCACAAGTTGGGCCATTATTGGAAAGACACCTTATGTGGTGCTTAACTTATCCATCATTGTCTGTCACCTCCTACACCCACTATAAAGATGAATCATGACTTCAACTCAAAATCTAGTGCAGTAGCCAGTCCATTGTGGTGAAGTCATTTTGTACCATCTTGACTGTAGCCTGCAGGAGTACTTGTCTACCGTGAATGTTTCAAATGTTTGTATAGCTTATGAGACTTAACTATGGGGTCATCAGTCCCTAACTACCGTGACTGGACACGAAGAGTCATAGAAAATGATGATTGGCCAGGTAGACATTGCTGTGGCTGGCATCAGGGCAGATGACCCTCAATGAAATGGATGAAGTTACTCACTGATGGTGGCCAAACAGCCACAGCGGTGTCTAATATACTGTACAGTATGACCCCATATCATTCCCTTTTCTGGTTGTAGTGTGGGAGGAATGAAGGGTTACAAGCCATGTTGAATTGTATTCATAACAGTACCTAGTTTTTACAAGGACTGATGGGGAATCCTTGCTGACTAAGCCTTTGTTTCCATAATGATATTTTCACTCTGCAGCAGAGTATGCATTCATACAGAACTTCCCGGTGAATCAAAATTGTGTTTCAGAACTGATATTCAAACATGGGTCCCAGGCATCTTAGACAATGCTGAAACATCCCAAAACTGGTCTCCCTAAAAGCTCAATGAAGAACAAAAGCTACTGAAACTGGGACCGTTGGCTTTTGTACATTGTAGATGCAGTTTGCTGCCAAGATTGCGACCAGACAACGTGTTTCTCAAGTGTGTCTTATCAGTTTTCACTGCAGAGAACAGTTGTTCACAAACATACTTGGTCAAAATATTAGTAGTAAATTATTACTTATCCTAAATAAATAATATAGTGAGGACAGTTTACTACTCACCGCAAAGACGTGGCGACGAGCTGCGACAGGCACATACAAAAGACACATTATTTATTCCAACCTGGACTTTCCAATTTTATATTTTATCCTAAATAAATAAATAAGTGCTCTTCACAAGCACACACTGCTATAGAAATAGCTGCTTCTTTTTTGTAGTGTGCCTCAAACTTATCATGGGAAATTATAAACTCTCTAACTGATAATTTAGGCCGAGAAAGCTGTAGCCAAGATTGTCTAAGAGTCAATGAAGCCTCCGGTTGAGAACCATTATTAAGTTGCAAACTAATGAACTCCAAACAACTCTAGAAAAGTAATAACACTAAGCAATATTCCACTTATATTTTTTCACTGGAAACCATAATTACTGCTGTTCTATCAAACAAATTGAGATCCCTTCAGGTAAACAGCAGGATCACTTTGTACACATCACTTTAGATAGAAGTGTGTGTGGAACAGGAATTGGCTGGGCTATATTTATGTATTTATTTTCTGTGAAAGGTCATGTTACCAGTCTGTATTATTAGTGACTTTTCCACTGCAGGGATGCCTATCAGATTATGGTAATGTTACGGATATTAATACATCTTTATCTTCCAGTTGCACTTACAGCAAGATTTGCAAATTGATTTGGAGTGAGACGGTGACTTAACTGATAGAGGCAGCAGTGTCATGACTACAGATGTATCTTGCTTTGTTTCAAGTGCTGAAGCTGTGGTCGCTTATTAGTAGCTGACACAATGGTGGCTCCCATCCAGAGAAAAACAAGAAGTGATAGTATTTTTGTTAATGTCATTTGGGAGTTTATAATGGCCACATTCCAGGGAGTGCCTATTCATCAGCCAGATGTTACCTGTACTGTTTATCCAGAATGATACAGTCAGTAATGAGCTTAAATGAGATCTATTCAGGCTGAAACTGTTGCATTTACTCACACTAGAAATACATCATCATCTAGATCAATCTGAGAACTGTCATCATTGAGGTAGGCACCATTGATAATCAAATTGGATGTTTCCTGTAGGATGCACTTAGGCTTGAGACTCTTGTTTGTAACCATCTCAGTTTCCAGTGAATTAGGAGATCAAAAGTGTTATTGCTTCCTTGGGCACTCTATATGGATGTCAGTTTGGATGTTGCAAAGTTGAGTAGTTGTAGTCCTTAAACCTTGATGGTCAAAGTTTTTGTATGAACTGTTAGCCTGAGGGCGTGGCATCTTGAGAAGAGCCAAATGCCATTTCACTTTGCACACTAGCAAAGGAAGATCTTTATCTGCTGTTGATTGATATGACCCTGTGATATCTTTCCATAGAGTTCATTGTTTCTTGTAAGTTTCTGTCACAGATGTTGGAGGTCTGTTTTATATATTGAACACTTCCTTTAAAAGTGCCCACAGTGTAGCTTCCATCAATTCTCCTCCATGACAGATGATGAGTATTTTGATTGTGCAGTGCTAGTGCTCCACTGTTCCATTACTTTGAGGATGGTGTACTGTGGTTGCCCTTGGGGATTGAGTTATGACCATGTTGTGGTTGTGCAAGCTGCCCAGTCTTAAAAGGGACACCTTTGAGCTCGAATGCTCAGAACTGCACAAAACCATGCTTAGAATAACAAGCAGTCATAAACAAAACTGTGATGTGCATCATTTCCATGCAAAATGCCACACTTGTCTGTTAGCACCACTAGATGGTGAACATGTAACATATGAAAAGAGCCTATTGTTGCATGATTACAGGGTGGCTCACACAGATTGTACCCTTCTACATGTAATATTTCCAAAGATGTTATGCTGATGATCTTGCCACTGAAAACAACAAAATATTGCCAACCGTTTAATGTTTACTTCTTTCGGCAATATAAATTCTGTATCAGAAGGATTACTGACTTTGACAATATAATGACAGTTTACAACTCACCGCAAAGGTGTGACAACAAGCTGCAACAGGAACATAAAAAAGACACACACATACAACACTTAAGCTATTGGCCATGGCCTTCTTCAGAAAATAGAACATTCACAGAGGCACACAACACAGTCACACAACTGACATCTCTGACTGCTGCACATGCCTGTCTCAGTGTGGTGAGTTGTAAACTGTGCTTATTATATTGTTTCATACCAACTTGGACTTTCCATTATTAGTATTGCTGATTTTGTATAACTACAAGATGCCAAACCACAAGTTAAGTTACATGGTCATTATTTCATTGTGAAACTTCACTCTGTGATTTACAATCAATTTGCTGTTCCTACATATAAAGCTATGTTGCAGTATGGTTGGCGAAAGACAGGATATGACATTGACATACCAACATCATCATTGAAGCACTTCATCAAAATCTTGCATCTGCACGAGGACTAATATAAGCACTTTCAAGTGTGGTACTGCTGTATATGAGTGTTTTGTGCTTTAAGCAGAGAGTTTTTGGTGCTGCTGATTGAGTACATAATGATACACTTATGCTATTAAATTACATATATTTTCCTTCCTATGGTATTCATATCTTGATCCTTGAAGTAGAATGCATCATTATGCAAGGAAATGATGCACACCACTGTACTGTTTATGATTGCCTGTTATTCCAAGCATAGTCGAGGTCTAAGATATCCCTTGTTAGAGCATTGACAGTCCTGTCTTAGAGCATTGACAGATAGTGGAGATATGTGTCCAAGCTTTAAATCTTTTGACATGTGTGACAATATGAAGTGGTCTTTGACAGGTTTTGTCATTGGATGGATTTTCGGATGGGGCAGTCCGTGGTGTTATTAAAGATGACTCTCATGCTGAGGATTACTAGTGGTCAGCAGACGATTTTGTAAGACATTGCACAACTGGGTGCTTACAAACTGTGAACACTACAGCACCCTATACACAATCCTCTTATGGTGTTGCATAGGACTTCATGTAATTACATGTTTTGTAGTTGTGCTACTTTGAAGTAATCTGTATCCACTGTAAGTGTGTTAAGAGGGAGAGTCCACCATCACATTGCCTTTGCTATGAAGGTGTTGAATGTCTTCTTGTGAATTCTGCAATGTAATGTAAATTTTGAAAATGGGCAACAATCTTTTGATTGATTGTGGGGCAACAATCTTTTGATTAATTGTGGCTAGAGTTAATTATTAGTGCAGATAGCAGATCCTTACCCTCAACAATAACTTTGAACTAATGTACTGCTTCATACGCAACCATCAGTTTCCAACTGAAAAATAACCTCTTATGTTGTCAGTCTTGTGAACTTATTTGAAGAGAAGAATTGTGGTTATTGTATTCTTACTATTGATTCATGGAGAACTGGCACAGTCACAGAGTTGCTTGCCTCTGAAGTGATTGATAGGTGTGATGCATAGTAGTTGTGGCAACATTATAGTGTCTTAAGGGGAGTGTTGAAAGTCTGCACTGACATTTTGTAAATCAACATCTTCTCATTTTTGGTTCATTCACACTGAAATTTTTTGCACTTATATATAGGGATTCAGAAAAGTAAAAGTAAGAGGATCCAATATATTTAATAAAATTGTAATGCTACATCTACATAAATATTATTCAAATCACATTTAAGTGCAAAATATAATAATGGAAAGTCCACGAAGTGTGGCAGTCGGAGGTGATGGTTGTATGACTGTGTTGTGTGCCTGTGTGATTGCGTGAGTGCTCTATTTCTAAAGAAGGCCATGGCCGATAGCTGAATGTGTTGTATGTGTGTGTCTTTTGTATGTGCCTGTCGCAGCTCGTCGCCACGTCTTTGCGGTGAGTAGTAAACTGTCCTCATCACATTTAAGTGCTTTATAGAACGTCTGTCATATTGTTTTTATGTTAATTCTTGACTGTTCTATTCTCTAATAGTGGACAGGAAAAAGTAAAATCTAAATCTTTCCATTTTAAATATGATTTCTCTTATTTTATTATGATTATCATGTCTTCTTGTGTAGTGAGTGCTAACAAAATATATTCACATTCGGAGGAGAAAGTTGGTGAAAGAAATTTTGCAACTATATCTTACCACAACAAATAACACCTTTCTTTAATAATTTCCACCCCAGCTTATGCATCATTTCCATGACTCTCTCTCCCCTATATCGTGATAAAAGAAAAGGAGCTGTCCTCCTCTGAACTTTTTCTATACTCTCTTTTAGTACCACTTCAGGGAGATCGCACAGTGTACAGCAATACTCAAAAGTAAAATAGACATGTTTATTGTATGCAGTTTCTTTAGTGGCACTGTTACCTTTATAACTGTTTTGCAAATGAAAGGTAGCCTTTGGTTCACCTTCCCTATAATATGCGTGTTTTCCAATTAAGGTTGTTCCTAATTATAATTCCTAGGTATTTAGTTGAATTTACAGCCTTTATATTTGACTATTTATCATGTAAATGAAGTTTAATTGATTTCTTTTAGTGCTCATATAGATGACTTCACACTTATCTTTTTTTAGTGTCAGTGCCAATTTTTACACTATCTACATCATTTTGCTGTTGCTTTTGATCTTATGGTGACTTTACGAACTGATAAATGACAGTATCATCTGCAAACAGTTGACAAAAGCTGCTCAGATTGTCTCCTAAATTGTTTATAAAGATAAAGAACAGTAGAATATTTCTCTTGGGAATGCCGGATATCATTTCTGTTTTACTCAATGACATTCTGTTAGTTACTATGTACTGTATCCTTTCTGATAGGAAATCTTGAATCCAGTCACACAATTTTGGTGTTATTGCATAAGCTTGCAGTTTGATTAGAACCCACTTTTGAGGTACAGTGTCAAAAACCTTCCAGAAATCTAGGAACATGTAATTGATTTGAGACCCATTTTTTATGGGACTCTTCACTTAATGTGAGTAAAGAGTCAGCTGTGTTTCACAAAAATCATACTTTCTGAATATGTGTTGACTATGGGTCAATATGTGGTTCTCTACAAGATAGTTCATAATTTTTGGCCGTGGCAGAGCGTATTGAGGCACTGTACTACGATACGCGAATCTGTTCCCTGTCGAGGGTTCGAATCCCCCCTCGGGCATGGATGTTTGTGCCATCTTTAGTATAAGCTAGTTCTTAAGTAGTTTGTAAGTTTGGGGACTGATGACCCTGCAGTCAAGTCCCATAAGCTTTACAAACATTTGAACATAATTTTTGAGGAAAGTATATGTTCTAAATTCCCGCTGTAAACTGACATCAGTGAAACAGGCCTGTAGTTTTGTGGATCACTTCTGTTCCTTTTTTTAAATATTGGAGTGACCAATGCAGCTTTCCAGTCTCTGGGTACAGATCTTTTCACTAAGTAAGTAGTTATGTATGATAGCTGTTGCATCAACATACTCTAAAAGGAACCTACTGTAATTGGTATACAATCGGACCAAGAGATTTGATTTTCATTACTCATTTAATTGCTTTAATACTCCTGGAATGTCTGTTTCTAAATTATGCATGCTGGTAGCTGTTCCTGATTTGAATTCTGCAGTATTTCCTTTGTCTTCTTTGGTAAAGGAAATTTCAAACGCCATGTTTAGGAATTCTGTATTAGCAGAACTGTCACCACCCTTGCTGTGTCTTTCTTGCAGTCATGGGCTAATGGAGAGGAGGGGGGGGGGGGGGCAGACCGCCTCTGGCCTCTCATCTTGGGGCCCTCCAAATACCGCAAAAGCATGAGGTTTTATTTATTTATTTATTTTTATAAAACGAAACGTGTAGAAGGAAACTATCCTGGTGGGATAAACAAATATAAAAAATAGAAAACGGATGACTTACCCAAAAGAACTGGCTCGTTGATAGACACAAATAAAAATAAAAATCACACTCAAACACACATACAAGCTTTCACCACCACAGGCAGCTTCTTCAGGAAAAAGAGGAAAAAAGGGGAGGAGAAAGGGAAGGATATGGGTTTTAAGGAAGTGGAAAAGGAGTCATTCCAATCCCAGGACTGGAAGGACTTACCTTAGGGGAAAAAAAGGAAGGTAAACAAATACACACACACTCACACATATCGAAATGCAAACACACCCTAAGGTAAGTCCTTCCACTCCTGGGATTCGAATGACTCCTTTTCCACTTCCTTAAAACCCATATCCTTCTCTTTCTCCTCCCATTTTTCTATTTTTCCTGAAGAAGCTGCCTGTGGTGGTGAAAGCTTGTATGTGTGTTTGAGTGTGATTTTTATTTTTATTTGTGTCTATCGACGAGCCGGTTCTTTTGGGTAAGTCATCCGTTTTCTATTTTTTCTATTTATTTATTTTTATAGTAATACATATATTTCTAAGTGGACGGGTGGGGCACATTTTTCTCTGGCAAATGTTAATTTAAGTGCAGTATCTTTTTGGTAAATTATTTCTGTTATTTTCTGTGATATTCTGGATTTGAACTTTTTTGTAGACAAATTTTCTATGTATTATCAACCATAAAACTGTTTATAATGTTTACGTTAAAATTTTGTTACACTTAAATACAGTATTGTTTCCACGTGAAAGAATAGGTGTGCTAAATTTCATAGAACTCCTTCCAAATTTTTTATGTTTTTGTTCCTGAAAGGAGAAAACCTTAAGTTCCAGAAAAATCTTTTTCATGTTAGGATATACAGCTACATACATACTCTATAATAAACCCAGAGGTGTGTGGCAGAGGGTACTAGTAACATTACTAGTTACTTGTTTTGCTGTTCCCTCCCACATAGAATGAGGGGAAAACGAATGCTTATATTTGTCTGTAAAAGCCCTTAGTCATTATGATCTTATCTTTGTGATCTTTACAGGAAATGTAAGTTGGTGGCAGTAGAATCGTTCTGCAGTCCACTTTAAAATCCTGGTCTTCTACATTTCTTCAGCAGTGTTTCTTGAAAACAAGGTCCTCTTCCCTCCAACAACTACCATTTGAGTTTCCAAACTATCTCAGTAATGCTTACACATTGATCAAACCTACCAGTTACAAACCTAGCCATCCACCTTTGAATTGCTTCTGTGTCTTCCTTTAAACCCATGTGATGGGCATCTGAAACACTTCAGCAATTACAAGAGGGGCACACAAGCATTTTATATGCAGTTTCCTTCACAGATGAATCATAACTTACCAAAATTCTCCCAGTAAACTGAAGTTGACTGTCATCCTTCCCCTTGACTGCCCTTATATGCTTGATACATTTCATTTCACTACAAAACATTATGTTTAGATATTTAATTGCTATGACTCTGGCAAGCATCACACTACTTATGCTGTATTCAAACATTATGGGATTGTTTCTCCTACTCATCTGCATCACCTTACCTTTTTCTACATTCAGAGCTAGCATCCATTCCTCACACCACCTAGAAATTTGGTCCAAGTCTCATCCTGGATCCTACTAACACATTCAGTGACGACACCTTCCTATACATAATAGCATCACCAGCAAATAGCCGCAGAATGCAACTTCATCATATCATTTATATACATAGAAAACAAAATTTGTCCTATTACACTTTCCTAGGGCACTCCAGACAATACCCTAGTTTCTGATGAACACTTGCCATTGAGGACAACATACTGTTTTTTTAAAAGTAGCCTTTGAGCCACTCACATATTTGGGTACCTATTGCATATGCTCATACCTTCGTCAGCAGTCTGCAGTACAGCACCGTGTCTGAAGCGTTTCAAAAACTGAGTAATATGCAGTATGCCTGTTGCTCTTCAATTCGTAGCTTCCAAGATGTCATGAGTTAAAAGGGAAATCTGAGTTTTGTATGATCAATGCTTCCTAAAGCCGTTCAGTTGCATGAAATGAATTACATTTTTTTAAATCATACTTTATATAAAACTGCCCATATTCATATTCCAGTTCTTCCTAAACATTCTCTTCAGCTCTGATAGCTCCTCTGCTCCTTTGCCTAGCAATTTTTCCTGTTTTCTGTACCGAAATCTCCACCTTCACAATCAGTTACTCATTGATCCACAGTATTGGCTCAGTGAAGATCCAAATGTGAAGCCCAATTTACTGAGGATATGAAGCCTTGCCACATAACCAGCATCGGTGTTTACTGGTGCAGTTTCCAAAGCAGAAATCTCACTGCCAGATTTAAAACAAACATAGTCTTTAGACATCTTTTTCAAATAAGAACATTGAAACTCATGTTCGTTCTGTATTTTGTCGTGTACACATTTTTGTAGCAGTTCTCGTGGAGCCAATGTTAAAAAAGTTGGTTTAATAGCCATTGCAACCTCATAAGGAAGGTTATTTTTATGGCTATAAGCTTCTATACTTTCTTTGCATTTCAGAAATTTGCACCAAGAAGTAATGAAACATAGCCGACATTGACTTCATTGACTTTCTAACACCTCCTTGGTAATAGCCAGGCACTAGTGGTTACACATTTTATTATTGACTGTGAACTAAGATGATCTCTTTGTTTTAACACATTATATTGCCACTTATAATGCTGCAGAAGACCAAACTTGTATGCAGAAGAATATTATACCCAATTCTAAATGTATACATATTTTCAGGAAAAAGAGGAAAAAAGGGGAGGAGAAAGGGAAGGATATGGGTTTTAAGGAAGTGGAAAAGGAGTCATTCCAACCCCAGGAGTGGAAGGACTTACCTTAGGGGACAAAAAGAAAGGTAGACAAATACACACACACTCACACATATCCCAATGCAAACACACCTAGACAGACATTTGTAAAAAGCAAAGAAGTTGGACATGGGCGGGAATTTGAATTTAGCGGAGTCTGAGACCAGGTGGGCAACAGGAGGAAAGAATAAGCTGAAGGGCAAGTTTCCATCTCCGAAGTTCTGAAAGGTTGGTGTCAGTGGGAAGTATCCAGATAACCCGGATGGTGTAACACTGCGCCAAGATGTGCTGGCTGTGCCCCAAGGCGTGTTTAGCCACAGGGTGATCCTCATTACCAACAAACACTGTCTGCTTGTGACCATTCATGCGAATGGACAGTTTGTTGCTGGTCATTCCCACATAGAACACTTCACAGTGCAGGCATGTCATTGCCACGAAGAAAAATAATCCTACTCCTGATGATCCAGTTCCCCAAGACATCATTCAAATTGAACCCTGCCTAGAACAGTTCCGTCCCCCATCACAGCGAGATCCACCCGCTCTTCCTCAAAATCACCCCCTTCAAACCTTCCAGGAATTCCTTACTTCCAACCTTGCCTCTCAGTCCTTCCTGAAAAACCTTAATCCTACTCCAACATTACCGCAGCTGAATCCTGAGCTATCCGTGATCTGAAGGCTGACCATTTCATCATCATTCTCCTCGCCGACAAGGGATCCACGACAGTGGTACTCGATCGGCGGGAGTATGTGGCTGAGGGACTGCGTCAGCTTTCAAACAACACTACCTACAAAGTCTGTCATGGTGACCCCATTCCTGATGTCCAGGCAGAGCTTCAGGGAATTCTCAGATCCTTAGGCCCCCTACAAAACCTTTCACCTAAGTCCATCAAACTCATGACCCCACCGACACCCCGCACCCCTACCTTCTACCTACTGCCTAAAATTCACAAACCTAATCATCCAGGCTGGCCGATTGTGGCTGATTACCAAGCCCCCACAGAACGAATCTCTGCCTACATAGACCAACACCTTCAACCCATCATGTGCAGTCTCCCATCCTTCATAAAAGACACCAACCACTTCCTCGATCACCTGAAATCCTTACCCAGCCTGTTTCCTCCTGAAACCATCCTTGTAACCATTGATGCCACTTTCTTATACACAAATGTCCCACATGCCCAGGGCCCCGCTGCGATGGAGTATTTCCTTTCATGCCGACCACCCACTTCCCTACCTAAACCTCTTTCCTTAATACCCTAGCCAGCTTCATCCTAACCCACAACTTCTTCACCTTTGAGGGCCGGACATACCAACAACTAAAGGGAACAGCCATGGGAACCAGGATGGCCCCCTCGTACGCAGACTTATTTATGGGACGCTTAAGCGAAGCCTTCCTGGAAACCCAAGCCTGTCAACCCAAAGTTTGGTACAGATTCATTGATGACATCTTCATGATCTGGACCAACAGTGAAACAGAACTCCAGAATTTCCTCTCCAACCTCAACTCCTTTGGTCCCATCAAATTCACCTGGTCCTATTCCAAATCCCATGCCACTTTCCTTGATGTCGACCTCCATCTGTCCAACGGCCAACTTCATACATCCGTCCACATCAAACCAACCAACAAACAACAATACCTCCATTATGACAGCTGCCATCCATTCCACATCAAACGTTCCCTTCCCTACAGCTTAGGTCTTCGTGGCAGAAGAGTCTGCTCCAGTCCCAAATCACTGAACCAGTACACCAATAACCTAATAACAGCTTTTACATCCCGCAGCTATCCTCCTGATCTGGTTCAGAAGCAAATTACCAGAGCCACCTCCTCATCCCCCCAAATCCAGAACCTTCCACCGAAGAACCCCAGAAGTGCTCCTTTTGTCACCAGATACTTTCCGGGACTGGAGCGGACTCTGAATGTGGCTCTCCAGCAAGGATACGACTTCCTTAAATCCTGCCCCAAAATGAGATCCATCCTTAAAGACGTCCTTCCCACACCACCAAGAGTGTCTTTCCGGTGCTCTCCTAACCTTCGTAACCTCCTAGTCCATCCCTATGAAATCCCCAAACCATCTTCCCTACCCTCTGGCTCCTACCCATGCAACTGCCCCCGTTGTAAAACTTGCCCTATGCACCCTTCCACCAGCACTTACTCCAGTCCAGTAATCCGAAAGGTGTACACAATAAAGGGCAGAGCCACTTGCGATAGCACCCACGTGATTTACCAACTGACATGCCTGCAGTGTGAAGCATTCTATGTGGGAATGACCAGCAACAAACTGTCCATTCGCATGAATGGTCACAGGCAGACAGTGTTTGTTGGTAATGAGGATCACCCTGTGGCTAAACACGCCTTGGGGCACGGCCAGCACATCTTGGCACAGTGTTACACCGTCCGGGTTATCTGGATGCTTCCCACTGACACCAACCTTTCAGAACTCTGGAGATGGGAACTTGCCCTTCAGCTTATTCTTTCCTCCCGTTGTCCACCTGGTCTCAACCTCCGCTAAATTCAAATTCCTGCCCACCATCGTTAGCATCTTTGCCTCGGTTCTGTGGACAGAGCCTCTGCCTCAAGTGGTATCTCTGTCCAACTTCTTTGCTTTTTACAAATGTCTGTCTAGGTGTGTTTGCGTTGGGATATGTGTGAGTGTGTGTGTATTTGTCTACCTTCCTTTTTGTCCCCTAAGGTAAGTCCTTCCACTCCTGGGATTGGAATGACTCCTTTTCCACTTCCTTAAAACCCATATCCTTCCCTTTCTCCTCCCCTTTTTTCCTCTTTTTCCTGAAGAAGCTGCCAGTGGTGGCGAAAGCTTGTATGTGTGTTTGAGTGTGATTTTTATTTTTATTTGTGTCTATCAACGAGCCGGTCCTTTTGGGTAAGTCATCCATTTTCTATTTTTTATATTTGTATACATATTTTGTTTTTCGAAATGTCAACACTTGTATGAAAATGTCATATGCTCACTTTATAGTTCTATGATAAGTCATGTAATGATACAAACATTCGTTTGACTTGAACACTACTTCAGAAGATAGCAAACAGGTATTAAATGCAAATTTGTGTGCTTGATGTGTCTAGCTTTAAATATGGGAATACACACCTTTTCAGATACCCAATATTATACAAAGAAAAATGAAACCTATTATTTCACTGACTTCCAATCCCTTTATTATTCCATAAATCAATTAATATCTACTCTAATTCATGTGCATATTTGTCTTTTTCACATTTTTCTTAAGTTTAAACAATCACAGCAGCACTCAGTGCAAATACTATTCTGTACTGGTGTGATCAAAAAGTCAGTATAAATTTGAAAACTTAATAAATCACGGAATAATGTAGATAGAGAGGTATAAATTGACACACATGCTTTGAACGACATGGGGTTTTATGCAGGATGGCACTCCATGCCATATTGATAGACGCATGAAAGATCTCTTGCATGTGTTTTTTGGTGATGATCAAGTGCTCAGCCGCCACTTTCATCATGCTTGGCCTCCCAGGTCCCCAGAGCTCAGCCCGTGCGATTATTGGCTTTGGGGTTACCATAAGTCGCAAGTGTATCATGATCGACTGACATCTCTAGGGATACTGAAAGACAAAATCCGACGCCAATGCCTCACCACAACTCCAGACATGCTTTACCGTGCTGTTCACAACACTATTCCTCCACTACAGCTATTGTTGAGAAATGATGGTGAACATATTGAGCATTTCCTGTAAAGAACATCATCTTTGCTTTGTCTTAATTTGTTATGCAAATTATTGCTTTTGTGATCAGATGAAGCGCTAGCTGTCGTAATATTTTTAACTTCTGTGTTTTTATTTGGTTCTAATAAAACCCCATATCATTCCAAGCACATGTATCAATTTTTACCTCTCTATCTATATTATTCCATGATTTATTAAGTTTTCAAATTTATACTGATTTTTTGATCACCCGGTGTTTTTATTTAAGGAACTACATTTAAACACGTCCTAGCAGGGGTGTACACTTTTCACTTTTAACCTGCCCATCCCTTCCTGAGGGCCAGGTGGGATAGGTGTGGCCCTCCGTTCTAAGGTGCCTTGCTGCAGAGTGTGCATCTGCTCCCCGTTGGAGGTTCAAGCCTCCTTCAGGCGTTATGTGTGTGTGTGTGTGTGTGTGTGTGTGTGTGTGTGTGTGTGTGTGTGAACTTTCTGTTGGTCCCAGCTCTCTTGCAACTCCTTGGCAGACAGCTCTGCCCATTATACCTGAGGCAGCAGTGAATCTAGGCAACACCACTGAAAGAGAAGGCCATGGCTCACTGTTGCCATGTCACACAAGCAGGTCGCTACTGTGTAGCTAAGTGTCTGGCCAGTGGGGCACAACCCACAAGGCCCTAGCAGCCAGTTATTCAGGTGCTTTGTGTGATGGGGCACAAAGTGCGCTGTGGTCTTCTCTTTCAGTGGTGTTGGTCCAGGCAAGATTGTGGCACCTAGTAATATGTGCAGCCAATGTGCAAACTCCCCACCCAGAAGCTGTTCCAAGTGCTCTGCTTGGTAGCACCACTCTGCCCATGCTTCTCGCAGCATTTTTTCTCCTTGGTTAGGGCATTCAACTCTGAAGTTTTACCAACACTGACATTTCCTGCCGCAGCGGAGTGGCTGAGTGCATTGAGGCACTATACTTCGATCCATGAGGCCGTTCCTGTAGGGGGTTCAAATCACCCCTCAGGCATGGATTTTGTGTTGTCTTTAGTATAAGGTAGTTTATAAGTAGTTTGTAAGTTTAGGGACTGATGACTCTGCAGTTAAGTCCCATAAGCTTAACAAACATATGAACTGACATTTCCACAACAATTATAATTTTGTTTCATTCACACATTTGGTTTTAGGGTAGAAATTAAGAGGCATATCTATATTTTGTAGTTCTGTCACTCACAAAAAGAACATAGATTCAATGCTGACATTTGGGCATTTACAAAATTGCCTAGAATAAGGTTAAGCAATTGTTGCTATTACTGCAGTCATAATGTTTATATCCAGAATGAATACTTTTTATCAGAATCTTGCATATAGAAGTTACGATATTTCATTCTAATTGTGTGTTTTGCTTCTTGATAGTGCTGTTTTGTAGGTATTGCTGCATTTCATACATTCTGTCAATACTAGCTCGTTGCCGTATGATCTAACTTGCGAACTGTGAGTAAAAAGGAATAGCATAAATATTTCCCAACTTCCTGGTGAGGTGAACCTTGCTGTAAAGAGGCCAAGCCGGCCATTTTTATATATTATACAAAATATTAATACTGGAAATCTATGGTTTAAAAGACCATTTAAGGTGCATATTATAAAAACATTGATTGGTTATGTGGCTGTGAAGTTAAAAATGCTTGTCATTTTGCATGGCGTGGTACCATCATGAACTCGTATTTCTCTTCTTTCCATTCTTTTAAATGGTGAATGAGTTTAATTTCTACTAGGAATGTGAGTCATTATGTAACAATAATGTTTCTTTTAAATTGTTGATAAATTGTAGCATGCACTTCCCCAAATTTCTTTTCTCTCATAAACATATTTCTGATTTTTCACAGGGTCATAAATTTGTCTTTAAATAATGAAATTTTTTGAGCTTCATACCCAATTAATTTTAAGGAAGTTTGCATAATGAAGAATGTCAAGAAACAAGGCGCTCAGAAAGGATTATCTTGTATAAAAGTGTCAAGTAACATTGAAACTATGTGCAACACCCAACTTCAGGTACCACCGGATGCCACTGGTGATGTCCATAGAATAAGTTACTTTCAAGAATTTGTAAATCTAGTGACTGATGACCAGTGCAGTTTGGTCCCAAAGCCTCAAACATTTCATTTGGCCATGCGGGCAAGTCACCACACCTTGACAACAGTACAGGCAGGCCACCCCCAGCCAAGAAGCCAAACCCAACCCAAGCAGGCTACGGGAAACTTTATTACCTGCTCTTCTCACCGCTGTGCTCTGGTACGTATCAGTTTATCCTACTCATTGTCATGCTATAGAATTTGATGTTGTTGTTGTGGTCTTCAGTCCGCAGACTGGTTTGATGCAGCTCTCCACGCTAACCTGTCCTGTGCAAGTCTCTTCATCTGAGAATACTTTCGGCAACCTACATCCCTTTGAATCTGCTTACTGTATTCGTCCCTCGGTCTCCCTCTACGATTTTTACCCCACACACTTCCTTCTAATGCTAAGTTGACAATTCCTTAATGTCTCCCTTCTCTTAGTCAGAATATGCCAGAAATTCCAATTCTCCCCAATTCTGTTGAGCTACCCACAAGTTGTTTTCTTACCCGAATGTCAAAAAATTAATTCGTGTGTAATATATATGTATCTCTTTTTTCCCTTTTTGGCTAATTTTTCAGACTTATTAATTAGTTATTCTTTTTTAGATACAAAAGGTTCTCTCTTCTACTTAATCATCTTATTCCCAGTTCAGTCATCAGATCACATCTAATATAGGTTTAATGTAGTAACCAGGTTGGGGAGTAAAGTGTTACTTGTAACAGTTACTTTTATAACAGGTGGTAATGGCGTTATTATTTGCATGAAGTAACTTTAACTGTAACTAAGTTACTTTTATCAGTTGTGGAGAGGCCAGACAAACGTGTGGTTCCTGAAGAGGGGCAGCAGCCTTTTCAGTAACTGCAGGGGCAACAGTCTGGATGATTGACTGAGCTGGCCTTGTAACATCAGCTAATGTGGCTTTGCTATGCAGTTACTGCGAACAGTTGAAAGCAAGGGGAAACTACAGCCATTACTTTTCGCAAGGACATGCAGCTCTACTGTATGAATATATGATGATGGCATCGTCTTGGGTAAAATATTCTGGAGGTAAAATAGTCCCCCATTTGAATCGCTGGGCGGGAACTACTCAGGAGGATGTGGTCATCAGGAAAGACAACAGTGGCGCTCTACAGATTGGAGCATGGAATGTTAGATCCCGTAATTGGATAGGTAGGTTAGAAAATTTAAAAAGAGAAATGGATAGGCTGAAGTTAGATATAGTGGTTATTAGGGAAGTTCAGTGGAAAGAGGAACAGGATTTCTGGTCAGGTGAGTACAGGATTATAAATAAAAATCAGTTTGGGGGTATTGCAGTAGTAGGTCTAGTAATGAATAAGAAAATAGGAATGTGGGCAAAGTACTATGAGCAGAACAGTCATCGCATTATCATAATCAAGATAGATACGAAGCCAACACCAACCACAGTAGTACTGGTTTATATGTCAACTAGCTCTGCCGATGATGAGATTGAAGAAATTTATGAGGAGGTAAAGGAAATTATTCAGACAATTAAGGGAGAGGAAAACTTTATTGTGTAGTTTGTAAGTTTAGGGACTGATGACCCTGTAGTTAAGTCCCATAAGCTCTACAAACATTTTGATTTGATACCCAAATAAACATACATTCGAAGAAGACTTGCTTTCGTGCGCATTAATAGTAATACTACCGGATATAAACAGTTTCTGGTACAGTTGGGTTTTAGAAAGCTATTCCCTATTCTTTTTTTATCCCAAAACACGCCTGTATTTAAAAGGAACGAAACTAAACAAAAATTATTCAAATCGGCCAATCCTTTTCTGAATTTTAGGGAAACTAACGCACAGCTATTCACTTTTATAAATAAATATTTTGCAGTTGCCAGGTAAGTCGAGAAGCTAGTTCTCATTTTATTATATCTTTGACTCTGGGCATTTTTTTCATTCTGGCAAACGCTGTTCCAAATTCAGTTGACCTTGCCCTAATAACGGCGACGTAACACGCGCTACATTAGTTGGGTGTGGCTGGCAGGAATCAGGGTGGCGTGTGGGGTCGTGCCGCGGTGTTCCGTGGCCGTGGGCGTGGTCCCACAGGCTCTAGCGTGCAGCGTGTGAGCCGACGAACAGCACGGCCGCGAGGGCGGCAGGGCGCGCGGTTGCCGTCGCTTAATGACGCCGAAACACCGGTAGCGACGGCACGGAATAGCCGCCCTTCTGCTGAGCCGCTGCTGTCAGTTATCGCAGTGTTGCCAACCCTGAAGCTCAATTTTCCTCTAAATCGTATGTGAATTCCCCCCCCCCCCCCAAAAAAAACAACAACACTTATTGCGTGCCACCCCCCCCCCCCCTCCGCACTCGACGGTCATATCAATACCACAGCGGAGTGAAACAACTATAGCACACCTCAGGTGGTACAGCAGACGGCAAAACAGGGAACAATGCGGTCAACACCAACTAATAGTTCCCTAGAATGAAACTTTCACTCTGCAGCGGAGTGTGCCCTGATATGAAACTTCCTGGCAGATTAAAATTGTGTGCCGTCACCGGGACTCGAACCAAGGACCTTTGCCTTTCGCGGGCTAGCGCACTACCGACTGTGCTATCCCGACACGACTCACGATGCCGCCTCACAACTCTACTTCCGCCAGTACCTCGCCTCCTACTTTCCAAACTTCACAGAAGCTCTCCTGGGAACCATGCAAGAGTAGCACTCCTGAAAGAAAGGATATGGTGGAGACATGGCTTAGCCACAGCCTAAGGGATGTTTCCAGAATGAAACTTTCACTCTGTGGCGGAGGTCCCCGGTTTGAGTCCCGGTTCCGACACACAATTTTAATCTGCCAGAAAGTTTCATATCAGTGCACACTCTGCTGCAGAGTGAAAGTTTCATTCTGGAAACATCCCTTAGTTTGTGCCTAAGCCATGTCTCCACGATATCTTTTCTTCCAGGAGTGCTAGTTTTGCATGGTTCGCAGGAGAGCTTCTGTGAAGTTTGGAAAGTAGGAGGCGAGGTACTGGCGGAAGTAGAGTTGTGAGGCGGTATCGTGAGTCGTTTCGGGATAGCACAGTCGGTAGTGCGCTTGCCTGCGAAAGGAAAAGGTCCTAGGTTCGAGTCCCGATTCCGGCACACAATTTTAATCTGCCAGAAAGTTTCAATAGTTGCCTTCTCTGCACTTTTGGCAACGCTCAGTAAACCACTAGGCCTACAGTAAGGATGTTTCCGGACTGCTACAGAATTCAATTAGAGCGGGAGGGTGCTCGGAACTATTTAAATAACTTTTAAAACATATTTTATATTTAGAAATTGTAACAGTTTATTTATTTATTCATCTGAGTGTTTAAATCATTACAAAGAACTTGCAGTTAAATAAAGGACCTGCAAGTAATTTTACTGTGTTTAGCATCTTCCATATAAAAGATTCCTCTCTCAAATTTTGAAGCTTCCAGTAAAGTATTCAATCAAATTGATGTTTCTGCTGGAACTTGGGAATTTAACGCTTTTAAGTGGGCATAGGCTCGTTCTGACGAGATATAGCATACATATACGTAAATTTCCTTATTACTATTTCCACGCCATTGTGTATCTCTGGGAATATTTTTTCTCTCTTGAAACTATAGCCACTTTGAATACACACACATACACTTCCAGCGTATTCAACTTCCGTTCACAGTCGCCAATGCAGCTACAGTACGGTACAATAGACGTTGCAGAAGCGCATTTAAAGGAGGGCAGAGCCAACGAAAACACAAAAATGAAGTGTTTCATTGTAAGGTAGGGCTAAACAAATTTTGATAGGTATGCGTTATTGATGTCTGAGAAGCCCCTAAAAATTCCCCTCAAAGCACACTTCCCCCTAAATTTCCCCCTGAAGTACAAATCCATCCAAATCCCCCCCCCCCCCAAGACAGCAGAGTCTCTCTAAATTTAGGGGGAAAACCCCCAAGTCGGCAACACTGAGAGCTCGGTGCGAAACAACGAGAACCAATACGATTGCAGAACACCCTACTGGTATATCTTTGACTGTATGCAGCAGACGCCGTTATCATTCTGACACAATATGCTAAGTGTTTTGTATTATAGATTGCAGAGTGGCCATTTCAAAGCGAGAGCGCACAGACTATTGATCACAATGAAATGTACCTTATCATAACATATCAAATTGTAATGGAACAACAAAAAGAGCGATTAATAAATTCAATGAGCTTATGGATTTCTTGGCCGGGAGATACCTTGCGGGATTGTTCGGCCGCGTGGGCGACTTACGTGCCAATGATGATGATGATGATTAGGACAACCACACGACACCCAGTCCCCTGCCGGGAATCAAACCCGGGCCTCCTGCGTGGTAGTCAGCAACGCTACCGCTGAGCTACTGAGGCGGACAATAAATAAATTCAATGATACGTACTAACGACATCACTCGTTGGTGTGGTGCAACGGATAGCGTCTTAGCCGGTGCCGACGTGTTGGCTCAGCACGTGCGGTGAGAGGGATATTCCAAAAGTAAGGTCCGGTTAAAACAAAAACTTCCAAAATCAAACTTGTTTCCAACGCAATTGTTTTATTGACCTCCCTTCCTTCTGTCTCTATTTTTCTACATAATCTCCATACTTATTTAGACATTTGTCATATCGTTCAACTAGTTTTTGAATGAAGTCGTAGAAATCGGCCGCCTGCGAAGATAACGAGTCTTTAACAGCTTCTGTCACTTCGTCGTCTGTGTCGAAGCGCTTGCCTCCAAGAAACTCCTTTAGGCAGTGAATCGTCGATCGTCACGAATTTTGTCGTCGACCACATGAACTAACTCGTCTGAAATCACGGATGGGCGGACGGAGCGTGATGCATCGTGCACATTTCCCCGTCCTTCATTAAATTCGCGCACTTTACTGACGCTCATTATGTTAGGACCGTACACTTCAGTAATCTGCCAATGGAATTCTGCCGCTGAAATGTTTCTTGCAGACAAAAACCGTATTACTGCCCTTGCTTCACAATAGGCGGGTTGATTGATTGTCTTAAACATTGTGAACTGGCATTATCAACAGCAACAGTAACGTTACTGGCGGCGTTTAACGCGCAAGGTATACCAGGAATCGGCGCGCATGCGTGTTTTGTCCTTGACGCCACTTTCAAATATTTACGGCGAATCGGACGTTACTTTTGGAATAACCCTCATATATACAGGGTATTTCTAAATGATAGCGACACACTTCGTGGATTGGTAGAGGATGGCCTGAGGAACAAAATGAGGTAGGTAACCCATGTCTGCAAACGTTACCCAACGGCGCTACCGAGCGTCAAAATTGTAGGTGCTGGCCCTGCAGGAAGGTCTGTAATATGTTGTTTTTGATATTCGAGGTTTGCAGCTGTACGAGCAGGCCCTGTTTCCTATGAATGCAATGGTCTCTTGCCGTGCGCCAGCATCTACCGTTCTCAAGCTCGGTGGCGCCGTTGGGTGACGTTTCCGGACATGGGTTCTCTACCTCATTTTGTTCCTCAAGCCATCCTCTACCACTCCACGAAGTTTGTCGGTATCATTTAGAAACACCGTAATATACAGATATCTCTGGAACTAGAATAGATATTGAAAAACGACTTTCACGGTCGTGAACGTACGGTTGGGGCTTATGAAAGTAGGTACTATGAGACAGTCTAAAACCTAAAGAAATACATTTACTACACAAACTTATGATTTTTTAAATGAATACCCTATATAATTTCTTATGCAATCAATAGCATGAAAAATTTAAAAAAAGAATGAAGTTGGTTGCATCGCAATGCGTCAATTACATTCGGAGAAACTGCGAACAGCTATCTAGAAGATAAAGTTTTAGTTGCTTTTAGAATTAAGCCATATCCCCCGTGACTGATGTAGCATAAAATGAAAGTTTATTGTATACTTCTACGCTTTAATAATTTACCGTGCCGGCCGCGGTGGCCGAGGCGACTGAGGCACTCCAGACACGGTCTGCACGGCCACTACGGTCGGGGGTTCGAATCCCCCCTCGGGCATGTGCCGTCCTAGTTCGTAAGTAGTTCATAAGTAGTTTGTAAGTTTAGGGACTGATGACCCCGTAGTTAAAACAGAACAATCACAAAATACACGCACAAAAAACACCAAATCAAAAAGTAACCCTCAATTAAAAGATACGATGAAAAACTATATCAAGTCCCATAAGCTTAACAAACATTTGAATTTACCGTGCAGCTTCGTAGTTCCTCCGGATGTAACTGACGTATTGCGATGCCACCAACACCATTCTTTTCGTGATTTTTCATGCTATTGATTGCTTAAGAAATAATATAGGGTATCCATTTAATAAATCACAAATTAGTGTTGAAAATAATATTTCTTTACGTTTTAGACTGCCTCTGACGTATGTTCATGAGTCTGATAGTCGTTTTTCAATATCTCTTGTAGTTACAGAGAATCTTGGGGTGAAACAGTTGAGAGTCTATCTCTCTCTCTCTCTCTCTCTCTCTCTCTCTCTCTCTCTCTCTCTCTCTCTCTCACACACACACACACACAGACACACAAACACACACACACACACACACACACAGAGAGAGAGAGAGAGAGAGAGAGAGAGAGAGAGAGAGAGAGAGAGAGAGAGAGAAACAAAAGGTAAACAAACAACCAAAACCAAGAACTTCACGATGAGCCCCGATAAAAACGAACAAACGTCCGCAACGGATCGAACAACCCGAGAAAAAAAATAAAAACCAACGCTTTGCGTTGCCACGGACGCACGTTCGAGTATCATCACTCCCTTTCGTTTTTCTCCCCTTTGTTTTAAATCTTTTATTTAAACACATTATAGGAATTTCTTATAAATGTAAGACAAGTAGGAATTGCAGTGTTCTACATTATTTATATTTTTGCGTGATTAGAAATGAAGGATGCAGTAAATATTATTTCTTGTCGCAAATATTTCAACGTTTATTTCCCAATATATGGTAATTTCACAGTGAGCACTCAGACAGGAACCTAATAGGACAGCTTCACGAACAGCAAAAATTTTATTATTTTTCCTTATCACCTTTATTTGGCAGTCTGTTTCCGAGATGCAGCGATTTACGAGAGTGTTAGCAAAGTGCACCCTCGATGCTATTCCAGAAATTTATTGAAGCAGCTGACAGTCCTCACCATGTAATGCTTGTATATTTTTTTTACTTACGTGTATCTCTTAATTGTAATCACAGAATTCAAAAAACTAAGAGTGCATGTGATCTTGATGAAACAAGAAGTAAGCACGATCTTCAGATTTAGGACTATATTAACAATTCCAGCAGGAGACAAAAAGGTACGCGGTAAATTATTCAAGCATAAAAGTGTACAATAAACTTCCAGTTTATGTTACATCAGTCACTGGCGATATGCCTGAATTCAAAAAGCAACTAAAGCTTTAAAATTCTTGATAGCTGCTCTTTACGGGAATTTTTTTGATAATCTGTAATACATCCTGTAATTTTGAGGATCACTACAAGAACTAATTATGGAACATTCTCACTGGTATATCGCTAGTTAGCTGTATACTTTGTATACGAATTAGAGCGTAAGCTTTATGATAAAATTTTACGTGTGGTAGCAGTGGCGTAGTGTACCGATGTTGACAACTACCATTGCATGAAAGTCCGAAAAACGCAACCACATCGAATGAGCGGAATAATCTTTTGCATGGACATGAAATTAATAATTAATACTGTTCGTGCTCTATGACTGACAGGTTCTTGAATGTATCCTTGTCCGGTTAGTAGATTAATTTCCCTCATAAAGAGAACATATCGTTGGCAACATTAGCACACTAAGCCATTACTCCCATAAGTAAATTGAAACCAAAACTTCCTGGCAGATAAAAATTTTGTGCCGGAACCGGGACTCGAACCTGGGACCTTTGCCTTTCGCGGGCAAGCGCACTACCTACTGTGCTATCCCGACACGACTCACGATGACGCCTCACAACTTTACTTCCGCCAGTACCCCGCCTCCTACTTTCCAAACTTCACAGAAGCTCTCCTGCGAACCATGCAAGACTAGCACTCCTGGAAGAAAGGATATGGTGGAGACATGGCTTAGCCACAGCCTAAGGGATGTTTCCAGAATGCATCTGTTTACAAACAATTTAGACAGTAAGGATCTTGACATTTATATATGATTACTATTGTAAAAGTCTGACATGTTATACATACTAGCCTGGCAAGGTTCCATGGACCTCGAAAATAAATCTGCTCGGGCAGGGAACTACGAGGGTTGGAACTTAAATAGTGGCAACTATTTATTCACAATTGATTAAAAAAAAAATAAAAAAATAAAAAAATAAATAAATAAAAATAAATAAATAAATGTTTGTACAGCTTATGGGACTTAACTACGGAGTCATCAGTCCCTAAACTTACAAACTACTTATAGTTATGAACTACCTAAGACTAAGGACGACACAAATATCCATGCCCGAGGGGGGATTCGAACCCCCGACCGTAATTCGAACCCCCGACCGTAGTGGCCGTGCAGACCGTGACTTGAGCGACTCAGTCCCCTCGGCCACCGCGACCGGCTTGATACAAAAGCATTACATGTTTGCACCTGTTACTGTCCTTCGTAGTAGTCACCAGCATTGTGTAGGACCTACTGCCAACGATGTGAAAGGCGTAGTATAACATTAGCAGAGCCTGTTCTGTTGATGGTGCGAATGAAGCCTGTCTACTGCCTGTCGAATCTCTGGAACAGCTCTGAAGCGAAAGCCAGGAAGTGGTTCTTTCATCTTCGGAATCAAAGTCACAAGGAATTAAGTTCGGGGAATACGGTGGACGGTACAGTACTTCCCAGCCCTAATCGACTGGACAGAGCAGCCACAGCTTGCGCTGTATGCATCCGCGCATTGTCGTGCAAAATGATGGGTGGGTTGCGCATAAAGTGTTGTCACTTTTTGAAGACCTTGATAACACTACCGTGCTGTACGACATCTGACACATTCTACCTTGATCCAACTCCATCGCTCCTGTTTGGAAAACGTATTGAAACTGTTACGTTAGACCGCTCATAAGTGACTGTTACCCTCGATTGTGCGCACGCCGGAGACGTGGGACGGGCGAGTCCATTTGCTGGGAGGTAAGGTAGGTGTGTCAACAACGTCTGCTATCAGTGGCAATAGTAGATTCCATTGGATAGTGTCACCACAGCAGTGTTGCCACTATTTAAGTGCCAACCCTCGTATTGCTCCAGGAGCAGTAGTAATATTCATGTCCTCTTGGTTGACCACATACTCGGAAATGGTCACATATCTGGAAAGAGACAAATATGTGTGATAAGAAAGAATATGAATTCTACTTCTATACGTTTCACTCGCTGCTATTTAAGCTTACTTTCCTACCTGAGCAAAGGATGTTCAACTGTTTGAAAATCTAAGAGACTTAACGACGTGGCGCACGGGAGTAGCCGAGCGGTCTGGAGCGCGACGTTGCGGATCGCGCGGCCACGCGAGTCGGAGGTTCGATTCCCCCTCGAGCATGGACGTTTGTGTTGTCTTTGGTATAAGTTAGTTCATATGTAGTTTGTAAGTTTAGGGACCGATGGTCCCGCATTTAAGTCCCATAAGCTTTACAAACATTTTTTTACTTAACGACGTTGGTCATCAGTCCCTACGCTTACAAACTACTTTAAGTAACTTATGCTAAGGTCAATATAAACACTCATGCCCGAGAGAGGATTCGAACCTCCGACGGGGAGCGAACGCGCGCTCTGAAGCAGGGCGCCTTAGAACGCTCGGCTACTCCACCGCGGCTAAGCATAGACTCAGAATCGGCAACATACTGCGAAATAAACAGCAAAATATTCGGGACAAGTGAGAGTTTTTTTTCATCCTTCGTTCTGTAATCAGACGGAAATGTAAATAACAACGAATGTTGCAGAATATACTTGCATTACATTCATAAGAAGCCGCAAACTGTCGCATCGGGGTGAAGTTTACCAGTACGCAATTCAGTTGTCTCTCGCTATCGTGGAATGCTGTCGGTTATTCCTATGTCGCACCGAGCTGCTGCACGGCACGGGCCACAAAAGCGGCCGCTTTTGTGAGCTTCTTGATGCTGTCGCATCGTTCAAATATCTAGACGTAACATTGCAGAGCGATATGAAATGGAACGAACATGTAAGGACAGTTGTGAGTAAGGCGGACAGCCGACCTCGGTTTATTGGGAGAATTTAGGGAAGGTGTACTTCACCTGTAAAGGAGAACGCGTATAAAACGCTTGTACGACCACGTCTTGAGTATTTCTCAGGTGTTTGGACTCGCAGCAGATCATTTTAAAGGAATACATAGAAGCAGTTCATAGGCGAGCAGTTAGGTTTGTTACTGCTAGGTTCGACCAATGAGCGAGTGTCACAGAAATGCTCCGGCAACTCAATTGGGGATCGCTGGAGGAAAGACGACACTGTTTTCGTGAATTTCTGTTGAGGAAATTTAGAGGACCGGAATTTGAAGCTGAGTGTAGTACGATCTTGCTGCCGCCTACTTACATTTCGCGTAAAGATCACAAAGACAAGATAAGAGAAATTAGGGCTCGTACGGAGGCATATAGGCATTCTTTTTTTGGGCCGCGCGCGTACTCAGTTGAAGGCACTGTACAAACTTTCGTTATCTACATAATGGTTTGGGCTGTTACATGGAGCTGGCCGCGGTGGCCGAGGGGACTGAGGCGCTTCAGTCACGGTCTGCACGGTCACTACGGTCGGGGGTTCGAATCCCCCCTCGGGCATGGATATTTGTGCCGTCCTTAGTGTTAGCTAGTTCGTAAGTAGTTTGTAAGTTTATGGACTGATGACCCCGTAGTTAAGTCCCTTAAGCTTAACAAACATTTGAACATTTGTTACATGGAATGTACTTGGTCCTCTGGTCCAATTGAACCGACCGTTGACCGTGAATGGTTTGACTACTTGACATTCATTTGTAGCCGTTCGTGGACATAATGTTGCCAAAAATGCTGGAATGTTTATGGTTGAAAATGCGCCATGTTATGGACATTTACGTCGGGTGATTTGGCCATGTAGCTCGTCCGATATTGAACATTTATCGATCATAACCGAGGGGTCAGCTTGTGCACACAAACTGGTATCGGCAACACTGTCGCGTTATGAACGGCCATAGCGACAGCATGCCTCAGTATCCCGGCATGGGACTTCCATGGACATGTTCAGTCCATGCCACATCGTGTTGCTGCAAAAGAAGGGCCGACACGATATGTATGACTGGTGTGAACTCATTTTACGCCCATTGGCTATACCATACTCTTCCGTCTTTGTTTCTGACAATGCTCTAACTAAAAACTCATACTCTCAAACTACTAGGTTTTAAGATGCAGTAGTATTTTTTCCAGGGTTTAACGTCGAGTCTGATAAGGTGATGTCACATTTTTAAGACATATTGCTGTCTTTTGTTCATTGCACTTCTTACTAAGGGGGAAGTATCCGAAATTACAATAGTTTGAAAAAAAAAAAACCACATTACGTCCGAGATTTTTAAGACCCTGTAACTAAATTTGGCAAGGTTTTTTAGAAATGTTATATGCATACACAAATGAATTTTCTTGGTTATTGACATAATACGTTTTTAATTATAAACAATTTAAATTTTTTGAACAATGTGAGTAGAAATGTTCCTTTTCTGAAAAATCTATCGGAATGATATTAATGATTTTTTGTACAAAGTTTGATGTACCATTATTACAAGTATCTGTGGAACGGATTTCTAATACCTTCTTTTGCAGAATTTTTACAGCCCTCCAAAAATCTGTGAAAAAATTACACTAAATTTTAGGGATATTCTCTTTCATAAATATCTTACTGTTATCTTAAATAAAAATTACTTTCACTTCGCTATAATAGTGACCATTTGCATGCCAAATTTGAGTTCCCTAACATTATTGGTTTTTTTAGTAAAATGAACATAAAGTTTACAAAAAGTAAGTTACGGAAAGCGGTTTGTGTTAGTCCTTACTCTATTTGAGTGTAGAGGTACAAGCCATGCGCTAGGATTCATACTTATCTTCATTCTCAATCAGCCTACTCTTTGATTGTCTTCTGTGGATAGACTGGTTTTCAAACTAAGTAACAACAAAATCAGCTGCAGCAACTCTATTATCGATTTCCTTCAATATTGAGAGTGGTCCAAATTCTATCCTCTGTTGTGTTCGTACCCTGCCAAGATTGCCACAGTTAAAAACTAAACAGGCATTGCGTGATACAATTTCAACAGCAGTTGAAGTAACAAATATCGTCATTGGCCGTCGTTTCCATATCATAGAACTGTAACTTTCCTTGGGATTTTGCGTTTTTCTTTGCACATCCTATAGTAGAAGTTTTGAATCTGCTAAAGACCTAAATATTAGTTTTATTGTATTTAATACAGCCTTAGTTAGACTGTGCTTATGTGAATAGTCGCAACCATCAAGCTCAGCTCTTACCACATAGCTTTCTGTATTTTCTTCAAATTCCCACTTTTGTCCCTGATAGCCTTGCCTTCCGAAACCTTTTGAAAACTTTACTGGAACGACGCATACTACAGATTGGAATAATATATCTACATACAACTTTCGTAAAAGACAGAATTTCAACCAATTGTAAACCAACACCGTAAACCAAATAATACAACATCAGTGCCATCAGCCTTCTAGATTTACTACTAAGAAAACTGGAAGAAAACGCTGCAGGAATAAATAATGTGAGGAATACAGTATAAGGAGGCGGCTGGCCTTGTTCAATATTTTGCAAATTTTTATTTGTTTATAGCACTTATAAATGAAAAAAAAAAAACCTCAATTCCAAGTAGTTAATGAATAGAGAGTAAAAACATTAAACATTTGGTCGCAGCGTTTTAAAATTCTTAGTGCACAAATGGTTTCTTATCTCCTTCAAAGAGCGTTGGATTTGGTGCCTTTTGCGTTACTTACGAAAAACAAGTTTTCATAACGTACCACCGTAGCATGTTATAAAAGTAAATTATGTGGACGTTGACAGCTGTTTCAAAATACTGATCAGCCTTTTAACATCTACAACTCCTTTGGCTTCAAAATTTAAATCGTACTTGGACCTCTTTTTGCACACCAATTTATATGCCATTAATGACGGATGTTCCATGATAATCTTCTCTCACGCACTTTCTGACATCTAATCGCTTCTAGACGTATATGTTCAACAACGTTCGTATACTCGCACGCTGTTTAAAGCGTCGGTTTCCGGGGCAGGGAGGTGAGTGCAGTCCGAATGCGTTCGGCGGTTTAACGTCGAAGTTCGGTTTTCCGGTCAGCCTAGAGTGGTTTTTCCACGGTTTTCCACACACGGGTGAAAACTGGACTGCTACCCAAGTCTCGCTTCAGTAACACGATTCACAAACATTTCGAAAACCGTTAACACATTTTCATATGTGTAACACAATACACAAATTTGCCGCCGAAGGTGTAATGATCGGTCGACAATGAAGGGAATTCGGCTGCTCCTTAAAACTAACCTCGTCAAATCGGAATCAACCACGCCGACCGTGCTAATGCGGGTAAAATGTACAAGAAAAAGAACTATGTATTCTAATGCAGATGACCTCGGAGTTTAATTATTAGCATATCTTATGTCAGAAACTAACAAAATCTCTTTCTTTTTTTTTTTTTTAACCTCGCAAAAGATTTCTTTTAATGGTTCGAGTTTGAAATTTTTTCCACTTTTTGTTTCAACATTTTTTCCGTATTTACTTACGTATTTTTAAGTTGTTGGGTCACCTTACCCTCGATGGAAATTTCCGTCTTCCCAACCTGGTCACTCAATTATAATTTTCCTGATTGGTCTGAAATTAACTTCCGTACAGTATATCGTCTTAGGGTAAATATCATATCGTGACGTGACGCTGTTACAACAATAGAATGATCTGTGTAGAGGTCCGCGCCGTTGCCCAGCATCAGTTTCAGATGGTACGACCAGCGAGCAACATCACTTTATCTGCCTCAGCCAACAAAATGTTCACACGATCATGTACGCAGTAAGAAAATGGAACAACAATAACGAACAGAAGGTAAGCTATACATAAATGTATCAGTGGCACAAAAATAACAATATTCAAAATTCAAGAGCTAGCCATGGTCTTTGACCAGACACGTAGTGGTAATTCTCCTTCTACGTCACTTCTTGGTTCGTATTGTGATTTGGAATTCCTTATAGCGTTATTTGGTCATTTCCAACAATGCTTCCAATCGAAGTAGCTAGGCCTGAAACGAATATATTTATCGTTTCAGGCCTAGCTACTTCGATCGAGCATGAAACTCTAAATCGAATACGCGGCTATTGACCCGCTACTAATGAATCACGGGAACTTATTCTGTTGTAAGTGACTTAGAAGTTTTTTGATTTACAAGGCTTTGCAACTAAAACTACAGGAAGGGAAGAAGAACTAGCAAAACCACGTAGTTACTTGTTCTACTTCTTGTTCTTCTTACTTGTTGTTACTTCTCTAAAATCCCCACGGAAGATATTCAGAAAAGTACATCGAGAACTACTCACTATATGGATGTGACTGTTTTTTTTTCCTTGAGATAGTTTAATTGCAAAGTATTTTAAATGTTAAGAAATATGTATTATTGACGAATGAATTGCCATCAATCTCCGTTAATTAAAAACACTCTCACATCCATGTAGTGACTGGTTCTCGACGTATCTTGATGAAGATACTCAGCAACGATTTATTATGCTATGAAATTCATAACTACAATTTTTATTTCATTATACAGTTAATAGCGTTCTTGCTTTGTATTCACTCTTTTTAGATACTTAAAGCTTATTCAAAATTACATTACAATGCATATAATCAGAAACATTCAACAGTTTTCTACGAAAATGTCACAATGTACGAATATGTCACGATTTGCGTATATGCTGTTCCGTAGATACGTCCTGCCAAAGCTTCAATTTATGTCAGTGATAATTGGAGCAATGACATTTCACTAAAATTCGCCAGAAACATTGAGCTATTTCCTACGAATGTATCACGATTCTGCTAGAAAAATATGTCATCGCAGATTTACTGTACCACACTTTAAAATTATTTGTACGTTACCATACGTTCGTAAAAATTCATATTTTATCATCTCGAGAGACAACGCCCGCGTAATCGATTTACAGTTGCATATCGTTTCAGGCTGAGCTGCTTCGATTCCAAGTGTGTATCAGTGAGAGAAAAATCACAATATACGATACTAGCCATCGTCTTTGAGTAGTGACGTAGTGGTAATTTCTGCTGCGGCGTCACTTGTAATTTGGGATGTTTGTTGATATTTTTTCGTTGGTTACGAGAGAAATTATATTTTTAATCTTCGCTGCACAAGAAAGCAAAATACAGTTAGTTCTGTTTCGGAGCGAATAATAATATTCAGTTATTTAACAGTTTTTTCCTTTCTGATACATATTAAATCCGTAATGTTTATCGTGGTCGTCGTTGTGTTCTTAGTTTTAATACTGGAACTTGTTTATATTTGAATCTTCGTATGGCAGTCTCCAGTAGAGTTATATAGCTCTATATTACGATAGTAATATCGATCTCCCATGTTATTTATTTATTTATTTATTTATTGTTCGTACTCTGTACTGTGATTTACACGACAACTGTAGAATTAATTTACGACACTCGATTCGTTGTATACTCTATACATTACCCATCTATACTAATAATAAATCTGTAAATCTCATCAAAAACATAAAATGTATAAAAATGCAAGTCTCGTTACGAATTCCTTCCACCTTAAAAAGTCATGAGATCTTATGGGAAACCAAGTCGGTTATTTTAGTTAGTATTTGATGGGTATCGTATCTTTTTGTAGGTACTCCTTTTCAGTACATTTTTTGAAATCCATTTCCTGTCGATATTGGTTTGGTTTGGTTTAGTTTGGTTTGATGTAACAGTATTTGGAAAGTCCAAATTTTCAAATGTTTGTATAGCTTATGGGACTTAACGACGGGGTCATCAGTCCCTAAACTTACAAACTACTTATGAACTACTTACGAACTAGGACGGCACAAATATCCATGCCCGAGGGGGGATTCGAACCCCCGACCGTAATGGCTGTGCTGACCGTGACTGGAGCGCCTCAGTCACCTCGGCCACCGCGGCCGGCAGCGACTCACGAATGAGACACTTCGGATCCCAGTCACGGAGAATTAGAGAATGATCTTTCGTGTTGACCATGAAGTAAATAATTAATTCGGTTTCTGCTCTGTAGTTGACAGGTTTTTGTACGTATCCCTCATAAAGTGAACATTTCGTTGCCAACATCTGCAAACTACGCCACCGCCGTATGTAAAATTTAGCCTTCATGTCAAAACTCTAAATGTAGCGATATTTTATCAGTTTATCCCTATTTCTTACGACTGTTATATCCTTACACAAATAATTGTTGTTACAGTGATTAAAGTGATAGGAAGACCAATAATACTGTATTCGGTAGTGACAGTTTAGTAATGTGTGTCTGTGGTTCTGCCGAGACACTAATATTCCCGGACGCTTTCCTTTCGACGCTCATCGTACATCGATTTTTTGAATTGATCTTTGATGTTACCATTGATGTTTTTGAAATATCGATCATCCCTAGAGCAGTGTTAGGTAGCATTTCAATTTTTGACGTTCACTTTTTATTAGAGGGTAGATTTTAAATCTTAATCCGAGTTATAGCTTTGAAAACGTCTACTCCGTTTGACCACTCTCAGCAACTATGTACACTAATGATTATTGTATTGTGAACGTCTATAGCAATCCATCTTTCGAATTATATGAGTTTCATTGGCCTCCTGATAAAATTATCGTAGAAAATCGGCACTTCAATTTTCAAATTCGCGTATTTGTATAAAGATATCACGTGGCAATCCTAGCGTAATGTTGATAACACGAGCAGAACCAGCAACTCCTAGAGAAGATAGAACGCAATACTCACTCCAGAGAGTTTCCACTCTATGGCACAGACCTAGTATAGAGATCAATGCACAGACCGTAGATGGCATAGATTGTGCGTCTCCCAGATCAATGGCGTCTCCCTATTTTTGCCGTATTGTGGTTTCAAACCATAATCTAGCGTTTTTGCTCCCGGTCTGAAGTTTTTTTCCCCGCGTCATGTGACGGAATTTTCGACATTACGAGCAACAGGTTTCTCATTTATAATTGAAAACAAGATCGAATGTAGGCACAGTCTATCACAGACAGTCGCGAAACTCTCTAGGAAGAATTTTTTTTTTTTTTTTTTTTTTTTTTTTTTTTTTTTGCCGCTGAATCGACACTAGCGCTCCAAGCGGCCGGTAGGGAATAACTGTGGAATGGCACAATGCAAACTGAGAAGTTACCGTTTTTAATGCTGTTACTGTCGTATTTCCTGGTCACTGAACGTTTCTGTGAACTTTCTAATACAAATACGAAAACATCATTAATGTAATATCACTGCTTCTGTTAATGGCAGACTATAATTTAACGAACTGTCAGTACAGTGTAATTTGTACACTTCACAATACCCGAGTCATATTAATATCGTCTGAAACCTTTTGAAACCAGAAATGAATTGCAACCTGATGTGCTGAAGTATATAAAAGGAACTGATTATGATTATGTTCGCATTCTCGCTGCGTACTGTCATGTTGCACGAGTTTTGTTTTAGCAAATTTCTGACATTGTAGTGTTTTGAAAAGTACACACGACTTTCACATTCTAGGGGACTAGATTCTACATCGTCGTTTAAACCATCTTTTCAAACCATCTTTTCACCTCGTCCTTGCTCCTGTGCCTTTCGTGTACCTATCATAATTTTTTAGCTACTTGGCAGGAACATTGACAGCTCTTATATGGATATATTTATTTGTAGCTACGTATTCACTTTATCAAACTAGTAGGTAACCGACAAAATATGTTAGTATACAGGGTTATCATTTTTGTGAAGCTGAGGCACGAACCTAATGCAGTCAAATGTTCAAATGTTTGTTAAGCTTATGGGACTTAACTACGGGGTCATCAGTCCCTAAACTTACAAACTACTTATCTACTACCTTATACTAAGGACGGCACAAATATCCCTGCCCGAGGGGAGATTCGAACCCCCGACCGTAGTGGCCGTGCAGACCGTGACTGGAGCGCCTCAGTCCCCTCGGCAACCGCGGCCGGCTAATGCAGTCATTCATGCATTTTTATTCAGCAGTAATATTATGAAATAGTGGTCACGTATTTGCGATTCTCATTAACAGCAGAAGTTTGGACGTGAATGAATTGTTAAGGATTTACTTCTATGCCTAAAAGTATAACTAACCACGGTAAACGAACACTCGTTATTAATAACATTATTCTGTTACTTCTGAGCATCCTTTGCAAATGAGAGATTTCCGAATTATATTTTTGACAGTTGCTAAAATTTATGGTGCCACAAAAGCTCGTAAATACGAAGTTATTTTGAAAATGCTGCTTCAGTCCAAATACACATTTATTACACAATCGCTTCACGATGTGATTTTACGACCCGGCCGCTTGGCAGCACTGCAATCGCGAAGTTGCAGAAAATCACTGGGAGTTTCGCGACTCTTTATGTTCGACTCTGATGTAGGTGTCATTGGTACTGTTTCCATTTGCAGAAATTTAAGCTAAATCTTATCAGTTACTCTTCATTCTCTGATCAGGTGCCTAATGTCATTTCTGACAACTCTTCACTGAGTAGAAAGGTGAGGGCTACATTAATAAAGTTATATGACATGTTAGTTGTTCTGAAACTTTAAGAACTTTCAGATTAAGAGGTCACATGATCGACCTGTAACGTTATAAATACATATGCCAGTACAGCAGACGGGCAGTCAAGCAGTTATCGTACCTCGATCAGTCTGCCTGTTTTCGTACGTATATGTTCTGCCTTAAGCTATGGAAGTAAAATCTGTGTCCTGCCAAAAGCTATGGAAAAAAGGTCTGTTTTTTTGCATGAATAAATTATGTTTTCGATCTTCAATTAGTGACTTGATTCAGACAACCCAGGAGTTTTTCTGTTATTAACGTCTATGTGTTATGTGTGATTGCAGTTGAAATTAAAGCGAAGAGCCAGTAATTACACGAGTATGCTTTAGTATAGCGCGTATTCTCGCAGGACATCTTGCGAGCCGTGGATGAAGGGCAACCGGCAGACTGTCTTTTTCTCGATTTCAAAAAGGCATTTGACGTAGTGCCGCATTGCAGACTGCCAACGAAGATACGAGCGTATGGCATAAGTTTACAGATTTGTGACCGACTGGAAGACTTCCTAAGTAATAGAACACAGGACGTACTTCTCGACGGCGGCAGTATCGTCAAGCGTGCGCCAGTGGAGTGTGATAGAACCGCTATTATTTTCTATCTATATAAATGATCTGATGGCGAGAGTAACTTGTAATTTGTAGCTGTTTGCTGATGATGGTGTGGCGTATGGGAGGGTGTTGTCGTTAATTGACTGAAAAGCATACAGAATAACTTAGACAAAATTTCTGGTTGGTGTGAAGACTGATCCTTCGATGCCGATTCTTCCTATAACTGCGAAGCAGAATTCGGCAAGCGTTGGATTGTTCCCTCACTAATAGGGAACGTGAGCTGGGTTTATATCGTCGTGAGACAGTTTAGTTTTACCCTATTGACGACTGTGTCGTTGCGATAGCCATCCTGCTCAGTAAGTGAGGAACCGGAGGTTAGGACATTCGGTTCACGCAATCGGCCGAGCGGCCGGTGGTGCGAAGCTACCATCCGTGGGATTAAGCCTGAACGCCTTTAAGGCCAAATCCCGATATCGATATCGCTAAGGAGTCCCGAGGGTCGAAAGGCTCAACTAGTGCTGGTCTGAGGATGGGGTTAACTGGCGGGTAAATCGAAGGTGCGACTAGTGCGCCACATCCGGAGATCTCCTGTATTACTGTAGGAGGCGCCAGCCTAATCAGAGGCTGGCCGGAGGAAACGGAGGTGCGACGGAATATCGCTGGCCAGAAGGAGCCGCCGACGAGTGCGCACCACACGGGCATTTCTGGTACTGCCGCATGGGCAAAACAAACGAGGCGGTTGTTTTGAACTTGCGGGGACGTCTCCTTTCATGGTTTTGTATTTTACAGAGAAACAAATATTTTGAAGATAATTAATGTTCGCAAAATTTTCTTGTATGGAAATTCATTAATTTAAAAATTTTTAATAATAAAATAATATTTCTAGATACGTTAAAACGTAGATCCGATGAGTGGTAGTTCTTTGAGAGCGTTGATGACGATGCCAAAAGGTTACATGTAAGTTGTGTGTACGACTGTACGCCGCAGGTAGAGGAACATCTAATCTTCCTACAGTACCAAGGGCAAAACAATATGAAAGTCGTTAAGAATGCTAAAGAAAGTGTCGATTAAAAAATAAATAAAAAAAGAAAAGACGATACCTTCAATCTTGACATCTTTCATTTTTCCCACAATGAAACCATTCGTAATTGTAGAAGACATGCCGAGATAGCTGCAAAGCTTTTTTCTTCGAAATTTTAAGTTAAAACTAGCACAAGCAAAGCGACAAAAACGACATTAAAACTTCATTCTACACAAGCTTGCAATGTGATACTTTCGGTTACGTGGTCATGACATTACACTGTGTACACTATCTTCAAATTGATATCATAAAACAAGAAAATCAAATGTTTGTTAAGCTTATGGGACTTAACTACGGGGTCATCAGTCCCTAAACTTACAAACTACTTATGAACTACTTACGAACTAGGACGGCACAAATATCCATGCCCGAGGGGGGATTCGAACCCCCGACCGTAGTGGCCGTGCTGACCGTGACTGGAGCGCCTCAGTCACCTCGGCCACCGCGGCCGGCATAAAACAAGAGACCAAATTGATATGAAGGCAGAAAGACACTGTTTATACATTAACAAATTCGAGAGTTTTTGACAGAAAGTTATAACACCACTTGTTAAATATATGACACTAGCTTAAACCCGCGGCTCTGCTCCCGTGTCGGTTGATTATGATAGATAAGCTATCTTTCAGTAGTGTGCTATGAGTTTAAATCACACGTAAAATTCACTCGTTTCGAAGAATCCAAACACGAAATTCAACAATAATGATTATAATAATATCACAGATCGATCACTCGATGTAATGCGCGAAACGTCAAATTATTTTTTTTAAAGAGATGTATTAAAATAAATTTCTTAGTTACTACTTTATTTATTTATTCTTATCGTTCCTTATTCATATGCTTAGCCTTACAGAGAAAGAGCTGAAGACATTGTAGCACGCATAGACCAAAGATACAGTCAGCGGCATCACCTTTCGATGTATGTAACCTCCTTGCTATAGAGTCGCAAACGTCATCGCTGGCCTTCAGTCCGATTTTTTTTTTAAAATAATTTGACGACTTTCAACCACCATATCTTCCATCCCTTTATAGCTATCGGCATGGAACTGCTATGGTGTACAACGGGAGACTGCGGACAACATTTACACACAGACCATTCGTTCGCGTTCTGTAGTTTTCGCTGCAGAGCGAAATATTAACACACACAAAAGTGGAATTTTATATACACCGATAACTTTCCATCCCAATATACTCCACCCTTTTATCATTATCAACCTTCAAGCAACAATGCAACCAATAAAACCATTTTCAAAGAGTAAATATAATTTTCAAAGAGTAATTGTTGTTCCGAATTTCCCGTTATTTTCGTCAAATGAGTAAATATCTATCATATCGCTATAAAACCGTGCGTAAAACCTTCCTCGGATATAAATTAGTAACTGTTCAAATATTTAAGTCTCTGCGTCTTGTCGTTCGGATGTGACAAGCGTACACCAAACAGACATTCACATTAATATATATAGATAAATAGAGGGACTTAACTACGGGAGTCTCTAAACTTACAAACTACTTATGAACTAACTAAGACTAAGGACGGCACAAATATCCATGCCCGAGGGGGGATTCGAACCCCCGACCGTAATGGCCGTGCAGACCGTGACTGGAGCGCCTCAGCCCCTTCGGCCACCGCAGCCGGCTCTTGTGGTTTAGACGTGATAAACGTACACCGAACAGACATTCACATTTATAGATATAGATATACAAATGTATTAACTCAAATAATAATAAACTACTGTAGTAGAAGTAAGAAAGAAAAAGAAATTTTGAACAATTACGGTGAATTAAAATGTTCGCACTTGTTTAAATCGAACGCAGGACCTTCTACTCAACAAACTAACACGCTATTACCCGACCTGCGCAGCACTTAAGTAGAGGCAATATAAGTTTTTGTACTTTATAAAACCATCGTGAACATTTTGTCAGTAATTGTACGTTTACACAACTTCTATTAAACAAACTCGTACTAGAAAACTTCGATTTTGGTTTATGCTGGGAAACAGCATCTTTTCGAGCTACGCAAAATCACTGCCAAATCAACGGCAAGATTCATCTCCTAAACGGCGTGTACTCGATTCGACATGTCCAACCGGAGGTAGTCGGAGGCTCCGAGTGAAATGGCGCGAAATCCCCGCCTCCGGAACAACCGCTCCTTTTCCAGCACTAGGCTCGACTCTAGCAGGCGCGGTCGATCCACGTGGGGCCGTGCCGTATTGGCCCTTCTTGTTTGCCTTCGGAGCCCTCGGGCGGCGCTGTCTGCGGTGTGTTCCCGGCGCCGCCTTGCCTCTGCCGGTCGACCACGGGTGTCTATATTCCGATGTCGGGACTCGGAATCGTCTGTAGACAACTTAGGTACCGGGCGGGGTGTTGTACCACAGTCTAACACAGCAGTCGCAACACTCACTAGTGTAAAATCTGTTAAGGCTAGTTTACACAACGACACTACGTTTCATGAAACTGCGCTACTGTCCAGTGCGCATGCGCGGAAGGCGTTCGCACAACTCGTTGGCGAAACTAAACAGTTTCGGCACCTCCCAACTTTGACGAAACTGATTGCGCGTGTTTTTAGGTTAGGTGATAACCAATACAGAACAAAACACAACATAAAGTGGGGAAAGGAAGAAATAATTCGGTTTTTGAACATATATGCGATGGTATCAAAAAGAAACAACTTCCTGATGTTCTGCAAAACTTTTTTATTGGTCACAAACCGGCTTTCGGCTTCTTAGTCCATCATCAGGTGACAACTGAATGTAGTACACATGTTTTCAAAGATGTTAAGATTTACAAAGATGTTATCACAGACAATCGATACTTTACAGGAAAGTTCATCGCAAATACTTATTTATGAGAGTTATTAACATTTATATAAAGATACAATAAATATGTGTAAAGAATCAAAACTAATAGGATTATTTTTGTTGAAAAGGAAGGTTGAAAATAAAACTTATTTCAGTAGAGGTGTAGAGGGGAACTGAATCTGATCGTTTAATACTAAACTAGCATCCTGAGCCAAATGTTTATTGATTTCCAATATTTCCAGTAGTGTCATCTTTCTGCTTTTCTTCAGGCGATGTAGAATCTCACAGTTTACATCATAATCATGGCCTTCACTGAGCAGATGTTCTGCAAAGGTTGAATCTGTCTTTTTTAACCTCCAGCTTCTCTCATGTTCTGATAATCTAATAGCTACTGCCTGACAGACTGACCAACATACAGTTTCCCACAATGTTTGCATGTGATCTTGTATACACCACTCTGTGATAGGGGTTGAATTTTGTCCTTACTATTGAATATTCAATAGTATCGATTGTTTGTGATAACATCTTTGTAAATCTTAACAACTTTGAAAACATGTGTACTACATTCAGTTGTCACCTGATGATTGCCTAAGAAGCCGAAAGCCGGTTTGTGACCAATAAAAAAGTTTTGCAGAACATCAGGAAGTTGTTCCTTTTTGATATTACCATGTTCTGTCAAGTACCGACGGAAAAATCAATTTATTTTTATATATGCGATGCATAGGTGTTCGTGCCATTTTAACGATGAAAATTTCAGGAATAAGCAGTGGCGTGTTAGTGCTCTTGAAGCAATTATTCGTGAATTAAATATTGATGGGTTGACGATTAGTGAATTGCAGAATAAACTACATTCAATTCCAAATACCCATACAAACGAACTATGGCAATTGTGTATTTGGGAACACGGTACAGGTACTGTAGAGGCGAATATTTGACAAGAAAAGTAATGCAATTTGTAATTTCAGTTCTGGTAGCAATGCTTCACGCATAACAGTATCTTGTTTGTTTATTACATTACTAACTCTGTTTAAAAGGAACGCAAACTGCTCTGGTGACATTCTGAGTTGTTTAAAATAACTTATAGGGTCTTCGATCACAATTTCTTTCAGCAAGGCCGCTAAGCAACCGAGCTGACGTCTTCTTTTAATTCAGTCACAAACCCAAACACGTTCCTTATTCTTTTTTATGTTTAGTCTTATGCAACGACTTCACACAGAGAAGCAATAGCTCCAGCACAACTTTTACAGCTACCAAAACTTTCATTCTACGGCGACTAGGGCACCCACAAAACAACAAAACTGAAGTGTATAGTATTGGCGCCGTGTCTACAGACATACACGAAACTAGTTGTGCGCAACTCATTTCATGAAACGAGCGTTGCAACCAAGTGTCGTTGTGAAGACTAGCCATTACCCACTGACAGCTGGGCGACACTAGCGCTGCAAGCGGTGAGCAAGGGAGCCGTCTGTTACCATCATATGCATCGTATGGATAAAATTCATTTTCGCACCCTTTTCTAAGTAATTTACGAAATGGTTATTTTATTTTAGACTCGAGGGCGTTAGTCTAATATCAGACGAAAAGGATGATGCTACAAATGAACAGTAGTGGAACTACAACATGAAGTAAATGACGAAATCTGGTACCTACTAACGCAGGACTACGTACCCATCCGAATATTTTTGCAGCTTTTCCCATCGAAATCGAAATAATTTTCATCAAGATACATAAACAGTTTTAAGCTTAATAAGCGTGGCCGTGTAGCTTAGCTTCAAAGTTACGGGTATGACACACAATTTCCTTTTCGTTTCGTTCTGTGTTTTAGATTTTAGGACACATGTTAACAAAACTACGACTTTCGTCTTTATTATTGACCTGTGTCGGATAAGATGCTTCCAACTAACAGTTGGAATACATTGAAAAATATTGGCCTTGTTACGTTAATGTGCAATTTTTCCGAAAAAGAAACCGGACGTGAATTGCCTCTGACGCGCATATTTGAATTTGGTGTTAATATTTTCTACACCTATCGGATATTTGCGCGTCTCGCCACACTATTTTCTTCTCATTTTACGAACTTTCAAGAATCTTACGGTATAGTTTATAATACGCATTTTTCTGAACTTTTGGATATCCAAACTGCAGTACGTAGTTCTCTACATACATGAGCCATTTTTCTACTTCTAAAAAGACCAAAAACCCCTTACCATGATTCAATATATGCAGTTTTTGGGTAAATCGTAACAGAAACATTTCAGCTGTATGATTGTGTTACATTCCTCTCAGGATCTTTAAGGAAAGAAAAAGAGGCAAATGAGGTAGCTTTTTTCGGATTGTTGCGATCTGTTGAGACTCAGCCCTAGCTTGGGCTAGCTCTAAATATAGAAAAAAGTAAGGTGATAATCATACAATGTAGGCTTTCACGGCCGGCGTCAATTTCACTTAAAAATTCCGGACTGGTAGGCCGTAGTCGATGGATAAAACTCTCCCCTAACATTTGGTCTTTAGCTGCGGGAGACATCTTCGGAGGCTAAGTGGGAACTGCGATGGGGCCTCGAGGAAGCACCGCATATATAGGTAGTGTAGGGGGCGCCACAGTATATCACGTGGCGTCGGCTGAGCAACTATCTCTGTAATGCCAACCTTATTACTAGAGGAAGATCGATTGTTAACATGCTTGTGTAACGTTGAATTCCAAATCTTGTCTAATTTAACACCTTCCTCCTTTCTATGGAAATTATTACGATGTTTGTTAATTTCAATGGCTTCTCTGTCTCCTCTCGGGTAAAATATTCCGGAGGTAAAATAGTCCCCCATTCGGATCTCCGGGCGGGGACTACTCAGGAGGATGTTGTCATCAGGAAAGACAATACTGGCATTCTACGGGTCGGAGCGTGGAATGTTAGATCCCTTAATCGGGTAGGAAAATTAGAAAATTTAAAAAGGGAAATGGATAGGTTGAAGTTAGATATAGTGGGGATTAGTGAAGTTCGGTGGCAGGATGAACAGGATTTCTGGTCAGGTGAGTACAGGATTATAAATACAAAATCAGTTGGGGGTATCACAGGAGTAGGATTGATAATGAATAAGAAAATAGGAATGCGGGTAAACTACTATGACCAGCACAGCGATCGCATTATCATTGTCAAGATAGATACGAAGCCAACACCGACAACAGTAGTAGAGGTTTATATGCCAACTAGCTCTGCCCATGATGAGGAGATCAAAGAAATATATGAGGAGCTGAAGGAAATTATTCAGACAGTTAAGGGAGAGGAAAACTTAATTGTGATGGGAGACTGGAATTCGGTAGTAGGAAAAAGAAGAGAAGGAAAAATAATAGGTGAATATGGACTGGGCAGGAGGAATGAAAGAGGAAGTCGCCTGGTAGAATTTTGCATGGAACATGATTTAATCGTAACAAACACATGGTTTAAGAACCACAAAAGAAGGTTGTATACGTGGAAGAGACCACGAGACACTGGAAGGTATCAGATAGATTTTATAATGGTAAAACATAGATTCCGGAATCAAGTTATAAACTGTAAGACATACCCAAGGGCAGATATAGACTCTGACCATAACTAGTTAGTCATGAACTGTAGGATGAAGCTGAAAAAACTGCAGAAAGGTAGGAAAATAAGGAGATGGGACTTAGATAAATTGAAGGAAAGTGAAGTTCTGGAGAATTTCAGAGGGAGATTTAGGCAGCAATTGACAGAAACAGGGGGAAATAAAACAGTAGAAGAGGAATGGCTTGCATTGAGAGATGAAATAGAGAAGGCAGCAGAGGACAAAATAGGTAGAAAGGCAAGACCTACAAAAATTCTTGGATATCACAGGAAATACTAAATTTAATTGATGAAAGGAGAAAATATAAAAATGCAGTAAATGAAACAGGCAAAATGGAGTACAGACGATTAAAAAATGAGATTGACAGGAAGTGCAAAATGGCTAAGCAGGAGTGGCTAGAAGCCAAATGCAAATCTGTAGAAGAATGTATAAGAAGGGGAAACATAGATACTGCCTACAGGAAAATAAAAGAGACATTTGGGGACAAGAAAAGCAACTCTACGAATATCAAGAACTCAGATGGGAAACCAGTTCTCAGCAAAGAAGGGAAAGCTGAAAGGTGGAAAGAGTACATAGAGCAGCTCTACAAAGGAAATGAACTTAGAGACGATGTTGTAGGAAGGAAAGAGGAAGTAGATCAAGATGAAATAGGAGATACTATGCTGAGAGATGAATTTGAGAGCCTTGAAATACCTAGGTCGGAACAAGGCCCCAGGAGTAGATGACATACCCTCAGAGCTACTAAAGTCTCTGGGAGAGCCAGCCAGGACAAGACTATTTGAACTGGTGTGTAGGATATATGAGACAGGCGAAATACCCTCAGACTTTAAGAAAAATGTAATAATCCCCATTCCAAAGAAATCGGGCGCAGACAGGTGTGAAAATTACAGAACCATCAGTTTGATAAGACATGGTTGCAAAATTTTAACACGAATTATCTACAGGAGAATGGAAAAGCTGGTAGAAGCTGTTCTCTGGGAAGATCAGTTTGGATTCAGGAGGAACGTAGGAACTCGGGAGGCAATACTCACTTTACGTCTTATCATAGAAGATAGATTAAGGAAAGGCAAACCTAAATTTTTAGCTTTTGTAGATTTGGAGAAAGCTTTTGACAATGTTGACTGGAATACACTCTAACAAATTCTGAAGTCAGCAGGGGTAAAATACAGGGAAAGGAGAGTTATTTACAACTTGTACAAAAGCCAGACCGCAGTTATTAGACTCGAAGGGCATGAAAGGGAAGCATCAGTTGGGAAGGGAGTAAGACAGGGTTGTAGCCTTTCTCCGATGTTATTCAATTTGTACATCGAGCAGGCGGTGAAGGAAAGCAAGGAAAAATTTGGAATAGGGATTAAAGTTCAGAGGGAAGAAATAAAAACATTGCGTTTTGCTGATGACATTGTAATTCTGTCAGAGACAGCAAAGGACCTGGAAGTGCAGTTGAATGGAATGGACAGTGTGTTGAAGAGAGCGTATAAAATGAACATTAACAAGAGCAAAACAAAAATAAGGGAGTGCGGTCTTAGAAAATCAGGCGATACTGAAGGAATTAGATTAGGTAACGAAACAATGAAGGTGGTGGATGAGTTTTGTTACTTGGGTAGTAAAATAACATGCGATGGTCGCAGTACAGAGGATATAAAATGCAGAATGGCAATGGGAAGAAAAGCAATTTTGAAAAAGAGAAATTTTCTAACATCGAATATTAATTGAAGTGTAAGGAAGTCTTTTCTGAAGGCATTTGTGTGGAGTGTTGCCTTGTACGGGAGTGAAACATGTACGATAAGCACTGCGGACAGGAAGAGAATAGAGGCTTTTGAAATCTGGTGCTACGGAAGAATGCTGAAGATTAGGTGGGTAGATAGCATAACTAATGAAGAGGTCCTGAAAAGAATTGGTGAGAAAAGGAATTTTTGGCATACCCTGACTAAAAGAAGGGATCGCTTGGTAGGACACATTCTTAGACATCGGGGAATCGTAAATTTAGCATTGGAGGGAAGTGTGTGGGGTAAAAATCGCAGAGGGAGACCAAGACACGCGTATAGTAAGCAGATTAAAGTGGATGTGGGTTGCCATTCTTATGAGGAGATGAAAAGGCTTCCTCAGGATAGAGTAGGGTGGAGAGCTGCATCAAACCAGTCTCCGGACTGAAGACCATAACAACAACAATATCTGTATGTACGAGCATAATAGTGTGAGGTTTTCGATAAAACACTGGTCTCGTTAAATTTATTTTGATGGTCGTCCTCTTGGTAAACATGCTCCGCTACGGGCGATTTCTGTGTATGTCTCAGGCGGCAGTTTCTCTTGTGTTCACTTAAACGAGTGTTGACACTTCTTTTCGTAGTTGCGATATACACTTGGCCACAGCTGCAAGGAATTTTATACACACTCAGTGTATCCAAAGAGTGCCGTGCATCTTTTACAGATTTTAAATGTTCTTTAATTTTCCTGGTAGGTCTGAAAATAGTTTCAACCCCAAGTTTGTCCGGCACTTTTCCAATGAGATCTGTGACATGACTAATAAAGGAAAGGAACACTTTCCTTTTGAATGGTTGAGGTTCCTTATTGTTTTAAGTTTTCGTCGTGGGGCGAAGAACTCGGTAAGAACTCGGTCTATTTCTCTGGTGGAATAACCATTCTTCTTAAAGGACCTTTAAAGATGTTCGACCTCATCCATCAGACATAGTGACTTTGTTTAGACTCTGCCTCACCACTACTTAGTTTCCGTATGATAACAAATTTTATGAACATATTGACGGGGTGGCTACGGCAGTCCTCTAAGTCCAGAAGTGGCCAATTTATTTATGCAGTCTTTCGAACAACAGACGTTGCAGACTACTAGTAAAAAAATCGCACTGACGTGTTTTACGGCCCACTTTAGATTTGTAGTTTTATAAGTTGTCGCAAACATTTTGGACCAAAATAATAATCTAAATAATAATAAATTAATTAATAAGAGCGTCTGATACCCTTTTAGGAAAAAAAAATAGGTAGGGACGGGTTTCGAAGCACCAACCTTTAGCGTCACAGTCCAGCACCTTGCACACTACGCTACCCCCTTTTTTTTTTTTTTTTTTTTTTTTTTTTTTTTTTTTCCGCTAAGGCTATAAATCGAAAGAGGTGCTCTTTAATTTCATACTATTGATAGACGTTGTTAACTGATGTTAGTATGGCATTTGTAGACATTAGATTATCATTTATCGTACGAAGAACGATGTGTTTTTGTTAATTCCTCAGTGTGCTATTGCTTTGAAATGACAACGTGTAAGTTACAATAAGAAAATCATCAAATACGCGAGGAATGTCACGTGACATTTCCGAACGGCTGGTTTTCGTTAATTCAATGGAGGGTGTCAAATCTCCGTTATTTTTGCAAATATGTCTCAAACGATACGAGATATGAAAAAAAAAAAAAAAAAAAAAAAAAAAAAAAAAAAAAAAAAACATAAGGGAGCTATGTTGTAGAGAATTTTTTCCTCTACCAATTAGGTTATTCAATTTTCGTGTCAGATGAACGGTTCGTTTGCAATTACAATTATATTACAAACGCCTTTTTTGTTTTACTACCGTATTTTGTGTCCGAAAAATTTGAAAAAGGGAGATTCTGGTTCAGTTCGTCTTAAAAACAGGGAACACGTTAAGGACAGACAGACATACATCCCAAAATCGTCGTTATTTTTGCAAATATCTTTGAAACACTACTAGATATGAAAGAAAACATAAGAGACCAAAGTTGTAGAGAATCTTCTCCTCTACAAATTCGGTTATTCAATTTTCGTGTCAGATGAATAGTTAAGCCGTTATTTTCATTTAAATTTCGAGCTATCAAAAGACGATCGCAAAGGCTCACTTTTAGTGTTACTACCGTAACCTAAAGTGGGCGAAAACCAGCGAAGTGGTAAAGGATGATACCTTCGTAGTATGGACACACAGCGAAGAGCAAACTACTATGGTCATGAGTCCCTAGACTTACAGGCTACGTCCCCCCAGGGGACGCACCGTTCTTTTGTGAGTACGCGTGAAGCGAGCACGGGTCTCCCAAGCTAATGCCGTATTTCTTCCTTCTCTCTTACCTGGACTGCATTTCCTTTCCCTTCCCCTCCTTTCCTATCCTCACTCTTTCCTCTCCCCACCGGGGGACTGATGACCTAGGTAGTTTGGTTCCTCTATTCCAAACAACCATCCAACCCCCCTCCCCAAACCCAAACTACTTATAGTAACTTACACTAAGGACAAAACATACGCGTGCCAGAGGGAAGACTCGAACCACCGGCGGGAACGGCCAGCCGTGGTGGAGTAGCCGAGCGGTCTAAATAGTCTCGCTGCGGAGCGCGCGGTTTCTCGCCGTGGAAGTTCGAGTCCTCCCTGGGGCACGGGTGTGTGTGTTGTCCTTAGGTTAGTTTACCTAGGTTTAAGTAGTTTGTAAGCTACGGACTGATGACCACGCAGTTTGGTCCGATAGATCTACAAATATTTGAACATTCGGATAACGGCCACCCAGTCCGCAGGATGCGACACTGCAATTCCGCGGGGCTGAAGCCATTAAGAGACGATGGTACGGCGGTCGATCATGGGGCAACGTATGAACTCTGTGAAAATACTTTCTAGTTTTGTGGGGCCCGATTTCTACTAGGTGATATGTTCATTTTTGTACAGCGCATGTAAAAATTTTCTCATTGTTTCTCTCCGTGAGTGATATGTGTTCCATTTGGTTGGTTCAGAGAACAAAGCCTTCAGCTTTCACTCTTGTTTGTTCCATGCCTATCAGGCAAGTAATTATGCGGGTATCCTTCTGATTTCCACTAATATTTCGCGATCTTCTCTCCCTGCGTATTCTAATTTCGCTGGTTCTTCTCCGACTGGTAGTACGCACTCTGTCCTTGTCAGTAATTCTCTCTGAGCCTTGTACATCCTCCTTAAATTGCTTCTTCATGTAGTTCTAAACATTTCTATGGGTGGCATGCCCCTAATTTTTTTATTTTTATTTTTATTTTCCGACTTTGTATTTATTCCATTTTTGTGGTTTTTCTGAGAGAGGACCTCATCCGTCTCTGTAATCGCCCCCTATCGCATGTAGCTGTATTTCATTCGCTTCCTTATATAATTCTAAGCATTTCTATGGGTTGCATGCTGTAGTTAATTTTCTTTATTTTTCGGAAACTGAATTTATTCAATTTTATCGGTTTTCGGAACCACGTGGTTCCGAGTTCCTACTTCCAGGGTTTGTAGCTAGTCGCCTGAATTCACGTCACTTCTCATAGGGAACCAGTACCTAGATCGATTTCTAACAGACTGCAACTTAAGAATCCTCCGTGATTTTGTATAATGAACCCGAGTTTCGGCCACTTCACCTTCAGTGGAGTGCGTTCATGTAACGTAGCCGTGTGTCGCCGTTAGCGTGTTTGCTGAACGACTGGATGATCTAGGTCGAGACATGGCTTTGATCTAATATTTTGCTCGCGAGCGTGCAGTGTGGGGCCTGTGGCAGTGGGAGGCGCGGCGTCGGCGGAATGCGGTGTCTTGGCGGCGGCTGCCAGGTGGAGCCACGGGCGCAGCGCGCATTCTGCTAATTTAAGAGCAGCCGCCGCGCCGGCCGGACTGGCACGGCCCGCGACCAGCCGGGCAACTGCACGCCGCGCCGCGGTGGCAGACGGCGGGGCAGCGGCGGAGGCCAAGGCCCGAACTGTCAGCGTGCACCGTCTGCACTGCCACCACTTCCGCGCACCTGTCATCTACTGGGGTCTTGTGGTGCAGCGTCACTTACCGGAGAAAGCTATAACGCCGGTTCCTTTGAAATACAGTAGATCCTGTTCAACTGTACCATGATCTACATCTACATACATACTCCGCGATCTACCGTAAGGCACGTGGCGGAGGGTACACTGTACCACTACTAGGCATTTCCTTTTCTATTCCACTCCCAAATAGAACGAGAAAAAAAAAATGCCTATGTGCCTCCGTACGAGCCCTAATTTCTCTTATCTTGTCTTTATGATCACTACGCGAAATATAAGTAGGCACCAGCAAGATCGTGCTACATTCAGCTTCAAATTCCGGCCCTCTAAATTTACTCAACAGAAAATCACTAAAAGAACACCGTCTTTCTTCCAGCGATCCCCAATTGAGTTGCCGGTGCATTTCCGTGACACTCGCGCATTGGTCGAACCTACCGGTACTGATCTGCTGTGGGTCCCAAACACTTGAGCAATACTCAAAACGTGGTCGTACAAGCGTTTTATACGCGGTCTCCTTTACAGGTGAAGTACATCTTCCCAAAATTCTCCCAATAAACCGAAGTCTGCTGTCCGCCTTACTCACAACTGTCCTTACATGTTCGTTCCATTTCATATCACTCTGCAATGTTACGCCTAGATATTTGAACGACGCGACAGCATCAAGAAGCTCACTACTAATGCTGTATTCGAACATTATGGGATTGTTTTTCCTACTCATGCGCATCAGCTTAAATTTTTCTGCATTGAGAGCTAGCTGCCATTCTTCGCACCAACTAGAAATCTTGTCTAAATCATCCTGTATGCTATTACAGTCAGTTACAGACGACACCCTCCCATACACCACAGCATCATCAGCAAACAGCCGCAAATTACAACTTACTCTATCCGTCAGAACATGTATATAGACAGAAAATAATAGCGGTCCTATCACACTCCCCTGGTGCACGCCTGACGGTAAACTCGTCTCTGATGAACACTCGCCGTCGAGAACAACGTACTGCGTACTATTACTTAGGAAGTCTGTACTCAACGCGGTTTGCGAACGTGAAGCTACTCTTGGCTCCTTTGCTGTTCTTCATACACACTATGTGATCAAAAGTAGCCGAACACCAGACTGAAAGTGAGTCGCAAGTTCATGGCTCCATCCATCGGCTATGCTTGCACTCAGTATGGTGTTAACCCACTCTTAACCTTCATGACACTTTCCACTCTCGCAGTCATACGTTCAGTCAGATACTACATTAGATTAGATTAATAATTGTTTCGTAATGATGTGGAACGTGTCACTTTAGTAAATGTTGTCTACACTTGACAATCAATATTTTAAGAATTTTTTAATTACATTTTTTTGTTGTAATTTTTTTTAAGTTTCATCTAAAAATTCATCTACATTGTAGAAGGAGTTGCCATTCAGAAATTCCTTTAATTTCTTTTTAAATACTAGTTGGCTATCTGTCAGACTTTTGATGCTACTTGATTAGTGACCACAGACTTTCGTGGCAGCATAATTCACCCCTTCTCTGCCAAAGTTAGGTTTAACCTTGAATAGTGAATATCATCCTTTCTCCCAATGTTGCACCTATGCACACTGCTATTACTTTTGAATTGGGTCGGATTGCTAATAAAAAATTTCATGAGTATATATATATATATATATATATATATATATATATATATATATATATATATTGTGAAGTTACAGTGAAGATCCCTAGATCCCTAAATAAATGTCTGCAGGATGCTCTTGGGTGGGCTTCAGCAATTATTCTGATTACACGCTTTTGTGCAATGAATACTTTCTTACTCAATGTTGAATTGCCGCAGAATATGATACCATATGAAAGCAGTGAATGAAAATAGGCGTAGTAAGCTAATTTACTGAGATGTATATCACCAAATTTTGCAATGACTCTGATAGCATAAGTAGCTGAACTCAAACGTTTCAGGAGATCTTCAATATGTTTCTTCCAATTCAGTCCCTCGTCAATGCAAACAACGAAAAATTTAAAATATTGTACCTTAGCTACAGATTTCTGTTCAAAGTCAAAATTTATTACTGGTGTCACGCCATTTACTGTACGAAACTGTATATACTGGGTTTTATCAAAGTTTAATGAGAGTCCATTTGTAGAGAACCACTTAATAACTTCCTGAAAGATATCATTTACAATTTCATCAGTTAATTCGTGTTTGTAAGGTGTGATAGCTATACTTGTATCATCATCAAAAAGTACTAGCTTAGCTTCTTCGTGAATGTAGAATGGCAAGTCATTGGTTTCTTGGGGAATGGTAGGCCATTCGTCACGGATTGCTGCACTGAGGAGAGGTATCGTAGATCGGTGAGGTCTGGCACAAAGTCGGCGTTTCAAAGCATCCCACAGGATTCAAGTCAGGACCCATTGCAGGCCAGTTCATTTCAGGGGTGTTATCGTCGTCCAACCACTCCGCCACAACCCGTGCATTATCAACAGGTGGTCGATCATATTGAAAGGTGCAATCGCTTTCCTCAAATTGATCTTCAACAGAGGGTGCTCTGATAGTGCCACGCAAAACAACAAGGGATGCAGGCCCCCTCCATGAAAAACACGATCACACCGTAACACCACAGCCGCCGAACTACAGGCAGATGATGTTCACCGGGTATTGCCATACCCTCCCCATGTTCAAATAATTGTAATCCTATGGGACCCAAATACGTTGGTCATCAGTCCCTAGTCTTACAAACTACTTAAACCAAGTTAAACTAACCTAAGGACAACACACACAACCATGCCAGAGGGAGGATTCGAACCTCCGGCGCGGGAGGCCGCGCGAACCGCAACCTTGCGATCCAGACCGCTCGCCCACACCATGTCATCGCATCGCCACATTGTGTACCGTGATTCTTCACTCCACACCTTCCATTCGTCCTATTTTCAAGCGCTTTACAACAAGCGAGGCGTCGTTTGGCATTGACCTGCGTAATATGTGGCTTATGGGCAGCCGCTCGACCATAAAATTCAAGTTTTCTCACATCCCGTCTAATTATCATAGTACCTGCATGTTGACCATGATGCAGTTTGGAATTCCTGTGTGCTGATCTGTATAGAAGTCTGCATGTTACACTATACGACCCTCTACAACTGTCGGCGGACTACGTCAGTCAACAGGCTAGGTAGGCCTGTACGATTTCATGCTGTACGTGTCCCTTCACGTCTCCACTTCACTAGCACATCAAAAACATTGGACCTAAGGAGGTAGGGAGACTTGAAATCTTACTCACCGACTTCTGACAAAAGTGACGCCCAACCACTAGACCACGTTAGAAGTCCGTGACTTCCGCGGAGCGCCCTATTCTGCTCTCTTACGATGTCTAATGACTACTGAGGTCAATGATATGGAGTGCCTGACAGTAGGTGGCAGCACAATGCATCTCATATGATAAACGCATGTTTTTGGGGGTGTCCGGATGCTTCTGATCACATAGTATACATTAATGTCTTGCAATGCATTATTCACGAAGATACAAAGCTTTCTGCTGTCAATACAAAGAGGTCTAACACGCCTCGCTGAAGATCGTGCGGTTGTTTGCCCCAGGTCATGGGGATGTCTGTTGTCCTTAGGTTAGTTTAACGTGGTTTAAGTAGTCTGAAAGTCTAAGGACTAATAACCACTTCTTGAGATCGAGTAGGGCCCCTACGAGCACGCAGAAATGTCGCAGTGCGACGTGGCATGGGCTTACACATTGTGATTATTTTGATGCCATATTTAACTGGTTTTGAAGCAATGTATACACGGAATGGGCATGTTACATACATATGAGGAGAATAACTTGAGCGTCAGTTACTAACACAAGCTGTCCAGAGCTCACGAATAGGTGACAATTTGTCGTCCTTATTTCTCTTGGTCTTATCATCAAATTTCAGACAATTTAGAAGAAATTTGAACCTCATTTGAGACATAATACATTTGCACACAGATGAGCCACACCACATTCCTTCAGTGTTGTGATGACCATCTTTTCTTTTACCTAACATGTAAAGCAGTTCCATTAGTGCACATATTTCTTCCTTTTCCGTATCACCAAGAAACCTCTGGTCTGTATATTTCTTTCATCGGATCTCCTCATTTATATGACCTACAATCATATCGACTATTCCTATATCTAATAATATTTCGAGAGCAATATTTCCGAGTCAATGTTTTGAGCAACGTTAACGGCTTTAGTAATTTTTACAAGGTTTCAACTTTGTGTTTTCCCTTCCTTAGGCGGTATTTTAGACCATAAAAATCCATTCTTACCCTTTATTGTGTTGGCTGAAGATACCTCCTCCTCCACCTCATGACCATCTTCTGACGTCGTAGCTTCAAACACAGTACTATGTTCGGATTGTACTTCCAAATTATCTTTCTCGTTTGAAAATAAGTCGTTGACACTGCAATCGTCGTTGTCTTCCTCCAAAACACTTCTCACAAACACCTCAAACCTGGGATCAATAACATTTACAGACTCCATACTCGAAAATCTTACGAAATGTAGTAAATATATTTCACCTACGAAAATGTTAACAGGGGTGACCTATAACCCCAAGCAGCTGAACACAACTCACCAGCATCACGAAAGAACAGTGACTGATTTATACAACAATGACGAAAGAACACACAAGCTTACCAGAAAAAAATACCATTGTTACCAACATAACAGAGGAAACAAACTATCACTGGGGTGACGCAACACTCCTGCTACCATCGGAGAGTTGCGTTAGTTGTAGTGTGTAAATCTAGATACCTATGATCTTAGTAACGCAAACTTTAAACATTTTCTTGAAAAGTAAAATCCAATACAGGGATAGTTTCGAATATTTCCTCATATCATGAACGATTTATGAATATTTAAAGATGACGTAATGTAAATTCCATCAGCTTTTAACGAAACAAAGTTTGTTACAATTTTCATCAAGCTCTGTATTCGTGCTTGATTTTCTGGAAATCACGGGAATTTGGTGACGTGTATGCAGATTAGTAGCAAATTCCTCAAGCGACCTACCAAGGCTTGTCTGATCTCATCTCAAGACGCTTCACCGATACAATAATTTACTGGAGAAAAATCATTTCGCGTGACGAGACTTGTTCTACCAAAAAAATGAAGTACAGAACTCACATTAAACGTCAACACCTAGACTATATTCAGGCCATCACATATGACTTCATCCACTTTAAGACTTTTTGACGGGCCTTCTTGTTAGGAAAAGAACACACAACTACGCGACGAGTTAGAAGAGTCTGAAGAGCAGAGGCGTAACGATTGGTGAGGGGGGTCGGTGTGAGGGGGTTGAGAGTGAGGTGGGGGAAGAGGGTAGGAGGAGGGGGGCGAGGGACTATGTCGAGCATAGGGCGCACACCTCAGTGGGACACAAATGGTCTCTCCAAGGTATACAACATTTCATGGAAAATGTTTCAACTAAATTTTCTCTAAAATTTAAAGATAACCTGAACTCGTGTCCTTAATTATCCCGATAAACAGTATGGTATTTAGCAGAAACGGGTAGATAGTGACTATTCGTAATATATTGTAGATACGAGGGCTGTTCAAGAAGCATGATCATATTTTTTTTTTTGACAGCATACCTTTACTCATTCTCATAATTTTGACGGTCCTCCTCAAAACAGTCTTCTATGAATGCAATGCATTTGTTCCAGTGTTTCTGCCAGCCTTCACCACTGCTTCTGATGATGGATAATGCCTCCCACGAAGGCTTTTCGTTAAGTTAGGTAATAGAAAAAAGTCACATGGGGCTAAATCACGACTATAGGGAGGGTGAGAGATACACTTCTGGTCCGAATTGTATACCCATTAGATTTCTATCTGATTATGCTGAAGCGATAGCCCCTTACTTAACAGCTATATACAACCGCTCTCTCAAAGAAGGATCTGTACCAAAAGTTTGGAAAGTTGCACAGGTCACACCTATATTCAAGAAAGGCAGTAGGAATAACTCACTAAACTACAGGCCTATTTCATTTACGTCAATTTGCAGCAGGGTTTTGGAACATATCCTATGTTCAAATTTTATGAATTATCTCGAACAGAACGATCTATTCACCCAAGGTCAACACGGATTTGGAAAATATCGTTCATGCGAAACACAACTAGCTCTTTATTCACACGAAGTGATGGGTACTATCGACAAGGGTTCGCAAATCGATTCCGTATTTCTTGATTTCCAGAAAGCTTTTGACACCGTACCTCACACACGGCTGTTAATCAAATTGCGTGATTATGGTATATCGCCCCAAATTTGCGACTGGATACGGGATTTCCTCTCAGAGAGGACACAGTTCGTAGTAATCGATGGTAAGGCATCGACTAAAACAGAGGTAATATCGGGTGTTCCACAGGGTGGTGTTATTGGTCCTCTGCTGTTCCTTATTTACATAAACGATTTGGGGAAAAATTAAGTAGCTCTCTTACGTTGTTTGCAGATGACGCCGTCATTTACCGTCTAGTAAAATCATCTGAAGAGGAACACCAACTGCAGAACGATCTGAATAAGATATCAGTATGGTGTAAAAATTGGCAATTGACTCTAAATAATGTGTGAAGTCGTCCACATGAGTACGAAAAGAAATCCGTTAAACTTTGTTTACAAGATAAATCAATCAAAAGTGAAGGCCGTAAACTCCACAAAATACCTAGGAATTACTATTACTTCAGACTTAAATTGGAAAGAACACGTAGATAATATCGTGGGAAAGGCGAACCAGAGACTGCGTTTTATTGGCAGAACCCTTAAAACATGCAACAGAACTACAAAAGAAACTGCATACACTACGCTTGTCCGTCCATTTTTGGAGTATTGCAGCCCAGTGTGGGATCCTTATCAGGTGAGTTTAACGGAGGACATCGAAAGAGTCCCAAGAAGGGCAGCTCGTTTCGTATTGTCACGATACAGGGGAGACAGTGTTACGTAAATGATACAGGATCTGGGATGGGAATCATTGCAACAACGGCGCTTATCGCTGCGGCGTGGGCGACTTGCGAAACTCCTCCAATCGCCAACATTCTCCTCCGAATGCGAAAATATATTGTTAACTCCCACTTACATAGGTAGAAATGATCATCAGAATAAAATACGAGAAATCAGAGCCCGAACGGAGAGATTCAGGTGTTCTTTCTTCCCGCGCGCTATTCGAGAATGGAATGGGAGATAAATAGTATAATGGTGGTTCGATGGACCCTCTGCCAGGCACTTAAATGTGATTTGCAGAGTATCCCAAGTAGATGTAGATTTTTACAAGATATTCTACAACAATATTGGCAATTGCGGCCGCGCATTATTGTGGTGCAGCATGTAAGCTGCCGCTGTAGAATGGCCGAGCGCTCTAAGGCGCCTTGCTGCGGAACGCGTGGTTGCCCCCCCCCCCCCTCGGAGGTTCGAGTCCTGCCTCGGGCATGTGTGTGTGTGTGTGTGTATTGTCATTAGGTTAGTTTAAGTAGTTTGTAAGCCCAGGACTGATAACCGCAGTAGTTAAGTCCCACTGATTTACAATAATTTGAATTTAGAAATTTCTTTTGTGCCCGATATGGACTTGAAATGTCCAGTTACTGATGTCTGTGCAGGTACGACATGCTGATAAACCATTCCATGAATATCAAAGAATGAGATGACCATAACTTTTCCAGTAGAAGCAACCGCTTTTGCTTCCTTGTGGGTTGGGCCGCGGCGGAGTGGCCGAGCGCATCGAAGCGCTATGCTACGATGCGCGAGGCCATTCCCGTCGGGGGTTCGAATCCCCCTCTCGCGCATGGATGTTTGTGACGTCTTTAGTATAAGGTACTTTATAAGTAGTTTGTAAGTTTAGGGACTGATGACCTCGCAGTTAATCCCTTAAGCTTAACAAACATTTGAACATTTTTGAATATTCTTTTGTTTGGGAATAAACCATCGTGCGAGTGGCGTATCCGGGTTCGTGTTCCTCGTGCGAAAAGACGTCAAAAAAAAAAAAAAAAAAAAAAAAAAAAAAAAAAAAAAAAAAAAAAAAATAAAGAAAAAAAATTGGAGCTTGTGCAGCAATAATGAAAATTCTCGCCTTGTGTCGACGAGAAAAAAAGGTTACCGTACACTGAACAGTGTTTGCAACTCTGTATCATAGCTGCAATAGCGATTAACCAAAATTCTGGGAACAGAAGTAAACTCGTCGTGTATGTACTACAGTATAGTGCTGTGGTACTTGGTAGTTGCTTCTTCGAAAGAATGAAAGCTGGATTTGTTTAGTACGAACTCTAGGTACGCCTGAAAACTCAAAGGGACAATAGAGTAGGAAATAAAAGGCACTGACTACCTGACACAAGTGCACAAAAGGCGAATTAAATAATGGCACAGATTTTGTACGGCGGTTCATGTTCAGAATAACCTCGATCGTTGTTTATTCAACTAGGTAACTTTTGCAGTATTTAATATTGTAAATTGGTACGGTCGTTGGAAAGAGAGATAGATTCCCTTTGCTATGTTTAGTTTTAGCAAGATGGATGTAGGCAAGACAATGTGTACTGCTGTAGCGATTGCTTTATAAAGGAAATAATAGGTAAAATTGAATTACCAGATTTATCTCATCTAGAAGAAATGTCAGAAGGCGCAGAACTGGATTTTAAAACCATTAAGGTGGTGAATTACAGGAATACATGGAGTTCGAAAATTTATCTTCCCTGTACCTGTTGAAATACTGGTTGGGAGGAGGAAATAGAAGACAGTGATACATCGATCTAAGGAAACGTAAAGACTTGCTACATTTCGAAAAGAATTGTGTGCATTGTCTAATATTGTAACAGGGCTTGGTTCCTAAAAAGAGAGAGTATTAAATTTCTGACCTTCATAATTTTGTTTTAAGAGCGGTTTACAAAGTGCGGTTTGTATGATTTGTATGAGAGAGCGGGTTCTCGTTAGTCTTTCTGTCTGGATCCATCCAAGAAGACTGATAACATCGCTTGCAGATCTATATTTCGATGCATTCCTGTCACAATGGCCTGCTGCAGGTATAGCGGCGTTTGAGTGACAGGGTGCGCTCTCGTCACCTGTTGTGGATGGTCGGTTAAATATTGTGTCTAGAAACATCCCTTAGGCTGTGGCTAAGCCATGTCTCCACCATATCCTTTCTTCCAGGAGTGCTAGTCTTGCATGTTTAGCAGGAGAGCTTCTGTGAAGTTTGGAAAGTAGGAGGTGAGGTACTGGCAGAATTGATGTTATGTGGCGGGACCGTTAGTCGTGTCGGGATAGCTGAGTGGTCTGGCCGCGCGGGAGTAGCCGAGCGGTCTGGAGCGTCACGTTACAGATCGCGCGGCCTCCCGCGTCAGAGGTTCAAATCCTCCCTCGGGCATGAATGTGTTTGCTGTCATCAGGTTAATTTAACTTAGTTTAAATATAAAAAAAGTGGTAGAGCGCTTGCCCGCGAAAGGCAAACGTCCCAGGTTCGAGTACCGGTTCCGGCACACAATTTTAATCTGCCAGGAAGTTTCACTGTGTGTGTAAGCTGCAGCGAAATCTATAGTTTCTGTGCAGACGTTGTGCTTTGAATCAAAAGATGTGCTTGCGAATTTCGCTATTTTCGTCATTAAAGTCGAATTTATTTATAAACAATAGGTCTTCTGTTGGTGCTGTTGTTGTGTTACCGAAAGAGTGTTTGTTAAAATAGATACACAGGTTTGTGGCGATTGGTACCATTACATCCCATTTATTATCTAACGCATGCTATTTTAACACCTTCGTTGGCTGTTGTATACGTATTATAAGCAAAGAGCCGTGGAGAGAGAATATTTAAAATAATAAAACTTTATGATATTTTGTTTAAACATGTCATATTTTTGTCGACAAGACTGTAAAAATTGTTTCAGGTAGCTTGCCGAGAGAACACTGTGTGTGTGTGTGTGTGTGTGTGTGTGTGTGTGTGTGTGTGTGTGTGTTAGCGATCGCAATGGAGATCTAGCTGTAATCAAGTTACTGTTAACACGTCTAGGCATCGAAAGAGTGTTAAGATGGACACATACGTTTGTGGCAATCGTTACCATTACATTCTGTTCATTAACTAACGCGTGCTATTATTGTAAAAGACGTCTGCCGGCTATTGCACACATCGTCTAAATGTTTGCCCAAGCACCTTTGGGGCGAACGATTTCTGATAGATGGAATAGTTTTTTGGATAGTCCTAAATGTTTGGTGAGAATTGTTTTTAAAAATTGTCGATAAAAGTACATAGGTTATAAACACTTAGAGTACACAAACCCGTAGCATTACACTGAATTTATTTATGCTGTGTCTATATTTACTTGCAAAATTACGTTCCATTCGAGTTGTACTTAAGGTTCGATGTATTCCGTTAGTTAAACTGTATGTACCGATTCCGAGAAAACGCAACGTTCTAATTGTTAATGTAAAAACATTTGATGTCGCAATTAATATGCAAATTGTTGTTGTTGTGGTCTTCAGTCCGCAGACTGGTTTGATGCAACTCTCCACGCTACCCTATTCTGTGCAAGCCTCTTCATCTGAGAATACATACGGCAACCTACATCCTTTTGAATTTGCTTGCTGTATTCGTCCCTCTGTCTCCCTCTATGATATTTACCCCACACGCTTCCTTCTAAAGCTAAGTTGAAGATTCCTTGATATGCCAGAATGTGTCCCGCCAATCTATCCCTTCTCTTAGTGAGGATAGGCCAGGAACTCCTTTTCTCCTCAATCCTATCGAGCACCTCCTCATTAGTAACAAATTGGCAATAAAAAACAATCGGGAGTGGTGGTGGATGGTCTGGCGGGGGCGGTAGTGATTAGTTGTGGAGGCGGTCAATTTGTTTACGAAAGTCTCGTGTTAAGTGTAGGTTAATGTTTGATGTCATCAGTTATTATTCCAGGTAATTGTACTGTCCAAAGTACGGTTATAAATAAAATTATTGGCTCATTTTTTTAAATCTTCGAGTAGGATAGAGTAATACAACCGGTATTAATAAAAAAAATATTTTTTTTATGTTTTTAGAGGGGGTGCATGTGCGAGTCCCAGACGGGTCGCGCGAGGGCGGAAATCTTTAGGACTCTTCGTGGAGTTGAGGTGGGGGTGGCAGCGGGGGCAGGGATCAGTGTTGCCAAGTGTTGATGTGAGCTGCCCACCAGCTTCAAGTGCAAAAGCCACCAGAAAACCGCTAACAAAAATGCTCCTATTCTCATAATCGCTAAAATTTCCACTAGTTTTTAAATTATGAAAGAAAACAATATTTACATTAATGAGTTGTTACCTATATTATCAAGTAAAAAATATTACTATCATTAAATGAACATAAAATAAAAAATCAGCAAGTGAAGGTCAGGAACGTACAAAAATTTCTATAACAAAAGCTACTTATTCAAAGGAATTCGTCTTTGTATCGTCATTATCGTTTTCAGATTGATAACATTCTTTGGTACCATTTTGTTTTACAACGTTTATTGGAATTTCATACTCGTTACAAAATTTTCCTTCCAATCTCAAAACCACAGCGTATTCTTAATGTAGCATTTAAAAAATTTAACTTCATTTTATCCCTCTGCTTGTTTGTATTAATTTCATACTGCTAAATAATATCTCAGCACTGGCTTTGGAATGAGGCAGTATTAGGAGAGTATTTGCGAAAGTCTCTAATTCCTCAAATTTGGATTCCCCTTGAGAATCTATGGTATACAATACTTTATTAGAATTTGTTGTGTCTTCGATCTTGTTCCATTTCAACAAATGAATCTGTCGCCACTAATCATTCATTATATCTATAAATTCTACGCTTTTATTGAAGTGAGCCAGTATATAAATTAGATTTTTGTTGTTTTGACTAAGGGCTTGTTCAATACTAATTCTGGATTTTTTTTCCATGAGCGCCAAATTTTCTGGTCACTTGTGTTTTTATTCTTCAGTAAGACTTACCATAATGTTATGCATCGATTACGCAACATTTTGCATCTTCCCGTAGTAATTCTTTTTCTCTCATTTTGATCGCATACATAGCTCGCAATAGCTCTGCCATATGACGCGCACATTAGCTACGAAAAAAGAACTGTTTTTATCATTACCTCTAACCATTGCATGTATATTCTTGATACAGCGAATTCTGTTGATAGCCAACTAGTCTGGCACACTTGAACTATTTGAACAGTTTCTATCCATTGTTGATGATTTTGTATAGTTCGTGAAATGAACTACAACTAGGTGGTTTTCAATACTGTTCATTCCACAGGGATTCCCCGTATGTAGTCTATCGAGTATGGTGGTTCGTTTGATGTCTTATTGTAATGCATCAGTGTCGTCTTTGCAGTAAAAGTTAAATACTTCTGAAATCAAATAAAGTAGAAATAACATATTTTGAAACATATTAATAGCTTAGTCGTGGAGAGACCGCATTTTCAGTAACTGAAACTGAATTCTACAAAACCAATATGAAATCCACCAGCCACTAGAAGCAATATTTCGCCACTAAAAGGAGAATAGAAACCACCAGATTTAGTGGAAAATCCACTAACTTAGCAACAATGGCAGGGAAATTCGGGCTATACTCACGCAAGTGCTCACGATGTTGTTCACGAGAATGTTACATGTTATTTGTCATCCGTACTTAACAACATCATTTTCTTACTAAGGGCAATCACGTAAGTGTGCTATTGTTTGTCTTGTTCTTCCAGGAAGGAAGGATAGCGATGTACTTTGATTAGCGGTTGGGCAAGAGGCCGAGTGTGGAGGGGTGGGGCGCAACGGTACCTGGCGTCGATGACACTAACGTCGACGGGCGATTCTCAAGGTGCTCATACTGGCATTACTACCCTACTAATGGTCCTTTGGATCTCAACCTGTGTTGCAAGTCGAGTAAGTCCCGGGTAATTTCTGCAACTGTAGCGCCGCCAAACAGTTGGCTCGTATAAACACACCGCGAAGCGATTATGTATTGAATGTGTATTTGGAAAGAAACAGATCATTCAATATGCGGCCGTATATAAGATATTTTGTGTTGTTATAGATTGTAGCAAATATCAAGAAATATTCCGGAAATCTCTCATTTAGATTTGGAAAGGATACCGAGATGTAAGAGAATAATGTTACGAATATAAAGTGTTTATTTACGGTGGTAGGTTATACTTTTAACAATTCATTCACTTCGACACTTCTGCTCTCAATGGGAATCGGAAAAATCTGAACTACTACTTCATAATATTACTGTTGTATGAAAGTATTGTTTGAGAATTTCGATTGTAGTTAGTCAACTATTTAAGTACAGCCTGCTTAGTTTCGTACTTCGGTTTTACAAAAATGATAGGCCTATATACCGATATATTATAATGCTACCTGCATGAATATGTTGGGTGTTTTTACCCCCCCCCCCCTCCCAGTGCTGCTGTAGCAGTTTTAGAGTCATTCAGAGAAAGTCTACACCAGGTAGTGCGTGGGTATCCGGACCATGTAATATTAGTCGGGGCAGTATAAGAGTATAGATTGGGACCTCTCTAGTTACATTTCAGGCGGTACAGACAAGCAGTCTTGCGAGCTACTTTTGGACACATTCTCCGAAACTGTCTTCAGCAGTTAAACCGGCAACCCACGCGCAATGGAAATATTTTAGACATTATAACTACGTTCAGGCCTGACCTTATTAACGATGTCTGTGTAGAGACAGGAATTAGTGATCATGATATCGTCATAGCGTCGATGATGACCAAAGTTCATAAACCCAATCAAGAAAGCTAGGAGCGTGTTTTTGTTGGGAAGAGCCGATAAGCAAATGTTAGTAGCGCACTTAGAAAATGAATGGGCATCGTTTAGTTCCGGTACTATGGATGTAGAGGAATTGTGGACTAAATCTAAGTGAAATGTAAATAATGGGCTAGAGAAATATGTGCCGCCGGCCGCGGTGGCCGAGGTGACTGAGGCGCTCCAGTCACGGTCAGCACGGCCACTACGGTCGGGGGTTCGAATCCCCCCTCGGGCATGGATATTTGTGCTGTCCTAGTTCGTAAGTAGTTCATAAGTAGTTTGTAAGTTTAGGGACTGATGACCCCGTAGTTAAGTCCCATAAGTTAAAAAAAAAAAAAAAAAAAAAAAAAAAAAAAAAAAAAAAAAAAAAATGTGCCAGTAAAGACGATTAAGGATGGAAAAGATCCACCGTGGTATAAATAATAATGTTAGAAAGCTACTGAGAAAGCAAAGACTGTCGCACTCTCGATTCACAAAAGAACACGCAAATGATGACAGCAAAAGTTAGTAGAGATTCGTGCGTCTATAAAAAGATCGATGCGCGAAGCATACAATAATTACCACAGCCATACCTTACCAAAAGATTTTTCCGAGAACCCGAAAAAATTCTGGTCCTATATAAAACCGGTAAGCGGGTCAAAGCCCACTGTCCAGTCACTCATTGATCATTCCGGGGCAGTGATAGAAAAAAGCAAACGGAAAGCTGAAGTTCTAAATTTAACCTTTAAGAAATCTTTCACGCAGGATGACCGCACAAATGTACCATCACTTGATCAACGTACTAATTCCGAAATGGAGGACATAGTAATAGGTATTTCCGGTGTAGAGAATAAGCTGAGAGAGGTAAATACGAAGAAGTCTAATGGTCCGGATGGAATACCAGATCGTGTTTACAAAGTGTATTCTGCGGCATTGTCCCCCTACTTAGTTTGCATTTATCGCGAATCTTTAATTCAGCCCAAAGTTCCTAGTGATTGGAAAAAAGCGCAGATGACTCCCGTTTATAAGAAAGGAAAGAGAACTGACCCACGTAATTACAGGCCAATATCGTTGACATCAGTTTCCTGTAGAATTTTGGAGCATATTCTCAGTTCGAATATAGTACACTTCCTTGAGACGGAAAAGCTTCTTTCTATGAATCAGCACGGGTTTAGGAAACATCGTTCATGTGAAACTCAGATTGCCGTTTTGTCACATGACATATTGCGAGCCATGGATGAAGAGCAACGGGAGGATTGTGTTTTTCTCGACTTCAAAAAGGCGTTTGACGCGGTGCCACACTGCAAACTGCGAACGAAGATATGAGCTTATGGAATAGGTTCACAGATTTGTGACTGGCTGGAAGACCTCCTAAGTAAAAGAACGCGACGGCGAGTGTTCATCAGAGGCGAGTGTATAGTCATATGTATCATTACATAAATGATCTGATGGACAGAGTAACTTGTAATTTGCGGCTGTTTGTTGATGATGCTGTGGTGTATGGGAGGGTGTCGTCTTTTACTGACTGTAATAGCATACAGGATGACTTAGACAAAATTTCTAGTTGATGTGAAGAATGGCAGCTAGCTCTCAATGTAGAAAAATGTAAGTTGATGCGCATGAGTAGGAAAAACAATCCCATTATGTTCGAATACAGCATTAGTAGTGAGCTTCTTGATGCTGTCGCGTCGTTCAAATATCTAGGCGTAACACTGCAGACCGATAAGAAATGGAACGAACATGTAAGGACAGTTCTGAGTAAGGCGAACAGCTGACTTCGGTTTATTGGGAGAATTTTTGAAAGATGTACTTCATCTGTAAAGGAGACCGCGTATAAAACGCTTGTACGACCACTTCTTGAGTATTGCCCAAGTGTTTGGACCCGCAGCAGATCAGTTTAAAGGAAGACATAGAAGCAGTTCTGAGGCGAGCAGCTAGGTTTGTTACTGGTAGGTTCGACCAATGCGCGAGCGTCACGGATATGCTCCGGCATCTCAATAGGAGATCGCTGGTGGAAAGACGACGTTCTTTTCGTGAATTTCTGTTGAGGAAATTTAGAGGGGCGAAATTTGAAGCTGAGTGTAGTGCGATCTTGCTGCCGCCTACTTACATTCCGCGTATTGATCACAAAGAAAAGATAAGAGAAATTGGGGCTAGTACGGAGGCGTATAGGAATTCTTGTTTTCCTCGTTCTATTTGGGAGTGGAATAGGAAAGGAAATGCCTAAGACTGATACAGTGTACCCTCCGCCACGCACCTTACGGTGGATTGCGGAGTATGTATGTAGATGTGGAATATGCTTAATGAGTAACAATAAGCGCGTATTTTAAACTGAATGGTTGGAAAAAATAATAAAATTTCCTCACCAACGAATTAAGTAAAAAAAAATCTGAATAAATTGAAAAGAACAGCAAGGTAGAGAGTTCTAGAATTTTAATTTTGCTGGTGGTAGCGCGATGTTGTAGTTGGTGGTCCTGGTACTGGAATGCTGCAGAAGATAAATCAATCAAAAGTGAAGGCCGTAAACCCCACAAAATACCTAGGAATTACTATTACTTCAGACTTAAATTGGAAAGAACACATAGATAATGTCGTGGGAAAGGCGAACCAGAGACTGCGTGTTATTGGCAGAACCCTTAAAACATGCAACAGAACTACAAAAGAAACTGCATACACTACGCTTGTCCGTCTGTTTTTGGAGTGTTGTAGCCCAGTGTGGGATCCTTATCAGGTGGGTTTGACGGAGGACATCGAAAGAGTCCAAAGAAAGGCAGCTCGTTTTGTATTGTCACGATACAAGGGAGACAGCGTTACGGAAATGATACAGGATCTGGATGGGAATCATTACAACAACGGCGCTTATCGCTGCGACGTGGGCTACTTGCGAAACTCCAATCGCCAACATTCTCTTCCGAATGCGAAAATATATTGTTGACTCCCACTTACATAGGTAGAGCTCGAACAGAGAGATTCAGGTGTTCTTTCTTCCCGCGCGCTTTTCGTGAATGGAATGGGAGATAAATAGTATAATGGTGGTTCGATGAACCCTCTGCCAGGCACTTAAATGTGTTTTGCAGAGTATCCCATGTAGATGTAGATGAATGAATAACAACGGAAGAACTGCTGAGAAAGAATCTTCTCTCTCTCTGGTCCACGGCAAGAAAGAAAGAACAAAACGTCGTTGACCAGAGAGATTGTTGTTGTTGGTTTTTGGAAGGGACTAAACTGGTTGACCATAGAGAGACTTGGAAAATGGATATCAAGATGCCATTAGGATAGCATATTGAGCATCAGAAACGGTTTTTCTTGATGCCTGCAACCGTTATTTATCTTTCTGGAAAAATGGAATTACTTTTTCTAAAATATTGAACGACGAGTGGAAAATCGGGCTTCGTAACTTAATAAAATAAGACTGCAGGTTCGGGAACCAAATAGGACTACTGTATAAATTAATTAAAGTATCAGTTTTTGAATATAGTAGTAATGGTGTCACAAAGATAAATCATGAAAATGGCTTCGAAATCACTATTCTAGCTTTACTGAGGAATTACTGATTATTCTATATGGAAAGGGACTACTACCAAATCAGAAGAAATGGATGAATTTAAATTAATTATTTAATTAATAAATCGAAACCATGCGCATACACATTCGGTACAAAAGAATCCATGAAATGCGGTACGGTTTGTCTTGTTGATGCTGATGGGAAGAAACAACGGAACCGACTGCTGAGAAAGAATCTGCTAGCTCTCTGTAGTCCACGTTAACAAAGGAAGAACGAAAAAAACCAGAGACGCTTAGAAAATGAATATCGATATGACTGAAACCACCATACCGTAACAATATTTTGACGGTTAGCTACTAGTCCGAAAAAGTGAACGCGTAACCATCAAAAATAATATGTACATGAAGAAACTGTTAAGCAACTGTCGATATTAGCGCGTCAGATATACAGTTTGATACCTTACTAGTAGCTAAAAGTCATAATAGTTGCACGCAAGGCGTAGGCGGAAAAGTCTTTTACAACGAGATGTAACAGCTAGTCTCTAAGAATGTAAAACTCGTGTCTAATTTTCTATATATTACAATGTTCGGAAAAAAACCCTCCTGAAACGTGCAAGTACCCACCGGACACATAGGGTTGCAATTAATTTCTGCTCTTAAAACGTTTTTGGACAAACTAATTACGGCCTGTTATTGTGTGCATTATGTATTACACTGCATTGACATTTTGATATTGTAGAGTGTCATTAACAGAAGCAGTGATATTACATTTAACGACGTTTTAATGACTGTATTAGAAAATTCACCGCCACGTTTGGTGAAAGTAACATCTAAAACAGAAACTTTTCATCTGTATCACGCCGTGCTTCTGCTGATCCCTACTGGCCGCCTGGAGCGCAGCATAGTAGTCTTGTGTAGTTCGCGGACGAACTAGTTCGGAAGAGCGCTCCCACAGGCGAACTACGCGAACTAGTTCGCAGATCCCTCCCCTCGTAATTCGTCCGCTCCTTTTCCGAAGACTGACGGGTAACAGCGAGAGGAAGAGAGAGCTCGCAGAATCGCGTATTCCCTTCTACCAGTTGCCGTGATTTCGAACTGAGATGCAGCTCAGTTGTAGTTTTAGTAGCGGTAGCAAAAGCCAAAACGAGCGGACGAACTAAAAAGAGCCACCTACTTCGCGGCCGGGCTGCGAACAAAAAGGAGCGCTACCGGTCGCGAATTAAAATATGCGCGAGGTCGCGAACTAAAATATGCGCGATAGGTCGCGAACTAAAATATGCATTACAGGTCGCGAACTATTATGCCAAACGTATCTCGCTTCTTAGTTCGTTGGATTCTTTTCCGAAGACCGACGGGCAATAGCGAGAGGGCGCGCAGCAGAATTAAAAAATCACGTGTTTGCCTTCTGCTGATGAGAGCCATTTCGAGGTTAACGTCTGCCTGCTAGATTACATAGTTCAGTGCTACAAAATTTTTGCTTTGAAGCATTATGCATTATACAATATCTGACTAATATATTCCATAATGCCAAGATATAGAGATAACTCTAAACTTAAATGCTAGAAATTATCCACAAACTGTATCTTTTGGTTTGCGTGAAATCGTTAGCGGCTCAAGCCGCAAGCGCATGAAGCAGCTAGGTGGGGGAACTTCTCCCACCATCTGCATGCGCAGACCACGCCGCGCAGCCGTCACGAAGTAAAAGAACGAACTAGTTCGCGGCCTGCCACGAACTAAAGTGAGCTCTGCCGATCGCGAACTATTATGCGCAAGTCTACAGCATAGCCTCAGCGTCCTTTCCCCCATACACTACGTTTACATGTAACACATCTTCCGGAAGACGAAAACCGATTTTCGTAAACCTTTTTTCGCTGTCGTGTTTACATGGCACAGTCTGAATCGGATTTCCTAATTCACTTAAGATGGTGGCTGAAAAACAGCTGATTCATTCCCCGATTTAGTCAGCAAAATAGCTATTTTTCTTTACTTAAATACACAGATTCATGATCACTCTAATATTAATACTTTTATTTCACATTAGAAAATATCTTTCTGTTCATATGTGCCGAAAATTCTTACCAAAAAAACACAATATGACAAGCCAAGAACGCTTCAAAAACGGTTGCGTTTACATGGGCACGAAAATCGATTGTGCAACTGGAAAACCGCTTTAGAGAAGTGGATTTCCAGAATCGATTTTGGAGTGTTTACATGACCAACCAAAAGCGGAATTGGGAAATCGGTTTACGTAATCCGGTTTTGGGAGCCCATGTAAACGGGGTGATAGAGTTGCGTGTTGGCCTGTGGTGACACCGGATGCGGGCGGTCGCTCAGACCAGCAGGCGCGCCGTGCCCCCCCCCCCCCCCCCCCCCCCGCTCCACTAGCACAGCCAGCGCCTCTTGCGGCGGCTCTGGTCCTCACGCTAAGGGCCAACTTCTTCTCGCGGTCCGGCAGACGAAACTCTCGCGCAGCCTACGTAGGACAAAAATGGGAAATAATTCGGGCCCCACCTGAGTGAAAGTGATGTAGGATACAAAATACACTGCCACAAAAATAATAATAAAACTGGGAAGATGCCACCTGGGGGAAAGTAATCTATAGATAGCATTATGGGGAAAAATTTCAGGGCTTCCTGGGATCATCATCTGAAGAACATTTTCTACAGGTTTGTTTATTATATGAATCAATTTTCGGCTTCTTCAGCCATTATCAGGCATTTACTGAAGTTTAGTCAAAGAACTTCTTGCCTTGTCAACAAACCTGAATTTTAAAATGTTTGTTAAGCTTAAGGGACTTAACTGTGGAGTCATCAGTCCCTAAACTTACAAAATTCGTATGAAGTACCTTATACTAAGGACGACACAAACATCCATGCCCGAGGGGGGATTCGACCCCCGACCGTAGCGGCCGTGCAGACCGTGACTGGCCTCCTGCAAACCGCTCGCCCACTGCGGCCGGCAACAAACCTAAAGAGATGTTACATGGAGAGAACTGAATTATCATCTTTGATAGAACAGTTACAATGTAAATAAATATTTAAATGAAATTTGTAAATTAATATTACTGCTAGAAGGAAACATTGATTGCCGCGGTGGAGTAGCCGAGCGGTCTAAGGCGCCTCGCTGCGGAGCGCGCGGTTGCTCGCCGTCGGAGGTTCGAGTCCTCCCTGGGGCTTGGGTGTGTGTGTGTGTGTGTGTGTGTATGTGTGTGTGTTTGTCCTTAGGTTAGTTTACCTAGGTTTAAGTAGTTTGTAAGCTACGGACCGATGATCACGCAGTTTGGTTCGACAGAATTACAAACATTTGAACATTTTTGAAACATTGATACTATATCTCGAGAAACAGTGCATACATAACAATCTCATGGTAACAATGACTAGGGTATATAAAATTATATCAAACAAAGATCAAAAGTTTGAAGGGTTGTTTAAAACACAAGGTCACACAAAACCCAAGAAATACAGAATAACTATTAGAAACCTGAGACACAGACAAAAATATAGGGAATGTATGGGAGTGTATAAGTGGGGTGCATTGGTGAATTGTGAAGCTTAACAAATTGGAGATATTCCTCGAACTAAAAAACGGTGAAAGTAAACATATTCAGTTATAATGATCACAATTAAATAAACAATTAATGTACTGACTTAGTACAGAATAATTTGGAATATTTGTACTAATATAAAAAAAAAACCATGCGCGATACACTGGAAAGCTGGACTAGTATTACCACAGAAAGTAGATTTAACAGTGGCTGTACCAAATTTAAATTAATTTACAACTTCACACCAGTAAAGTACTGAAACCTGTTACAAACATATGCTGATACCCTAATCTCTTGCTTCTCCCGACGTCTATCCCTTCCTCTCTCCTCTACTTCTCCATCGCATCCTCCCACCTTCCTTTTTCCATCTCTTCCTCCCCGTATCATCACACACACCATATCCATCCTCCCTCCTATTATCCCATCTTTTTAAATCCATTTCATTCCCCCATTCTCTATCTCCTCCTCTCCCTCTCTCTAATCTTATTTATTATTACTGCAATCGGGACCCGGTTTGGAAATAGAAGTGAAAAAGGATGGGCAAAACAATTGGAAACGGGTTATTAGAGAGAACTTTCGAGCTGCTCTATCTGTGAGGTTAGTAGCTATAATGTCCGTACTCTTAATGGTTTTATTGCACGAACATACATATCAACGGCGAACTGATGAAACAATCTGCGGCATTTCAGTATGTGATTGTCCTAGTTTCGGCGAATCATCAAAAAGTAGGCATAAAATTCATACAGTTGGCCTTCTTGATAGTTACTTTACCTGTAAGTAAATAATGAACTCTTATTAGGAATCTAATCGAAACACAATAACATTGCTACATACCGGTAAAATTTTACATTCCGCGACAGGCAGCAGCTGTTGGATCGTGGGAATGAAGCCGACCAATCGTGGCAAAGCTTGAGACAGCCAATGAAATTTTAGTTGGCGACAGTTGTTATCTCTTCATACTAAACGATATTATTTTCAGAATCCGCATAATAATTTAGTTTCAGACAATTAAACTTACTGAGAAAGATGATGTTTTTCATGTATAAGAGTGAAATGGACTTCCCTTATGGAAACAGTCTTACAAATGCTTATCACTTATAACCACGAGAACAATCAATAGTGTTTCCATGAACGAAAAACTTAGCACTGGTAAGAAATCGGCAAATCTCATTGGATATTGTATTCTATCACCCGATTGGCTAACAGCGACGTAACGCAATTTTCCGGAATCAAAGGCTGTTGCCACCATTACCCGCTAGGTCAGTGTAGCTGATTTAAAATTAACCCTACATACCAGTGAACCCCTGGCTTCAAGCAATGTCCTCCCTTTCTTCTAACCTCCTTGGTGTATTCGTTTGCTCTGTTACAGCGTATTTGGTCGCTAGGCGAGCAGCGAATAAGCTGATTGTTGGAGAATCAAGAAAATGTTCCGAGCTGGATGCGTACATTCAGTTATTCTCATATTCTAATATTATACGGTAGATTTTCCAAAAATTCTCTTTCATACAAACCTTGTCCTGAGAATAATGAACAGAACAAAGAAAAGATAAGCCAAACTTGTGAAGCCATTCTCAAGTGATGCGCTTTCATATATGCGGCAATTAATTTTTATTAATATAGATAGATGGGTCATACATAAAATATTAAATAAATAGGTATCTAAAAACCTTCCTATGTCCGTCTCCTGCTACTAAGCTACCTCTCCACCAATTTTGAGCCAAATCGGTTCAGACGTTCTTTAGTTATAAATAGTGTAACTAACACGACTTTCTTTTATATATATAGATGTAAGGAATACTTAACTTTTGATGCGCTTGCGAAGGTACAATTTATTCCTAGCTTCAAAACAGTTATGAAGGCGATAATACAGTACTAGCCATTGAAATTGCTACATCTAGAAGAAATGCAGATGATAAAGGATATTCATTGGACAAATATATTATACTAGAACTGACATGTGATTATATTTTCACGCAATTTGGGTGCATAGATCCTGAGAAATCAGTGCCCAGAACAACCAACTCCGGTCGTAATAACGGCCTTGATACGCCTGGGCATTGAGTCAAACGGAGCTTAGATGGCGTGTACAGGAACAGACACCCATGCAGCTACAACACAATACCACAGTTCATCAAGAGTAGAGACTGGCGTATTGTGACGAGCCAGTTGCTCGGACACCATTGACCAAACATTTTCAATTGGTGAGAGATCTGGAGAATGTGCTGGCCAGGGCAGCAGTCGAACATTTTCCGTATCCAGAAAGGCCCGTACAGGACCTGCAACTTGCGGTCTTGCATTGTCGTGCTGAAATGTAGGGTTTCGCAGGGATCGAATGAAGGGTAGAGCCACGGGTCGTAAGACATCTGAAATGTAACGGACACTGTTCAAAGTGCCGTCGATGCGAACAAGAGGTGACCGCGACGTGTTACCAATGGCATCCCATACCATCACGCCGGGTGATACGCCAGTATGGCGATGACGAATACATACTTCCAATGTGCGTTCACCGCGATGTCGCCAAACACGGATGCGTCCATCATGATGTGTTAACAGTACCTGGATTCATCCGAAAACATGAAGTGATTCTTGAGTTTCTCCTGGCGTGTTTGATAATCAATATATCCACGGGTGTACAGCCGGTCTATAGTGTCCAACGGGTACAATATTTCGACGATCATACATGTCGTCATCATCAGGTGAACTGACAGACTGAGCTCCAGGAAACGTGCCCTTCGAGCCGCCGTAGCGTGCGGATCTCCGTGCCGGCGCGTTTCCAGGAGCTCAGTCTGCCAGTTCACCTGATGATGGCGACATGTATGATCGCCGAAATATTGTGCCCGTTGGACACTATAGACCGGCAGTGAACCCGTGGATATTTTGAAAAAAATGAAGTTTCGCCATTCGTGCACCCAGGTTCGACGTTGCGTACACCCCATCGCAGGAGCTCCTGTCTATGACGCAGCGTCAAGGGTAACCGCAGCCATGGTCTCCGAGCTGACAGTCCATGCCGCTGCAAACGTCGTCGAACGGTGGTGCAGATGGTTGTTGTCTTGCACACTTCCCCATGAGTTGACTCAGGGATCGAGACGTGGCTGCACGATGCGTTACACCCATGAGGATAAGATGCCTGTCATCTCGACTGCTAGTGATACTAGGCCGTTGGAATCCAGCACGGCGTTCCGTATTGCCCTCATGAACCCACCGATTCCATATTCTGCTAAGTCATTGGATCGTGACCTACGCGAGCAGAAATGTCGCGATACGATAAACCGCAATCGCGATAGGCTACGCATTTCTCCTCACACGAGGCATCACAACAACGTTTCACCAGGCAATGCCGGTCAACTTCTTTTTGTGTATGAGAAATCGGTTGTAAACTTTCCTCATGTCATCATGTTGTATGTGTCGCCACCTGCGTCATCCTTGTGTGAATGCTCTGAAAAGCTAATCATTTGCATATCACAGCATCTTCTTCCTGTCGGTTAAATTCCGCCTCTGTTGCACGTCTTCTTCGTGGAGTAGCAATTTTAATAGGCAGGAGTGTATAATATTCTGGGTAAGTAACTGATGGCTCTCATAGATGTTCTTCTGTTGAACTTCCGGGAACAGTCGAACTCGTGGATCTGCTTCGTACTGACTGGAACTCCCGTACCCTCTCTCGTTGCTGTAGTGCGCCAGCATGTCTAGGCGAGCCCCTTTCTTCCCCTTAGTCGGCGCGCGAAGCAGGCAAAGAGGCATCGAGACTGCGGGCGCTTCCGACGGCCGAAGTACTATGCAGCTACTTATCGCTCCGCGTATACTGGCGCGACGTCTTGCATGGGTCTCCGTCGTTGTAGTGAATAGCGACGCCAAAACAAAGTGAAAAACTTGGTGAGTTACTCTCCTAGCTTGGTAGATTGTAGGAACTGCCTGTGGTATAACATATTCAAATGCTTGTAAATGTATGGAACGAAACTACTGTGATCATCGTTTCCTAAACTTACAAACTACTTGAACTATCTCAAGCGTCTCGTAAGGACATCACACTCACTCGTGTCCGAGGAAGGACTCTTAATCTCTAGCGGGAGCGGCCTCGCAGTCCTATAAAATACATGAGGCTACTTTCTCCCGACAATTTCTTAGATATTCCATGTCAGAAAATTTACTTCGGGCAAGGAGAAACAGCCTATATAACTAACTTGCAGTGAAATCAGTGCACCGAGTCGTAAATTAGTGCAAGATTCTAATGAAACAAGACAAGTAATGAGCTTTAACTGCCAATTTTGTTATTTACTAGTAAAAATACTGTTGCTCAAAGAACAGAATTGCTATGTATTGAACTACATCATAAGTATGATTACATTACAAATTTGTTGATATATGATCATGAGCACGTAATCAAGATAAAATTTAAAAATTGTTGTGTTTAAGAAGGAAGGATGGTAAGGGTGGTAAGGGTTTAACATCGCGTCGATATCGTGGTCGTCAGTGATATATCAGTGTTGGAGACGAAAATCGGTCTATCCTTTGAAAGACCGAGCGAGGTGGCGCAGTGGTAACATACTGGACTCGCATTCGGAAGGATGGTGGTTCAAATCCACCTCCAGATTTAGGTTTTCCGTGATTTCCCTAAACCACTGGAGGCAAATGCCGGAATGGTTCCTTTGAAAGGCTACGGCCGATTTCCCTCAGCATCCTTCGCCAACATTCCGAGCGTAGGCTACGTCTGTAACGACCACGCTGTCGACAGGACGTTGAACTCCAAGCTTACTTCCTCCTCCCCTCCCTTTGAAAGGGACCTTCCCGACATTTTCATGCACTGATTTACAAAAGTAATGCAAAACCTAAATTAGGATGGCCGAAAGCATGTTTGAACCACCGACCTCCCGAATAAAAGGCCAATGCGCTACATGCGGTATTATTGTTGGAAGTCAGTAAGTGCTCTCATTATTAAGCACTGGATGAATATAAGGTATTTGCGTGTCATTATAGGCAAAAGTTTGTTTTTCAGATATATAAGAGTTTATGAAATATCTCATGCAGTATGCATAGTACACAATTATAATTTTGCTCGCATATTCTCTGAGAGGTGTTCAAAATGTTCAAATGTTTGTATAGCTTATGGGACTTAACTACGGGGCTATCAGTCCCTAAACTTACAAACTACTTATGAACTAATCAAAATATCCACGGGTGTACTGCCGGTCTATAGTGTCCAACGGGCACAATATTTCGGCGATCATACATGTCGCCATCATCAGGTGAACTGACGGACTGAGCTCCTGGAAAAGCGCCGGCACAGAGATCCGCACGCTACGGCTGCTCTAAGGGATCTGGGTTCTAGCCCGGTAGCAGGCGATTTAAATACCCTCGGCCCGCGGAGCGACCCCTCCGCGGTCCGCGCCCCGCGCCGCGCAATGGAACCGATTGCGCCGGCGTCTGAGATGACGTCGGTGTGAGGGCTCTGTCCGCCGTGGTCGTCACTTCGTTACGTTTGCTAGATTTGCTCTTAATTAACCCAATCGCTGGTTCCCAAGCTTTGCTAAGATTATAGCCACAGTCACGGTTTATGAGGTCGTCACTTGTGCGACTTTCAATGGCCTCTCTAATGACGCAGTCCCAGTATCTCGACGTCTGTACCAGAATCCTAGTGCCTTCATAGTCCATCGCATGATTCTACGACCGCCGACTTGCTCGGATACATCAATCGTGTGTGCCTCTGGTGTTCAACGCAACGATTCTCGATGGTACGCATCGTCTGTACAATATATGACTTTCCACACTGACTCGAAATCTAGTACACGCCGGCCTTCCTCAAACCGAGATCATCTTTGGCGCTCCCCACCAGTGCACGAATTTTATTCGGCGGACAAAAAACAGTTCCAACCTGGTGTTTTTTTCAAAATCCCTTCGAGCAGCCGTAGCGTGCGGATCTCCGTGTCGGCGCGTTTCCAGGAGCTCAGTCCGTCAGTTCACCTGATGATGGCGACATGTATGATCGCCGAAATATTGTGCCCGTTGGATACTATAGACCGGCAGTACACCCGTGGATATTTTGATTATCAAATACGCCGGGAGAAACTGAAGAACTACTTATGAACTAGCTAAACCTAAGGACGGCACAAACATCCATGCCCGAGGGGGGATTCGAACCCCGACCGTAGTGGCCGTGCAGACTGTGACTGGAGTGCCTCAGTCCCCTCGACCACCGCGGCCGGCTGATAGGTGTGACCGCTCGGTTAGCCGTGTGGTCTGTCGCACCGCTTTTCGGGAAGGGGGAGGCGTACTTATCCCCGGTTCGAATCCGCCTGGCGGTTAAACGAAAGGGGTCGGAGTGCCGGCCAGCCTGGGTGTGGATTTTAGGCGGTTTACCACATCCCCCTAGGTGAATACCGGGCTGGTACCAAAGACTCACCTCAATTACATGATTCGTAACACTTTACATGTCACACAAATAACACTATACGCAAACATTTGGGGTACACATTTCTACTCGGGGAGCATGGGATGGCGACAGGAAGGGCATCCGGCCACCCCGTAAATATAAACGCGCCAAACCTGAATTAACAAAGCAGAACACCTTTGGAATGGTTTGGAACGCCGAATTCGTGCCACGCCTCACCGACCTACATCAATGCCTCTCCTCAGTGCAGCACTCCGTAAAGAATGGGCTGCCATTCCACAAGAGATCATTCAGCACGTGACTGAACATATGCCTGCGCTAGTGCAAGCTGTCATCAAGGATAAGCATGGGCGCCGGAGGGAGGGGGGGGGCGCTGTGTAAATTACTGTCTTAAGTGAAACCTGAAGCGGCCAGGCTGTTGTCCAAAAGTGTTCGTTGTTTAGTTTATGCGCAAGAAGGCCAACAACATCCAAAACAAGGCGCGTTCCAAAGATTTATTTTGAAATACCGGTAATTATACCCGCGTGCCTTAATAAAGAGGCCTTATTATAGATAATTATAAGATTTCACTGGTATAAATAATCGACCGCATTTCACGAGGATAATACAGTGGCGTGTTTGGCTGTCATACCTACTTTACAAGTTAATACGCTCTCTGCGTCACCTCGACGCCCTAGTTCAAATGGGTGTTTTATTTTATAGGTTTCACTTTCCCCATTTGGCCAGATACTCGCACGTACTTAATCTAAGTGACAACGAGAGAGGAAGGAAGCGTCCGTGACCTTTTACAGGAAAACGTACCAGAATTTTCCTGAAGTGGACTTGGGAAACCACGGTAAACCCAAGATAAGGATGGCCGGCTCCAAATGGGTAAACGCTGATCGAAATCGGTAAACGATATGTTGAATTTGAAAACTGTCACTTAGCACTCTAATAGTTTTAAAACAGGCTTAAGTTTACATTCATTACTACAGTCAGGATCAAGTTTGTCATTTGGACATAAACGTTTCTGTACTAAACATCTACGTCGCCTCATTACTTTTGTTCGTCATTTCTGTCTTAAAAGATAATCGGAAACGAAAAATTAACATATTTTGTCAGCACTAAGCAAGACTTTTTTACCTCCTAATTCTTCTCGGGCGCCACGACAAGACTCTTAAATAGTTATAATGTTGTTGTTGTTGTTGTTGTTGTTATGGTCTTCAGTCCGGTGCCTGGATTGGTGCAGCTCTCCACCCTACTCTATCCTGAGCAAGCCTTTTCATCTCCTCATAAGAATGACAACCCACATCCACTTGAATCTGCTTACTATACGCGTCTCTTGGTCTCCCTCTGCGATTTTTACCCCACACACTTCCCTCCAATGCTAAATTTACGATTCCTCGATGTCTAAGAATGTGTCCTACCAAGCGATCCCTTCTTTTAGTCAGGGTGTGCCAAAAATTCCTTTTCTCACCAATTCTGTTCAGTACCTCTTCATTAGTTATGCGATCTACCCACCTAATCTTCAGCATTCTTCTGTGTTATAATGTTATACACTCAATAAGAAAATATAATGTTTTACTCTCTCCTGAAAGCTTTGAGATTAGTTCGGTTTGTCTGCAGCTTTAAGAATGAAAGAAAGGCTACTACATTAATATAATTTTTAACCACAAGTTATTCTGTGTATTGTCTTCAACCATCTTTTTATATTTACATAAACACTGTACAGATTTGTGTAAACTTTTCAAACATGACGCACAACAAATAGCTTGTCACAAAAAAAAAAAAAAAGTTCAATTGTTTGTAGACCTTATGGGACTTAACTACGGGGTCATCAGTTCCTAAACTTACAAACTACTTATAAACTAGCTTATACTAAGGACGGCACAAATATCCATGCCCGAGGGGGGATTTGAACCCCCGTCCGTAGTGACCGTGCAGACCGTGACTGGAGATCCTCAGTCCCCTCGGCCACCGCGGCCGGCGCTTGTCAGCAGAAATCCAAAGTATGGTACACTAGATTCTCGCCAAACTCACCCTGATTCTCACCACTATTTGTACTTTTCCTATGAAACAAAAGTACGTAGATTAGATTAGATTAATACTTGTTCCATAGATTGTAAACTAGGTCGATATTCCTATGGCAGGTGTCGCCAAGTGTGAAGTATGTCGTTAGTTATGAATTAATATATTTATATATATGGTCACCACCATATTTCTCCAAAATATGGAAAATGGAAATGTTACTGATCAGCTATGATGTTATCATATTTTCAAACATATAACAAATATTCCTACTCTATTGCAATGTATCTGTTGTACCAAACAAACAAAAATGTACTTGAAAAATTATTGGTAAACTGTGGAATTTAACTATTCTGTTTCCCTTCCAAAATAGTGAAAAAGGAATGTTCTTAAATGAAAGACGATCTGCTTAAAATCAATTTATTATAATTAAACATACAAACAAATAAATTAGATGACATTTCCTATCATGTAAAACAGATAATGGTATTCAAACAATTTTTTTATAAATGTTAAAATATTGAGTCACAAAAATGACTGGCTGAGTCAAAGGTTGGAGGTTTTGCAAAACAGAATGCTATTATATTGGCTACATAGGGGGTTGAAATTATCGTTACCTAAGCTCGCCAAATTAAATAGGCAGATCTCAAAAGAATAAAATAAGGGACAGAATCCAACAAGTCTGATTCTTATAACCCTCCAGCAAGTGCGTCACCTTACCCACACAGATGATCATTGATGGCAGCGTCTCAGGCTCGCAGGCAGCAGGCGGTGGGAGCGGATGAGCTGAAATTTTTATCCGACCGTAATTGCTGCGACCTGTTAAGCAGGGTCGACATGTAACTTAACACAGCGTCACTGGCGTCGGCGTCATTAGGCAGTTGCTGTGCGATTCTATCACTATAGTAGACTAATCAATATTTTCCATAGGTGACACAAAGCCCACTTGGCACAAATCGATCGGTCACTTGCGTAATAAGATCTGTAAAAACAATGCCCGATTCGCAAAGGCGCGAATGCCCAAATAGAGACTTCTAGCTAAACGAAAACTAAACTGTGGCCGCTCACAGCGTAACCACTGGACAATGTAACGTCCGTGAAGTAAACACAAGTTCTACAAGGTCCGCATCTTCGGAATCACACACAAGTCTAACCAGAGGACCGTTTAAGACGATGTCCTCCCCGCGAATCTAAACGGAGTATTCCGTGTCTCCCGAGGTCCGTACACTTCGGACGCTCAAACAGGAGTCTCCCGAGGTCCGAACACTTCGGACGCTCACACAGGAGTCTTTTCGAGATCGGTACACTTCGGACGCTCAAACCGGAGTCTTCCGACGTCCGTACCCGTACAAACAGGAGTCTCGCGAGGTCCGTACACTTCGGACGCTCCGACACGAGTCCCCGAGGTCCGTACCCCTTGTACGCACAAACATGAGTCTTCGTACGTCCTCGCGCTCTGCCCCAGCTGACGACAAGTGCCGGGCGGCCACACCCATGCGCGAAAAGACGCACCAATATCTGCTAACGGCTAATAGTCAAACCAATCGGATGACGTAGCGCCGTTGACAAGTTGTTTAGCTGTCATACTAAAATACTCTGCCGAATTAGGACGCGTTCTCTGCGGCTGCCAAGAGGCTCCGCCCATGCCACCAGCGCTTCCCGCGGATTTCACCATTCCCAGGGTGAATGCTCTGCAAGGAATTTCACCTTGCTCCTAGCTACGGTCCCATGACCTAAAAATGTTAACATTGTGCTATATATACAGCCACTGGAGCCAAACCCCTGGAGTGCCAGATGGGCAGAAAGCTTTCCTCTCAACCTAACCATTTGTTACACTTCAAACTCTGCTGCTTCCTAGAAAGTTTTTTTAGATAACGCCTGAGGACAATACGTCTCCATAAACAGCCCAGGGCCCAGAGCACTCTGCTATTGTTTGTATCCAGCAAATTCCTCTCTTGTGAAACGGCCAAATGACTAAAAAGGCAGTCCCCGCTATCGCCCACCGTAAACCGCGTCCCACACACTCTAAAAAATTATGCCAGGTATACTCCGCCACCTGTAGCGTCAGCGCCAAACAGGTCAATCCAGCCCCTCTCGTCCTTCCCCGAAGGCGAGCGAAAGTTGGTGGGAGGGGGAGACCCCCAAGAGCGTCTCTGCTCTGCGGGGCCTTGCCGTGCCCAACACGTAAAACCACATTTTAGCAGCCAAGCTGCGTCAATAAACATTAAAATCCCGAAATGTTCATATAAACATAGAATGTACTACAATCCCAGGAGCCCATCACCCCTGATGTGTCCCCAAAGGCACAGAATTCAAAATAAATAATGATCTTCAAAGAAAAATGTTACATATTTCAATAATTAGCGTAATAAGACAGGTACAGTAACACAAGGTTAGTATGAAAAATAGACTAATTACAGCCCCCGTCTCACAAGATCATATATACGATATTTCGTAATGATGTGGAACGTGTCAGTTTAGTAAATGTTGTGTATACATAAAAATCAACATGTTAAATATTTTTTATTTACCTTTATTTTATCTTATTTTTTAAAAGTTTTATCTAAAAAATCATCTACATTATAGAAGGAGTTGCCATCCAGAAATTCCTTTAATTTCTTTTTAAATACTAGTTGGCTATCTGTCAGACTTTTGATGCTACTTGGTAAGTGACTGAAGACTTTTGTGGCAGCATAATTCACTCCTTCCGGTGCCAAAGTTAGATTTAACCTTGAATAGTGAATATCACCCTTTCTCTTAGTGTTGTAACTATGCACACTGCTATTACTTTTGAATTGTGTCGGACTGTTAATAAAAAATTTCATGACTGAATATATATTGTGAAGCTACAGTAAAGATCCGTAGATTCCTAAATAAATGTCTGCAGGATGCTCTTGGGTGGGCTCCAGCAGTTGTTCTGATTACACGCTTTTGTACAATGAATACTATTTTACTCAATGTTGAATTGCCCCAGTATATAATACCATATGTAAGCAGTGAATGAAAATAGCCATAGTCAGCTAATTTACTGAGATGTATATAACCGAATTTTGCAATGACCCTGACAGCATACGTAGCTGAACTCAAACGTTTCAAGAGATCTTCAATATGTATCTTCCAATTCAATCCCTCGTCAATGCAAACACCTAAAAGTTTTGAATACTCTACCTTAGCTACAGATTTATGTTCAAAGTCTAAATTTATTAATGGTGTCATGCCATTTACTGTATATACTGGGTTTTATCGAAGTTTAATGAGAGTCCATTTGTGGAGAACCACTTAATAACTTTCTGAAAGATATCATTTACAATTTCATCAGTTAATCCCTGTTTGTCAGGTGTGATAGCTATACTTGTATCATCAGCAAAAAGAACTAGCTTAGCATCTTTGCGCATGTAGAATGGCAAGTCATTAATATTATTAAGTCTGCTCTAAGTCCCCTATATTTATTTGGTCGTTTCCCCCTCTGCAAGACATCAATACGTAGTGACACGTACGGTATTTCAGGTCGAGACGCACCCCCCTGAAAACAATCCTGGCGGCGTCCATGAGGCTAAGGATAACTCAGCAGCATATTGAATTGCAGTATTACCGAAGGAGGGTGCCACGAACTTGTCAGTCTTTTTCAGCCAGGTGTCCTGATACTTTTGATCACATAGTATAACATACACTAAGGACAACACACAGACACTCATTCACACACATACACACACACACGCGCGCACGCACGCACGCACGCACGCACGCACGCACGCACGCACGCACGCACGCACGCGCGCGCACGGCCGAAGGAGGACTTGAACCTCCGACGGGGAGAAGCCGCGTACTCCGCAGCAAAGCGCCTTAGCGCGTACAGGCACTCCCGCGCGGTCCGCCTACTACAGTGGACGGTAGTCTTGTGTAGTTCGCGAACGAAGTAGTTCGGAAGAGCGCTTCCACAGGCGAACTACGCGAACTAATTCGCATATCCGTCGCCTCTTAGTTCGTCCGCTCCTTTTCTGAAGACTGACAGGTAACAGCGAGAGGACGCGAGGGCGCTCAGAATCGCGTGATTCCCTTCTGCCAGTTGCCGTCATTTCGAGCTGAGGTGCAGCTCAGCTGTAGTTTTAGTAGCGGTAGCAAATGCCGAAACGAGCCGACGAACTAAAATGAGCGACCTACTTTGCGGCCGAGCTGCGAAGTAAAAGGAGAGTTAACGGTCGCGAACTAAAATATGCGCGTTAGGTGGCGAACTAAAAGATCCGCGAGAGGTCGCGAACTAAATAATGCGCGATACGTCGCGAACTAAAATATGCGCGATAGGTCACGAACTAAAATATGCGCGATAGGTCGAGAACTAAAATATGTCGCGAACTAAAAGATGCGCGAGAGGTCGCGAACTAAAATATGCGCGATAGGTCGCGATCTAAAAAATGCGTGATAGTTCGCGAACTAAAATATGCGCGAAGGGCGCGAACTAAAAAATGCGTGATAGTTCGCGAACTAAAATATGCGCGATAGGTCGCGAACTAAAAAATGCGTGATAGGTCACGAACTAAAAAATGCGCGATACGTCGCGAACTAAAATATGCGCGATAGGTCGCGAACTAAAAAATGCGCGATACGTCGCGAACTAAAATATGCGCGATAGGTCACGAACTAAAATATGCGCGATAGGTCGAGAACTAAAATATGTCGCGAACTAAAAGATGCGCGAGAGGTCGCGAACTAAAATATGCGCGATAGGTCGCGAACTAAAAAATGCGTGATAGTTCGCGAACTAAAATATGCGCGATAGGTCGCGAACTAAAAAATGCGTGATAGGTCACGAACTAAAATATGCGCGATAGGTCGCGAACAGAATTAAAAATCACGTGTTTGTCTTCTGGTGATGAGAGCAATTTCGAGGTTAGCTTCTGCCTGCTAGATTACATAGTTCAGTGCTTCAAAATTTCTGCTTTGAAGTATTCTGCACTATGCAATGTCTGACTAATAAGTTCCATTATGCCTAGATATAGAGATAAATCTAAACTTAAACGCGAGAAATTATCGACAGACTGTTTCTTTTGGTTTGCGTGATATCGTTAGCGGCTTAAGCAGCAAGCGCATGAAGCAGCTAGGCGGGGGAACTTCTCCCTCCATCTGCATGCGCAGACCACGCCGCTCAGCCGTCACTGGGAGCGGACGAACTAGCCGCGAACTGAAGTGAGCGCTCCCGATCGCGAACTATTATGCGCAAGTCTAGTGGACGGTGTGCGCCACAGGGTTAACGACCGTCGACCCAGTCGGATATGAACGTCAGAGACTCGAGCCGGGCACTCGAAGGCAGTTAATGCATGTCCATTAAGAGGGTGGGTGGTGAGGAAGGGGTGTCCAGCCGGCGGGGCCGGAGCGGCCGACGTCACGCCGGAGGGGCCTGGCGGACCAATTAGCGGTGGGCGGCGCTGCGCGGCCCTGGCGGGGCGTCAGTCGCTCCGCGCTGCCCGGCGGCGGCGGCCGCTGTCCGTTGGCTAGCTCTGTGCTCACGGCCGCGACCCGCTACTGCGCATGCGCACGCCGCCGCTCCAATTTAGACGCACGCTGCCGCCCGCCGGCTCTCGGCAGCAACAATAGGGGCCTGCACTTCAGGTAAGCGGCCTCCTGCCTAGTGCCGCACTGGCGACGCATCTGCCCAGCTGCGACGCTTTGCCCGTGTGTTCGTCTACTGCGTTTCACGAAGAAAGTCCCGTCACGTCTACGAAGTTCGTGGTGCACAACGTCTGGCAGTGGTTTCGATCGAAATGTCTAAGGACGTTCTATATTGAATATAAAGAGACACGTGTTTCAGCTATTTGCTAGAGGTTCAGTAGTTAAAAAAAAAAATCAAGGTCGAAGTTGATGATGGAAAGCTGTGTTTTCAATGTTATACATCAAAAGATCGCCTCAAGATGAGCATTTTTTTACTTACATATATGGGATCAAAAGTTAATGACGTTCGAGTAATTAATGTTTTTGTTAAACATGGATTCTTCCATCACTTCTTGGTCCAACAGTTCCATATTTCAGGTTGAAAACAAACAATCTGGTTTTGTTCTACTAATTTATGTTTATTTACGAACTAGTTTTCGGTCTGTTAGGCCATCTTCAGGTAAACGTTTGACAGGTGTCGGCACAACGATAGCGCTTAAGTTGCAAACCTGTTAATTAAAGATACGAAACAGCAAAGCTTTAATTCTTTGCATATGACATTAGTTGAAGCTGTCAAACGGATCTCTTGTCATGTAGGTTTGTGCTGTGTGATAAATGCCTTCTAATTTATAACTGTACACAGTAAAAAACGTTACATATTTAATACTAGCTGAAAACCGGGTATTTATTTATTTATTCGAACCTTGAGTTACTACTTTTCCTATCCACTCTCTCTCTCTGTCCATCTCCTTTTTTCTAAATACATGTTACATTTATCAGAGAATATATAAGAAATCACAGGTAAAAATGCACTCGATTCGAAGAATCCAATCACGAAATTCAACAATAATGATTGTAATAATATCACAGATGGATCACTTGATGTAATGCGAGAAACGTCAATTAATTTTTTTTAAGAGATGTATCAAAAGAAAATGTTTTTTTTTTACTGCTTTATTTAGTTATTCTTCTATTTCCTTATTCGTATGCTTATCCTTACAGAAAAACGGCTGAAGACATTGTACCACGCTTAGACCAAAGATATGGTCAGTGGCATCACGTTTCGTTGTATGTTGTATGTAACCTCCTTGCTATAGAGTCGCAAACTTCATCGCTGGCCTTCAGTCCGATTTAAAAAAAAAAAAAAAAAAAAAAAAAAAAAAATTATTTTGACTACTTTCAAGCACCATATCTTCCACCCCCTTATAGCTATCGGCATGGAACTGCTATGGTGTACAATGGAAGACTTCGGACAACAATCACAAACAGTCCATTCGTTTGCGTTCTGTAGTTTCCGCTGCAGAGCGAAATACTGACCCACACATATACGTAGAATTTTTTATACACCGATAACTTCCCATCCTAATATACTCCACCCTTTCATCATTATCAACCCTCAAGCAACAATGCAATCAATAAAATCATTTTCAAAGAGTAAATATAATTTTGAAAGAGTAATTATTGTTCCGCATTTCGCGTTATATTCTTCAAATATCTATCAGATCGCCATAAAACCGTACCTAAAACCTTCCTCAGGTTTAAATTAGTAACTGTAAAAATATGCAAGTCTCTGCGTCTTGTAGTTCGGACGTAATAAGCGTACATACATCGAACGGACATTCACATTAATGTATATAGACAAATAGCTATCCGATCGCCATAAAACCGTGCCTAAAGCCTTCCCCGGGTAGACATTAGTAACTGTACAAATTTTTAGCTGTTTATGTCTTGTAGTTCAGACGTCATAAACGTACACCGAACAGACATTCACATTTATAGATATAGATATGAGGTCAAAAGTTAATGACGTTCGAGTAATTAACGTTTTTGTTATAAATGGATTCTTCCATCACTTCTTGGTAGAACAGTTCCATATTTCAGATTGAAAACAATCTGTTTTTGTTCTACTAATTTGTGTTTATTTACGAATTAGTTTTCGCCTTATTAGGCCATCTTCAGATAAACGTATGACAGATGTCGGCAAAACGTCAGTACTTAAGTTGCAAACATGTTAAATAAAGATACGACAAACCAAAACTTTAGTTCTTTGCTTATAACATTAGTTGAAGTTGTCAAACTGATCTTTCGGCATGTAGGTTTGTGCTGTGTGGTAAATGCCTTCTAATTTATAATTATACACAGTACAACACGTTACATATCGATAGTGCTGAACGGAAACTTCGTAGGTAAAAAAAAAATAAAAGGTCTTACAGGAGATTTAAATAAGCATTATTATTTTACAGTTATCTAGATAGCAAATAAATAAAAAACAAGTATTATCACTATAAATTATTTCATTAATAAAATATTCCATGAAAACATACAGGAAAATAGTTTTCAAGCCACAAATTAAATAAAAATTGAAAATGATGTTCTTACATGAACAAACTCACATACGAGGTTACTGTTCAACACCATCGATATTTCATATTATATCATTCTAAGCTACGGTGAAATAATTGAACTTGTGACACATGTTGAGATCGTCACTTTTAGTGTTCTTTTCACACGTTGAACATATGATATAAATGGTCTTTTTAATATCTTATCATCTATTTAGAATAGAAAAAAAGGAACACTTTACATATTTGGTTCTATTCGAAATAGATGATAAAATATTAAAAAGACCATTTGTATCATATGTGCAACATGTAAAAAGCACACTAAAGGTGTCGGACTCAACATGTGTCACAAGTTCAATAATTTCACTGTATCTTAGAATGATATAATATGAATGTGTTTTACTGTGTACAATTGTACATTGGAAGACATTTATCACACAGCACAAACCTACATGGCGAGAGATCAATTTGACAACTTCAACTAATGTCATTTTGCAAAGAACTAAATTTTTGGTGTGTTGTAATTTTATTTAACATGTTTGCAACATAAGAACTAGTGTTTCACCGACAGTTGTCAAACGTTTACCTGAAGATGGTCTAATAAGTCGAAAACTAGTCCGTAGATAAACATAAATTAGTAGAATAAAAACAGATTCTTTGTTTTCAACCCTAAATAACGTTTTTGTTTCTTTCATACTGTAGCTTGGACCTTCAAACCGGGGATCCAGGTTCTAACCTCCATCATGGCAATTCTCAAAAGCGGGCGGGGGGGAGGGGAGTATATTGAGGCAAAGTATCTTAAAGAGTTCTTTGTTTCAGGTTGTACACAAGCGACCTGCCAAATCTGAGCCGAATTGGTTGACCGTGCCTGAGGTCTTCCTCTTTTTAGTCAAGATATGCCAGGAATTTCTTTTCACCCCAATTCTGTTCAGCACTTCGTCATTAGTTACGCGATCTACCCATTTAATCTTCAGCATTATCATGTAACGCCAGATTTCAAAACTCATATCTGTCCTAATTCTTTATCGTCCACTTTTCTCAATCGTAAAAGGCTACACTCCAGACAAATGCTTTCAGAAAGGACTTCCTAACATTTACATTAATTATAAGGACAGGCATTGAATTAAAATTTGTGCAGTGTACGGGATTCGAACACGGGATTTTCTACTTACTAGGCAGACGATTTAGACCGCTAAGTTAACACAGCATTACGGACAAATCGAGTACATGGACTGTCATCAAGCACGTCTGCCTCCACACCATATACTATAATTCTGCCTCAATTTTCCCCTGTGAAATACGTATAAAATTACCAGTGCTCTTCTATATTGGAATAGCACCCCAGCAAAGAACGTAAATGATAATAATCCCGCTTTGTTCCTCGGGGAGAGGTGATATAAATATCAACAATAATTCAGTTCCTTGAGACACTGTCTCTTTATACAAAAGGTTTTAAATAATTTCCCTCCTTATATTTAAAACCTTTGGTATAATGAGACAGAGTTATTGAATTATTTTTGAAGTTAGCAGGAGGTCCCGGGTTCGAATTACAGCCAGAGCACAAATTTCAATTCAATGCCTCTCCTTAAAAAATGTTCAAATGTTTGTTAAGCTTATGGGACTTAACTGCGGGGTCATCAGTCCCTAAACTTACCAACTACTTATGAACTAGCTTATCCTAAGGACGGCACAAATATCCATGCCCGAGGGGGGATTTGAACCCCGACCGTAGTGGCCGTGCAGACCGTGACTGGAGCGCCTCAGTCCCCTCGGCCACCGCGGCCGGCGCCTCTCCTTATATTCAATACCTTTGGTATAACGTGACAATGTTTGTCTCAAGAATCTGAATTATTGTTGATTTACATGAATATTCGATATCAACTAATTTCTTTTATCCAGAAACGATTTGCTTCCCGTTGCTATTCTTCATTTTGCATCAAATATACTGCGACTATCATACGTTTCATTACTGCAGTACACCTCATCTGCTACATTTATGCCGAGGGGACTGAGGCGCTCCAGTCACGGTCTGCACGGCCACTACGGTCGGGGGTTCGAATCCCTCCTCGGGCATTGATATTTGTGCCGTCCTTAGTATAAGGTAGTTCATACGTAGTTTGTAAGTTTAGGGACTGATGACCCCGTAGTTAAGTCCCATAAGCTATACAAACATTTGAACATTTTTGCTACTTTTATTACCCCGTTACCTGATCTAATTCCTTCAGGGTTGGCGAGTTTCTTATACCACATTCCATTACACTTGTTTTGCTCTTGTTAAATGATCTTCAAACACAGGTGTCCCACAGCGGTTTGAAGATAATAAAAGTAAACTTGACTGTAATAATCGAAATACAACTTCTGCAGTGGTATTTCTGGAAGTAAGAAATATGTTGAGAGAGTGGAAATTTCATAATGTCTTCCAATCGGGGATATGATTGTTAGAAGCGTCTTCACTTCCCATTAACAAGCGACTGGCATAATTTCCGTGCCACACGCTTGCTTGTAATTGATCAGTTAATTGAGAGACGTATTGTCTTCGCCCTCTTTAATGGGTACGCCTCTTGCTTTACAGAACTATCAGATGTCTGGCGCATGTAGACGTAGCGGTATGATGGATCGGTTGCAGTTTCGTGTCAGCGGTGTGTGGGTTCGATTTCCCTTTCAGGCGTTTGTTTTTGACAGGCACTAACGTATCTACATCACCTCTGGTAAGGTCAAGTTAAAAACCTCAACAGGTTGCACAGTAGCTCCAGATCCGCTTTAAGAAACATCATTTCGTTGCCAACTGGGACCAAGCCATTTTACGTTTGGGCGTAACAGGCAGAATACGCGGCAATCAGTAAATCTGTCGCCATAAATATTTCTCTTACATTAAAAATATTATTTTATTTTATAAATCAATGGCCATTAAAGATCACAGGGGTCTTATTATATCTCAACTTGTCGGCCGCTGTGGCCGAGCGGTCTGCGGCGCGCCAGTCACAGTCTGCACGGCCACTACGGTCGAGCGCCCCCCTCGGGAATGGATGTTTTTTATTTTTTTTATTTTTTTTATGTGACTTAACTACGGGGTCATCAATCCCTAAACTTACAAACTACTTATCAACTAGCTTATTTAAGGACGGCACAAATATCCATGCCAGAGGGGGGATTCGAACCCCCGACCGTAGCAGCCGTGCAGACCGTGACTGGAGCGCCTCAGTCCCCACTAGTGATGGGACGACCGACTGTTATTAACAACCGATTGGTCAATCGGTTGTTTTTTCGTTCAGTGGGTTTTTTCAGTCGAATGAAACAACCGAATGAAAATAGTCTCTGTGGCCGTATGAATGTTTTCACTCACTGGCGGGGTTTGAGTGGTTTCAGTCGATGCGAAACAATCGAATGAAACCAGTCTTTGCCGGTTGCAGCCGTTATATGAATGTTTTCAATCATTCAGTGGGTTTGAGTGGTTTCAGTCGATGCGCGACCACCGAATGAAACAAGTCACTGATCTTTACATGAATGTTTTCGGCTTTGAGTGGTTTCACTTGATGCGATACAACCGACTGGAAAAAGTCTTTGTCGGTTTCTGCAGTTATATGGATGTTTTTATTAATTCATCGACTTTGTGTGACTTTATTTGCATATTCCTTCAGCCTTTTCGGGTATAAATGAACCGTGATTCAGCATGAAACATTCTTAGAAACAAATCTAAAAAATATAGCAGAGCGTCCGTGTGTGTGTTTCTAGTGCTTGCAAATCTGCAGTTTTGTTTCAATCTTGATGAAATTTTGCACACTTGACCTTCAAAGCAAGAGGAACGTCACTGTCTACATCAAATTTCATTCGGTGCATGGCGGAGAGTACTTTACATACTAACTTCGATAAAAACCACAATTTGGCTGCGATCTTGATGAAATTTTGCACACTTGACCTTTAAAACAAGGCTAAGGTAACTGTGTACAATAAATGTCGTAGGTGAATGGCGGAGGGTACTTTAGCTACTAACTTCGACAAATTCCGTTTGTATTCGAATTTTAATGATATATTTCACTCTTCACCTTCAAAGAAAGAGAATGGTCACCGTCTACATCTACTTTAGTTTGATGCATGAGAGAAGGTATTCCAGACTTTGACGCCAATTTAGAGTTTTATTCCGATCTTGATGAAATTTTGCACACTTGACTTTCAAAACAAGTGGCAGTTCACTGTTCATCTAAGATTTTGTATGGTACATGGCGGAGGGATGAAATAAATCTCCACACCGTTTCACCGATAACCACAGAAATATCTGCGACAAGAGTGAATAATTATGAAACTTGAGATGAATGTTTTCATACACTGTTGACGAATACAGACGCGCTGAAGAAAATTTACAGCACTGATAAATGTTGTATGTTTTCTCGTACTCCTTCAAATTAGATGGAATTAACAAAAATATTTTTATAAGAAATTTTTCTTTTAAACTTTTTTTTTTCTTTTTTTTTTTGCAGTATCTAATGTTTTAATGATCTTCGAATTTGTCTCTAGCAAATATGCTCAAAGTTAAAATACTTAACTCTGCCCTACTAGTACCTTAGATATGTATGAGCAATAAGCCGCAAACCGCACGTTTCTACCTGTTTCCATTTCGGAGATACAGTATGCGAGATTAAACTTGTAGAGATAATTTTGGAACACCCTGTAGTTACCATGCTTCTTTATTGAGACAGATTTTTTCATTCGGTTGATCCCACCGACTGGTTTCACTCAAAAGAACGAATGAATAGTCCAACCGACTGAATCGGTTGTTTCATTCGGTTGCTCCCACCGACTGGTTTCACTCAGAAGAATGAATGAATAATTCAACCGATACGAGAAACTACAACCGAATGATCGATTTTTTCCAACAACCGAATGAATCGATTGTTTTCATTCGATTGTTCCCATCGCTAGTCCCCACGGCCACCGCGGCCAGCTGGATGTTTGTGTCGTCTTTAGTATAAGTTAGTTGGTAAGTAGTTTGTAAGTTTAGGGACTGATGACCCTGCAGTTAAGTCCCTTAAGCTCTACAAACATTTGAACATTTTTATATCTCAACTATAAGACGTTATCAATATTGGTGATAAACTTGGTTTCGTATTCGCATCCCCTCTTTCACCGTATTTGACCCTCTTGCTTTCTCAAAGATAGCAGAGTCCTCTTCGTCTCCACGAAACGCATGCGTATGTATTCAAATCCCGAGCCAGCACAAAAATATTCGATTTCGTTTTAAGCCTTAGCAAGTGCACAAAGAACTACCACTGAAAAATATTTATCATAATTATGTTTCTTCATGTGTTGCCAACAGAAATGACAGGTGCCGTAATTTTTAGAGAAACACTCATTTCTGTTAACAATTAAGACGTAACGTCTATTCGAGGATACTAAAGAGCGTCGATTTGTATGGGGTTAGGTTGTCTGTCAGGTGAAAAGAAATTGCACATTTATTTCACATTCAGTCATCCTGATGGTGGTGGTAAAAATCTATAACTAACATTGGATTTTACTAATGTAAAGGTTTAAAAAATGTTCAAATGTTTGCTAAGCTTATGAGAATGCGTTGCGAGGTCATCAGTCCCTAAACTTACAAACTACTTAGAAAGTAACTTATACTAAAGATAGCACGAAAATCCATGTCCGAGGGGGGATTCGAATCCCCGACGGGGAACGGTCTCTTGCATCTGAACATAACGCCTGAATGCGCTCGGGCACTGCGCTGCGGCGTAAAGATCCCATTAGGTACTGGGTCGTATCTCTGGCACAGAAATTAACAAGGTGCAGCTGAAAAATTCGGTTAATGGTCTCAGGAGATACAGGAAACAAGAGTTACAAACAAAACACCTTTACTGGCCTTTAAAGTAATCGTCATTCGAATCCCCGACGGGGAACGGTCTCTTGCATCTGAACATAACGCCTGAATGCGCTCGGGCACTGCGCTGCGGCGTAAAGATCCCATTAGGTACTGGGTCGTATCTCTGGCACAGAAATTAACAAGGTGCAGCTGAAAAATTCGGTTAATGGTCTCAGGAGATACAGGAAACAAGAGTTACAAACAAAACACCTTTACTGGCCTTTAAAGTAATCGTCATTGGCTACAACACACTTCTGACATGACTTGTACACCTGTTGGAAATTGTCAGCAAACCCATCTTGTGGAATAGCTCAAAGCACTGAGGTCTTTCGTTGTTGGATCCCCGCAACAATTCAGAACACATTTTTTACTCACTACTTCAACAGCATACACTTGCACTAAAATCCCACAGGTCTCCGTCTCCGATTCGCCTAATTTGAAACAAAACTTGGAGTTAACGCGTTGCTCTATTTTGAGCTCCATGTTGTAATGACACGAGTTCTCAAGCTCATCCATTAGCTCGGTGGCAGCGTGTACCACCGCTTCACCGCAGTGCTTTACACGGTAGGGGGCTTTGTTGACATGTATCTCAACGTGTATCCGCGGGCACCTCAGCCTCGCCAGCGCTAACTTAAAGTAACTTATGCCAAGGACAACACAAACGCCTGAGGGAGGACTCGAACCTTCGACGACGTGCAACCGCGCGCTCTCGTAGCTAGGCGCCTTAGAATGCTCGGCCACTCCATTGCAGCTGAGTTGCGAACTGATACTTGTGTAAACTTCTGTACTTCATATCTCTTTATGTCTAGGCAGCTATGGTAACCTTTGCCGTGATCGAGTCTTGATAAGTCACGAAATGTTTGCTTTGTTAGCAATAATTGTATGCTGGGTTTCGTTCAAAACCCAGAACAAGTAGTTCGTCATGTCATTACCCTTTCCAAAAACGGTCACATACTTTTGTTCAACCATCAGTACAGATAAATTGCTCGTGATACGCTGTCAATATTGATGTTTTCATAGAGCGTTTGTCGCTGGTTGTATGTGTTTCGTTCAGCTACCGATTTATGCTTAACTATTCGCTACAGGAACGACGTTTTCAAGCTGCGAGAAAACCATTCAGACAGGAAAAATACTTGGAATTCCTATAGCACTTTAAGAGTTCCCATCTTGTAAAATCTCTTGTTCATAGTAATATTTAATTTTGTCGAAGGATTATGGAATGACTTATCTCAAAAAATTTTGTTCTCTCAGACTGTAATGAGTGTGTTAATGATTTCGAAATGTAATTATTGTAATAAAGTTGACTTTACAAGCGGAAAGTACCACCTCATCTTTAATAACGCGTTTTGTTCTACTTACAATATCGTGGTTTTAATTAGATCTGTAATGATTACCATGAAAACCAGTTTTCTCAATTGGTCTGTAGTGGAGCATTATGAATAGTCGAACGAGTACACTGTGACGCGATTAGAGTATCTGCAGACGATGTACGTTATTCGGGATGTATGTACATCAGGCAGAACACATTTCAGGTTGTTCTAATATTTTTCTGCATGATAGTACATATAAATGAGAAATAAAGAAACCCATGAGTAATGCCGCAGGTATGAACTATAATTGCACTATTACTTAGGATGTCATTTACGATTAGCTGTTTGGAAAGCCATTAGTAGCTATGTAGATGATTTTCCAAAACCAGTGTCGTAGCTCTTCACAAACTGAACAATCAAAGACTACCTTTGTCAACTAATAGTTAAGCCAATATTGTGAAAATGTGACTTATGTTTTCTTTCATTTAAACCATCATTATTAACAACCTTCTGTAAAATATAAAAAATTACGAATAAACGAAAATACGTGTACTTTTCGTAAAAATTATCATTAGATATTGAAATTATGTAATATTCGAACACATTGAAAAAAATAAAAAAAATATGCCACACCGGGATTCGAACCACTTTCACTACAGTTCTAAGGCCAGAACGCTACCACCTGAGCTTCACCAACATATACTATAATTGATTTAATGATTGGTACTTACCCTTACTTGCAAAACGTCAGAGTCGAGTTTCTCGAGAATTTTTGAGAGTTGCGTGGAATGGTTTTAGCTGATTTTTGTTTGAGCTCTTAACTTCAGGTACTATAAATATAAAACAAAAATTCTTAAATTCGATACCCATGTAGTCTCCTTGTAAGACCTAATACCTTTCCCTCATATTCTACAATTCCTTGAAAATATCCACATCCTATACATACCACGTAAAAAAGACTCCCGTAACCCCCTGGTCTACCCCATACTCACCAATACTGGCCACGCCTCCACCACTGTAACCCTCCCCTCCCTCCACCTCCACAATCTCCACTTCCTCTCACAGGGTCACTTGCCCCACCTCCCCCTTCCGTATGATTCCCACCTAGCAACACTAAACCTTCCCAATCACCTGCCCATAGGTTCAACGACTGCATCCCCCACCCTCTCCCTAGACCTTCACCAGCTTGGCCCCACCCCCTTCCTTCTTCATCCACAAAGTCCTTGCGCACCTTCTTCGCCTCTGCTCCCCTCCCCACCCATCCCCTGCACTTTCTCCTTCTTTTCCTTCCCCCTCCCCCTCCTTATGAGACCCACAGTGCAACTTTTTTTTAACACTTGTGAATCGTCATCCTTGCTGTGAAGTGCATCTGTTAAGTGTCTTTTAACTTGGTGCGACCACCGCATCAAGTACAGTGTTTGTGTCCATAAACGTGCTTTTAACGCCACCGTGATCATTATTTTACGAACTACAGGTTTTTATCTCCTATGGCTAATTTTTATCTTCAAAATTCCACCATGCCTATTTTAAATTTGGTCGTTTTAATCTCCATTGTATTTTATTTATTCATCGTGTCCATTGTCCAAGTCTGTACGCTGAAGCGGCATGGGTGTGTGTGTTGTCCTTAGGTTAGTTTACCTAGGTTTAAATAGTTTGTAAGCTACGGGCTGATGACCACGCAGTTTGGTCCGATAGATCTACAAACATTTGAACATTTTTGTACGCTGAAGAGCGGCGCTGCTGTTGCTGACAGCCTGTCGCCAGTAGTGCTGGTATAAAATGAGAGTAAAGGAAAATAAAATTAATGAAGCATTCTCCATGGAAAACATTGATGCACACGTTTTCATCAGACCCTGTTAGACTTAACGAGATCCAAGCTATCTCACATAAATCATAACATTCTTTCGCTACATGGAATAGACAACCGAGAAAGGCATGATACGTGATGGCAACAGGTGACGCAGTGCGGTTACGGGGAAATTATTAAAACGCGCTGCGAGGAGGGGCGCTGGCGGCCGAAAGGCCTGCGTGCACCGCCAGATGACGGCCAACGTCTTCACGCTACCTGCCTCAGCCCTAATTGTGAACACTCTTAGAATTGTATTCAGCTTCCCTGCAGGCAGGAAGTGTCTGAACTGTGCTATCTTAAAAGCCACAAATTTATCCAATGAATAATATTTAACGAAACTTTGGTAGCGACGAAATATGCTTCTGGATGGTAAAGCTGGTAGAAGCCGACCTCAGGGAAGACCAGTTTGGATTCAGGAGAAATGTAGAAAAAAGGGAGGCAATCCTCACTTTACGGCTTATCTTAGAAGATAGATTAAGGAAAGGCAAACCTACATTTCTAGCTTTTGTAGATTTGGAGAAAGCTTTTGACAGTGCTGATTGGAATACACTCTTTCAAATTCTTAAATCAGCAGGAGTTATTTACAACTAGTACAAAAACCAGACATCAGTTTATCAGAGTTGAAGGGCATCAAAGGAATGCAGAGGTTGGGATGGGTGTAAGACAGGGTTTTAGCCGTTCCCTAATGTTATTCAATTTGTACATAGAGCAAGCTATAAAGGAAAGCAAGGAAAAATTAGCAGAAGGAAGTAAAGTTCAGGGTGAAGAAATGAAAACATTGCGTTGTGCTGACGACATCGTAAATCTGTCAGAGACAACAAAGGACCTGGGGGAGCAATTGAACGGAATGAACAGAATGTTGAAAGGACCATATAAGATGAACATTAACAAGAGCAAAACAAGTGCAATGGAATGCAGTCTAAGGAAATCAGGTCATGCTGAAAATATTAGATCAGGTAACGAAACAATGAAGGTTGTAGATGAGTTCTCTTACTTGGGCAATAATATAACTTATGATGGTTGCAGAACAGAGGATATAAAATGCAGAATGTCACTGGGAAGAAAAGCGTTTTTGAAAAAGAGAAATTTGTTAACATCGAATATTAATTTAAGCATAAGGAAGTCCTTCCTGAAGGCGTTTGTGTGGAGTGTTGTATTGTATGTGAGTGAAACATGGACGATAGACAGTGCGGACAGGAAGAGGATAGAGGCTTTGGAAATGTGGTGTTACAGAAGAATGCTGAAGATTAGATAGGTGGATCGCGTAACTAATGAGTAGGTTCTGAAAAGAATTGTGGAGAAAAGGAATTTCTGGCATACCTTGACTAAAAGAAGGGATCGATTGGTAGGACACATTCTTAGACATCAAGGAAATGTGAATTTAGCGATAGAGGGAAGTGTGTGGGGTAAAAATCGCAGATGGGGACCAAGAGATGAATATAGTAAGCAAATTCAAATGGATGTAGGTTGCCGTTATTCATATGTTTCATAAGTTTGTATAGTCTATGGGACTTAACTACGGGGTCATCAGTCCCTAAACTTACAAACTACTTATGAACTACTTACGAACTACGACGGCACAAATATCCATGCCCGAGGGGGGATTCGAATCCCCGACCGTAGTGGCCGTGCAGACCGTGACTGGAGCGCCTCAGTCTCCTCGGCCACCGCGGCCGTCTTGCCGTTATTGTGAGGAGATGAAGGCGCTTCCTCGGGATAGAGTAGGGTGGAGAGATGCATCAAACCAGTCTCCGGACTGAAGACCGCAAAAACAACAACACAAACGTTATTATTATTTTATGAAAATCTTTCTCTTATTTAAGAAAAAGTCACATACACGATTGACCTAAATGAAATAATCGTATTATGCAGGGTGAATCTAAATTCACGCACTCGGGCTTCGCAGCGCGACTCCTCACATGCTAGCAATAAAAAAAAAAAAAAAAAAAAAAAAAAAAAAAAAAAAAAAAAAAAAAAAAGTGTCACAAAATTTCGTCCTGCGCATATTTCCGGCAGTAAATGGATGTTGAAGATTGAGATGGGTTTGTGTCCCATACGTCAGTGTGCTTTACAATTACACTACTACACCAACAAACGTCTAGGGGATGTGGGAGGTGTCTTGAGGAACAAAGTGAGCAGAGAAACCCATGCCCGGAAACGTCATCCAATGACGCTACAGGGCGTCGAAGTTGCTGGAGGGTATGTCTAGTGGCAGGAGCTGGTGCCTGTAACTTGGACTCTCCGTAGCGTCGTTGAATGGCGTTTCCGGGCATGGGTTTCCATGCTCATTTTGTTCCTCAAGACGCCTAATACATCCCTTACAAGTTTGTTGGTGTAATTATGAAATACACTGACGTATGGAACACACAGCCATCTCAGTCTTTGACGTCCATTTACAGGCGGAAATATGCGCAGGATGAATTTTTGTGGGAGACATTTTTCGTTGTTGGCAGGTGAGGGATCGCGCTGCGAAGCCCGAGTTCGCGAATTTAGATTCACCCTGTATATGCACAGTAACATCGTAAGTAATTAAAAAAAATTAAATTGGAGATTATATTAGATTAATACTTGTTCCATAGGTCAGGAATACGAGATTTTGTAATTATGTGGAACGTTGAGTTTAGTTAAAGATAACTCCACACATATTTTCTTTTACATTTTTACGCTTTCCTCTAAAATTTCTAATTTCTCTGTAAAAAATCATGTAATGAGTAGAGGGAGTTGTAATTCAGAAATTCCTTTAATTTGTTTTTAAAAGCACGTTGGCTATCTGTCAGACATTTGATGTTACGTGACAATGGACCAAAGACTTTTGTGACAGCATTTTCAGCCGCATCTATGCCAAAGTTAGATTTAACCTTCAATAGTGTAGCTCATCCTGTCTCTTAGTGACTCCTACTGACTCTCTCTATCTGCATTTGATAGAGTGTTGATCGACCTGCATTCATAAATGTTGATAAGTCGCTATCAGTCCCTCTGAAAAGAGCATTCTGTACTAGCAAAATCCAGCTGAAAGATCTAGTAGCTAAATGTATTAACATTTACCTACTACTGGTCACACCTTCTTACAATCTTAGATACACAACTCGTTACTCTCGATAAAGTCACATCAATCAATAGTTTCAACTATCATTTCACTACTAAACGGTCATTTGTTAAAAAAAAAAAAAAATCGCTCTAACTAGTCACGTTACATAACACCTTCCGACGACATCCAGTTCGATGACTCACCCTAATTACAGTCGATAATTGTGGTATTACACAACAGGTTCTTTCCTACACAACCGCCATACACTCAATAAGTACTCGTTATTCTCGCTTCATAGAGTCATTCTCTCTATTAAAGTTCACATGAACAATTAAGTAAGTTACAAAACGAACTAAATTTCTGACGATTCAATACATCATATGTTCATTGAAACGCCATTCAATATTCTCGATAAACGCATCTAACAAGGAGACCATATGGCTATCGGATTTTAGAAGTTTTTTATATTTATGGTACGTGAAGTTCAGAACGCAAATAACAATCAGCCAAAGCCATTCGACGCAGCTCTCAAAAATTCTCGAGGAAATCGACTTTGAAATTTTTCAAAGTACACGTTAGTACCAATAATGAAAACGCTTGTAGCATATGTCGGTGAAGCTCAGATGATACCGTTATGGGCACATAACCATAGAGTCGGTGGCTCGAATCCCACTATGACAGTTATTTCTTTCGTTATTGAATTCAGTCATATAAAATATTTTGGGATCTCTAATTCCACGTGTTGTTTCAGTTTTTGTTTATGTACATTTAGACGAGCAAAAAACTTGTAGCTCTTGACAAACTTAACAATCAAACACTATTGTCGTGAACTAATACTATAAAAACTGTAACTTACGTTTTTTTTAAATGAAACCATCATTATTAACAACCTTCTGTAAAATATAGAAAATTACGAATAAACAAAAAATGCGTACACTTTTCGTAAAAATTACCATCAGATATTAAAATTGTGTAACTATTCGAACACAAATAAAAAAATTAAAAAATCATTCACAACAAGATTCGAACCACCAACCCTAGGGTTGGAAAGACAGAACGCTACTACCTAAGTTACACCGACAGTTACTACAATTCATTTATTGATTGGTACTTACGCTTTCTTGCAAGACTTCAAAGTCGATCTTGTCGAGATTTTTTGAGAGTTGCATCAAATGGCTTTGACTGATTGTTGTTTGACTTCTGAACTTCACGTACCATAAATATAAATAACTTCTAAAATCCGATACCATGTGGTCTCCTTGTAAGACAACCATAACATCGTATAAATGAACTACGTACACAGAACAGTTTACCAGGAAGATCAATCTCTGCATCATCACCAAGTTCATTTTCTTATATCAACCCATTGGGATCCTCTTGTTCTACGTTTTCTGACCCAATACAATATCTAAAACACTACCTAAATGTTTCCATTCACGTCGTAACTACTACTAACAAGCGAGCTGTACTCTTGGAAAGTATTTATTCAACTCCATAGTTGGATATTGCTAGTCTCTAGCGAGCAACACTTTTTAAAACAAGCTTTATGTCTATGTAGGATCTTCTTCCATACTATTCAGAGATCACATGTAACAACGCGACTTGAAGCATCTTAATCTTTAGATTATAGTGACCTTTAGAGGATATTAACATCCAGTCGAAAATTTCTATAACTTAGGAAACTTCAAGTCCAATATCTACATTCACCTGACCACACTTCTAAGCTGGTTTCTTTAGAGACCCAACAGAGAAATATCCACAGCTTCGATTTATTAGAGTAACTATAACCATTTTTACTAAAATTCTGACCTGATCCACGTAGTCTGCAACAGTCTCTGTAAGTGATCATGGTAACAACCAAGCCAAAGCGTCAGGGCCATCCTTTGCAGTCATTAACTTACAACAAAAACATTTAGGGGAGACCGGGGTACGTTGGCCGTAGGGGCAGGATGTCCCATTCGATTTAGTTCATACAATAGACGCTAGATTGCCCGAAGAATCAATCGGAATGTTGGTAGCACTGTCTCCCTCCCGCTACAGGACCAATATGGCTGGCGGAGCCGTTTTGGACAAGCTGTAGTGATTAATTGTTTTTGTGCGTGTTTCAGTCAAATTGTACTCGTCGATAGAATGTGTGTTATTTCACTTCTGCTTACTTTAAGCGCAGCAGGTGCGTACTATAATTAAAGGTCGTAGTTTAAGGATTATTTCTATATGACATACAATCTAAATTCTTCAGTGTTTTTTTCTGACGAAAGGAATGTATTGTAAACATGGTGATGGGGACGGGCCACGATGGCCACCCGGGCCAACTTGCTCCTCCTATACGGCCTATATTTTTTAAAACTTGATGAAAGGTTTAATACTTTGAATGGCGATAATATTTATAATTCGTCGACGTTTTTGAATTATTAACATAATTGTCGAAGTTAACATATTTTGGTACCATGTTGGGTTGTGCGTTCATCTTCCGTAGCAGCTGTTAAAATTAACTATAAGAGACGGAAAACCTTTTATAGTTAGTATTTTGATACGTTTCAGAGGTCAAAATATAGTTATATTGACAATACAAAGAGCAAAAGAAAACTCCAAACTGTAAATTTTCTTTTTAATCTGATTAGTCAGGATCTCGTGAATCTCCTTGTTCTTAGAACATCTGACTTACGGCCTTGGTTTAAAACTTTCTTTGTGAAATAAGAATGTTTGAAAAAGAGGAATGATTTCTGAACATACGATGCTAAAAGCAGTTTCAGAATTAAAAGAAAAGGGACGAAGACTTGTCAGTGCTGTTAACCAGGAGTTCTGGATTCAAAGAAAATTTTTGCGGAGGTACCGTGCTAAGAACAAACAGACACAGTGAATTGAAAGTCAGGAACCTGAAATTTAACCTCAGCCCATGCCATTGGACCAAAGCCACGCGGGAGTAGCCGAGCGGTCTGGAGCGTCATGTTACGGATCGCGCGGCCTCCCGTGTCGGGCGTTCGAATCCTCCCTCGGGCAAGAATGTGCGCGTTGTCATTAGGTTAGTTTAACTTAGTTTGAGTAGTTTGTAAGTCTAGGGACTGATGACCAACGTAGTTTGGTCCCATAGGATTACAAACATTTGAACATTTGAATTTGATTGGACCAAAAAGAAAGCGAAAGAATTGGAGAGGAAAATTAAGTCACACGCTAGAAAAGCACTTCTTCTAAAAGAAAGTACGAGCAATTGTAGAATGAAATTAGTGAAACCAACTGCAGGAGGCCTAAAACGCGAGAATAAACCAAGGCAAGATGACGATTAGACAGATTAACTGTGCCTAAGGTGCCTCAAGTCTTTTTCAAAGAGTCGACCTGCAGCACAATGGATTCACTGAACAAACTGCAAGTGTTTGGCTCATCAGACATGCATGAAAAATGAAATACGTGAACTATTTGATGAGTGTTACAACTGTGCTAATACTTTGGATCTGGACGTCATTAAAGTTGACTGGTTTGTATTAAGACGCTATTAATCCTAATCGTTTTAAGCTTCCTGTTGTCATTCTATAACATTAAGCATTTTAACTCAATAAACAGCTTAATATTATGTACATTACAGTATGTTTCTTGATTACTATTAGTTTTATTTTCATTTTCTCTAGTTGTAATACACTCCTGGCCATTAAAATTGCTACATCACGAAGATGACGTGCTGCAGACGCGAAATTTAACCGACAGGAAGAAGATGCTGTGAAATGCAAACGATTAGCTTTTCAGAGCATTCACACAAGGTTGGCGCTGATGGCGACACCTACAACGTGCTGACATGAGGAAAGTTTCCAACCGATTTCTCAGACACAAACAGCAGTTGACCGGCGTTGCCTGGTGAAACGTTGTTGTGATGCCTCGTGTACCATCTTGTTTCCGACTTCGATAAAGGTCGGATTGTACCCTATCGCGATTGCTGTTTATCGTATCACGACATTGTTGCTCACTTTGGTCGCGATCCAATGACTGTTAGCAGAATATGGAATCGGTGGGTTCATAAGGGCAATACGGAACGCCGTGCTGGATTCCAACGGCCTCGTATCACTAGCAGTCGAGATGAGAGGAATCTTATCCGCATGGCTGGAACGGATCGTGCAGCCTCGTCTCAATCCCTCAGTCAACAGATGGGGACTTTTGCTAGACATCAACTATCTGCACGAATAGTTCGATGACGTTTGCAGCAGCATGGACTACCAGCTCGGCGACCATGGCTGCGGTTACGCTTGACGCTGCATCACATACCGGAACGCCTGCGATGGTGTACGCAACGACGAACCTGGATGCACGAATGGCAAAAACGTCTTTTTTTCGTATGAATCCAGGTTCTGTTTACAGCATCATGATGGTCGCATCCATGTTTGGCGACATGACGGTGAACGCACATTGGATGCGTGTATTCGTCATCACGATACTGACGTATCACCCGGCGTGATGGTATGGGGTGCCATTTGTTACACTTCTAGATCACCTCCTGTGTTAAAGCTGCATGGACATCTGTACCTGTACACGCCATTCAAGCTCTGTTTGACTCAATGCCCAGGCGTATCAAGGCCGTTATTACGGCCAGAGGTGGTTGTTCTGAATACTGATTTCTCAGGATCTATGCACCCAAATTGCATGAAAATGTATTCACAAGTCAGTTCCATTATAATATATATTTGTCCAATGAATACCCGTTTATCATGTGTCCAGTAAATGATATATTTCTAATATTTTAACTATATTTTCAAGCTTAATGATTGCCAATGAGATTCAGTAGTACCTATCTAAAATTTAACGATAATTTCATAATTTTAAATATATAAAATTAATTAATATCAAGAGAAATATAAAACATACGGACAACCTGCCCCTGCTTCTCCTACCTATTTACAAGTTCTATTCCTACACTGGACACAAGCGTGTTGCTATAGTGGACAAAAAAATCTATCAACACAATTTAATTAAGTTTCAAACTGTCATCACACATCACTCACAATCTTTAGATCCACCCAACTAGTAATATCCCATCGAAAGCTCCTGTAACTTAGTCTATGCAAAGTCCACCAGAGCATATTTCTGAATCGCTTTCTGTCACTTGCTGTACCAGTTATCTCGTGCGTTTTTTAACAATCACCTGTGTACAAACAGGCAATGCCACGTGCCTTCTGACGATTCACAACATCGCGTTTCCCTCTCCAGCCGCTAATCTCTATAAACGCAGATACACCGTAAAATAAACGAGACCCAGAACATTTCACCAGGAAAGTTTTATCTCTACATGAACACTAAGGTCTTTTTTTTCGTATATCAAGTTATTCGAAGCCCCAGTGTAACGTCTACTATCCCATATCGAACTAATACAACACCCGAAAATTTTAATGACTGCTGTGAACAATCCTTTTAAGATTAAACATAGATATGCCTTGTCCACGCTCTCCATGGGTGGAAACTAGTCCAGATTAAGTCACCAAACCATCGGAGGTTTATTGAACCCTCTGCTTTTCGGTCGAAGAACAATTTACTACTGAATACATGTCCGGTAAGCTACTAAGATGCTTCCATTCACATCGTAAGAACCGCTAACGGGAAAACTAAATTCATCACCACCCTCGCACATCCGTTATTCTTTGTACTTTTATGCTCGTCTACGACTGTGTGTCATAATGCACACTCTTGACCCGATGAACATATTCCCGCGAGTCGTATGTGCCGACAATTTAGCGGTGCTTCCACCAATTAGATTCGAAACACTTGATAAGTAGGGCTGTTAATATTTTTAAAAACTCCGGAATTCCGATATATCAATATTTAAAAAAATATCATTATCGGCCCTCTATACATCAGAAAGAAGCATCGATGTATTGCTGTGTAGAAGAAAATATATCTATACATCAGCCTATAAAAATATCGGCTTCACATGGTACTTATACCACCGGTTTTAGAGCTGTGTATTTAAGAATTGATTTATTATTAGATATTCTATATATTAATAAGTTAGCAGCCTACATATTCCCCTTACAGCAAGAATTTAAAGTAAAATATTTAACGTCAAATTTGTAAGTAATAATCGGACTTTCTGCAAATGAAAAGTTTGTGTGTTTTTGATCGGTAATCTGAAAATTTACCATATTATTGGTGTTTACGCATTAACATTCGCTAAAGATAAAATCAGAAGCTAAACAAAGTAAAAAATTGCAGTTGTTACCTCATTAGTTAAAGTTTCATGTTTGTCGCCAGATCTTGTGCTGCTAGTATTTTGGGTTGAATAAAGTCTTTGAGCTTTTCTGCAAAACAGTAGTATCAGTGCCCTACTGCTAGCTTTCTTATCGGTTAGTTTGATCTTTGTAGTCTTGAAATAGAGGTCACCTTCCTTCCCCCTCCACCCACATGTTCAAACACACTATCAAAGACGCACCATTGTGTTCAGATGAAGCTGGCTGTTGAGAGGATTCAGAACACCGATAAAACGTTGGGTGCACATATTCAAACGCATACTTCTCCATCATCAAATGTAGTACGTTATAGGCCTAACAAGGATTTTAGCGCCATCCCCCTTCCTTCGCCAATAACATTTTGAAGTCTGCATACCTGTTGCTCTACAAATGAATGTGCCACTAGATTTATTGTACTTTTGCTAGTTTTATATTGATTTCCACGCAAACAGCAAGAAACGAATCTCCAGTAAAGCTTCTTGAAAAATTTGCACATACCGGACAAATGCGCTACAGACGACATTATCACTTTGTGAACAATGGCACAATAAGGATGGCCGATGAGTGCGTCGTTCGGTTTCGTCACACGTCGGATTTGTCCGGAGCACTTCACGCCGCATATCCTGTTTTTCATTGCTGCCAACGTCAGTAGTTTACGTCAGTATTTTACGTTTGCCTACCGCCGGGAAGACCAATCTTTATTCCCGAGAAGCCCTGAAGTAACGTGACGTGATCGAAACTGTGAAGTGGTCTTAAGATTCCATCAAACAGTGAAAATAGTGTACCTCCCGTTTTGTATCGCACATTACGATTGTAGGGCAAAATCTGCATAGCTTTCGTCTTAAAAATTTTTCCGTTTCGCCGCAGATGGCGTTGTAATCAACGGAATCAACGGAATCAAAATAAACCCAAAACTTTAATTTACAACATGCAGCTCAATGTCTATTTAATATTCTGTGGTACAGAGGACCCACCTGCATGCTTCGACGGTAGGACAGGCCAATACTTCACGCTTTCAACGGTACACGCCACTGACAACGTTGAATACCTCCGACACTTTGACATATCGATCAGGGCACTACCTGATGCACCTCTGTGTTCGGAACTCGAAGCGAACGCCCCCGCCCCTCTCCCAGCATTTCCAATTTAAAGTAATGTTCCAATGTAGCACCTTCAACTGCAGTACACACAGTGACCCATTCTGCAAGTAATTGTACACAGGATATAAACATACCTGTAGAAATATCTGCACAAGCGTTACGTATGTGGTCGATCATGTCTTCACGGCCTGTTGGCATTTGCTAGAACACCATGTAACGCAACAACACTGTGACTAACGCCACTGGCTGCGTGTGTAAACATAATCAGCGTGAAAAACAGTGTATAGTATGAGAAATCTGTATAACCTATGGGTGTCTATATCGTGTGTAAATTGACTAATTGTTCTGTGTAAATTAGTTATGTGAATTAAAAGTATTTAAATGGTTGCATATTGTAAAAAGAAAGCAAGATTGTAAAGTGTTGCAGTAGACAGAGGGAAATGCTCGTAGCATCTTTGCGTAGAGCGTTTTTATCGCTGAGTGTAGAGTTGGGCAACGCGCTTCTTTTTCAGGAATCGGTTCTTGCGATTCAATCCCTCAATGTGAATCGATTCCTACGATTCGTTAACGATTCTTTGTCGTCTGCATTGCCAAACGTTCTACATCGTGCTCATATTATAGCAATACATGTCTGTGTCATGGTTATTGGAATCTTTCCCTACGATTCGTCCACGATTATTTATGGTTTGCGACGGCACGATTCTTACAGAATGCCAAGAAGGAGAAAATATGTTTATCGGATTTTTGTATATATTTATGGTGCGTGAAGTTCAGACTTAAAATAATAAACAGCCAAAGCCATGCGATTCAACTTTCAAAAATTCTCGAGAAAATAGTCTTTCAAGTTTTGCAAGCGGATATAAATACATATTAAACTACCAACTATTTCTATTGTCGTCGTAGCTCATTTGGTAGCGTTGTAGGTTGTTAAACGAATTCTGCTGTAACCTTATATTTTTTCCCTTCTGTTCGAATACTTCGGCTGTTTAAATATAAATTTCATTAAATGTATGGTAACTAACACACAGCTAATTGTTATAAAATACTTTTTACGTAAAATCATTTACTTTCAGGAAACACGTATATATATATAAATAACTTTAAAAATCAAAATCCGTCTCTAAATACCAAATTTCTTTCGAGATACAAGAAATTAGCCTTCTTATATTAAAATGTTTATTTTTTGTAAAATCGTTTTCTTTCAGGAAAGATGGCGTTAAAACAATTTAATTTGCGTTTTTATATAAAAAGAATATTTTTGTAAAGTTGAGTTTTTACAGAAAATACAACTACGGTATATAGATGAACTGAAAAAGGATAAACATCTCTAAATTCAGAATATAATTCAAATCGTTAGAGCCGTTTCCGGGATACGCGAAATATAACTGTGCAAGAACTGCTGGTTTACATGTATGACATGTGAACCGTATAAACGACGTGTGTGGGATTCAATGTATCTGCAACGCGCAGCCGGCCGCGGTGGCCGAGGTGACTGAGGCGCTCCAGTCACGGTCAGCACGGCCACTACGGTCATGGATATTTGTGCCGTCCTAGTTCGTAAGTAGTTCATAAGTAGTTTGTAAGTTTAGGGACTGATGACCCCGTAGTTAAGTCCCATAAGCTTAACAAACATTTGAACATTTTGCAACGCGCAAGAAGCACGCAATTTTTCATCATACTTTGATTTCTTTATGCTAATCGTATATATTAACAGCATTGTATTTTTCTGCATTTCGTTTCTGTCATATGTAATTCGAGAATAATAATTAACGGCTCACGATCTTTGTTCTGTGCATCCTTTGCTCCTTCGCGTTCTCCCCTTGACTGCTTTCTGGCTATCGTAATCATTTGGCACGATTCGCCAGTTACCTTCGAATCATGAATCGTGTGATCTTGGAATCGTCACGAGACAGACGATTCTTTTGAACGATGATTCGTCCCCCGTCTCGACTGCTCTCCGCCATTCGCAATCATTCGACACGATTCAGCAGTCGCCTTCGAATCATGAATCGTTGGAACTTGGAATCGTCACGAGACAGACGATTCTTTTGAACGACGATTCGTACGGATCATGATTCGATTCTTTATTTGAATTCGTTCAAATGAACGACTCGTTTACGAATCGCCACAACTCTAGCTGAATGCAGTGTGACTCGAGGCGCAAAAGTATGTCGTTGTTGAACTCTCGAGATGAACGCTAGATAAGTTGGGCAGCAGCTGCAGACTGTAGTCGCGTGGTTATTCACAACGTGCTGGCACATGCAGCAGTTTTCGCAATTGGGCACTGGCAGATAATTAACATGGGCTCAGGTTTAAAACTTCAAGAGGACTCATGTTAAGAGGAGTGCTGTGGACCCAATGTTTAGACAATATTTCGTCGCCAAGAAGATCCCAGTTTTGCCAACCATTATGAAGTGCCACAACAATGACCAGTTACACCACACCATCGATAAAAAGTAAGATCCAAGCAATTAACCGTCTTTAGATGCGTAATCCTAAGCCAACATTTAGTTTTGCAAATGATCAATAGTGAACTTATGTGTAATTAATTAGTGTCGTCAAAATTATTCAACTATGGCAGTATCCAAACACGTTTCTATTGCGCTACCTTTATATCCAGAGGCTCAACCTGAACAATAAAAGACTTCACGTAAATCTAATTAAAATCAGTGGAGTCTTAAAATATTTCAGTCACTAAATAACAATTTGTGCTATTATGAAAATTCAAAGTATAGGTAGCAACAATTACAGGTCATAATGTGTAACCACTTAATGGTACAAAGCAGTGAATAGTAATTTTGTGTTAGGTATTCAATTTAGTGTGCTAAAAATGCACTCAATACTTTGTCAAAGCATCAAAGTGAAAAATTTATTTACGCTGCCACTAAATGTTTGATGGTAGACAAGTTTGTTGGTATTATAGGGAACAATAGCTGATGTAATAATTTCAGCTCTCATAAATAGTATTAAAGAGAAAGTAAATTGCATAATTTCTCAGTAAATAACACAGGTAATTATTCAGCTAGTCATTGTAGGCAAAATTCAATCACAACAGTTATATTTACTATTGATAAAAAATATGCAGTAAATTGGGATGGCAAGCATTATGGTGAGGATTTGATTTTACGTAAAATTATTGCATACATCTTTCTTATAGCAACTTTCATCTTCATTAGAGGAAGTTTTGCTAATTACTTACATTGCGTAAGTAACCCCAATTTACTGATTTTTATATTTCTCTGTGTTTCCTGGTGTTGTGGTGTGTGCATTCTGTGACCACGTTGTTTCTAAATTAACCCGTCGGTATTATTGCTAATGCACAGTATATATCCACCAAATAATTTTGTTGCTCGCACATCGAGCTGGCGACCGTATTTATTTACCTATTCAAATTGTTCACTCATTATAGTTTTGCCCCTGGTTTATCAATCTTAAGACATGTATTCAAAACTCTCCCTCACCAAACGATCGTCATTGTGAAATAGATCGCGAAATATCGTTTGTGTATGTAACTTACACAACATTATCGGCTTCACCACCGATAGCTTTATCCAGGAATTTAATTCATCAGGCACACGGATCATTCTAAAGTTAAATTACTGGTGATTGTCGATAGCGTAGGCCGGATAGAGCTATAACCCTTTCTTTTAAATATCCCCACATAAATACGTTACTGGCATAACATCGGATGGTCTAGCAGGCCAGTTAATAGGGCCTCCTCTGCCGATCCACCGACCAGTGTAAACAAGGTCTATACTTGGCGTGCTTTGCTTGCGTAATGCGCTCGGTCTCCGTTGTGCTGAAACCACATACGTTGCTGAACTTCCAGAGCAACATCTTGGAGTAGTATCGGTAGTTCCTGCTCCAAGAAGTTCCATATTTGCGTCTATCCAAACGTGCCATCAATAAAATATGTGCCAATGAGTTCGTTCCTCGTGATGCCAAACTATACGTTAACCGACCAGTGTTGTTGACTGTCGACTTGGCGTAATCTGTGGAGATTGTCTGCACTCCAGTAACGCATCTTTCGCCGATTAACGCTACCATGATTGGAAGGTAGTCGCGCGGGAGTAGCCGAGCGATCTGGAGCGCCACGTTACGGATCGCGCGGCCTCCCGCGTCGGTGGTTCGGATCCTCCCTCAGGCATGGATGTGTGTGTTGTCCTTAGGTTAGTTTAAGGATTTTTTTTTTTTTTTTTTTTTTTTTTTTTTTTTTTTTTTTTTTTTTTTTTCCCACAGAACACTATGCAGTTACGGAATTCGCCTCCAGGCAGTTCTTGATGCGGTGACACTTGGTATGGATGGCACCTATGACGATGCTATATGTTTCTAATACTACCGATTGACATACCGGAACTGCATTGTAATTACCGAACCCTTATCTGCGCATTGTGGTGCACTGCTGCTAGTACTGCTGTTTCATTAGCTTTCCCTATATCTTGTTTGCTTCCTTTCTGCTTGGGAGACCGTACACTGCTATTAGACCTAAACGCGTCCACAACCTCATGACAGGACGAACGAGGCTGAACATTCTATGGAAAACTTTCAGGATACATGGCAACAGCAGCGTCAACATTTTTCTTATGTGCACCGTAAATCAGGATAATTCCAATTTTTGCTCCTGTGGGTGGAGAATGCATCGTCTATTCGCATGCTGTGTCTACGTAGCATAGGTACACGTAATGCTTAGAGTTGCTTCCAGTTCTTTGTCTGCTATACTGCTCAACACAATTAGAGGATCAGGTGAGACATCGTACACAATATAGACATGTTAATATATTTTATTCACATTTTACTTATAACTGTAATTTGTATGTGATACCGTACGATATTTTGCTGTCTCAACATTTTACTTGAGGTTTACATGGCGTTTATTTAGAGCGAGGCACTATGGGGCTACCATAATAGTAACAAAGTCATTTTCGTTGCCCTCTAATCTGCTGTGTGATCACCTCGGACGGCCAGTAGAGTTGACACCTGCATCGCATGGGCAGTATGAGGTTATCCATCAGCTCTTGAGGGATATTTGTCCATTCTTCCATGAATGAAATATCCAACTCTGCAACCGTTGTGGGAGGTGATGATCTGGCTGCAATGAGTCTGCGAAGTGCGTCCCAGAAACGCTGAATCAGGTTTAAGTCCGCTGAACAAGCTGGCTACTCCATTCGTTCATTTGCCTCAGCTTCAATCATGTTGTGCAGCTCTGTGGGGACGAGCGTTATAGTCCACCAGAAGGAACCCATCTCCTATAGAACAAGCATATGGCACTACAAAATGTCGAAGGTTTTCGTCTCTATACCTCTGAGCAGTCAAAGCGCTATTCTGAAGTACATAGATATCCGTACGTCCGCCAATACTGGCTCCTGTCCACACCATTCGTCCAACACCGTGATATAGTGATGTTTCATGCACATAAGCAGGATTGTACCATGTTCTCTCCAGAAAATCTTGACTTATCTGTGAACGAACACGGCGCCATTCGTCGCGACTCCAATCCTAATATTCGTCAGCCCAGTTTCTGCGGTCTATAAGGTGTCGCGGTTTTAATGGAACACTCACCATAGGCCTCCTTGCGTACAGGCCGAAGGCGATGTCGGACCGATTATGTTGATATTACGCGTCCTGTCGCTGCCTAGAGGGTGTGTTTTAGCTGAGTTACAGCCAGCTTCCTGGCTCGAATGTCTGTTAACCGGAGATAACGCTTATCTCTTGCTGATGTTACCGACAATCGACCTTGGCTTTGCTTTCTTTTAACGGCTCCTGTTGTCTAAAATCGCGTCCAGGGCCTGGAAATAACTCCTTTGGACATTTAAACAGCTGGAGCCACCTCCCTCTGTGTCTGTCCCGCTTCCAGACTTCCTATGGCTCCGCATGCCATAGCTTCGTGTAAGTCAAGTTGTTGTTGCATTGTACTAATTGCTCACTATACTGTATGAACCCAACTTCTTGTGTAATTCATTTGATAGAGTAAACAAGTCAACACCAACCCCTTCTGCAGCATCTCTCTGGTATTACCACTATCTCGGTTGCCATAACGTTGTAGTCTCCACTCTGTAGAACCTACAGAAAGACGTTGAACCCTTTTAGATCATTCTACCGATGACAATACTTGAGAACCTAGATATCCCAACTGATACTATGACTGTTTTGACCAGTGTAGATACATGAGTTCTGGTGACAGTGTATTGTGATTTACGGTGCGTCGTAGTTCGCTTACACGGCCACAGTGGCGCATCGAATAGTCCCATGTTCGATATGTCAGATGATACCACATTTCGCATGGGGTATCGAACTAAAAATTATGAATACTGGCGTGTCTCTACACTTGTAGTATGGATGTGTGGTCCACCGTGGTATTGAATATTAAATGGTCATTTAGCTGTATGTTGTGTTCATTTAGAATCCGCTGATTATGGTGGCATATGTGGCGAAACTGAAAAAGGTTTACGACAAAACGTCTGTAGTTTTGTCGTACAATCATTATCTGCGATGAAAACCGGGGTTGTCACTGAAGATTTCGAAGTTGCCCTCCGCCACACACGCACGGCGATAGGTGGAGGGGTGTCGAGTGTAGTATCATTGGACACAAACAAAACAAATTAATATTGTACTTACGACTAGTATTTTCCATGATATTTGAATCTCTTTCGTTAAAAAGAACGCACTGAATATAGATTTTTCTGGGCAAAATATTGATATATGTTTATTTTATTTAGTGTTTTTAACATTTCTTATCAACAGCCCTACAAGGAAGGTTTATTGCCCAAAGTAGATGTTCCCGCGATTGTGATAGTTGTATAGTTGTCTTCGGTGGCATCGCTATATGCGACACTACTAGGTTTTTAGCAGAGCTCAAGAAAATAATACCACAGTCTAACAAAGGCACGGCCAAAAACCGCCCGGCAGGCACGGGATCCTTCGCCGCGCCCCTGCCCCGCGCACTGTGCGCAGCGTCGTGTGGGGGAGAGTGGCGAGCAGCAAGAGCTAGAATGCCGCTACAGCCAGGCAGGCTAAAACTGAATTTTATGCGTCAGCGGGCAGCGCTCGCGCTCGCTAGGTTAGGATCGGCAGAGCAGCCAATCAGGCTAATAAGATTTATTTGACGGTGACCAGAAAAGGTGCATTCTTTCAAAACCCATTGACCAGTTATATGCTTTGTAATACTTCCAAATTTGCACTTATTACATTTTGACAGCACAGTTCACAGCATTGATATATATGTTTAAATAGCATTTGTATTTCTTTTCTGTGTCTATACAAAAATGGTCATATAATACAAAGTGGTCATATAATTCTACACTTCGCGTGGCGGAGCAGCCGAGCGCATTGAGGCGCTATGCTACAATGCGCGAGGCTTTCTCTGTCGGGGGTTCGAATCCCCCCTCGGGTATGGATGTGTGCGCCGTCTTTATTATAAGCTACTTCATAAGTAGTTTGTAAGTTTAGGGACTGATGACCCCGCAGCTAAGTCCCATGAGATTTACAAACATTTGAACATTTCTACACTTAAATTTTTTTGCAGTTATATAATTTACGTGACGTAATATGTCTGTTGTTTTGAGCTTGAGTTGTCGAAAATTATCCTTTCTCTTTAAAGAATTCAATAAAGTTTTCTAAATATGTTAAAAAATAATGCCAATGGTTTTGTTTTTCATAAAACATATGTATTTCTGCTAATCATATGATTATTGCGTAAGGTGCTTACTTCTTTGAAGAATAAAGTTATTGCTTTGGCGAATAAAAAAGGTAGCAAATATACAGGGTGAATCAGCTAACACTTGCACCGCAAATATTGCGGAAACGAAAAGTGTGCCTGACGTGCAGTTTTCACAGAATGGATTGGTAGTCAGGGGCTCGTAATTTTAGCCAACAAACAGATTGTAATATTACTTTAAAGGTGTTTTTTTATGCAAACATACAGTTTTTTAAATGGAACAATGGTTGTTTCTACCATTCATTGGAAGTTTTGACACCATCTGTGTACAAAGAACTTTGAATGACATTTTTATCACGTTTAGTTTGGCAGCTACAATCAGTACCACAATTCTTGCTACAGATAAAGCTCAAACGGCAAGCATCTTCAAAACGTCGGCTTTTTAAGCAAAAATAATTACACTTAAAAGCATATTCGTGTGTAAGAAAGTCAATTTAAGTGTAAAAATTGTGCGAATCATTAGACTCCATACCTAACTGATTTGCGTCAAATAAACTGCCTGTGATAGTAAGAATAGACCATAATAGAAATTTACGTTTCTTTTATCTTTATATTTTACTTACTTTCGGGGTAATAAGCTACAAATATAATATATAAAGCAGTGTGCCCGTATGTTTTTGTGTTTGTAGGTTTGTATGTTTGTGAGTAAATGTTTCATACAAATCTACAATTTTGTTCCAATCTGTATGAAATTTTGTACGCGTAAGCTTTAATCCATGAGGACGGCCGCCGTAAGTGTGAGAATCGCGTACGATACATACTTCACGACGTGGCCGGCGAGAAATACAGGCCTGAGCGCGCACTTCATGCTACGTAAGCAAGGTAGTTCCGAGCCGGCGCGATCGCTAGCCGATTGGACGGCTGCTGGGGCACTGCCCACTGCGTCATAGCGGGCAGCCACTGAGCTAGCGATCGCGCCGGCTCTGAACTACCTTACTTACGTCACATGATGTGCGCACTCAGGCCTGTATTTCCCGTTGGCCGCGAGTTCACGAGATATGACGTCATAAACAACGAGATGCGCGAAAAACTGCTGCATTTAGCGACAATGCTGCTCATTTTGTCCTAATCCACTGGACCGATTTCAACCAAATTTGGTACACACATTCCTTACCGCGAGGTAACAATTGCTGAAGGGTTAAGAATCACATACCACACACGGTCCAGAAGGTATGACGCCATAAACAATAGGAATCGCAAAAAAAACTGCCACATAATGCGGTGAGACTTTATAAACACGCTGTATGAGAATGAGAGTACTTAGCGACTTGCAACAAACTTTAAACATAATTTAAAACCGTTATTAAACTTTTTCTCGCTGACATCTATAGCAAAATGATGAAAGGAAAAAAAGTTTCTCGCTTACTACTTTTCCGCTGTTGATGAAGTAAAACTACGGCATTCGGTATGACGTTACAATTTTTAATTTCTACACTACAAATTGTAGCCGCAGGAAGTTTTACAGACAGTATACACACAAATAGTTGAATGTACCCTCTAAATTGTATCACAGTAGGACACGCAGTTCATGAGATATGAGCACATAAACAGTTTAAGTTCCGCTGTTCATGGACTAAAATTACAGCATACAGTGTGACGTTACAATTTTTAATTTCTACACTACAAATTGTAGCCGCAGGAAATTTTACAGACAATATACACGCATATATTTAAGTGTACCTTCTAAATTATGTCACAGTACGACACATAATTCATGAGATATCAACACAGAAACAGTAACGTTCATGGAAAACCGCCGCATCACGCACCAAGTTTTAATGTATTACTTCTTTACTACTAATTGCATTTCCAAGAGATTTCACACCCATACAGCCCTTATACAAATGAATATATATCTGAAAAATGGCCGGAATAAATAAATAGATACTCGTGTAACTCCGCCACTGCCGGTCCCAAGCCCGGAACTCATCTCGCAAGTGATGAGGAAGGAAGAGGGGGAGGAGAACACCTCGTTAAACAACCTGGGTACATCTGGCTCCGGATGGTAGCACCCTGTGAGGGCCCCTGCCTAGGGTTACAGGTGAAGCCCGGTCTACGGTCTCGAAGGCGGAAGAGGAGATCAAATGTTCAAATGTTTGTAGAGCTTATGGGACTTAACTACGGAGTCATCAGTTCCTAAACTTACAAACTACTTATGAACTAGCTAATACTAAGGACGGCACAAATATCCATGCCCGATGGGGTATTCGAACCCCCGATCGTAGTGGCCGTGCAGACCGTGACTGGCGCGCCGCAGTCCCCTTGGCCACCGCGGCCGGTGGAAGAGGAGTCCCGACACCCAACGGCAGAGAGAGCGGAAAAACCTAATGGAGAAAACCATGAAAAAACAATCACAAAGAAAGAAAAAATCCAACCTATGCCTGCTTATGGTGGAAAATCTTCAACATCCAATGTGGAAAGGGACCGGGTGACTCCCTGGATAAGAAGTCAACCTCTACCAAGTGCCAACGGCCTTTTAGGGCGGATGAGCAGATAGAGGCACAGGGCACTCTCTTGCCCTTGGGATGAGAAATCGTTCCTGAAGGCGGAGGAGCCAATCAAGGCCAACGGCATAGACTTTCAGGACTAACAATCTTGGAAATATTTTGGATTAGCTGAAACATTGCTATCTCTTCGGTTAAATTAATTTTCAACTGGAAGTCATGATGGAAAGTCAAATACGGAAAGCTACTCCAGGTGGTATCCAATCCACTGTTGCCACTGGCAGCACAAGCAAGTCGTCGGATTCTGGAGAACTTGCACCAACATGCTGGAAAGAGTCGAATCTTTCTGTAAACAGGCAGAATAAAATCAAGCACAAACAAAAGAATTTCTTTGCAACAGTTAACATGAATTCGCTTCTGCAAACAGGCGTACTTAAACAAATGACAGACGCTGTTATTAAACACAACATACTCATTGCAGCAGTACAAGAAACAAGATTTACAGACGAGCATGCCTTTGAATCAGAAGGCTACAGAATTTTCAAAGGAAAAGTGGGGAAAAGGGTTATGAAAAATGTCCCTCATTTAAGAACAGCTATCATTGTCAACTGCAAAATTTTACACGCTACTCGCCTAATGGCAGAATATCCATACTCTCCTTCACATGCACAAATAAGGAATACACACTAGTTAACGTCCACGCACCAATCAATCAAGCCAATATAACAAACAGAGAAGAAACAGATAATTTTTGGGAAGAACTGGAAAAAATTATCGTAAAAATTCCAAAGAAACACAATGTAATATTGCTGGGAGATTTTAATGTACAGTTGGGCAGAGAACGAAAATTCAGGTACATTGTAGGAAATTATCCAGCTCACAAAAGAACAAATAAGAATGGCGAAAGACTGATAGAAATCTGCAGAGCGACTAACCTAGTAATTAAATCCACTGCTTTCAAGTATATTCCTAGAAAACAGGAAACATGGTGCTCCCCAAAACCTTATTTAGGAGCGTTTCAGATAGATCATGTTGCAATATCCAGAGAATCATCCCAAGAAATCCACAATGTTAAGGTAATAAGAAATATTGAGTTACATTCTGACCATTACCTATCTAAAATCAAAATTAAATTCCAACCAAAAAGTACCAAGAAACATAACAATCCAAAGAGTATGAAATTTGACGTAGAAAAACTCAAGCATGGAAGTAATTTCACCGATATACTGGAAACCAAAAATCCAGAAAATTGGGAAAAACGGAAGCAATCTCTTGTTCAAAGAGCAAAAGAAACCATTCTAGTAACGAAAACAAAAAAGTGTGCATGGTAGAATGTGGACTGTGTTCAAAAATGTTCAAATGTTTGTATAGCTTATGGGACTTAACTACGGGGTCATCAGTCCCTAAACTTACAAACTGCTTATGAACTAATTAAGACTAAGGACGGCACAGATATCCATGCCGGAGGGGAGCGGTGGCCGAGGGGACTGAGGCGCTCCAGTCACGGTCTGCACAGCCACTACGGTCGGGGGTTCGAATCCCCCCTCGGGCATGGATATTTGTGCCGTCCTTAGAATTAGTTAGTTCATAAGTAGTTTGTAAGTTTAGGGACTGATGACCCTGTAGTTAAGTCTCATAAGCTGTACAAACATTTGAACGTTTTTTTTTGACATCATGAAAAACAACAAAGCACCTGGAAATACTCAAACAACAAGTTTCTTGACAACCTAACTGAAATTATACCAAATTTTTTGGTGTACTGAAGAGATTCCTAAAGAATAGAAGACAGCGTTGATCCATCCACTCCATAAATCTGGTGATAAAACTTCTACCAGTTACGTACAAAATCATATCAAAAGCACTACTAGCGGGGCAGAACAACAACTCGACTCACAAACTGGGGAATATCTATGTGGTTTTAGAAAGAGTAGATCATGTGCAGAACAGATTCTCAACTTAAGCCGGCCGCAGTGGCCGAGCGGTCTGCGGCGCGCCAGTCACAGTCTGCACGGCCGCTATGGTCAGGGGTTCGAATCCTCCCTCGGGCATGGATGTTTGTGTCGTCTTTAGTTAAAGACAGTAATAATGTATCTGAAAAGAAGATAGAAAAACTGTGTAATCTTGTATGTTGACTTCAGGAAAGCCTATGACTCGTTCGATAGGAAGTCACTGTAGAAATACTGAATGAACTAACTGAGGTTAGGCAGTAAAACCACACCTCTAATTAAAAAAACTTTAACAAACACTAACTCTAAAGTGAAATTCAGAGGTGAAATACCCAAAAGTTTTGAGATTAAAACCGGAGTGAAGCAGGGAGGCGGTCTCTCCCCACTTCTCTTTAATTGTGTCCTGGAAAAAGTTATAAGGGAATGGAGAGTGTCATTAAGAGAAAGCCAAATCAATGAGGGAGTTAGATTAGGTTACAAAAGGGACCACTTAAAAATAGACTGTTTAGCATTTGCAGATGACTTAACTATTTTTTGGGATCCAATAGAAACAACCATGAGACAAATTGAATTGCTCAAAAAACAAGCTACAAAAGCAGGCTTACAAATCTCCTTTGAGAAAACCAAATTTATGACAAATATTAACACAGCTCCAATGATAATGGTAACTAAATATGGAAAAATTGAGAGGTATCTAGGAGAAGTAATTGAGCCAGATATTTCAGAGAAAGAAGCCATTAAAGCAAGAGTTAGTAAGATGAAAAAAGCATACTAAGGACGTGTTGTTGTTGTTGTGGTCTTCAGTCCGCAGACTGGTTTGATGCAGTTCTCCACGCTACCCTGTCCTGTGCCAGTTTCTTCATCTGAGAATGCGTTCGGCAACCTACATCCTTTTGAATCTGCTTACTATATTCATAAGAAGTCGATATCCATCAATGCTAAACTGGATCTCTACTCCACAGTAATTCGGCCAGAAGCACTCTATGCAACAGAATGTTTGACTCTGAACTAAAAGGCACTGCAAATTACTGAAAGAAATATGTTAAGTAAAATCTTGGGGCCAGTTAAAGTGCAGACACAATACAGAATGCGTCATATTAGTGAAATCTATACACGTATTGAAAAAAATCACTGATGTAATTAGCACAAGAAGAATAGCTTTTTACGCTTACATACAAAGGATGGATCCCAACAGACTGACTAAAAGACTGTTCTGTTGCTTCAGTAACTTAAAAATGGATAATACATGGTGCAGAGAAGTTGGAAAGGACATGGACGAGCCCCAAATTAGCCAACAAGATGTTGGCTAAAGGAAATTAAAGGATGCCAAATATTTCCAGGAAAAACCGAAGAAAAAGACTGGAGCCAAGTGGACCGAAGAAAGAAGAGAAAAACATCGGAAAATGATGAGAGAAAGGAGAAACAGTTGAAATCATAGTAGTCCATAGCGACTCATACGTAAAAGAAAAAGAAATATCCGTGCAATGCCGGGTTTTTAGCTAGTATATACATATTCTTTATTGTTTGTTTGTGATGAAATTGTTCTTTATACCATTGAATCACTGGAGTTCGGCTGTTTTTAGATTAATTTCCCGATTATGTATCTCTCTCGATATTTTACCAATACCTAGGAGCGCTAGTGTCGTTGCAACTGTCAGTTGGTAACAACTTTACAGCAGTTTTTGAATGTCGCGACTGTGTACAGGGTGTCCAGAAAAGGACTCCCTGATTTCAAAATTAAATATATCGAAAACAAAGATCGATAGAGGAATGCAGTAAACGGTATGTTTATTGTGAAAGCTGTAAGAAGTTAACACAGCAGTTTGAAATATTAGTTACGAAAGATGCTAACAGATGGCACTGTAATAGCCATACGTAATGCCTAGTAGAAATAGTGATCCGAAGCCCAGAGCGATCAGTTACATTATTGAAACGTTAAAGGAGGTTAGCGTACCGAAGGAAGGGATTAAAACCATGTACTCCATTGAACAACGCATTTTTCTGTTGCTAGAGTACCACAGGTTAGAAGAGAGTCTTACGGCAACAAGGCGAAGTTTACAAGCACGATTTAATGTTCCAAAAGGATCGGATGCGAAAACCATTCGTACGCTCATCGCAAAATTTCAACGAACAGGCAGCGTAACTGATGATCTAGTGGGGCATGTTGGCCGGAAGCAAACCGCAATTACTCCTGAAAATATCGCCACAGTTTCTGGAGTTATTCAGGAAATTCAATGTCATTCGTCAGTAGAATTGCGTCTGAGACTTCTTTGAAGCGTTCCAGCACGCAGAAAATACTGAGAAAGAGCCTACACACGTTTCCATTCAAAATTCAAACGCATCAGGCCCTACCCGTACGAGCTGTGCAACAAAGGGTTGCCTTTGCTAATCAGACGCTGACAATGATTGATAGTGAAGGATTTGATGTTGGCTGCATCTGGTTTACAGATGAAGCACACTTCCACCTGAATGGATACGTGAATAAGCAGAACTGGCGATTTTGGGGGTCCGTAAAGTTATATTGGTGTGAAGCGAAACCCCTGTATTCTCCTAAAGTTACCGTGTGGGCTACAGTATGCAGCAGAGGTATTATTGGCCTTTTTTCATTCGAGAAACGGTCACTGGTGCACGTTACGTTGCAATTTTGGAACAATTTGTCGCCACACGGCAAGCGTTAGAGGATCGACCGGGTACTGAATGGTTTATGCAAGATGGAGTCCGACCACATCGGACCGAACAAGTGTTTCGCTTTCTTGAGGAATACTTCGGGAATCGAGTCATTGCTTTGGAATATTCCAAATTTACTGGTGCAGGCATGGATTGGACTCCGTATTCGACGGATTTGACTCCCTGTGAATTTTTTATTCTTTTTGTGGGGCACAGTGAAAGACATGGTCTACCCGAAGCATCCCACCACGCTGGACGAGCTTGAATCGGCGATTTCTGTGGCATGTGAATCCATTTCGGTTGAGACACTACAAAATGTGATGGCAAATTTCATTCTTCATTTGCGCCACCTCTATAGTGACAATGGTGAACATTTTGAAAACATTGTGATGTGATTGTTTGCAAAGAGTGTTTTCATACGATTATTTCACTTATGCTGATATGAGCTGTACAGCGTACAGCGCCATCTGTTAGTAGCTTTTGTAACTATTATTTCAAACTGCTGTATAAACTTCTTACAGCTTTCACAATAAACATACCGTTTACTGCATTCCTCTATCGATCTTTGTTTTCCAGATATTTAATCATGAAATAAGGGAGTCCTTTTTTGAACACCCTGTATGTTGGACTGTGATAATACTGACGAATATCGCGGTATCTACGAGCATAACGTCCGCCTTTGGAACTGGCCGCTGATCGCAGTGGCCACTCACGGGATCGTGGGACCTCGGGCAAGCTGTGGCGTGTCGGCTGGCCCATGAGAGTTGACCTCGGCAGCGCGCTGTTTCCGGGGCCGTGCAGCGCTGCGATCTGGCGCCACGGCACGCATGTTGCACGTGTGGACACTGCCGACTGCACCGTCACACCAGTCCTGGTATTCCGTTATCTAAAAATGTTCAAATGTTTGTATAGTCTATGGGACTTAACTACGGGGTTATCAGTCCCTAAACTTACAAACTACTTATGAACTACCTACAACTAAGGACGGCACAAATATCCATGCCCGAGGGGGTTTCGAACCCCCGACCGTAGTGGCCGTGCAGACCGTGACTGGAGCGTCTCAGTCCCCTCGGCCACCGCGGCCGGCTTCCATTATCTGCAGAACCCGTTGTAACGTGGGGTTAGTTAAAATGGAATACCGTCTTTGTATATTTGTATGTTCTAAACATTCATTGCTGTGGTTTTCACTCCGCAGACTGGTTTGATGCAATTTTCCACGCTACCCTGTCCTGTGCAAGTCTCTTCATCTGTGAATAAGTTCGGCAACCTACATCCTTTTTAATCTTCTTACTGTATTCTTCCCTCGGTCTCCCTCTACGATTCTTACCCCACACTCTTCCCTCTAATGCTAAGTTGACAATTCCTTATGTCTAAGAATGAGTCCCACCAATCTATCCCTTCCCTTAGTCAGGATATGCCAGAAACTCCGTTTCTCCCCAATTCGTTTAAGCACCTCCTCATTAGTTACGTGATCTACCCATCGAATTTTCATCAGTTGTCTGTAGCACCACATTTCAAAAGCTTCTATCATCTTTTTATCTGAACTCCTTATCGTCCATGTATCACTCCCGTATAATGTTACACTCCAGACAAATGCTTTCAGAAAGGACTTCCTAACATTTAAATTAATATTGGATGTCAACAAAATTCGCTTCTTCAGAAACGCTTTTCTTCCCATAGCCATTCTACATTTTATATCTTCTTTACTTCGACCATCAGAAGTTATCTTGCTACTCAAATAACAAAATTCATCTACTAATTTTGTTGTTTCACTACCTAATCTAATTCCTTCAGCATCATCTGATTTTATGACGCTACGTTCCGTTATCATTGTTTTACTCTTGCTGATTTTCATCTTATACCCTCTTTTCAAGACACTGTCCATTCCATTTAATTGCTTTTCCAGGTCCTTTGCGGTCTCTGACAAAATTACTATGTCATCAGCAAATCGCAAAGTTTTTATTTCTTTTCCCTGCACTTTAATGCCCTCTCCAAATTTCTCCTTGCATTTCTTCACTGCTTGCTCAATGTACAGATTGAACAACATTGGGGAAAGGCTACAACCCTGTCTTATTCCCTTCCCAAACTCTGCGCCCCTTTCATGCTCTTCGACTCTAATAACTGCTGTTTGGGTTTTGTATAAGTTGAATATAACTCTTCGCTCACTGTATTTTACCCTTGATATCTTCAGAATTTGAAAGAGTTTATTCCAGTCTACATTGTCAAAAGAATTCTACAAATCTAGAAATGCTAAAAACGTAGGTTTGCCGTTCCTTGGCCTATCTTCTAAGATAAGTCGTAATGTGAATGTTGTCTCCAGTGTTCCTACATTTCTCCTAAATCCAAACTGATATTCTACGAGGTCGAATTCCACAAGTTTTTCCATTCGTCTGTAAATAATTCGTGTTAGTATGACTTATTAAACTAATAGTTCTGTAATTTTCACATTTGTTTGCACTTGCATTTGGAATTGGAATTACCTATATTCTTCTTGAAGTCGCAGGCTACTTCCCCTGTCTCATACATCTTGCATACCAGGTGGAACAATTTCTTCGTAACTGGCTCTCCTAACGATATCAGCATTTGAGACGTAATATAATCTATTCCAGGAGCTTTGTTTCGACTCAAATATTTCAGCGCTCTATCAAATTCTTCTCGCAGTACCGTATCTCCTCTTCCGCCAATTCGTCTTCCATTTCTAGATTACTACCTTGAAGTTTATTTCCTTTGTACAGGTCCTCTATATATTCCTTCCACATTTCAGCTATCGTAATAGATGTTAATGTTTATTGTAAGTCTTCGCTAAACTTTCGGATCATCAATCAATTGTTTGGCTCTTTTACGTGACTCTCCATTATTTCCATACACGTTGAATGTGGCAGTTTTGTTCTCATGAGAAAATCTTACCGTACCTAGAGAATGCTTTTATCATTGCGCTGCTACGTGATGGTTAAATGAAGTTTGACCAGAGTCTAACAAAGAGTCGCGAAACATCGGGTCGTATAAGCACATCGCGATGCGATCGTTTAGTGGATGTGATTTGTAGTGAAGCAGCACATTCAAATTACCGTCTTATTTGGGATCTTTTGTGGCGCTATTAATTGTAGAAGCTGTCAAAAATACGAGTGTAAGTCAATTATTATCCGCAAGTAAGTTGTAAAATTTATTGTAAGCAAATAGGAAACATACATTTTTTCGACATAGTCTCCGTGCGTTTCAACGCACTTGGTCCATCGTTGTACACGTTTCCTGATGCCCTCATAAAAGAAGGTTTCGGTACATCTACATAGATACTCTGTAAATCACATTTAAATGCCTGGCAGAGGGTTCATTAACCACTTTCATAACCTTTCTCTACCGTTTCATTCTCTAATAGCGCGCGGGAAGAAAGACTACCTAAATCGTTCCGTTTTCGATCTAATTTCTCTTATGTTATTGGAATGGTCATGTCTCCCTATGTAGGTGGGTGCTAGCAAAATATGTTCACATTCAGAAGTAAAAGTCGGTGAATGAAACGTCGCAAACAGATCACGCCGCAATGAATAACGTCTTTCTTTCAATGATTTCCATCTCAAATCGTGCAACAATTCCGTGACGCTTTCCCCTCTGTAACGTGATAAAACAAAACGAGCTGCCCTTCTCTGAAGCTTCCCAATGTCTTCCGTCAGTCCCACCTGGTGAGGGCCCCACAAGGGGCAACAGTACTCCAGGAGAGGACGCACAAGTGTGATGTAGGCAGTCTCTTTGGTGGAGCTGGTGCATCTTCGAAGCGTTCTGCCAATGAAATGTAATCTTTGGTTCGCCGTCTCCACAATATTTTCTGTGTGTTCTCTCCAGTCTAAGTTGTTCGTAATTGCAACTCCTAGGTATTTGGTAGAATTTACGACCTTATGGTTAGACTGATTTATCGTGTAATTGAAGTTCAGCTGATTTCTTTTAGTGGTCATGTGTATTACTTCACGCTTTTCATTATTTAGTGTTAATTGCCAGTTTTCGCACCATGTAGAAATTTTGTCTAAATCACTTTGCAGTTGCTTTTGATCCTCTGTTGACTTCACTAACCGATAAACGACAGCTTCATCCGCGAACAGTCTAAGGGAGCTATTCAGATTGTCTTCTAAATCGTTTATAAACACAAGGAAGAGTAGGGGACCTATAACGCTTCCCTGGGGAACGCCAGATATCACTTCTTTTTACTCGATGACTTACCGCCAATTACTACGAACTGTGTCCTTTCTAATAGGAAATCGTGAATCCAATCGCACAATTGGGGCGATATTCCCTAAGCACGCAATTTCATTAGAAGCCGCTTGTGAGGTACAGTGTCAAAAGCCTTCCGGAAATCCAGAAATATGGAATCGATTTGAGATCCCTTGTCAATGGCACTTATCACTTCATATGAATAAAGGGCAAGCTGTGTTTCGCAAGAGCGATACTTTCTGAAATCGTGTTGATTATTTGTTAATACATCGCTCTCTTCGAGGTAGTTCTTAATGTACGAACAAAGTATATGTTCCAAAATCTTACTGCAAATCGACGCCAATGAGATTGGCCTGTAATTTTGGGGATCACTCCTATTGCCTTTCTTGAATATTGAAGTGACTTGAGCAACTTTCCAGTCTTTGGGTACGGATCTTTCGCTGAGTGATCGGTTGTATATGATACTTAAGTATGGAGCTATTGCATCAGCATACTCTGATAGGAATCTAGTTGGTATACAATCTGACATGGAAGATTTGTTTTTGTTTAGTGATTTAAGTTGTTTTACTACTCCAGGAACGTCTACATCTAAATTTCACATGCTAGGAAATGTTCTTGGTTCGAATTCTGGAATGTTCACTTCATGTTCTTTGGTGAAAGAATTTCGGAAATCTGTGGTTTACAATTCAGCTTTAGAAGTACTGTTATCGGTAGTATTACCTTTGCTATTGCGTAGTGAAGGTATTGTTTGTGTTTCACCGCTAGTGTACTTCACGGTTGACCAGAATTTCTTTGGATTTTCTGCAAGATTACGAGACAGGAGTTTGTTGTGGAAACTATTATAAGCTTCTCGCATTGAAGTTCGCGTTGGGTTGCGAGTTTCTGTAAAACATTGCCAGTCTTGTGGATTCTGTGTCTTTTTAAAATTTGCATGCGTTTTTCTTTGCTTTTGTAAGAGTGATCTGACGTGTTTTGTGTACCACGGAGGGTCAGCCCCCTCTTTTATTAATTTATTTGGTATAAATCTCTCGGCTCGATTGCAAGTGATATTATGTCTTTGAAAGTAAGTCACAACTGATCTACACTCCCATTTTCAGTTTTGAAAGACTGGAGACTATCACTCAGGAAAGCATGAAGCGAATTTTTATCTGCTCTATTGAATAGATATATTTTTCGTTTATTTTGGGTGCATTTGGGAATTTCGATATTCAGTCTCGCTACTACAACTCGATGTTCGCTAATCCTTGTATGAGCTGCGAGCCACGAATGCACCGCTTCTTTCACTGCTTCGTCCGAGGCAAATCGACCGCCCCTTAATGCCTGTTTGAGTGGACCAAACAAGTGATAGAAGAGGTAAGATCGGGACTGTATGGAGGATGACCAGGTACTTCAAAATCGAGTTTCTGGAGCGTTTCAGCAGTGTGGGCAGCAGTTTCGGGACGGACATTGCCGTGCAACAACACAACACATTTTGACAGCAATCCTAGGCGTTTACTTCGAATTGCAGGCCTTAGCCTGGGAGTAAGCATCTCACTGTAACGTACACTGTTTATTGTTGTGTGCCTTTCCCCGTAATGATCCAATACTGGACATTGTGCGTTCCAAAACACCGTAAGCATCAGATTTCCTGCGAACAGTTGGATCTTTAACTTTTTCTTGCACGGCGAATTTGGATGCTTCCATTCTATACTCTGCCTTTATTTTCTGGCTTCGTTACCATACCGATACATGTGGCTATTTTTTTTTTTGTTCAAGCGCGTTTGTTTATGCAACTGTGTGAGATTTTGAAATGTTTGTAGAGCTTATGGGACTTAACTACGAAGTCATCAGTCCCTAAACTTACAAACTACTTATGAACTAGCTAGTACTAAGGAAGGCACAAATATCCATGCCCGAGGGGGATTCGAACCCCCGACCGTAGTGGCCGTGCAGACTGTGACTGACGCGCCGCAGAACGCTCGGCCACCGCGGCCGGCCAACTGTGTGAGATGTTTTGGGACCCATCTTGCAAAAACTTTATGAAACCCAAGTATGTTGTGGATGATCTCGTAGGCAGAACAATGACTAATTTTCAGACGATGTGCCACTTCGCCAGTAGTTAATCGTCAGTCTAAGGCAATCATTTCACGTGAACGCTCAATGGTTTCTCCATTTGTGGCGGTAAACAGTCGTCCGGTTCCTTCATCGTGCGTAACACTTGTGCAACCATTTCGGAATTTTTCAGTCCAATTCCTAGACACTACGTTGTGTCAAATCACTGTTCCGGTACTGTACCGAAAGTCTTCGATGTATTTAGGCCCCTGGTACGCCTTCCGACCACAAGAAACGGATCACAGAATGTTGCTCTTCTTTGGTGCAAATAGACAGCTGAGGAGCCATGATTAACAGCACGGCAGCGATAACGAAACTAACCTAGCGGCTTGAAGATTGCAAAGATACAAAAACAAATAAACAAAGCATGCGTCATGAACGTAAAGCGACAATACTAGCAACATAAACAAAAATATAACTAAATTGTGGATAATAATTGACTTACCCTCGTATAATCCGGAAATATCTTTTTTCGATAATGAGAAATAAGATAATAATGTTACGAATAGCAAGTGATCATTTGTGATGGTTAGTTACACTCTTAGTCACGGAAGAAAATCTTTAGCAAGCGATTAAATTTGAAACTTCGAGTCTTAGCGAGAATCGCAAATGTTTAACCACTATTTCTTTATATTACTGCTGTATAAAATAATGCCTGAACGTTCCGACAGCAGGTAATGAACTATTCCAGTAGAGCGTGTTATGTTTCGCACTTCAATTTCACATAAATTATAGGCTTTCACACTGACATATTTTGGCTGTTACAAAATGTTCAAATGTTTGTTAAGCTTAAGGGACTTAACTGTGGGGTCATCAATCCCTAAACTTACAAACTACTTATGAACTATATTATACTAAAGACGACACAAACATCCATGCCCGAGGGGGGATTCGAACCCCCGACCGTAGCGGCCGTGCAGACTGTGACTGGCGCACCACAGACCGCTCAGCCACTGCGGCCGGCTTTGGCTGTTACCTACTAATCTGAAAAATAGAACGCATAGACACAATTGAATAATTGTTCGTGTACAAACTGTTGAGGAACTGTTAATATTAGCACATCATATTATTAAAGATATACAGTTTGACATCTGCCAAGTAAGTAAAAAAATCACGATAGGTACACGCAACGCATAGAAACAAGGACAAGGCGAAAAGGACGTTTAGATGTAGCGCCTAGACTCCAAGTCTGTATAAATCGTGTCTAGTTTTGAATATATTACAAGGTCAGAAATCCGCTAAAAACAATAAAGAGATTCGTGCAATTTTAAAGTACGCGACGAGCTCACTAATATAACTTTGTACTTGAGCACATCACGCTGCAATTCATTTCTGCTGTTAAAACTGTTGTGACATCGGTACTCGCCACAACGCCGCTGATCCACGTAAGTCGCCGCGCAAGTAAAAGCCGAACGCTAACTCGCGCCACAGTACTTCGACCGCCGGGGGCGCCTCCAGTCTCGTTACCTCTGTACCTGCTGTACGCGCCGGCCAATCGAAAGGCAGGGGCTCGCCAAGATATGCCGGCGCGCCACAGCTACGACAGTCTACGAGTCAGTACCACTCACAAAGGGACCACCAAGTATAGTACTAACGGATTATGATATGTCGCAGGTATGTTGTGAGGGAATTCCTCCAGACCATCAAGCTAAAAGTATTAGTTCCAATGGGCCTTGATTTCCACTAAAATCGTGATCAAATTCGCATCAAAGTCCCACACGTAATATGTGTATACATGTACATGGCAATTACCGCTCAGCGAGTCAGTGTGGTGTAATCGGCAAGGCGCTCGGCTCCCAAGTAGGTGACCCGGGTTTGATTCTTGATGGCAGAACTATTTTTACAAATTATATCTGGCGGTATGTTCGTGAGCAGATTTCGAATGCGAAGAAAACATTCGGCGTATTTTAAGGCGTTAGTGAGTTCAACTTTTGACTGCTCATCACACTCATCCATTTCTGAAGAAGTTTCGTGTGATGGGCCTACTTCTATCATAGCGCATTCTTTCTCCATATTGCACTCTTGTTGCATGCATGAACGACAAGCTGCGAATGACTGACTGACTGGCCGTAGCATAACAGTCCATTGGGACGCGTCGCGTGGGTACACACGGCATAGGAGGGGATTAAAACAGCACAGTCAGGAACTGTAAACATAGTTGCCCAAATATTATAGGTGTTAACAACAGACTGTTTACTGATTTCGAAATATGCTTTAATCGCCTTAAACGTGTGCTTCGAAATAATAAAATAAGTAACACATTCGTCGCGCATTACATAACATATTGAGCGAATGTTACATGTTATTATCCTGACCATTTACTCCAACGTTTCCATAAGAATGCTTATAAAAATATGTAACTATGCACAAAGAGTCATCGGACAGGCGTGAAAAATACTTGACCCACGTAGGACTTGAACCCAACTCGCCTGCATGGAAGCATCGCGTCTTGCTGATTACACTACGCTGACTCGCTAACCGGTAATTGACATGTACAAGTATACACATTACGTGTGGGAATTTGATGCGAATTTTATCACGATTTTCATGGAAATCAAGACCCATTGGAACAAATCCTTTTAGCTTGATGGTCTGGAGGAATTCCCTCACAACACACCTGAGACCAATCAAAATCCGTTGATACCATACTTAGTGTTCGCCTTGTCAGTACAGCAGTCAGTACGAAGCAGATCTACGAGAGCTACAGTTCCAGGATGTCCGTCTACAGCGAGCTAGCAGTCTACGTTAGCACAAGCCGGAACACTACTATTAACTGATGTAGAAGTGAAGCTTAAGGAATTATATCATCAGAACTGTAGCATCACAAGCACATAAAAGTTGGGTATACTTTTCATTGTAATAAAAGTATATGTGGACATTCACTTCTTTCAGTTGCAGACCTTGTCCACATCCTTCCCAGCCGCGGCTCATCTCGTTCTACTGCCCCATCACGGATATATATATATATATATATATATATATATATATATATATATATATATATATATATATATAAACCTTTTTGGATGATGCGATTTTCGAGTCTGCTATTGTGAGCCGAATGTATGACACTGAAATGACATTTTGCTATTATAGATTGTCATTAACCGAAGTAATGATATTACTTTAACGACGTTTCCACATCTGTATTAGAACATTCACCACAACGTTTGGTGACTAGGAGATATGAAAGTAACAGTATTTAGAAAAACAACTTCTCAGTCTCCATCACGCCAGTCTTCTGTCACTCCCTACTGGTGGCTTGGAGTGCTACCATCGCTTCAGCTGCACTCCCCCCCCCCCTTCCACCAAGAAAGTTTCGCGACTGTCTGTTCGATAGTGTGGTTCGGCTGGCACTCAGCTGTCCGGAATCTTGTTTGGGCACCTTTAACACAAACTGGCGGAAACCTTTAGTTGTTTGTTTTAGTTTTTATGTCATGTACAAACTATGTAATAATCAAAATTCTGGATTTAAGTCAAAGTATTTCGTTACAGATTATAGAGATTTTTGATCCTTGAATTATTAGAAATCAGACACATATGAATTAAAAGGCATAAGTTGCATGAGTGCATTGAATTGAATAATTGAGGAAGATTGAAAATTTGTGCCGGATGGGGATTCGAACCCGTTTCTCCTCACTACTAGACTGTTCTACTGACCACTAAGCCAACCAGACACAGTGGCCAGCACAGCAGTATGAACTATTCTAGCACTTCTCCCGTCAGAAGCAATTTTTCATTTTATCCACACCAAAATGATATACGAGGAATGTCCACAAATTAAGTTCCGTTTGGTTATATAAAACAAACAGATACAGAAAAAAATTATTGTACAAAAATCTACAACTGTTAAACTACTTTTCTACATAGATTCAGAAATTTTGTAGGCACTTGTCATAACGGCCAAAGGTTTTTGTATGCCTTCTTCATACAATGTTGCCGCCTGTGTATTAAACCATGTGGTAACATGTTCTTTCGGCTCGTCATCATCGTAACTATCCGAGAAAGAAAACCATCGTCTTCTTCATTGTAGCGTGTCAAAAACTGAAATGCACTATCCATTATTTGTTTTTTTGTGTTGTTCAGTAAGAATTTTGGGTACACAACATGAGCTTAATTTTCTAAATTTCAGTTTTTCCGTACCAATTTCATGAATTACTGATCATGAGATTTCCGGAATTTCCATAGCAAGGGCACGAAGTGTAAACTTACGGTTGTGCTTAATCTTCTCTTCAGTTGTGTGAACCAGTTTGTCAGTAACCACAGACGGGCGTCCACTTCTTCATCGTGCACTTGATCAGGTCCTTCATTGAACAGTCTGACCCCTCTTCTAACCATTGAATCACTCAGCGATTTGAAAATGGCGTACAAGTCTTCTCCTTGAGTCAGAGTAAAGCCCGAGGCACCCTTGACGCAACACAGGCAGAGGAGAGGCAGAGGATAGGCGGCCAGCCGTGTGTAAACAGTGCTTTCAAAACTGCCGCGATGCTCTGAACTGCGATCGTTGCGCTGCCGCGGATAGATTTAGGTTTTCTGTGATTTCCCTAAATAACTTCAGGCAAGTGATGGGATGGTTCCTCTGAAAGGACGCGGCCGATTTCCTTCCTCACCCTCATCCAAATCTCAGCATGATCTTCGTCTCTAATGACCACGATGTCGACTGAACTTTAAAACCTACTCTTCCTTCTTTCTTTTAAAATAAATTTCACTTAAATTTACCTGTATTCAATAATTACGTGAATTCCACTGAAGAGTGAAACAGGCAAAACACTTTGATTTCATGTGCTATGTTAGCTAGCAGTGACGGATCTGGAACATCGGTTTGTAAGGGAGAGCGTCTACGTCAATTGCTATAGGCCTATAACAGTTCCAGGTAAAAGGCCCGCCATATACAGATTATCTGCGGGAGGGGTACTAAACGAGTGAGTTTCGGTACTGTGTCGTTAATTTTTACAGACTGATACGTAGTGATTCGGCTGTTATTTTTTCCTACCGTATCACTACAGGACGAAGCAAGTTTCCCTTCACCAATAAAATAACGGTTTAGAGATTGTTTACGAGTTGAGATAAAACAAGAAGAACATTCGACTTTAATGACCCCTACAGTTGTTAGGAACCGAGCGCTAGGTCGTACGTTCGGAAATGTGGCAGGAAATGGGTTGTTCTCAAATGTTCAAATGTTTGAATAGTCTATGGGACTTAACTACGGGGTCATCAGTCCCTAAACTTACAAACTACTTATGAACTAACTAAGACTAAGGACGGCACAAATATCCATGCCCGAGGGGGGATTCGAACCCCCGACAGTAGTGGCCGTGCAGACCTTGACTGGAGCGCCTCAGTCCCCTCAGCCACCGCGGCCGGCTGGGGAATATGCTGGCCATTATAATCTTGTGATGTCGTTATCATGAAAGAACGCATTCACAAGATGTTCGCGATGAACGCGAGAATTGTCGTCCATTAAGAAGAATCTCTCACCGAAATGCTACCGATACGGTTGTACTGTACGTCAGAGGACCTAGCCGTTTGATTGCCTTCCACGATCACCAGTGGCTTATGGTGGCTCAGCATATTGCCACCCCACAACGGGAAAGAACCACCACGTTGGTGCACTCGAGACGTTTGGGCTCTCCAGGCAAGTCTCGTCAGTGCAGACTGTTTCGTACAGTTTTAGTCGAAACACAACATCATTATTCAGCCTCTTAGGGTTCTTTCACTATAAGCAGTTGCTATCAGCTTCTGAGGTAGCCTCAGAACGAAACGTGTCTTTGACTGTTCCTGTATCTTTGTACTACATCCACGTCCGAACAACATCGGTTTAGCTGACACTGAGACGCCTGGAAAATTTCCTTGATGAGAGTCCCTCCTGACACAAAATAACAATGAATTACGATCAAACTTCGTTAATTGATTGATAAACAGTGCTATTAGGATGCTGTGTAAAATTATAGAGCCACAGATAGTGATGTGGTCATGCGTTTATTGGCGCGTTTCGATAAAAATCATCTTCAGAATCTGTAAAGTTACAAACATCAGTAAGCCTGGTGTCACAAAAAGAGAACTGCATGGACAAAAGAGATCCCAAAGTACATTACAAACACAAATACCTTAAGTACATACCGTGGAAGGAGGTTTACAGTATGGCGGGCGTTCGTAGCCGTCTGTTCGAGCTGTAAAGTATTTTTTATTTTATTTAATTTATTTATTGCGAAATGGCCAGCCCTTTAAAGCTTCCTCTCTGACGGTGAATGGCGGGTCAACAGGAGCGCATCCCTTCCTGAACGGAATGCCTGAGACGCGGCTGCCTTGGTGTTCTGCCACCGCCGAGCCGCGCCTTGCCAGCTGTGTGTTAATAGCTCACGCCGTCGCGCCAATGCCGACCGTCCCACGACTGCTGTCCATTTCCTAATGATTGACCCTCGCTTCCAGTTCCTCTTCCGATTCCATCAACAGCCATCATCATTGTCTTGTACCTATCCTAAACAGTTTTGTTATTTTTTTAATATGATTAATAAGTAATTTGTTATTTTAGTGGGAAAGGAGGCTGCGTACTAAAAAGGTCCTAAGACTGCGTCGTTCACCTTTTTTCTTTATTTTTTTGTGTATTTACCAATTAACTCCGACGACTTAACTAAGGACAGTTCTATAAATATCTACTGTTGCTCGAGAATAGATGACTCTCAATATTTTCCCAATGCGTTCGACAAATATATTTTTCCGAAGCTGAATATAAGTTCGGATTTTAAGGCTTCAGTGTACCGTCATGAGTATGTAGAAGCTACACAAAAGTAAGTACACAGTACCACGCTGATTAAATATATCTTGAGAACTCACGTCTCCTCTGAGTTACCTTAATACGATAGGATTTCAGTCTGACTCAATTTACACAAGGAAATATCTGACAGCTAATTTGTCCCTTTTGTCCACGCGACACACAGATAAACCCAAAGACATATTTATAACAGAAGGGTTACAATAAAACGTAAAACAAGCACAGTATACAAAATAGTATAATTGCTGCTGTAATCACAATAAAGATCATTTAAAATTTACTTGCGAATGCAGATTTGTAGGTGAGTTTTCCAGTATAGTTTCATAAGGTATATACAACAAATAAATGAATGCAATGAGTGTGCTGACGCTTGAAGTAAAGCATAAGAACGAAGTCTCAGACATAGTGTCATAAGAACTGACGTGTTAATTCGATGCGGATTACTGCTTGAGAGGGAATAACTCTGCAATGTGAACTATAACTGGAAGTAAACGGCAAGAAAAAAGTACTAGTACTGAAACAGTTTTGTTTTTGTTCGGGACCGAAATAGCAGTGGCGACGGATTGTTTACGGCGGGACTCAGTGATACAACCGCACTTTCTTCCTACCTCGTGATGACCGCTGCGTAGTCTTTGGAGTCGACGCTCAGTTGTCTGGTCTGCTGCAAGACGGAGGATGCATTCTCGTCCTTCAGCTAATTAATTAATAAAGTACAAATTAATTTTTAAGATTGTTCCTTTCGCGTCACCTTGTGTTGGAACACGCTGAATAAATCTGGAACTATTTCCCACTAGATATTGGATGGTATGGCTGGATAAGCCGTTTCAGTGTTGTATACTCAATTATACGTTAAACAATGACGATTACATGGTCACGCGTTCAAATAGCAAGTCGTTTGTTTCTATTATGTTAATTTACACACAAGGAATGTAAGCTTTGGCCATTTTACGGATCCATTTAACTGTAGTAACCTCAAAAACAATAACTGTCCGTCTCCGCTATCAACGAAGTCCATAAAAAAAGTAAAATTCACAATCACTTTTCTGCGAATAATAACAAAGATCACAGATCATTTCGTTTCTTTTGATGATGCAGCTCCTGTTTGCAGACTGCTCACTCGAGCATTAGCCTCTGCTTGGTCCAAACACATGCCTTTCGACATCTTTATTATTCATTTGTTACTCTCCTCCCGCAATTTTTTTTACAGAGATGATATTTCCTAAAGGATCAAAATTTCAAAATGCACAGCAGATCAATATAAATTGTCACGACAATACAATATTTAAAATGTACAAATTTTTTCACATTTACATTTTACAATAATAAATAAATTTATGTAAAAGTTTTTTAAGTCTAGAAAAAAACAAATTTACGTAAAATTCCAGCCAGATTAAAATGTCACGAGGCTGTTGATAGTTACCAAAGATGATCAAAATGTCCATTATAATACTTGGAATATTTTGAGTGATTCTTCCGTCGGTTCTTAGTGGAACATTATCATACTGATTTAAAAATCACAATTTTGAGTAAGTTCCACAAGTATATTTTAATTCGTGAACCGGTTTTCGGCTTATAAGGCCATCTTCGGGCTTTACTGTAAAGTCTGAAGATGGCCTTATAAGCCGAAAACCGGTTCAAGAATTAAAATATACTTGTGGAACATACTCAAAATTTTGAATTTTAATGCAATATGTGAAACAGTTTACATGGTAAAGTATTTTTGGGGTATTTTTAGGGAAGTGTCATCCTACACATTCCAGATTAATTTTCCTTTCCACGGCTTTAAGGTACAACAGTTTTCAACTTATTGGCGGAATTTTCTTGCTTCCAGTTAGTCGCTTCGTGGTAATATTGCCAAGTGTACATTGTTTCAAAACGCCCTATGCTCTTTGACCAAGATACTGAATTCTGCTTGCTAACTTTCACAGGTGTTTTATAAATATACTGACAAAACATTAAGGTGACAGTGTTTACTTTGTGTGGTAGGTGCACTTAGCTATTCTGAAGCTGTATAAGGGACTAGTGTTTTTCTTCCAATTGTCGCCTAGAGTACATCATGGTTTCTTGTCAAATAAGTAACAAATGTTCTTAATTCATTATTTTTGTACCCATATGGGACAGTATATACACTACTGGCCATTAAAATTGCTAGATCAAGAAGAAATGCAGATAATAAACGAGTATTCATGGGACAAATTATACTATACTAGAATTGACAGGTGTTTACATTTTCACGCAATTTGGGAGCATAGATCCTGAGATGTCATTACACAGAACAACCACCTCTGGCCGTAATAACGGCCTTGATACGCCTGAGCATTGAGAGCTTGGATGGCGTGTAGAGGTACCATGCAGCTTCAACATGATACCACAGTTCATCAAGAGTAGAGTGTGGAGTATTGTGACGAGCCAGTTGCTCGGCCACTATTGACCAGACGTTTTCAGTTGGCGAGAGATCTGGAGAATGTGCTGGCCAGAGAACCAGTCGAACATTTTCCGTATCCAGAAAGGCCCGTACAGGACCTGCAACATGCGGTCCTTGTATTATCCTGCTGAAATGTAGGGTTTCGCAAGGATCGAATGAAGGGTAGAGCCCTGGGTCGTAACACATCTGAAATGTAACGGCCACTGTTCAAAGTGCCGTCGATAGGTGACCGAGACGTGTACCAATGGCATCCCATACCATCACACCGGGTGATATGCCAGTATGGCGATGACGAATTCACGCATTCAATGTGCGTTCACCGCCAAACACGGATGCGGCCATCGTGATGCTGTAAACAGAACCTGGATTAATCCGAAAAAATGACGTTTTGCTATTCGTGAACCCAGGTTCGTCGTTGCGTACACCATCGCAGCCGTTCCTGTCTGTGATGCAGCGTCAAGGGTAACCGCAGCCATGGTCTCCGAGCTGATAGTTCATGCTGCTGAAAACTTCGTCGAACTGTTCGTGCAGATGGTTGTTGCCTTGCAAACGTCTCCATCTGTTGACTCAGGAATCGAGACGTGGCTGCGCGATCCGTTACAGCCATGTGGATAAGATACCTGTCATCTCGACTACTAGTGATATGAGGCCATTGGCATCCAGCACGGAGTTCTGTATTGTCCTCCTGAACCCACCGATTCCATATTCTGCTAACAGTCATTGGATCGCGACCAACGCGAGCAGCAATGTCGCGATACAATAAACCGCAATCGCGATAGGCTACAATCCGACCTTTTTTCAAAGTCGGAACCGTGATGGTACGCATTTCTCCTCCTTACAAGAGGCATCAAAACAACATTTCACCAGGCAACGCCGGTCAACTGCTGTTTGTGTATGAGAAATCGGTTCTTCATGTCAGCATGTTGTAGATGCCACCACGGGCGCCAACCTTGTGTGAATGCTCTGAAATTGAATATCACAGCATCTTCTTCCTGTCGGTTAAATTTCGCGTCTGTTGCACGTCATCTTAGTGGTGTTGCAATTTTAATGGCCAGGAGTGTATGATAGAAATTGTTGCTATTAACTTGCATGAAAGCAATTATTTTCTAACAACGCATGAGCAAGATCCACAGTCACAAATTCACCAAAAAAGCAGAGAAAACTTCGCTTAATTTCTTTCTGAGAGGTAGTTTTTGTCCTTCCCAATTTGACATCGAAGTGTACACCAGATGTAGTTTGAACTCAAAGAAATAGGATAGACAGCAATTAAATGAACACCAAATTCCTACATTGGCGATCCTACACGGAAGCTCCGAGTTTGGCGCGGCGATTGTGTGTTTTCGACCTGAAAAATTCTTGCAATAGTTGCCACAACGAAACTCTGTCTCGAATTTTTGCAAATCCAAAGATATTATGGTCGTACGTATGATACAATAGAGGCAAGACACAAACAATTCTTTCACTACGCAATAGTAATGATATAGCAAAGCTGCTCAGCAGAGTTTATAAAAATGAAATTTAGATATCAAAAACCACATTTCAGTCCCTTTTTTGCTCATGAAAACAAATTGACAAGTTGTGTGATAGTAGCCTAGACATTCTGAATATGTGGTCCAGTTTGCAGCATACACCAGTACCCCTGATACCCGGTAACACTTCCTCTTGCACTTAAGCATACCTTTACTCGTCGTGGCATACTGTCCAATACATCATCAAGGGACTAATGGTCCAAATTGTTCCACTTTTCAACAGCGATTCGCCGCAAGAATCTCAGATTGATTGGCGGATCTTCCTCTCCAAAAACAGTGTTTTCCAATGTATCGTAGGCATGTCCGATAGAGTTTATATCTGGAGAACATGCTGGTCATTCTAATCATGCGTTGTCGTTATCATAAAGGAAAGCATTCGCAAGATGTGCACAATGAGCGCGAGAATTTTCCCCCATTAAGGCGAATCCCTCACCGAAATACTCCCGATTTGGTAGCACAACACATGATATTGTCCCTGTACCGTATAGTCGTTTGATTGCCTTCTACGACCACCAGTGGCTTACGAGGCTTCCACATAATACCACCCGAAAAGATAAGGGAAACATCACCTTGCTGCACTCGCTGGACGGTGGGTCTAAGCAACGCTGACCAGAAAACGAGGCCTCACAACTGGCCTTGCCTACGTTACACCTAGAGGCCTTGGCGCCAGTTGACTGGCTGGCCGCTGGGGCACGCCCATCGCTTTGTAGCGGCCAGCCAGTCAGCTAGCTTTCTCGGCCTCTACGTGTGACGTAGCCACGGCCAGTTGTGAGGCCTCGTTTTCTGGGTGGTGTTGGTCTAAGACATCCAGGCTGCCTCCAAAAACGTCTCAGACGATTTTTGGATTGGAGGAAGACGCGAGTCTTCATCTGTGAATAACACTTGATGCCAATTCTGATGAGCATAGGCGGGTTTAGCTGCCGATGATAAGTCTCTACCGCCTCCCCCTGCCCCCCTAGAAAGGCGTCCTGGATCCGCCCCTGCTGATGAGTCAATTCAGCGTGCTGTTGCGTCTATTTGTACCGCGCAGTATGGTCCCTAGATGTCAAAGCTGGACTTCGGCATAGACGTCCGATATGAAGTTGCATGTAACGCAGCTTATTAGGTACAGTTTGTGTCAAAACACGACGTCTCGTAACTGCACGAAAATTATTATTCTGCTTGGTGGCGTTCCTCTTAGGGTATCTCCGAGCTGAAATCCGTAAGTAGCGGTCATCAGCTACTGTGGTAGCCTTTTCGCAGGAAGAGTGAATACAGATAAGATAAAACTTGGGAATTTTCAAATTTTATTTTCTTTGGAATCGCAGAAATACACTCAAGACAAGGCCCTTTTACCAATTCGGTTGCACTGGCAATGGTCGTGCGTGGTTGTTTACAATTTTGTGCGGGTTGAGTGTCGTCTATGGACAATCTAAGGAAGGGTGTTTTTGATGCAATATACACATACAACGTCAATGTTTAGGAGACCGTGGAACCAAGGTGTTGTAATACTGTTTTTGGTGTGTGTATTATGACGATAAAGGGGACACGGCCACTACGGTCGGGGTTCGAATCCCCCCTCGGGCATGGATATTTGTGCCGTGCTTAGTATTAGCTAGTTCTTAAGTAGTTTGTAAGTTTAGGGACTGATGACCCCGTAGTTAAGTCTCATAAGCTCGACAAACATTTGAACATTTTTCTTTGATAAAGGGGCGAGTTGCAGTGGGAATTATTACAACAACGGTGCTTACCGTTAAGTTTGAAATTTCGATCGCAGACTTTGCGAAAGTATATTGACGACTGCCTCCTATTTAGGAAAAAATGACCATCACCATAAAATTTGAGAAATGAGAGCTCGAACGGAGAGATTTAGGTGTTATTTCTTTCCGCGTGCTATTCGAGAATAAAGTGGTAGATAAACAGTATTAAGGTGGTTCGCAAAATCCTCTGCGAGGCATTTAGATGTGGTTTGCATAGTACCCCGAGTAGATGTAGAACATCGCAGGGTGGAGCTGATGGTTTGTAATGTAGTGACGCCACGGGAAGTTGAAGGAAGAGACTGAAAAGGGTAACCGCGCCCGGTACACAGGTGTCTGAAATCCCGAAAAGCTGGCCAAAAGTCGAAAAATATTTTTTCTAGATACTTTTAGTGGTTGCAATAGTTGTAGTGGTACACGTAACACGTTTTATGGCCATAAATAATTAAGAATCATCTCTACCTAGCAGAGGAACTCATTCCGTTCGTGGGCATCGGGCCCAAGGCATTAATTAACCCGTCGCGCGTGGCGAGTGATACAAAATTCAAACGTGTGTTTAATGGATTTAGATTCTGCAAAATCAATTTTCCTCTAGATCGTGAGTACAATTTAAACTTGTAGCTCCAAATTATTACTAATGTGTATGAAATAATAAATCATTAATGAAAATAATGGTACATTTCTTCTTTATTTTCTGATAAGTCCCGTTAAAAAAAGAAAAAAATAATAAGTCAGAAGCCTTGCCGACCTCGCTTCTTAAACTGAATGAGAATTCTTGTTTAGACATTTCTTCATGACATACAAAAATATAAAATGTCGGTTATAATTTTTATGCGATGATTCGTATCCTCTTTGCAATTTTTCGTAATTTTTACGTTTTAAATATTGCTTATAGCAAATTTGTGAAGATAATTCTCCTATTAGCGGTAGTCTTCTATTTTCTACAGCACTCCTTTATAATTCCAAAGAAATTTTTATCGCAAGGAAGGAAACTTTCATGTTTGTGAAATCAGTATTAAACGAGAAAATAAGCATAGTCACTGACTTTCTTGAGACGGTGGTGCGAAAAAAATTGAAGCATCCATACCTTCAGCCGCAAAATCTGAAAGCTATCATACCTAGCTTGATATCGGAATTCAAGAAGAGGTGTCAAAAAGTATACAGGGACGAAGTCAAATACTTTCGATAAATTGACGAGTTCCTCTACGTTCCTGTGTCTATCGCAATTTAAAATGAAGGTTTGACAAATTACATTGAAAACACAATATTGGGCATCCTTCTACGGAATAAGTAACTAGCGAGCCCGGAAACCTCGAGTTCAGAGTTTCACTTGAATTTGATACGTATTTGAAAAAGAAATTGTGGCATACACCACTGTTATATCTCAGCTTCGAGCGATGCGCGCTACAGTTAGGGCTGCCGAATAACTCATCTCTGGCTGAACTACACTGTAGGCCGATTTCACGCGCGCGCTCGCCGATACTATCAGCGATTGGACATCCAGAACAACATAACAATTGGCAGTCTAGAAGAGATAGCGACCCCAAATGCCGGTCCCGCAAACTATAGAGCCGTATTGAACGCCACTGTGGCGTCTGCAAGCCGATTCTTATGTCGCTGTAATGCTCGATTCAACAACAAGGAAGCACTACGCTACGGTCTGCTGCCTGCTGTTTGCCGTTGACGTGTGTGCCCTGTACTTGGATTCTACCTGATATACGGAATTTCGACTTTATTATTTATTTGGTTTGGAACGTCAATGGACTGGTGACTTCTGCCGGAGTTTATTATCGTACTGGTACGGCTTGAACTTCAGTGTTGCTTAGTCCTCGTCGCCATGTTTTTTTGTCCTTCCCGGCCTATCTTCCAGGAAAAGATCTGTTCACGACGCGCGGGATGTGAGCACAGCTTAAATAGCTATATATATTAGTAATACAAGTGTTATTTACTAATATATACACAGTTACTCAACTTACGAGAAAGTCGTCTGTCTGTTTCTTCTCGCGGCGGCGTCTTCTTAATGTTGCTACTCTGTTGTATAGTCTCTGCCTATTTCGCAGTCGAGTTCAGATGTGCCCTTCCAGACACATGTCGGCCTAGGTATAGAGGGCCCGCTTCACTGTTATTCCCTCCAGGAGGCGCGCTGCCGGTGTGTGATTGGCTCCCGGTCATCCGTTGCCTTCTTCACGATCGTTCTCGTGCGTCTGGCGTGTAGCGCTGACTTTACACCACAACAAGTGCAACCATAAGAAATTATGTTCGTAAGTGTTTCGAAAACCATTGGGCCTTGGTAACGAAATTATTGTGTCAATAAAATAGTTGTTTGATGATATATTATTTGTGTTATTCGAGGTTACAACAAAAATGTTTCACTGTATCTCATTCACCACTTCGTTTTTCCAGATTAGTGATGGGCGACTCCGAAAACACCCAAGTTCTGACTCTCAGTCGGATTTATGACTTCTTGACTTCTCGCCAGCTTTTCGGAACTTGAGAGCAGTGCGCGGCAGTGCGGCTGGGACGTCGCCGGTAGTGTGTTGAGTGCTCCGTCAGCTGCGCGCCGCGCCGGCACGCGTGACTCAGGCTGGGCGCAGACGCGGCGCTGGCCGCGTGCCCGCAGCCCGTCTGTCGGGAGACGCTCGCGGCTGCCCTCCTCCGCCTCCACCTTGGCCTCGGCTGGCGCCGGCTGTTATTGCGGGCGTAAACGCCTGCGGCCGGCTCTGTCAATAAACACTGCGCCCAGCCGCGCTGTCGAGAGACACTCAGGCCGCGCGGCGACGAGACGACCGCATACTTGTGCGATACACAGGGCGCGGCAAAGGGCGCAGCACACGCTTCTGCTTCAAAAACTCTGCAGGAATCGTGAATCGTGAATATCCCAGTAAGGTATGGGTCAGGTGGTCCATCTTAAATCTCACTAAGAGATGGTCTGACATGGGTCATCGATTTCAGTAAAATTTTTCATTGATGTTCTATATTGTTTATAGACACGAGTTTCGGCTTTTTGCCAGACAGTATTTTTTTCTTTTTTAACCCTTTTCGGCCCAGGGTTTCAGTGCGAAACCACGTTTTTACTTTGCCTGCTTTTTCGGTCCAGTGGTTCCTTCTTGAAACCACCACCACAAATTGATTGCTGGTTACATCTAGCATCGGCGCCAGCTACTTGTTGCAGTAGAGAAGCGGCAATTGTCGGGTAAAAGTCTTATTTGTGTAGTGCTGCGCCGACTACGAGTGCTTTCGACCCAAACTTCACAATAAAAGTAGGTGTGACATCTATACAGCAGATAACTAGAATTACAGGTATTTCATTTTTCTTATACACAATTTTATGAGATTTGGAAGATTTTTTATCGATAACTATAATGTAAAGTTTAGTTGTTTTACGGAAATGTTGGTGTTTACGGAACTGTTGGGACGTAACGACCTTCAATAAGGGTAAATCTACAGCTTGCTTTTTATTTTATTCTTTATACCATGTCAGCATGGATAATACACCACCATCAAGAGTAAAGCAGCGTCCAGAGCTTGTGACCTTTGCACAAATATGCTTATGTATACTTGCTGAAATTCGAATTGATACTCAGCTGCTTCAGCTATTGGAAGCGAATCAGTCGAAACTGATGGACAACTTCGACTTCTTTCACCTGATGAGACCGTAGTTTAATTTGACGAGGTTGACAAAGAAGGCATGTGCTCAAAGTTACTCTTCACGTCACTAGTGGCAACAATAACGAGTATGTGATGTGTGTCACGGCAATACAGAACTAGAAGAGCATACTGATTGGGTGCAACAGATACTGTCAAATGAAACAACTGAGTTTTCAAAGGAATATGGTTCCTTCTTACAAATGAAGCACCACTGAAAACTGTCGAAACAGCCCAGTGGTTTCACTATGAAACCACCTAGAATATTTTATTGTGAAGTACAAATGTCATTGTTATTACACTATATTATTGCTTTTTGCGACAGAAAAAGTATATTTTGTAAGAAATTGTTATAATTTTCTTCCTATGTTTATTCGTGGTTCTCAGAATGTTAAACAAAGTTGATGACTGAACATCGCGTTTTCTATGCTGTACATTGATAGAACACGGGACGCGGTACTCACCTTAAGACTTATTTTAGAAGATAGATTGAGGAAAGGCAAACCTGCAATATTAGATTTTGTAGATTTGGAGAAAACTTCTGAAAATCTTGATTGGAATACACTCTTTCAAATTCTGAAGTCATCAGGGCTAAAATGTAGTGAACGGAAGGTTTTTCACAAATTGTACATTAACCAAAAAGGTGGAGTTGATGGGCATGATAGGGACGCAGTGGTTGGGGAGGGAGAAAGACAGGGTTGTAGCCTTTCTCCAGTGTTATTCAATTTGTATATTGGGCAAGCCGTGATGGAAAGCAGAGAGAAATTTGAAGAAGCAATTAGAGTTTACGGTGAAGAAATAACAACATTGCGTTTTAGTGATGACATTGTAATTCTGAGAGACATAGTAAAGGACTTGGAAGAGCAATTGAACGGAATGGACAGTATGTTGAAAGGAGCGTATAAGATGAACATTAACAAGGGCAAAACAGAGGTAACGGAATACAATCATTCCAAATGCGATGCTTAAAGAATTCGATTAGGTAAAGAAACAATAAAGGTGTTACATGAGTTTTGTTACTTGGGCAGTAAAATAACATGATGGTCGCAGTACAGAGGATATAAAATGCAGAATGGAAATGGAAAGAAAAGCGTTTTTCAAAAAGACAATTTTGCTAACATCGAATATTAATTTAAGTATAAGGAATTCTTTTCTGAAGGCATTTGTGTGGAGTGTTGCCTTGTACGGGAGTGAAACTTGGACGATAAATAGTTTAGATAGGAAGAGGATCAAGGCTTTTAAAATGTGGTGCTTCAGAAGAACGCTGAAGAGTACGTGGGTAGATCGCATATCTAATGAAGAGGTACTGAACAGAATTGGGGAGAAAACGAGTTTTGGCATACCTTGACTAAAATAAGGGATCGATTGGTAGGAAACATTCTTAGACATAGACGAATCGCAAATTTAGCATAGAAGAGAAGTGTGGGGGGAAAATCGCAGAGGGAGACCAAGAGACGTATATAGTAAGCAGATTCAAATGGATGTGAGTTGCCGTTCTTATGAGGAAATGAAAAGGCTTGCTTAGGATAGAGTAGGGTGGGGAGCTGCATCAACCAGGCTCCGGACTGAAGACCACAACAACAACACATCAAAAGATCGTCTAAGGAGGAGCATTTTTTAGTAATACATATGGGATCAAAAGTTAATGAATTTCAAGTAATTACCGTTTTTGTGTTTTCATGCTGTAGCTTGGGTACTCGTAAAGGCGAGCGACTTTCTGAGCGTCGTCACTGGTCTAGGGCTTGGACTGTCAAACCGTAGATCCAGGTTCGAACCTGCATCATGACAGTTTTTCTTATATTTTTTTGATGTATTTGATAATATTATTATATTTGTAGTACCTTTTCATTCCTCATTTTGAAGTAGACCTTCGAAAATTGTAATTGATGTTCAAGTAAGTGTTTGTCTGTTTACAGCTGTTTTATTTGTGATGCACAGTCCAAAATAATAAAATATGGAATAAATACAATAAACTAAAATAAAAACTTCTAAACTGTATTATTACACGATAGCAGAGAAATTCATGTTAGAGCAGAAGTATTAAAATTCATTAAAGATAAAGGTGAAGCAATTAATTAAAATTTGTGATGCGACCGGGATTCCAACACGGACTTCAATGTCTTGGTCCATAATAACTCGCCACGCCTGTTTTTTAAATTAAGCTTTTATACTCTTGGTACGCATCGAAATTAATATCTCAGAGACCTGTCTTCAGCATTATCAATCAGGTATGTTTTTCACGAAGGATATCTCGAACAATATGTGAATGTGGCAATATGCCGTCGTTTAGTGTTATGCATGGTGTGAGAAATATATGTTTTCGTTGTTTTTATGATAATTTCACCCTACTGGCTGTGTAGAACGCTGACCAAACAGACGACCAGTAATTAGAATTACTTAGTTATATAGGTATATTAGAAATTATTTTATATACTTTTCATTTTTATTGTTTTTACCTTGTGTATCCCACCCCATGAACCACAGACATTGCCGAGGTGGGGTGGCTTGCGTGCCTCAACGATGCTGATAGCCGTACCATAGATGCAACCACAGTGAAGGGGTATCTGTGAAGAGGCCAGACAAACGTGTGGTTCCTGAAGAGGGGCAGCAGCCTTTGTAGTAGTTACAGGGGCAACAGTCTGGATGATTGACTGAGCAGGCCTTGTAACATCAGCTAGCATGGCTTTGCCATGCAGTTACTGCGAACGGCTGAAAACAAGGAGAAACTACAGCCGTTACTTTTCCAGAGGACATACAGCTCTACTGTATGAACATATGATGATGGCGTCTTCTTGGGTAAAATATTCCGGAGGTAAAATAGTCCCTCATTCGGATCTCCGGGCGGGCACTACTCAGGAGGATGTCGTTATCAAGAAAAACAAAACAGGCATTCTACGGGTCGGAGCGTGGCATGTTAACCCTTAATCACGTAGTTAGGCTAGAAAATTTGAAAAGAGAAATGGTTAGGTTAAAATTAGATATGGTAGGGATTAGTGAAGTTCGGTGGCAGGATGAACAGGATTTCTGGTCAGGTGAGTACAGGGTTATCAATACAAAATCAGTTGGTGGTAACGCAGGAGTAGGTCTGATAATGAATAAGAAAATAGGTATGCGGGTAAGTTACTATGAACAGCATAGTGAACGCATTATCGTAGTAAAGGTAGACACGAAACCAACACCGACCACAGTAGTACAAGTTTATATGCCAACTAGCACGGCCGATGATGAGGATATCGAAAAAATGTATGAGGAGATAACAGAAATCGTTCTGAAAGTTGAGGGAGACGAAAACTTGATTGTGATGGGGAACTGGAACTCGATAGTAGGAAAGGGAAGAGAAGGAAATGTAGTAGGTGAATATGGACTGAGAAAAACGAATGAAAGAGGAGATCGCTTGGTAGAATTTTGCGCAGAGCACAATTTAATGAACACCAAAACTTTGTTTAATCATCATGAAAGAAGGCTGTATACGTGGAAGAAACCGGGAGACACTGGAAGGTACCAGATTAACTTTATAATAGTAAGGGATAGATTTAGAAACCAGGTTCTAAACTGAAAGACATATCCAGGGGCAGATATAGACTCTGACCATAACTTATTGGTTATGAATTGCAAATTAAAACTTAAGAGATTGCAGAAAGGTAGAAAGGTTAGGAGATGGAACCTGGACAAATTGAAGAAACCAGAGGTAGTTGAGAGTTTCAGAGGGAGCTTTAGGCAAGGATTGGCTGAAACGGGGGAAAGTAATACAGTAAAAGAAGAATGGGTAGCTCTGAGAGGTAGGGTAGTGAAGGCAGCAGAGGACCATATTGGCAGAAGGACAAGGCCTAATAGAAACCCCTGGATAATACAGGGTATACTAAACGTAATTGATGAGAGGAGAAAATATAAAAATTCAGCAAGTGAAACAGGAAAAAGGAAGTACAAAGTCCGAAAAATGAGATTGACCGGAAGTGAAGACTGGCTAAGCAGGAGTGGCTAGAGGACAAATGCAGAACCGTAGAAGAATGCATAACTAGGTGAAAGATAGATACCACCTACAGGAAAATAAAAGATATTTGGAGACAAGAAAAGCAGCTGTATGAATGTCAAGAACTCAGAAGGAAAACCAGTACTAAGCAAAGAGGGAAAAGCTGAATTGTGGAAGGAATATATAGAGGGCCTATACAAAGGAAATAAACTTGAAGGCAGTATTCTAGAAATGAAAGAGGAAGTGGAGGATGATGAAATAGGAGATATAATACTGCGAGAAGAATTTGACAGAGCGCTGAAGGACTTGAGTGCAGACAAGTGTGAAAATTACAGAACTATCAGATTAATAAGTCATGGGTGCAAAATACTAACACGAATTATTTACAGACGAATGGAAAAGCTGGTAGAAGCTGACCTCGGGGAAGATCAGTTTGGATTTAGGAGAAATGTTGGTACGCGGGAGGCAATACTCACATTACGACTTATCTTAGAAGATAGGCTAAGGAAAGGAAGATCTACGTTTTTAGCGTTTGTCGATTTGAATAAAACTTTTGACAATGTCGACTGGAACACACTCTTCCAAATTCTGAAGGTATCAGGGTAAAATGTAGGGAGCGAAGACTTATATTCAACCTATACAAAAACCAGACAGGGGTTATTAGAGTCGAAGGGCAAGAATGGGACGCAGAGCTTGGGAAGGGAGTAAGACAGGGTTGTACCCTTTCCCCAATGTTGTTCAATCTGTACATTGAGCAGGCAGTGAAGGAATGGAAGGTGAAATTTGGAGAGGGCATTAAAGTGCAGGGAGAAGAAATAAAAACATTGCGGTTTGCCGATGACATAGTAATTCTGTCAGAGACAGCAAAGAACCTGGAAGAGCAGCTGAATCGAATGGACAGTGCGTTGAGGAGAGCGTACAAAATGAACGTTAACAAGATCAAAACAAAAATAATGGAATGCGGTCATAGAAAATCAGGCGATGCTGAAGGAATTAGATTAGGTAACGAAACAATGAAGGTGGTAGATGAGTTTTGTTATTTGGGTAGTAAAATAACATGCGATGGTCGTAGTACAGAGGATATAAAATGTAGAATGGCAATGGGAAGGAAAGAATTTTTGAAAAAGAGAAATTTGCTAACATCGAATATTAATTTAAGTGTAAGGAAGTCTTTTCTGAAGGCATTTGTGTGGAGTGTTGCCTTGTACGGGAGTGAAACATGGACGATAAGTAGTGCAGACAGGAAGATAATAGAGGCTTTTGAAATGTGGTGCTACAGAAGAATGCTGAAGATTAGGTGGGTAGATTGCATAACTAATGAAGAGGTACTGCAAAAGATCTGGAAGAGCAATTGAATGGGATGGACAGTGTCTTGAAAGGAAGATATAAGATGGACATTAACAATAGTAAAACGAAGGTAATGGAATGCAATGTCAGAAAATCAGACGATCCTGAAGGAATTAGATTAGGTAATGAAACAATAAAAGTAGTTGATGAATTTTGTTATTTGGGTAGCAAAATAACTTCTGATGGCCGAAGTAAAGAAGGTATAAAATGCAGAATGGCTATGGGAAGAAAAACATATCTAAAGAAGCGAAACTTGTTAACATTCAATATTAATTTAAATGTTAGTAAGTCCATTCTGAAAGCATTTGTCTGGAGTGTGGCATTGTATGGGAGTGAAACGTGGACGATAAGGAGTTCAGATAAAAAGATGATAGAAGCTTTTGAAATGTGGTGCTGCAGGCGAATGATGAAAATTTGATGGGTATATCACGTAACTAACGAGGAGGTGCTTAACAGAATCGGGGAGAAAAGGAGTTTCTGGCATATCCTGACCAAGAGAGGGGGTAGATTGGTTGGACACATTCTGAGACATCAAGGATTTGTCGAGTTAGCATTAGAAGGAAGCGTGTGGGGTAAAAATCGTAGAGGGAGACCGTGGGACGAATACAGGAAGCAGATTCAAAAGGATGTAGTTTGCCGAACGTATTCTCAGATGAAGAGACTTGCACACGACAGGTTAGCGTGGAGAGCTGCATTAATCCAGTCTTCGAACTGAAGACCACAACAACAACAACAACAACACTGTGTATCACAAATAAAGCAGCTGGAAACAGATAATACAATTAATTGAGTATTAATCACACTTTCGATTCTCTACTTCAAAATAGACAGGGAAGGGTATAACAGATATGAGGGTATTATCAAAATGATCGAAAAAAATCTTAACAAAAGTTACCATGATGGAGGCTCCAACCTGGATTCATTGTTTTCCAGCCCAAGTCCTGGACCGCATTTTATTCAGGGAGATGGATGCTTTCCGGTTGTCTGTTGATTATGGTTCTGAGCTGTCTGTTGAGTATGTGGCTCAATCCTTTATTGCAGAGGGCGTTAAGCCCTCCGACCGAGCGCGCTGAGCCACCGCGGCCATCATGACAGCTCGATTGGCGACGCTGCTCGGTAAGTCGCTCATGTTTCCGAGTACCGAAAAACACATTAAACGTTAACTACTCGAACGTCAGTAACTATGACTCCATATATATTTGTAAAAAAATGCTTATCTTTCGATGTATAGCACTGAAAACGCGATTTTCCGTGATCAACTTTGACGTTGATTTTTTCAAAAACTACTGATGTTGAGCAAAAAGCCGAAACAAGTGTCTCTTTATCTATATCTATAAATGTGAATGTCTGTTCGGTGTACGTTTATCACGTCTGAACCACAAGACATAAAGAGCTAAAAATTTGTACAGTTGCTAATGTCTACCCGGGGAAGGCTTTAGGCACGGTTTTATGGAGATCAGATAGCTATATATATATATATATATATATATATATATATATATATATATATATATATATATATGTGTCTGTTCGTTGTACGCTCATCACGTCCAAAGGACAAGACGCAGAGACTTGAATATTTGTACAGTTACTAATTTATACCTGAGGAAGGGTTTAGGCACGGTTTTATAGCGACCTGATAGATATTTAGTAATCTGAAAAATATAACGCGAAATGCGGAACAGTAATGATTCTTTGAAAATTATATTTACTCTTACAAAATGGTTTTATTAGTTGCATTGTTGCTTGAGGGTTGATAATGACAAAAGGGTACAGTATATCTGGATGGAAAGTTATCGGTGTATATAAAATTCTACGTGTGTGTGTGTGTGTTAATATTTCGCTCTGCAGCGAAAACTACAGAACGCAAACAAATGGTGTGTGTGTGTGTGTGTGTGTAATTGTTGTCCGAAGTCTCCCGTTGTACACCATAGAAGTTCCATGCCCACAGCTATAAGGGGTGGAAGATATGGTGGTTGAAAGTCGTCAAATTTTATAAAATTTCGGACTGAAGGCCAGCGACGACGTTTGCGACTCTATAGCAAGGAGGTTACGTACAGCGAAACGTGATGCCACAGACTATATCTTTGGTCTATGCGTGCTACAATGTCTTCAGCTCTTTCTCCGTAAGGATACGCATTCGAATAAGGAAATATAAGAATGAATAAATAAAGCAGTAAAAAGAAATTTCATTTAATACATCTCTTTAAAAAATCGTTTGACATTTCGCGCATTACATCAAGTGATTCATCTGCGATATTATTGCAATCATTATTGATAAATTTCGTGATTGGATTCTTCGAAACGAGTGCATTTTTACCTGTGACTTCTTATATATTCTCTGACAAATGTAACATGTTTTTAGAAAAAAGAAGATGGACAGAGACAAAGTACTAACTCAAGGTTTGAATAAATAAATGAATACCCGGCCAACGCCGGGTTTTCAGCTAGTATTCAATATTGAGCGTCCACGCAAAATTTGATCCAAATCGGAGTCACACATGAAAAACCCTGTTCTTGTAAGTCAATTTTTCTTATTTTTATTTTTTAATGAAATGGGCTCGTGTAATATACCACATGGCACTATAATTTTCTGATAAATTCATTCCTCTAAACCAGCGCTTTCGAAACTTTTCCTCATGGCGACACCCTTCTAATAAACGCAGTTTCAAGCAATACCCCTTCTCTAATTTTAATAAAATAATTTCTATCGTTGCAAATTATATTTTAAAGAACTACTATTCTTTTATATTTCATTATCAAGTTCACTGTAATTTGACACTATCACATAGATTCACTACTCTCCAAATTTTTTCAGGAAATTTCTAAGTCCGTATTCCATTAACTGCGATACAGGACAAATATTTCCTTGTCTAACTTCCACTTGTCAGACTTGCACTGCTAACTGTGTTAGTTTTAGCGAAAGTGCACACACTGCAGCTAAGCGACGAGAGCTCTTTCACTTAGATGAAAGCAATCTTACTGATGAGCAGGGCCGGCGCAAGCTCAAGTGCCGCCCCGTGCGAGCTGCTAAATTGCCGCCCCCCCCCCCCGCCTTCCTTTTTTTTTCATGACGATTATGAAATTTTATTTAAACAACTCTGTAGGAAATGTCAGCAATGAATTGCAATTCTTGTTTTTAATTTTCAGATCTACCTAGGCTTCGGACACTGAGTGGCCAAATCTTTTTATATGAGCTACCATCTAAACCGTCATGTTGAAGTTACATTCAGCATGACGGTATAGATGTAAAAATAAGTAAAATAATTGAGAATAGCCACACTGTGCCCGAAATATGGGCGGAAGACAATGGAGAGAGGAAGAATAAGGAGATGGAGTAACATAATAATTCAATAAATACACATCCGGTCATCGACAGGTACTAATGCTAGTCGAAATATATTAACTGACTGCACTGCGGTTGTTCATTTCGAAGAACTGACACTCGACATCTGTCGTAATTTCCATGTTTCAGTTCTTTTGTGTCTGATTATGGAATAACGGGCAACAAATTAGTCATCGCCGTATCACGTCACTTTTCTGCGCTTTATTTTCATACTAACTATTGGGACGATGAGTGGTTATTTCTCGACTTGCTAATTTTTGAAGTAACACATCATAAGAAAAATATATTCCTATTCTGCAATTTTGAAGGAGACAAATTCTACCTTATGCGCAATACATATTGTACGTTGTATGAAAATCACTTACCTATTACATCCCAAGTTGCAAGAAATTCGGACGCACCAATTCTTCTGTTCTTACGAAACGCAATGAAAGTGTTTCTGACCAATCTTGACTCCCTCGGCTAACACCGAAACTTATTCTGTAGTTTTCATTGTAGAGAACGCAACAATACCTATTGCCTGGAAAGGCGAAGTGGTGACGCGGCAGTGCCAGGAACTAGGTCACGTGACAAGGTACAGCGAGGCTACGGTTAAACTATCGCCCAAGAAGAAGCAAGAAGCTCACAATAAATTTGTGACCGATGATATGGATAAATTTATTATCAGGCAGCAATTTATATGGCATTACGAACAATAGAAAGAAATATGAACTTTGCGAAATCTGCACAACTTTTGTCAAACAGAAATGAGCTTCAAAGCTAGAAAGGAAACACTTAGAAGCAATTTGTTTTTTTCGGACGAGAGGGCATTGTTGCTAAGAGACCATAGTTTCTCAGGTTTTCATCAGAATCAAAGCGACCAGTAGTATACCTAAGTGAAACAGGGATTCACACGCATTATATAGTAAATGTTGGCAAAGTGAGTGTGTGCGAGTAGAATTGTCAAACAAAAGTGCAGGTCAGAGTTTAATTGTTGTTTATGCAGGCGGAGACAGGTGTTTAATGGCTGAAAAACCAAAATGTCCAACTATGACTCAGAAACGGAAAAAACTTTTCAAAAATACGTCGAAATCAAACTTATGCCAGGCTTACTACCAATGTCTTTATCCTTGTAATTACTCGCAGCGTATTTACCCAATGGGAATACTTCTAGCCATTACAGGTGTTGGACATGTTTGACCGTAGTAACGTTCAACCATTTGTTTTTCCATAATACGGGAAGAATAAAACGCTCGGAAATGGGCATTGAAGGGCTTAGCAAAATTGCTTCTGGCTTAACATGTAAGCGCAGTATCTAACGTTGCATTCAAATTTCCAAATTTGATTTCGTCTTTCCCAAAATTAGTTGTAAGTAAACGCACGGCGCGTAGCAGGCTGGTAGCATCCATAGGAGTACTGACGTGTGCCGGCCGCGGTGGCCGAGGGGACTGAGGCGCTCCAGTCACGGTCTGCACGGCCACTACGGTCGGGGGTTCGAATCCCCCCTCGGGCATGGATATTTGTGCCATCCTTAGTTTTAGCTAGTTCATAAGTAGTTTGTAGTTTAGGGACTGATGACCCCGTAGTTAAGTCCAAATGTCCAAATTTTTGTATTTCTATCGGACCAAACTGCGTGGTCATCAGTCCGTAGCTTACAAACTACTTAAACCTAGGTAAACTAAGGACAACACACATAGCCATGCTCCAAAGTTAAGTCCCATAAGATATACAAACAATGGATACTGGCGTGTACACGACGGTGCTGCCATAATGGCGAGGGAGAAATTAGTCCTCCTCCCTCCTCTGATTGAACAGGGGCGGCTGGCAGGTAGTCGAGGCGCCATGCCACAGTTCCTGAAGGCGCTTCCTCCGAGGTTTGGTTTCGAATCCCCTCTTGGGCATGAATGATGAGTTTGTCCAAAAAGAAAAAAAAAAAAAAAAAAAAAAAAAGAAAAAAAAGAAAAAGTGATGCTGGTATATTTGCCGCACGTGCCTTGCGCCGGCCCTGCTGATGAGAAATCGGCAGTTTCTATAGATCTGATTCTTGAGTTAAAAAATGGTAGTTAATCTTCCGATATGCCACTTATTCCTCTTCAGTAACACGAAGTAGATAAGATTTGGTAAGTGCGAGATGATTTTTTTTTAAATGCAGACATACTGGTTTACATCTAGATCTTCTCATTCTACTGCATTAAATTGTTAGGAAACAATGGTTATATTTATTTTCTTGCGAAATAAACAAACTGATGGAATGGTGTACAATTTTCCACTATCGCCACTCTGAGAACTTGTTAGATAATACATGGCTCTATACAGAGCGCCAATCTAGTGCTTACAAAAATGAGTGTTAATCAATCTGCTGATCACTGCTCAATACGTGACGATATGGCTACACTGAACAAAGGGAAGGATGGTTTGCAATGGTTACACGTCTTTTGTTTTTAATTCTGAATCTGCAAGTATCGCGGTACTCTTGATGTGACACCCGTTATAGAAAGTTCGGTTCTAAACAGATTCGACGTAGCAGCTGTGGTTTAAAAGTTTCCTCTTTAGGACAAGGTATCTTGTTCAGTGATGAGACAAATGTTTTTGTCAGTGGTGAAGTCAACCGTCAGTCACAGATACTTGAGTGACGAGAATTCACATTGGAGGTCTTCAAAGATAGTTGGAGACGTAAGGGTTAAGAAGTGGTGTGGAATTGGGAGTACTTGTGTAATTGTACTCATTTTCGTTAACGAGAACCTAAATGCTGAAAGCTACCTGGAAATGCTACAAGAAGTGCTGTTTCCAGTGGTAAAAAAAAAAAAAAAAAAAAAAAAAAAATCCAAATTCTTTTAAAACCGAAGGGACATAACTGTTGAGACCACTGTCTCCTAGACTAAAACAGCTACTTGAACTACGAGGGGAGTTGGAAAATAATTTTTCCCTCTCGACTGTGGTTATAGTTGCACATAGAAGGAAAAAAATAGCATGAGACATTAAAGATAAGACATATATCTATTTTTCTACACAATTTCCAAGTACATTGAGATATTTGTCTTACCGCTTGATAAGCTCCAGAAAGCCTTCCAGGAAAAAATCAGTGCGTTGCATACGGTAGGAGCGCTGAACGGCTTGTTTGACGCCAGCACTGCTTCCAAAGCGCCTTCCGCCGAGAGCCTTCTTCAAAGCTGGAAACAGACGGAAGTCACTTGGTACGAGATCAGGACTGTATGGCGGTTGGTGTAGGCGCTCCCAACTAAGTGCTGCAATCTGGTTTTGCGTTGCCGTCGCCGAGTGTGGTCTCGCATTGTCATCCAACATCAGAACGTCAGATCTGAGAAGGCCAGGCCGCTTTTTCCGAATCACCTCTTTCAATTTCAACATAATGACTCAGTACCGCGCAGCATTGATGCTTGCATCTTCCAAAAAGTGCAGCAACAAAACTCCTTGGGAGTTCCAGAAAACGGTGAGTAGCACTTTACCTACAAACAGAGTACCTTTGAACTTATTTCGGACAGGTGATGACAGATGTTTTCACTCCATAGCCGTTCAACTCTTCTTCCGTATGCAACGCCCTGATATTTTCTTGGACGGCTTTTTGAAGCTTATAAAGCTTACAAATGTCTCAATGTACTTGGAAGTTATGTAGAAAAATAAACAAATGCCATATCTTTAATGTGCCATTCTAGTGTTTTCCTTTCATACACAACTCTGCCCACAGCGGACAGACGAAACTTATTTTTTAACTCCCCCTAGTAAATTGTGCTAAGGACAACACACACTCGAGAGAAGACTCGAACCTCCGTCGGGAGCGGTTGAAATATCTGTAACATGGCATCTCATACCGCGCAACCATTCCCGCGCAGCTCTTCTGAATGAAGGTGCGTCAGCCCCGAGCCACAGGCAGTGCCGTGACGTCACGGCACTCTGACAGCCTCCGACATCAGCGAGAATGCTGAACGCTGCCGTGTTGACGGCTAGCCAAGTCAGGCGAGTATCCGCCTGGGAACGATAATAAACATGTCGGTGTCGATACTGTTTTCGTAACGTCAAAGACGCTCAGAGGTACCGCCTCTAATCCTGACAAGTAGACTGGACGTCTACACAAATCGGCGCATCTTACATTACTTCCAACAACATGTAATTCGCCCACACTACAGAACAAGTATTCATCAGTGCTTAGATGGTCGACGGCGGCGGAGCAGCCGAGCGCATTGAGGCGCTATGCTACGATGCGCGAGGACATTTCCTGTCGCGGGTTCGAATCCCCCCTCGGGCATGGACGTTTGTCTCGTTTTTAGTATAAGGTAGTTCGTAAGTAGTTTGTAAGTTTAGGGACTGATGACCCCGCAGTTAAGTCCCTTAAGCTTCACAAACATTTCCTGCTGATTGCATCGTCCGGCGTGGTTATGTGGAACGGCCAACCGGATCATCTGTTCTCACACCACTTCGCCTTTATATGCAGAGCCATTTAAAGCCAATTGCATATGCAGAGAAAATAAGAGACAGACACCTTCTCGAGCAACGCATTAAAAGAAGAGTGTGTCAGCATTTCAGCGGAAATAGTTGTGCGAGCGGACAACATTGGATTCAGCACCTTACAATATGAGTTGACTAAGCGGTCCAGAACGTTGAACACCTGAAATGACTGTTGTTTATATATAACAGCTCACATATTTTCAAATGTTTGTATATCTGTGGGACCTAGCTCTATTGACAATAGTCCCTAGGCTTAAAAACTACTCAAACTAATACATCCTAAGGACAACAAATACACCCATGCCCGAGGGAGGACTGGCACCTCCGAAAGCGAGCAGTGGCGCGCTCCACAACAAGGCGCCTTGGAACGCTCAGTCACTCCACCGCGGCTAATAGCGCACTCTGAATCTCCAAACAAAATGTGTCGTAATGTTTCAATCGTAACTGCTACGTCGAATCTGTTAGCAGATATGAACCTGTCTGAAAATTCTAACTTTATTTGATATATCACACGACCACGTTTTCATAAATAAATAAATAAATAAATAAATAAAACTTGTATTCAAGATGACGGCCGTGTTTGCTACATGCCTTAAAACGTAGACCACCTCTCCCATACCTTACTGGATGTTTAGGTTTCCCAATTACTGCAACGTTTTTGAAATAAAAGGGGCAATGCGACTTGTGGCTCACCCATATACTACTTGTTTTTCTGGCTGGTGCTTAACTGCTGGTTCGCTGATTTTACTGCACTGTGCAACTTACCTTTCTAAATAACCAGTACCCGCACGTCACACCTTAGGCATTTGCAAAGGATACTCTCCCCAACCTCTTCTCAGAGAGTTAAATATTTGGTACAGCGAAGAATATAAACGTAGTTGATCCTGGAAATCGTGACATATTCAGAAAGAAGCGGACATATATTTGTGTCGCGTAAGAACGTAAAAGTCATTGCTGGTTCCAGAACCGGTTTTAAACGCGAAGATGGGCAAAAAGTATAGCTTGTAAGTTCGAGCTTCTTACTTCATAACATAACTTCAACCAATCAAACATTCTCACACTTTGCAGCGAATAACATTATTGTTATTACGTTACAATATATCACTGGCTGAATGTGCAAAACGACTGTTGGTATAAATTCTGAGAGGAATACAGCGATCAACCGCGAAAAATGTTTGTTATACCGATGATGGCTTGGAGCCTAGCCGAAATCGATCAGCAATAAACAGTTTTTCTCAATTGATTGCATGTGTTCCTCTCAGGATTATTATTATTATCGTAATTATTATTTTTATTATTATTCGTTCAGGGTCTTGTGAAGGCGTCTACAGCTTATGCGTCATCAGTTGACATTTTTTTATAACCAACTACAGCAAATATGGCATGTTCTTGATAAATCTTGAATGCGCCAATAACAACTGTGAGGCGCGGATGCTACATTCAGGTAGGCTATGCGCATGCTCAAGGTAAGATACGGGAACAAGTCACTTCATCTTACGATCGGGCCAATTCGTGCATTTCTGTCGCAGTCCAAGTAGCATCGGAGGTGGTGCCTCCTCTAGCGCAAACACCACGCATGTTACTAGCGACGTTTCCCCTCGCCTATCATAACCGAAGGACAGCCCATAGACTGTCTCAGGAGGTTCAGAAGAGAGTTTGAACCTCATCAGTGCCAGGGGAACGCAATCTGAACGACTTAAAAGTTTCTGATGTGACAAAATACTTTGAAAAGGTAGGTAAATTGATACGAGAATGAAACGAAGAATCATAGTTGAAATATACAAAATTTGTTTTGCTTTTGCTCGTTCAGCCTTTTCTCAGGGGTTCACTGAATCAGTGAATACGCAGGATGTACTGTCACAGACTACCAATAATGACACGGGCTATCATAGCTATCATGTGCTCAGACATTATCCTATTCCAGTGTGGCTACCCGCAAGCTCCGAAAGTGTGGGAGGGCAACATGCTAAACCATTTAGTGAACACCGAGCGAGGTGGCGCAGTGGTACGACACTGGATTCGCATTCGGAAGGATGGTGGTTCAAATCCACCTCCGGACATCCAGATTTACGTTTTCGTGATTTCCCTAAATCACTCCAGGTAAATGCCAGGATGGTTCCTTTCAAAGGGCACGGCCGATTTCCTCCCACATCCTTCCCAGAAAATCCGAGCGTAAGCTCCGTCTCTAATGACCACGCTGTCGACGGGACGTTAAACCCTAAGCTCCCTTCCTTCCTTCTTCATTTAGTGAACGAAATCGAAACTCTTGATTTATAAATAAATGTTTTATATGGTAACTACCAACCAGAAATTTCTATTATTAATAATAATATTGTGGTGCTTAGTGCATACGACTCGTAATGGAGTCTTAAAAAAAAATCAAACCATCGCAGTATTTAAGCGTACGAAACAAAAAATATTCACATCTTACAAGCCATTTCATAGTTCTAGCGAGACTAATGCACTGGTACTTCTTTTTATATGTTAAGATGTGTGTTTACACAACAATGCTGTCGGGGGTCAATGGAAGACTTTGGACGATAGAAACATTACTTCTGTAGCCGGAGAGTGCGATATACGAGAATCTGGGGCAGACTGGAAGCGTTCTCCAGATAGTCGACTTATTAAGGCGACCGCTGGGCCGAAGCGGCATTTCCGGGTCCCAATCCCAGCCTGCGACAAACTTACCCTCGTGTCGAAACTTCCTGGCAGATTAAAAGTGTGTGCCGGAACTGGGACTTGAACCTGGGACCTTTGCCTTTCGCCGGCAAGCGCTCTACCAACTGAGCTATCACGACACAACTCACGATGCCGCCTCACAACTTTACTTCCGCCAGTACGTCGCCTCCTACTTTCCAAACTTCACAGAAGCTCTCCTGCGAACCTTTCAAGACTAGCACGCCTGGAAGAAAGTATATGGTGGAGACATGGCTTAGCCACAGCCTAAGGGATGTATCCAGAATGAAACTTTCACTCTGCAGCGGAGTGTGTGCTGATATGAAAATTCCTGGCAGATTAGAATTGTGTGCCCTCATGTCAATTGAACTATTTCGGTGCCCTAATGCAGCCCAACGTTGCCATTTCCATCCTTTCCGTCATCGTGCTCCAAATAGAAAGTGACTGCTTCGTCGTTTCCTGTTATCCAGACGATTTATATCCGGGTAGTATTTCTTTCATTGGCTCACTTCAACCAGCACAGATTCCCGCGCTGTTTCGTGCGCTGTTGCGTGACTTTAGTTAGGCTGTGCTGGAATATGGAGAATCGTTACCATCAAAGCGTGCAGTGTGCTTGTCTGCAGTGAGTCGCCGTGTATCGAGCAGGGCGTGGTCCGAGCATGCGATCCAGATAGCGTGCGGCCAACGATCAGCACACACCACGTGCGGGCCGGCCTGCCAACAGATTCCGTTTATTTGCTCATCGGCTGTTTACGGGCCCACGCCAGAGGGGAGAGCGGGTCTGCGACCCACACTTCCTTTCTCTTCGCTCTTTGCTTAGTGCATTAAAAAAATCGCACTGACGTGTTTTACGGCCCACTTTAGATTTGTAGTTTTATAAGTTTTTGCAAACATTTTGGACCAAAATAGTAATCTAAATAATAAAAAAATTAATTAATAAGAGTGTCTGAAAACTTTTTAGGAAAAATAATTTGATAGTGGTGGGTTCCGAACCAGCGACCTTCAGCGTCATAGTCCAACGCCTTGCCCACTACGCTACAACTATTGTCACGTTACAATGGAAGTAGGATTGACTTCGAAGGCAACTAAACACAGCACTTATACTGAAAGCACGTTTATTACGAACTCAACATACACGCAGCACTGACTGCCTCTCAGGCAGAGTGCTCTGCTATTTATACACAGACGGAATTTACCAGAAAGTAGAAGAACAGTTAACATAAGAAACAAGTAGAATTTACAAGTGAACATAAGAAAGATGTATAACCTTCTGGAAATGTAAATTACAAAGAAATAAATTTTTGCCGGTGGGGGGGATTGAACCGGCGACCTTCTGCTCCGCAGTCCGTGACGCTATCCCCTGCTCCACGCCGGCTTATGAGCCTGATAAACTTTTTACTATCAACAAGAACTTCACAGTTTAACCAGTCATCTGTTTGTGACTGCAACTCTTCTCATCGTCAACGGCGGTATCATCACATTGTCAACGACGAATAACTTCCCAGAAAATTCTGTATCACGTGTATCTGGCGGAACAACTTCTTCAATTTGCAGCTCAGATCTTCCACAGTCAATGATAGCTTGGGATGCCTGAAGGAAGTCCCACCCGAGGATGACATTGTGACTACATTCTGTTAACACGGCAAATTCAAACGGCTGCATCCTGTTGTTGATGGTTATTCTTGCGACACAAGTTCCTGCTGGATGGACGTACTTTCCATTCGCGACCTTCAGCACAGTTGCTCCCGTATCACAGAACATTGTCTTCTTTAGTGTGCGGCGGTAATTATCCGATAATACAGAAAAAGAGGCTCCTGAATCAACAAGTGCCCGGACAGGTTGGCCGTCGATTATGACGTCGATGAGATTTCCCGACATCTTGGCGATGTCGTCCATGGAGGATTTTCATCTGCGGCGGCCTCACCTCCGTATATGGTCGCCTCGCTTAGTTTTCCTGGGCGCGGCGGCTAGGGGAGCGGCTGGTACCTCTGTACGGCGACGTTGAACGGCTACGGCGCGTAGGGGAGCGACCTCGTCTAGGGTACGGCGATGGGCTTCTTCCCATAGGTCGACTGAACTCATCAGCAGGTGACTGCCTTGGATAGCACTGCTCCGACGACTGACGTCTTGCGGCAGCAAAATAGTCATCGAATACTCGCCTCCTCTCTCTGCAGTAGCGTACGACATGTCCAGGGAGTCCACAGTGGAAACACAGTGGTGTGTTGTCTTCTGTCCTCCAGACGTCTGTTCTTCTGCGGGCGTCATAGTTACCGGGGGAGTTGGCTGTGGTCGCGTCGGTCGGTTCATGGGCTGCCGTTTGGCGGCTGCAGCGTAAGTCATAGCAGGGCGACGCCATTCTTCACGTCGGGTGCGATTGACGGGGCAGACAGGAGCTAATGTTTGAAATACCTCGTCCTCAGCGGCGTCGGCTACCTCGTGACTTACAGGGCTCACATCCATGGCCATAATCTGATGCTCGTTCGGTCTAATAGTCCCGGCTGCCATGCACTGTTGTAATTCTTCTCTCACGATTTGTCGTATGAGAGAAGCCAAGTCCTTCTTCTGTCGTAGCGACGTCTTTTATCAGAAGAACTTGGTACATATCTTCTGCAATTCCCTTCATCAGGTGCGTGATTTTGTCCTCTTCAGTCATGTTCGGATTGACTCCGTTACACAGGGTCAAAACACTCTGTATGTACGATTGTGTCGGCTCACCATGTCGTTGGGCCCGGTTCTTCAGTTGTTCTTCCGCCGAGCGGATTTGTCGCTGGCGGTCTCCAAACGTCTTCTTAAGTTCCTCCTGGAACGTCTCCCAGTCATTCAACTTGTCTTCGTTGTTTTCGAACCATTGCTGGGCCGTTCCGTCCAAGTAGAAATAAACGTTGGCCAAGCACATCGTATGATCCCACCTGTTGTACTTGGCGACTCGGTCGAACCCTTTTAGCCATTTGTTGGGGTCCTGTCCAGCATCTCCAGAGAACACCGACGGGTGTCTGATGTGCAGCTGGCTTATTGCTGGTTTCGTCTCCATCTTTCTTCTGATAATAGGGACCTTTGGAAGGATGTACTTGGTGTATCCCTTGTATTCCGGTTCCAGTCCGTGTTAGCGACGGCTTTTACGTTGCCTAATCGGAGCCACGGTGATGCAGCTGTTGCACAGTGTACCCAGCGCCTCCACCAAACAATGTCGCGTTTAAATGGAAACAGGCTTGACGTCGAAGGCAACTAAACACAGCACTTATACTGAAAGCACGTTTATTACGAACTCAACATACACGCAGCACTGACTGCCTCTCAGGCAAAGTGCTCTGCTATTTATACACAGACGGAATTTACCAGAAATTAGAAGAACAGTTAACATAAGAAACAAGTAGAATTTACAAGTGAACATAAGAAAGATGTATAACCTTCTGGAAATGTAAATTACAAAGAAATAAATTTTTGCCGGTGGGGGGGATTGAACCGGCGACCTTCTGCTCCGCAGTCCGTGACGCTATCCCCCCCCCCTTTTTTTTTTTTTTTTTTTTTTTTTTTTTTTTTTGCCTCCTTCCTCCCCTTCAGCCCCGCCTTTCGCTCGCCATCTTCTGCCTTCTCGGCCTGGCTTCAATGCCGTTTTAGTCGTCACAGTAAGAAAATTAAAGTCTTTACTTCTTTAAACACAGAAATTAAAGGTAAATGTCTTCTTCAAACAAAAAATCATATAAACATAATTGAAATGAAAGTAATAACGCTATGGAACTCAATTCTTGTATTGCACTGTTACTGGCTGCTAAACTAACATTAGAAGTGCACCTCGCCGATCCCCAACGCGCCTCGTGTTGGAGTCGGGCACGTCTTCTCGATAGATTTTAGAGTAAGTTCCATTGTCCTGATCGGTTCTAGCTCTAAGTCGTCGAATACATAAATTAAATTCTCATACCCGGTACTCCCCAACTGCGCGGGGGATCGCTCATAGCACTTCCTAGAAAGTTAGCAAAGTAAAGTTTGTATTTCTTGTGGTTCTTGATCGTAGAATGACGTTCTTGTAAAAATGTCAAAAAGTCAAGTGCGTTTTTGGGGCCTTCTCTGAAAAGGTAGAGGACTGTCAATCCTCGAATCCAAGTTACTGCATTGGTCTTTGTTCGGGGGTAGTATGTCTCGTCCGGGTAGAGCAATATCCGTGGTTCGATATCTTGCGGAGCAACTCGAAGGAAAAAAGCTATAATTTTTTGCGCCAAATTCCACGCTTCTGCGGAAGTGCCGCATGTCAGGCGATGTTCTTCATTATCCAGTTCATTGCACTGAATACACAAAGGAGTGTCCATTCTATGTATAGCATGTAATCGGGCACGCGTCATGAATTTTCCATTAACGATCTGATACCACAGCGTACGTGTCTCTGTGTCAAGAAACGCATGGTGCACTGCCCGCCATACCACTGTCCACGCTACTGTCGGGTGCCGTCTCTCTATCACCTTGCCTGGTTGTCCCCGTAACAGTAAGCAATATATGTCGCGAGCTGTTGTGGTCCTGGTAGTCGGTAGGTCCGCTTGTACATAACTGTATTCGACGAAAAAGGTACGAATATGGGCAAGAGACGGTGATATGTGCCCGACCATAACTGGCGCTCTGTGGGAAGGTGGCGCTAATTCCTCTATCAAAGTTCCGGACAGACTTGACTGGTGTCGACGCCACATCTTGACCATCGTACTGACATAGAGAGCCACAGCGCGGTCGCGGACGTGGACAAGTCCGAGGCCACCTCGCTTAATGGGGAGGGTGAGAGTTTCGTATCGGACTTTGAAAATTAGACCTGCGCTCACGAAGTATCCAAAGGTCGCTAGGAGGCAGCGTGCCATAACCACCGGCATCGGTAGCACTTGCGCCAAGTGTGGAATGTGCGATGCCAGGTGAGTATTCACAAAAGTGACCCGTTGCATCATGTCTAATGCTCTTAACATGTTATCTCGAACACTCGTTCTGATAGACTGCAGGAGCCGTCTATAGTTGAGCGCTGCCGTGCGTCTGACGTCGTTGGTGAATGTAATTCCCAAATATTTCATTGTGTCCATTAATCTCAATGGTGCCACGCTGTTATCTGGCAGCCCTCGTCCAATGTTCATAGCCCCAGACTTCGCCATATTAACGCGACTTCCTGTAGCCGAACCATACAGATCAATCCAGCGTAGTGCCGTTCGTATCTCGTCCCCCGACCGCGCCAGGAAGGTAAGGTCGTCTGCATATGTTCTGCAGATGAATGTGTGGCCCCTGAATGTCATTCCTGTTAGCTTGTTCCTAAGGCCACAAAGTAACGGCTCGATAGCTATGGCGTAGAGCATCGACGACAGCGGACACCCTTGCCGCACAGATCTGGCGATTTTGATTGGTCCTACCGCACGCCCGTTCACGAGCACTTTGGAGGAAGCACCGTGGAGTAGTCGCATTACTACGGTAACGAAGTGTTGTGGAAAGTTCATTTTCGTCATCACTTTTGTCATGTACGCATGGCTCACTCTGTCAAAAGCGCGATCAAAGTCCACGGACACCAAAACAGCATTGAGACGACAGGTTGTTGCCAATGCTATCACGTCGCGGTAGTCACTGAGCGCTGTCTGAATATTGCTGTCACCACCGAGAGACGTTTGATCAAGGGAGACAATTTGGCGGAGGACGCGTTTGATGCGAGCTGCAAGTATCCTTGTGTAGGTCTTAAAATCTGAGTTGAGTAGTGTCAGCGGCCGGCAGTCTTGTATTCCTTTCCCACCTGACGGTTTGGGAACAGGAATTATCATGCCCTCCACAAAGGCAGATGGAAGAGGGGTATGCGGAGACATCAGTTCTCGATACATATCAGTCCACCGAGGCAGCATGAGAGTTTTGAATGTTCGATAAAATTCTAACGGGAGACCGTCCGGTCCCGGTGATTTGTTTGCTGCGCCTTTACCCAGAGCTTCTGCTACTTCATCTTCTGTAACCTCTGCCATGAGTAATCCTTCCGCCGTCGCATCAAGGGTACCCGACAGTGTCTGTGGAACTTCATCAAACGCTGCCTCATTGTGTTCCACTCTGCCGTAGAGGTGTCGGTAATGTTCCAGAAAAGCGGTGGCAACATCTTTTTGCGATGTGCCGATGTGCCATCCGGCAAGTCGACGGCATGTATTAAGGCTCTCCGACTGCGTCGTTTCTCCCTGATGACGTGGTGCATAGATGGTGGTTCTCCCTGTACTCGGTCAAAAACTCTAGCTCGGACGACAGTGCCTTCTAGGTTGCGGCGCATTATAGACGTTATCTGAGCCTGTACTCGTTTGACTGCAGATTGCCGATCTGGTGAAGGTGCCTGTGTCGAGAGCTCCCGTAGCGTAGTAAAATAAAAGTCCACGGTGTTCTGTCTCCACAAGGATTGTTCTCTTCCGTATGCAATCATAGCTCGGCGTATAGCAGGCTTGGCGCAGTCCAACCACCACTGTAGAGTCGTGGGGAATGTTGGTAGGCGTCGCTCGCAGGTGTTCCAAGTGTCTTCTATTAAGCGTCTGCACTCCGGATCCCGGAGGTGTGCGACGTTCATTTTCCAGGTACCTCGACGCCTCCACACCTTTTGACGTTGGAGTTCGATCGTGCATATGTATGCGGTATGGTCTAAGGCAACGGGCCACAATTCTGCATCAAGAACAGCATTTGTGAGACCACATGTAACATAAACTCGATCAATACGACTTGCTAAATGACTGGTATAGTACGTGTATCCGGTCCGGTTGCCATGGACGCGTTCCCAAGTATCGATCAAGTTCATATCTCTCACCAGCAGTCGTAACTCTTGACACGAGGTGTAATGTGGGTATTGATCTTTCGGGGCAAGCACACAGTTGAAATCACCTCCAAGTAAAAAGTGATTATATTGACCCAAGAAAAGAGGAGCAATTTCCTCTGCATAGAATCTGACACGATCCCGCCTTCGGTCTGTACCTGACGGAGCATATATGTTGATGATGCGGAGCCCAAGTACGGTCAGCGCAAGCCCCCTTGCTGACGGCAGATACACCACGTCTTCAGCATCGATACCGTCACGTAAAAGTATCGCCGTCCCGCTGGCGCTGTCATGCGTTGGTGTAATATATGTGTCGTACCCATACAGTGCGGGAAAACTGTCGTCATTGACTTCTTGTAGGAGGACGATATCAACATCCGACGCCCTCAACATGTCCTTTAATAGCTGTAGTTTGACGTGCGCTCTAATCGTATTGATGTTGATGGATGCTATTCGATATGCCTGCTGCTGCACTGCACGGTGGCAAGCGTTCATGATGTTTGAGTTTATCGGTGTGGAGTTGAACATTTTTTGACTGCTGTCGTGTCCTTCGGAATATTCCGCATCTCCTGAGTGACTAGTGTTTGGAGGAGGTCGCGGCCGCTGCCGCGTCCGTGTCGTCGTTCATTGAGTCATCATCATCGTGATTCTCGGACCAGATGATATGAGGCGAATCTCGCTGAGATATCCCCGCGTGGCTTTGTAATGGCGGTGGATCTGTATCAGGGTTGGGCGTCGGACTCACTTGTTGGTCTCCGATGAACGACGTCGAATGTTTCTCGTGTACTGAGCGGTTCGCGTCATTCTGTTGTGCGGTGAGAAGGGACTCCACGTGTGTGCTTTGAATTTCATCATCCTCTCTGTGTGTTGCAGCGTCTCCCGTGGAACAGGTGTCCGACGGCGCTAGACGGCGTTTCTTGTGCCGCTTCGGCGATCGTTGCTTGCGTGTGTGTACCTCCGTATCAGAGTGCTGCAGCGACTCCCGGCGTTCAAGAGCGACGGCGGGTGTGTGTGCTGCCATGTCAACGTCCATTCGTACTTCTGGGACCTTCTCTTCAGCCGTCGATGTCGACGGAGAAGTTGTGCTCTGGTTGTACGGAAGCACATCTGTGTCAGCGGCCACAAATTCTGACGGTTCTGGTATCTGTTCTTGTGGAATGGGTGGGTCAATATTCGGCGTTGCGTCTCTCCGGAGCACATTGACGTATGGCAGTGGGAGTGACGTCGGCGCGGGCGTTAGCACAGCTTCTCCTGTTGGTACTTGTGCGATCCTCCGCTGCATGCATTCAGAGCGAACGTGACCTTCTTTACCACATCCTGAGCATGTCTTCGGCTGGCCGTCGTATATGACTACGGCCCTGCAACCTCCTATGAACAGGTAGGACGGGACGTGTTTGGTAAGTTCGATCCGGATTTGCCGAACCCCGTTAAGAACTGGGTACGTCGTAAAAGTGGACCACTTTTCCGCAACATGACTGAGCACCGTACCATAAGGTTGGAGCGCTTCAATCACGAGTTCAGATGGCACTTCGAATGGGAGTTCAAAAATGCGTATTGTACGTAGTCCGAGTCCTGCATGATCAATAACCACATCGCCGACATGGCCGTCTGCGTGCTTAAATTTGAGTCCATGCTTATTAGCTCGAATTATTCTTTCACATACTTCTTCGCTGATCATTTTCAAGTAGACAACACTACTCATGATAGAGAGGTGTATGCCTATGAGATCTTGTGGATCGATTTTAACCTCTTCTCGTATAAAGCGTTCGATTTCGTGAGCTTTAGGTCGGGCATATTCGTTCGAAAAGCTGATCTTTATCGTCGACTTGCGCCATGAGTGAGCCATTCTATAATAGGAAATACTACACCCGCGAGAGCGGCCGAACACGTTAACAAGCGCGCGCGCGAGAAGCTCTGCGGCGGGTCGTAAACACGCCCGTCCTCACCGCGTCGCTGCCTGACGCAGACTGAATTTACAAGTGAACATAAGAAAGATGTATAACCTTCTGGAAATGTAAATTATAAAGAAATAAATTTTTGTCGGTGGGGGGGGGGGGGGGGATTGAACAGGCGACCTTCTGCTCCGCAGTCCGTGACGCTATCCCCTGCGCCACGCCGGCAGTTGGTGTTTGTGGTCTCTCGCGGCACTATCAATCAAAATATGAGTCCTTTATTTTCGTACTATTGATGGTCGTTGTTAACTGATGCTAATATGGCATTTGTAGACACTAGATTATCATTTATCGTACGAAGAACAATGTATTTTTGTTAATTCTTCAGTGAGCCGTTGCTTTGAAATGACAACGTGTAAGTTACAATAAGAAAATCATCAAATACGCAACGCAAGATGGCGTATGCCAGAGAGAGTTCTGGGCGAGGAGTATCACGTGACATCTCCGAACGGCTGGTTTTCGTTAATTCAATGTAGGGTGTCGAATCTCCGTTATTTTTGCAAATATGTCTCAAACGATACGAGATATGAAAAAAACATAAGGGAACTAAGTTGAAGAGAATTCTATCCTCTACCAATTAGGTTATTCAATTTTCGTGTCAGATGAACGGTTCGTGTGCAATTACAATTATATTACAAACGACTTTTTTTGGCATTACTACCGTATTTTGTGTCCGAAAAAATTTGAAAAAGGGAGGTTCTGGTCTCTGGCTGCCTAGAACCATGTCTGTAAAATTTGGTGCTGATCGGTTGAACGGTTCGTCTTAAAAACAGGGAACACGTTACGGAGAGACAGACAGACATCCCAAAACCGCCATAATTTTTGCAAATATCTTTGAAACGCTACGAGGTATTAAAAACCCAACGTAAGAGAGCAATGTTGTAGAGAATTTTCTCCTCTACAAATTCGGTTATTCAATTTTCGTGTCAGATGAATAGTTAAGCCGATATTATCATTTAAATTTCGAGCTGTCAAAAGACGATCGCAAAGGCCCACTTTTAGTGTTACTACCGTAACCTAAAGTGGGCCAATACTAGAATTGCCTGTGGTCGAAATTCGGCCAGTTGTTAACGTAACATGATGAAATGTATGAAACTTATTCCAACTTGTAACGCGATTCTCAAATAAAATTGCACATGATCCATGTGGGAAAACTGGTAAACGCCCACTCGAGGGTTAAGTCTTCATTCATATTTGTGCTTGCGATGTTTCCAACACTCACTTGACTATCAGAAAATCCTTGTTGGGTTACCATTTTTCAATAAAGATATGTTCTTATGGAAAATCAACGGAGATACTTGAAATGTATTATTTAAAACAATTGCTCTTTGAACACATTAATTCAGATTATTGTAATGAATCTGAATATATTAATACAGCGTTCATAAACTGAATTATTTAATTATGTTTAAAAACTATATTTAAAAATTAAGAATTGAACATTACGAAGAATTAAAAAAATGGGGACACTGGAAATCGAACGTGGGACCTTTTGATTGGAACTCCAAACGCCAACTGACTTTTTTCCTTTTTTTACTTTTTTATTTATTTATTTATTACAAAAGGAAGGAAAAAGGTAAGAACCTCTTAGCATTTTATTATTATTATTATTATTATTATATTTTTATGGCAAAAATACAGGTGAGGATTTAACTTTATTTTATTTCATTTATTTAATGTTGTAGGCTCTCCATTTTATTTGTATATATATCAATGAAAAAAAAAATTCCTTCTTTTGTGAGGATTTCCACTGGATGTAAAATACCTCTAAATGAAGTGCAGCATTAATGGCGTCTAATAGTTCATTGAGCTAATTTTACCTATACCAATATGCCACCTACAACGGATTATAATTTAGTGGCAAAACTTATGGAGAATTTGGAGTGTAATCCTAAAATTTCTTTTTCTTTTTACCACTATTAAAGGCTACGTGCAGCCATAATTTTTATATTCGCAACATCTATGACAAAATACCTTTCGAATCACTGGCCTTCTTGTATGATTAATATTAAAAATCTATACCCTCACTTTCGTGTTAGCATATTTATGTAATGATATGATGTGTCTGAAAAGTTCGTCGAATGAAGTATCTGAACGGCGACTTGGCGCATGTAGGCGTACATGTGCACGGGTCTTTGGAGACTTGAGTACAATCGATACGCAGTATGTACTGCTATGACTGGTCGCGTAAACAGACTTCGACCGGTTGAAACTAGTCACTGTGCCAGGAAGTGACACAGTCCAATGGAACAACGTGTAAACATCAAGTTCTGCTACAAGTATTGCGGAAGACTGTAACGGAGAAGCAGGGTACGTTGGTGCAGGTGTAGGGAGGGAAGCAGTGGGCAGGAAATGTGTTTGCGAACGGTTGAAACACTTCCGTGAAGGGAAGGAAACAGCTGAGGATGAGCCACGTTCAGGTCAACCGTCCGTAAGTAGAACCCCGGGAATGATGGAGAAAGCGCGACAAATGTTGGTGCTAGATTGGCGACGGGTTCTCGGACTGATTGCGTAGGTACTGGGCAAGGACATGGCGCACACTATCGTCCGTGGTGGTTTAGGTGAGCGGAAGATCTGCTCCCGATTTATGCCACACTAACTCATAGAGGAGCAGAAAGCAAAACGGATGGAAACTTCTGCTGATTTCACTTGTATGTGTAACCAGAATCCATTGCCTATGCCGGGGAGCACAGGGCAGGCGTGTGCTACGCTGCCACGGCCGCCGACGACGCCCAGCCTCGCCGCGTCGCGCCGATCCGACGCCTGACGCGCACAAGTCAATATTGGCGAACCAGGAAATTACCTTCCGCTTCCCTATTCACATTACAGTCGTGTTCAAACCCAGTCAAATCGGACCTGAAAAATTGTTATGTTGTAAGTATTGTGATAAATAAAACTAAATTTTATGTGGTTATCAGCGAGCACAGAATAACATACAGAGGCCTTACAATGACATGAAATTAAGCCGGCTACGAGCGCGACACCCAACCAACATGGCGGCCGAGCGCCAGCCGGCCAAAGCTGCGAGCACAGGGACGTTCATTGAGTTAGCTGTCTGGTAATTCCTTTTTCATATATTTTAAGGCATTCCTTTTTGACAATCTATTTTTTCCATAAATAATTAAAAATTTAAGCTAGGGATAGTTTTGTGTCCCAGCCTCGTCGCCGCTTTTGTATCTTGTTTCCGACGTAGGTGTCGGTGGCCGAGTAGAAAAGTACCGACACAGCAATAAAGGATGCACGCTTGTGCAGGTACGAAGGTGAGCAGCCCGTGGGACAGCAGAAACTAGAAACACTAGAGTAAATTAGAACGAGATATATATTTCACAGAGACTTAGTAATACTTAACTTTTACATAGCTCAGTACTGCAGAATGCTGATACATAGTTGAGCTAGAGGCCTGCCTAGTGCCTATCGGATAGCCAAGTCTTCACTGCTGCCTATCTGATTCCGAAGTGTTAGCTTGTTCCTATCTCAGTCCCAAGTGAACGATGTCGTTCAGTGGGGGCCACGAGCGGAGTTCTAGCAGAGGGCGCTCGTGGCTGACGTAAGAACGCCGCGCCGTGCGTGCATGGCGGCGCGCGGCAAAAGTAGGTGGCGCGCACTTTAGAATTGTGCTACACCACAGATAGCAAATCATACTATTATGTAAAATATAAACAAATTTTTCCTCTGTCTGTCCCTTTAACCTTTTATAACTCGACTTGTACCGAACGTAACGTCATGCGGTTTCTTTTAATTTCTTCTTTAGACTCCTGGAATAATCTTAGGCTTTATTTAATGACAGCACGAATATTTGAGAAAAACTAAAATACGAATCATAACGTAGAATTGTTAACCGCTTCTTCACTTTAGTCAGCACTGGAGCCTAAACTGTAAGAGGTGGGCCAGTGTACTTAGTATAAACTTGCAGAACTCACAGACATCTTGTAAGGTTCCTGTTTTTATGTACTATAAGAAATTCTACATAAGATGCCCTTTATAAACATTGTTCTTCATTTGAAATTTCACTGAGAAAATCGATATTTTTTACAATCTACAAAAAGACACGCGAGAGCATGTGTCTAACTTTTACGACTGAATTCCATTTATCATTTTTATTTTCTAAACCGCTGGCGCCAGATGGCTTCAGACTACAGTTATAGTGATTGTGGGAGATCTGTAAGACTTATACATATCATCTCGCGCTCTTTTTTTTAATTTTTGTTTAAATCGTCGTGAGTTCTTTAATTATATACTATGTACTCTGGCACCGGTCTCATGGTTTAGGCTACGCTACAATGGTCACGAAAGTGTGAAAGTGGTAAACCATTCTACGTTATTATTCTTATTTCAATTATTCCTCATTTTTGTATTGGCATTTAATATAACGTACGTAGAACACAAGATTATACCGAAGAAATTGAAAGAAACCGTTTCACGATACGTTCTGCAGTTCTCGAGTTAAAGAAGTTTACAGATTGCCCGTGCAAAGACGGGGCGGCTCAGCTAGTTAGTAATAAATTAAATAAAAAGTGTTAAGTTACAATTATTGTGTACCGAAAATAGTATCCCAAATTACAAATATTTATCAATATTGGTCACAAAGTACAAGGTGAGTGGGCAACAGAATCTGTGCTCGCTAGTCGGCAAGTTCGCTGAAAGTAACGAGTAGAATTTGAAACGTTCCGCCGCTCTATTGTATCCAAATTTGTGAGAAACCCAGGGGAGCTATGAAGAATGCAAGGGTGAAGGTCGGGGTGAGAGTTTAAAATAGGGAAAGTTTAATTTTTAAAACTCACAATCACCAACTGCGAACCATATTCCTAAACATGCAAAAACACTGGAACTGTGATTGCTACTGCTTGACTCGTTTTCTAGGAGATGATATCACACGTTCGCAGCTTTCCTTCCCTGCATGTGATTAACAAAAAAATTCATAATAAAGTCAAGATCAGGGAGAGAAAAGGGTGTACTAACTACTATTTTTGAAAACACGTGAAAGTTCACTTTATGTTGTTTATTACACCATATTAAAACCCTGTGGCTGATACGTCTGTATGTCGACACATTTATGAAATAAAGTTATATCTCGTGAGCCCCCAGACAAAATGAATATTTGTTGCAAATTGTTTTACACCATGTGCCTGTCTAAAACACCGTTTATGTTCATGCCTGTGCGACGACACGTGTAACGTTAACAAAACAGTCACTTTAATTTAGTGCGATGCACACCTTGTTCCACCGGCTAAATATTCACAACACACAGTAGCACTCGATAGAACTTGGTGCAGTCTACGACGAGCAACCACACTTGGCAATTGCCACACAAAATCTATAGTCTCCACGTGGAGATCCACATGCCGACTGTCGTAGAGCGACGCCGTCCGGCCAGCTACACCACTTGCTCCCGACTCGTCACTTTCTGCCCTTGCGCGCACGCGTCGCAAAAGCCCAACTGCCGGGTTTTTCCCCTAAGTCATCAACTTCCCTATGTGAGCTGTTCTAACCGACTTCCAACGTACAGCGCTCAGCCAATACATTTCTAAAACTTTACTTAAAATCAAAATAATTACACTACACATTAAACAAATTTCTTATTATGTTTTTATATTGGTATAAACATCCTTTGCACTAATTATTACAATCGTGCAATTTCATATATCACAGATAAGTAATTTAACTGAATATTTGAAGATAAAATACACAAAATTAATTGAAAATAAAATGAGAAATAGTTAATATATTACTTTTATAAATAAATATTGCCATGCTAGTTGTGTAACTGTCTTGTATTCATTGGTAATCTATTACTTTTCATTGTCAATTAAACATGTTACGCCAGATGTGAATATATCAGCTAACGTATTGTTTATTTGTCAACAGGCTATTTTGTAATGAGGGCCTTAAAGGTTCCTGACTGCATCGTATTACTTCAAATGCCAGTAGTATTAGAATATTTTATTTCACTCTGTGCACCGCACTGTGCCTGGCACTCGATATTGTCCCTCTCTCCCCTCACCGGAAACGAACCTGGAAAATCCTAAGCTGGAACAAGCCACCAACGTCGGCCTGCTCGCTGGCCTCCCGTCAACTACAAGCACACAGCAAATCTCAACGTGGAGAATTTCTACCTATGGCTTAACTATAAATGTTGTCACCCAACTGTGTACATACATTGCTACCATAATTAATAAGATTAAAATTGTGTAACATTTAGTGCATTGGCATGGTCAATGTTTGCAGTGAACTTCATACTGTTTAATTATCAAATGCTATTAATTATGAATATTTCTATTGGGCGGTAATCTCACAAGAAGTTGTTTAAATAAAAAGAAAAATTCATTTCATTATCTACAACTTTCTCGCTGACGAAAATTTCCTGACCACAAAACAAAAAAAGTGGCAGGTGACTAACTTTTCCATGCCACAATTTTTATTTCATATAAAAGTAATAGTTTCAATTATTATTTTTATACAAAAAAATACGTATTGTATTTGCTAAGAACAATGTTGCATTCCTTCAGTATTCACCTGTCTAAGTGAAAAATTTTGTAATTTTTTTCGTATCCTTAGGGTTCAAATGACAATGTAATTGAGGCGAGTGCCACTTGAACAACTACGCATCCATCAGCCCAATTCCGTTTCTACACTCAACCAAGATGGCTGCCGGCCGCGATGTCCGAGGAGAATGAGGCGCTCCAGTCACGGTCTGCACGGCCGCTACGGTCGGGGGTTCGAATCCCCCCTCCGGTATGGATATTTGTGCCGTCCTTAGTATAAGGTAGTTGATAAGTAGTTTGTAAGTTTAAGGACTGATGACCCCGTAGTTAAGTCCCATAAGCTATACAAACATTTGAACATTTGAACAAGATGGCTGCCGGGCTTCACTGCCTGTACGCTGATGTTATTCTGCGCTTGCTGGTGGTAATCCTCTGTGCAATCTGTTATGTTCTCAAATCAATCCCTTGAATCAAATCTCCCTACCAGCCTAGTTCCATAATTTCTCTCTCTTTTTTCTATAATTGCACTAAGGGAGGTTTGATTCACTGCCACGCACCTTTGGGTGGATAGTGGAGCTGGTATGTAGATGTGGCTCCTACGGTATTCTTACTGTATCCCAGCTTGAAGCTGACCATAAAAAGTGAACGTTTTTGTGACGTGAATGCCATCAAAGATCGTGTGACAAACGTTCTCCGATCGATTCCGCAGGAGGTCTTTGCTGATAGTTTCCAGAAGCTGTTCGAACGTTGTCAAAAGTGTTTTGTAACAGGTGTCGACTATTTTGAATGACAATAAAGTAAGTTTCTTTCTATCTTTTGTTTTCGTTGTTGTCTGATAACGTTCACCGAACATTTTAGACACACCACGTATAGAAAATACACTGACTTAGCAAATGTCATACGGTGGTGGGGCCAAAAGGTGCAGGAGATTTATTTGTGCACTTCCACCGTCCCAGCTACATCACAAAACCTTCTGAGACGTGGTTGTGCAAGTGATTTGTCTAACACGAGACATCATCGGTAGCTGATGCGGTTTGAATGGGATTATGGTGGTCGGTGCCCAGTGGATGGGTAGTTCGATTTCGACATCGGTGCAGGCACTGGACTTACACTCGTTCACCTGTGTCCCAGAAGTATTGTGAATGAGTAGGAGTGTCACAGTGCACAAGAGACTGCTGTCGGCTGACGAGCCACCCTCTAAATCCGTGACCATCGGCATCTGAGACGGCCCGTCACTACCTAGTGACGGAAGGGCAAAAGTGCAACAGAAAAAAAAAAAAAAAAAAAAAAAAAAAAAAAAAAAAAAAAAATCAGCAATCAGATACATGCTCCACGTACTCAACACAGTACCACTCAGCAAAGAAAATTACGGAAAGGAACTAGACATCATCACACAAATAGCAACAAACAATGGATACAATAGTAATATGGTAGAAAAGTTAAACAAAAAATTAAAAAAATAGATACGGGCAAAAAACACCAAACATGCAGACCCACAGACAACAACACAGCAAAGCAGCACACAATCCCACACAATACAAACCACAGTACAAAGAACACATAAAACACAACAAAAAAAGAAAACAAAATTCAAGGTGGTACAGAATGACATACAAATTCAAACTAACAAATAAAATAACAAATATTTTCAAAAGGGAAGGCATAAGAATAGCTCTGAAAACAGACAACCCAATCAAAAAATATACCCCAAAAATTAAAAGAGACACAGATATCTACCAAAGAGCTGGAATATACCAACTACAATGTAACTAATGTGATGGAAGGTACGTAGGACAAACCAGCAGAACATTTGATGCCCGTTACAAAGAACATATCAGGGCATGGAAATACGGGACATGTCACTCCACTTTTGCAGAACATCTGAAAGAATATAACCACAAACCCACTACAATAGTAAAAGATATGAAGATAATTAGAATAAATAATAAAAAATACCTCCTAACATTACAAGAAAATTATCATATATATAAAACAAAATCTGAGAAAAAGTTGCTACTAAATGACCAAATAAACTTGACGAATTAATCACTGTTTTCACTGATTGGCCATATGAATGACACAAATCGCAACATATAATCACAAACTCACAATACCCCTCTCCCCCCCCCCCCACACACACACACAGATGAACATGGAGGAGAGAGAGAGAGAGAGAGAGGAAAAAAAAAAGGAAAAAAAAAGGACACTCACACATGCACGCACACGCACATGCACACACACACACACACCCAAAGATACCTTCAACACACTTTCAATGAAACAGCTGGTTACAAATAATCTGCAAAGTTCAAAGTTAGAAACACTACAAAAAAAGAAAAAAAAAAAAAAAACCTACAGTGAACACAGCTATGGCAGCAGATGACAGTCGAAAGAGGCTGATATGGAATAGCAAGTGCTGTTAGTACACCATTTTATACCAAAAAACGCACTGTTTTGAATCAGAAACGTAATGTTTTGTACATATGTAAAAATCCTAACCTTTATGTGTAAATAGAAACATGTAAATATTTCAGGACACCCACTGATGATGCCTTGTGACAAAGGCGAAACTCGTATGGGTGACTTATAAAAATAAAAACCCTTCATTTGCCGTAGCAAAAGGCGTTTTCTTTAAAAACAGTACAGTGAAAATGCATATTATTCAGCTGCTGCTCAAATGGCCACTACAAGCAACTTTATTATGGTGTGTGTTGTGTATGTAATTATGATCTAGTTTTAATGAATGTACATGATCTAGAAACTGCAATTCTGTGAGAATATATGTCCTCAGTAATTTAAACTGTCCACTTGTTTTAACTTTGTTCCTCCTATTTGGCACTCAATCTGTTTAAATATCTTTTCCACCGACATTTCTTTCATTTTGGAGATGCTGATCTTCATACCATAGTACTTACAAAAATGATCTTCCTCTGAAATATTATATTGTAACCTTTCAATCGAATTGTCGTCACAACTAAGTCGTCCGCATACGAGAGACTGCTTATTTCGTTTTTACCTATTTTAATCTCACCCTGCCATTGTTTTCAGCAAAAGATCCATAAACAGTATGAACCATGAAGTCAGTTTACCGACAACTCTGACTGCTGCCTGACAGTTTACGTATAGACCTTTAATAGCATGCAAACGTTTGCCTCCTATTCCATAATCTTGTGGAACTGTGTCGCTTAATAATGTCACTGACATAAGCCTTCGAAACTAATTGTGTCATCGATAGTAAGTTAGAAAAAGTAACAGCGGCGTGTGTTCCTTCTTTGGTGTATCACAAAATTAATAAATTCGTCTTTGGTTCTTAGATGTACTATGCTGTACTACTAAGAACAACAGGCTACATTATTTTTCAAATAGCACTATTTTTTCCTGATCAGACTGCGACGAAATCAAGCATACATGTTGCACCAAGTGATGCTCAAGTTATCTTTGATAACTTGTTACAATTTCGTCTGGAAGTTTCGGAGAATAACTTGTTCAGACAATCGTGTCGGATTTAGGTAAAACTTTATATCACGATACCTTCTAGAATGAAACTTTCAATCTGCAGCGGAGTGTGCGCTGATATGAAACTTCCTGTCAGATTAAAATTGTGTGCCGGAAGCGGAACTCGAACCTGGGACCTTTGCATTTCGCGGGCAAGCGCACTACCGACTGTGCTATCCCGACACGACACACGATGCCGCCTCACAACTTTACTTCCGCCAGTACCTCGCCTCCTACTTTTCCTTTCTTCCAGGAGTGCTAGTCTTGCATAGTTCACAGGAGAGCTTCTGTGAAGTTTGGAAAGTAGGAGGCGAGGTACTGGCGGAAGTAAAGTTGGGAGGCAGCATCGTGAGTCGTGTCGGGATAGCACAGTCGGTAGTGCGCTTGCCCGCGAAAGGCAAACATCCCAGGTTCGAGTCCCTGTTCCGGCACACAATTTTAATCTGCCAGGAAGTTTCACGATACCTTCTGTTTCCACGTTCTAATTTGATTAAATAGTGTCCGTATCTTTTCATATATATTGCTCAAGATACACATAAAAATCCCATGGAAATTAATTGAGTAGTCTATAATCGACTTCCTAACAGAATAATGACAGACACGACATTATTAAGGTTTTATTATGGTATAGATCAACGGTTCCCAACCTATGGGCCGCGGTCCATCTTGTGGGCCACCCGTAGCCCGCCACTAGGTCGCGAACGCTCATCAAAGGTCGAAAACAAGATAAAAAACTTGCGCTAGGTTCACTCGTCGCTCATAGCTTTATTGCAAAATTTTTTAGGACTTTAAGCTGGACACAAGAAGGTTTAATTAATCCTCCCAATCCCTCTGTTCATTAGACGTTTCTGCCGTGTGAGAATGATTCATTTTGTTGTGTCTTTGGCGATATTTCTACCGGCTCTTGTGGGTGGTTATTCAAAAATTTATTGGGCCCTACAGTAGTCATTATTCCGTGAACAGTTTGTTGTAGTTATTGTCAATTTGTGAGACGTTGCATTAAATGACATTGTGATAACGAAGGAAGCTTTCTTCCAGAACCGGAGTGTATGTCTTTCTAATGAGCTGATTTTGACAACTAGGTGTAATAGTGATCTGAAATTTGATTGATTGTGTACTTGCATGATAATGATACTGTGTTATCAGCTTAACTTAATATTTGCCACAGATGAGTAGCACACATGAAGATAAAAATTCCGTAAAGTAGGTTCTTGTTCAAAACCTTATTACTTGTTTGTGTCATATTTCTACCATACATAGTAGTTGATGAGCTCGATGCATATGTGTGTTGTCGGCACTAACAAAATGACCTAGCGGTACGCCGAAAACTTCAAAAAAATGCCAATAGTAGAAAGTGACAAAAAGTTTGGAAACCCCTGCTGACTAGACACTATAGCAGTATATAAGCATTTTAATGTTTCTTTCTGGAACTACTTTCTTAAAATTGAGAATGAAATCCAATGAATTAGAAATGCCTTTAGGGTTAATTACTTTAAAAAATTGGAAATTTCATTAGGTGAACAAGAGTTGTTTACTGAACTATCATGTGACAAGTCTTTCAAAACCTTTGGTCTCATTGTGGATAAGTGTTCTAAAGTTGCCAAAATTGCTCTGAAACACCTGATGGGCTTTTCGACAACCTATATATGTGAACGAGCCTTTTCTACTTTGCTCTTTGTGAAAAACAAATACGGGAATAGACTGAATGTAGAGAGTGATTTGAGCCTAAAGTTAACCAGTTTTAATCCAAATACTGCCTGTCTTCTAAGTGATGAACAGTGTTAAATAGCTCTGTGAGTTCTTTTAACATTGCCTACTCGGTTTTGACATGCGTTAATTAAGTAAATACAATAAAAATCTATACCTATAAAGAAATATAAGCATTTTCCTTTTTGTACATCATATTAGTATATTTTACTAACAATGTCTACTATGTATATGTATGTTGTGTGTGTGTAGGTGAGTGTGTGCGCACACCTATTTTTGTGTTTTGATGATTTTTACTTTTTATTTAATTGCTGTGCCTCCCAAATGCGTTTAGACAATGGTTGGGCCGAAGAGCAAAAAAAGGTTGGGAACCGCTGGTATAGATAATTCTGTAGCTCTCAAAATTGTACCCGTCTCCATCAAAAAGAAACCTACTGATATTTTGCTATTTCCGAGTGACTTATGAACGCTGAAAGGAGCCAAATAAGTCATTCATTGAAAAGTAACAGCTGGAAACACATCACTACAGTGCCCGGTAAAACGTAACCAGTTTTCTTGAATTTCATTTTTTAATTGATACAGACATACATATTTTTCAGAGGTTCACTACGTTTGGTTTGTGGTCAAAACATGCTTCCCCATTGTGGCAAACAGATATCTTTATTTTCTACATATGAGTTCGGTACTGGCACAGTCGAGTCAGCTGCGTTAATAATGGCGTGTAGGGCTCTGCGGAGGAGTTGGCCGGTATTTTAATCCACACATTCCTTGCGTGGCGCCCATGTCTGCGCAAACGCTCATTTATTTTTTTAAGAGCTTAGAGCGTTCCGCTAACTCAGTGAAATGAGGTGCGGCAAACCGAATTACTGCACGTCTTAATAATTTATTGCTGAACATCTAAGATTAATTAAGAAGCAGAATATAGGCGAATACTGTCCTACATACTACGAAGTATTGGTTACGATTTCCTTTAGGTTTCATTACCCATATGCATTTATTCTTATTCGCTAATTGTAATTAATGTTTTCCAAAATAACAATTTTGTTCATTTTGACCCTGTACGGTGGCTAATTGGTAGCCATTGGAGAAAAACTTAAAATGTTTTATGATGAATTATAAATATTTAAGGGTGAACACTATAGAGAACTCCATTTAAGAACTTGAATTAAAGCTTACCGAATAAATTATTAGCCAAACCTTCCCCCCTCCCCCCTCCCAACCTGTTTAAAAAGCTATACACAGCATTAAACTTAGACCGCGATGTGGTGCCAAAGTCATGTGATATCTTCTTGTATCCTGTCGGCTTCCTTTACCGTGGCAAGGTGGTATAGAGTCAACAATAATAATAAACTTCTTTCAAAATATCGATTGAACACTTGATGTTAAGTACCAGCAGCGTCATGGTCATACAGATCTTCCTGTAAAGGGCAGAGCCATAGCAACGCTGTTGGCTTTTAGATTTACGTCAGTTATTGTTTTAATCTACAACCTCTGACAATAAAGCTCGACGAATAGTCCTGTAACATTAACGTAGGTGAACTATTATGCTATCGACAAGGTTTAGCAAATCGATTCCGTATTTCTTGATTTCTAGAAGGCTTTTGACACCGTACCTCACAAACGGCTTTTGATCACATTGCGTGGTTATAGTATATCGCCCCAAATTTGCGACTGGATGGGTGATTTCCTGTCGGAGAGGACACACTTTGTAGTAATCGATGGTAAAGCATCGAATAAACGGGTGATATCGGGCGTTGTACAGGGTATTGTTATTGGTCCTCTGCTGTTCCTTATTTACATAAACGATTTGGGAGAAAATCTAAGTAGCTCTCTTAGGATGTTTGCAGATGACGCCGTCATATACCGTCTAGTAAAATCATATGAAGATCAAAACAACTGCAGAACGATCTGAATAAGATATCACTATGGTGTAAAATTGGTAATTGACTCTAAATAATGAGAAGTGTGAAGTCGTCCACATGAGTAAGAAAAGAAATCCGTTAAACTTTGTTTGCATGATAAATCAGTCAAAAGTGAGGACCGTAAACTCCACAAAAGACCTAGGAATTATTATTGCATAAGACTTAAACTGGAAGAACACGTAGATAATGTCGTGGGAAAGGCGAACCAAAGACTGCGTTTTATGAGCAGAACCCTTAAAAGATGCAACAGAACTACTAGAGAGACTGCATACACTACGCTTGTTCGTCCATTTTTGGAGTATTGCAGCCTAGTGTGGGATCCTTATCAGGTGTGTTTGACAGAGGACATCGAAAGAGTCCAAAGAAGGACAACTCGTTTCGTATTGTCACGATACAGGGGAGACAGCGTTATGGAAATGATAAAGGACCTGTGATGGGAATCATTACAACGACATCGGTTTTAGCTGCGGCGTGGGCTACTTACGAAACTCGAATCGCCAACATTCTCCTCCGAATGCGAAAATATATTGTTTACTCCCACCTACATAGGTAGAAATGATCATCAGAATAAAATACGAGAAATCAGAGCTCTAACTGAGAAATTCAGGTATTCTTTCTTCCCGCGCGCTATTCGAGAATGGAATGGGAGATGAATATTATAAAGGTGGTTCGGTGAACCCTCTGCCAGACACTTAAATGTGATTTGCAGAGTATCCCACATAGATGTAGATGGGACTCGAACCCCTGTCAGCGAACGGCCGCGCGCACCGCAGCACGGAGCTCCAATACGCACGATTTATCCACCGCAGCACCTGAATGTCATATTTGTGTTTTTTAGTTAATAATCATCATATTGGCTTTAAACAGTGCTGTTAATCCGTCATTGTCCCATGTTATTGTTCTGTGCAGGGTCCAAGTAATGGCAAGTAATTGTAACCCGGTGCCATGGTGCTCTTTCAGCCTTAACATTCAATCGTTGTTTAGAAATATAAAAACCACGAAGAGTGGTTGCAAGCCGCGGTAGAGTAGCCGAGCGGTTTAAAGCGTCTCGCTGCGGAGCGCGCGGTTGCTCGCCGTGGAGGTTCGAGTCCTCCCTGGGGCATGGGTGTGTGTGTTTGTCCTTAGGTTAGTTTACCTAGGTTTCAGTAGTTTGTAAGCTACGGACTGACAACCACGCAGTTTGGTCCGATAGATTTACAAACAAACAAACAAGTGGCTGCAAATAGTCTGAAAGTATAGAAATATAACCATTTCCTTCGAAATATCAAGACATCTCGACCATTGCAGGGAAATGAAATAAATTCAATGGCGAAGCTGAAAATTTTGCTGGATCGAGAATCGAACCCGGATTCAGACTATCCAGTCTATTCTTAACATATTCTACACTACGAAGTAGTGATCCCTGCCCATTACGTATGGTCGCTAATGTCGACTTACGGTGTCTGTTCTTTCGGATATGTGCAGAAACAGACATCATATCTGTAATTATAACCATATCCAATCAGTAATAGGTTCGGTTGGATCAAAAGGTCCAGTACATTCCATGTAAAAATGGACGACGCCATTATGCATTCACTACCATCTTGCGCAATGCCATGTTATGACTTAATGGCGTCTGCACCACACTCTTGTCACCATTGCTCTGACTGCCTTCCAAAGCCCCTGGGATGTCGGCAACACAACCTACAACGGAGAGAATAAGGCAAGCAAATCATCAGGCGCTTGCAAGGAAAACACTTCCAGCAGTTCAAAAAATATTCAAATGTTTGTTAAGCTTAAGGGACTTAACTGTGGGGTCTTCAGTCCCTAAACTTACAAACTACTTTTGAACTACGTTACACTAAAGAGGACACAAACATCCATGCCTGAGGGGGTGATTCAAACCCCTGACCTTAGCGGCCGTACACACTGTGACTAGTGCGCCGCAGACCGCTTGGCCACTGCGGCCGGCCTTCCAGCAGTAACGGTCGAAATATCTAATAAATCAACCACCTGTACCAATACATTCTATACCCGGGCCGCTGAAACTTTTCACTTGACCTAACACTGTAACAAGTGAAGAACGAGAAGTGGGAGGCATTCTACGCTGAGCGCGAACAGATTACACGCAGAAAAAAATGCAGGTTGTCACGTGCCATAACGTCAGAGTTACCGCATTGCCAATCTTTGTTTTGCACGAACATAAACAAAGTCCCTTGTGTATGGTGTCCATTGTGTACTTGGTGCTTGTGTTACGTTGTGCTATGTTTCGAAGTGATTCGTTTCGCCGTGCTTTTGATAGTTATTATACGAGGATTGTAACTATTTATTGACAAGCGATACAAAAGCCTTACATGTTTGCACTTGTTACTATCCTTCAAAGTAGTCACCAGAGTTGTGTAGAAACCGTTGCCAGCCAGCTATATGGAAGGCGTAGTATACAGTTAACAGAGCCGGTTCTGTTAATGGTGCGAATGGAGCGGTGTACTGCCTGTTGAATCTCTGGGTTTTGAAGCGAATGCCACGAAGTGGTTACTTCATTTTCGGGATCAAATCAAAGTCACAAGGACTTAAGTCGGGGATTATCGTGGATGGTACAGTTCTTACGGTTCAAGTTTTCACAACACAATTTATTTAAGTCAAAGAAAGTATACTCTGGGTTCGTTAACCAGTGAAACGAAACTAAATTCTTCTATAGAGACAGAACTCCCAACACCAAACACAGATTATAATCTGGTAGATCAAAGGCACAGTCACTAGCATAGTTCAGTTCGTCACTCGCAATCCACCAGGTAACGTTCCAGCCGCTTCCGTCGGTGAAGTCGATAGGAGTCGGCGATCTTGCGTAGTGGAGACGGTCATAGGTGGCGAGAGCGAACACATCAACACTGGCTTTTTTTTATTTTTTATTTTTTTTTTAATGGAACAAGGTGGAATGGGGTACCATCACTATCCAGTGATCTCCAACCCCAGATGGAGTAGTGTAGGAGGAAGGTAGGCTAACTTTATTTCTTTATTTTGCCATAAACTTTCGGGGCTGACTTGTAAGGGCCTGCAGGGCTTAAGCCCTCGACCCGTAAGGCACCCCGGATAGATGGAGTGGGGGGGGCGCTCTATTTGCGAGAGCGCCGAAGGTCCAAGTATACCTGGGCTATTTGAGCTATCTGTTTAAACTGCTCTTCCGTGAAAACGCAATAATTATTAAAATCGTTAAAACCTTGACGGCCCACTAACCGCCAAATAGGACGCTGAATTTCTTCGGCTAATTGAACTGGGTGGTGGGGGGTGGTATTTTCGATTCGGGTAGGAACGGGTAATGGAGGTCTTCGTCGTCGCAGTCCTTGTTGCGGATCTTCGTCAATATTCGTAGCAGGACTCGTTTGACGTCATGTTTCGTCGGCATCTGCAAGTAGGTCGCGTCGTCTTCCGACACGTCCTCTCCCTCCCCGTGCGCGGCGGCCGCCCCCTCAGGCGCAGCCTTGTCGCCAGTTCGTGTCGGAGGCGCGTCCACCTCCATCTTCGCCGCGCCCGCGTCCCCCGTCATGGCGGAGTCGAGGGAACCGGTTTCAGTCGCAGTGTCAGTAGAACTGCAGCTCACCCCAGCGTGCGGGGGCGGGATGTGGCTAATCGTCGCTTTGACGAGCCTCAACTCCCGCTCGAGGTCCGCAATTCGTCGCATCGCGGCGTCGAGGGCGGCGCAATACTGCTCCCGTTCTGCCGCCATCGCGGCCTGAAGACGAAGCAGGGCGTCATCCGCCGCGGGATGCAGAATAACACGTGCACCCGAAGTGACGGCGTCGCCACTAGCCGACCCTCGAACGTTCCCACGTGGTGCACGAGGCGCAGGGGACGGATCGGCCGCGGACGCGGCCGGCGTCGCAGTGCCCATCCTCGACTTCTCCGCACGTCCCGACTTCTGCTTCGAGCGCCATTCTTCAATGTACGGGCAACGGCGGAAGTTGGCGGCGTGGGGGCCGCCACAGTTGACGCACCGCTTGTCGGCGTCCCGCGGGTGCGTGCAGTGGCGCGTGTCGTGTGCGCCCGCGCAGCGCAAACACGCGAACGTCGCCGTGCAGTCACCGGCCAAGTGGCCGATCTTCTGGCAGCGGAAGCACTGCACAAACTTCCGTGCCCTCCGTCGGCGCTGCCTTCTACCCGCGCCTGCCAAGGCCATCACCTCGGCAGTGAGGTGGACTAACGCCGCTAGAACGCCACTTCGTGGCTGTCCCCGTCGATTCTTTGTCGCAGCTTGATTTGCCATCTCCGGCGAGAGTTGCTCACTGTTTACGCGGCTAAGTGCAGCAGCGGCGCGACGCTCCTTTCCTCACGCTGGGCTCATCGGCTGGCGAGCCGGGCTTAAGTAGATACATGGAGCCAATCAGGAGGCAGCCGGAAGGATACTCAGTCATTTCACAGAGCCACCAGTAAGAAATAGTCCCTATTACTTCTGTTTGTTTTGAAGTTACGGTTTGTGTATGTTCTAGTCTTGTTTTGGAATCTGGCAGGCGCTGGTTGGTCTCGCGCCGCCTATCCAGTTGCGTTGCCCGCTTGACAGTCCTGTTGTGAGGTATGCCGGCTGGCAGGCGTTTGGCCGGCGGCATCAGAGCAAATGCCACAGATCGAACAGAGTAGCGTCAGCTTGCGCTGTATGCACCCTGCATTGTCAAGCAAAATCATGGGTGGTTTGTGAAGGAAGTGTTGCCGCTTCTTTCACAAATCTGGGCGCAGGTGATGCTCCATAAAGAACAGTAATACTGAGCATTGACGGTCTGCCATGGAGGGACGTAATGCGTTAGGATAATACCGTCACAGTCGTACACGAGAATCACCATAACTTTCACCATACTGGGGCTCTGACCCACTTTAGACTATCGAGGCAATCCACAATAACGCCATTCGTTGGATTGGCTTTTCAGTTTTGGCTCGTACGATGTGACCCATGTTTCATCCAGCGTTACGATATGGCGTAAGAAAACCTCTCCTTCGCACTCATAGCACTCCAAGTGCGTCTGAGTAACGTCGTAACGCATCCATTTCTGCATTTCCGCCAATTCACGCAGAACCCATCGTGATGCAATTTTTCGCATGCCGAGGCATATTAAATCTTGATCCAATCCGTTGTTCCTGTTTCGAAAACATAGTGACACTGTTAGGTTAGACCAGTTGCTCACAATTGACTATGTTTCCCTCGATTATGCGCACGCCGGAGGGGCGAGTTCATTTGGTCGGAGTTAAGGAAAGTATGTCAACAATGTGTGCTATGAGCGACAATAGTAGATTCCATTGCATAGCGTCTCCACAGGAGAGTTGCCACTGTTTAAGTTGCAATCCTCGAACCTATGAAAATGCTACCGAAAAGGCTTCGTTCACCCTTTATTCACAGAAAGTGATGAGTGCCACGACAAGGGATCTCAAATCGATTCCATATTTTTGAATTTCCGGTTGCTTTTGACACTGTACCCCGCAAGCGGCTTCTAATGAAATTGCGTGCTTATGAAATATCTCCCCAACTGTGCGATTGGATTCACGATTTCCTATCAGAAAGGACACAGCTCGTTGTGATTGACGGTAAGTCATCGAGTAAATCAGAAGTGATATCTGGCGTTCCCCAGGGAAGCGTTATAGGTCCCCTACTCTTCCTTGTGTTTATAAACGATTTAGGAGACAATCTGAATAGCTCCCTTAGACTGTTCACGGATGGTGCTGTCGTTTATCGGTTAGTGTAGTCAACAGAGGATCAAAGGCAACTGCAAAGCGATTTACACAAAATTTCTACATGGTGCGAAAATTGGCAATTGATACTAAATAAAGAAGAGTGTGAAGTAAAACACATGACCACTAAAAGAAATCCTCTGAACGTCAGTTGCGCAGTAAATGAGTCAAACCTTAAGGTCGTAAATTCTACCAAATACCTAGGAGTTACAATTACGAACAACTTAGACTGGAGAGAACACACAGAAAATATTGTGGGAAAGGCGAACCAAAGATTACGTTTCATTGGCAGAACTCTTCGAAGATGCACCAGCTCCACCAAAGAGACTGCCTACATCACACTTGTGCGTTCAGAGAAGGGCAGCTCGTTTTGTTTTATCACGTTACGGGGGGGGGGGGGGGGAAAGAGTCACGGAAATGTTGCACGAATTGGGGTGGAAATTATTAAAAGAAATACGTTATTCATTGCGGCGTCATCTGTTTGCGAAGTTTCAATCACCGACTTTTACTTCTGAATGTCAAAATATTTTGCTAGCACCCACCTATATAGGGTGGCAAGAGTGGCAAGGAAACTGCAATGCCGTACGGAGTTCTAGGAGCACTGAGGATTTGAAGCAAAAGAATAAATAAGGGAAAAAGGAACAGAAAAGGAACGAGATTTTGTTTTAGTTGATAGGAGGCCACAGAACCGATAACATATACATATATATAACATATTGTAAAATAAACTATAATAAATACAGTTTTGAAGATTTAAATTGACATTTAAAATCAGTATGCCTATTTAGACGGAATTTGGAAAAAGTTGTTAAATTTTCATCTGTTGGGAGGCTGTGCGACAAGCAAGGGGCCTACAAGAACAAGTTTATAAAATAATTGTCGTGCGGACACCTGCACGTGGCGACTCTGCAGTTAAGAACCGGAACCAGCAACGAGCAACTTGAAGATTGGAGAACGAATCTGCGCAATATAAATCGTGCAGTTCCTCAGACTGGTCAACTATCGAAAATGAAATTTGAAACTAAAGTTAAAACTTATAAAAATAAAACAAAGAAATAAGTTAAAACCAAGAAGATTTAAGTGAAAGGTCAATTTAAGAATCATTAATTGCTTTTAAATACTGTTTTATGGAGTAATTACACTTAGCAACAGTTAAACAAGAGGTTTCTAAGAAAGTAAACGACGCCTTTAAAAACACGCAAAAGTTTCAGAAACGAGTGAATAAGTGTAAAATAATAAATTTAAAACTACAGCAACACTTCAAACAACGTTTCCAACACGTCAAGATTGATGCCGACTGTTTCATTCGGAACAAAGACCAGTCACCCTAATCACGAGTTGCCATACCACCTACTTGGGCAGAATCGATGATTTTGCTCATAACTAGACGGTGCCACAAACAAAAGCAGCGAAGAATCAGTAGTGGCAGCACTATGTTCGACCAGCGACGAGTGAATAGTTCCAGACTTCGCTACAAGAAGGCGACTGCAGCGCGTTGCTAAGGATGTGAAACCGTTGTGGCAGCGCGGCTCTCAAACAACGAATTTGACATCACTTCAACATCTGTTAATGGTGCAGTGATAAACAATGTGTACCAGTAAAATTACGACGAAATAACGACTTCATAAGCAAACAAGAATGATATTTAAATATAAAGTGATAATACTTTATGTTCGTAAGTAATAGTAAGTAATTAATCCTTTTATATATTTATTCATTAAATGGATCCGGACGAAAGTACTTTAACCATGGAAGGGATAATGTACTCAGTACTGGAGCAATTGGCCGCTATTAACAATAAGTTTGCGAACTTAGATAAAAGCCTAGACGATAGATTTTCGTCACTAGATAACAGATTAACATCTAAATTAAATGATCTAGACGGCAAATTGAACAATTTCACTGCTCAACTAAATGGAAGGATAGAAAGGCTGGAGAGACGCCTCAATATAGGATTCGAACATGTCACAGAAATTGATAAAAGGCTATAAATAGTAGAAGATAAAATGGAAGACAGTTTACAACATATACACGCAATAAAAAAGGAAAACATAGATTTGACACGAAGAGTCATAACTTTGGAAAAGGAACGTAAAATTCATCGTTGAGATAGAAAAGGAGATAAAGCTCCCGTTTTTGGATGTGTTAATTGAGTTGAACGCAGAAGCTCGGCTTGGCCATTCAGTGCACAGGAAATCAACGCACACTACTCGATCCTTGGACGGCAACAGTTTCCGTAATCCCGTCCACAAGAAAGTTGCCCTGAACTCGCTAATGCAATTGGCGAAGGTTATTTCTGACGACGATAATCTAGAATCTGAATTTTAACGTTTGACGTTTGTGTTCAAGGAAAACGGTTACAGAAAGGGCGAAACTGCCAAAAATTTTAAGTGCCACCAACAGAAAGAAACACGTGAATCAGCAGACAATGCCAAGCCGGCAGCATTCCTTTCATACTGTGGAGCAACAACCGACAAGATAGCCCGCCTCCAAGATTAGAGATATGGTACGTTCTGTCATGGACAGTATAGGTCTGCGTGTTCCTGGCGCATATGGTGTCTCCTGTTAAGTGTGGTAGTATTAGGGCAAACTAATAGCACTATTGCTGAGCGTTGTGCAGAACGCATAACACACATAGAACAAAGAACATTTGATATATAAACCGTGGCGAAAAATGATCAAAAACGTGCCTAATATACAATTTGAAAATACGACAATTTTGGCCCACAGATCATCTTACTGGAATTATGTTAGATCGGTGTTACAAGATCATATTTCTTTGTCAAAGTTGATAAATCAAATATTTACATCCGAGAAACTTGCTACTGTGATAGGGATCTTTGAAATATCTCTTCCTCTATCAAACAAATATTGTCCAATCTAGGGCTTCGCTGGAGACTCGATCATAAAATTCGTTTCTCTTCTGTTCACAGTAATGCGTAGTATAACCGCTTTGAGCGCTAATATCGCTATAGTTATTTGACTGCTGTGTGTTGGTAAACAAGACTGCAAAGTTCAGTTTATGTATTTAATCAATCACAAAATTAATAGAAACCTATGAAGTAGACGAGGCGTTGAATGATATGCGGCATTCTGATAATAAAAATAGGTTAAGAAGGTTGAAGAGCGCACTATCCAGTCACTTGTTCGTCATTCCGGGGCACTAATAGAAGAAAGCAAACGGAAAGCTGAAGTTCTCAATTTAACTTTTATGAAATCTTTCACGAAGGAGGACTGCACAAATGTACCACCATTTGATCAACGTACTAACTCCGAAATTGAGTACACACTAATAGGTATTTCCGCTGTAGAGAAGCAGCCGAGAGAGCTAAATACAAAAAACTCTCCTGGTTCGGATGGAATACCAGTTTGATTTTACAAAGAATATTCTGCTGCATTGACTCCTTACTTGCTTCCATTTTTTCCGAATCTTTAATTCAGCGCAAAGTTCCTAGTTATTGGAAAAAAGCGCAGGTGACTACCATTTATAAGAAAGGAAAGAGAACTGACCCACATAATTACAGGCCAATATCGTTGATATCAGTTTCCTGTAGAATTTTGCAGCATATTCTCAGTTAGTATATAGTAAATTTCCTTGAGGCGGAAAAGTTTCTTTCTATGAATCAGCACGGGTTTAGGAAACATCGTTCATGTGAAACTCAGCTTGCCCTTTTCTCACATGACATTTGCGAACCATAGATGAAGGGCAACAGGTAGACTGTGCTTCCTCGATTCAGAAACGCGTTTGACGCGGTGCCACACTTCAGATTGCCAACGAAGATACGAGCATATGGGATAGGTTCACAGATTTGTGACTGGCTGGAAGACTTCCTAAGTAATATGTAGGGTGATGCACATGAGTAGGAAGAACAATCCCATAATATTCGATTACAGCATTAATAGTGAGCTACTTGATGCAGTCACGTCGTTTAAATGTCTAGGGGTAACACTGAAGAGCGATATGAAATGGAACGAACATGTAAGGACAGTTGTGAGTAAGGCGGACTGCCGACTTCGGTTTATTGGAAGAATTTTAGGAGACCTTTGTATAAAACACGTCTTGAGTATTGCTCAGGTGTTTTGACCCGCAGCAGATCAGTTTAAAGGAAGACATAGAACCAGTTCAGAGGCGAGCAGCTAGATTCGTTGCTGGTAGGTTAGACCAAAGGGCGAGTGTCACGGAAATGCTCCGGGAACTCAAATGAGGATCGCTGGAAGAAAGACGACGGGACATTCTGTTGAGGAAATGTAAAGGGCCGGAATTTGAAGCTGAGTGTAGAACAATCTTCTTGCTGCCTACTTACATTTCGCGTAATGGTCACAAAGACAAGAGAAATTAGGGCTCGTACGAAGGTATATAGGCATTCTTTTTTTCCTCGTTCTATTTGGCAGTGGAATAGTAGTGGAATAGTAGTGGTACAGTGTACCCTCCGCCACGCACCTTACGGTGGATTGCGAAGTATGTATGTAGATGTAGATGTAGAAGATAATGGCAGCGGTTGTTAGCCGTGAAATACTGTCCGGTTGTACAGTAGACGACAAAGACAAGGAAATTGTAATCAGAGTACCTCACGTTAAATAGTGTCTCATCTATCTCTTAAATTTGTATAAATATTGTAGTTGATAGAACATGAAATGTATTTTATTTAATTACAAAATTTATGCCCACATTGTAGCATAATCTTTATACAATTATTAAAATAGTCCTTAATGATCACATAGTGCACTAATTTTTTTTTAATAATTTTACACATTCCCCCTCCCACCTCTCCTCCTCCACAATGGGCCTGCCCCGCTTTCTCTTCGGCCAACATTCATACGGAGGTCTGCCTCTCTCCACCACAGCGTTTTCACAACATCTCAATACAGCCCCCGCCGGCCGCGGTGGCCGAGGTGACTGAGGCGCTCCAGTCACGGTCAGCACGGCCACTACGGTCGGGGGTTCGAATCCCCCCTCGGGCATGGATATTTGTACCGTCCTTAGTCTTAGCTAGTTCATAAGTAGTTTGTAAGTTTAGGGACTGATGACCCCGTAGTTATGTCCCATAGACTATACAAACATTTGAACATTTGAAAACAGCCCCGCACTAAATATTCTGCTATTTTTCACATCTTATAAGCCGCGTATTGCCTAGAAATTGTGAAAATAGATGTCAGACGGGTTGCCATCTCTCATTATTACTCACTTGTCCGGTGTCAAATGCAAATCTTGAATAAAACATGGAAAGAGAAAGGATAAAGAAAAGTAACAGGCAGATTGCATATTTCTGGATTTTCGAAAGGCGTTTGACACGGTGCTGCACTACTGTCTGCTAACGAAGATACGAACATATGGTACAAGTACCTAAAGATGTGAGTGGCTTGACGACTACTTAAGTAACAGAACCCAGTTCTTTGTCGTCGATTGTGAAGGTTCATTAGAGACTAGGGTATAGTTAGAAGTGCTCCAGGAAAGTGTGACAGGACTGTTATATTTACTATCTACATAAAAGACCTGAGGGGCAGAGTGACGAATGGAAGCTAGCTACAAATCTTGAAAAAATGTAAGGTGATGCAGATGAGTAGGAGAAACAATGTAATGTGTTGCTTAACAGAGCCACGTAAATAAATATCGAGGTGTAACGCTGCAAAGTGATATAAATGGAACGAGCATACCAAGGACAATTGTGGGGGAGATGGATGGTGACTTCAGTTTATTTGGAATTTTTTTGGGAAGATATGATTCGTCTGCGAAGGAGACCGCATTGAAAACGCTTGTGTGACTCTGTCTTGAGTATTACTCAAGTGTTTAAGATTCCCACGAAATCGATTTAAAAGAATACATAAAAGCAATTCAGAGACGAGCGGCTGGATTTGTTATTCAGGGGTTCGTTCAATGAGCGAGTATAACTGAGGTGCTTTGGTAACTCAAATGGGAGTCGCTGGAGGTAAGGCGACGTTATTTTCGAGAAACACTGTTCAGGAAACTTAGAGAGCCAAAATTTGAAACGGACTGCAGAACGATTCTACTGCCACCAACTTATATGTCGCATAAAGACCACAAAGATAAGGTAAAGATTCGGACTCGTATAGATGCATACAAGTATTCTTTTTTCCCTCGTTTTATATGGGATTGCAACAAAATCACAAGTATCTGGTATTGATATTACGTGCATTTAGGTGAATTCCGAAGTACGTATGTAGATGTTTTCGTAAGACATTTGATTTAGGTGACTACCAAATCTTTATTAGGAAATTGATATTGCAATTGCCAGTGTACGCCTACTACACGTAACTGATAATACTGTCATTACTGCCGAGCGGGAGTATCCGAGCGGTCTGGAGCGCTACGTTACGGATCGCGCGGCCTCCCGCGTCGGAGGTTCGAATCCTCCATTGGGCCTGGATGTGTGTGATGTCCTTAGGCTAGTTTAAATTAGCTAAAGTAGTTTGTAAGACCAGGGACTGATGACTTACGTAGTTTGGTCCCATAGGATTACAAACATTTGAACATTTTTGAACTGTCATTACGTGCTTACATTCAGCATGAAACGACGTTTCGTTAGGAAGACTATATATTTTGCGATGTAAAGGTAGTCACCAAAGTAATTTTTCGATAATCCGCATTCAGGTGTTGCAACCGTTGAATTTTGCACGGGTGATATTCGTTTTACTATAAAATTTGCAGTATGGAGGTACGTTTAAGTCCACATTCTTGCGACTGGTGACGAGTCCTCCTTTTGCGGACTCTTGCTAAATGATGCAAGCACATATTTTGTTGTCGCTTCATCGGGGGCCGATTTTCTAGATTTCACTTTATCTACGATGGAACCTGTTGCCCAGAATTTTGTCAAAACTTGGCAACTACACTGTGAGAAACGGGTCTCTGGTCGGGTGGCAACTGCTGTAATCCTCAGCAATTAACAGTATGCTTTATTCTAATGACGTCAAGATGATTTCGATGCATTTTCGTAATCTGTAAATGACGCCACTGCGAATAAAACGTGAGCATCAGGAAATGATACCTAACGTTTAAGCACATGAAATATGTCAGACATTATTTGATACCTTTTCAGGGGTTAAATTTTACTTTTCGTGTTAGTGGCCTAGCGTGTTGACGTTGGCAACGGATAAGAATGGCATGAAATTAGACGTCAAATGATAGAGCAGATCAAGCAGCCAATCATAATACAGCCGGTTTTAATTGTTAAGTGAAAAAGCAATTATCAGAAAGAAAAAATGTAGAAGAATGTTCGACGCGTCCCCTCTTGCACCCTTTACGATAAATCGCGACACGGTTAAGTTTTATGTAGGCCAGCGGCTGTTTAGTGTGCTGTCCAACATATTGCAGGAATAGCAGTAATTATTTAGTCCATAGTCAACAGAAGGATTATGACCCCATATTAAGTCTTAAGTAAAATTTTAAGTATGAGGGAAAGAACCCTTTGTGTTGACATTACAATAAAATAATGAAGGCTGTTCCTGCCCTATGGTTGTCATCGCAAAGGGAACATTTCGTTGTCAGCATTAGCTTTCATGCCATAATGCGAAAAAAAGAAAATGTGTTGGTATGTTTCGCCTAAGAAACCAGCGAATATCATTATATACCACGTACTATCACGCGATTGGGCAATGAAAACGTCACAGAACTCCCGCCATTTTCATGCTAAGCCGGCAATACGATAAGTAAAATGTAACCTCTTTTCCGCACGTAACACTCACACGACCGTATGTATTACTGCTGCCACACATAAATTGGTAATAACTCTAGAGTGAATTAAGCAACAAAGTCGTCGTTTCTCTAGTGAAATTCTCTATCTGTCTGATATGTCATATGTCCACTCTCCCATTGAAAATTGTCGAGATGAATCCAAAATGGCAGGCTTTCAACGCAGATGTCGGTGACGTAGCGTATGTGTCTCCCCCCCCCCCTCACTTCTCTTCCCAGTGTGTAGGAACTTTGTTTTGCTGTTTACCACTCCGTTAGGATTTTTGAGGTTGTTTCCGGTCTTTTGTACCACCCTGTATGTAAAAAGACAGGAAGTCCTGAGATACTGTATTACAGTTTAGGTAGTTCTTGATGAAATCATATCCAATTGTTACTTCTGTTACTTTTGTTTCTGAGTATTTGCTGCGCAGTCTGAAATCGTTACCAGTTTGGACTGACGGAGGACCTGGAGAAAGTTCATAAAAGGATTTTATAGCCGGCCGCGGTGACCGAGGGGACTGAGGCGCTCCAGTCACGGTCTGCACGTCCACTACGGTCGGGGGTTCGAATCCCCCATCGGGCATGGATATTTGTGCCGTCCTTAGTCTTAGCTAGTTCATAAGTAGTTTGTAAGCTTAGGGACTGATGACCCCGTAGTTAAGTCCCATAGACTATACAAACATTTGAACATTTTGATTTTATATTATTGAGTTAAGGGGGAAAGAATGTTACAAAACGATGAACGAGGTTGGCTGGAAATCATTAAAAGAAAGATGTATTTCAGTGTCGCGTAATCTAATTACTAAATTCGTTTTACCAACTTTCTCCTTTGTTCACACCTACCTATAGTGGGAGATAAGATCGTCAGACTAAATAGGAGGAACAAAATGTAAAACGGGAAGATTGAGATGTTCATTTTTCTCCCTTGCTTGTTAGAGAGAGGAACGGTAGAGAATTAGTCTAAAAGCGTTTAGATGAACGCTCTGCCAGGCAAGTAAATATAGAAAATACAAGCTGATTTTTAAAAATTTCGTTAAGACTGGATTCCGGAAACTGTAACGTGGCGATGTGACGAATGTTACCTTTTCCGCAATGGCAGCATTCTGCGTTGGCTTTTCGTGCCGTGACTAAAAATTATCAGTTTCCCATCACGAAGGCACGATAGCCGCAGTAACCACGCCATAATGGCTGTGCCAGTTTGTGATCTAGCCACGTGAGGTCGATGAATAGTGTCCAGAAACTTCAAACATTTTCGGTACAAAGCAGCGACATGAAGTACGATAACCGAGAGCTCATAATTCACCATTAGGCCTATGTGTATTTTCCAACTAACTGTTAAAGTCCAAGATTCCCGTACTCTCAGTAGGAGTATTATTACTGCGATTTTGCACTTTTGTTGGCATTCTTAAATTTTCTTCTACATCTTTCATTGCTTTATGGACATACAAGTTGAATGAGTATTGACGAATTGGATCTCTAAATAAGCTACTTACAGATGTCACGTTTTTCTTAGTGTTACATTTAAGTACAAACTTATGTTTGGTATTGTATATATTTTTTTCTCTGTATGCTTAACAACACTAAAAACTTTCGGTGAAAATACCACCCAAACGTAGTTTTATGCTGCTACAACGCGAGTGGAATTCACCTTGACAGGTTTTCGGAATACAAGAGAAATGGGTGTAAACGGTCTTTTCCATAGTTTAGATCTGTACCAATGAAGACACAACTTTTTAGCAAAATCTGCTTAATTGTGTCTGACCAAGGTATACTTCAGTTGATGCGTTTCTGCGTCGACTGATTTTTATCAAATACACATCCTCCACCTAGACAGAGTTCGGTGCTTCAAATGTATCATATAATCACAAAATAGAACCGTCTTCTACGGTGTTAGCGTTTTTTCCCCTCAGTATATTTGGGCCCCTTTCCCTCCCTTTATTGTAATATTATTGACCCTCAAAATAATTACGAAGTTTCTACCTTAACATGTTTCATCGTACTTAGGTAGGTCCAGCTTTTGAATGGATTGTCTGTACTTCCGAGCAACGTAAAAGGTGACATTATGTACCTACAATCCAATGGTGGTAAGAAATTTTGTTTTAGCATACGTCGATTTTTAAGAATTTCTGTAGAAAGTATAATAAGGATTTCCGTCATTAATGTGGTCATAAAGACTGTTAGAGCGGTCTGAAGATGATTTACTGCGACAGTGAAACTAATTGCATATACAACTGAAGGTGATATTCTTATTGCGTGTGAGATGTTTGATCAGATACTTAGTTCATTTTTTATAAGCCTTTTATGTCACGTGTATGGAAACACTCAATTTTTGGCCGTAGGTGTCTATAAATAAAGACGTTAGGACTACTTCACTGGTATAAGCTGAATCAAACATATAGAGCGTGGGGTAAAAGAACGGTAGAGTAGGATATGGTGTGGTATGGTGTGTTATGGCTGGTTGTCAACTAGGCCATCACAGATTGGGATTAGTTTCTTATTGTATAGTTACTTATTATCAGAACGTAATATACATTGCCGAGGTGGGATGGCTTACGTGCCTCAACGATACAGATAGCCGTACCGTAGATGCAAACAAGACAGAGGGGTATCTGTTGAGAGGCCAGACAAATGTGTGGTTCCTGAAGAGGGGCAGCAGCCTTTTCAGTAGTTACAGGGGCAACAGTCTGGATGATTGACTCAGCTGGCCTTGTAATATCAGCTAATGTGGATTTCCCACGCAGTTACTGCGAACGGCTGAAAGCAAGGGGAAACTAAAGCCGTTACTTTTCCGGAGGACCGATCGGCCATCGTAGCTGGCTCGATGACAGTAAAAGACCTAGAAGAGTAATTGAATGGAACGGACAGTGTGTTGACAGGTGCGTATAAGATGAACATTAACAATAGCAAAACAAGGGTAATGGAATGCAGTCTACGAAAATCAGGCGATGCTGAAGAAATTAGATTGGGTGACGAAATAATAAAGGTGGTAGATGAGCTTTGTTACTTGGGCAGTAAAATAACAAATAATGGTCGCAGTACAGAGGATATAAAATGCAGAATGGCAATGGGAAGAACAGCGTTTTTGAAAATGAGAAATTTGTTAACATCGAATATTAATTTACGCGTAAGGAAGTCCTTTCTACAATAATTCTGTTGAGTGTCTCCTCGTTTATTACGCTTTTTACCCATCTCATCCTTAGCATTCGTCTGTAGCACCTAATCTTTTTGTCTTAAGTCATTACTCTTCACGTCACTCCTATGAAATGCTACACTGCTGAAAAATGCTTTAAAAAGGACTTCCTAACACTTATTATTGAATGTAAAAAATTTCTTTTCTGATATTTATATCTTCTTTGCTTCGGTCATTAGAACTTATTTTGCTACCAAAGTAACAAAAATCAGCTACTACTTTTATGGTCTCGTTACGTAATCTAATTTCTTCAGATAATGAATGATAAACAGTCACGTGGATGGCCAAAGGTTCTTACAACCATATCCGTCCTGTATTTGTACGAAGCATGACGTAAATTCAGTACTGTACAGTGAGAAACTGAAGCCACTTTTGAGAGGGCGTGGAAGGGAGGAGTGAGGTACAACAATACAAAGCTGGTAGAAGATCAATATTACTCTTTCAAAAAATGACAAAATACAACGAAGTTGAAAAAATAAGTTATACATATTTTTGAGTGATATTTCTCCAACAAGAATGAGGCCGACTGCAGAAGATAACTTCATCTAAGTGGGCCTTTCTCTATTGACTGTTGTGTTCACTGAACGTTAGATTCTGAACACTCTCTCGTCCTTGTAGGGACAGCGTTATGTATTCAGGTCTTAGAATGTGAAGGTGGATTTGTGCTTATCTTCAAAGTGCAGTTACATAAAAATGTTTCAAGCAGATAGGCACCAAGGCCAATTAGGTGGGTGACGCTACAATTTGTTTTTATTATATCGTTCCCATTGTAGGTTGATGGACTGCACGCTTAAATGTTAAGCACAAGCTGTAAAACTCATTTGATAGCATTAAAAACGTTTCATGATGTTGCGGAACAGCTTTACAGAACACACTCTGTGCAATGTGGTTAGAAGTGTTGCTATTACCTATTGGGTGAGGCAAATCTTCCTTATAAGTGTGTGAGTCAGATACATGCCCATGATTGACTGAAAGGGTTAAACACGAGAAACGCCAGACTCAGGGCAAGATGTCCAAATAAGGTCATGAGCAGAAGTCAGCCCCCTGACTGGACGAAATGTTCAGATGTGGAAAAGGCGGGCATTTGGGGTGACAGAGGCCAATGGAGACAGTCATGTTCAGTGACTCTTTGCAATTCTTAGAAAACATTGAGTAAAGTATTGTTAAAACATTGAATTAGGCACTGGACAGTGTAGTACAGTCACCTTAGAGTGATCCACGTGTTTCAAAATTTTCTGTACGTTATTGTAGACAGTTTTTGATCTAACACTGTATAAAGCGTGAAGCGTATAACATCAAGGCATACATAAAAATTATATAATAACTGTGCTCTTTATCGCAGGGCAGGAGTTACGCCAATTATCACCATTAGTATCCACTGCAGCGATAGGGACACATCCCCGAATATGCAAGGTTAGTGGCTTTGAGAAACAACTGCGAGATGAGACGGTTGTGCAAATCTTGAACGACGATCCCATATATACAGGGTGTTTCACTAGGTGTGTCTGCCTCTGTAACTTATAAAATAATATGTGACGGGAAATTTTAATGCGGTAGGTCAACACAAGAAATGTTACACTTTCTGCGGAGCTTGAACATAGTTTATTGTATCATTTTCCAAAGAGTTACAGCACAAATATATATATTTTTTAAATGGAACAATAGTTTTTTCTATCATGCATTGGAATCGTTTGAAATAGCTGCGTCCAAATCAATTTAAACTACATTCCTATCACTGTTAGTTTGCGAGCTACAACCCTTTTATGTTTCAGGGGCAGATACCACAAACGCCGCGCTTTATGAATGCGCCTTCTAAATGTGATGCGGCCGAGTTGTAACGTCGCCGGTGTCACGGAGCGAGAACCTTCCTCGATGCGCTGTTAGACTGCCGACTGTCGCCGCACACGGCCGTATACCCGGCAGTTGGAGCCACACAAACAACCAGGGCTCAATATACCACACTTACTGACATCGGATGACGATGGCATACACGAACAACGAGTACGTTGACATGTTGCTGATACTCGGCGAGTGCCGACACGATGCCACTGAAGCAGCCACGGCGTATGCCGTGAGATATCCTAGTCGAAGAGCCCCGGCAGCCATTACGTTCTTACGTGCTGAACAACGACTTCGGGAAACAGGCAGCTTGGTAATGCGCCATAGTAACAGACGAAGACCTACAAGAAGTGAGGAGACGGAGGTGTTAGTTTTAGCTGCACTACACCACGATCCTCATGGCAGCTTACGAGCCGTTGCTGCAGTCGCTGGTGTCAGTCTCACATCTGTGTGGTGTATAGTACACGGCCACAGGTTTCACCCGTATCGCCTGTCACTGACCCAGGAGCTGCATGGGAACGATTTCCGTGCAAGAGTGACATTCTGTGAGTGGGCAATGCGTAATTTCATGCTGGAGTCTTTACAAAGTGTTATGTTCTCTGATGAGTCCACGTTCACAAATTATGGTGCAGTGAATCGCCATAATATGCACTACTGGGCCGCAGACAATCATCGGTGCGTACGACCTGTCGACCGTCAACGTAGGTGGTCTATTAACGTGTGGTGTGGAATCCTTGGGGATGAAATCATCGGTCCACACTACTTCCCAGATACACTGACAGGTGAGTTATATCGCGCTTTTATAGCCGACAGTTTGGGTGGTCTCCTTGAAAATGTGTGTCTAAACACGAGAGTCCATGTGTGGATGCAGCACGATGGTCACCCAGCCCATTCTGCGCGTGCTATTGTGGAAGAACTAAACAATAGGTTTGCAGGAAGATGGTTGGGGCGCCATGGTCCTCATTCATGGCCCACAAGGTCGCCCGATTTAAATTTAACGCCAGTAGATTTCTTTTTGTGGGGATATCTAAAGGATCGTGTTTATGTCACTGAGCCCACATCTCCAGATGATCTAAAACGGCGCATCGAGGACGCATGTCGCTCCGTCACACCGGCGATGTTATATCTCGTCCGCAGATCCTTTCGACGGCGCATTGCATTATGCATTGAGGAACATGGACACATATTTGAACATCTCATGTAAATCAACTTCCAACCGCCATAACATCCATCACCCACCACACAGCGATGTGTTATGTACAGCGTGTGGTATTTGCCCCTGAAACTTTGAAGGGTTGTAGCTCCCAAACTAACAGTGATAGGAATGTAGTTTAAATTGATTTGGACGCAGCTGGTTTCAACGAATCCAATGCACGATAGAAACAACTATTGTTCCATTTAAAAAATTATATCTTTGTGCTGTAACTCTTTGGAAAATGATACAATAAACTATGTTCATAGCTCCGCAGAAAATGTAACATTTCTTGTGTTGGCCTACCGCATTAAAATTTCCCGTCACCTATTATTTTATAAGTTACAGAGGCAAACACACTTAGTGAAACACCCTCATATATATATATATATATATATATATATATATATATATATATATATATATATATATATATATATATATATTTGCTCTATTACAACCAGAGACTGGGGCACGTATTCCTAAAGCAAGCAGTCTTGCAAGGCTGAGACGTCCCACCATAAATTATTTCATGATAGATCTGGCGTATTCGTACGATATTAGTTTTTACATTGGCACCTCTGACTTTCGATGCAGTTTGTACCTAGACCTGGGAGGAGACTGAGCAATAAAATGTATAATTTTGCATTAACAACATCATACAAACAACAAGTTTGTTGCATCAGTTTTAAACTATTTTACTGGTGATTATCTTTTACATACAATTTCACGACTAACTTACGCATTTATTTTGTAACATATGAAACTTATACCCCTTGGCTAACTTCTGTCTGCCCTCTTCCGGACTGTGTTCGTCCGCTATTGTTGTTGTTGTGGTCTTCAGTCCGGAGACTGGTTTGATGCAACTCACCACCCTACTCTAACCAGAGCAAGCTTCTTCATCTCCTCATAAGAACGACAACCTACATACGTTTGAATCTGCTTACTGTATTCATCTCTTGGTCTCGCTGAGCGAGTTTTACCCCACACACTTCTCTCCAATACTAAATTAACTATTTCTTGATGGATATCTTCTTTTAGTCAAGGTATGCCAGAAATTTCTTTTCGCCTAAATTGTGTTCAGTACCTTTTCATTAGTTACGCGATCTACCCACCTAATCTTCAGCATTCTTCTGTAGCACTACATTTCAAAATCTACTATCCTCTTCCTTTCTGAACTAATTATCGTCCATGTTCCATTCCCGTTTAGCACTCCCCACAAATGCCTCTAGAATATACTTCCTTACACTTAAACTAATATTCGATGTTGACAAATTTCTCCCGCGGTGGAGTAGCCGAGCGGTCTAAAGCGCCTCGCTGCGGAGCACGCGGTTGCTCGCCGTCGGAGGTTCGAGTCCTCCCTCGGGCATGGGTGTGTGTGTGTGTGTTGTCCTTAGGTTAGTTTACCTTAGTTTAAGTAGTTTGTAAGCTACGGACTGATGACAACGCAGTTGGGTCCGATAGATTTACAAACATTTTGACAAAATTCTCTTCTTCAGAAACGCCTTTCTTCCAATTGCATTTTATATCCGCTACTGAATTACAAAATGGCTGGTAGAATAATGCTTCCTTCTGGTGGCTCTGGGTAGCTTAACCGAGACAAAGAGGTTTCTTCCATCGGCTTCTTTCAGTCATATGTCATTCTTCTCCTTCTTACGTGCCCGGTTACACCAATTATATAATCTCTTTCCAGTAATCAGCAACATTAGTTGCTTTGTCATTTACTTTAAGAATGTCGTCCATAGGAAATGTTATTGACATGTCGGGACAAGTCAATACCTCAATAGCTGGTTAAAATTCTGTATTGCCCTTCATTCACAACTGTTTTCATCGCTGTATCCCCATTTCAATAGGTCTGATTTGCTTCTAGTTACTCCTGTGCACAGCCGGTTTAATGTCTTCCAAGACAGAAATGGAAGTTCAAATCCTGCAGATCCCTCCTCACGGAGGTTCATCACGGGGTGTGGCACCGTTTCTTTCCCCAAAGATATACACCTTATGCTGGGCTTGATAACAAGCTCTTCAGTTGTGTCAATGAAACACTTGCGGGACTTAAACCGGACCCCCTTTTTGCGGTGCAAATACACCGAATGACGAGGATCGTTTTTTAGTTCTTCTTCGAACTGTTAAGCTAATGAAAGGATAAAGTTTGGCTGTGGGAATTGGTGTTGGGACTTCCATTAGCTGTGATGGTTCGCTGGCTGGAGGCCATGAGACGACACTCGTTTGCTGACCACTGGTAAGGTAGTACCGTTTTGTAAGCGCGATGTGGTTTACTTAGAAGCGGTTTGAAATCGTGTTAATTCTTCAGGCTAACCGATGTTATCTAATCGTTTCTTTTACAGCTCTAACGTTGAAGTCATGATGCACGATTTATTTAGTGCAGGGAAGGCCGTAATTTTTAGATTTGCGCATATTTATCGGGATTTTTGTTTTGTTTGTTTCCCTGGTACTGGTGACGTGGGAAAGTAACCCATCACAAGATGGTTAGCTATAGTTAGAATGTTCCGTTTACAGTGCGAATGTGCTTATGATTGTGACTTAGTGTGCGTGTGCTTACATTTTTGTCGATTTTCTAAATTATTTTTTCTTTTCCTTTGTAATTCTATCTGTGTGCTTTGTATACTGACTGTACTCAGATGTTCATAATTCGGTAACTGCGCCATAATTTCGATGCTTTCTAATTCCCTTCGCTAATATTCGGCTCCTCCGAATATTTGGTTTCCAATAGCTTTGCTGATCAATTTTAGTAGTGAATTTTGCGGTAACTTAAAGTATTACTTGGCTCCCGTAAAGCACAGAGTTCCTTTTATTTCACTTACCGTATGACTATTTCATTATTTACAATTTCTTTTTGTTGCAATACTCGGGTTAAATTTATTACCAACTACTAGTCAATCGGCAGACATTTGTTTGCCTCGCGTGTGTATTATAAGGTGCTGGATATAATTACTTCCTTTCTTCATGGTTTGAATGTGTGATTCGTTTGCTTGTGTAATCCTTCCCTTTTTTTCCAGACTTTTCGAGGATCGTCCACAAAGTGAGTTCTGCTTCAATTTGTATCCGCGGCAGCGCTACGATCGCCGTTCCAAGTATGCGCGGCAGTTACTCTGACTCAAAGAGAAGACATGTACGCTGTTTTCAGATAGCTTCTGCTGACGTGTGCTTTGTAGTGCATCTTTATAATGTCAACCGTAATTGAAAATGCCGACGAGTGTGAAATTAGATCTGTGATCCCTTTTCTAAATGCAAATAAAGTTAAACCAAAGGAAATTCATCGGCAAATCTGCGAGGTTTACGGACAAAATGCTATGAGTGATTTAATGGTTAGGAGATGCGTCAGACTGTTAAATGTCGGACGTGATCAAGTGCACGATTAAGAACGAAGTGGGCGCCCGTTTGTGGTTACTGATGAACTGGTTCATAGAACTGAAGAGAAGATTAAGCACAACCGTAAGTTTTCACTTAGTGCCATTGGTATGGTAGTTATGCAGATCTCACAATCAGTAATTCGTGAAGTTACTGAAAAACTGAAATTTCGAAAACTTTGCTCACGTTGGGTACCCAAAATTCTTAATGAACAACACCAAAAACAACGGATAGGCTGTGTACTTCAGTTTTTGACACGCTACAATGAAGAAGCCGATGGTTCTCTTTCTCGGTTGGTCAGGGGGATGAAACGTGGGTATCGTACGACACCACTAAAACAAAACGGCAATCATCGGAACGGAGGCAAACTTCATCCAAAACGAAAGTTAAGCCTAAGCATATCTTAACACCTCGAAAAGTCATGTGCACTGATTGTGGGACAGAAAAGCCATGTTTCTGATTTATTTTTTACCGCGAGGCCAAACAATCAATGCACATGATTACTGCGAGACCATTAAGAAATTGCACCGCGCCATTCAGAACAAGCGCCGAGGATTACTTTCAAAAGGTGTTTTTTCCCCACGATAATGCCCTACCTCACACGGAAAATGTGACCAAACAACTATTATGGGAATTTCACTAGGACGTGTTTGATCATCCTCCGTACAGCCCGGACTCGCTTCTAGTGACTTTCATCTCTTCTTATACCTAAAGTATGTCCTTGGTGGTCAACACTTCAACGATGATGACGAGCTGAAAGACCATATTACCACATGGTTCAATACACAGGCGGCAACCTTCTATGAAGAAGGCATACAAAAACTTATGCCGCACTATGACAAGTGCCTACAATATTCGGATGCTTTGTAGAAAATTAGTTTAACAGTTATAAATTTTTGTACAATAAATATTTTTTCTGTCTCTGTACACGTTTGATTTATATAACCTAAGGGAACTTACTTTGTGGACATTCGTTTAAATGAGACAATGAACAAGCACCAGAAATTACGTGGTGGGATGCTTACCTGCTTGAATCTGGGCACACTAATTACTCCATAATCGTCTTGTACTACGAATGTGTTAGATGTTGAATTACTTAGTGTATACACCGCGCATTTCAGTCAGGGCTCTCGTATAATACGTTAATGGTGCAACGTAGTACTCACATATCCGCCAAAAGTGCATAGATATTGTGGCGAAGCCTATCCTCGCAATTGATTTCTTTAATTTTATTAAAGAAACCGTAGGCCCTGTAGGTGTACTAATGGAGATTAGTAGTCTATTACTGCAACGGATTTTATTTGAAGATTTTGACTAGCAGCAGAATGTTGTTCTGGTCAGCACTGGAGTAACTCAATTCTGGCGTTCTAGGTGCAATAGCCCACACACAAGAGTGTACACCTGCTAACATGTTTTATGGATTTTGCAAAAAAACGGAAATTATAAATTTTTTATAAACCAGTGATTATTTCCAATTAAACTGGGCGTAGACTGTAATGAGACGGAGAATCACATGGACGAGGTTAGCCAAAGCAAAAGCAAAGAAAAGGGAAGAGTAATGTTGCTGAGAAATTCGGTCGCAAACATGACAAATAATGGCCATAGCTGTCGCCGCTTATCCTCTCAAAATTACTTTGCAGGCTGCCAACCTTTCAGGCCCGCTTTACGACGTCGTCTGAAGTTATTTTTTACGATTCTCACTCCGTTGGAGTCTACGGTTTTTTTTATCGTCACGCAGGGTGTAGAGGAATTTAATTCCCCAAACCGGTGATTGCTTCGCCAGCCTTGCGGCTGAAACCATTCCTCCACTGGCGGATAGCGTGTTCGGAGGGGCGTGATCAGAATACTAATGTCTCTTCGGAAAAGGGGTGATGCACATAGCAGGCAGTCAGTGCTCTTTGTATTTTGCGTTATCCCTTGTTCTCATTGATAGTTTTTCCTGGCTGTAACGTCAACGTATTCAGTGTCACCACGAAGTGTGGAACCTTTTAGGAATGGGATGATGGGGAGGAGGCTAATGGTCGAAAGAATACTAGAAGAGCAGGAGAAAGAGAAAGAAAGCAGCAGACATCCACACTGCGGAATTCACAAGTAGCGCGTCTTCATGAAGTACAACGTAACTAGTAAAGCTAGCACGAACGCTAATGAACTCATCGTAGCTCATTAGGAGGCGTTTATTAATTACGAAAAGTGATTTTAGCGTTTTTTTCTAACCGTCTCCCCCTGGTGACATGCCTGCTCGAGCCTCTCCCACTGATCTCACGTGAAATTTTTGAAACTAGTTATTTTAGTGTAAATAAGTGAATTAGTGCTTGATTACGTCGGAGTTATTTAAGAAAAATACAATTTGATTTGCTTTTATTTTACACTACTTTAGACTTACCTTTATCGCAGAACGTATAGAATCACAGAAGTAGTGCTCTTTCTGACAAATTTAAAGTTCGACAGAATTTTTTTTAAACTTAATTCTGTTGCTTTCAGTATGTTAGTCTCCTTGTAACAAAATACCTCTACCCTTGTGTATTTGGACAGTAATTCCTGTCTGCTATGGCCATTAGTAGTATATGGTCATTTCTGGTATAATTTTCGCATCTGTGGATCCCACATAATGATGGAAAGTTTGTTTCTCTTCATTCTGATCGCTTGTATTGTTCCAGTCTTCTGTAGTCAATGTCTGGAAATCAAATGTCTGGAAAGCTGTAGGACCAAACTGCAGTAGCCATGAGGCACTACACTGACAAACTACTTAAACTAAGTTGTAGAAGTAACAGCCAACCAGTTGCAAATTAAAGTTTAATGACCTTTACCGCGGTTTCGATTGATATAAATCAATCTTCTTCAGAAGATACATGGACCTATAGTGAATAAGAAAGTAACAATCAAGCTATGTACAAACCGTACAATATGTTGTGTAACATAGCAGATTGCGCGTCGTGCTAACCGCCGACTGACAGTTCGACTGTAAACACTATTTATTGAAGTCAATGGCCACACCTGTTTTTAGCTATTTTAATTTGACGTCCATGTATTTAGAAGCAGCCTTTGATACCTTGGCAGGCAAGAATCTCAAAATTCTAAACATGGCTGCACACAGCAATGGTAGTTCACAGTACTACAAGTAACGGATAACCAGTTGCAAATTAAAGTTTAATAAACTTTACTGCGGTTTCTACATAGCTTGAATGTTACTTTTTTATTCGCTATAGGTCCATGTATCTTCTGTAAAAGATTGATTTATATCAATCAAAACTGCGGTAAAGTTTGCAACATTACAGATACAGGGGTAAGCTGATTGTTTCCATGTAAAAGGCGGCTTTTGCCAGGCTGTTTGCTTCCCCAGCAGGCTGGGTAATAGTTTGGACCTAGTGAATGGAATACAGTCAGTCAGGGTTTCCCTAATGTGCTCGAAAACAGGAAGCGACTGTCTTGGATGAGCTTGGATGAGCTAACCCAGATTGGAACTGAAATACAATAGCCTCACACAATATTCTGAAAATCCATATAAAATCAGGGAATGATCATAAGGCTAATATAATTATATGAATGGATTCAGGAGACTTGGGAGAATAAAACGCTGTAATTACAATTTCAACATCCCTTTCAGATAAAAAGCCGACAAATTTCAGTACTATAGTAATAATAAAACTTATATTTAAATTATTGATACATAGTGTTTATCAGTAACAGATTAAGAAGCAAACGGGCAGCATTGCACCACACTACCTATCTTAAAAGACGTACCACGTTATTTCCGAATTCTTTCAATAAACTTTGTTTTACTCTCTTGTTCTGCTTTTCGTTGAGGTAGTAACATTGTTGTGACAGAACATAGATTTCACCATAGAAACACGAAACGTGAACCCAGCAAAGTGCATTACATTTATATATGTATTTTATTATATCTAATATTATTCGTAGTAATGTTCGTTTTTTATATTGTAGACTGCCACTTTAATATTTCATGCCCACTAAAAATACTAGATATGCAGCAGATAACTTATATATAAACAATTATAAGTATTTGTGGGCAAGAACTGAATATATTTGTATAAAAGCCATGAAAAATTAAGTATTAATTGTGTAATTAATTTTTGACTGTGGCAGTATATTTGAACAGTGAGACGCCATGCTTAATGGCTATCTGAGCAAAGAGCTTCAGTCTCAACCGGTTTTATTATTGTTAAATATATATTTTTTTGTTAATTGTAAACAACATTTGTAGCGAGGTGGTCAAAGCACTTAATTCTATGATGTTCAAATGTATAATATTTTGGAAGGGAAATTATGTTTTAAAGATGAGGCGTTAGGATGTGCAGAAGGATTCAATTTTGGGAGCAGGGAGAGCACGCTATCGAACGCTTCGGAAGGGACTCGTAACTTGGACGTGGTGGTGAAAGGTTGTGACGCTGGGCGGTCTGAAGCCGCGTTACGAACTTGTGATTTGAAGAGATAGGGATGTGTGGACTCAGAAAATTTACGGGACTGTGACTGAAGAACTTAGTCTCTGATGAAAAGTGATAACCTATGCACGGTAATATGGCTGTGGAACTGTGATAATTCAGTAATCGTGTACTCGGCTGATGACAAACTGTGTTTTATAACAAATTCTGTAATCGCGGATTAATTTGGAACTGCAGTTTTCGATGGACTACACTAATTTACGAGTGATAATTTGGAAATTTTACTCTCGAGTGCGTGTGATACTTATAGAGCCTCTCATGAACAATAGTTGGGGAAATATTCAGTTATTTACCGATGAATAAAGTCGGACCACCTCCGCATTTTCATGTCTAATAAGAGTAATAAACTCCATTTATAAAGAATTACTTCATGAGTGAATCACTTCTTTATCTTAGAATCCATTTTCTTGGTCATTCAGAGGTTTAATTTATGTTTGTTAAATATATGTTTACGTCATCATATGCAGATTGATAGACTGGCTAAACTACAGATTAATTACTGATCTTGTTTAAAGAGATTGGGTAGCTGTTTAGGGCATAGAAGCTGACATACATAACTCAGCCCTATCAACAGAGACAACGAGCCATAAACCTTTCACTACCCTGAGTTATGTATTGCTCAATTCTTATTGGTGAGTACCGATAGGAAGGACGCAAATTTATGAAACTGTAATTTGCAACTGGTTCGCTGTTAAGTCTACGACTGTGAAGTACTGTTACTGTGTGCAGACATGTTTAAGATTTACTTAAACTAACATATGCTAAGGAAAATACACACGTACACACACACACACTCACACCCACAACGCATGCCCGAGAGAGGACTCGAACCGCAGACGGGGAGCAGACGCGCATTCCGCCTTAGAGCGCACGGACATTTCCGCGCCGACGGCTGGTTTTATTCTAGGGTAGGAACTTAAATGGTGGCAACGCTGCTGTGGAGACACTATGAAATGGGATTTACTATTGTCGCTGATAACACACGTTGCTGACATACCTATCTTAACTCCGAGCAAATCGACTCTTCCATGCCACGTCACCGGCATGCGCACGAACAATGCTAATACAGTCCCTTGTGAGCGAACGGTCTACCGTAACGGTGTCACTAGGTTTTCGAAACAGGAACGACAGAGACCGTCAACGCACAGTATTACTGTTCGTTTTTGGAGAATCACCTGCGACCAGCTTTACGAAAGAAGCGGCAACACTTTCTGCACAACCCACCCATAATTTTGCTCGACAATGCGCGGGCGCATACATCGCAAGCTGTGGCTGCTTTTTTCGCTCGATGGCACTGGTAAGTACTGAACCATCCACCATACTCCCCGGACTTAAGTTCTTGTGACTTTGATTTGATTCCGAAGATGAAGGAACTACTGCATGGCATTCGCTTCAGAACTGTTCCAGAAATTCGACAGGCAGTAGACCGCTCCATTCGCGCCATCAACAGGACAGGCTCAGCTGACGGTGTACTACGCCTCCCACATCTCAGGCAACGTGTTCTACAGAATGCTGGTGACTACTTTGAAGGACTGTAACAGGTGCAAACATGAAACGCTTTTGTATCGGTTCTGAATAAATAGTTACCATTATTTAAGTTACAACCGTCGTATAGTCCTCTTTATACCATCTGCCATAATAAATGCATGTGTCTCTAATAATGCCAGCATTTTTTGGTCGACTGACTAGAAACTTAAAACGTTGTTACACATCGATTTACCAGTCCCAACATACACCTAAAATCTCATTCTACTAGAAACCGTTGGTGAAAAACCTGCGATTTTTCTTTTGCTTATATTTTGCCAAGCGGTCTGCGGCGCGCCAATCACGTTCTGCAGGCCACTACGGTCGGGAGTTTAAATCCCACCTCGGGCATGGATATTTGTGTCGTCCTTAGTAATAGCTAGCCCATAAGTAGTGTGTAAGTTTAGGGACTGATGACCCCGTAGTTAAGTCCCATAAGCTCTACAAACATATGAACTGTTTCAGGATGTGTTTCTCAGTTTAGAAGTAGGTGCAGTTACGAAGCAACAGACTTTCACAAGGAAACCAACGGTTTCAAAAAAAGTAGATAGTAGGAGGAAAGTTCTGTTGTTAGGAAGTAGTCATGGAAGAGGTGTGGGCCAGATTTTGCAGGAAAAACTAGGTGACAGGTACCAGGTCACAAACATTTTCAAGCCCAGTGCAGGTCTAACCTAGGTGGTAGAGGATATAGGTTCCTTGTGTAAGGGTTTAACAAAACAGGATCATGTTGTTATAGTGGGTGGGGTGGGAAACAGCATTGATAGGGATCAGGGCTACAATATTGAGTGTGACCTGGTTAAAATAGCTTCTGCAACGACCCAGACAAATGTTGGACTGTTGCCTGCTTTCATGCGGCATGATCAACCCTAATTGATCCTCTCCGTCAGGAGAGTCAATATGGAGATTGATCAACTGCTTAGGGCGGCCACTCTGTCGGACATAGGTTTGGTTCCTGTGGATGCTATTTATAGGTGGGATTTCACTAGACATGGCCTGCATCTCAATAGGAAAGGGAAGGGGAACTAGTTGGGTTGATAGCAAAATACTTAAGGGGGGACACTGCAATTCATGAAGGTACTTCTTTTTCAGTGTCCAGTGAGAAGCTCAGGCAGGCAGGTGCTAAAAATTTTGAAAAATCAAATATTTCTCAGAAAAGTAAAGTAAAAAATAATGTTAGAATTTTTCACCAGAATATTGGGGGACTAAAGAATAAAATAGATGAGCTTTTAGTTTGTTTAGATGGTATAGAAACTGATAATGTAATAGATATACTATGCCTGTCTGAGCATCACAGTGTCACCGGTATGGAAAATGTGAATGTCAGTGGATATAAATTAGTCTCAAATGTAAGTAGAGATAATAAGATAAGAGGAGGAGTTGCCATATATGCCAAAAGCTATCACAGTGTAAAAAATTTAGAAACAAAACAGTTTTGTGTAGAGCAGCATATTGAAGCATGTGCCTGCCAGCTTAAACTTAACCCTCCATCGGGCGCACCTCCAGATGAAACAAATTCGGGCGCACCCGGCCTGCGAGGCCACCCACATATTTTGTGGTCTAGTCCCGTCATATTAATTCAGATTGAAAACGCATGTTCGCTAGTCTTCAAGAGGATCTAATTGAAGGAATTACAGCAAACTGAATGCATAAGAATGGATTCATTGAAAATAATATACCTCCAACTAATGTAAGCAAAATTGCGTATTTTCCAGAAGGAGTATTAAAATTTGGTCGAACATACATCCATAAAAGTGATAAAGTATTTTTTAAAAGACTGTAGACAGTCTAATCGTACACTGAATCATCTTTTCTCGCTACATCTGTAGCCAAAAACCGATACTGTGGCTCCCAAATCAACAGCTGAAACACAGGTTTTACACGGAACTTCTACATGCCTCAAACAGATTGGTTGATGACAAGCTAACATTCACAATTCTTCATCCTCCTAAATCTTGTTTCAGCCGTGTATGGTGACATTTTCGCCATCTGGGAGGTAATGTGGTGAATTTTTCACGTTCCTCGTGGGGTCAAAATTTATTCAGTCGAGTTTGCAGCTGAATCGACATTCCACGTGTATTCATACTTCGCCGGGATAATTTTCCAATTATAAGTTAATGACAGAAGGTTTTTCAATTGGTTGCGGAATTTGCAGCAACAGCTTTTACACCTGCATGTTGTGAAATGATGTTGCGACTCTTTACACTACGAATAGCAGAAGGTGTTTTCTTAGTCCATTTGGTCGTCTTATTCTTTCCAAAATAAAACTCCTCACGTATGTCCTCCTCTTGTTCATCTTCCCGAACTGTTCCTTCATCTTCCTGTTCAGTTGCTGAGTTCTCTTTGCCTTCTCCTACCTCATCCTGATAGTGTCACTCTTGTCGCCTAAATGTTTGAGCGCGACTTGATCTTCAGCAGCATCGTCCTCGAGGAGGCGCATTATTTTCTGCGACATCATTGAATTAGAGATATCTTAATATAGCTTTCTGGACATTTCAGTAGGAAATACGGATGTGATGACTTAGGGAAAGATAGGGAAACTGCAATTAGAACTCGAACAAGCGCCCTCAGCCTGAAAGGCCAGCTTTGTTAGAACACTCTTTTTCCAAGATGAACCACAGGCATTGCCGAGGTGGGGTGGCTTGCGTGCCTCAACGATGCAGATAGCTGTACCATAGGTGCAACCACAGTGGAGGGGTGTCTGTGGAGAGGCCAGACAAACGTGTGGTTCCTGAAGAGGGGCAGCAGCCTTTTCAGTAGTTACAGGGGCAACAGTCTGGATGATTGACTGAGCTGGCCTTGTAACATCAGCTAATGTGGCTTTGCCGCACAGTTACTGCGAACGGCTGAAAGCAAGGGGAAACTACAGCCGTTACTTTTCCCGAGGACATGCAGCTCTACTGTATGAACATATGATAATGGCATCCTCTCGGGTAAAATATTCCGGAGGTAAAATAGTCCCCCATTCGGATCTCCGGGCGGGGACTACTCAGGAGGATGTTGTCATCAGGAAAGACAATATTGGCATTCTACGGATCGGAGCGTGGAATGTTAGATCCCTTAATCGGGTAGGAAAATTAGAACATTTAAAAAGGGAAATGAATAGGTTGAAGTTAGATATAGTGGGGATTAGTGAAGTTCGGTGGCAGGATGAACAGGATTTCTGGTCAGGTGAGTACAGGATTATAAATACAAAATCAGTTGGGGGTATCACAGGAGTAGGACTGATAATGAATAAGAAAATAGGAATGCGGGTAAACTACTATAATCAGCACAGTGATCGCATTATCATTGTCAAGATAGATACGAAGCCAACACCGACAACAGTACTACAGGTTTATATGCCAACTAGCTCTGCCGATGATGAGGAGATCGAAGAAATATATGAGGAGCTAAAGGAAATTATTCAGACAGTTAAGGGAGAGGAAAACTTAATTGTGATGGGAGACTGGAATTCGTTAGTAGGAAAAGGAAGAGAAGGAAAAATAGTAGGTGAATATGGACTGGGCAGAAGGAATGAAAGAGGAAGTCGCCTGGTAGAATTTTGCACGGAACATGATTTAATCGTAACAAACACATGGTTTAAGAATCACAAAAGAAGGTTGTATACGTGGAAGAGACCAGGAGACACCGGAAGGTATCAGATAGATTTTATAATGGTAAAACATAGATTCCGGAACCAAGTGATAAACTGTAAAACATACCCAGGGGCAGATATAGACTCTGACCATAACTTGTTAGTCATGAACTGTAGGCTAAAACTGAAAAAAACTGCAGAAAGGTAGGAAAATAAGGAGATGGGACTTAGATAAATTGAAGGAATGTGAAGTTCTGGAGAAATTCAGAGGGAGATTTAGGCATCAATTGACAGAAACAGGGGGAAATAAAACAGTAGAAGAGGAATGGGTAGAATTGAGAGATGAAATAGTGAAGGCAGCAGAGGATAAAATAGGTAGAAAGGCAAGACCTACAAAGAATCCTTGGATCACACAGGAAATACTGAATTTAATTGATGAAAGGAGAAAATATAAAAATGCAGTAAATGAAACAGACAAAATGGAGTACAGACGACTAAGAAATGAGATTGACAGGAAGTGCAAAATGGCTAAGCAGGAATGGCTAGAAGCCAAATGCAGATCTGTAGAAGAATGTATAAATAGGGGAAAAATAGATACAGCCTACAGGAAAATAAAAGAAACATTTGGAGATAAGAAAAACAGCTCTATGAATATCAAGGACACTGATGGAAAACCAGTTCTCAGCAAAGAAGGGAAAGCTGAAAGGTGGAAAGAGTATATAGAGGGGCTCTACAAAGGAAATGAACCTGGAGACACTATTGTAGGAAGGGAAGAGGATGTAGATGATGATGAAATAGGAGATACTATACTGAGAGATGAATTTGACAGAGCACTGAAAGATCTAAGTCGAAACAAGGCCCCTGGAGTAGATGATATCCCGTCAGAGCTACTGAAGTCTCTGGGAGAGCCAGCCATGACAAAACTATTTGAACTGGTGTCTAGGATGTATGAGACAGGCGAAATACCCTCAGACTTTAAGAAAAATGTAATAATCCCCATTCCAAAGAAAGCAGGCGCAGACAGGTGTGAAAATGACAGAACCATCAGTTTGATAAGTCATAGTTGCAAAATTTTAACACGAATTATCTACAGGAGAATGGAAAAGCTGGTAGAAGCTGTTTTCTGGGAAGATCAGTTTGGATTCAGGAGGAACGTAGGAACTCGGGAGGCAATACTCACTTTACGGCTTATCATAGAAGATAGATTAAGGAAAGGCAAACCTACATTTTTAGCTTTTGTAGATTTGGAGAAAGCATTTGACAATGTTGACTGGAATACACTCTTTCAAATTCTGAAATCAGCAGGGGTAAAGTACAGGGAAAGGAGAGTTATTTACAACTTGTACAAAAGCCAGACCGCAGTTATTAGACTCGAAGGGCATGAAAGGGAAACATCAGTTGGGAAGGGAGTAAGACAGGGTTGTAGCCTTTCTCCGATGCTATTTAATTTGTACATCGAGCAGGCGGTGAAGGACAGCAAGGAAAAATTTGGAATAGGGATTAAAGTTCAGGGGGAAGAAATAAAAACATTGCGTTTTGCTGATGACATTGTAATTCTGTCAGAGACAGCAAAGGACCTGGAAGAGCAGTTGAATGGAATGGACAGTGTGTTGAAGAGAGCGTATAAAATGAATATTAACAAGAGCAAAACAAAAATAATGGAATGCGGTCTTAGAAAATCAGGTGATGCTGAAGGAATTAGATTAGGTAACGAAACAATGAAGGTGGTAGATGAGTTTTGTTACTTGAGTAGTAAAATAACATGCGATGGTCGCAGTACAGAGGATATAAAATGCAGAATGGCAATGGGAAGGAAAGCATTTTTGAAGAAGAGAAATTTGCTAACATCGAATATTAATTTAAGTGTAAGGAAGTCTTTTCTGAAGGCATTTGTGTGGAGTGTTGCCTTGTATGGGAGTGAAACATGGACAATAAGCAGTGCGGACAGGAAGAGGATAGAGTCTTTTGAAATGTGGTGCTACAGAAGAATGCTGAAGATTAGGTGGATAGATCGCATAACTAATCAAGAGGTACTGAACAGAATTGGTGAGAAAAGGAATTTTTGGCACACCCTGACTAAAAGAAGGGATCGCTTGGTAGGACACATTCTTAGACATCGAGGAATCGTAAATTTAGCATTGGAGGGAAGGGTGTGGGGTAAAAACCGCAGAGGGAGACCAAGAGACGCGTATAGTAAGCAGATACAAGTGGATGTGAGTTGTCGTTCTTATGAGGAGATGAAAAGGCTTGCTCAGGATAGAGTAGGGTGGAGAGCTGCATCAAACCAGTCTCCGGACTGAAGACCATAACAACAACAACGACGAAAATCACAGACGAGACGGACTTAGTTAGATGGAAACTAACAATTAAAATAAAAAAAATATCTTGAAAGTCTCACCATCAATATTATGACGCAATCTGGTTCAGATGGCCTATGAGGCCAAGGGGGTTCCCCGTGAGCCCTGTGGAAGTCGACGGCAGCCTGAGGATCGGCACCATGTTAGGTTCCCAAAGTTAAGCGAGTAAACGGAGAGGCAGGCCGCTGGACCACCACTGTTGAACATGGGAATCAACAATGTGTTTTGCTGGCCTGTGAGGCCAAATGCGCCCGATGGAGGGTTAATGATGATTATCTTATAATTGTAACAGTATATAGGTCCCCTTCAGGGAACTTTCAGTTATTTCTGGAAAACTTGGATGCCTTGTTGTGCTATCTGTCAGATAGGGGGAAGCAAATTATTATTTGTGGTGATTTCAATGTAGATTCACTGAAAGATTGTAATAGGAAGAAAGACCTGGAAGTCTTACTTGGCTCATTCAATCTGACATTCGTTATTGATTTTCCTACTCGGGTAGTAAAGGACAGCAGTACATTGATAGATAACTTTTTTATAGACCAAGATAAGTTTAACAACATAAATGCTTGTCCCATTGAGAATGGTCTTTCGGATCATGGTGCACAGCTAGTAACAGTATATGAAATAGTTCCGTTCAGTAATTCGAAACTGTCCACCAGAATTGTGCGCTCGATTAATGACTTAACAACTAAAAATTTCAAAGAAAGTCTACAGCAGTTAGACTGGGATGAGGTTTACAAGGAACCTGATGTTAATTTAAAATATAATTTATTTCACGATACATCTGTAAGGGTATTTGATAACTGTTTTCCCAAGAAAGTAGTAAAATTTAATTCTAAGAAACCATGCAAAAAGCCATGGATTACTAAAGGAATAAAAATATCGTGTAACCGAAAACGGGAACTATATCTGTCCGCAAGAAAGAGTAATAACCCAGAAACAATAAAATATTATAAAAGCTACTGTGCTACATTAAGAAAAGTTATTAAAAAATCAAGAAGCATGTGCATCATGTCTGAGATTAGCTCCTCTGATAATAAAATTAAAACAATTTGGAATATTATTAAAAGGGAGACAGGGCAACCAAGAGCAGAGGAAGAGGGTATTACCATCAAAACAAATGAAAACTTTATTAACAAAAAGTCAGAAGTTGAAAACATTTTTAATGATTACTTTTTAAATGTTGTGGAGAAAATAGGATCTACATGTTCATTAGAAGGAGCAAGGCAATTAATGGAAGAGGCCATACCCACACAATTTGATACAATTGAAATTTCACCCACCTCACCTTCAGAAATTAGGAAAATAATAAACTCTCTCAAGAGTAAATGGTCATATGGAATTGATGGCATTCCAGCAGGATATTAAAAACTTGTTCCCAGGAGATAAGTAGGATTCTCAGTCATATTTGTAATAGCTCATTAAAGCAGGGTATTTTCCCAGATAGACTGAAATATGCTATCGTTAAACCTTTGCATAAAAAAGGGGATACATACGATGTCAACAACTACCGGCCCATCTCACTTCTGACAGCTTTATCAAAGATTTTTGAAAAAGTTATGTATTCTCGAGTTGCTTCACATATTAGTATAAATAAAGTTCCAACAAAATGTCAGTTTGGTTTTCAAAAAGCTTTTCAACTGAAAATGCTATATATACCTTCACTGATGAAATATTAAATGCTTTGAATAACCGGACATCACCAGTAGGGATTTTTTGTGATCTTTCAAAGGCTTTTGATTGTGTAAATCATGGGATTCTTCTAGATAAGCTTAAGTATTGTGGTATGAGTGGGACAGTGCACAAATGGTTTAAATCATACTTAACTGGAAGAGTGCAGAAAGTTGAAATAAGCAGTTCACATGATGTAGATGAGACAATTAATTCTTCTAACTGGGGAGTTCTCAAAAATGGGGTCCCACAAGGTTCGGTCTTGGGTCCTTTGCTGTTCTTAATATATATTAATGACTTGCCATCCTACATACACGAAGATGCTAAGCTAGTACTTTTTGCTGATGATACAAGTATAGCTATCACACCTGTCAAACAGGAATTAACTGATGAAATTGTAAATGATATCTTCCAGAAAGTCATTAAGTGGTTCTCTACAAATGGACTCTCATTAAACTTTGATAAAACCCAGTATATACAATTTCATACAGTAAATGGCATGACATCATTAATAAATTTAGACTTTGAACATAAATCTGTAGCTAAGGTAGAATATTCAAAATTTTTAGGTGTTTGTATTGACGAGGGACTGAATTGGAAGAAACATATTGAAGATCTCCTGAAACGTCTGAGTTCAGCTACTTATGCTATCAGAGTCATTGCAAAATTTGGTGATATAAATGTCAGTAAATTAGCTTACTACGCCTATTTTCATTCACTGCTTTCAAATGGGATCATATTCTGGGGCAATTCAACATTGAGTAAAAAAGTATTCATTGCACAAAAGCGTGTAATCAGAATAATTGCTGGAGCCCACCCAAGAGCATCCTGCAGACATTTATTTAGGGATCTAGGGATACTCACTGTAGCTTCACAATATATATATTCACTCATGAAATTTGTTATTAACAATCCGACCCAATTCAAAAGTAATAGCAGTGTGCATAGCTACAACACTAGGAGAAAGGATGATATTCACTATTCAAGGTTAAATCTAACTTTGGCTCAAAAAGGGGTGAATTATGCTGCCACAAAAGTCTTTGGTCACTTACCAAGTAACATCAAAAGTCTGACAGATAGCCAACTAGTATTTAAAAAGAAATTAAAGGAATTTCTGAATGGCAACTCCTTCTACAATGTAGATGAATTTTTAGATAAAACTTAAAAAAAAAAAAAAATAAAAATAAAAAAAAAAAAAAAAAATCTTAAAATATAGATTTTCAAGTATAGACAAAATTTACTAAACTGACACGTTCCACATCATTACGAAATGTCGTATACATGATCTAAGGAACAAGTATTAATCTAATCTAATCTAATCTACTCAAGCGCATTTCTTGTGTGCTGTGCCATTTATTCGTGTTTTCCACATGTCAGATACTGTACTGTTCTGTTGCTCTCACTGTGTTCGTAAACCATGTGCAATTTTGAAATAATGACCTGCATTTATAGATCTATCTGTGTAAATATCATTCATACGATAAAAAGTGTGCGTGGTTTTATACGTTACCGTAAAAGACAACAGTGCAGTACCTCATACGCGGAAAATATCATGAATAAATGGCATAGCACATAGATGACGAACTTGAAAATGGTAACCTTTTATCGTAATCTATCGGGTAATGTGTATATAGTCTTTCCCTGAATCAGTGCTACTGTCAAGGACACCCCTAATAAACGAGCGTGAAAACAACGCTCGTATGGCAGTAGCCGAGCGGTGTGGCGTGGGCATCTATTCACGCAGCTTCGCGGGAGAGATGCGCCCGGGTGGACAGCACTGTTACAGCCGCGCGTCTTGCTTTCCAGTACCGACAAAAACGAAAACTCGCGTGTAAGAAAAAAAATTATAAAAATAAAACATAGGTCGTGTATTGTGGAAAAGTTACAGCTCAAGAGCGTCACTTATAGGATGCAAAAATTCCAAGCTCAATGCTTTTAAAGCTTCCTCGAACGATGGGACGAGTGTTCAGGTGGAGTCAGATGAAAAGTAAAACAACTTTTAGGCTTGTAAATGCAACACTGGCGTGTCTACCTCAGTTTGCGACTTATTTGCTGACTCACTCGCTTATTATTGTGTAAGATTTACCCACACTGTAGACGTGAAACATCATATATATTGTTTTTCATCGGTGTTTTCTGTGGGTACGCCATATCTCCGGTATTACGTATCCAAAATGACTGAGATATCATTCTGAAGGGTTCGAGCTCAACTAACAACGAAATATACAGACAGTCTAAAGTTATTGTTTTCACATAGAAAAAAAAAGATTTTGAAAAAAATGTACTGTTTGTACAATGAAAGTTGATACCTGGCGAACGATCGTAAATGGGACATGTATTTACGGTTGCTCCCATCAGCTACCGCGCCGATATAAAAGCATTGTAGAAGGTGCCATCTATTGACAATCTGTTTAACTATCATGAACAACGTCGACAGCTCCTGCAGTTGTTTATATTCTTTATGCAAGCCAAATACCTTCTTTGATGCAAGCATAGTCTATCACACGATTTCGGTAATTCATGTCGATGTAAAGACGAAAAATACACAAATAATGTAATTAAACTAACTGGCACGACAGCTAAAATGTTCAAATGTTTGTAAAGATTATGGGACTTAACTATGGGGTCATCAGTCCCTAAACTTACAAACTACTTATCAACTAGCTTATCCTAAGGACGGCACAAATATCCAGGCCCGAGGGGGGATTCGAACCCCCGACCGTAGTGGCCGTGCAGACCGTGACTGGAGCGCCTCAGTCCCCCCTTTTTTCTATGGGTAGTTCTCTTCGTTGCGGACGCTGATCGTTTTTGTTTATTGCTGTTCGATGTGTTCTTGGCTCAGCTTTTTTATTACAGAGGCCACCGCGGCCGGCGGCACGACAGCTCTTGCAGTTGTTTTGATTCTTTACGCAAGTGTAATTTATCACGACATTTCTGTTTCACATGTTGATTTTTTTCAAGCAAGCGTTCTGTACTGCGCGAATGAACTGAATGTTGTAAAATAAGCAATTTGTCAAAAAATAAAATAAGCATGAAAAAGCCAATATCAGTTTTTTTATATGTTTAACAATTTATCATATTGAATTTAATTATGTAAATTTTCTTACAATGAGACTAATATTTGTTACTACTATTCAAAGTTTATTACATTTAATACATATGTACTTGCATCTGCCTCTTCTCCATTACTATCTTACCTGTCTGTGACTGATCAGGAGAGTGCGAATTTTTCGCACGGGTCAACTAGAGTTTTACTTATTTCAGCCAGTTACCTCGAGTTTTAAACTGCTTCGTGAAGAAAAAAATTACATGAGATTTTCCGAGTACCCTTCTTTCGCAAGTGAGATTTGATGAGATTTGGAAGGACCCCCTCCCCTACCACAAATACGTAATTAATGGACGCCCCCTTTCTGATGGCGATACTACCAGCACCGCACTCGGATTTCATTCATCTATGGATTTCAGTTGAAAGCATTTGTTTCCTGCAATTAGAAACTCGTTTGCAAAATGCAGTTTCTCACGCACCGACATAGTTACGTTAGCTACATGGGCGTGCCTGGCAGGGCAGTATACACCCGTTTGAAGGAACTCCACAGAAGTTGAAATCTCAGGAGAGGAGATTCTGCTTTGGCAGACCGTCTGATTAAAGAATCCCTTAGTTACGACGCGAAGTCCTACATCACATGGAAAAAGGGAGGAAGATGAACTTCCTTGAAATAATGGAAAGCAATAAATATGTAATTTCTTGCAGACTTAGCACTGAATGATCAGAGACGGACCACTGCTAACTGCAGATCTACTTATAATCCCATACAGTCAATGCTGTAAATTAACCTACCCTTCTCACTTGCCGTATTTTATCGCTATAATTTCATATACCACGTTAAAAGAAAGTGTACGTTGTAAAATCACAGCTGTCTGCCTTACGTGTTTAGTATCAATTATATGTCTTATTTTGTTAATAATGATGGACACTCGTGCAAAGCACTATATTTTAATAGTATTTATTCTCAATCCGAAAATTAAATTAAGAAATTCTTTTTGTCATCTTAGACAGAATCGATTTATTGATTCCAAGAATAACTAATTACAACAGAAAAACAATATATATACAGTTTATGGGTAAATACCAATTTTAGCCCAGAAATAAATAATAATAAAGTATTTTTCTAGGTTTCTTTCTAGGATTCTTTTCCATCGGGCCAGGGTTTTATACATACAATACTTTTTATATCTGAGTTACCTAAAATATAATACTGATTTTAATAGATGAAGTCCTTACGCGCGGTTTAGGCGAGTGAGTGGCTGTGCCATCCGTTACCTGTTGTTTTAGTTTAATATTCGTTCTTCAACTCCGGTAGGACTATTCAACCGTTACGCTAACGAGAAAGGACAAGTAGCTCATTGACAAAGTGTCGGCCTTCTTGGTTAAGTGGTGTGCATCACATCGGACGCCACCAAAGACATTACTTTTTAATTTTTTTTCATTGCGGTAAAAATGTTTCTTGCTTTAGTTACTTTATGTTATTAAATTACATTGGTTTCATTTTTTACAGTATTCTCTTTAGTAAATAACTATTTACAGTTTGTCAATTTGATATCTAAAAATAAGCTTCCAATGAAGGTAATATTTATTTGAACTTCCATAACAAAAAATAAATATACTTGGAGGGTATTTTTCATCTGATCCATAAAAATAATATTCCTTGGAAAGTAATGTTTATTTGAAATCCCACACTAAAAAAATAAACATCCTTGGAGGGTGTCATTCATCTGACCTGTCATAAAAAAAAACATACTCTTCCTTGGAGGTTATTATTGGTATCACCTCGCATAAAAATAATATTTTGTAGGCTACGTATATCTTCAGTATTTTGTCCACATGCCATTGGCGTCAAGAACAGCCCGGATCCTTCGAGCCATAGAGTCTACAAGTCTGCGGAAATTGTCCTGCCTCGAGCATGTGTGTGTATGTTGTCCTTTGTGTAACTTAGTTTAAGTAGTTTGTAAGTCTGGGGACTAGTGATCATAGCAGTTTGGTCCAATTGGTTTACAAACATTTTTTAACAATATCATAGCTAAAATTATAAAAGAAGGCCAATATGTATGAAATAATTATCTCACCGCAGTTCTTGGAGGAAAGGCTGGACAAGTATCCCGTACGGTCTTCTTGAGTTTAGCCCATACGTTCTCCATGGGATTGAGAACAGGTGATTTTGGAGGCCATGGAAGGCAATGAATAATGTTCTCTCTCCTTTGGAACCAGCTCTGAATCCTAATGCTGGTGTGGGATGGATGATTATCATGTTGGTAAATGAGACGTCCTTCGGGGTACCAAAGTTGAGCTCCAGGAATGATTACATTTCCAAGGAAATTTTCGTAGCATGCTGAATTGAAATTGTGTTGGATTCGTTCAAAGGTTCCTGCACCCATGTAATACATCACCACGTTTCATACTTACGCGTCCGCTTCTAGCGCGTGTAGCCACGAAGCGGGCGTAATATCGTCCTACCTGTGCGGTAAACAAGAACAGGACCTCTGCTTGTGGACTCAGTTGAGTACTCATCGATGAAAATGACTTTCCAGCAGTCGACATTTTTCCAGTAACTCACAATTGCAAGTCTGTCAATGAATTGATCGTCAGTTAATGGTGCTTTACTGAGAGCACGACGGGACCTGATTACATAGTCGTTTAATCGTCCGAGAGCAGTTTTCGACGAGCCCGAGAAATGTGAGCTCTCCCTAGTTCCCGGATATTTGAGAAAGGGGCAGTGTGGGACACTCTGACCAATTCATCGTCTTCCACTCGACTAGAGACTCGCGGTCTTCCAGGTATTGGACGTCTGCTTACCTCACCATTATCTCTGAATCTTCTGATGCATCTCCTTGCTGTGGAAGCATCAACACCATAAAGACGTCAGATGCACTAACACCGCTTTCAAAGAGAGCAATTACGCGCTCCTGAACGTTCACATCAGCCATTTCAAAATAGACCTGTGATCCATACTCCGATTACGAGCTGGATTTATGTTGCGGGTGTCAGATCTTGGCCTCGGTTATTACGTGCCCGGTTCATGAAAGTATTCGATTGGCAGTTTAAAACTGGAGTCGCAAGAATGGTGTAAGCACAGCAGTAATTCCCTTTTTGGTTTCTCTCGGCCTGGGTAGCCTACCGGTTGTACTTATTCGATGGACTGTCTGTAACCGAACTGTTTTGTCACATGAGGACAAGCCGCCGGATCAAAGTAAAAACCCTGTAAGTTGTCGCTTCATCCGGGGAAAACTGGAAAGCGATGCTGTCTGAAACTTGTCTGTTGCAAATATTACAGGCATTTACTTGTGAGTATCCCCGTTATTCCATCATATTGACCCATGTCTTATTTTATGATAAAGCCTTAATTAAAAGTATTTTTTTTAGTGTCAAAAGAGCTTGTTTCCTTTGATGAAGATATATTAAAAATCCAGTTTAATTTATTATCTTCTGGAAGAGAGAGAGAGAGAGAGAGAGAGAGAGAGAGAGAGAGAGAGAGAGAGAGAGAGAGAGAGAGAGAGAGAGAGATTAAGATAAGAAAACTTCTCGCTTTAATAGGAGAAAGGTTTAGATCTAATGAGATTTTGTTTTCCTGTGTAACTAGCAAAACTGTTTTATTAATGGGTTATGCATTGAATTAATTTTGTTACGTTTAATATAACTGAGGAAATTTAAGGGCAAACTGTGTTTTCCCTCTCATTTAGGTATTGTGTTTATGTGAGTTAGCTGGAGTTGTGCCCTGTACGTTTTGTTAAGAGACCAATAACGACCCAGTATAAGGCGTCTAGATTTATCTACATCTACAAGACTAGTTTGCATTTCACAATTAAGTACCTGGCAGAGGGTTCATCGAACCATCTTCAAACTGTATCTTACAGTACCTTATTCTCTTTTCTACGAACAGCACAAACAGTTCGTGGAGTGAAATTGTGGAAACTTAATAGTGAAATGAAATCACCTTACAACATGATTAACGAAACAAATTGGTAGATACGCAACGCCTTCTGATAACCCCAGCAATACTAATTCATATCACCGAACAAACTTGTATCGTTTGCCGCACTTCACCGAGAAGAAGCGGGATGTTTTTGAGAAGGCTACGTCACACCCCAGACAAGGTATTTTTAAGAGGCATGTCACTGATGTATCATATATAAATAAAACTGTACCACTGGTATTAGAAGTGCCTCTTTCATTAGAAAACAACCTGAAGAACAAAACATTGAAATATCACATCGCCAACTGCTGTTTCGCAAAATAAATTGATAAATAAACAAATAAATAAAGTGCAAACAAACTTGGGCGTAATAACATTTGACGCCTGTACATATGTAGAGCATAAGACCAAAGTGCCCCTCAAAGAGGTAAAGACACGTATTGACCAGTAACTCATTTGGTTCTTCGATTTAGTTGCTACCTGATTTTCTTATCTTCTCATTCTTTGGAACACTAAAAAGCAATTTTAAAGAGGTTTTGATTGATATTTCTACACTGTATTACTACTCACCGTTTAAAAACCATTTCTCCCAACGTAAACTCCAAAATAAGTCACAGGCATCACTTGAGCAAATGCAGCGATTAAGCGGCATTTCAAATTATTTGAATTTCATTTCCGTTTGTTTTATAAAGAAAAACTAAATTCTTGAGGGAAAAACATGTTACGATCGTGTGAAGACATAATTAACCATTTTCAGATAATAGTGTAAAACTCTATTATCGCAACATGAGTGCATAAATGATTGCGTACCAGTTTCACGTATAAACGTTCGGTGATTTTGAAGTTATTTCACTGCTGGATTGGCGGAAGCACGGCACCACAGCAAATGGTAACGCATGAGCGTTTATCTCGCTACAGGAGGGAGGTGTGACGTAGTCTTCTCGGTGACGTGCGGAAGTTTGTTCGGCGAGATGGTTTCGTATTACAGGGTTAATGTTAAAAGCGCTCACGTCTTTTGTCAGTAATCCATTATATTTCACGGTAATGGATACTTTCACGACAACAAAAGTGAGAAAGTAATAACACTGGATCTGAACGCGGGACGCAAAATTTCTCAATTAACGCGCTAACCGTTGCGCTATTACGTAATTTATCTGTAAGCTGCACGAGCAGATTAATCCACTGTAAAACTTCGACCGTCTTTCTACTAGAAAACATTTACTCTTGGCATCTAAGCCAAAGTAGTTATTCTCTTTTTCCACCCTTCTTTAGCCTTTCAACTTTGGAATTAATCTGAAAATTTCCCTAATTATCAAAAAATGAAAAAAAAGGAATAATATATCTAAAGTGACAAGTATGCAAGATTTATTTAAATGAAAACACAAATTAATCTAAATCCGAACTGTAAATGAATAAGCACGCAGATACTATACAATTTTTACTCCAGGCAATAATAAAGAATATGTGTTTCTACCAGATGCATTTCGCTTTTAACTGAAGTCTGTTCCAAGAAGACATCCTCATTTGCAGTCAAGTTAATGTTGTGTAATAGTTTGTAATGTAACTTTACAGTCAGTCTGTTAACGCAAACAAGCTACGATTAGGTTTAAAAATCAAGGCATATTTTATTGAAAGTGCCGTTTTCCCGTTTCTTATTTTGGAACGTACAAATCCGGCTTGTTTCTTAAAAACCGAGGCGGCATTAATATATGGACTTTTGGAAGGATTCCACTCTCTCCCTTCACAAAAAATTTCCATTAATACTTATAGCTGGTAAATGCATTTTCCATCACTTAATAGTAAATACCTATAAAATGTGCACAGAAAAAGTAGGGACAAAGCCCGTAACTTAGGATGACACTACTATAACACATGTATAGCTTGGTCTTACTACTATTCTGTGACGTCACCAGAGATTCAGCAGATACAGCGTTTCGATCATGAAATAAAATGATTTTTTGAGCTTTCATCACATAAAAACAAGAAGCTATGTAACAATATTCATGCTATTAGTGTGTTATAATCATTCAGAATAACCACAATACGAACCGTATTTTAACACAGAAAAATAGCGTATTTTTCATGTAGTGACTAAACGTTACAGAGAAAGTAAAATTCAAAATTAAGAGTGTCGTATGAAGAGGTAACTTTAAGGGGCGATTCTTCTCGTCAGGAGTAAGAGTTCTCTTAATGGCATATCTAGGAGAAAACTGCGAAAGAATTCGAATTTTTCATTGTGTAATTTAGACGGACTCTTGTGAGTAACTTTACGACGTTGCGTAATCGAAATTTGTTTGGGCGTTTGCGCTTGTCACACCTTCTCTTTCCATGCTGTGGTCAATTTCTCTATGCTAGACATTTTTCTTAACTGCATAAAAATATGTACACCGGAATACACAAAATATAAATCCGTCGTCAGAAAATAGTTTTTGTATGCTCAAACGTTGTGAAGATAGCTGCATCTGATGCGTTTTTAATGTGTGATAGTGGAAATGTATATAGCATTAAATAGGTGCAAAGGTTAGGCTCTCATACAGGTGAATTCACACAGAAGATCCTCTTACTCATCGATGAAGTGCGAATATACAAAGCTCAGACAGCAGATGGAAAAAAGGTCAAAATTGTTCAAAAAATGTTCAAATGTTTGTTAAGCTTATGGGACTTAACTACGGGGTCATCAGTCCCTAAACTTACAAACTACTTATCAACTAGCTTATCCTAAGGACGGCACAAATATCCATGCCCGAGGGGGGATTCGAACCCCCGACCGTAGTGGCCGTGCGGACCGTGACTGGAGCGCCTCAGTCCCCTCGGCCACCGCGGCCGGCGTCAAAATTATCTTCGGAGGTAAGAAAAGAATGAAGATTATGCATACTGATAGCGTAAGTGACTAAAGGTATTATCATATTGTCAAAGATATAAATAAAATCATTACATTCGAACTGCCGTAAACTGATTTTTTAAGATATAATATACCTTCTCTTACGAACATTCTGAAATTTGGCGTAGTTCTCAAGATTCACTTGCTAAATAGTTCTGTGGAGCACTTTTCCTTTATATTTTCTCTTGAAAAAAATTCTCCTTTATTATCTGCGAAATATGGAGCAATCCTGGGGAAAGCAAAACTGAAAAAACTCTCCTTAAACATACTTCAGCTGCTCAAGTATTATTGCGCTTTTATGCAGATGTAAAGAAGTTTTATTGCTTCATTAGTTTGTGAGGAAAGGTACATTATAGGAAGAATGGTAATTAAAAATCGAAATACTTATAAAATGAATATCCATGAACATTATCCGAGAAAAACGTGCACATAACATGAAGCATTATTTCATACATAATAGCCTACTTTTATTATTTTAGCTATGATATTGTTAAAAAAAATGTTTGTAAATCTATTGGACCAAAATGCTATGGTCACTAGTACCTGGACTTACGAACTACTTAAATCAAGTTACATTAAAGACAAAAGACACACACATGCTCGAGGGAGGACTCGAACCTCCTGAGGAAACGCCAGCCCAGTCCGCATGACGGCTTAGAACACGTGGCCATTCCGCGAGAATGTGGTGTTGTTGGATATACCTATGCCTAAGTGAAAGAATGTCTTTAGCTGTAAGTCTGTTCTTAAGATGTAGGACAAGGTTTATATCCTGGGTTACACACTTACACCACGAAGCTGCACGTAACTACTTCCACGCGCTAGCGGTCTCATTCCGCCTGGTGAGAAGGCTGCCCCGTGAAACCTGCATTGCTGGAGGGAAAGCTAGCCTGCAGGGGGGCGACAACCCACTCGACTCGCAGACTCAGTACTAATTTGCTAGTCAAGCGAAATTATCCTTTGCTCCAATCATCTAAGATAAAATGACGCTAGAAGAGGAGATAGATCCTAAGCGTATTTAAATGCTCATCAGGTTCTGTGGCGATTTTTTAGAAATCTTTCTTTACTGCACCAGAAGGGTACAGGCGGGCTCATGAAGGATTTAATGCCCTTTGGAGCCTTATCTTTAATTACTGAATGCTGTTCTGGTACTTTTTATTTTGCATAATTGCGAAGGATAATTTTTTCTTATTCTCTTTATGTTGTGTATGGAGGGATATACACGACTCCGATATTTTCCTTACAGCGGAGGGAAACTCCCACAGCCCCAGAAAGTTGGGTGTCATTCCTTGTTTCCTCCTCTTTCCTCTTAGTATTATATTTCCTTCAGTTTGTAGATGGTTAGGTAATTATTTTCTTCCGAGTTCTTGTAGTTTTGGGTGCTTCTTGGGAGAATTGTTTCTGTTGCAATTGCGATGATTTGTAGTGCGTAGTTATATTTGTATGACGGGTGTGGTAGAGGGAATGGTAGCCTTGTTACAAGTTCTTTTATTTCGTCACTATGTGTCATCCTGCAGTAGCCATATGTCGGGATTTGTACTATACATTCTTCCATTGTATCTCTATTCAGAGTGTTATGTAGTGTTCTGCTCCTCTCGTAGGGCATTTTTTCTGTTTGTCTGAGCGTTCTTCGTTCACTGGCAATTGTTCTTCTCAATTATGTTTTATTACCACACCATGCAATTGCCGCTACTTCCAGGATAGGCTTGACATACTTCTTGTAGATGTGTATAACTATCCGGGTAGCTGCACCTCCATTGTGATTTTCTAAGAATCTGGTCTTCATTAGTTTGTCTTTTCCCTTTGCAATCATTGTTGTTCTATTTTGACTCCAGTTTAGCAGATCGTCTTTTACTGCTCTAGGTATTCGAGTGACTTTATTGATTCAACCTTTCATCCTCAGAGTTGTGTGTTTGCCAGTTTTGGGTCTTGTTATTTCGTTTTTGTTAGGTTTCGGTGTCTGATTATCAGATGTTGTGACTTTGAGGGGTTGGGGTGTATTCTCCAAGTCGCCATCCATTTTTCAAGTGATTTTATGAATCTGTTTGTTTTTCCTGATGTTAATTTTGTTAGTGGGGAGTTCCACTAGAATGTTGTGTCAACAGCATATAGAGCTAGTTTCTAACTTTTTCCTGTAGGTTTTGGTATATCAGATGTATATATGTTATAGAATAAGGGTGATATGATGACCCATTGTGGCACCCCTGTTCGCGGTTTGTATGAGTCTGAGTGTTTGCTGCCTACTTTTACTTGGATGTTGCGTTCAGTTACAATTTTTTTTAATTAGTTTTTTTCTATGGATATGTTGTGATTTATTAGTTTCACGAGCAGTCCTATATGCCATAAATTTTCGAATGCTCTCTCTATTTAAAACATGAGGATATCGGTCACGTTTTCATTTTAATTGCTTCTGTGCTACTGCTTACTAATCTTAGCATGAGATCGAGGGTGTTACTGCTTTTTCGGAAACCTAACTGTTATTCTGGTAATAGTGGTTGTTTGTCTACATATTTATAGAGTCTCTTTGTAATTATTGTTTAGAAGGTTTTACCAATTACTGGTGGTAGGTCTATATGAATTGGCTTGCTGGGTTTGAGTATCATCTTGACTTGCACGTTTTTTGATTGGCGTGGAATTTTTTGTAGTTTTGTTGTGGAGCTGAATAGGTGTGTAAGTGGTGGGACAATAATATCAGGTTGTATTAGCCTGAGGTATAATCTTGTCATATCGTCTGTTCCTAGTGCTGTATTTTAACACTTCTTATGGCTATTTTGATTTTTGTTTCTGTAATATCTTAAATTAAATCCGTCTGGGCCTCTTCATATGCTGTGTGGTGCGTTTTTTCTAAGATGGTGTTTGATTTTGATTCTATTTATTTTTCTTTTTGTGCGTCGAATTTTTCGTCTTGTGGGTATGTGTAAATCACACGAATTTTTCGTCTTGTGGGTATGTGTAAATCACTTTCGGTACTCCTAGGAATACTCCTCGGAGTTTGTTATTTCTCCGGTTACTGTGAGTTGTGATTCATTGTTTTCTTTTGATTGATTATCCTTTTAAATTTTCTCCAGATTCCAAAAACATTTTTTTGGGGTTTAGGTTTTGCACTTTTCTGTTAAATGATATTGTCCTATGTTCTTAGATTAAATATTTTACTTGTTCTTCTATGCGATTCTAATGTCCTTTGATACTTCGGTCTCTGACCTGTTTATGTTGTGAGTATACATTTCGTTTCTGTTTTACTATGCTTATGATGTTTGCTGGGATAATAGTCCCTCATTCTGTTGTCCGTCTTGTTGGTGCGCTCTTCTAGATTGCTTCTTGTATCTCGTTTGTGATGTGTTCATTTAGTTTTTTTAACTGATTTTCTGTTTCTATTTCGTGTTGTGGTGTTTTAAGGTGTTAGGTGGCGTATTCTACGTATTTTGGTTTGTCGATGTTTTATGGTCTTTGTAAGTTTTATACAAATACAATGAAAGAATTACACAATACATACATGTAAGTCTATCGAGAATACAAAATAATTAAAAGCATACATTTTTAGAATGTGATGTGGAGGCGTGCTGCTATATGTAAACGTAAGGTTCATCTGTGACCTTACAACATATCTGGATCCTTTACGTCGCCCGAAAAACAGAGTCCCGTAATCGAATGATCTGCCCCCTCCTCTCAAATTCCGATCCTCTGTCATGCTGATATTAACGTATCTCTCACTCCATGCACTTCCACACTCTCCACGTACTGTCCGAGGGTAACTTAACTTTCGCCACCTCCCCCTCTCAGATGACACCCTCCGTCCTGATATCTATCCCTCCTACCAGCCCTGATCGTTTCGTGTTTCCAATCGTATGTTCTTCTACGCAGATTCTCCAGTCCCAGCTGTTATTTTTGTACACACAAACAAAAATAATGTTTGTAAACTACCCTGAGATGGTGTTGAGAGTTTTCGTGTGTCACCTTTGTCCTGATACCAACTTTTGAAAATAATAAATAATATTGTTCCACCCGTTCTTGTATTGGCAAACTATCGATTTCGTCACAAAATGAAAAATATTTATTATTAAAAAAGCTGAATTAAGTAGAGTGGTGAATATTTCTTACGTCAAGTATTGCTTGACCATTTATTGGAAAAAAAAGGAAGAAGAAGAAAATTTTATGGAGCCCTTTTGCTGTCTTAACTAAATGAATCCCTGTGAATATTCAGTCACACTGATTGCAACTTCTAATCACTTCTAACAGAAGTTAATGATCCCATAAGCAACTTTTTCCTTAAACATCCAGGAATTACCTTTAGTTAGATCGACGTCCTATATTTCATGCGCCGATCTTTATGATTGTACCGGTAATCATTCCCTTACGACAGCAATTTTTTTCTTTTGTCCGGTAAGTTAATATTTCATATACACTGAAAGAGGCTTCCATCAGAAGGAATGAAAACGTAACTGTGAGCAAGGAATAACATCTTTCTCCACCTAACATCATTCTTTGCTTGCGGCCTGCGAGTTTTTAGTGGCCAACTCTTGATGCAATAGCGCAGGATAATGGGCGCCGACGGCAGCATACTCGCGAGCCCGTCTTAGAATGCAAGGGTCGATCAGCTGAACGGCAGTTACAATTCAGTTCTACAACATTTTACACAAAAAACAATATTAATTTATAATAATACAAATGACAAATAAATCGTCTTTTCCTAATAAGCAATGAAGAATAAAGTATTTATCTGTTGCAATAAGTTGTAGTGACCTTGGGATATCATGTAGCGAGTTGTAAAAAAAATTAAAATTTCCCGTTACATGCGCTGTGTGCAAGATATGGTGAGGTATCGATTCTCCTATATGATTTATGAAGGTTGGCTTGTAATTTGGTATTCGAAGGATGTTTCTATTCCTCTCTAGTATTTCTACGAGTAGTGTTCCATTTCTGGTAGTTTCTTTTGTCCCCAAAAGTGATAGACCTCGCATTGAAGTCTCCAAGTACAAAGGTTGTTCCTAGTCTAAATACGTATTTGATGAGGTCTTAAGGCATGTATTCTGTCGGAGGATCTCGTCGTACTGCGGAATAAAGAGTTTTTAAGATTTTGGCTGCAACTTTAAGGACGATAACTTTGTCTCTATCAAAGCGAGGTGGTAGTTCTACTTGTATCCATGACACTATTTTATTGTGTAATATGGCAATTCCGCCGTGTGGCAAGCCCTTGTGTCTCGCATGTGTGATGACGTCCTTTCTGTAGCAGGTTTCGATCATTCCTTTCACTTGTATTTGTTCATTTATTATGAGGTGTTCTAAGGCCGGTTTTTCAGTGTTGCATCCATTCGAATGATATTTTAGTTGGAATTTTATTTATTTCTGAGAACGTAACGTATTTTCAGTTTGTTTTTGTTCTAGTTCCCTTTGGTGTTCCCTTTTGTCTCACGACTGGCACTATGCTAAAATGGATTTTGTTTCAGTCGTGTCAGATGTTAACTTGCTTAAAGAATGTCCTGTATGTGTCCATTGCTGAAATTACCAGGTTGTTCCTTTCTGGAAGTGTGTTCATTAGAGCTAATGTTGTTACCCTCAAAAGTCTTCGCATGTTGGTGGTTGTGGTGCTTCGCAGTGTGCGTTTCTCCTAAGGGTTCGTCTGTGCATGTTACTCTTGCTATTGCCTCAGTTTAGACAGGCGATTTTGGCCTATTTGGGCACTTTATGTCGGTTGACAGGTGTTCCTGAGCGCAGTTGATGCATTTAGGCTTTCTGGGTTCTTGTTGGCATACTGCGATAGTGTGTGGGCCTCCACATCTGCTGCACAGGGGTTTACTTTTACAGTTTTCCGTGGTGTTTCGAAGGTATAACACTTGACACATTATGCGGGTTGTAGTGCTAATATGTTAGGTGGTTCAAAACGGATTTTGAAGGAGTCGGACTGTTTTTTTAGTAGTGTGTCTACTGTTTTATGACTTCTTGTGATGACTGACATTTTGTATGCGTTTTTTTGACTCTCTAGATTCTATTATTTTAGCTTTTATGACCTCTAGCTTTCTGTTGGTGAGTTCCTGCATTATATCTCCCTCTGTGACATCGTAAGTTCCACTATAAATAGTGATGGTTGGTATGGTTGACCTGGATACGTAAGTTTGACAGGTCTTTCTTTCTTACTTTGACTTCCAACCTATATTGTAGTCATATTGCCTCAATGTCAGGGTGGTAGCTGGTAATGGTGGCTGTCTGATTTCTATGGACTTCCATGTTATTTATGTGCTGTAGTCTATTTAACTGCTCGTACAGTGTCTTTTGTGTTTGTTCTATATTTCAGTTTTCTATGTTTAGTTTTATTTCTTCTGTTTCTAGTTGCGGTCCTGTATCTGCAGGTGCATGTGTCTCTTGTTTGTCTGTGCCTGAATTTCTTCTGGAACTCAACCGTGACCCTTCGTTTCCTGTATCATCTGTGCTGATGATGTCGTTTGGTTATTTCTGCTGTGTGGTGTCCCTGTAGCTGCTCATGCTACCCCAGAAGTTTCCACACCTTATGGTTGAGGGCTAGTTAGCGAACCTTCCCTCCAGCGCGAATCTCGCCGTCCGTCCCCACCACCGCTGTTTTCCATGGATTTTCCAGCTTTCCGTGGCTTCCCGCGCTATGCCCGGTGGCCGCTTGGCGGATCACTCTGTGCTGGTCGTCTGGTGAGGTAAGGTTGGTTCTGTTCTTATGTTTGGAGATGGTAGCATTTCATTGACTAGCACGTTTAACTTAGATTCGTGAACTTAGAATCATTCTTTTTTGAATATTTTCTCCGATCGTGTGTGGAAATGTGTTCTCGTTTTTCAATTCAGTGATTTCCAGTAGATAAACGCGGTGTGTGTGATTCTAGTTGCAGTTTGATAATGGCTTGGTATGTTTGAACTTTTGTGATCATGTGGCGGTGTATGAACTCTGTGTAAATGCTTTCTAGCTTTGTGGGGCCCGATTTCTAATAGGTGATTTGTTCATTTTCTACAGTGTATGTAAAAGTCTTCCCATCGTTTCCTTCTGTGAGTGATATGTGTTCCACGTGGTTGGTTCATAGAACAAAGCCTTCAGCTTCCACTCGTGTTTGTTCCATGCCAATCAGGCAAGTAACCAATTGGGGTATCCTTCTGATTTCCACAAATATTTCGCGATCTTCTCTCCCCGCCTATTTTAATTTTGCTGTCCTTCTCCAACTTGTAGTACCAACTCTGTCTTTGTCAGTAATTCACTCTGAGCCTTGTACAACCTCATTCAATAGCTTCCTTATATAATTCTAAACATTTCTATGGGTTGCATGCAGTAATTATTAATTTTATTTTTCCGACTTTGAAATTATTTCACTTTTACGAGTTTTTGAAACTGGACTTCTTCCGTCTCTGTAATCGCTCCCTATCGCGTGTAGCTCCATTTCTTTCACTTCCTCATGTAATTCTAAACATTTCTATGGGTTACATGCTGTAATTCTTATTTTATTTTTCCGACTTTGTGATTATTTCATTTTTGTGGTTTTTCTGAGACTGGACTTCATCCGTCTCTGTAATCACCCCCTATCGCGTGTAGCTGTATTTCATTCGCTTCCTTATATAATTCTAAGCATTTCTATGGGTTACATGCAGTAGTTAATTTTCTTTATATTTCGAAAACTGAATTTATTCAATTTCATCGGTTTTCGGAACCACGTGGGTCCGAGCTCCGACTTCGGGGTTTGCAGCTAGTCGCCTAAATTCTCATATAAAACCAGTGTCTAGATCGATTGCTAACAGACTGCAACTTGAAAATCCACCGTGATTTTGTATAATGAATCCGATATTCAACCACTTCACCTACAGTGGAGTGTGTTCATGTAACGTAGCCGTGTGTCGCCGTTAGCGTGTTTGCTCGCGGTCCAATTCAGAAGTAATTTAATTTGGCTATACACGCGCACCATCTCAAAACAGGCACGACAGATCAGAGCCAGCTTCAAAGTATTTTGTATATTATGTTTTGTGCTACCTCCGACTTGCTGAATTTCATCTACGATAGCCGCGCCTGCTTCCGCCTCGTCTCAGCACGCTGATTTTGGTGAGTTTCGCTGTGGCATTGCGTGTGTGTGAGAGAATGAGTGTTGTTTGTGAATCCTTCCCCCCAGTAGCATTAAATCATGTGTAATTTAGGCTGGACACCATCCGCATTAATCCATGTAAGAGATGCATTTTTATTGTGTTAACAAAATTGGTTCCCCATTTTGCTCGTTTTCTATCTGAATAAACAAGTTCAGCATAATCCGTAAGTTGCCTATAAATTGTAGTTTTGGAGCACCTTCCCTCTTTTATTTAATAGTATTCTTCACAAGTGCTGACAACAAGTTCAGATGCAAATGTTCTTAAGTGTAAATTCCGTTGCGCCATGAATGTTTTCTTAGCCACCTTTCTAAGATAACTTTAATTGTGGTGGCTTGCTTATTAATATCTGTGTGTAATAACGTGTGAGCGGCTATGTATATTGACCACTGTAGTATTAACTTCCTGTTATTGAATTCTCAGTTTGGGCCAAGGAACAAGGCTTTATAGCAAGGAGTAACCGGTAGTTCACACGGACCTTATTTTCTAATTTTAGTGATAAGGCAAATCCCTTGTTTCGTACAGTGGTCGACTTTCAAATGTCACACGTCCAACAAGTGTGTCCTCCATGTGCAAAGGATGTTTAACTGTTAATTTAGATAGACACATACTTGTGCAAACAAGAGTCGTAATATAAAACGGCAGCGCTGTCTGAGGCTCCATGTCACGAGTTGCGCAGCCACTCATGCCAGAAGTTAGTCATCCCTCTGACATTTGAGTGAGTGTTGTTCTTAGCATAAGTTAAGTAATGTTGAAGTATAGGAATAACTAACCTCAGCGGTTTGGTTCCTCAGTTACACAAACTTTGAACTATAATACAAAACAAAGTGTTGAACCAATAATTCAGAACTGTCGTGGCTCAAGTCTGTGCCAACTACGTAACAGAAAAACAATTACTTAATAATGACAACTTCTCATTAAATTGTAATCTTGTGCTCACATAAATAATTTGAATGAATGGCGTTCAATAAATCAAGGTTTCCCTCGGATTCTTGTGCGGTATGAATGAAAGATTACAGGAGCTCAATTTTTTCGCTTTTTATGTGTATTATTGCTGTCTAAAAGTTTAATGCGCATGCGTGGATTCGCGCAAGGAATATCCACCATGCATCATGTTATGTCTACATGAAGCAGTATGTAGTTCCAGATAACCACGCTTGGGCATTATTGCCTAGACGTACGCCTGAGGTGTATTGTATAATATGGCCTAATGTGTGTAGCATGTGTGTGTTTTGCTCTATTAATTTCAAGTAGAGATATTTTTATGCGCTGTTGATTGAAAACGTAATGAGACACTGATGCCATTCAGTTATGAATAATTTCCGTCCTGTGTTATTCATATCTTGTTGCTTTGTTTCTCTATTAAAATGTAGCTTGTGGAGGATTCCAGCGCTGTCATACCACCCATTCCTTCCTCCACTGCGACTTGTACCTTACGCTCCATGACTGTCCCATCCCTCAAACTGCCACCTCAAGTACCTTGGCCTCACCCTTGACCACACCCTGACCTGGAAAACCCACCTTCAAACTGTCCGTCCTAAAGCCTTCAACCTTCTAAAGATCCTCTCTGGCCGGACATGGGGACTTGACCCCACGACCATACTTTACACATACCGCTCCTTGATGCGTTCTGTCCTCTGTAGTTTCTACCCTGCTTGGGTTTCCTCTCCCCTCGCCTGCTACAAATCCCTCCAGGTCCTTGTACGCCACGCTCTCCGCCTTGCTCACCACATCCATCTCCCTGTCCCCATGTGGATCCTTTATGATCTTATTCCTTTTCCTCACCTTATAAAGTTCTTTGAACATTATAAGGTGATGGTGGTAGTTGAAATTAAATTTTGAGTGGAAATTAATTTAAAAAATGGCCCTGAGTTATAAATCGTCGGTTTCAAATCTGATGTAAGCTTCGTATCCGTTAATGTGCATAACAATGTCATACAACAGTTTATACAATATTTTGTCTTGTAAATTAATTCTCTGCTAAAAAATGAATTACCAGTATTTAATTAGTTGCCCCAGCAACTCGAATACGCATCTGCACTGCATCACAGTTGAGATACTTACCATCCACCTCATAAATGTCCAAAGGATGCGTCACGTGCAATCCGCGAAGCTGAAAACGTGTAAAATATCTACCTGCACGTAATGAATGCTTATGTGATTTACAGATTTTCGATCAGGATATATCTTTTGCTTTGGCATAGGCTACTCTAAAATGTATGAAAGGCTTCTTTCTGAATAATTTAAATTGATAATTACTTTCATTAATTATCTTATTAAATATGATAAAATAAGTCATTAATGTTATGGTGCCTTTCAGGTATTGTCTCTAGAAATGGTACTCCGTGACATACGCAAAAAGCTCTAATCATTTAAACTGTTCACTGTAATTTTTTTAAAATAATGTCAATGTTCATAAACATTAGTATATGTTTGCATACTTGTGGATTGCAAATACTATCATAAGACTCATATGAAATTTTTGTACACTATCTTTCGCTCTCGAAACAACAGAAGTGCTTCATTAAAAACAATGTAAAATTTTCTTTTACGTAAATTTGGTTCAATCCTTTTTATTCACTGTTTATAATTACAATGCTGTCTATTATTGTGTGAAGGGTGTGCAAACAAGAAGTTTTGTTTTTTATAACTTTTGTCAAATTATTATTCATTACCAAATATTTCATAACCCATTAGATACATATCTTTTATCATACCTCTTCTCCTGGTCCTGGTCTCCGCGTTTTCCATGTGCAACACAAGAATCTTTTTGTTGATGGTACAGCTGCTTTTCCATTCACCAACACAATTCAATAGACAACGTACAGTATCACTTTCAGATACTGTGGATAAAACTATTTTTGCATCGATAACACTTTTTGTGGTCTAAATATGCGATTTCGTGTTCGTCTCCCTGCTGAGACACGAAACATTGGCCGCCGATGGCGCGCGATGCGATTATTTGCGCATAGCGCGATCCCGAGCCAGATACTTTTTGGCACTCACACTACGTCACTCCCGCACTGAATAAAGTAAACTTTTGTTCACAGTAGATACATTTAAATCCAATGAACCACGCGGTATACGCGACATTTTATGGCGGTGCCGGCGATTGCACCCGACTCGCGAATTCCGTCCGCTCACGACGCGACCCACCACTCGACTACTCCGTTCTCTCTCACACACACACACACACACAAGAGACCCAGCATGCTCCGCACTGATCGTTGTTTGTTTACAAAATTATGTCTCTGGCTAGCAGCTACATTTTTATCTATGCTCAACTGACATATGTGATCAAATGAGGCATGAAAATATTAACAAACATACAAATACAATGAAAGAATTACACAATACATACATGTAAGTCTATCGAGAATACAAAATAATTAAAAGCATACATTTTTAGAATGTGATGTGGAGGCGTGCTGCTATATGTAAACGTAAGGTTCATCTGTGACCTTACAACATATCTGGATCCTTTACGTCGCCCGAAAAACAGAGTCCCGTAATCGAATGATCTGCCCCCTCCTCTCAAATTCCGATCCTCTGTCATGCTGATATTAACGTATCTCTCACTCCATGCACTTCCACACTCTCCACGTACTGTCTGAGGGTAACTTAACTTTCGCCACCTCCCCCTCTCAGATGACACCCTCCGTCCTGATATCTATCCCTCCTACCAGCCCTGATCGTTCCCCCTTCCCTGTAAACATTTTGTCTCCTCACTGCCGCTCCCTTCCCTCTTCCATCCCCCTCTTGGCTCCCCTTCCCACCCTCGCCTGTGGAGTCGTTACGCCCCTTCCCTTTCCGCCCCCCCCCCCCGCGCATTTTGTCCTTCTCCTTTCCCCTGCGGGGCCTGCCCACTACTCGCAGTTTTAATCGCGTGCCATGTTCAGGGTGCAGTGTCATGTTATATTCTCACGTTTTATTTCACGCAACTGCCGAACAGGCAGAACAAGTATTTTACACAGTGTCTCCGTTCTGTCACCGTCATCATTTTAAAGACTCATGTACGTGTAGTTTCTCCACTGTGGCATCTTTTCATTCTGGATATGTTCTGTATTTTATGCTCCATGTGTTTTTACTTGATTTTTCCATTTCCACTCCTTATCATTTTAATCGCCATTTTTGCTACCGTATCATACAATTTTTGTTTCAGCTTATGAAGTGTAAAAACTCTCGGCTGCAGAGCGGAGCATGGGACTCTGCAAGCCTGCCACTCCAAGACTTTAAAATTCAATAAAGGGGGAGAAAAATTCCTACGATTTGCATGGAGAAGATACATACTTGTTGTTTTTAAGGTCGAATGCTATTTTATGCACAGCTTCGTATTGTTCAGCGGATTTGAGGTCGGACGAGTTCCTTCTTTAGAATTCTTAATTTTCTAATAACGTGCATATAAGATGAACATAAACAAGAGCAAAACTTGGGTAATGGAGTGCAGTCTAAGAAAATCTGATGACGCTGAAGGAATTATATAGGTAACGAAACAATAAAGGAGGCAGAGGAGTTTTGTTACTTGAGCAGTAAAATGACAAATGATGGTCGCAGTACAGAGGATATAAAATGCAGAATGGGAATGGGTAGAAAAGCGTTCTTGAAAAAGAGAAATCTATTAACATCGAATATTGATTTAAGCCTAAGGAAATCCTTTCGGAAGGCATTTGTGGGAGTTTTGCCTTGTGTGGGAGTGAAACATGGACGACAATCAGTGCGGACAGGGAGAAGATAGAGGCTTTTGAAATGTGGTGCTACAGAAGAATGATGAAGATTAGGTGGGTGGAACGCGTAACTAATGAGGAGGTACTGAACAGAAATTGGAAGAAAAGAAATTACTGGCATACCTTGACTAAAAGAAGGTATCGATTGGTAGGACACATTCTTAGACATCAAGGAATTGTGAATTTAGCGTTGGAGGGAAGTGTGTGGGGTAAAAACCGCAGAGGAAGACCAAGAGATGAATACAGTAAGGTGATTCAGGCAGATGTAGGTCGCCGTTCTTATGTGGAGTTGAAGAGGCTTGCTCAGGATTGGGTATTGTGGAGAGCTGCATCAAACCAGTCTCCGGACTGAAGACCACAACAACAACAACAACAACAATTTTCTAATATGCCACATTATTTTTTTTTCAGTGGTAAATACAAAGGAGCATTGTGTAGTATAAAAATAAGCTCTCCATTTTTTCTGTACCAATAATCTAAGGATAAGGAGAGATACGCAGCTTTTTAATGCTACTGATATATGTGAGATTCAGAATTTGAAATGTTTGATACTTCTATTTTCCAAGTTATGAGGTGTCACTTCGAGGGGAATCCATTATGACCAAAATTTATTCATATTAAAGAACAATGAACAGAGATTCCCTCATAATACTACCAGATTAATATTGATTCAAAAGTCACAGAGGGAAAGGCACAGTTTCGCCGTTTGTCAGATGCGGCCTCACAGACAACTTTTCGGCCAGGGAGCAATTAACTCGGCCTGCAGTCCCTTTTGTCAACACTCTGGACTGGAAGCAAAAGCAGAGCGCCGTACCAGGAGACTTTCGCGGTCAGAAGTTGCAAAACGCTGGGAAAAAGCAAGCGTACGACGAGGGAAGTCTGTGAAAAGCAAGAAAGTTACAAACGCAGTAAAACTCGAAAAAGAAAAGGTAGCTTCCTCCCCATGAGATGCCGAACTTTGCTCACGTAGGTCACAGTAAAACGCGAATGATAGAAAAGATACGAGGCGCTTCCAGAAAGCAAGTTTTCCTGTTTATTTAAAATAAAGAGAGCGTATTTACATGAAAAACTTTATTGGAAACATGTTCATCAATATAATTACGGAGACTTCCGCGGCCAGAGTCAGATGACATAAAAGTTTTCTGGGAGTTGTACCGCGTCATGATGTAAGAAGGCTATTACTTTAATAACCGAAGTTTCGGCCAACATTACAGTGGCCTTCAACTGGTACACTGATGTGAGCTGGTTGTTACTATACTTTATATTTACTTTCAATTAGACATTACGACATTGTTGCAAATTGGGCAAAACGGCGACGGAGATGCATGAGATGGCGTTGAAGCAGTCAGTAAAAGTGTGTATTTGATTGGTTTAAAAGCTTTAGAGACGGAAAGGAAGTAGTTGAGGATAGGCCACATTCGGTTCGATCGTCCAGACAACATGGAAAGAATGCAATGGATGCTTGTGGATGGACGTTGCCCCACTGTCTTTGAGAATGATAGCAGACGAGTTGAAGATTAGCACAGACAGTTTAAGCACTATTGCTCACGAATATTTGGAAAAGCGGAAGATTTGTAGCCGCATCTACCGCAGATGTTGACAGACAAGGAGAAGCACACTCTGATGGAAGTATCTGGAGATTTGAATGAAACCTTCATTCTACAGCGGAGTATGCGCTGATATGAAACTTCCTGGCAGATTAAAATTGTGTGCCGGAACCGGGACTCGGACCTGTGACCTTTGCAATTCGCGGGCCAGCGCTCTACCACTGAGCTATCCCGACACGACTCACGTACCGTCCTGACAACTTTAGTTCTGTCAGCACCTCGCTTCCTACTTTCCAAACTTTGAGAATAAACAAACTATGAAATAAATTACTTATGTTTCGCACTGTATAGCGACTCACCGATTAACATAAGAAACTACTAACAAGGAAAGTACTCGGGCTCGAACAAACACAAATATACCAAAATCGTGTGAGAGATAATGTAGAGGTCCCTTTTTGCACTAGTGATACTCTCGCATCTGCAAAACTTTGCAGTCGCCCATTAGAGGCCTCTGCGTGTACCATGCCGCAATGCACTTTGAGCTGCCGGTACAACAGTCGGGACCAGTAGGGACAGTGCGGTGTGCCTCTGAAGTTGCGTTTTGTGACGTTATTTGTGTAGTGAAGCGTCAGATGGATCGGAGATTGGTAATCAATCCTGATAATGTATTGCGATTGGTTGAGATGAAATTCCAAAGAGCCCTTCTTCATGAATACGGTCTTGGTGTAGAAGATGAATGATTCCCATGTTTTTCGGTATCTATTATGGTGTAGAAATATGAGCATACATTAGAAACACTATAATAGATACAAGGTAACATGCGAATGATTCAGCTCCTACAACAATACCATCTTCATGAAGAAGGTTTCTTCGTAACTTCATCTCAACCAGTCACACTATATTAGCAGGATTGGTTACCAATCCACGACCCATCCCACGCTTCACTACACAAATAACATCCCAAAACGCAACTTCAGAGGTACACTGCACCGTCACTACTGGTGTACCGGCAGCTCAATGTGCAAAGCGGCATGGCACACGCAGAGGCCTGTAAAGGACGACTGCAGAGTTTTGCAGATGCGGGGGTACCACCACAGTCTAATATATACAGTCGCGACACTCAGTGTTGTGAAAGTTGTTACCAACTGACAGATGCAACGACACTAGCGCTCCTAGCGGTGGGAAAGCCGCCGTAGGAGTGATTTTTGTTTATAATTATTTGTGTGCGTAATTAACGAAATAGTTGATATAGTTTTTGCGTTACAAGCATTAGTATAATATTAAGAAATATACATAACACGGACATTAATGCAAAAACAGCCGAATTTAACTGATTCAGAGGTCTAATGAACAACTTCGTCATGAACAAATACTTACGAATATGTGATATTTTGCAGCTTATTCCGCTGAAAGTAAGTAGAATATAGACACAAGAGAAATATAAATTTGTAATATGGTGTGCTCTTACTATGACAAGAGTTTTTGACGCGTATCAGTTCGGTGTGTAGTCTAATGATTCGCACATTTTTAGGCTTCACTCGTCTTACTGATACGCGCATATTCGTTTGAGTGTGATTACTTTAGCTAAAAGAGGACAATGTCTTTAAGAGTCTTGCCGTTTGTGGTTCAGTTGTAGTAACAGTTGTAGAATTGGGTTCGTCTTTGTTGAAAACAGTTTGATTGCTTTTTCCGTTTTCTTGCCAGATACAGCTGTGGTGGCTGCTTTGGTACGTTAAATACTGTAGTTATTGCATTGTATGTATGTTTCCTACGTTCCACTCTCACCGATTTTACTGGGATTGTAGTGAAGAAGCCTTAACGTTCCTAAGTAGAAAAGCGATGACTTTTTTGCCAAAGGCAGGTCTTTTTTCTTAGCCATTAATTATTTTTAATAGAAAATTATATTATTCAGCAAAAGCCTGTAGGTTACAAATTAATTGTAAATAGGGATCTCAGTAAACCTAATGAAGACAAAGGTGGAACTAATTTTAAATTATTACCTATTTTCATGGCACTACATACGTTCCCAAGTGTGAAAAGTCTGTAAAAATCAATATAAACGATGCTATTCGTACTCATCCAATACCGTATTCAGAAATGTAGCTTACCGACCGCTTGGAGCGCTGCAGTCGTAGTGTATAACAAAAATCTGCGGGAGTGTCGTGACTTTATATGTTAGACTGTGGTACCACTAGTGCAATAAGGGACGTTTACATGATCAGTCATACGATTTTGGTGCATTTCTGTTTGTTCGAACCCAAGTACGTTCCTTGTAAGAACCCACGTAAAAAGCTTTGCAATTTTTGAAAAATCATTCAGTGAAATTGAATTTTATCCATTATGGATGTTGAACTCCGTGACTGTTCCTTATATGTTGTGGAAATAAAATCCGCTACCAGTCACAATTATTGGCGGTTTATTAAAACACTACCGGTTTCGGGCTTGTGCCCATCTTCAGGTGTTTACATTCAGTGTTGTTGACTGTTTAAAGAAAACGTAAATTACTTTGTGCTTGTCATACAGTTATACATATACAGGTATTATATAGATATACATAAAACAAGTAACCATACTTGTTTTATGTATATGTATATCTATATAATACCTGTGTATGTATAACTGTATGACTAGCACAAAGTAATTTACGTTTTCTTTAAACAGTCAACAACAATGAATGTAAACACCTGAAGATGGGCACAAGCCCGAAACCGATAGTGTTTTAATAAAATGCCAATAATTGTGACTGGTAGCGGATTTTATTTCCACAACATTCAGTGTAATGTTTACAAATTGAGTAAGAAGTATGAGGAGTCTACAGTACCTCAGCTACTTGTAAAATAGTGCTCAACGGTAGTGGTTGAGCCGTGTGAGTGATGGGGCAGTCTTATAGTGGCGGCCAGGAGGGTCTCGGCGTGCGGCGGATTTCTCGGCCTGCGCTTTGTGCGGCATTTCCAGCTGCCATTAAACGCGCGCAGGTTTACCGCCGCTCTCTAGGGTGAGGACGAGGACGCGCCAACGTTTACGACCGCCGGCCGCCAGTAAACACTAGCCTCTCCATCCGGACTGTGCGCCTGCCTGCAAATCATACTGGGCCGTGCCGTCTCCACTCAGGAGGGGTCGCCGACCGCGACCTCCGATATATGCCCAGTTTATTTATTTATTCGAGTCCACAAGGCACTACTTCCAAGCTTACTAGGGTTTTTATTGCGGACGGAGGAGTTTGTACTGCTTCCTCCCACAAATCCCCTAAAACCTCCACATCCTTGCGGATGCTGTTGCGTAGCAGTGTGCGTTTGTACCGCCCTACAGTACGCACGAGGTGCCGTAGTTGCTGTCCAATAGTTTATGGAAAGCATAGAGTTCTGACTAACCTGTTGTCTTCTATAGTTGTGTCCCCAGCCCAGAAGACAGCACACAGGTCGTTGGTTCTTCTACAGGATACAAGTGAGGTTAAAATAAGTTCTGTATGATGGAAGCATAAGAAACGACTCGCGAGATTTTAAATTGTCAGGGATGCCATTTATTAACTAAATAATTAAAAAAAATGAGCAACTATTGTTAATATGATACGGCCTATGCTGCCCATAGCTCATGTTGAGACCTCGACTGTTATCACTATTACAAAAATGTTTACTGATGACCGGCGCGGTCCGGCGCGTATAGTGGTCAGCTCGAGACTGAAACTGACGCTCTATTTCGCGCCAAAACAGGGCCGTCGCGCGCCTTCTGCAAAATCGCTCTTCTCTTATTACAATAAGAGAAGGCACCTTAAACTTTTTAAATTGTCAAAATCTAGCCTGTCCTTGAGATATATTTATTACAAATTCTCAGCTCTGAATAATTAATATTTAGTATATAATAAACAAAACTAATTTCAAAAGAAATCACGTGACATGAAATGCAGCAACCAATGCGAAGAGAGCACCAGTGACATAGGCGGGCTTTCCCACGGGAACCAGCACCTACTGTGCCATATGCTACTGCTCCCCACCCTACATTTCAACATATGCTGCTCTTCTGTCGTTCTTCTGCGTTTAAGACACGTACAATGTTAGCAAAGAAACGGCCAGCGGCCGGAAATATGAAGTGGCCACAGGCCAGGAATATCACATACTTCACAATGCAAGTTTGAATATTAACTTACGATCTAGTATAAATAAATTAATAACGACATCTGCCACCAGAATAGTATTGTCATTGACAGCGAACAAGTCTTGCATGTTACAATGTACACTAAGATTCTTGCACACAAGCAAGTGTTCACAGTCCTGTCTCTCACCACACTCGCAAAGTTCATCGTCACTTACACCCCACTTCTTCCTATTGCTTTTACACTTTGTCACTCCGGTTCTCAGCCTATTCAGGGTCTTCCAGGTCGCATACTGGAGATGGCCTCCTGCTGGTAGCTTCTCTTTCGCTGTCCACAGTCCTCCTGGTGACTTCGCTCTCCACAGTGCATTTCGACGAGCTGCTGCAGATGTTGGAATTGATGAGGTTGTGAGAAGGAAGCTTTTCCTCTATTTCAACCTTGATGGGAGGGGCTGGATTCCAAACATTGGGTGCCTCGGATCTTCTTCTTGTTTCTTCTTTTCAGTCTTCGCAGCTACCTGTCTCCTTACACCTGGTGGTGCTATTCCAGTGAGTGGGAAAATATTAATGACAGGTGTTGGTCTTAAGCATCCTGTTACTATGCGGCCTGTCTCATTTAAGGCCACGTCCACTTGCTTAGAATGTGCAGAGTTACGCTATACTGGAGCAGGGTACTCAAATGTTCAAATGTCTGTAAATCTATGGGACCAAACTGCGTGGTCATCAGTCCGTAGCTAACAAAGTACTAAACCTAGGTAAACTAACCTAAGGACAAACACACACATCCATGCCCCAGGGAGGACTCGAACCTCCACGGCAAGCAACCGCGGCTGTTGGGTGATCACTGTGATTTAAATTGCGTCATTTCCAGGTGTTGAGCAGCTTTTTCCTTGCTTCCTTATTGTGCAGATGGAACGCACAAACCACGGTTTCAGCGGGGTTGGGTTTCAGATAGTTGTCATCGTAGTAGACAGCGAGTTCTTCGAAAGCAGATGTTAGCTTGGATTCTACTACTTCGAATGTTGACCCTTGAGCAGCTATAGCTGTGTCATCTCGTAGATAAATGACTTCGTGCCTGTGTTGAGTGGCTGGTCGTTAGTATATATACAGGGTGTTTCACTAAGTGTGTTTACCTATGTAACTTATAAAATAATAGGTGACGGGAAATTTTAATGCGGTAGGTCATCACAAGAAATGTTACACTTTCTGCGGAGCTATTAACATAGTTTATTGTATCATTTTCCAAATGTTCAAATGTTTGTAAAGTCTATGGGACTTAACTACGGGGTCATCAGTCCCTAAACTTACAAACTACTTATGAACTACTTACGAACTAGGACGGCACAAATATCCATGCCCGAGGGGGGATTCGAATCCCCGACCGTAGTGGCCGTGCAGACCGTGACTGAAGCGCCTCAGTCCCCTCGGCCCATTTTCCAAAGAGTTAGAGCACAAATATATAATTTTTTAAATGGAACAATAGTTTTTTTCTATCGTGCATTGGATTCGTTTAAACCAGCTGCGTCCAAATCGATTTAAACTACATTCCTATCACTGTTAGTTTGGAAGCTACAACCCTTCAAAATTTCAGGGGCAGCTACCACACGCTGTACATATTACATGGTTGTGTGGTGAGTGACGGATGTTATGGCGGTGAGAAGTTGATTTACATGAGATGTTCAAATGTGTGTCCATGTTCCTCAATGCATAATGAAATGCGCCGTCGAAAGGATCTGCGGACGAGATGTAACATCGCCGGTGTGACGAAGCGACATGCGTCCTCGATGCGCCGTTTTAGAGCATCTGGGGATGCGGGCTCAGTGACAAAAACAGGATACTGTAGATATTCCCACAAAAAGAAATCTACTGGTGTTAAATCGGGCGACCTTGCGGGCCATGAATGAGGACCATGGCGTCCTAACCATCTTCCTGCAAACCTGTTGTTTAGTTCTTCCACAACAGCACGCGCAGAATGGGCTGGGTGACCATCGTGCTGCATCCACATATGGACTCTCGTGTGTAGACACACATGTTCAAGGAGACCACCCAAACTATCGGCTATAAAAGCGCTATATAACTCACCTGTCAGGGTACCAGGGAAGTAGTGGGGGGCCGATGATTTCATCCCCAAGGATTCCACACCACACGTTAATAGACCACCTACGTTGACGGTCGACAGGTCGTACCCACCAATGATTGTCTGCGGCCCAGTAGTGCATGTTATGGCGATTCACTGCACCATAATTTGTGAACGTGGACTCATCGGAGAACATAACACTTTGTACAGACTCCAGCGTGAAATTACGCATGGCCCACTCACAGAATGTCACTCTTGCACGAAAATCGTTCCCATGCAGCTCCTGGATCAGTGACAGGCGGTACGGGTGAAACCTGTGGCTGTGTACTATACGCCACACAGATGTGAGACTGACACCAGCGACTGCAGCAACGGCTCGTAAGCTGACATGAGGATCGTGGTGTAGTGCAGCTAAAACAAACACCTCCGTCTCCTCACTTCTTGCAGATCTTCGTCTATTACTGTGGCGCATTATCAAGCTGCCTGTTTCCCGAAGTCGTTGTTCGGCACGTAAGAACGTAATGGCTGCCGGGGCTCTTCGCCTAGGATATCTCACGGCATACGCCGTGGCTGCTTCAGTGGCATCGTGTCGGCACTCGCCGAGCATCAGCAACATGTCAACATACTCGTTGTTCGTGTATGCCATCGTCATCCGATTTCAGTAACTGTGGTATATTGAGCCCCGGTTGTTTGTGTGGCTCCAACTGTCGGGTATACAGCGCATCGAGGAAGCTTCTCGCTCCGTGACACCGGCGACGTTACAACGCGGCCGCACCATAGTTAGAAGGCGCATTGCATTATGCGCAACGTTTGTGGTATCTGCCCCTGAAACTTTGAAGGGTTGTAGGAATGTAGTTTAAATTGATTTCGACGCAGCTGATTTCAACGAATCCAATGCACGATAGAAAAAACTATTGTTCCATTTAAAAAAATTATATCTTTGTGCTGTAACTCTTTGGAAAATGATACAATAAACTATGTTCAAATGTTTGTAAATCTATCGGACAAAACTGCGTGGTCATCAGTCCGTAGCTTACAAAATACTTAAACCTACGTAAACTAACCTAAGGACAAACACACACACCCATGCCCCAGGGAGGACTCGAACCTCCACGGCGAGCAACCGCGCGTTCCGCAGCGAGACGCTTTAGACCGCTCGGCAACTCCATCGCGGCAAACTATGTTCATAGCTCCGCAGAAAGTGTAACATTTCTTGTGTTGACCTACCGCATTAAAATTTCCCATCACCTATTATTTTACAAGTTACAGAGGTAAACACACTTAGTGAAACACCCTGTATATTGTATAGCATTGGGGCCCGCACACGTCCTTGGGGAAGTCCGTTTTTCTGAGTACTCCATCGTCTCTTCTTATTATTTAGGGTGGCATAAAATTGTCTGTTCTGCAGCAGGCGCCGAGTAAATTGGTCAGGCCCTGTGGCACACCGCGAGAGCTTCTTCTTAGTGTTTGTCGCAGAGAAAATTTCAGAGAACTTCTGTCCCTATTCTTCTTCTTTAGTGCTAAACACTGAGGGCAGTTTGCACCAGAGAGTCATTCCTCTCTTCTGTTTACCTTCATTTCCATCAGAGTCCGCTTTAGGGTCGGACATTCTGGCCTTTTGCCGGGGCGGCAAATTTGAGGAGCAGCATTTAGAGTAGCTTCACTATGCTGTCGCCGCGGTGGAGTGGCCGAGTGTTCCAAGGCGCCTAGCTGCGAAGCGACCCGCTGCTTGCCGTCGGAGGGTCTAGTCCTCCCTCGGGCATGGTTGTATTTCCTGTACGTAGCATAACTTAGTTTAAGTAATTTGTAAGCCTGTGGAATGACGACTCGAGTAGTTAAGTCGCATAGATTTACAAAATTTTTGAACATTTCACTATATTGTCAAAACTTGGGAGTTCGGACTGCAGCGAGGAGTCTTGTATGCAGAATCTCTCCGGCTGTGTGGCGACATCTACATCTAGGTATATACTCCGTAATTAACCGTAAGGTGCGTGGCGGAGGTTACACTGTACTACTAGGCATTTCCTTTCCTATTCTACTCCCGAACAGAACGAGGTTGAAAAGAATCTCTGTATGCCTCCGTACAAGCCCTAATTTCTCTTATCTTGTCTTTGTGATCTTTACGCGAAATGTAAGTAGTCGGCAGCAAGATCATACTGCACTTAGCTTCAAAATATGGCCCTCTAAATTTCCTCAACATAATTTCTCGAAAAGAACGTCGTATTTCCTCCAGCGATTCCCATTTGAGTTCCCGGATCGTTTTTGGGACACTCGCGCATTGGTCGAACCTACCAGTAACGAACCTAGCTGCTCACCTCTTTACTGCTTCCATGTATTCCTTTAAACTGATCTGCTGTGGGTCCCCAACACTTGAGCAATACTCAAAACGTGGTCATACAAGCGTTTTATACGCGGTCTCCTTTACAGATGAAGCACATTTTCCCAAAATTCTCCAAATAAAACCAAGTCGGCTATCCGCCTAACTCACAGTTGTCCCTACATGTTCGTTCCATTTCATATCGCTCTGCAGTGTTACTCCTAGATATTTAATCGACGCGACTACATCAAGACGCTCACTACTAATGCTGTATTCGTACATTACGGTATTGTTTTTCCTACTCAGGTGATAAAAAATAGTTTGTTTAGTTTATGTGACTTGACTGCGGAGTCGTCAGTCCCTAAACTTACAAATTACTTATAAACTAACTTATACTACCGACAACACAAACATCCATGCCCAAGGGGGGGGGGGAGATTCGAACCCCAGAGGGGGAACGGCATCGCGCATCGGAGCGTAGCGGCTCAATACCCTCGGCCACTCCGCCGCGGCTCATGTGTATCACCATGCATTTTTCTACATTGAGAGCTAGCTGCCATTCTTCGCAACAACTGGAAACTAGTCTAAGTCATCGTGTATGCTATTACAGTCAGTTAAATACAACACGCTGCCATACACCACAGCATCATCAGCAAAAAGCCGCAAATTATAAGTTACTATGTCCATCAGATCATTTATACAAGGTGTCCCAGCTATCTTGTCCACCCAAAATATCTCTGGAACAATAACAGCTATTGGGAAACGACTTTCACTGGTATCAATGTACGGCTGGGGCCCATGAATGTACATATTTGGAAACATTCTAAAACGAAAGTAAATGTGCGAAGTTTGATTACGTATGTCAATCACATCGCGGTTACGGGGAGCATGGGGTTCACGCCTGAGCCTCAGGACGTGCGCTAGCAGCGCATTTCGGGTTTTTGAAGCGTCAACTTCGCGTCGTAATATCTCGGGATTTAATTGGAATATTTCGATGCAATCAACACCATTGTTTATGTGATTTGTCATGCTATGGATTGCTGAAGAAGAAATATAGGGTGTCCATTTAAAAAAAAACATAGGTTTGTGTTAAAAAACACATTTCCTTTCCTTTTAGAATGTTTCCAAATATGTACATTCATGTGCCCCACACGTACATCGATACCGGTGAAAGTCATTTTCTAATAGCTGTTATTGTTCCAGAAATATTTTGGGTGGACAAGATAGCTGGGACACGCTGTATACACAGAAAGTAATAGCGGTCCTATCACACTCTCCTGGGGCACGCCTGACGATACACTCGTCTCTGATGAACACTCGCCGTCGAGAATAACGTACTGCGTTCTATTACTTAGGAAGTCTTCCAGTCAGTCACAAATCTGTGAACCTATGCCATATGCTCGTATCTTCGTTAGCAATCTGAAGTGTGGCACCGCGCCAAACGCCTTTTTGAATCAAGGAAACACAATCTGCCTGTTCATCCATGGCTCGCAAATGTCATGTGAGAAAAGGGCAAGCCGAGTTTCACATGAACTATGTTTCCTAAACCCGTGCTGATTCATAGAAAGAAGCTTTTTGTCTCAAGTAAGACTTTTTTTGTATTTAGCTCTCCCGGCTGCTTCTCTACACCGGAAATACCTATTACCCACTCTTCCATTTGGGAGTTACTGCGTTGATCAAATGATGGTACGTTTGTATGGCCGTCCTGCGTGAATGATTTCTTAAAGGTTAAATTTAGAACTTCAGCTCTCCGTTTGCTTTGTTCTATTACTGCTCCAGAATGAACGAGTGACTGGGTAGTGGCCTTTGATCCGCTTATCGATTTTACATAGGACCAGAATTTTTCGGGTTCTCGGAAAGATCTTTTGCTAAGGCATGGCTGGGGTAATTGTAGTATGCTTCGCGCATCGATCTTTTGCCTCCGGGCCGAAAAGTCCATTTACTAACTGAGTTGAAAACCAATACTTGTAGTGAAGTTTTTGCATTACCGCGCCTCGCGTACCATCTACCTCGTTACCCCACTGCCCCCTCCACTCAGCTTACCGTTCCTCGCTCGCTCATCTCAGTGACATTCACAACAGTATCAGTTCAGGATGGCACGAACATATGAAGACGAGTCCTTACCGGCTTGGTGTGATTTCTTCCAGCGTTCACCGTGTCTGTCGGGACACGCAGAATACACATAAGCGCCGTGTTTACTCGGCTATAGTACCCGCCTTTCTTCCAATTTGTTTATTCTTGAAATTGGGGAGGGTACTATAGGCGCCAACTTCGTACATTCTATTGGTTCAGGATGAGGCTAAATTTGTTAATTACGTTATCACATTTTTTTTTGTGAAATGCGTATTATATAACCTTCTTACGTGGCAGTGGCTAGCAGAGCCATGTTCTGTTACAAGTAAATACCTGAAATACACTAATTATGTCCCGGTATTTTGTTTTCAATACTGTTGTACGACATATTTATGCTTCACGAAAGAATTTAAAAACGAGTACTCCTATCATTTTTTGGACTGACACCTGATCTTCACTCTCGTCCCCGCTGTTGCCGTCACCAATAATAAATGGCTCTGGGTTTCTTTTCTAGGCGCTATTTCCACAGAAGATCTTCTTTTGATACATCGAGGTCACATGAAATACCAATCTTCTTGAAACTCTTTTCTATTGTCTCAGAAGTGATCAGATTTCAGGAACGCATTATCCATTTCGTAAATTATTGCTGCCAAACGTCACGTAACAAACAAATTCATTAATTTTCGAGATTTTTTTAAATTTCGTATTTTGATCTAAAATGTTAAGAGGAGTACTATAGGCGGTGGGATACTTTAGCGGAATAAATACGGTAATATAATTAATGGTATTCGATCCGTAAAATTAATTCGAAAATTTATTTCTTTTGTGAATAGGCATTCGTTAAAAAAGCAAATGTACGTTATAAATCGCTATTAACTTCATCTACAACTACCAGCAAGCAAACAAGCACTGCTTCATCACTGCTATCATCATATATTCAGTAAAACGGAAATAAAAATGAAATAAAATAAAAATACGAGAAATACAAAATCTGAAGCTCGGTTTACACATCACATATTTCTCTTCTTGGTTATTCGAATATATATACACAAATAATCACAGCAATAATACCCCATTGTGGATCAAATACACGTCCAAGACCAGAAAAACGTTTGAAATAGCTACTCATATTATTCATTGTATTATTCACAGAAACACTGTGATATCTAGTATTTTCAACGGTTGTTGCCATCATATAACAGAAACAAAGTGCAAGGGTCAGTCGTAAACAATACCCTAGTATTGTTAGAATAAAATAAGTTGGCAGCCGGTTCAGCGGGCTTATGGGAGCGCCGATTAATTCATTTTCTATTTACTGTCACCCGCATCATCGACATCATCAACCGCACGGAGTGTCAAATTAAGGGGGAAAAATAAACGACTGGAACACCTGCCTAATATTGTGCAGGCCCACCGTGAGCACACATACCTGCCGTAACACTGCTGCCATGCAGCCTACAACGCTGTCCATAAATTCATAAGCACGTTACAAGGCATCCCAGATATGCTGAATAATATCATGTCTGGGAGTTTGGTGGCCAGCAGAAGAGTTTAAATTCAGCAGAGTGTTCCTGGAGCCACACTGAAATAATTATGGACCTGTGGGGTGTTGCATTGTCTGCTGGAATTGCGCAAGTCCGTCGGAATGCACCAGGACTAAAATAGGTGCAGGTGATCAACCAGGATGCGTACGTTCGTGTCACCCGCCGGAGTCGTGTCTAGACGTATCAGAGGTCCCATATCACTCAAACTGCTCGCGCCCCAACCATTACAGTCTCCACCAGCTTGAACAGTCCCCTGTAGACATGCTGAGTTCATGGATTCATGAGGTTGTCCCCATACTCGTACACGTCCATCTGTTCGATATAATTGGAAACGAGGCTAGTCAAACTAGACATTAAGAGTGCAATGTCGCTGTTGACGGGCGCAGGCAAGGCGCAAGCTTTGTTCTTTGAAGTCAGAAATGACACGCTGTTGGGACTTCCACTCCGAAAGCCCATAACGATCATATTCTGTTGAATGGTGCGCACGATGACACTTGTTGATGGCCCAGCAGTGAAATCCGCAGCAATTAGCGGAAGGGTTCCGCTTCGGGCGCGTTGGACGATTCTCGTCAGTAGTCGTTGGTCCCGTTCTTCCAGGATCTTTTTACGGTCGGAGCAATGTCGGAAATTTGTTGTTTTACCGGATTCCCGATATTCACGCTGCACTCGTGAAACGGTCTTATGGGAAAGTCCCCACCTCATGGCTACCTCGTAGATGCTGTATCCCATCTCTCGGGCACCGACTATAACAGCACGTTGACACTCACTTCAGTCGTGATAACGTGTCATTGTAGCAGAAGTAACTGATCTAATGTCTGCGTCAGACATTTGTTGAGTTATGTAGGTGTTGCCGACCGCAGCGCCGTCTTCTGAGTGTTTACATATCCCTACGGTAGCATAAGCATGGATATATCAATTTCTTTGGATCCTCAGAGTAGTTTGCGTGAGCAAAACGGTTACGTGCATAAAAATGGCGGCAGGTTTCTAAACAACATATATCGAAAGTCTATTGCCGTCTCTCGTTCTCATTGCTCCGTGATGGACACAGTATCATCTTTACGCTGAGCGGTAACAGTGGAGCAGTTAAGACGTAGCGATAATGTAGTTAAGATGTAGCCGTGGAGCAGAGAGGGGAATACATCATTTTGTAAAAATTTATTATTGTTTGATAACGAAAAGTGAAAATATCCATTTAATTTTTAATAAGCCGTAAGTAATAGGATTTCTTAAATTTATTTATTTTTAACAGGATGAACAAAGTAACATCTTTTTCTTAAAAACGAAGAATTTTCCAGTTTGGTGTACTATATGGTGGAACATACTCAGTACAGAATGCTAGTCATGATGACTCATGTATTCTGCATAAAACATTTAACAGTCAGGTCCATAAAATAACTAAAAATGTCCTCTTAATAAATGTTACAAGTTTTTTCTTAAATAAATACTACACATCGTCCACCAAGCTGGAAATTTCTTGGTTTTTATTGCATTATTCAGGTGAGCAGGCACAATCTCCCCTTATTAACTCAAATTAATTTTTTTTCCTTACTTGCACACTTCATTGTCAGCTTTTCCAGCATGGTTCTCCGTCTGCCTGAGTTATAGTATGCAGCCGTTTTTCAAACGCCTTCTTTTTTCTTTTACAGGCTGACTTGTTATGTTATTCTACCAAGCTCGCTGGCCCTTCCTACCATTAAAAACTACCGTTCAAAGATATTCCCAAGCGTCTTCTAGCACAATTTCCTTTTACCTTATCCATTATTTTTCCAGTGACTGTAAAGGACTACATTCAATTAAATGGTACCATTGTGACATCATATACATTTATTTGTGCCGGATTTCATTGTTCTGAAGTTTCTCAACTCTTATCCTCTATGTATAGACCTGACTTCCTGCACTTTTGAAATAACTGAATCAGTTTCGCTGCAGATTAAATAACGATCATTGTCATCAAAGGTTCTTATGAATACACGTGTATCCGTAAATGCCTTCCTGACTTCCTGATCGGTTATTATTTAATTATTAATATGGTGTCTGATCTTTTCGGACACGTCTGAAAGAACAGACACAGTTTGTTGACATTAACCGTCGTAATTTTACGAATTCTAAATTTAGAGCATTGAAATAATTCCAACGGCAAAGTTGAAAATTTGTGCTGTACCAGGATTCGAACTCGGATTTCCCACTTCGTGCCAGAGTCAGAAAAGAACAGGTACCCACATAATTGTATCCTTCCGCGTATCATAACGCTTCATCTTTAAAATACAATTTCCCTTCCAAAATTTTATACATTCGAATATCACAGAATTAAATGCTACAAGTTGAAAATTTTGGTTAGAAGAGAAAAGTGTCTGGATAGCTTACGTGGTTGGTCCGACGCGGGAAATTCGGTTTCCACTCTTGGTCTAGCAAAAATTTTTAACTTTGCCGTTGAAATTATTTCAATGCCTTGAAACTGTCGAAATGTTCAAATATTTCGAATTCGTGTTATTAAATAGTTAATGATAGATCTGCTTCCCCTGTGTTCCTAAATATCCCGGTGAACGTTCTTGTTGTTGTGGTCTTCAGTCCGGAAACTGGTTTGACGCAGCTCTCCACCCTCTTCATCTCATAAGAACGGCAACATACATCCATTTGAATCTGCTTTCTGTATTCATCTTTTTGTGTCCCAACTTCGTCGCCGCTTTTGTGTCCCCGCCTCGTCGTAGGTGTCGGTGGCCGAGTGGAATGAGACCGACACAGGAACAAAAATAGCACGCTGGTACAGGTACGGAGGGGAGCAGCCAGAAACTATAAACACTAGAGTAAATTAGAAAGAGATATATATTGCACAGAATGTAACAATACTTAACTTTTACATAGTACTGCAGAATGTTGATACATAGTTGTTAGAGGCCTGCCTAGTGCCTGTACGATAGCAAAGTCTTCACTGGTGCCTATCTGATTACGAAGGTCCTAACTGGTTGCTATCTCAGTCCCAAGTGCCCGATGTTCAGTCAGCGGTGGCCACGAGCGGCGTTGTGGCAGAGGGCGCTCGTGGCTGTCGTCGTAAGAACGCCGCGCCGCGGCGCGCGGCGAAAGTAGGTGGCGCGCACTTTGTACTTGTGCGACACCACACCCCTCCCCCCCCCCCAAACCACCGCGCCGTCTTGGCGTAGGGCTGAGGGCCAAGGCGACGGCACTGGGAGGAGGGCCTGGGCGGGGGCGTTACTGGTGGGACGGGCGTCGTAGCTGAGGCCGGGATCGAGACGCCGTCCGCGCCCCGGCATCCGCCTTGAGATCCTCCAGGAAACCCGCCGAATCCTGGGGAAGGGCGCACGCTTCCGCCCAGATTGACCAGATCATCTTCTTCTGAGGTGCGTAGCCCAAGCTGGAGGGGCCCGCACGGTCCCGGAGTCCCTCTCGGTGACGCTTTCATCTGCGGCGGCGACAGCGGCGGCGACGACTGCGTCGGAGGTGCGTCCACCTCCATGGGTACGATCTCGTAGTCCGGGGAAGCTGAACCCGGCGGCGAGCGATGTGGCTGTGCTCCCTGGCGGTGAACTGGGTCTGGAATCAAGAAACCCGAGACAGGATCGCGCGGCCTATGCAGACGCAATTGGTTTGCGTGGCGCCGCAGCTCCGACCATGTGGAAGAACGTACAACATACATATTGCGACCGAGCACGCGCTGAATGATGCCCGGTATCCATAGTTTCTTCTTGTTTCCAGCAAACACCCTGTACAGCACCGGCGTGGAAACCTGAAAACGCGTAGCGCCATACGAACCGACTCGGTGCGTGGGAGGCTGCAGCAGGTGAAGGAGAGTGCGGTGACGGCGGACGGCGGCCGTGTAGCAGCTCGGCAGGAGACGGGCGGTCACGTGGCATGCATCGATACGTAGACAGGAAAATTTGAAGAGCCTGCTGCCTGGAGTGCTGACCTTTCATCTTCTCCATGTGAGACTTGAATGTTCGAACGAAACGTTCTGCTTCACCATTGGACTGAGGGTGAAAAGGTGCAGTGTTAATATGCTGAATGCCATTCACACGACAAAACCGTTGAAATTCCGCACTAACAAACTGAGGTCCATTGTCACTGACGATAGTTTCAGGCAAGCCTTCGATGCAAAACACTGATGTTAAGGCACTGATTGTACTAGAAGCTGTCGTTGAGTTCATGGCAATCACAAAAGGAAACTTGCTGAAAGCGTCTACAACAATTAACCAGCGCCTGTTCCAGAAAGGTCCGGCAAAGTCAATATGTAAACGTTGCCATGGTCCCTTGGGGCGTGGCCAGTCTGAGAAACGCTGTGGAGGAGCCGCCTGATGCTCCGCACAAACTGTACACTGTGATGTCATGCTCTCTATCTGAGCGTCCATACCAACCCAGGTACAATGACGTCTGGCCAGTTGCTTTGTCCTAACAATGCCCCAATGTCTTTGATGCAGGAGGCGTAACACTTCTCGTTGCAGGGAACGAGGAACAATCACTCTTGCTTGGTCGTTGTCGGTATGCAACAACAGTACACCCTGACTTAAAGATAATGCATGACGTTGTGCAAAATAACGTCGAACCAGAGGCCGATCAATGTCTTTGGCTCTGGCAGGCCAACCAAAGCGAACAAAACGTGCTACCACACTAAGGTCTGCATCCCCAGCAGTTTCCTGTGCAACCCGACGAGAGTTCAAAGGGAATCAAACATGCATCACTGAGTAGTGTAGTCTTTAATTTGTCAAAGGCAGACTGGCAATCTTTAGACCATACAAAAGGAACATTCTTCCTACGTAAGTGATGCAGTGGAGCTGCAATCTGAGAGGCATTGGGAATAAACCTGAAATAATAGTTCAGCTTTCCCATTACTGCTTGCAATTCGTGCACATTCTTAGGAGGATGCAAGTCTTTGATTGCTCGAAGATGTGACTGTAAGGGATGTATTCCTTGGGCATTAATCACATGGCCTAGGTACTCTATTTCAGTTTGGAAAAATGAACACTTTGCTTTATTACAACGTAGACCTGCTGCAGTCAACACTTTGAAAAGGCACTCCAGGTTTGCTAAATGTTCTTCAACTGTACGTCCGGATACCACAATATCATCTAAATAGTTCGAACAACACGGTACAGAAACTGTCAGCTGTTCCAAAAAACGCTGAAAAATAGCGGGGGCGGAAGAACTGCCAAAGGGTAGGCGTTGAAATTGAAAAAGGCCCATGTGAGTATTAATGACGAAAAACTTTTGACTCGTCATCAAGTGGAATCTGTAAGTATGCCTCTGCTAAATCAATCTTAGAAAAGAAGCGAGACTGTCCTAATTTGTCCATAAGTTCATCAGGACTGGGCAGGGGGTAAGAGTCTACAACTGTTTGACTGTTCACTGTTGATTTGAAGTCCGCACAGAGACGAAGTTTTCCCGACGGCTTGGGTATAATTACTATAGGCGAGGCCCACTGACTCGCAGAAACAGGAGAAATCACCCCACTATCTTGCCAACGTTTAAGTTCTTCGGCAACTGTGTCACGCATTGCGATAGGCACTGGTCTAGCTTTACAAAATTTTGGTACAGCAGATTCTTTTAAAGTTACATGTGCCACGAAGTCTTTTGCACAGACGAGTTCCGGCGAAAACAAGTCACTATATTTATCACACAATGCGTTGATTTTATCCTGAGGCACTATTGACGAAATTTGAAGCGCATCTCTTTGAATTGATAAACCAAACAATTCAAAAGCATCTAGTCCAAAAATGTTCTGTGTCGATTTGGCCTGAAGAACTACAAAAGCAACTGTTTTTGTTACACCTTGAAAAGAGGCGGGCAGGCTACACGTTCCTAGCACGGGAATATTTTGACCTGTATAAGCTGTTAACACTTGCTGTGACGGCGACAATTTCGGCGAACCCAGAAGTTCATAAGTATATTTATTTATTAATGTAACAGCGGAACCAGTATCAAGCTGAAATTGCACAGTCTTATTTTCTATGGAGAGATTTACAAAAAGTTTTTGCTTGTGGCGCTCGACAGGTGCGCGAATGTGGGCAACGTCTGCTACGGTTTGTTTACTGCGCTTGCGCGGGCCGCGTAGTGAAGTAAGCGGCGCAGACTCGGCACGCAGCGGATTAACAACACTGTCACTAGATGGCACTACCGCCGGATCGGCGTCCGCGCAATGCGAGGCTACTACAGAATCACTAACTACTGCACTAAACTTTTGAGTTGCTACTCCAAGTCTACTGTCACCATCTACACAGTACTGGGCACTATTACAAGGAGCAGTTGCAGAAGGCACTATTTTCACTACAGGATTGCACTGTACATAATCATTTTGCTTGTCCCGAACCCTTTTCTGTTGCACTGTTTTACGCGCCTGTCGGCGCTTGCTACGTGGTGCACTATATAGTTTTGCCATAGGCGCAGAACTACTTTCTTGCAAATGAGATCCAAGGAAAGCACTGTAATTCCACAGCCCGTATAACATTTACAGAATGAACTGTTCTCGCACTCTGCGAAGCACTGTTTCTAACGGTACCGTTCTTTGAGTTTTTAATTTGCATACACACAGACTGTACATGTCCTGATTTGCCACATTGATAACAGGTTGCGTTGCGACTAGGGCAATGAGCACGCTTGTGGCGAGACACACACTGGGGGCAAGATTTACATACATTTTTCTGAAATGAGCGTTGGCGCCCGTTATTCAAATCACTGTTTCTAACACGACGGGGCGACCTTTGTGTCGCACTTTTACACTGGCTACTGTTCACTGTCTGTTCAGCACGGCCTGTACTATTGTAAGAATCACTAGTGTTACACTGAGAACTACGGCTAGGAAAGCGTCCGTTACGGCGCACTGAATTTACACTGTGGCTTTGCATTGCTACTTCTGCTAAGTCAAAAGTATCATGTGCTTCTATAAGCTGCAGTACACTGTCTAATGATGGGTCAGATTGTTTTAGAATTGCTGCTCTAATTCTGGGGTCCTAAATATTCTGCGTAATCGCATCTCGCAACATCACGTCACTATACGAAAGTCCACAAGAGGAAGTAAATTTACATTGGCGGGTTAAGCCCTTCAATTCCGTAATCCACTCTTTGTGTGACTGCTGCGGTAATTTTTTAAGTCTGAAAAATCGGTATCGTGCAGCGGCTACAAGAACTTTTCTCTCATAATGAGCATTCAGTGCATCTACAATTTGTTCAAAGTCTACATCACGAGGAGATGCGAGAGGGAAAAGTTTTTGCAATAGTACGAAGGTCTGGGGGCCCACAATCGATAAGAAAAGGTTCTTCACTCTCTGACCTGTAATTTGATGAGCCGCGACGAGTTCTTGAAACTGTGCGAAATAGTCGCTCCATTCTTCCTCACGTTCGTTGTACTGGCGAAATGTAGGAAGCGGTGCAGCGGCAGGTGTGGGCTGCTGATGTGACGGCTGTTGTTGTTGGTGAGCAGCCTGTGCCGTCAACTGCGACACGGCCTGCAGTAGTTGAGTGATTTGCGCCGTCTGTAACTGAATAATTTCCATTAAGTTTGGGTTCGGGGTAGTGGCCATGCTGACCGATTAGGCGCCGCGCATACAAGTAAATTATAACAAAATACAAATGCAATATGAAAGAGGACGCTCTGCAACAAAAAAGTCCACAAAACACGTAACTGAAAATGTTCCCCCAAAATTCTTATAATAAGGGTGGGTGGGCAGGAACAATTTTTGCGTGCTCTGACTGCTGCTGTCTGGCTGCTGCAAGCGGGCTGGTCCAAGGTTCTAACACTCCTCGTCGCCATTTTTGTGTCCCAACTTCGTCGCCGCTTTTGTGTCCCCGCCTCGTCGTAGGTGTCGGTGGCCGAGTGGAATGAGACCGACACAGGAACAAAAATAGCACGCTGGTGCAGGTACGGAGGGGAGCAGCCAGAACTATAAACACTAGAGTAAATTAGAAAGAGATATATATTGCACAGAATGTAACAATACTTAACTTTTACATAGTACTGCAGAATGTTGATACATAGTTGTTAGAGGCCTGCCTAGTGCCTGTACGATAGTACGATAGCAAAGTCTTCACTGGTGCCTATCTGATTACGAAGGTCCTAACTGGTTGCTATCTCAGTCCCAAGTGCCCGATGTTCAGTCAGCGGTGGCCACGAGCGGCGTTGTGGCAGAGGACGCTCGTGGCTGTCGTCATAAGAACGCCGCGCCGTGCATGCATGGCGGCGCGCGGCGAAAGTAGGTGGCGCGCACTTTGTACTTGTGCGACACCACACATCTCTTGGTCTCCCTCTGCGGTTTTTTCCGACACACTTCCCTCCAACGTAAACTCACGATTCCTTGATGTCTAAGAATGTGTCCCACCAATAGATCCCTTAGTTTAGTCAAGCTATGCCAGAAATTCCTTTTCTCTTAATTCTGTTCAGTACCTCTCATTAGTTACGCGATTCACCAACCTAATCTACAGCATTCTTCAGTAGTACCACATTTGAAAGTAGGTGGCGCGCACTTTGTACTTGTGCGACACCACACATCTCTTGGTCTCCCTCTGCGGTTTTTTCCGACACACTTCCCTCCAACGTAAACTCACGATTCCTTGATGTCTAAGAATGTGTCCCACCAATAGATCCCTTAGTTTAGTCAAGCTATGCCAGAAATTCCTTTTCTCTTAATTCTGTTCAGTACCTCTCATTAGTTACGCGATTCACCAACCTAATCTACAGCATTCTTCAGTAGTACCACATTTGAAGAGCCTCTACCCTCTTCCTGTCCGCACTATTTATCGTCCATGTTACGCTTCCTTACGCTTAAATTAATATTTGATGTTAACAATTTTTTAAACGCTTTCCTTTCCATTGCCATTCTGAACTTTATATCCTCTGAACTGCGACCATCATATGTCATTTTACGGCCCTAGTCACAAAACTCGTCTACCACCTTTATTGTTTCGTAACTTAATCGAATATCTTCAACATCGCCTGATTTCTTTAGCCTGCACATCATTACCCTTGTATTGCTCTTGTTGATGTACATCTTATACGCACTTTCCAGCACACTGTCCATTCCGTTCAGTAGCTCCTCCATATCCTTTGTTGTCTCTGACAGAATTACTATGTCATTGGCAAACTGCAAAGTTTTTATTTCTTCACCCTGAACTTTAATTCCTCCTTCAAATTTCTCCTTGCTTCCCTTTACTACTTGTTCAGCGTACAAATTGGCTACAACCCTGCCTCACTTCCTTCCCAACCTCTGCATCCCTTTCATGGCCTTCAACTCCGATAACAGCTGTTTGGGTTTTGTACAAACTATAAAAAACTCTCCGTTCCCTACATTATACTCCTACTGTTTTCAGAATCTGTAGGTTTGCCTTTTCTTAATCTATCTTCTAAGATAAGCCGTGCAGTGAGTATTGCCTCCCGTGTTCCTACATTTCTCTTGAATCCAAACTGATCTTCTCCGACGTCGGCTTCTACCAATTTTTCCGTCCTTCTGTAAATAATTCGTGTTAAAATTTTGCAACCGTGAGTAATTAAACTGTTAGTTCAGTAATTTTCACACCTGCCTGCACCTGCTTTCTTCGGAATGGGGATTATTACATTTTTCTTGTAGTCTGAGGGTATTTACCCTGTTCAAATTCTAATGTTCAAATGTTTGTTAAGCTTATGGGACTTAACTACAGTGTCATCAGTCCCTAAACTTACAAACTACTTATCAGCTACCTTATACTAAGGACGGAAAATATCCATGCCCGAGGGGGATTCAAACCCCCGACCGTAGTGGCCGTGCAGACCGTGACAGGCGCGCCGCAGTCCCCTCGGCCACTGCGGCCTGCTATTTCCCCTGCCTCATACATCCTGTGCACCAGGTGAAATTGTTTAGTCATGGCTGGTTCTCCCAAAGACTTCAGTAGTTCTGAGACAATGTAGTACACTCCAAGAGCTTTCTTTCGACTTAGGTCTTTCAGTGCTCTGTCAAATTCTTCTCCCAGTATAGTATCTCCAAATTCATCTTCATCTACTTTCTCTTCTTTTCCTACAATATTCTGAGTTCATTTCTTTTGTAGAGCATCTCTATACACTCTTTTCACCTTGAAAAAGGAGTTTGTGATAATTAAGCTCTTACTGGTACACAAATCGAAGACCTGTTTTCTGTGCCTACTGGCCTCAATATTCTCTCCAACCTTAATACCGTCCTATTCGATTTCCTATTTTGGTACTGAAATAGTCAATGAGGAAAACAGTGTCCTTGTCATTTACTCCAACAACTACATCACTGAGTGCGACATAGAATCTCGCCATCTCATGTGGATGTGTCGCTTCTCAGGGTGAGTGAAGTGACACAGACCCAATTTTCTTGCTGGAAACTGCCAAACGTATCCATATCAGTCGTTCGTTTACATACCTTATTGTAGTTAGGCTGCTGGGTGCAATTGGTTTCCTAATGTAAAGCCCTACACCCCACTGTGCTCTTTCTACTTTGACTGCTTATATATACACCTTGTATTCTCTCACTCGTCTTCTTTCTCTTCCTATTCCCGAACGTCACTAACAGCTAAATTCAAACCCCATCTTATATGCAGGTCTGCCAGCTCTAACTTCTTCACAGTGTAGCCCGGTTGATGTTGGTAGTCTTTGCGGTCTGATCACAAAGGCGACCACTAGTTAGACTAAGTCCGAGATTCCCAACCTACGCCAAAGCAACTGGTATCCCGACTGTCAAGACCACTTACTTGGCCACTCACATGCTACTCACGATTCATAGACAATGCAAACAAACTTGCATTCTTCTTTAGCTTTTCAGTGAAACACTACGAAGAAAAACTAAAAATCTTCTTGTCTGAATATGTGTCAAACAAGTTAGAGAAAAATTACGCGCCCAAGCCAGCCGCGACGGTTCATTTTTTTTTTTTTTTTGAGTGGGTAGTTGTCAAAAAACTACCCCCCCCCCCCCTCTAATTCTCCCCTCCCCCTTCCACAGCCTCCCCGATGTCAGTAATCTCTGTTGATTCGTGTGTAGCCGTTAATATCCGAAATTTCTTGACCGATTGCTTGGAAATTTTCACACAACGTTGAATTGTAATACAGGAAGTTTTCTAGGCACATGATTATTGAATATATTGTATAAAACCCGCAATTATTCGTTAAAGGAGTTCACTGCGACAACCGTTTATTTCACTCGCTGTGATGTGTGGCCTAAAACGCATAGAAGACTAAGCTACCCGCTATCGAACTTTTTTTAATAAATTACGTACACATACTTGACGAAGAGTGTCAGTTTAAAACGACTGTTACGAATTAAGAAAATTTTAATCTTTTATAAAAAAGCTAAGATGTTTTACTACCACGTGTTAAAATTATATTTTTAAACCGTATGCTTTCTTCAAAATAGAATGAGAAGCGCTATGAAACTACAAACTCACGCAGAAAGAAAATAGGCCTCTTTTATTTTCACAACCAATTGCAAACGTGTAAGGTAAAGCAGTCAAAAAACCGAAGATTGGTTTGAACACCACAGTGCTTTACTAGGCATGGTCCTGTTTGGAGGTGGTATGCCGTTGCCTTCCTCCGACCTTCGAACTGACTTACCCAGCCAGTTGTAGGGGGACCTACAGTTTAACGTGGGTTCCGAACCACGGTGCTACTCGATATTTTTCACAGTTGCAACACTGCCAGAGGTGAAAGAAGTGGAAAGTGACAGATAAAAATCCCAAACCTGACGGGAATCGAACCCGCGACCTTTGGATTTGTATTCCGGCACTCTACCACTGTGCTATCGAGCCGCACCCGTGAAAACGTGTAAGGAAGCAAGAAGTTGATAAAACGATGTGGGGTGATCTTATAAACCGTCAACAGTTTCTACAGCGTGACAATCAGAAAAGAGATTTTTCACCTTTTTGCTCCAGCCCGGCCTGACCGGAATGTCCATCCCCGCGCGGCTCAGCTAATTAAATATTAGGACAATTCTCACCTCCCTAGTAGAATGTATTTTCCGCTATGCGAAAGTCACTGATTCGCGGCTACATCGTTAACTGTTGTGTTGTTACGACTAAAGTGACCGTTACAGCATCTACATATAGATAACAATGCGGCCAGTAACATCGAGGATGGTGGTTCAAATTCACCTTCGGACATCCAGTTTTAGGTTTTCTATGATTTACCTAAATCACTCCAGGCAAATGCCGGGATGGTTTCTTTCAAAGGGCACGGCCGATTTCTTTCCCCACCCTTACCCAAACAACCCTTGCGTACGCTCCGCCTGTAATGACCACGCTGTTGATAGAGCGTTAATCTTCCTTCCTTCCTTCCTATTTGATTGAGTACGCGCCCATATCAAAGCAACTCAATTTCGCCACGTGCAGACGTTCACTCATAATGAAGTTCCCATTTAAACCCCTACCAATAGAGATTTGCTCTTATTTCTTGCTACTGCAGGGAAGGAAGCGGCTGTGGATTTTGTAAGGAACCATGTCGGAATGTTCCGGCGGAATGCAGAAAACCGATATCGGGTGGCATCTCAAGAACTTAATCTGGATCTCTGGAATTCCCTCCACTCCCGTGCGAGTAATGCTGAATCAGTATTCACTGAGTTTTCCTCGTATCTGGCTGCTAATAGAATTTGAATTTCGAAGCTTTCTAAATACAGACATTTTGGGAGGTCCAATAACTTCTGCAGTTAGTGCGCTGCAAAATAAAGACGGATGGGAAAAATACATTGTTACTGAATATTGCCTGTAATTTTCACGACTAAAATTTCAGAGTACATGAGAAAGTCTGTGTGTCCATAGCTTACATGCGACACTCTGTTTAAAAAGTTAATCCGGCAAAAATGAAATGGCGGTAGTATTCACGGCACATATTCTCCACGTAGACGCAAATTTAACATTTGGAAACTGCAGAGCCGTAATAGACCTACAAGCAGTACTAATGTGGTTGACTATTAGTGTGTGTTTTTTTAAGTATTTAATTTTGCGGCCTATTACCTTTTTATATAAAAAAGGTTATCGACACAGTTAAAAAATGGGTACCACTGTAATTACTGAAATATATTTTAGCTGTAACTACTGTGCAAATATCAGACAACCATTGCTGTTTTATTACTAGAAGTATTTTACTGGAATGTCCTCTACTTTAGTTTTGCCTAAAAATGAAGATGGCTAAATCATCGTTCATGTACATAGAATTGTTCAATTTGCTATATCCGTAATAACATTAAGATAGTATTTTAAACTACTGAAGTCACTGATATGAATTTCAGATATTTCCTTGCGATCGCCACACTTCCTGGAGACTGTAGCGCGCTTATTAGCATATTAATCTTTGGAATGTCACCAACGTTCTTTGGATATTTTTTGTGTGGAAAAGTTGTCACTTTTCATTTTTAAATTACGATAAACTGACAGTATTTGTACTGCACTACAGAAAAGAAGTTAGGTCACGCATGCAACTGTCTGGAAATCAATGTTGACACTGACAACATCTTAATTGGTGGTCAAAATATTGAACTTTCCCAATACTGAAACTATTCCTAAATTACACAAGTCTCACCTGTGACCTGTTCTCCCAAAAGATTTACAAAGTAATTGCATATGACTATTATAAGATTTGGACATTTTGCAAGCCATTTGGCAGGCCGATGCCTGCCAAAAAATGAGAATTCTCTTCAGACATTATATCAAGAGCGTGATATAGCCGTCCACCACGATTAATGCTTTGTTAATGACTGTAATGGATGACCTGGGCCGACAGAAACCGGGCGCTTACCACATACCATGTCAATGTGGTACGGGATACATCGATCAGACAACTAGGACTGTCAACATAGGGTGCAAAGAACGCCAAAAGCACACCGGATTATGACAGGCAACCAACTCAGCTGTTGCCGAGTATTGTTTAGAAGTAAAGACATCGCTGAACTATAACGATATCAAGATTGAAAAACAAACACAGATATACTGGGTTAGCGAGTCTTGTAAAAAGTGGACGATCTTCCATTCCAGTAGTGGTGTCAAAATATTATCTAAGAAGTTACAATACATTCGACCAATCACAGTGTGTCTATTAAGCGTGCCAATTATCCATTAACATTAACACACCATGGACGTTGAAGCTCTACTTGCCGCCGGCTGCAGTGGCCGAGCGGTCTGCGGCGCGCCAGATACAGTCTGCACTGCCGCTACGGTCGGGGGTTGGAATCCCCCCTCGGGCATGGATGTTTGTATGGTTTTTAGTATAAGGTAGTTCATAAGTAGTTTGTAAGTTTAGGGACTGATGACCCCGCAGTTAGTGCCTTAAGCTTAAGTAACATTTGAACATTTTTTCGTCTTGCCGCTGAAACGTTGGGTGGGGGGTGGGGTGGGGGGGAGGAGTAGGAGGTTTCTACTGCCTCCAGTAAGGCACATTATATCTATTTAAGTGACCTAGGTTCTTAGAAGTGTATATATCGGAGAAAAAATCCTAAGAATGGAAAGCATGTTTCTGTTGTTGATGTATCCAGTTGCAAGAGTTGTAGCGGTTTTGAAAGTTGACTCCACGTAGGTCTTTCGAGAACAGTACGTCGCCGTGCGATATATCAGGACGTAAGGGGGGGATATGCAGGAGTTACAGACATTCGTAATCTTCGTGTGGGTTGAACACTTCATATGCAGTAAATTTCACTCCGTCGCCGATGCGCCAGATTCGCGTAGCCTAACGTTGTGAGGAAAGGAGAAGGTGGTCGTACTGTGATTTCAAAATGAAACTTACACTCTGCAGCGGAGTGTGCGCTGGTATTAAACTTCCTGGCAGATTAAAATTGTGTGCCGGAATCAGGCTTCGAATCTGGGACCTTTGTCTTTTGCAGGCAAGAGTTCTACCGACTGAGCTATCTTGGCACGTCCGTCCTCACAGTTTTCATTTATTAAAAAGTAAAGAAATTATTGACTGAACATATTAAAATGGCTTGTTCCACAATACAACTTAAAATTTATGACAAGGTGACTAGTTTCTATTGTTAATTACAGGCCACTATCTTGCAATAAGGAGGTAAAACATTCGTTACTATTGATGCAACTGGTAACTCATGTTTTATGTCGTTATTGGAAGATAGTAATCAGAAGACGATTGTAACTGACAATCGAAACTAGTCACCATGTTTTAAATTTTATGTTTTATTGCGGTCCAGACCAATTTAAGATTTCGTGTCGTTATTTTTCTTGACGTTTTAATATGGTAACTTCAATAGTGACGCGCTATTCACTGTACGAAGTGTTAGATAGCCAGTGCTCTATTTCTTGCTTTGAATGTGTGAAAATTTTTATCAAAATCAGATTGAAACTGTAAATTGATGTAGAATTTTGTTGTGAAATACCTACCGCCTTGTTCCGTACGAAATATTATGTAGTCAGTGACCCATCTCCTTGTTTCGAAGAGTAAATGTGCAAAATATTATCAGATGAACTATAAATCTGTATGAAATACAAACGAACAACTGAAGAGACAAGCGACACACCTCTCAATATACCGAGCGAGGTGGCGGACGCATTGGACTCGCATTATGGAGGATGATGGTTCAAATCCACCTCCGGCCATCCAGAAGTAGGTTTTCCGTGATTTCCGTAAATCACTCCACGCAAATGCCGGGATGGTTCCTTTCAAAAGACACTGCCGATAGGGACTGATGACCCCGTAGTTAAGTCCCATAAGCTTAACAAACATTTGAACATTTGAACACTGCCGGTTTCCTTCCCCATCATTACCCATCCGAGCGTTAGCTCCGTCTCTAATGACCAAGCTGTCGACGGGACATTAAACTTTAAGCTTTCTTCCTTCCTTTTACCTCTCAATATGTTTGACAATATGAGCGTCGTAGTATCAGATCGTGCCAAGTACGAAGTGCGCGTCGTTGTAAGATTTCGTTGGGCGAAACTTAACGTGAGTTGTGTGTGGTTTATTTTATTACATTGTTTAAAAATAGAAGAAAAACACTCATAGTAAAGCCAGGAACAGCAGCCTTCGCCTACCAGTGACTACCTGTTGTTACAGGACAGCAAATTAATAATCAGCCAACGAGTTTCAACAATACTGATTTAATAAACCTTTACCATGGTTTCGACGGATATAAATCTGTCCTCTTCAGAAAAAACACGTGTGACTACTATTATAGTAGATGAACCATCCCTCCAGTCAAGGGAATGTCAATTAGGAGATTACACCCATCAGTAAAACTTCATGAACTGGGAACACATTTGATGGGAAATGGCGTGAATCCCTTCAAATGCGCTGTCAGGCTAATTTAGTTTCACTGATGGATGTAATCATTTAATAACAGCAGAGTCTGCAGCACAAGAAGCTGTTTTAAATATTTATACACGTTGTGAATTTTATATTTGCTCTGCCGCCGAATCTCGGTTGTCTTTTTCTGTGGTATTCCTCCCGCTTTTGAAGTGCCCCTTTTCGCAGTTCTTTGTAAACCCGGTCCACATAGCATAGGTGACGTAATACCTCTTCTTTTTCTGATTTTTCGTTTTCAACGCACACTCAGTAAATAAACTGAACAAATTATAACACAAAACGCGCTTTTTACTTCGAGTCAAACGGCCGAAACAAATAACTGAATTCCGAATGGAAAAACAAGAATTGCGTTTCATTACTGACGCTCTATTGAAACTCGATATAGGCCTCTACGGGCGCTCAGCGTTGCCATTTTCTGATATTAGAGAGAGAGAGAGATTCATTTAATAGCGTACTTACAAACTGTTTGCACATGTGGCATAGCATGCTTATAGCCACACACCAAAATGTCCGGCCATAGCAAAAGTAATTACATATTTTTCTCATTTGCTTACACTGATCTTGTTAATCCCGTGTTTGAATGTACCCTTTTTTTCATAACGTATGTCACGGACTGTGTAATATTATTTACTGGTGGTTACTCGCCTTCGCAAGGACGGTAGTTCAAACTCGCACTGAGAGATGAATTTCATACTTCTGTGTCTGGGAGCATCGTAGTTATGTTTATTGTAAAACTTTTATACTTTCTTTTGTACCGTAAACAAATAATCGTGTGATTCTATCGTTTCTTTTAATAGCGTACTTGCAAAGCTCCAGTTACGTATGAATTAGTAATAAGCACCAGTTCGCTACCTACAATGTTGTTACAGGGCGTCTGATAAGGTTGTTACATGTTGATATTGCCTGTTAAACTGGTTAGGTGTGGTCATGAGTTCGATCTCAGCAGAATGCACGTTATATCTTCTTTACTTTTCAGACATGAAGTAGTTCAAACAAATAACAACTAATAACTTTTTTCGAGAGACAGATAATGAAGCTACAGGTATGGTAATGCAACCTTTTTTCTCATTCTCATTACTGTTTCAGGAATATTACCCCACGGTCTTGACGGTAACTGTAGTTCAACGCCAGTTGATGGATACCAACTATTGAACGTCGCAGAAGGGGAGAGCAAGGCAGAATTTCACAGGGCATGGTTGCATTCAGTCTCTTACGAATCACGTAAACTGCACGAGTTTGGAAACCACACCTACATGACACTGTTGCATCACATCAAGGAATGATATAACTTCCTTCAATTGCGCTAACGTTTCAAATGAAATGAGTACATACTTTTGAAGCGTGCGAGCATGCAAACGCATATGTAAACATGATGTGTCGTAACATTAAAATAATTGATACTGAGTAATTATTTCAATGCATGATAGTAAAATACTTTAATTTCTTTATCCAGCACACAATTTGCATAACTTTATCGTTTTAATAAATCTCGACAACGGTTGCACATACTTCGTAAGGGTACAGAAATGAACTTTCTGAAATAATTGGAAATATATATTAACCACCCCTATGGACCACAGACATTGACGAGGTGGGGTGGCTTGCGTGCCTCAACGATGCAGATAGCCGTACCATAGGTGCAACCACAGTGGAGGGGTATCTGTGGAGAGGCCAGACAAACGTGTGATTCCTGAAGAGGGGCAGCAGCCTTTTCAGTAGTTACAGGGGCAACTGTCTGGATGATTCACTGAGCTGACCTTGTAACATCAGCTAACATGGCGTTGTCATGCAGTTACTGCGAACGACTGAAAGCAAGGGGGAACTACAGTCGTTACTTCCCCCGAGGACATGAAGCTCTACTGTGTGACTATATGATGATGGCGTCTTCTTGGCTAAAATATTCCGGAGGTAAAATAGTCCCCCATTCGGATCTCCGGGCGGGGGCTACACTGGAGGAGGTCGTCATCAAGAAAAACAAAACAGGCATTCTACGAGACGGGACGTGGAATGTTCTAACCCTTAATCGCGTAGGTAAGCTAGGAAATTTGAAAAGAGAAATGGATAGGTTAAAGTTAAATATGGTAGGGATTAGTGAAGTTCGGTGGCAGGGTGAACAGGATTTCTGGTCAGGTGAGTACAGGATTATCAATACAAAATAAGTTGGTGCTAACGCAGGAGTGGGTCTGATAATGAATAAAAAATGGAATGCGGGTAAGTTACTGTGAACAGCATAGTGAGCGTATTATCGTAGTAAAGATAGTCACGAAGCCAACACCGACCACAGTAGTGCAAGTTTATATGCCAACTAGTAAGGCCGATGATATAGATATCGAAAAAAAATGTAGGAGGAGATAAAAAACATTCAGAAAGTTAAGGGAGACGAAAACTTGATTGTGATGGGGGACTGGAACTCGGTAGTAGGAAAGGGAAGAGAAGGAATGTAGTAGGTGAATATGGACTGCGAAAAAGCAATGAAAGAGGAGATCGCTTGGTAGAATTTTGCACAAAACACAATTTAATCATCACCAACGCTTGGTTTAATCATCATGAAACAAGGCTGTACACGCGGAGAGACCAGGAGACACTGGAAGGTACCAGATTGACTTTATAATGGTAAGGAATAGATTTAGAAACCAGGTTCTAAACTGTAAGACATATCCAGGGGCACATATAGACTTTGACCATAACTTATTGGTTATGAACTGCAGATTAAAACTTAAGAGACTGCAGAAAGGTAGAAAGGTTAGGAGATGGAACCTGGACAAATTGAAGGAACCAGAGGTGGTTGAGAGTTTCAGAGCTAGCATTAGGCAAGGATTGGCTGAAACAGGGGAAAGTAATACAGTAGAAGAAGAATGGATAGCTCTAAGAGATAGGGTAGTGATGGCTGCAGAGGAACATATAGGTAGAAGGACAAGGCCTAACAGAAATCCCTGGATAACAGAGGATATACTGAACTTAATTGATGAGAGGAGAAAAAATAAAAATTCAGTAAGTGAAACAGGAAAATGGGAGTACAAACGTCTTAAAAATGAGGTTGACAGGACGTGCAGACTGGTTAAGCAGGAGTGGCTAGAGAACAAATGCAGAACCGTAGAAGAATGCATAACTAGGGGAAAGATAGATACCGCCTACAGGAAAATAAAAGGGATATTTGGAGACAAGAAAAGCAGCTGTATGAATATCAAGAACTCAGATGGAAAACCAGTACTAAGCAGAGAGTGGAATGCTGAACTGTGGAAGGAATATATAGAGGGCCTATACAAAGGAAATAAACTTGAAGGCAGTATTCTAGAAATGGAAGGCGAAGTAGAGGAAGATGAGATAGGAGATATGATACTGCGAGAAGAATTTGACAGAGCGCTGAAGTATCTGAGTCGAAACAAGGCCCCTGGAGTAGATGATATTGCGTCTGACCTGCTGATGTCCTTAGGAGAGCCAGTCATGAAAAAATTGTATCACCTGGTATGCAAGATGTGCCAGACAGGGGAAATAACCTCCGACTTCAAGAAGAATATTGTAATTCCAATTCCAAAGAAAGCAAGAGCAGACAAGTGTGAAAATTACAGATTTATCAGTTTAATAAGTCATGGGTGCAAAATACTAACACGAATTATTTACAGACGAATGGAAAACTTGTGGTATCCGACCTCGGGGAAGATCAGTTTGGATTTAGGAGAAATGTAGGTACGCGGGAGGCAATATTCAAATTACGATTTATGTTAGAAAATAGGCTAAGGAAAGGCAAACCTACGTTTTTAGCGTTTGTCGATTTGGAGAAAGCTTTTGACAATGTCGACTGGAATACACTCTTCCAAATTCTGAAGGTATCAGGGGTAAAATATAGGGAGCGAAGAGTTATATTCAACCTATACAAAAACCAGACAGTGGTTATTAGAGTCGAAGGGCAAGAAAGAGATGCAGAGGTTGGGAAGGGAGTAAGACAGGGTTGTAGCCTTTCCCCAATGTTGTTCAATCTGTACACTGAGCAGGCAGTGAAGGAATTTGAAGGAGAAATATGGAGAGGGAATTAAAGTGCAGGGAGAAGAAATAAAAATATTGCGGTTTGCTGATGACATAGTAATTCTGTCGTAGACCGCAAAAGATCTGGAAGAGCAATTGAATGGGATGGACAGTGTCTTGAAAGGAAGATATAAGATGAACATTAACAAGAGTAAAACGAAGGTAATGGAATGCATTGTCAGAAAATCAGGCGATGCTAATGGAATTAGATTAGGTAATGACACAATAAAAGTAGTAGATGAATTTTGTTTTTGAGTAACAAGATAACTTCTGTTGGCCGAAGTAAAGAAGATATAAAATGCAGAATGGCAATGGTAAGAAAAGCGTTTCTAAAGAAGCGAAAATTGCTAACATCCAATATTGATTTAAATGTTAGGAAGTATTTTCTGAAAGCATTTGTCTGGAGTGTAGCATTGTATGGGAGTGACACGTGGACGATAAGGGGTTCATAAAAAGATGATAGAAGCTTTTGAAATGTGGTGCTACAGACGAATGATGAAAATTAGATGGGTAGATCACGTAACTAATGAGGAGGTGCTCAACCCAATCGGGGAGAAAAGGAGTTTCTGGCATATCCTGACTAAGAGAAGGGATAGATGGTTGGACAAATTCTGAGACATCAAGGAATTGTCAACTTAGCATTAGAAGGAAGCGTGTGGGGTAAAAATCGTAGAGCAAGACCGAGAGACGAATATAGTAAGCAGATTCAAAAGGAAGTAGGCTGCCGAACATATTCTCAGATGAAGTGAGTTGCACAGGACAGGGTAGCGTGGAGCGTTGCATCAAACCAGTCTGCGTAATGATGACCACAACAACATATATATTAACGTAGAAGCGTTTAGTAGTGAAAGTCATAGATTTTAATTACAATATTTATTTGCAAAATTTTATCAGTCGACTAAAGCTCGACAAGGGCTAAATTCATGGTTTGTTTCATAGTCCAAGATAGCACAAAATTACGATTATAGCAGCATAGAACATCTCAGAAAACAGAGATGCAATATTACATAATCAAAGACAGCACAAAATTACGAATATAACAAGCAAAGAGCCTAAATGTTATATGGTGGCGACGTTTGAGACAAACTGAACTGGCTTCCGCCATGTTATTTGGGGTATCGGCTGACAGCTGGTATGCCACACCCACTGGAGAATTTTACCTTTTATACAGTTCCAAGTTTTAATAAAGATTGACTTCTGAATACGGATGTACATGAAGGCATCAAGTTCTGCCTGGCTTTATCGAAGCTGAGAATTGTCGAGCCTGCTAGTATATTTTCTAAAAATGCCGTAATGAACTCTCACAAACCTATCAGTTATACAGTTCGTGGTATAACAGTTCTAGCTGACGTATGCAATAACAACGAAAGTGCCACTGTGAAAATATTTGTATTGATTATAATGCAAGCACACTGTCTAAATGAGCTGCGAACATACAGTGAACAGTAATTGTTTCGACAAAGAATCATGATCATGGATTTGCATTTGTTGTTAATGTGTTGTAACAACTGCTTTCATAAAGTCTAGTATCAAATTATCTGTACCCCACACAGGGCTTCTAATGAAATTGCGTGCTTATGGAATATCTTCCCAATTGTGCGATTGGATTCACGATTTCCTATCAGAAAGGACACAGTTCGTTGTAATCCAGTAAAAGAAAAGTGATATCTGGCGTTCCACAGGGAAGCGTTATAGGTCCCCTACTCTTCCTCGTGTTTATAAACGATTTAGGAGACAATCTGAATAGCTCCCTTAGACTGTTCGCGGATGATGCTGCCATTTATCGGTTAGTGAAGTCAACAGAGGATCAAAAGCAACTGCAAAGCGATTTAGACAAAATTTCTACATGGTGCGAAAATTGGCAATTGACACTAAATAAAGAAAAATGTGAAGTAATATACATGACCACTAAAAGAAATCCGCTGAACTTCAATTACGCGATAAATCAGTCAAACCTTAAGGTCGTAGATTCTACCAAATACCTAGGAGTTACAATTACGAACAAATTTGACTGGAGAGAACACATAGAAAACATTGTGGGGAAGGCGAACCAAAGGTTACGTTTCATCAGCAGAACGCTTCGAAGATGCACCAGCTCCACCAAAGAGACTGCCTACATCACACTTTTGCGTCCTCTCCTGGAGTACTGTTGCCCCTTGTGGGACCCTCACCAGGTGGGACTGACGGAAGACATTGAGAAGGTGCAGAGAAGGGTAGCTCGTTTTGCTAGCACCCACCTACATAGGAAGACATGACCATCCCAATAAAATAAGAGAAAACAGATCGAAAACGGAACGATTTAGGTATTCTTTCTTCCCGCGCGCTATTAGAGAATGGAACGGTAGAGAAAAGTTATGAAACTGGGTAATGAACCCTTTGCCAAGCACTTAAATACGATTTGCAGAGTATCTATGTAGATGTAGATGTAGATCTGGTGTTTGATAACCGTATTATGTCTACAAAATTGTAAAATTGCTGTCAAAGGAATTCGAAATATTTAAACATTTCGACCGTTTCAGGGCACTGAAATAAATCCAACGGCGAAGATAAAAATTTGTGCTTGACCGGGATTCGAAACCGAAATGTGAAGTATTTCGAATTCGTGTTATTAAGGCCGTTAATTTCAACAAATTGAGTCTGTTCGGTTATGTCCGAAAAAGACAGGCACCATATAAATGATCATATGAATAATTGCTGTCAGAGGGTTTGGTTGTGAACTTTGGCGGACGAAATTGGAACACAAAGACGAAAGTGAGAACAGAATACCTACCGCAATAAAATGCGCCTGAGTCAGTTGCCACAAAAGCATTCCAAACCGAAGTAACGTATCCTTAACAATTTTCATTGTTGCAACGCTAAAATAAGTACATATTTGTTGCAAGGAACACAAGTGAAAGAAATCCTGGCTGCTGCTACTGCTTCCACATTTTACATTGGTTACATGTCAACCGTGTTCGATCAAGTATTCTCAACAACAATAAAAATGTGTTGCTTCGGGCTTTCCCAACGGATTTCTTCTGTATATGGTTCTCGGGCGAGACGTCGGATGTTATTGTCGTAACTGCACAATATTTCGTCAGCACACCTGGCTGAAATTTTCAGGTGCGATGGACAAACTCTGGACCGTGACCGACGAATTCCTATTTAAAACATACCGGATACGACTGCGTGTTTAGATGAAAAAGCATCGGTAGCGACACAGTTTTATCGGTTGACCATGGCAAGAGGGACACAGGCCAGTATGAACACTCAGTACATCGTCATGCGGCTACCAACAGAGGGCGCTGGTCCTCTGTGGGAAATCGGCAGCTGCTTGGCCCAAATATGCCTACCAAAGGGATGGCCAAACATCTCCGTCTTTGATTTTGGCAGTCTGAAATATGTTATAGGGGTACATCCTCTGATAACCTGGTTAATTCTAAATTCCACTGTGCTCTGGTTCTCGAAATAATCGTCTTTGATTTTCCCTGAGTGATATATGTACATACCAGTAACGGAGCACAAATCTCAAACATAGGAACATAGCGCAGCAGATGAAGTGTACGGCTTCAATGCTGGGGATTCTGTGTTTGATTCCTCCACGTGCACTATTTTCAGTTTTATTTTACACGATGTTTACAAACATATTCCGCTTCATCTAAAATTGTTCTAAAATAATGTTTTCGTCAAGATATTTTTATTTTGTCAGAAGACAAGTACGTTATAATGTTCATTAATAGTGAAGTACTGACATGTAATCAAATATCAGTCTATTATAATACATTTCCTTCATTAGTTTATTCACGTTCATTGATCGCTGTATCAGAGCTTGCCTCTGGATGGTACACGTCGAAGTAACAAGGAAAACATAATGTCGACGAGCATCAGGCACACACGATAAACGATACTGATTGGCGTGCACGTGGTTTTCGAGTTAAAGAGACACATAAGGTCCCTATACTCCTGTCTCCAACGACTTGCTCGCTGTCCACGCGTGTTTTATCATCGGAATAAAGACAGGGGCGCTCAACTACTATAGCGCCAGGGAATGTAGCCTTATACAATACTGCCATGACGCTATTTTTCTGTGATTGAAGCAGTTCGAGAGCGTTCTGAATTTTCTTTAGGAAGAGTTTTAACTGTCTATAAAAAAACAGTCATCGCAGAGTTGGCAGATCGAAGTACGTTTCGGTTGTATGACTTTCAAGGTGCAGGTGCTGCCTTGAGAATCATGCACATAATTGCGAACAATATTGCATGAAACTGGAATATACGAGGTTTGCAACTTAAGTAGTGGCAACTATTTATTCACAACCGATACAAAACTGTCACACGTTTGCACCTGATACTGTCCTTCAAAGTAGCCACTAGCTTTGTGTAGAACCCGTTGCCAGCGGTGTGGAAGGCGCAGTATACCTTTAGCAGAGCCTGTTCTGTTGATGGTGCGAATGGAGCGATATACTTCCTCTTGAATCTCTGGGACAGTTCTGAAGCGAACGCAACGAAGTGGTTCATTGATCTTCGGAATCAAATCAGCCCCGTCGACCGAACAGAGCAGCCACAGCTTGCGCTGAATGCGCCCGCTCATTGTTATGAAAAACGATGGGTGGGTTGCGCAGAAAGTGCTTCTTTCGCAAAGCTGATAGCAAGTGATAAGCCAATACTGTCCACTGACGGTCTGCCGTGGAGGAACGTAATGCGTTAGGATAACACCATCACAGTCGTATACGAGAATCACCATAGCTTTCACCATAATGGGCTCTCACGCACTTTCGACTTTCGCAGCGACCCATAATGACGACATTCGTTGGATTGGATCAATCTTAATCCAACTCCGTTGTTTCTCTTTCGAAAACATAGTGTCACCGTTACGTTAGACCACTCGCTGACAACTGACTGTGTTTCCCTCCGCTGACGTGTGACGGGCGAGTAAATTTACTCAGAGGTAAGGGCGGTATGTCAACATCGTGTGCTATCAATGACAATAGTAGCTTCCTATAAAATGACTCCCAATCCATGGTGTACAGCAGCAATCAGTTAGAATAAATATTCCTTCAAAGCGTCTTGATTGCAATTTTTTTAAATTTTTTTATTATTAGTTAATGACGCGTTTCGCCCTTTATCAGGGCATCTTCAGATTATCTGCTTGACAGAATTTACACAAAATTACAAAGCGGAATTACAAACGGTTATAATGGTTCATGGGCTTATTTTGTGTTAAGAAGACAGTATAAATGGTAAACAAAGCTTACAATGCGCTCTCCGTGGTGTGACACCGTAAGTTGTTATTGCGGTGTTTCTATTTTTCTGGAATGTAGGGCCACAAGGAAATCCAAAGAACATTCCAGAAAAACAGAAACACCGCAATAACAACTTACGGTGACACACCACGGAGAGCGCATTGTAAGCTTTGTTTACCATTTATACTGTCTTCTTAACACAAAATAAGCCCATGTACCATTATAACCGTTTGTAATTCCGCCTTGTAATTTTGTGTAAATTCTGTCACGCAGATAATCTGAAGATGCCCTGCTAAAGGGCGAAACGTGTCATGAACTAATAAAAAAAATTGCAATCAAGACGGTTTGAAGGAATAGTAGCTTCCAGTGCATAGTGCCTTCATAGCAGTGTTGCCACTGTTTTAAGTTCATATCCTCGTAGTTACGCATTATATACTTACTGATTGCAGTGCTAAGGCGGGATGTGTCCTTACTTTATGATAATTTCTAAGACAAAAGCCCTCTCCCCTTCATTAACAATCTAGTCATGCCTGGAGACCGATAAGTCTGATACAAGTGCTGTTTTTTTTTCTCTTGGTATTGTCATAGTTTGCCACATATTAACTGAATCTAATCGTCCTCTGCGTAGGAATTAATGAAAACATATGTCAATCAGCGGTGATATTCACTGCTCTTTATTTACTTATATTTATCGCGTTCGGCAGATCTCAGTTAAGGAGCAAATTTACAAATTATCACAGACATTAGCTTAATTTTTTAAATTTTTAATGGAGTTCCTCGGCTGAATAGAAAGAGCACTACGAGGACTTTTCAGTTCTGACTTGAATGTCCGTAGATAAGTATTAAGATTTTTCAACTCTTGTGGCAGCTTATTAGAAACGAATGCAGCAAAATGCTACACGAATTTCTGCGCAAGAGTCAAGGAGGTGTGTTCGAAATGAAGTTTGGATTTCTGTATACTATTAACTGACATAGATTGAAACTCCTGGGAATAAACCCATACTCATGAAAAAAAAAGACAATCAAGAAAATATGTATTGAGTGTCCAATGTCAGAATTCGCAGGCTACTGAACAAGGGTCGACCAGAGGTTACACGACATATTATTGAACCGTCCCGTACTGAGCCAAAAAATACGCATTTTGAAACAGAAGAATTAATAAAAAATAATAAATAAATAAATAACTCCAAACAATATAAGCGAGTGAAAATAAGCAATGCAGGCTACTTTTCGTCTTGAACTAACACTTATTGAAGTTATTTCTCCAATGGTAACTCAGCACGAAGTTTTTCAATAAGATCCTGAACATGGGCTTTCAACCACAGCCTGAAATCTATATGAAGACCTAGAAGTGTCAACAGCTCAGTCTCACTTATCAGTCCCCATTGTGTGTAATCAAAAAGTCAGTTTTCGCATTATTCACTTTAGCACTGTTACGTCCAACTGGCTTTTGCCTTACACTGTCTCTATTTTATAAACGTTTCCTAACTGCAGATACTTTGTTCGACGCGTCGTTTGTCAGTCTTTGTCCCTATCAGAGTCACTTAGTGCTCTAAAGATTGTTACTTGAGTCATCAGTTTTTCATAACCGGGCTACAACAGTGCGAGTGTAGATCGTCCTTTTATCAGTCAGGCTGTGGTCCATGGCTTATGAATAATGCCTCTACACGAATTTACATGACTCATAAGTATTGTCACCTTGATGTTTACAATAGCGATATTCTCTGCGACGTGGCCGTTCGCCGTCGGGGATTCGAGTCCCCCTCAGGTGTTTGTGTTGTCCTTAGGTTAGTTTACCTTAGTTTAATTAATTTGCAAGCTACGGACTAATAACCATGCACCTGAGTCCGATAGATTTACACAAATTTAAACTTACATCGAAATCGGCATAATGAAAATGTGACAACCTAGCCTACGATATTCGTCTCAGGTACGTTGTACGGCGTACATGAAACAGATAAATAATCAGGTGTTGAGAATCTTCTTCTTCTGCTTATCCATTAATGGATGTTGGCGACCACACGATGCATCTTTGTTCTGTGAACGGCGGTATGTAACAGCTTGTCTACACATCTTATTACTGTCCACTACTTTATATTGCCTAGCCAGGGTATTCTTCTTCGCCCTTGTCTTCTTTTCTTATCAATCTCCTATTTGCAACTGTAGGATAATATATTTTTGTTCCGTAATACATGCCCTAGGTATGCAGTTTTTCTTCTTTTAAAGACTATCAACATTTCTCGCTGTTTGTTCATTCTTTCCAATACTTACACGTTAATTATTCTTGCTGTCGGCGTCTTACTTCTTGGTTGTAGTTAGCATCCATCCTTTAGAGCCATATAGAAGCACGGACCAGGTGCAGCATTTTACAAATCGAACTCCAAGGTTCAGGTCTAAATCTGTGCTTGTCAGAACTGTCTTAAATTTTATGCAGGCGTTACGTAGCGATCTCTGTGTGACATTTTACCCCCATGTCTGTTGGCCAACTTTCACGAAGTCTGGCTCCGAGTTATTTAAACTTGTTTACTCTTGGTATTACGGACCCTTGAAATCATAGATTTTCGTTTGTGAAGGCGTCGCTCTCTAGTGTGACAATCATATAATTGGTCTTTTTGATATTAATATCCAGAGCTAGAGTGCTGCTGTATTCTCCTACTATGTTGACAAGTTGTTGCAGATCATTTAAATTATAAGCTATCAATACCGTGTCATCAATATAGCGAATTATGATGACATAGACTCCATTAGCTTTTATGTTTTTTTCTATATTATGAAGTGACTCCTGAAAAAAAAAGAAAAAAAAAAACAACCTCAGATTATAAATTAAGTAACATAGGTTACTGTATGCATTCTCTATAGATATTGACTAATTTAGTGACCATCAAATTTAACCATTGTTGTCTGATGCTATTATAAATTCGCTATACACCGAATAACTTTTTCATCTGTATCAATTCATTTCTGAATTTGCGTGAGTTGGGAATGTTATAGACGAAATCCGAAGTCTGAATCTCCCTCCCTTTTTCAAAACCTCTACTAGATTAGCAGCCTGAACCTTGAAGAATACAGTAACAAAACGTCGGTACTAAGGAAGCTCAAGTATCCCCCGGAAATGAAGTCGAAATGAAGTCATGTACCCGTAGAATAGGTCTGCCAAGGAGAGCACATGGGTGTCCGATTTTAGATTTTTTTTCTTTAAATTTTTCTCTTACGTGTAGTTCAGAACTTAAATAACAATCAGCCAAAGCCATTCGACGCAACTATCTAAAATTCTCGAGAAAATAGATTTTGAAGTTCTGCTAGTACTCGTAACTTAAGCAGTTGCAGCATCTGTAGGTGTAGCACAGGTGGTAGCAAAAAATGTTCAAATCTTTGTGAAGTTTAAGGGACTTAACTGTGGGGTCATCAGTCCCTAAACTTACAAACTACTTATGAACTAGCTAACAGTAAGTTATACGAACATTTGAAACATTGAAACCTCACATGTGGGTCACTGACGGGGAACGGCCTCGCGCCTCGGAACATAGCGCCTCAATGCGCTCGGCCGCTCAGACGCGGCCAGGTGGTAGCGTCTTGGCCTCCAAACCATATAGTCGGTGGTTCGAATCCTGCCGTGACATTTTTCTCTGTTGTTTTAGAATTTAGTTATATAAAACATTTTGGTATCTCTAATTCTACCTACAGTGTCAGTTGTTGATTATATCAATGAAGACGAGCTGAACACCCTATAGTCACCTAAAACGTTGGTTGAGCAGGTTAGCTGCTTGGAAAGGTATTAGTTACTATGGAGATGACTTCCAAAAACAGCGTCATAGTTCTTCACAAACTGAACAAACATGACTACTGTCGTCAACTAACACTGAAGCCAACACTGTAAAATATGAAACTAACCTTTCTTATATTGAAACCATTATTATTAATAATCTTTAATAAAATATAGATAATTGATAATAAACAAAAATACCTGAATTTCTCGTAAAAATTAACATTAGAGTACTCGAACACAAGGAAAGAAACCCTGTCATGGCAGAATTCGAACCATAAACTCTATGGTTGTAAGGCCAGAATTTTACCAGCTGATCTATATCGACGTATTTTGATTTGATTTTCTCAGGGAAGCCCAAACAGTCTTGCTCTAACCCGCCACTGCCCGCACCGAAACTAAGTTTATTGTGCGGTATCGCTCCCAGTATATCTAGTAAAGCCAACCAATGCCCTTGAACAATGCAAGGAGTCCCTTTACCAGTCCTTTCTTAGACACAATTTCTTCGGATCTGGTTGTCCCAACTGTTCTGTGCCTTTTACTCTCCAATGCAATGCATTCAAAGATTAGATGTGATGCAGTTTCATCACCGTCATCACAGATCCTATATTTAGGGTCCTCTTCTGTTAGTCCCATTGTATGTAGGTGTTTTTTTTTGAAATTCCCATTATATCGACGTATGCTGTAACTTATTCAATTATTGGTACTTACGTGTAGTTGTAAAACTTCAAATTTGATATTATCAGGAAGTGCTTCGAATGGCTTTGTAATTTGAGTCCTGAACTTCACGTACCATAAGTATTAAAAAATTCTAAAATGCGATACTCATGTGGTCTCCAAATGTCCAAATGTTTGTAAATCTATCGGACCAAACTGCTTGGCCATCAGTCCGTAGCTTACAAACTACTTAAACCTAGGTAAACTAACCTAAGGACAAACACACACACCTATGCCCTAGGGAGGACTCGAACCTCCACGGCGAGCAACCGCGCGCTCCGCAGCGAGACGCTTTAGACCGCTCGGCTACTCCACCGCGGCCATGTGGTCCCCTAATGAGACCTTATTTGTCCCAACAACGAATACTTTCGTTAATGAATACCACTGAATATTATGGGTATACAAAACTGGCCTTCTTTGGCTTAGCAGTGACATGTTTTTTTATGTGATTGTGTACTGGTGTGCGCGTATATTTAGGACGTTGTTCAGCGGTGTTATCAGCGTTCTCTGCATCAACGAAGCTATCAAGCGGAGCTTGCACTGTAAGTGGGGCTAACTTGGAAGTCCAAAGTTAAATTGCGGCTGTAGTGGGAGCAGCAACAGCAAAGTTTTGGGGATGAGGCGGTAGGCCGTCGTGCTTGGCGCACTTTGAGCTCGTGAGGCTGGCCGCGTCGGCTGGCCCTGATCCTGTGTTGCGCGGGCTGCATCGCCAACGAGAGCAGGCGCTGGCGCACCCGATCGCAATACAGCACGCACCATTACGTCGCCTCACAGCTACTCGATATCTCGTGTACATTACAGATAACTAATTAAAATTGTATCACATCGGCTGCAAAGGAAACCTGATATAATGTGTTAAGAATCATTAATTGTATACATGAACACGAAAAACGAAGTAACCTAAGGACAACACACACAGACACACACATACCCATGCCCGAGGGAGGACTCGATTCTCCAACGGCGAGCAATCACGAGCTCCGCAGCAAGGCGCCTTAGGCACTCGGCCATTCCTCTGCGGCACCGATTTTTAATATCTAATTTAGGTATATCAAAATGTTTGTATGTTGTTCATAGGGGAAGGTTTCCGATATTGGACCACTTTTTTAATTTTGGGATCCAAAGTCTACATTATCTATCTAATCGAAACAAAGTGTACTTCAAAAGAAGCTATATGTTGTACAATTTCATCTGCTAGTTTTGTACTGTGAATAAAAACAAAGCATAAATGGATATTATTTAAAATTTAAAAATGTATAAACGGTCCAAGTTAGGAAACCGGTTGCCTAATTTGGACCTTCAGTTGCTTAAATTGAACCGCATGGTAAAACAATGACTAGAAAGGAAATAGGACCCATAATATTAAGAAAAACTTCATTTCAGCATCTCGCCAATGATATTCCTTCTGGCTGACGCAGGGAAAGCTGTGTATTTCGTCTCATAAATGAAGAAAACCACCTTTTACTAGCCATTTTCTTTTCTATGTTGAAAGAATGAGGCAGTTCATATTTCAGTGCTACGTCGAATGCAAGTTTACGAACATTTTTGATTGTGAATACAAAAAAAGCTCTCTTCAAATAAAAGAAGGTCATCTGCGACAATTTTTTCCATCTCAATTCTAAATGATGATTGTCTTCCGAATAACTGAACTTCATTTCAGAATATGCTTTTACCACCATTTTTAACTGTAGCTGGTTGTACTCGGTATATACGAGCACACTCGTTAAGTTGATGGTTACCGTTTCTGTATGATTCCACAGCTACCTTCAGTTCATCTTTCGTCCATTTCCCATACATTCCCCTTATTGAATCTTCCAAATCTGAAAATGTTACCATACTTACTCCTTATTTTTTAAATTGTTTTGCAGCCTGGAAAAATAAACCTAAAAACGTATCATCTACCTATTACCTATTGCTAAATGACATTAAGTATTATTTGTTGCGAGTGATCCCTAAATTGGACCGGTCCAAATTAGGAAACAACCTTTGGTCCAACTTTGGCGACTCGATGCCATATAAGTAAAGATAACGTTGAAGGAACAAAAAACGCTAAACTCTAGTTTTACGATATTGAATTATTAACTAATGAATGGCACTTTGGACTGTAGTACTGATGATATTTTCACTTGCTTTTAGAGCAGAGGAAAGCTTATGATATGTAGCAGAAAACTTACAGGGACACCGAAGAAAACGTAATAATGGAAACTGTTCTCACTCCAATGACTATCGTGGACTGGCGGCTGAGCAACGTGACTTCGACAATGATTCTCACCAGTTGAGCGAACTTAAAACTTTAAGTTACCAACACACAGGGAAATACGTAGGTGGTCCAACTTACGCAACGGTCCATCTTCGACAACTCTCCCCTATGTTACGCGTTCCCGTACCGATCATCCGTTTGAGATGAACCTTTACCAACATATTTCTTGCACTTTCTCGAAGGTTACAGGTATTTCTACTTGGCTGATTTCTGAGACAAGCGACCATAATTTGGTATGCATAAAATTTCTTGGGATGTCTTGCTCGCATATATTTTAAGATTATGCGTTCCGGAAACACCTTTCTCAGATCTGTGGTAAATTATAATAGAAAGTACTTCTTTTTTCTTTATTGCTATTTTAACGCCACCGGAGGTGTCAGGCTAGCAGCAGCTTCATTGTCGCTCTTCAGCCGAACGTACTTACAAAGTTGACAAGTCGTTAAAAACAGAGAAAGGTGATAAAATTTGTTGAATTTAAACACTAGAGTGGAGAGCAAAATGAAGAGAATGTAACGTTACATTTGTGTTGTTGCCTTTACGCATTAATATTAAACTCTGCGATTAAAAGATTAAGGATTTTTGTTAAAATTTCGATCACAAAAAATCGGATAAAAATCTGAATAAATACTTTAGGGAAGGGTGGATGAAATTAATACACGAAAAGATTGAAATAGAATGAAATGGCGGAATACAAATTGGGGTTGAGGCAATACACAAAAACAACGTTACAGAGAAAACTTACGGAAAGTACCTATTGTAGCTTCCTTCTGGAAATATTGATCACAGCAGCTGAAACTGTTAAGCTGTTGAATGGTTTAGATAAACTTTATGATACTTTCCGCAGTAAAATAATGTTCAGACTGTTCGCCTCTTAAGTCATTGTTGACGGACCGTGTACTAAAGTTTGATTACGCAAATACCAACTAGAAAGGAACATCTATTGGACTTCGCGAAACTGTTTGTACGAATGTAGGTTCTAAAAGGGAGAAAGGTAATGATTTAAAGTAAATGATAGGGATTTAATCAAGGCAGTACACGAAGCGAAAGTAATGGCGCCTGAGGCTCATGTTACTACAGAATATGGAGGAGCTGAAAATCTCAAAGAAAATTAATAATTAAGGAAGGATGGGACATTATTAAATGAGACATGGCTCTTAACAAAAGAGGGTATATTTGAAAGTAAAATTTAACAGTACTCACACTTACATCACAAAGCAGTCTGCGTACATCATCATCATCATCATCATTAGAGACTGATTATGCCTTTCAGCGTTCAGTCTGGAGCATAGTACCTCTAATAAAATTCCTCCATGATCCCCTATTCGACTCCTCTTACCATCCGCTGCCGAGCGCATGAGTCTCTTTGGTAACCTTGCTTCTCCCATTGGTGTAACATGACCCTACAATCTCTGTTCGCTCTTACTGCTTCCTCTATGGTGTTGATTCCCAGTTTTTCTTTGATTTCCTCATTATGGACATCCTCCTGCCCTGTAACCTCTGCCTTGTGAATAAGGTAACCTGTATCCACCCAACTTTCACTCCCATACAACAAAGTTAGTCGAAAGATAAAGCGGTGCACTGCTAACTTAGTTTTCGTACTTACTTCCTTCTTGCAGAAGTGAGTAGATCTTAGGTGAGCACTCACTGCATTAGATTTGCTGCACCTCGATTCCAGTTCTTTCACTATGTTGCCATCCTGTGAAAAAAAAAGAAAGTTCAAATGTTTGTAAATCTATCGGACCAAACTGCGTGGTCATCAGTCCGTAGCTTACAAACTACTTAAGCCTAGGTAAACTAACGTAAGGACAACACTCGCACCCATGCCCCAGGGAGGACTCGAACCTCCACGGCGAGCAACCGCGCGCTCCGCAGCGAGACGCTTTAGACCGCTCGGCTACTCCACCGCAGCTGCCATCCTGTGAGAAAATACATCCCAGGTACTTGAAACTGTCTACCTGTTCTAACTTTGTTCCTCTAATTTGACACTCGATCTGTTTAAATCTATTTCCCACAGACATTACTTTTGTTTTGGAGTTGCACCTCTGATCGAGCACTGAAATATTAGTTTGCAACCTTTGAATTGAATTGGCCATTACAACAAAGTCATCCGCATATGCGAGACTGCTGATTCTGTTTTCACCTATTTTAATCCCGCCCTGGCACATATGATCCATGAATAGCATGAACAACAGTGGTGGCAGGTTACAGCATTGTCTTACCCCTGAAACTACCCTGAACTATGAGCTTAATTTGCCGTCTACTCTAACTGCTGCCTGACAGTCTACGTAAAGCCCTTTAATTACCTGCAGAAGTTTGCCTCCTATACCAGAATCTTGTAGAACTGATAGTAGCTTCCTCCTAGGAACACGGTCATAAGACGTTTCTAGGTCTATGAAACACAGATAAAATTCCCTGTTGCACTCAAAGCACTTTTCCATCACCTGCCGTAAGTTAAAGATGTGGTCCTGACAACCTTTAAGAGGCCTCAACGCACACCGATTTTCATCTAACTTGTCCTCAATTAATATTTGCTCTCTCCTTTCAACAATACCAGAGAATATTTTGCCTACAACGCTAATTAAAGAGATATCTCGATAGTTGTTACTTAATAAGCTCAAACAAGAGAGTGAATAATCGCGGTTCCGTCCTCTCGACACGCACGAAGAAACGAAAGACGAGCGTAAAAATCTTTCCATAGACAAAATATTTCGAGAAGGATTGATAAAGAAATATTAATTTAATTATGTATCGTCACAAGAAGAGACATAAAGCAAAGAATCTGAAGGAAAAAAACATGTTCATAATTAAAAGTGCCACGGGGATTAAAATCACACAGAGAAAGAAGTTAAAAATCCAGGGTGGTTAAAATCACATTGGTGGAGAACATTATACTGCTTAAAACAGATGGAAAGACTAATATTATCCCTGATCGGCGACTGCTTATGTATGAAAACACTAATTGAGCACGAAGCCCTGGCACAACACTAAACGGCGCGCTGTTAAAATATGTCGAAACGGGGGCCCCGCCGTGGGAAAAGGGGAGGAAGGGGAAGCGCGGTGCGTGAAAGACGGGTGGGGAGGGGGAGAGGGAGGAGGTGGGGGGGGGGAGGCACAAGGACTCACCGTAGGAAGGAGCTGGGAGAGGAGAGTCAAGGGCGGGAGGGGACAGGGATCTGAGAGGGGAGGAAGGGAGACGTACAACAGGGATTCAGAAAGTATCACTCTTGCGAAACATAGCTTGCCATTTCTTCACATGAAGTGTTAAGTGCCATCGACAAGGGATCTCAAATCGATTCCATATTTCTGGATTTCCAAAAGGCTTTTGACACTGTACCCCACAATCGGCTTCTAATAAAATTGCGTGCTTATGGAATATCTCCCCAATTGTGCGATTTGATTCACGATTTCCTATCAGGAAGAACACAGTTCGTTGTAATTGACGATAAGTCATCGAGTAAAACAGAAGTGATACCTCGCGTTCCACAGGGAAGCGTTGTAGGTCCCCTACACTTCGCTGCGTTTATAAACGATTTAGAAGACAATCTGAATAGCTATCTTAGACGGTTCGCGGATGATACTGTCGTTTATCGCTTAGTGAAGTCAACAGAGGATCAAAAGCAACTGCAAAGCGGTTTAGACAAAATTTCTACATGGTGCGAAAATTGGCAATTGACACTAAATAAATAAAAGTGTGAAGTAATACACATTACCACTAAAGGAAATCAGCTGAACTTCAATTACGCGATAAATCAGTCAAACCTTAAGGTCGTAGATTCTACCAAATACCTAGGAGTTATAATTACGAACAACTTTGACTGGAGAGAACACATAGAAGATATTGTGGGGAAGGCGAACCAAAGGTTACGTTTCATTGGCAGAACACTTCGAAGATGCACCAGCTCCACCAAAGAGACTGCCTACATCACACTTGTGCGTCCTCTCCTGGAGTACTGTTGCCCCTTGTGGGACCCTTACCAGGTGCGACTGACGGAAGACATTGAGAAGGTTCAGAGAAGGGCAGCTCGTTTTGTTTTATCACGTTACGGGGGGGGGGGGGGGGTCACGGAAATGTTGCACGAATTGGGATGGAAATCATTAAAAGAAAGACGTTATTCATTACGGCGTGATCTGTTTGCGAAGTTTCAATCACCGACTTTTACTTCTGAATGTGAAAATATTTTGCTAGCACCCACCTATTTAGGGAGACATGAGCATCCCAATAAAATAAGAGTAATCAGATTGAAAACGGAACGATTTAGGTGTTCTTTCTTCCAGCGCGCTATTAGAGAAAAGGTACGAAAGTGATTAATGAACCCTCTGCCAGGCACTTACATGTGATTTGCAGAGTATCTATGTAGATACGGGTATGGATTAAGGTTGAAAGGAGGGGTAGATGTCTGGACGGAGGGTGACATCCGAGAGAGGGAGTTGACGGAAGTTACCCTCGGAGGGGACGTAGAGAGTGTGGAGGTGAAGGGAGGGAGGGACAATAAGGTATCGGCGTGGCAGAGGCCCAGGATGTAGCAAGAGGTACGATTCTAGTTTACGGGACACATAGCGGAGGCGGAGGTGTTTAAGGAACTTCAGAAGGTGAGGAAAGGGAATCAAGTCGTAGAGGATTCGCGTAGGGCATGGGAGGCGGATAGAGTAAGCGAAGCTGAGGTAGAGATTACATTACATTTCAGATGTTTAAAAGATTTATATCACAATACTCAAAAGGAGAACAAGTACGCTACATACAAAATGCACTTACAATTTTTGAAAAAGATTGGATACAAATTTAAATCTTAGTGGAAATATGTAACTAAAAGTATATTCTACAAATATGGACGTCTAATCACGTGTAGTTACTAGAATCGACATGCCGAACTGTGGAGGGGGAAACAGCACAAGTGAAGTAGAGCCAATAGCCATTATATGGCACAAGCTTGAAAATTATAAGTTAGTTGAATAAAATAGTTACAGTAACAACATATTGCGCACTCTGCACTGCTGCCATAGGAGTCCTTACGAAGGTATGGCAATTTGGCTACAGGATGCACTGAGTCATATGAGAATATCGGGTACCTCGGTATACGTATGTTGGACATGCTAATAGGATTGGATGTACGAAAGGGGGATAATTGTATCACTGTATGACACAAAGTTCAGTTGGCATATGCGAATAGATGGTCCAATTCTACGAACCTGTGCGTCCTGAAAAGGACTTCTTGGTTGTTTGCTCTTCATTCTTTGACCAGGAGGCCTTTTCGGGCAGTCTCGTCTTAGTCGGTCACTGTCGCTGTTACTATAAACCAAAAGTCAAACTCAGAGGAAAAACCTTGCAGTACTGCAGCACAATGAAGTGCCTCTGACTAACACTCGATAGGTCCCTAACTTTCCGACAACATCTCTCCAACGTGGCCGCTAAAGTGAAGCCCCGTAACAATATCATTCAGAAGCTTGCTGGTACCTCCTGGGGTTGCAGTGCTCAAACTTTACGATCAACTGTTTTGGTATTATCATACTGTTGTCCAACTTGGATAAACATTGTTCACTGTAGGAAGATAGATATGCAACTCAATCAGACAATGCGACTTATCACAAGTTGCCAACATAGCACTCAAACTGCATGGCTACCAGTTATAAGTAATAATAATAATTTCGTGTGGCTCAATGGTCTAGTGCAAGTCTTTCAATTGCATGCCACTTCGGCGACTTGCGTGTCCCTAGCCTACCCCAGTTATCCACCGGTTGAAATGGGACCTACAGCTTAATGTGGAATCCGAACCACGTGTCGTTTCCGGTGACTCCTCACTTCGTTGAGAATGAAAAAAACCCGAGGCCTGAACGGGTTTCGAACCTGCGACCGTGCCGTTTCTAGTTAAGTGCTTTACCCCAAGACAACCGGACCCGACTTTAGTTTTAAGTAATATCCAGCTTACAGTTCTATGAAGATCAGATGCTCTCCTGAAGAACAGGAGAAATGTTCAGAAGAACTCCAGCTAGCCGTAGACAGAGATATATGAACAGCAGACCATCAGCGTTTGAAGTTGGCTAACTGCACATCATATTGAAGTCTCCAACTTTAAAATCAACGAAGCAGGGAAAAGCCAGAGGGAAGAATCGTCAGTCTTCAAGGGCAAACGCTTGAAAATCCTTCCATGCGAATTCCAGGTTTCATATTCCCAGACGCCAGTGGAGAATCATCAACTGCATCCGACAGGACAAGTGAACTGCGGATATCTATAGCACAAACGTGGCTGGGCAACATCTGCCGATTGTGACTGTAGAGCTGTGAATAAATAACAATAAATAACATTGTCGGTAAATGCAAGAAACGAGTCTTCGGGGATCCATAAATGCCATCCACCATACATCACCTGAAGAGCTCAACTGGATCAACGGACTGGACTTAGAAATCTAAGAACTTGTGTAATGTGTACGTAATTTAGTACAATACTTTCCACCTATATTTTGCTTGTCATTATACACTGTTTACACTTAAATGTTCAAATGTTTGTCAAGTCTATGGTACTTAACTACGGGGTCATCAATCCCTAAACTTACAAACTACTTATGAACTACTTACGAACTAAGACGGCACAAATATCCATGCCCGAGGGGGGATTCGAACCCCCGACCGTAGTGGCCGTGCAGACCGTGACTGGAGCGCCTTAGTCTCCTCGGCCACCGCGGCCGGCGTTTACACTTAGAATTATGTATTTCACGCAAGCTCTGTATCAGCATACGAATAAATAAAAATGTAGTTCAGGACATAGGCAATAATTAAGATATACTGCCTATTACGTCATTATACTGAAACCACCATCTAAGTCACGTGACTAGGGGTAGGAATCCGTTTCCATCATTTCGTTTTACTAATTTATAACGGAAATGAAGCATTTATTTTAACAATAAAATGTCAGATCCTAGTCTTATAACACATTTAGTAGTACAGGTAACGTTTTTAGTGCGCATTTGCTGATATTCATGCGATGGTTACAGATTTTACATATGCCAAGTTTAAATGTATAGATGATTATTTTTACAAGCAACAGAATTGCGGTTCTTCAGTGAATAGTTGATTTTGTTAGTCTGCGAGTCTCTTAGTGTGCAAATTAGAAATATTTAAACATTTAGACCGTTTAAAGGCATTGAAATAAAGTCAATGGCGAAGTTGAAAATTTGTGCTGGACTGGGATTCAAACCTGGATTTTCTGCTTGGGGCCAGTGGTTGCTATAAGTAATTATCAATCAGTGGTGTTTGTTCTTTCGGACAGACACTCTCTGAATAATTTTAATTCGCAGCCTCCACAGGAGTAGGAAACGAAATTCAGTTTGACAAGTAGCATCAGTTGTCTTACGATTTCTCAAGAATATGTGTGAAATTATTTGTTTTATAGGAGCTGAAATCGTTTTCTATCTGTAATACCAGATTTTACACTATACAAGCGCTTATGTTTTACGAGAACTGCTTATACAGCTGTGCTAAAATGTATTGACTATTTACATTACAATAATATAGTGTACTCAAAAACTAAAACGGTTCTGACTGGTATCCTGAAGACTGAAATGTTTGTTAAGCTTATGGAACTTAACTTCGGGGCCATCAGCCCCTAAACTTACAAACTATTTATAAACTAACTTCTACTAAAGAAAACACATACATCCATGCCCGAGGGAGGATTCGAACCCGTACAGGACCTGCAACATGCGGTCATGCATTATCCTGCTGAAATGTAGGGTTTCGTAGGGATTGAATGAAGGGTAGAGCTACGGGTCGTGACACATCTAATATGTAACGGTCACTGTTCAAAGTGCCGTCAATGCGAACAAGAGATGACCGAGACGTGTAACCAATGGCAGAGCAAATCTAAAATTCACAACGTGTATAAATATTTAAAACAGCTATTTGTGCTGCAGATTCTGCTGTTGAAAGCCAATTAAATGATTACATCTATCAGTGAAACTAAATTAACTGACATCGAATTTAAAGGGATGATTGCCATTTCCCATCAAATGTGTCGTCAGTTCATGACGTCCGAAGATATTAACAAACAGAGGAAAGTTATCCTACCTGTACTGGAAGGAAACTGAGAAACTTTTCCTATGACTATGAGCCCATCTTATGAGCCGATTTGAACATCGGTCAATATCTCCTGTAGATTACAAAGAGGCTTTTTACCACACTACTATCTTGCGGGAGAAAATACACAGTGGGTTGTGAAATTAATTTCAAGAATCGAGTGTAACGAACAATTTTAGCGCTTACTGTACTGTACGACGAAATACAAATTACATCTTATTAACAATTTTGAGAATGAAGGAGAGTCAAGTTCTACGCCACTTACTTTCTAGTGAAGGGGTATTTTTTTTAAGAGTTATGGGAGAAAAACACTAATAATGAAGCCCATTCCATCACGCCGGCTAATACTCCAGTATGGCGATGACGAATACACGCTTAGAATGTGCGTTTACCGCGATGCCGCCAAACATGGATGCGACCATCATGATGCTGTAAACAGAACCTGGATTCATCCGAAAACATGACGTTTAGCCATTCGTGCACCCAGGTTAGTCGTTGCGTACACCATCGCAGGCGCTCCTGTCTGTGATGCAACGCCAAGGGTAACCACAGCCATGGTCTCAGAGCTGATAGTCTATGCTCTTGTAAACGTCGTCGAACTGTTCGTGTAGATGTTGTTGTCTTGCAAACGTCTGTTGACTCAGTTGACTCAGTTATCGAGACGTGGCTGCACGATGCGTTACAGCCATGCGGATAAGATGCCTGTCATCTCGACTGCTAGTGATACGAGGCCGTTGGGATCAAGCACGGCGTTCCGTATTGCCCTCCTGAACCCACTGATTCCATATTCTGCTGTCATTGGATCGCGTCCAACGCAAGCAACAATGTCGCGATATTATAAACCGCAAAAGTGATAGGCTACAATCCGACCTTTATCAAAGCCGAAAACGTATGGTACGCATTTCTCCTTTTTACACGAGGCATCATAAAAACTTTTCACTAGGCAACTCCGGTCACCTACTATTTGTGTATGAGAAATCGGTTGGAAACTTTCCTCATGTCAGCACGTTGTAGGTGTCGCCACCGGTGCCAACCTTGTGTGACTGGTCTTAAAACCTAATCATTTGCATATTACAGTATCTTCTTCCTGTCGGTTAAATTTCGCGTCTGTAGCACGTCATCTTCGTGGTGTAGCAATTTTAATGGCCAGGAGTGTAATAAAAACAAGAGAAATAAAAGCTCACTAATTTCCACCACCTTTCAGTGGAATATCTTCTAACAAATCTGAAATGTCGTTCTGTACTAGTTCTATGTAGAGAAACTGGTTCATATTCGGATATTCCCATCAACAAAGAGAGGACCGATAATTCGATTTCCTGTAATTCCACACCAGACGTGGACTTACCACGTGTGTTGGCTGTTCACCTCTCTAACCCATTTCGGATTCGTGTGAGACCAATAACGGAAATTCGAATTACTGACCCCATAATCGCTTTTAAATGCATACTCATATGGAAACATTATTGCTCCATGGAAATAGCGGGGTCGCTCTCATACCCAATAGCAAAAAACTAGTCTTTGTCTGTGATCTTCGTGGCTTAAAGGTTGATGAAGTTGTATTCGATAACCATGAAGTTTAAATTCGCGCAAAATTCGGAGTGTAGTGCTTTTCGATATACCAAAGTATCTTTCTTTGCGTCTCAAACTTTCGTTGTGGGCAACATGAACAGAGGCAATGATATCGGTAGATCCAGTATCACGAACCCGTCTGCGTCTGACTTTATTATACTGTGGCTGCACGAAGTTATAATTACGAACGCGTAACAATAATGTGGAAAACACTTTCCGTTATCGAAGAAATCTTTGGAGGAAATGCTCTCACCATCACCGTTCGGCCGCAGCAGCAAAAATTCTGGCACTCTCCTAGTGTCTGAATCATTTCAATAGCTTTTTCGTTTGAATAAATCATGACTGGTATTTGGAACCAATGGCAATGTCTGAACTAATAATGTACGTGCACTTGAAGACGGAGAGTTATTTTGTATTAAATTAAGTACTCATTACCTGCGGAACTTCACTTAAAAATTCCAATGTATATGTTTCAGGTACGTGCCAACTGCACGATCGATTGCCTTGCGTTTCAAGAACTACTGCAGACACAGTATGTACCTTAATATTACACATTACATTTTTGGATGTATGTAACTGATTTGGCCTTAGTATCTTCGATATCAAGTAATTTATAGACGCCACTTTTCAGATGTGCCATCACACTACAGAAGGCATTTTGGAGTGGACAATGACGATATAGGAAAAAAAAAAAAAAAAAAAAAAGCTCCATTTTCAACATGGAATTGAAATCAGAAAGAAAAACTATGCCATTCCATTAAAAAAATTGACTTTCGGTGTGAATAGCCAACTACCGGTTGGAATCGCAAGTTGCAAATGACACCAATCGATCCGGCGTCGTACACTTACTACTAGGAGGTACTGCATTTTACATTTCATACGAATACCTCGGTTTCAGAATGGGTGGAGGGTGGCCTGGAACACCATGTATATTGGATATCAAGGTATGCCAAAGACGCAGCGCATAGATCAGAAACGATTGCCTTTTGGAAACTGATTTAGTGCCAGCTGCGTCCAGACGAGTACCAAGGACTTATAGACACATTTACAGGGCGCCTCATTGCAGTCCTTTGGGCCAACGTAGGTCCCACACTGTTATATCAGCTCCAAGAAAGCCCTTACGAGCCGGCAACCCACATAACACCACGATTTTCCGGACAGCCTTCTCTTAAGGCGTACCTCACGCTATAACAAAATAAGCCATGCCAGGACACACGAACAACACAAAATACATACACTAAGGTCACTACTTTTTGCAGGTGGAGCCACTGGAAGTCAGACAGTACCACACGTCCACACTGCAAGAAGTGTTCCTCCCCCTTGCCGAGCCGCTATGTCTAGGCACACAACCTGCAGTAGTGTCGATCCCCGCCTACGCTGAAGACTGAACAACACGTGAAGACCGAGGATCAGCGCCTGAGGACTCTGCCGCCTGCTACGGACTTGCCCTGGATTCTCTCGCTAACTTATTCGGTGAATAAAATTTGAATTGTGCCAACTTAACGTTCTTCCGTCACGACGCACACGATATTACCATAACTGACTATCCCATTATCTAATATATAAAGCAGAGTGTCCGTATGTTTGTTCGTGTTGCATACAAATCTACGATTTTGCCCCAATCTTTATGAAATTTTGTGCACATAAGCTTCAATCCATTAGGACGGTCGCTGTAAGTGTAAGAATCACATACGATATATAGTTCACGATATATGACGTCATAAACATAGAGATAAGCGAAAAACTGCTGTATTTTGCGACAATGCTGCTCATTCTCTCCTAAACCATTGCACCGATTTCAACCAAATTTGGCACTCACAATCCTTACCGTGAGATAACAATTGCTGCATACGGCACATGGTTCTAAGGATATTACGTCATAACTAATGTAAATCGCAAAAAATGCCATATAATGTGGCGAGACTTTCGAAATACACTGTATGAGAATGACAGTACTTAGCGACCTGCAACAAACTTTAAACATAATTTCAAACCTTTATTAAACTTTTTCTCGCTGACAACCATAGTAAAATGATGAAAGGAAAAAAGGTTCTCGCTTACTACTTTTCCGCTGTTTGTGGAGTAAAATTACAGCTCTCGGCATGACGTTACAATTTATAATTTGAACACTACAAATTGTAGCGACAGGACATTTTACAGACAGTATAGTATACACACATATAGTTGAATGTACTTTCTAAACTGTATCACAGTACGACACTTAGTTCATGAGATATGAGCACATAAACAGCAACGTTCATGCAAAACCGCCCCATCATGCACCAAGTTTTAATATATTACTTCTTTACTACTAATTGTATTCCAAAGAGATTTTACAGGGTCACAGCCCTTATACAAATGAATATATACCTGCAAAATGGCTGGAATAAATAAATAAATACCCGGGCAGCGCCGGGTTTTCGGCTAGTATTTCCTAAGTCAGAGTACATTGATATATAGCAGTACTTTGTTACGTCCTGCGAGCAAGCGTTAACGCAATAAGTGTAAAAGTATAAAAATCTATGGCATTTAGCTGGACGCGCGCGAGTACCCGAGTGGTTTAGAGCACCATGTTACGGATCGCGCGACCTCCCGCGTCAGAGGTTCGAATCCTCCCTCGGGCATCGATGTATGTGTTGTCCTTAGGTTAGTTTAACTTAGTTTAAGTAGTTTGTAAGTCTAGTGACTGATGACCAACGTAGTTTGGTCCCATAGAATTACAAACATTTGAACATTTTTGAGCTTTTAGATGAAACCGTAAACTTACGTTTGAAACGAAAAAGTAAAAGGATTTGTTAAGCGACGTAATGTAATAGCGGCCGCATTTTCCTCTCTACACGCCTGACGTAACATTACGGCAACCAGGCGGTAGGCGTTAATATATTGCATTTGGTCGCTCCTTGTTTAGAGGCACTATGTGGATTGCGTGCTGTCAGTTTTTTGACCATCGGGGACTGCCGTGTGTGGCGCACGCGTGACTGTGCCCTGCGCACAGTGCCCGGGGTCCGCTCAGGCGGAAGCTCACGGTCTGGCGCGCGCCCCGCCTCGCCTGCACGCTCTGCATTCACTCGATACGCGCGCCGCGCAGCGGGGAGCGGTTGGCTGCCTGCAGGGGCCGAGCTGGAGGTATCCACTGCCGGTCACTTAACAACTGCGTGGGTTCTCCAGTGTGAGGAGCAGGTCAGCAACTTTGTTTGTTTATTTCATTGTCCATCACAACTGAAATTAATTTTTTTATATTTACTAGCTGAAAACGCGGCGTCGCCCGGGTACTTATTTATTCAAGTCTTAAGTTAGTCTGTCTCCCCTTTCATTTTCTCGCACTGTTCACCTTCTTTCCCTCTCTCTCTCTCTGCTCATCTGTTCCTCCCCTCTCCCTCTCTCTCTGATCATCTGCTTGCTACCTTCCTATCGGTTCTCATCAACAAGACTTGGATAGTAAAGTTTATGGTTCGTTGTCTCTGTACATAGGGGTGAGTTATCTATGTCAACTTCTATGCCCTAAACAGCTACCCAATCTCTTTAAACAAGATCAATACTTAATCTGTAGTTTAGCCAGTCTATTAATCTTCATATAATGAAGTGAAAAAAAATTTAAATAAACATAAATTAAACTTCTGAATAACCAACAAAATGGATTCTAAAATAAAGAAGAGATTCACTCAGCCGCGGTGGAGTAGCCGAGCGGTCTAAAGCGTCTCGCTGCGGAGCGCGCGGTTGCTCGCCGTGGAGGTTCGAGTCCTCCCTGGGGCATGGGTGTGTGTGTCGTCCTTAGGTTAGTTTACCTAGGTTTAAGTAGTTTGTAAGCTACGGACTGATGACCACGCAGTTTGGTACGATAGATTTACAAACATTTGAACATTTTTGAGATTCACTCACGAAGTAATTCTTTATAAATAAAGTTTATTTCTCTTTGTGGACATGAAAATGCGGAGATGGTCCTGCTTCATACGTCGGTAAATAACTAAATATTTCCCCAACTATTGTTGATGAGAGGCACAATAAGTATCACACGCACTCGAGAGTAAAAGTTGCAAATTATCACTCGTAACTTAGAGTAGTCCATCGAACTTTGTAGTTCCAAGTTAATCCGCGATAAAGTATTTGTTATAAAACACAGTTTTTCATCACACGAGTACACGATTGCTGAATTATCACAGTTCCACAGCCCTACTACCGCGCATAGTTTATCACTTTTCAAGTTCTGCAGTCACAGTCCCGTAAATTTTCTAAGTCCACACATGCCTATCTCTTCAGATAATAGGGGAATTTCGTAACGCGGCTTCAGACCGCCCAGCGTCACAACCTTTCACCACCATGTCCAAGTAACGAGTCCCCTCTCTAGCGTTCGAAAGCATGCTCTACCTGCTCCCAAAGTTGTATCCTTCCGCTTCATCGTTAAAATACAATTTCCCTTCCAAAATATTATACATTTGAATATCACAGAATTAAATGCTTTGACCACCTCCCTATAAATATTGTTTACATTTAACAAACAAATACAATTTCCCTTCCAAAATATTAGACATTTGAATATCACAGAATTAAACGCTTTGACCACCTCCCTATAAATATTGTTTACATTTAACAAACAAATGTATATTTAACAATACTAAAAACGGTTAAGACTGAAGCTCTTTGCTATTAAACGTGGCGTCTCACTGTTCAAATATACTGCCGCCGTCGAAATATGGTAACACAATTAATATTTAATTAATCATGGCTTTTATACACATATATTCAGTTATTGTCCACAAATACTTATAATTGTTTATATATAAATTATCTGTTGCATATCTACTATTTTTAGTCGGCCATGAAATATTTAAGTGAGAGTCTTCAACATAAAAAAGAACGTTAGTAAGAATATTAAATATAATAAAATACAAGTATAAATGTAATGCGCTTTGCTGGGTTCATGTTTTGTGTTTCTGTAGTGGAATTTATGTTCTGACACAAGACTATTATTACGTAAACGAAAAGCAGAATAAGAGAGTAAAACAAAGTTTATTGAAAGAATACGCAAATAACGTGGTACGTCTTTTAAGATAGGTAGCATGATGCAATGCTGCCCATTTGCTTCTTAAACTGTTACTGTTAAACACTACGTATCAATAATTGTAAGAATCTTATAATATTATTATTATAGTATTGAAATTTATCGGCTTTATATCTGTAAGAGATATTTAAATTGTAATTACAGCATTTGATTCTCCGAAGTCTCCTGAATCCATTCATACAATTATATTTGCCATATGCTCATTTCCTGATTTTATAGGAACTTTTAGAATAATGTTTGTGGCTATATTGTATTTCAGTTGCAATCTGGAATAGCCGCCCTCGCTCAGCCAAGCGTTTCCGGTTTCCGAACACATTAGGGAAATCCTGACTACCTGTCCATTCACTAGGTTCAAACTGATAGGCGGCCAGCTGGGGAACCCAACATCCTGGCAAAACCCGCCATTTACAAGGAAACAATCAGCTTCCCCCTGTATCTGTAATACCACATCCTCATCTTATCTCCTCTCTCTCTCTCCTCTCTTCCTACTACTGCTACCACTATCCTTGCCCATCTCAATTTTCCACTTTCTCTGCCACTCACCTCCGCCTCTATCGAACTCATCCTTCCGTTCCTCAGTTCATTGCCGTCTCCATCTCTGAAAAAATATTATTCAAATCAAATGTTCAAATGTTTGTTAAGCTTAAGGGACTTAACTACGGGGTCATCAGTCCCTAAACTTACAAACTACTTATCAACTACCTTATACTAAGGACGGCACAAATATCCATGCCCGAGGGGGGATTCGAACTCCCGACCGTAGTGGCCGTGCAGACCGTGACTGAAGCGCCTCAGTCCCATCGGCCACCGCGGCCGGCAAAATATTATTAAATGGACAATGTTAGTAAAATAGGTTGCCAATACCTTTAGTGCAAAGAAGCAGTGGCGGCTCGTGCTCCGTTTTGTTGGTGGGGCCCAGCCAAAAATTTAGTACCCAGTATAATGGAATTAGTCTGAAGTGTTCATTATATAACCTCCATTTATATAACATCATTGAAGCACATTAGAAAGTTATTAATATGCTAATTATACAGTAATTAATATAATCCACGAAAAACTGTAGCTAATAAAATTATACGGATGTGCAATAAACACTTTTATTTAATTATTATTATTTATTGGGGAGGGGGTTATGTTGGTGTAATATTGTAATTAGTCTGGTCCACCAGCTCCGCTGGTTTTCCGTGCACATTTCAAATGTTCAAATGTTTGTCAAGCTTATGGCACTTAACTGCGGGATCATCAGTCCCTAAACTTACAAAATACTTATAAACTACCTTATTCTAAAGACGACACAAACATCCATGCCCTAGGGGGGATTCAAACCCTCGACGGGGAACGGCCTCGCGCATCATAACATAGCGCCTCAATGCACTCGGCCGCTCCGCCGCGGCATGTATATTTATGAGTGTCTAATTTATGCTATGGTGACACAATTTATTGAAGAACTAGGGGAGCTTGGAGGTGTTTAGATTCGAACCGAAGTTCACCAGCCGGCCGCGGTGGCCGAGGAGACTGAGGCGCTCCACTCACGGTCTGCACGGCCACTACGGTCGGGGGTTCGAATCTCCCCTCGGGCATGGATATTTGTGCCGTCCTAGTTTGTAAGTAGTTCATAAGTAGTTTGTAAGTTTAGGGACTGATGACCCCGTAGTTAAGTCCCATAAACTATACAAACATTTGAACATTTGAAGTTCACCAGCTCTTCTCATGCTGAAGTTCGTACTTATTGTACCTGTGCTGTATACTGATTGTGATGTCAAAATCAAAATAAACTGTGGGAAGACGTATGTGACTATTTCCCCATTGGGGAAACTATCACGTTAACTAATGAAGTCTGTGTTCTGACAGGTTATTTATACAGTAAATGTGCACGTCTGTTCTTGTGACTGGCAAACTTGTCAATTACTCTGTTGTTGAAGTTTGGAATATCACTGATTTCCTCCTTGTGAACTGAATAAACAGCCAGTGAGTTCAGCCTTTCCTGACTCATACTGTTCCTGAGGAACGTTTTGATTCTCTTTAAGGTGCTGAAACTGCTTCTGCTATTCAAATTGGTGTAGTTAACGCAATTTGTAATGTTTTGTGCTCTTCAGCGATCGATTCTTCAAAGGAATGTTGCACGAAGAAAGTAAACAGTTCACAAACCGATGTAAATTACTGACAATTCATTTTTCAATTTATCGTGGCAAATAGACGGACTGTACTTTAACGAAAAAGTATTCATCAAAGTGACTGGGAAATGTTCTCTAAAAGAAGCAAACTTTTTTGGATCAACGATTTCGATGCTGCTAAATACATACAGTTTTGAAATTTTCCTTTTAGTTGGATGGTCATAATGTCACACACTTCTTTGGCATCTGGTGTCAGATTAAGTTCACTGCTCCACTGCTTGGAGGAGTAATACACTCATCAGAAACTCGAAACCATTGAATAGTCTCTCGTATTTCAGATCCAGCACACTAAAAATGATTTAAAGCATTAGATATGAACACGGTATTTGCACTCTGCATCTGAACTGTGTTATATAAAATAACAACGTGTTTCATGATATCACGGAAAAAATTTAGAAGGAAAAAAAGGGCGGATTTTGAAGTAAATTTATTAAGAAAAATGCTTTCTCTTATTGTAACATGATCCCAGGAATGCTCTTCATCAATCTATTAAAAACATTTCAAGAAGTGCAATATGTTTTCTTTCACAGTGTTTACAATGCAGGACTGGAAGTTCTATCTAGTTGAAGAGACTGAAGGAATTCTCATGTTGCAGACTGTCTGTAACGAAACACTTCGCTTGAGAGATGAAGAAAGAAACGTTGTATAACCAGCAATATTTGCGAAGAAGTACCTTATCGACTTTGTGCTTTTACTGCAAGCTATCTGAAGAACAAAATTCATTTGGTGTACATAGCAGTGAACGTACTTGGCATGTGGGAAAGTGCTCTGCATCAGTGTCAGAACACCACTGTGACTGCCGTTCATTACTGGGGCGCCATCGTGTGCCTGACCAATGAACTTTTCTTGAACATTGAAAGGTTCCTGACTCCTCACTGAAACCTCACTAAATCCATATATATACTGTCCTATCATAAAGATTTCAAAGGAAAGAAATCTTTCAACAGCTTTCTTCCCCTTAATATACCATAGTGCAGGGGTGTCCAACTAAAATTCGACGCGGGTCACATTACCAACTTTTATCACTGTGGCGGGCCAGACAAAATAATATTGCAAAGGAATAAATTACTAAACCAGTGGAAATAAAACACTTTTTTCTAGATAGGCAGGTAGGATGTATTTATAACAGAATATTATAAACTTCAAACTAAAATAATATTAATGAAAAAGGAAACTAATGAGACAAATGACTCATATGTTCGTTGTAGAAATTCGGAGAATTCCGCTAAGATGGTCATTTGTTAGCGAAGATCTCGTTTTAGATTTTACATTTGGATTCATGAGAAAAACTGTTTACAAATATATGTACTTCCGAACAAGGACACCAGTTGAAGCGGCAACTTGTATAGGTTCGGATAATGATCGGATTTGATATATTTTTATAAAACTTCATCAGTCCATTCATGAAGACAGCCAGCTGGGCTGTATCTGAAACATGAGCACTTTCATCAACAGCTAAACTGTAAAATAGACATTCTCTTAATTTTGCTTCGATGTGATAAGCTTGTATTTTTCACTAAAGACATCAGTTCCGGACACACTGCGGATGAAAATACTTCTAAACATTTTTAATGAGTTCTCCATCGAATAAAGGTTTTTCTCTTTTGGCCATAGGTTCTGCTATCTGGAAGCTTGGTTTTTATTAATGTTTCTGAGATTTCTCTTGGTTTTCTAAACATGGCATGTTGACCGGTCTTTTTATTTTTTATTTATTTATTTTTTTGTGAATTGATTCGGTCGATTTTTATCGTACTTAGAAGCATATTTAGTAGAGTAATGGCACATTATGTTGTAGGCTACTCCTTCCAAACTGATGTTCTTTTATTATAGATATGACACAGCATGTTTCCACTTTGTTCAATCACAAAATATGTTTTACTCCAACTAGGTTTCAATACACAAAATTCTGTGTGAACTTTCCGCTTCTTCATGGATGACATGACTGCATTAACAATCCTGGATTGTTAATTGGTAATGTATACAGCCAATAAATATACCAGTCTTCGGAATCGTGCGTTTATTCCACAAGAAAATTATATTCTCGTAAGTCTTGTTGGTCGATCAAAAATCACATTGAAATGTAGATAAATTAGTAGTAGTGAGGCGTAGTCGGTATCTAAGAAGAATTGTAATAAAATTGACTTTTTTCCTAACCCTACGAGCGTCAGAGGGGAACAGATTTAAGTTAACAAGATTACCGTGTTCTCAACTTCCGAGCAAACTCTGAAATATTGGTAACATAAGTCCAGCAATTCAGCTCGTGTACGACCCCACTGTAAGTAGGTACACATTACAGTGGGTCGAATAGAAACAGAAATTTAACCTATGTAACATATTTTTCTGTGCAACTTATCGCCCGTTTTCATAGAACAAAAGATCGAAACCTACTTGACTGAATTGGTATGAGTTCGAAGTAAATTGAATAGTGGTGTAAATTCTCCACAATATGTCGCCCCCTCCCCCCACCAATCAGATGGCACTACAACTAACATTGAATGGAATAATGGTGTTATTCGCAGACTAGAAAATCATGTAGGACGCTCGCTAGTGTGGAGATATGACTCTTGCATTTTATTGATCTTGTACCTGTAACTGTTAACTTCTCGATTGTTACCATGGAAGAAATTTTTGTATTGAAAACAAAAATGTCAATTTCCACGACGCCCGCTCTGGTTAACGGCGTATTTGTCCTATATCATTCTTATGCGATCAGACGTACTAAAAAGATCCGTGAAAATAAAATGAAATAAATTCGGCCCATCCACACTCTGCCACACGCGTGCCTCGCCTTTGAAACTAGTATGTTGACTTCATTGTTGATGAACTTATTAAGGAAAAGTAGAGGCAACTTCAACATCAGAGAGCCTACTGTACGTCTGGCACTGTTGTAGGGGATTCGTAAACACGTGTCACCCGCATGCACTCTGGCTATACGGGAGAGGAGCCATAGCGTCCTCTTGCCGCAGTCACACATAACGCCGCCGGTCGTCGCGAGACAGGTTGTGGAAGACGGCAGATAGTAGGGTAGCTGAGGCAGCCACCCTCTCGCCCCCACATGCATGTTTGTTTACGCTCGAGTGCAATGACGAAGCAGGTTAACTTCAAATTATTGTCCTCAATCACTGTGGCTGAAAATAAAAAATAAATAAAAATAAAAATTCGCAACTTCGTCAGGCTATGGCGGCCGGATTTCAGGGCGCCGCGGGCCACATTGTGGCCCGGGGACCGTATGTTGAACAGCCCTGCGATAGTGTGATGACGAATTGAATTCTGCACTTAATATCTGTAGTTTCATCAGCCTGCACAGAAACGAAAGTTGCATCGTTAATCTCTTTAATCAGTCCTTCGACGTAAACTTGATACATACAGTCCGGAATCTAATTTTCTATTATGTGTGACGTAGATTTACACACAAAATTACTAGAGCTACTTAAGTGATTATCTAATACACTGTAAAGATTTCCCAAAAGAGATAAGAAGTCTAAAATATTACTATGGTTTGCTCCTCCTGTTTTTCATTCTGAGCTCTTAGTGCTAATTCATGAGTTCCACCAAACAATTCTGTTTAATATGTGTCTGTTCTACGTAACTAATTCATTATGTTTCTGAATTGGTATTATGCGTGCCGAATCAATCTCAGCAGCAATGTTAATTGTGTCAAACATTTTATATTTACAAGGATTTTCTAAATAAAGTCCACTTTCCTTGTGTTTCTTAATTAGTTCACTTAAATGCTTTAGAATCTTGCAACTGACTGTTGTCCACAATCCTCCACCACCAAACAACAAATCCAAATGTTCAAATGTATGTCACGCGTATGGGATTTAACTGCTGGGTCATCAGTCAATAACTTACAAACTTCTTATGAACTACCTTATACTAAAGACAGCACAAACATACATGTCCGAGAGGGATTCGAACCCCCGACGGGGAACGGCCTCGCGCATCATAGCATAGCGTCTCAATGTGCTCGGCCGCTCCGCCGCGGCACCAAACAACACACAGTAGAAGCAAAACAATTTTTGTAAGACATTTTGCAGTACCATGTATTGCAGAAAGTTCTCTTCTTCTTTCCATCAAGTTGAGACATCAAGAAATCTTTTGGTTGATGTGTGCCTAACCGAATGATTTCTAACTTCTCTTCCATACTTAATAAATGAAAAGACGTTTTAAGCAAAGAGTCTACTTTATTCATTTTATACTCAGTTTACGAACACTCAAGTTCCAATGACGGAACTCCAGAATAAGGAACACTACTGACAGGTAGCCTTGTTTGTTGTTTCACACGTCTCCTGTTGACGAGTGGCAGTGAGGAGGGGGGGAGGAAGGAATGCAGTAAGACACTTGACGTAGGTCCTAACGGCCCAAGGTCGTCGGCCCTAAAGCACAGACAAAAATATACAGACGGGAAACTTCAATAAGGTTCCGGTCACACACACACACAGGAGTGTGGGGTGGAGGGGGGTTTCAGCAGTTCCGTATGATGTCCCATGATAGCGCTGAGGTCATAAACAGCCCTTTAAAACTGGCCTTAGCATGCGGCAGGTAGTGGCTGTCCCTACCACCACCACCACCTCACCTCAAACGCCGGCAAGCCGGACACATCCATGGCCTCGTGGCAGGCGGCACGAGCACAGAGTAACATACACAGAGAAGCAGCCCCCCCCTAAACCACTGTCCTACACTCCCCTCGTAGTTCCGTAAGATGCCAGCAGATGTCAGACGGTTCCCTGGCTTAGTACTGGTAGACCACACTAGAGGCACTTATGAGGGAGCCACTCACACGTCAGAGGGTACTGTGGAGGGGAGGCTGAGGGGAGACCTCTTGCCGCCTGCCACGAGGCCATTGCTGTGTCCGGATTACTGACGATTGAGGGGAAGTGGTGGTGGGGTCAGCCGATACCTGCCGCCTGCCGCCTGCCGCTCTGGCCAGTTTTAAAGTGCTGCTTCTGACCTCAGCGCCATCATGGGAGATCTTATGGAACCTTCCCTCCCTGCACCCCTGAACGTGTGACTGGGCACTTATGGAGGTTTCCCGTCTGTTTATCTTAGTTGTGGCCCAAATTCTGTAAACCAGTAAACAGGTGCGCGAGTGGGGAGAGGATTGGGAGCGTGACAGGTACAGCCCGCTTAACGAGGTTGCAGGAGAGAGGGGCACGAGGTCGCCGGGCCATGGAAGCTGGACCCCAAGCAGCACTATGTCAGAGGCAAGGAGGGAAAAGGGAAATAGTTCTGTGACGTCACTGGGACTGCAGTTTTAGGAGTCCAGGGTGCAGGAGGAGTATGGCCAGCCGCTGCTGGCCCTCGGCTGTCGGCATTGCTGTGTAATGAAGAGAGGGAGTCTACATCCACCGGGCGCATGCTAGTGGGCCTTCAGGTATGCTGCAGCGAGAGGCAAGCGAGACCAATTGATCGCGTCTTTTTAATTTGAGTTAGGATGTCAGGGGGATCATATCACACTTCAAATGTTTGATATAATACTGCAAAAGTATATCACAAATTTTCTGGTGGGCTCCTGTGGCCCTATAGAACGAGCCACCCCTTCAAAGAAGTAAAAATCATCATGCTGATCAGTGAAGTGCCGTGTACGTTTATTGCAAGGTACTGCCCCCATCGCCATGCGCCGTACATGCTGATCTTCCTCTTGTTTTGAACGTTAAAAATGTTTAGAAGACTATGGGCCCAAACTGCATTGGTCATCAGTCCCTGCACTTATGTACTACTTAACTTATAGTTAGGACAACACACTCATATATACCCAAGGGAGGACTCAAACCTCCGGCGTGGAGAGCCGCTCCCTCCGCAGCAAGGCGCCTTACAGCACACGGCCATTCCCGTGCGGCTTTGAAGATTTAGTGTGCAAAATTTCATCAAGGTCTGAATAAAACCGTAGATTTTGATGAATTTCTTAGGTAAAGTACCCTCTGCAAAACACAATACTAAATTATATATTGGCAGTGATTTTGCTCTTGTTTTGAAGATCAAGAGTGCAGAGCTTTATCGCAGTCGGATGAACGGTACGGCAGCTCATAAAGTACCAACAAATATGATGAAGCCGTTTCTCACGCGTCTCATTGTTTATGGCGTCATATTTCCTAAACTGTAAATCGTACAAACAAATAATTTTGTAGGTGCATTCATTGGAATAATTGGGTACGCATTACTTAAAAGTTCCGAGATGAGATGCCGTGGTCCACACATAAAACTTTACCTGACGTTTTGCCTTTGACAATGGAAGGCATCCTCCAAGGCCTTCCGCAGTCAAAGGCGAAACTTCAGGTGAATGTTTTATGTGTGGACCACGGCATGCCGCAGTGGAGTAGCCGAGCGGTCTAAGGGTGCCTCGCTGCGGAGCGCGCGGTTGCTCGCCATCGGAGGTTCGAGTCCTCCCTGGGGCAAGGTTAGTTTACCTTGGTTTAAGTAGTTTGTAAGCTAAGGACTGATGACCACGCAGTTTGGTCTGATAGATTTACAAACATTTGAATTTATATCGGAACTTTTAAGTGATGATAATACCTGCCCTGAAAGCTTTTATTCTATGATTAAATAAATAGTGTTGGCGAAGTAAGTTGCCAAAACGTTAAGTGGAAAAGAAGTAAAAATTTGGACATTATCCGTGATTAGGCAGTTTTTCACGCATCTTAGTGTTCATGATGTTTTATATCTTGAACTATGTATCGTACATTGATACAATTATACCTCTAACCTTCACAAAAGTTCAGCATTGTGACAAAGTTTAATTGTAATTGCAAGAACGGTACAGCATGGCATAAAATATGTATACACAAAACAAACCTAATCTACATGGATACTCTACAAATCACATTGAAGTGCATGACAGAGGGTTGATGGAACCACTTTTCTGATATTTCTCTATACTTCCACTCTCTAATAGCTCGCCGGAAAAGGGAACAGCAAAGTCTTTCTGTTTTGGATCTGATTTCTCTTATGATCATGATGATGATGTATCCCTATGTACAATATATGTTCGCATTCCTCCCTACTTTGGAGGGGTGGCATGTTTGGAGTTTGTGGCCAAATGAATGTAGCGTATGACAGGGGAGAAAATACTTTGCATGTGCTTGAATTCTTCTTTATCCACTACTGATGCCTATTGTTGCAGCTTTCTCTGCTGTTGCAACAAAGACAAAACCTATCAATAATGCGCTAATTGTCAACTGCAACAGTGAATTCAGGAATGTGATCAGTTGTCTTCTCTGATGACTTCCAGTTCTGGATACAAGAGCACGGAGTGTACATCCATGTGGTGACAATACGGGAAAAATGAACATGCCAGATTGCAATCAGTGACGTTGTGGTGTTCTCTCATCTGACATGATGGTAGGAGAGTGCCATTCGATTGAAAAGACAATGTCCTGTTGTTCGAATGGCCAGTGATATATTTTCGAGGTCCCTTCAGGTTATCTTTCTGCAAACTAACGCAACAGCCTTACCTCAAAGCCGATGTTGTTGGGTAGTTGTTCTGGCAAGAACATTCTCCGGATCTCTCGTGCACTGAAGGGACTTATTAATGAATCGTTTTTCGTTCTGGCAAGAACATTCTCCAGATCTCTCGTGCACTGAAGGGACTTATTAATGAATCGTTTTTGGTCCACCACTATGATTGAAGAACTCTGATACAAAACAACAAACAATAACGTACCCGTGTGTAATCCAGGCATAGTTCAACTCGAAGCCGAGCTCAACTACCTCCGTTGTTGCTGCCATCTTCTTTGAGGCAGTAGACTAGATTCTGGTAAGAGCAGTGTATAATTACCTACGAATGCTCTCGATATATTTCCGAACTTGCTTCATGTGACGTAAAGAATATGCGAGAATGTCCCTAACACCTGTCAATGCCACTTTCTAACATGTCTCATCTTAAATGACCTTCATTGCTACCCTGATAAATACACCGTCGACTACTCTAATCTCTTCCTCGTTACTTCCAAACAATGTTGTCTCTGTCATAGAATGTTCCTGTTTTCATACAATGTTGCTGCTTCAGACATATTATACTGTCACGTTAGTCTCTACCTAATTCACCAATTGCGAAGGAAGTACTGCACATTACAAGTTTTAATAGTCTTGATTTCGACATAATCCAGCAGTAAGTAAATAACCGGTTTCGATAGTAATTGCTGTGAAAATATGTTCTGAACGTAATTGTGAAAGAACAGAAATCGAGATGTCTGGATGCTACACCGCTTCATTGCGAAAATAATAGTAAAATACTGTAATAAACAATACCGATATCTGTGTCTCCTGGTCTCCTGGCAAATAACCAGACTATTTTTCTTCTTACGAGGTACATCTGTATCAATCAATGAACGTTTATGTTATTCATTTACTTTCAGCATTTCAGAGTAATACTGTACTATCGCCTTGTGGATATGTTTTTAAAGTGGGTGGAAAAATAATGTTGATATTTTGGAGGTACGATTTCATTAGCCGCCTGAGGCACTGTGTACATGGTCACAATTTACTTCATCGAATGCCGTTACACGCTTCACTTTTTATTTACGTATCAAGTGTTGTGCATGTGTATGTGTGTTGGGGGATGGGGTGGAAGGGGGATTAAAATCGAGTGGGGAGTCCAAGAGAGGCGCACAGTGAGCACGTTCGTATGATGTATGTTACCCTTGTTATTCGGGTATGAAGAGGCTTCTAAAGCATAGAGTAGTGAGGCGAGTTGCAGCAAACCAGACTTCTGATTGAAGCATTTGAACATTTACTTCTGTGGACCTACAAGGAAAGGAACAGTATGAAACAGTGTACATACGCCTGATACCCATTATTTCAGACAGATTACAGTGTCTTCTAACTTCAATGAACGGCAGTTTCCAATGAGACGTGAATTTTCTGTTACGATTAGTATATGACAAGGAAATCTATTAAAAACTACGGAGTGGATTTGACATCTCCTTGTTTCTCACACGGACAACTTTATGTCGCTTGTTCAAGGGTGGGCTCGCCAAAGAATTTATTCATACTGGCTCCTCGACAAGCAACAATAGATAGTATTTATAGTCAAGCTTAGAATTAAATAAATGTATTAATGTTATATATCATTTGTATTTTATTACTATCTTTGGTTGGATACTGCTCTTATAATTTTGTACATTATGCAAGACAGGCTTCTTTCTTATACATTCACAAGTATTATATATATAGCTTAAATCCCGCCACATCGCACGCGTAGACTTCTGAATATAAATTTTCATAGATTTAGCTATTTAGCTTTAAAAATGCTTTCATAATCTAGTAGTTTGATACAACTTGTAACCCTCTATTGCACCATTAATGACAGCACTCAAAACATCTCGAAACACACTTTTTTAATTCGAACCAAGTTTCCAAATTCAAATATCTAGCATCAAAATAGACTTAGTAGCACCCTTAAAAGATTTTCCCTTATTTCACCCGCTTAATTATTGAATTTCCAAAAATATCGAAACACGTGTTTTTAAAATTCCAATGAAAAATCTAAATCCGAAGTTTTGTATTTCTTGCTTCAAAATTGACTTAATACCAACAGCGTTTTAAAAACCCGTTCATCCCCTATTTCACCCCCTTAGGGATGGAAATAGCGAAAAATCGCCGATGCCTACAGTGTAAGATAAACAATGTCTACAAATTTCAAGTTTCTATCGTCTCTAGATTCACATTTCAGTGCCGTTTTCTGTCTTTTAGAAACGGATCGAGAATGCGAAATTTCTTTCTTACGCTTTGGCATCTTTCTTGGTAGTTTTACTTTTCAAAGAGCAATATGCACTTATTTTTCTTTATTCTTACGTTTATTGCAGACAAACAACTGAAGAATGTGCATCATGTTTCGTTGTGTATAACCCGTTTGCTATTATAATATCAAAAGTCATCGCTGGTCTTCAGTCCGAACTTTAAATAAGCTGAGGACTTTCAACCACTGTATCTTCCGCTCTCCTAACAGCTGTCGACACTGAACTGCTATGGTGTACATCGGGAGACTTTGTACTACAACAACACAGAGAGATAGTTCGTCTCCATTGTGTAGTTTTTGCGGAAGAGCAAAATATTGACAACCACACGTAGAATTTTATATAAGTCCACCCCCTTATCGTTATCAACCCTGTACCACCATAGTGCACAATGGGAGACTGATACCTACTACCACATACAATCCCTATTCGTTTGCGATGTGTAGTTTTGGCTGCAGAGTGAAATATAGGCATATATGTATATAGGAAAGGAGGTAGGGAGAGGGGTAGAAGAAGTACAAACTTAAGGCTTCAATAAGTGAATAAATACCCCGGCAACGCCGGGTTTTCACCTAGTTGTCAGCATAAACTAAGGTGGCAACCGCAGCGGTAGCTGGTAGAAGCGACCGTTGATAAATTCCCCATTTAAGGTCACTTGCACCATCCTACACAGCGAGCGTATACTCTGTTTACGTGGAAAAACTTTTTGGGGTAATCAGGATGGCGGAAGGTCCCGCCCACTGACTTCAAAACAACGTACAGCCGAAGTCTGTAGCACAGTCTCTCATCTTTACACCTTCATGAAAATTACAGTACAGATTCTGTATATACAGTTGCAGGAAATATATTCTTGTCTTGCACAATTTTTTATACTTTATTTGTTTTTGGAGTATAATTAATTTTCATTTCAAATATAACTACACTATAACAGAAATTGCGACATAATTCAATTACGTTTAAAAAATTATAATACACTTCAAGGACTGTGTGTACTGGGTTATGCATCCCTAACAAGTTATTAAATAAGTACTATGTTTTTCTCCGTGCTCGTCTTTTTGTGATAACTTGCATTTAGAACTTAGATCCTTTTTCCAAGGTCCAGCACACTTGTACTGTTCTCCAGCCAATATCGTTCACGAACTAATATACGAGGTTTGGAACTTAAAGAGTGGCAACTATTTATTCATTACCGATACAAAAGCGTTACATATTTGCACCTGTTACAGTCCTTCAAAGAAGTCACCATCGTTGTGTAGAACCCGTTGCCAGTGATGTGGAAGGAGTAGTATACCGTTATCAGAGCCTGTTCTGCTGATGGTGACGGTCTATAGCCTGTCGAATCTCAGGAACACTTCTGAAGCGAATGCCACGAGCTGGTCCCTTCATCTTCGGAATCAAATTAATGTCAGAAGGACTTACGTCCGGGGAGTATGATGGATGGTACAGTATTTCCCAGACCCATCAACCGAACAGAGCAGCCACAACTTGCACTGTATCCAAAATGATGGATGCGTTGCGCAGAAAGTGTTGCCGCTTCTTTCACAAATCTGGTCGCAGGTGACGCTCCTAAAACGAACAGTAATACTATGCATTGACGGTATGCTGTGGAGGTACGAATGCGTTAGGATAACACCATCACAGTCGTACACGAGGAATAACCATAACTTTCACCATAATGGAGTCTGACGCACTTTCCACTTTCGCGGCCTGTCGTGCTGTACGACGTCTGACAAAGTCAGTCTTGATGCAACTCAGTTGTTCCTGTTTCGTAAACATAGTGACACCGTTACGTTAGACCGCTCGCTGACAGGTGACTGTGTTTCCCTTGAATGTGCGCACGCCGCTGACGTGGGACGAGCGAGTACACCCTTGCTCGGAGGTAAGGTAAGTATGTCAACAACGTGTGATATCAGCGAGAATAGTACCTTCCATTGCATACTGTCTCAATAGCAGTGTTCCGACATTAAGTTCTAACCGTCGTAGTTAACATTTGTATCAAAACTGAGCTTTCCGCTGCTTCGTCACGCCCTATGCAAATTTAGAAATTTTGATTACCCAGTCCATTATGATACTGAAGAATACACGTGCTTGTCAACAGGAGCATCTACACACGCTGCACATTGCTAGAACGGTATTGTTAGTATAATAAAATATTTGATGTCAAACGAAGCATTCACATAAAAATGAATCAAGTGAAGTAGGCGAGTACAGACGTCTGAAAAATGAGGTTGACAGGAAGTTCAAACTGGCTAAGCAGGAGTGGCTTGAGGACAAATGCAAGACAATAAAAGAATGTATAATATCTAGGGGAAAGATAGATACCTCCTACAGGAAAATAAAAGACGTTTGGAGCCAAAAAAAAGCAGCGGTATGAATATCAAAAACTCAGATGGAAAACCAGTAGTAAGGGAAAGCTGAAAGGTGGAAGGAATATATACACTACTGGCCTACTGGCCATTAAAATTGCTACACGAAGAATAAATGCAGATGTTAAACGGGTATTCATTGGACAAATATACTTCACTAGAATTGACATGTGATTACATTTTCTCGCAATTTGGGTGCATAGATCCTGAGAAATCAGTAACCAGAACAACCACCTCTGGCCGTAATAACGGCCTTGATACACCTGGGCATTGAGTCAAACAGAGCTTGGATGGCGTGTACAAGTACTGATGCCCATGAAGCTTGAACACGATACCAAGGTTCATCAAGAGTAATGACTGGCGTATTGTGACGAGCCAGTTGCTCGGCCACCATTGACCACACGTTTTCAATGGGTGAGAGATCTGGAGAATGTACTGGCCAGGGCAGCAGTCGAAAATTTTCCGTAACCAGAAAGGCCTGTACACGACCTGCAACATGCGGTTGTGCATTATCCTGCTGAAATGTAGGGTTTCGCAGGGATCGAATGACGGGTAGCGCCACGGGTCATAACACATCTGAAATGTAACGGCAACAGTTCAAAATGCCGTCAATGCGAACAAGAGGTGACCGAGACCAATGGCACCACATACCATCATGCCGGGTGATACGGCAGTATGACAATGACGAATACACGCTTCCAATGTGCGTTCACCGCGATGTCGCCAAACACGGATGCGACAGTCATGATGCTGTAGTCAGAACCTGGATTCGTCCGAAAAAATGACGTTTTGCCATTCGTGCACCCAGGTTCGTCGTTGTGTACATCATCGCAGGCGCTCCTGACTGTGATGCAGCGTCAAGGGTAACCACAACCATGGACTCGAACTGATAGTCCATGCTGCTGCAAACGTCGTCGAACTATTCGTGCAGATGGTTGTTGTCTTGCAAACGTCTCCATATGTTGACTCAGGAATCGAGACATGGCTGCACGATTAACGCGAGCAGCAATGTCGCGGTACGATAAACCGCCATCGCGATAGGCTACAATCCGACTTTTATCAGAGTCGGAAACGTGATGGTACGCATTTCTCCTCCTTGCACAAGGCATCACAACATCGTTTCACCAGGCAACGCCGGTCAACTGCTGTTTGTGTATGAGAAATCGGTTGGAAACTTTCCTCATTTCAACACCATGTGCCAACCTGCTGTGATTGCTCTGAATAGCTAATCATTTGCATACCACAACATCTTCTTCCTGTCGGCTAAATTTCGCGTCTGTAGCACGTAATCTTCGTGGAGTAGCAATTTCAATGGCCAGTAGTGTATACAGAAGCCCTATAGAAAGGAAATAAACTTGAAGGCAGTATTCTAGAAATGGAAGACGAAGTAGAGGAAGATAAGATAGGAGATACTACACTGCGAGTTGAATTTGGCAGAGCATTAAAAATTTTGAGTAGAAACAAGGCCCCTGGAGTAGATACTATTTCGTCTGAACTGCTGTCATCGTTAAGAGAGCCAGTCACGAACAAATTGTTCCACCTGGTATGTAAGATGTATGAGACAGGGGATATACTATCAGACTTCAAGAAGAATGTAGTAATTTCGATTCCTAAGGAAGACAAATGTGAAAATTAGAGAAGTATCAGTTTAATAAGTTATGGATGAAAATACTAACACGTATTATTTACAGACGAATGGAAAAACTGGTGGAATCTGACCTTGGGGAAGGCCAGTTTGGATTTAGGAGAAATGTAGGATCACGGGAAGCAATACTCACATTACGACTTATCTTAGAAGATAGTTTAATGAAAGGAAACCTATGTTTTAAGTTCAAATGTTTGTAAATCTATCGGACCAAACTGCGTGGTCATCAGTCCGTAGCTTACAAACTACTTAAACTAAGATAAATTTACCTAAGGACAAACACACACTCACACACACACACACACACACACACACACACACACACACACACACACACCCATGCCCTAGGGAGGATTCGAACCTCCGACGGCGAGCAACCGCGCGCTTCGAAGCGAGGTGCCTTAGACCGCTCGGCTACTCCACCGCGGCAGGTTTTTAGCATTTGTGGATCTGGAAAAAGCTTTTTCCAATGTTGAGTGGAATACACTATTTCAAATTCTGAAAGGAGCGAAGAGCTATATTGTACAAATAGCAGACAGCAATTATTAGAGCCGAAAGCCATGAAAGGGGCGCAGAGGTTGGGAAGGGAGTAAGACAGGGTTGTAGCCTTTTCACAATGTTATTCAATCTGTACATTGAGCTAACTGTGAAGGAATGCAAGGAGAAATTTGGAGAGGAAATTAAAGTCCAGAGAGAGAGAGAGAATAAAAACTTTGCGGTTTACTGACGACATAGTAATCTGTCAGAGTCAGCAAAGGACCTGGAAGAGCAATTAAACGGAATTGACAGTGTCTTTAAAGGAAGTTATAAGATGAACATTAACAAGGCGTAAAGCGAGGGTAACGGAATGTAGTGTCAGAAAATCAGGCAATGCTGAAGGAATTAGATTAGGTGATGAGACAATTAAAGTAGTAGATGAGGTTTTTTTTTTTTTTTTTTTTTTTTTTTTTAGGTTGCAAGAAACTTCTGATGGCCGAAGTAAGGAAGATATAAAACGCAGAATGCCTATAGAAAGAAAGGCGTTTCTGAAGAAGCGAAATTCGTTGACATCCAATATTTAAATGGTAGGAAAGCCTTTCTGAAAGCATTTGTGTGGAGTGTAGCATTGTATGGAAGTGATATGTGAATGATAAGGAGTTCAGACAAAAAGTTGATAGATGCTTTCTAAATGTGGTGCTACAGACGAATGATGAAGTTAGATGCGTAGATCATGTGGCTAATGAGGAGGTGCATAACCGAATTAGGAAGAAAAGGAGATTCTGCCATATCCTGAGTAAGAGAATGGATAAGTTGGTGAGACTTATTATGATACATAAAGGAATCGTCAACTTAGCATTAGAAGGAAGTGTGTGCAGTAAAAATCGTAAAGGGAGACGGAGGGACGAATTCAGTAAGTAGATTCAAAATGATGTAGGTTGCCGTACATATTCTCAGATGAAGGGGCTTGCACAGGGAATGTTAGCTTGGAGTGCTTCATCAATCCAGTCTGCGGACTGAAGACCAGAGCACAACGTTAATGTCTGGCACTTGGAACGACAGTAGCGCTCATAGCGGAAAAATATCCAACCGCCATTCTTCTGTAACTACAGTACTGTCGCCTGAAGCGCTAGCGTCGCTTCGTGATATTAGTGCCGTTAGGCGCCGTCCACACTAAGGCAATATCTTCTTCTTTGAGTACGTTTGTCCTCAGACAGGTTTCAACTGGACGTCCTCCACTTCACCCTGTTCTGGGCATCCTCCTTCATTTGCCTGTAGTTCCTTCCTTTCTTCAGGTCAGTCAGCATTCCAAATCTTCTCCCTCCTCTCCCTCTTCTTCCTTCCACTTTTCGTTCATTATTCTTAGCAGCAGACAATTCCTAAGTAATATGTGCCCCAACCAAGAAGTTATCCTCTTCTGGATTGTCCTAATGACGATCCTTTCCTCTCCTACCCTGCCCAACACCTTATTTTTCATTCTGTCGCCCCACTTCACTTTTTCCATTCTTCGCCGTAGCCACATTTCGAAAATTTTCTAAATATTTTTTGTTCTTTTTGTCTGATTGCCCACGTTTCAGATCCATAAGACACCACGCTCCACACAAAACATTTGGCGAAACTCTTCCTTAGGGTAATGGGAATACTTTTGGTTGTTAGCAAATCTTTTACTTTCCTGAAAGCTTTATTTCCCATGGAGATTATTCGCCCAACTTCCACTGCATGTTATCATGCTTCCCAAATATTGAAACGATTGCACCTATTCCAATATTCTTCCCTCTAATGATATTTTGATTGTGTCGTCTTCTTTTCCAATTTTCATGACTTTGGTCTTATCAATGTTAATCGCATTCCAAAATCTTTACCCATTCTTTCAATATTTTCCATCATTTCCTGGAGCGATTCTTCTGTTTCTGCTAATACTATCATATAACCGGCATATTTTATAATTTTTATTTTTTTCTCCTCCGACTACAAGTCCTTTTGTTTCTTCCAAGGCCTCATCAATTAGCTTTTCAGCATATATATTGAAAAGTACTGGTGACGTACAACAACCCTCTCTCACATCTCTTCCTATACTGACTTCTTCAGTTTCATCTTCATCTACTCGAACTACCACTTTCTGTCCAACATAAAGTTGTTTTATTAGTCTTCTATCTTTCCAATCTATACCAGCACCTCTCAAAATCTTCAAAAGCATACTCCAGTTAACTCTGTCAAACGCCTTTTCCCAGTCAACAAAACAGACATATATTTCTCTGTTCACTTATAAAAATCTGTCTGTCAACAAAGGCAATATAAGATAAATGATATACTGCAAGTGCTATACGATACGCGACACGCACGGACAGATACTTTTTATCTAGAGGGAGGCGCAGAAAAGTTCTTACTTGCGCGATTGCGCAACATATCGAAAGCGATATACCTCTTTAAGTACCGCTTGCCGGCTCCTGAGCGATTAGTCGCGAGCGATATTTCGACCTGTGAACATGGCGGGAAGAACAGAATTCTGTGCTTTATATCATTACTTTAGTGGAGGCTCATCAGTGCATTTGGAACTATTCCATTGCCGTATGCAGTGAGATAGATGTGACGAGTACCGTATGGACGGAAATTTAATCAAAAATGTGTATTGTTTATTTTTTAATATTTAAAAGACAAGGAAGTAATCAGACTGTTATAATGTTAACTCGCAATGTAAATATTTACAACCGTGACACACGAAATAAGTATCTGAACTATATTTGAGAAAGTAATCATCATTCTAAAACAGTGAAAAATGTGTCCCCCACCACGTTTTTATCGGCCATGTCTTACTGATTTATCGCCTGCTGTTGTGAACCTTGCTAGCAATATATCGTCGCGATATATCGCTTACTACATATCACATATCGCCCTAGTATGAACGGCGCCATATGGTTGACTTTTTCACCGCTAGCGGCGCTACTGTCGTTCCAGTTGCAAGATGTAAACATTTCAAGATATGTTATTCTATGGTATTAATATGTATGGTGACCAGACGTCCGGATTAAACCAGACATGTCCTCCTTTTCATCTCCTTGTCCAGGGTCCGGGCGGATTTTTACATTATCCTCCTTTCTCGCAAAGCTGAGGGTGATAAAATTACAGTTACTCCCGCTCATGTTTGAAATAGTTTATATATAGGCACAGGCTTCGACACAAATACGCAGGAAGGCAGTGCTAAATGTGGGAGCGGGATATTCGATTTTATCATGAATCGATTCATAAGCGAGTGCAAAATATCGATTATTTAAAATGTTCGCTCCATATGTTCAGTTGAAGATTCACATTGGCCTGGCTTGGCCAGTTGGCATTATAAGTTTCATGTCGGGCACGTGTGGTTTGATTGAAAATTGCTGTACATTGTAACCGAGTGAGTTTCATAAAATATATGGCACTGCACTAAACGCAAGTGTACAGCCTAACGTTTAGTTTCTTGCAAAAATCCTGCCTTCAAGAGAGGGAGAATTTAATTACAAGAAGAATGTAAAATATGTGGAGCTGGAGGTAACTTCTCAGTAGCCAAAAAAGATAAGAAGGTTACAGTGCAGTTTCCGTGTCTGCGGCTGCTGATTAACTTGTAGATGGCCGGCCGCGGTGGCCGAGGGGACTGAGGCGCTCCAGTCACGGTCTACACGGCCACTACGGTCGGGGGTTCGAATCCCCTCTGGGGCATGGATATTTGTGCCGTCCTTAGTATAAGGTAGTTGATGAGTAGTTTGTAAGTTTAGGGACTGATGACCCCGCAGTTAAGTCCCATAAGCTTAACAAACATTTGAACATTTTGAACTTGTAGATGATGGTAACGGCGGGATGAATGGTTGCAGGTGATGACGGGAATGTTCTTTACACTTTTCGGTTTGTAGACTGTTCCATGTTGTGGATATAATTACTTTTACGGGTAATATTGCAAAACTTGTTAAGTATATCAGTGCACAATGCAGATGCGGAAAGGATTTATTCACTAATTGTCACGCCACGGCCGAGTGGCCAAGGGCATTGAAGCGCTATGCTCCGATGCGAGAGGCCGTTCTAATCCCCCCCCCTCCCCCTCGGGCAAGGATGTTTGTGTCGTCTTTGGTATAAGTTAGTTCATAAGTAGTTTGTAAGTTTAGGGACTGATGACCCCGCAGTTAAGTCCAATAAGCTCTACAAACATTTGAACATTTAGAATAATTGCCACAGAGTGGACTGACGACAGGAATAGATTGAATCTTCAATCTGTTCAAAGTATGTTGATGGTCCAACACAATTTAAAAGAATTTTCATGTGCATCTTTTTACAACTATCTCCTAAGCAACCCTAAAATTCTGCATAAAATTTGATCTTCGGAGAAGTATCAATAATCTGTAAGGGATATATGTTTTGTCTGTTAATAATGTCGGTTTATTAATTTTTAACGTATGTTTTGTGCGTCCTCATTTTTCTTACTTTGTCCTCCGTTTTGAAGGCGTTTCTCCTCAATATTGCACCTGGTCAACCTATTAATATATAAATGTGAATTAAACACACTGAGGATTGTATAAGCAGGGTATGATTGTGTTTAATCATGTAACGTAGAACATTGTAACGAATAAAATACACATATATCGAAGTTTTACTTAAAGTTCAAAACACACCTTCGAAACCCCGATGAACCTTATAAGATAACTTGCGCACCTACATTACTCTCACTTTTGAAATCCAGACTATCAGTTGCCTTATACATGGTCAAATGTTCAAATGTCTGTAAATCTATCGGACCAAACTGCGTGGTCATCAGTCCGTAGCTTACAAACTACTTAAACCTAGGTAAACTAACCTACGGACAAACACACACACCCATGCCCCAGGGAGGACTCGAACCTCCACGGCGAGCAACCGCGCGCTCCGCAGCGAGACGCCTTAGGCCGCTCGGCTACTCCACTGCGGCTATACATGGTCACACGCTCTCTTCTGAATCTTCTACTAAGAGGCATAATCACATCAATGCCACTGCACGATAGCCAGACGTCGAGTGATACGTCATACCGCAAACATTACCTATATATATCGCTGGCCGTATGACGTCATGCGTGACTTTCAAAAGTGAAAATAATACATGTGCGCAAGTTATCTTATGAAGTCCATCGGTGTTTCGAAGGTGTGTTTGAACTTTGCGTTATTTAACAAAAATAAGATAGCCCAACCTGATAACTGTTGGTTGACTGTCGCTGTTCTTCGTTGTAGTGAATCTGCAGTGAAAGCATTAGCAGGTTTCGAGAGCGTTAATAGCAGAGACGTTATTGCTTATCAAACTTACAATATATATGAAGACCGTGTATAACAAAAGCACAGCCTTTGTGTTAACGCGCTGAGGATTGTATAAGCAGTGTATGATTGTGTTTAATCTTGTAACATAGAACATGGTAAAAAATAAAATACACACTCATCGATTTTTTATGTAGAATAAAAATTCCACCTATGCGGGTCGCTAGTACTTTATGTAAACTTAGATAATGACAATAATTCAATACCCAGAACATTTTCAGGGTAATATTTTGACAATGTACACTTGCCGTGCGTGTCCTGTCTGAACAAGGGACAAATGCCGCCGTGGTAATCCATCTTCTCAGAGAACAGGTAATCAGGTAATGGAACGGTGCATGCTTTGTTAAGGCCCTAATCCGGTGTAGCTTGTGACAACGACGCGACACGCGAATGTTTCTCTTTTGTGTCGCCTGGCCGCCGTGTGCTGGACACAAACCAGTCGCTTCTCGCTGTTCGACCACTGGGCCGTTATAACTAGCTGCTTCAACAAGTACAACAGTTAATGTTATATCAAGATGAGCTAGACCCAACGGGAGTGTGCGGGCTACATTATTACGAACTGTTATTAAAGGAGCAGTACTGCATACATTATCGTACGGTTCACCGATGTGGATAGACGCACTGGAGCGACAATACTTCCGTACTAAAATTAATAGAGTCCGAAGGTTAATCAGTTTAAAAATGGCGAAAGCTTATAGAAGGACATACAGTGAAGCCCTTTGTGTTTTATCAGGCCTAATGCCCATACCACTTAAGATACAGAAAACAGCATAATATTACAACTCCATCAAAACTAAAGATGCGAGACAGACAATCGACATCGCCCTAGAGCAGGGATCTCCAAATTCTTAGACCATGAGGGTCAAATCTCAAGTTTCGATTCTCAAATAGGGGCCGGATAACATAGTTTGGAATTACCGAAAATTGCGATACCAGCTTTATAACTTGACCTGCAACGTCATCAAGATGTCGGACACCCCTATTTCTTTCAATGTATACATCCAGCTTCAAAGAAACAAATAACGTACGAATTATTTAACTTCACAAAATATTTCAACATATCTACAAACACGACCTGTGGAATACAAATTTTTATATGTCGAACCTTTTGTCATTGGAAGAAAACAGCGATACTCAATGTGTGTGGTTTTTTTTTAACACAGGCACAATATTCAGTGAAAACGTCAAGTTATCTTTATTACTCTTAGTACACTTAGTATAAGGTATGTCCTATGCAAGCCTCTTCATCTGATAATCTGCTTACTGTATTCGTCCCTCGGTCTCCCCCTATGATTTTTACCCCACACAATTCCCTCTAATGCTAAGTTGACGATTCCTTGATGTCTCAGAATGTGTCCCAGCAACATGTCCCTCCTCTTAGTCAAGATATGCCAGTAAATCCTTCTCTGCCCATTTATGTTGAGCACCTCCTCATTACTTGCGTGGTCTACCCATCTAATCATCATTTAACATTCAATTAGGTAATATTACTATGTAATGGGGTATGTCAAGTAAATAATCTACATCTACATGGGATACTCTGCAAATCACATTTAAGTGACTGGCAGAGGGTTCATCGAACCAAAATTATACTATTTATCTCCCATTCCATTCTCGAATAGCGCGCGGGAAGAAAGAACACCTGAATCTCTTTGTTCGAGTTCTGATTTCTCGTATTTCATTCTGATGATCATTTCTACCTATGTAAGTGGGAGTCAACAATATATTTTCGCATTCGGAGGATAATGTTGGCGATTGGAGTTTCGCAAGTAGCTCACGCCGCAGCGATAAACGCCGTTGTTGTAATGATTCCCATCCCAGATCCTGTAACATTTCCGTAACGCTGTCTACCCTGTATCGTGACAATACCAAACGAACTGCCCTTCTTTGGACTCTTTAGATGTCCTCCGTCAAACCCACCTGATAAGGATCCCACACTAGGCTGCAATACTCCAAAAATGGACGGACAAGCGTAGTGTATGCAGTTTCTTTTGTAGTTCTGTTGCATCTTTTAAGGGTTCTGCCAATAAAACGCAGTCTCTGGTTCGCCTATCCCACGATATTATCTACGAGTTCTTTCCAATTTAAGTCTGAAATAATAGTAATTCCTAGGTATTTTGTGGAGTTTAGGCCTTCACATTTGATTGATTTATCTTGTAAACAAAGTTTAACGGATTTCTTTCCGTACTCATGTGGACGACTTCACACTTCGCATTATTTAGAGTCAATTGCCAATTTTTACCCTCATTCTGATATCTTATTCTTATCGTTCTGCAGTTGGTTTTGATCTTCAGATGATTTTACTAGACGGTAAATTACGGCGTCATCTGCAAACAACCTAAGAGAGCTACTTAGATTTTCCCCTAAATCGTTTATGTAAATAAGGAACAGCAGAGGACCAATAACACTACCCTGTGGAACGCCCGATATCACCTCTGTTTTAGTCGATGCCTTACCATCGATTACTACGAACTGTGTCCTCTCTGACAAGAAATCCCCTATCCAATCGCAAATTTGGGGCGATATACCATAACCACGCAATTTGATTAAAAGCCGTTTGTGAGGTACGGTGACAAAAGCTTTCTGGAAATCAAGAAATACGGAATCGATTTGCGAACCTTTGTCGATAGCACCCATCACTTCGTGTGAATAAAGAGCTAGTTGTGTTTCGCATGAACGATATTTTCTAAATCCATGTTGACCTTGGGTCAATAGATCGTTCTGTTCGAGATAATTCATAATATTTGAATACAGGATATGTTCCAAAACCCTGCTGCAAATTGACGTCAATGAAATAGGCCTGTAGTTTAGTGCGTTACTCCTACTGCCTTTCGTGAATATAGGTGTGACCTAGGCAACTTTCCAATCTTTTGGTACAGATCCTTCTATGAGAGAGCGGTTGTATATGACTGTTAAGTAAGGAGCTATCGCTTCAGCATAATCAGATAGAAATCTAATGGGTATACTATCCGGACCAGAAGACTTGTTCTTGTTAAGTGATTTTAGTTGCTGTACTACTCCGATGATATCTACTTCTACGTTACTCAATACGGCATCTGTTCGTAATTCGAAATCTGGAATATTGGTTTCGTCTTCTTTGGTGAATGAGTTTCTAAAAGTTATGTTTAGTAACTCTGCTTTAGTAGCGCTGTCATCGGCAGGATCGCCATTACTATCACGTAGTGAAGGTATTGTTTGTGATTTGCCCGAGTATATTTAACATATGACGAAAATCTCTTTGGGTTTTCAGTCAAATTTCGAGAAAGAGTTTCGTCGTGATAGATATTGTAGGCATCTCGCATTGAAATCCTCGCTAAATTTCGAGCTTCTGAGTACGATCGTCAATCCTGGGGATTTTGTGTTCGTTTAAATTTAGTATGCCTTTTCTTTTGCTTTTGCAACAGTGTCCTGACCTGTTTTGTGTACCAAGGGGGATCGCCTCCTTCTTTTAATAATTTATTTGGTATAAAACTGTCAATTGCTGTCGATACCACTTCTTTGAATTTGAGCCACATCTGGTCTACACCTACGTTTAGTGTTAGAAACGAGTGGAAGCTGTCTTTCAAGAAGCAATGTATTTTGTTTCTATCTGCTTTCCTGAACAAATATACTTTGCGTGTATTTTTGGTAACTTTGGGACTTTCGATATTCAATTTCGCCACGACAGTTCTGTGTTCACTAATACCTGTATCCGTTTTGATGCTCGTTATGAGCTCAGGATTATTTGTTGCTAAGAGATCAAGTGTGTTTTCACATCCATTTACAATTCTAATTGGCTCATGAATTAATTGTTCGAAGAGAATGCGTTGAGTACAATTTCGGACGATGTTTTATGCCTACCTGCTGATTTGAAAATATAATTTCGCCAACAGATCGAGGGTAAATATTAATAATAAATAATAACCGGGCCGTTCTCATGCTACCCTCAAGGAAGCTGTACGTTTTACGTTTCAATCAACGCCACATTAACAGCCGAATTAAACATTATTATGGAAAACAGCCAAGATCGCTTATTATCTTTATTCAGGTGGCCGGTTGCGGAAGATTGATTAAACTGCCATAATCACATCTTTCACTTCATTCACCACCAAGAAAAACTTTTAGAAACATGACTTATTCACCAATATTACTGATGGCTTGTCATACACACACATCAGGTTGTAACATGATGATTTTCATATTACATCTGTATTATGACAATCCAACAATAATGTCTGTGAATAAGTACTTTCTTAAAAGATGTCAGTTGTGACGTGGTGAATGAAAGGGGAGATCCGATTACCGCAGTTTAATCTGTTGAAAACGTCCGTCTGAATGTAAATTATAAAGCGACCTTGGCTGTCTTCCATAGTAAAGTAATTCAATGGATTCTTCCCCCCCCCCCCCCCCCGCCCCCCCCCCCAAAGTATGACAAACGTTTTCGCAGGAGAACTTCTGTGAAGTTTGGAAAGTAGGAGGCGAGGCACTGCTGGCAGAAGTCAGAATTAAAGCTGTTAGAATGAACCGCGAAGGGTAGCGGGATAGCCCAGTTAGTGGAGTGCTTGCCAACGAAAGGAAAGGGTCACAGGTTCGAATCACGGTTCCTGCTCAAAGTTTTAATCTGTCAAGAAGTTTTATATCACCGCACACTTCGCTGCCGAGTGGAAATATAATTTTGGGATTTTTTTTTTTTAAAACATTACTACTTATTGATTCCTAAGTTTGTTTCATTGTATCCCAGTGTTAACATTTATTTTGCAATGTCTTTCAAAAGGAACAGACGTTTGGTAAAGATCCACAGATCAGCTAAATATACAGATATTTATTCACAATTTACGAAATTATCCGACTCCAGCTGCACTTAATACGGTGAACCCACTTGCATACATGCCTTACAGATCGCACACATTTCAGTGCGATTGCCGCGACAGGAAAAGACAAAATTTTAAGTGTCAAAGAATGGTATTCCGTATAGCTGGAGTCAAAAAATTTCGCACTTTGCCAACAAATACCAGTAAATCTATGGAAATACACTACTGGCCATTAAAACTGCTTCACCAAGAAGAAATGCATATGATAATCGGGCATTCATTGGACAAATATATTATACTAGAACTGACCTCTTCTCCTAAATTCTGTTTAGTACCTCTTCATTATTTTCGCGATCCACCCAGCTAATCTTCAGCATTCAAATGTTCAAATGTCTGTAAATCTATAGGACCAAACTGCGTGGTCATCAGTTCGTAGCTTACAAACTACTTAAACTTAGGTAAACTAACATAAGGACGAAAACACACACCCATGCCCCAGGGAGGACTCGAACCTCCACGGCGAGTAACCGCGCGTTGCGCAGTGAGACGCTTTTGACCGCTCGGCTACTCCACCGCGGCTGCGACGCAACACTCCACAAAAATGATTTCAGAGGACTTCCTTACACTTGAATTAATATTCGATGTTAACAAACTTCTCTTTTTCAAAAACAATTTTCTTCCCATTGCCATTCTGCATTTTATATCCTCTGCACTGCAACCATCGCATGTTATTTTACTGACCCAGTAACTACATTCCAAAAGGTAGTAACAGTAGTAATAGATGAAAAGTAAGCTCTGACGAAACATCTCTTTTCAGATCCACGGCTTCAGCTCCAGTCACACGGCCACTACGGTCGGGGGTTCGAATCCCCCCCCTCGGGCATGGATATTTGTGCCGTCCTTAGTATAAGGTAGTTGATAAGTAGTTTGTAAGTTTAGGGACTGATGGCCCCGTAGTTAAGTCCCATAAACTAAACAAACATTTGAACAACAACAGAGATGTTACACAACTGAGTAAACCGTAGACGTAGTTAGTCAAAGAAGTTCATATAACGTTTTACATCCAAATATCGATACAAGACAGGCGAAACAATATTACTGAATTTTGTACAGACATGTTTCACCGTCAGGGTACTGGAAGGCCCAAAATAGTTGGAGATGGTCCCAACGGACTCAGCATACTGGGGACCATTCAAAGTACCTTCCGGAACAACAAGGGATCACATTACAAACGAGGAAAATGAAACCCAGCACGATGACGTACCGGCAGTTATTGGCGCCACTATCGTCGCACTATCGATGCAGCCGCCGTGCGATCCATCGACATTCATGGCTTGCCGCAGCGGCCGCAAGATGTCGCGAGTAGTGATGGGAACAATCGAATGAAAACAATCGATTCATTCGGTTGTTGGAAAAGAATCGATCATTCGGTTGTAGTTTCTCGTATCGGTTGAATTATTCATTCGTTCTTCTGAGTGAAACCAGTCGGTGGGATCAACCGAATGAAACAACCGATTCAGTCGGTTAGACTATTCATTCGTTCTTCTGAGTGAAACCAGTCGGTGGGACCAACCGAATGAAACAACCGATTCAGTCGGTTGGACTTTTCATTCGTTCTTTTGAGTTAAACCAGTCGGTGGGATCAACCGAATGAAACAACCGATTCAGTCGGTTGGACTTTTCATTCGTTCTTTTGAGTTAAACCAGTCGGTGGTATCAACCGAATGAAAAAATCGACGCAGTCGGTTGGACCACTCATTACTTTTCTTTTGAGTTAAATCAGTCGATGGGGCCAACCGAATGAAAAAATTTACACATTACGTTGGCCTTTTCATTAGTTCTTTAGAGTGAAACCAGTCAGTGGGAGCAACCGAATGAAAGAGTCAGTCGGTCGTAGTTTTACTTTATTTATTTATTTATTTATTTTTTTTTTTTTTTTTCGAATGAAAGTAGTCTGTGGGAACAACCGAATGAAAACATGCGACACTTTTGCAGTTTTGTACATTGACTAAATTATCATTCTTTCTTTTAAAGTGAAAAGAGGCAGTACGTTTTTCGCGGGGAGCGGGGACTCGAGAGGGGGTGCTGCCTCGCTTGCGTTTTCACTGCTGACAGCGCCAGCAGGCGCGCGCCAAACTCCACACAACAGTGTCTGGCGGCGTCGCAGGGCTTGTCATCGCCGATTGTTGTCGGTTACTTACTGTCTCAATAAAGAAGCGTCGAAATTACAGGGTGTTCCAAAATGATCGCTACAAGTTTAATCTCGCATACTGTATCTCCGAAGTGGGAACAGGTAGAAACGTGCGGTTTGCGGCTTATTGTTCATACATATCTAAGGTACTAGTAGGACAGAGTTAAGTATTTTAACTTTGAGCATATTTGCTAGATCCAAAATCGAAGATCATTAAAACATTAGATATTGTAAAAAAAAGTTTATTAAAGTATTTTGTATAAAAATGTTTCATATAAAAATATTTTTGTTAATTCCATCTAATTTGAAGGAGTACGAGAAACATACAACATTTATCAGTGCTGTAAATTTCCTTCAGCGCGTCTGTATTCGTCAACGGTGTATGAAAACATTCATCTCAAGTTTCATAATTATTCACTCTTGTCACAGATATTTCTGTGGTTATCGGTGAAACGGTGTGCAGGTTTATTTCATCCCTCGCCATGTACCATACAAAATCTTAGATGCCACTTGTTTTGAAAGTCAAGTGTGCTAAATTTCATCAGGATCGGAATAAACTCTATATTGGCGTCGAATTCTGGAATACCTTCTCTCATGCATCGAACTAAAGTAGATGTAGACGGTGACCATTCTCTTTCTTTGAAGGTGAAGAGTGAAATATATCATTAAAATTCGAATACAAACGGAATTTGTTGAAGTTAGTAGGTAAAGTACCCTCCGCCATGCACCTACGAAATTTATTGTACACAGTTACCTTCGCCTTGATTTAAAGGTCTAGTGTGCAAAATTTCATCAAGATCGCAGCCAAATTGTGGTTTTTGTCGAAGTTAGTATGTAAAGTACCCTCCGCCATGCACCGAATTAAATTTGATGCAGGGAGTGACGTTTCTCTTGCTTTGAAGGTCAAGTGTGCAAAATTTCATCAAGATTGGAACAAAACTGCAGATTTGCATGCAATAGAAACAGACACACGGACACACGGCTATATTCTTAAAATTTGTCTTTAAGAATGTTTCATGCTGAATCACGGTTCATTTATACCCGAAAAGGCTGAAGGAGTATGCAAATAAAGTCACACAAAGTCGGTGAATTAATAAAAACATCCATATAACTGCAGAAACCGACAAAGACTTTTTCCAGCCGGTTGTATCGCATCAAGTGAAATCACTTAATGCCGAGAACATTCATATAAAGGACAGAGACTTGTTTCATTCGGTGCTCCCGCATCGACTGAAACCACTCAAACCCACTGAATGAGTGAAAACATTCATATAGCGGCTGCAACCGACAGAGACTGGTTTCATTCGATTGTTTCGCATCGACTGAAACCACTCAAACCCCACCAGTGAGTGAAAACATTCATACAGCCACAGAGACTATTTTCATTCGGTTGTTTCATTCGACTGAAAAAACCGACTGAACGAAAAAACAACCGATTGACCAATCGGTTGTTAAAAACAGTCGGTTGTCCCATCACTAGTCGCGAGGCGTCGATCACGTGACCACGCGGCCGCAGCATAAACCGCGCCCACTGCAGCAGCCAGTGGGCCGCATGAATAAAACGGAGCATCTGCTTTATATTCTGCATTCCAGAGAACATACGCATGAATAAAGCGAGTTCTGTGAATATACTTCAACCGTGTATGTTCTCAGCGTGAGTAAAACGGTGGGGGAAGTTGCTCACAGCAGAGAACATTCTCAGATTTCGTATGAATAAATCTAGGGAAGTTTCTCACGACCGGGGAATACTCTCCATTTTCTGAAGCGAGCTCTCTAGCATACTTCGTGCTGAGTAACTTATATTAAAGATACGTTTTACTGTGGTTTATAATAAAAATGACAAAATTTGTATTGCTTAAAAGGGAAAGTTCCTTTATACGTAGGCTAGCCTGAAAAAAAAAAAAAAAAAAAAAAAAAAAAAAAACCACAAACAAACCACGAGAAGAACTAAAAAGTTTACGCAAATAAAACATTTTGCTGTGAATCGCTTCCTTCACAACAATCGTAAGTGTGACGAGAGCGATGTCAGAGAAGTTTTTTCATTACCGACAATGAAATGGAACACACCTGGATTTAGCTGCGTGTTTTATCCGTTTGTTAGGAGTGTGTTTTTACAGTTATAATCATTTAAAAAGCAAAATAACATTGTACGTTTTTCAACAGGCCCTATTAATAGGGCATAACGGCGTTAATTCCAAATACAGTGCATCCCAGGACTTCACAAAATAAATATTTCTGCAATTCAAGGTACTGAAATATTTCTGTACTGCTCTGGTTAATGCTACCCAACTCGATTGGCTTATTTGAGATGCGTTTTCTGCCTTCGCAATCGTAACTTCTGTTATGTTAGAAGTAAGTATACACGACAGTAAAATTAATAACTGATAAATTACATACCTAAAAGTCTGTTGCTTGTGAGAAAATCGCATGACCTATCGCTTATGAGCAGACTGTAGGGTGTCATATTTAACAAAAAGTATCTCATGTTGGTACAGTTGAAACTGTAATGCATTATTAAAATTTCCCCGCGTTGATGGTTCGAATCCCAGACCGGGCGTGGATGTGTGTTTTGTCATTAGGTTAGTTGAACAGCACAGTTGTGGTACGGTATCGCGTGCATTTGCTAGTGTTTCAAGGGGTGTTCACATTTTTGAACTATTGAAAACGTTAGGTAAATTTACAGATATCGGGTATAGGAATATTCCTCTCGATTACGCCACGGTTTCCAGTTAAATGTGGGTTTTCACAAGTGTTTAGAATCAAATACAATTATCTTCGACTTACCGGTCACTTGCTGTAGGAGTATATATTTTCTTTTGTAAATTATGTTCGTAAATTTGATCTGCGTTCAATTGTATGCGAATCTTGCTTTCAACTCTGACGTTCATTTGACTTCAGAGAATAAAACGAGGCAAAACAAATTTCTTTAATCAAATAATTCAAACTAGTAAGCTCCCTTTACACAATTTTGATGGGTTTTATTACTTGGAAATTACAGCATAAATTAATTAGCTGATAGATGGTGGGTCAGGGACGCTTATCCTTTAATATTAAGTGAACAAACCATTTGCATACTCCATTTGCTTACCGCCCTTCCTCTTCCCTTCCTTACCTTTTTATTTTCAACACACCCACCATAGACTACCTTTCCAAGTTTCTCGCATGACGGAAATTTTGTAACATAAATTTTCGTAAAAAGTCCATATTTAGTCTTAATAATATGCTGCTGCACAACAAGCTAATACGTAAACATAGTAAAAAACTTCTTGAACACGTAGAAGCCTACTTCATATTTGTGCACTTTATAATTTGCCTGATTGGGCTGGTTTAAAGATATGTACAATTGAACAGTTGATCTGTGCCGAACATGACACATGGAGAACTTACTCAAGGAGGATGGGAGGTAGCGAGAATGAACTTCCAGCTCAGAGCATATGCTTCGAAGTTTTTATTCATACAAAATTGAGAACTTACTCAGAGAACGGTCTGTTGCTCTGAGACTTCTCTGGAGCATGTGCTCTTTCTTATTCATATGGCCCAGGGACGAGTGTGTATGTGACAGACTGTGGAGCGGCACCTGGTAGTTTGACACGAGCTGCTGTTGAACGTGTTGTCGAGGTGAGGACAGAACTATTGTGGACAGTGTGTTGGAAAAGACTGCCGTCTTTGAAAAGACTTTCTCTCTTTGTAGTTTCACACCGTGATTCATGCATTAACGAAGAAGTGTCGTTTGTCTTGGTTGTGTGAAACTAACCTAAGCTGTAATCTAATTTTGAGGAAAATAGAAATCTCTACAGACAAAACACACACCACCACACCTTTTTGGCATGCGAGATCCAGTCTATTTCTGCGGTCTGCTTCACTCACGGTGGTTCCCATTGGGCATCATGTAGTGAAAATCGTGATGTGTCTGACCATGTTATCCGATAATGTTGTGGGATAGGCAAGCCGAAGGCTGCATTTCATTGGCAGTACACTTTCAGGATGCAACAAGTGCGTACATTACACTTGTCCGTCCTGTAATGGAGTATTGTTTTGCAGTGTGGGATCCTTGCGAGGTGGGATTAACACTACACTGTAATCTCTGTCCTACAGGTCTTAAGAGGCCCACCAGGTACCGACCGACCGCCTCGTCATCCTACACCCGAAGGCGTCACCGGATCCGATATGGAGGGGGACGTGGTCAGTGCAGTGGCCTTCCAGTCGTGTCGATTTTCGTAACCGGAGCCACTACTTTTCGATGAAGTAGCTTCCAATTCGCCTCATAAGTGCAGACTGCACCCCGCTTGCCAACAGCGATATGCAGACACTGACGGTGGCCCATCCAGGTGCTAGCCAAGCCTGACAGTGATTAACTTCTGCGGACTGGCTGCGACTAACAGTGAACACAGAAAAAGTTCAGAAAAGTGCCGTTCATTTTGTATTACTGCGATACAGGGGAGAGGGAAGCATGGAAATGATGCAAGGTGGAATAAGTAGAGATGTTACACTTTAGGGTGAGGTATATTTATGACAATTCAAAAAAATGTTCAGGTGTTTGTAAAGCTTATGGGACTTAACTGTGGGGTCATCAGTCCCTAAATTTACAAACTACTTATGAACTAGCTAATACTAAGTGCGGTACAAACATCCATGGCTGAGGGAGGATTCCAAGCTCCGACCCAGGAGGCCGCGCGATCCGCAACGTGGCGCTCCAAACTGCTTGGCTACTCCTGCGCAGCTATGAAAATTCTTTAACCAACTTAGTCCACCGAATGCGAAGATACATTCATGCCCGACATCTACAAAGGGAGACAGAATAATAATAATAATAAAAAAATAACAGAAATCACATATAAACCCTGGTCGGAATGACTGTCACGGATTGAGCGGTCACTGAGATTCAAGTCCTCCCTCGGGCATGGGTTTGTGAGTAATCCTTAGCGTAAATTAGTTTGTAAGCCTAGGGATTTGATTACCTATCCCTGAATCTAACCATACGCCCCCTCCTCCACCCTTTCTCATAGAACTGTTCACATGTTTGTAAATATATGGGACTTAACTACTCTGCTTATCAGTCCCTAGGCTCACAAACTACCTAAGCTAACTTAAACTAAACTAAGGGCAAACACACACACACACACACACACACACACACACACACACACACACACACACACACACACATGCCCAAGGCAGGACTCGAACCTTCGACAGAGACCAACTGCACGATCCATCGCCAGGCGCCGTAAAGCACTCAGCCACTCCAACGTGGCCACTCTCTGTCCATTTCCTTCTCGTCTCTCTCTGATCACTCGCTGTTGTTCCTCCTCCTCCTCCTCATCTATTACATAATTGCACTCCCTCTTTCAACCCAATTCAACCTCTCTCTTTCCCTCTCCTTCGCCCCTTTTTGTTCATCTATTCCTCTTACTCCTTTCTTTGTTGAATGTTCAAATGTAAGGGAATGTAAGGGACTTAACTGCTGCGGTTATCAGTCCCTAGGCTTACAATCTACTTAAACTAACTTATGCTAAGGACAACACCCACATTGATGCTCGACGGAGGACTCAAACCTCCAATGGAGAGCAGCCGTGCACTCCACAGCAAGGCGACTTAGAGCGTCCAGCCACTCCCGTGCGGCTCCTCTCTCTGACGGCCTCCTCCTTTTCACTTTTTACATTCATCTCCTACTGCGCCTTTCCATATCCACCTTTTCCAGCCCCTGTCATTATCATCCCTTACCGAACCCCTATTCATTTCAGTCTCTCCCTCCTCTCTCTCTCTCTCTGTATTTGCCTCTATAACCTTCTTCTCCCCTTCTCCTTCTGCCATCTATAATAATCACAGTGTCTACGAGATGTTAAACCCTCCTCCTCCTTCCTTCTTCTACTTCTTTTACTCCTTGATCTCCCAATTTACAGGAAATTAGAAATTGCATGCTCAAATATTCCCTTCCTCGATATTGACCAGGACCTAAAAGCATATATATCTCAGAAGATACAACTTATAAATGCATAAACTGCATCGGATCGGAAGACTGGAATAGTTCACTTAGTTCAGTTGATGAACTAGCCGAACTGCACGACTACTTCAGATCGGTAGGTCGAAACAGTTCTGTTAGTAGACTTACAAGGAAAGTATATCATTCGAATTTTTTATTACTCTTCATTTATAAATGGGGTGACAAATATTGCTATTAATCCTATTTTGCATTTAGAATTAAAAAGTTTGTGCATCTTGTTTTACTCAGACATCAAAAATACATATTTACAAGAGTTTGGAAATTCAACATGTTGTAAGGAGTCAAGTTTTCCTCATTGTTATTTCCTGCATATTCTGACCTCAGAATCACATTCTACTCGTCTAGACGCCCGGGGCACGGTTGTTCAGACATTCTACCAACTTTATTTTATTTTGAAATTGTTTATACATTTCATCCATCTGTCAATCTATCCGTAACTTGGAATTTAAAATTAAAAAATTTAATTTGTTTCTTTATTAATTTGAGTTTTCATAATAATGAACTTTATTTCAGTATCTAGCGACATCACTTTAGTACCCGAACTGATCCTCACTAGTTACACTTTGTTAATTTTAAGATTTTTACTTACAAGATATGTCATCTATGTCTATCTTTACATAAGTGATAAAGTTTCACTGATTGAAGGTAGGCAAGGAGCATCTTTCTGACTTCTACATGACATGTTGTTGAGGTCTTCCTTGCAGGAGCCTTGGGTACAGTAAATAGATCAGTCCATCAGGGGGTTGAACAAGGGTGAAAGTTGATGAATCATTTTAAAGCTACGTCTATTATCATGGTATTTGACTTCTGAATTGGAAATAAATAAATATGTATTTTGGTGTTTTTGGAAATTCAATCATTATTGTTTTTGTGGTCTTCAGTCCGCAGACCGGTTTGATGCAGCTCTCCATACTACTCTGTGCTGTGCAAGTCTCTTCATCTGAGAATACGAATGGCAACATACATCCTTTTGAATTTGCTTAATGTATTCGTCCCTCGGTCTCCCTCTACGATTTTAAGCCTACATACTTCCTTCTAATGCTAAGTTGACGATTCCTTGATGTCTCAGAATGTGTTCCACCAACCTTAGTAAAAAAAAAACTCCCTTTCTCCCCAATTCTGTTGAGCATCTCCTCATAAGGTGGACGGTGCACGGAGACGAGTTTTCGTCCAAAGCGCCGGGCGGGTTCATTCCTTTGTTTGGAAGGGGAGGCCACGTCAGTCCACTTCCGCCTGCCGGCCAGTGCACATCGAGTGATCGCACCGATATAAACGGCGGGACACCATAGTCTCCAAGCGCTATAGTTGCACAAAGAGTTCTTTTAAACACGTTCTATAATGCACTGACAGAAATACCATCGTATTTATTAACGTGTTTCGAATTGTGGGTGTTTTATTTAGTATTGCTTCTGACTGTTTAAGCTCTATCCAGATGAGTGCAGTAGATTGAAGACTAATGAAAAAATTTTCTATTTCCAATTTAAATGAAAACACCATAGTTTCTGCACGCACAACAGTAATACTAACAAATACCTCTATATCCTGTATCACAAACATTACATAACTAACGCTTTAAGTAACAGGAATTTCGAAGTAAGATAAGTACTGTAAATAAAATGATAAAAGTAATGAAATATTAGTAACATTGAGTTAAGTATCTAGAAAAAGGTATTTTTGCTGGTATGGTTAGGTAGAGAAGAGAGAATTTATAAAGTTCTGGCAGGTAGCGGAACATAGGCTTCAGTTCAGAGCGGCGCTACACGTCCTCTTCAGCGCTGAACACTGCTCTGGATGCTGCCCTCACCACTACCGCTCTCCCCACACTTACCCAGCCGTCTGCGCATCTACTGGCCAATTCATCCTGCATGCACTCTACATTATCTAGCCATCTGATCATCATTCATCTATAGCACCACATTTCGGAAGCTTCTACCATCTTTTTGTCTGAACTCCTTATTGTCTACGTTTCACTCCCATACAATGCCACACTCGAGACAAATGCTTTCAGAAAGGACTTCATAGCATTTAAAACTATATTGGATGTCAACAAATTTCGCTTCTGCAGAAACGCTGAGGGGCTTAAATAAGACTCACAGTCACTCAAACGAAACCGCTAACTTTAAATTTGGAGAGCATGTTGATGTCATACTAGTGGTATCGTTTAAGAAGGGATTTTTTTGAAATTTCTTCCCTAAGAGGTGAAATAGACTATGAAATACGCGTAAAAATCTTTCTGAAAATACGTCCCTAGTCGTGCAATATTGAAGCTAGAACTACGATTATTGGTACCATTGGTACCAGGTTTCTTGATCAGATATTAAAATATTATTTTTCAGGAGTTTTACTAATTTAATTCGTAACTGCGTGAAGTGGCGGATGAAAAATTTGTTTAACTAGTTTACTGAACTATTTACTGTCTTATGTAGATCACTGAATTAGTTCAGCACGAAAAACTGTTCCGAATTAATGATCAGTTCAGTAAAAGGAACTACTTTTCCCATTTCTAACATTGAGAACTTATGTTCTTTCTCCAATGTTAAAATACACTGTTATATAATCAACTAGCTGAAAATCCGACGTTGCTCAGTTATATATTTGAAATGTTCAAATGTTTGTAGAACTTATGGGACTTAACTACGGGGTCATCAGTCCCTAAGCTTACAAACTACTTATGAACTAGCTAAGACTAAGGACGGCACAAATATCCATGCCCGAAGGGGGATTCGAAACCCCGACCGTAGTGGCCGTGCAGACCGTGACTGGAGCGCCTCAGTCACCTCGGCCACCGCGGCCGGCAGTTGTATATTTACTTATGCAAGCCTTCAGTTAGTACTTTTCCTTTCTGTTATCTATCTATCCATTCCTTCTTTATCTTTATATATAAAAACGATTAAGAAGTTCGAATCGACTGCAGTACTGGGCGTCGATCTGTTGCGCCGCAGGTGGTTGTTTAAATCATCAACCACTGCGCACGCTGTGCCACGACAGTTGTACATCCTGTGGTTCACTGTACGGAAGAAGCATCGCACCATTCTCAAATGGTGTCCACACTTGTGCGTTCTCTCCTGGAGTAATGTTGCTCAGTGTGGGACCCTCGCCAGGTGGGACTGACGGAAGACATTGAGAAGGTTCAGAGAAGGGCAGCTCGTTTTGTTTTATCACGTTACGGGAGGGAAAGCGTCACGGAAATGTTGCACGAATTGGGGTGGAAATCATTAAAAGAAAGACGTTATTCATTGCAGCGTGATCTGTTTGCGAAGTTTCAATCACCGACTTTTACTTCTGAATGTGAAAATATTTTGCTAGTGCCCACCTACCTAGAGAGACATGACCATCCCAATAAAATAAGAGAAATCAGATCGAAAACGGAACAATTTAGGTATTCTTTCTTCCCGCGCGCTGTTAGAGAATGGAACGGCAGAGAAAGTGGTAAATGAACCCTTTGCCAGGCATTTAAATGTGATTTGCAGAGTATCTATGTAGATGTAGGCAAGATCTATATCGTACGGCAACTTGCACCATAGGACGCTCTACACTTTTTCACAAGGATAGAAGTTGACGCGAGCTGTCCCTGGACTACCTTACGGAGAAACCCGTTTTTCTTTGATGGGAGAATTACCGAGAGTGGAGGGTCTTCACTTCCAACTACTGTACTTGACGTTCTTCTGCATGGCGAATGTGTCACCGTATAGTGTGGTTTCAACACTGGCCTTTTTATTTCTTGATCAGATTGGTGCCCGAGGACCAAAGACGTGTAGTGTGACTGGCCAGTATCTCGTATCTGTCATCCAGGAAAGAGATTCATTGGATTCATTGCACACAACAGTTTTCATGCGAGGTGGGGCCCCACCGCACATCGCTTGTTACGTTGAACTGCTTCTCAGAAACATTTTGAAACGATCGAATTTTCGGCGGACCCTTTAAATGCTTGGTTGGCACGATCACCTGATCTCATTCCAATGATTTCTGGTGGACAGCTACGAATACAGCATAAGCAGTTACGGATCAAGACAAAACAGAAACAAATCCACTTTACATCTGTCTTGAAGCAAGCGACAACGTGGTCAGTGCCTGTTCACCAGTGGTGCGGCTGAAATTAATGTTCTGGAACTAACCCTTCCAATGAGTCTGCTCGACCCCACCGGATTCCAAGTACAGCCATCGTGGAGCATTTTGATAGTCACAATATTGCCGCAGGCGGTCAATCCGCTATTAGCATAAGTGTCGCAACTGGTAGTTTGGATCATGGTGTGACCAGGTTAAAATGAAAGAGGAAGTAAGAGTCCTCTGGCTAACTTAATAAACAAATACCTTTTCCCCAAAACTTAACATAAAACACTTTTGCAATCTGGTAAACGTAATAAATTGTGGGATATATTAAAATTCAAATTTAGGCACTTCAAGAAACATGAATGACGGGCAGTAACACCATGGATTCCGGAAATTATCTTCTTTTTAAAAGTAAAACGATAAAAGAATACTTAATAACGCACTGCATCTGGGAGTTAATTTCCTAGTCTCCAAAAAGATTTTAAATTCAATAACAGAGTTAAAATCTATTAGTAATAGACTAAAAGCATAGTGCCCATATGCTAGAAAATAAGAATAACTGTAAAAAACCTTAAGAAGTTAATGAAGCTTGGGAAATGTTAGAAAGCATGAAAGTTAATTGTAAAATTAACTCTGGCTGAAAGGAGCCAGTTAAAAGCTTACTTTAAACATATAATTCTGGCCGTAAAAAAACCATCTAAAGGATTCGCGTGAACTACTATTTCCTGCAACATAATCTTGTTCCCTGGCCCAGAATTTAGAACTGACTTAAAATTTACTTTAGCAGCAGGAAGACAAGAGACGGTGGGCAACACACATCGTAGATCACGAGAATTACACACAATCATTAATATATTAAGTCACCGCGAACTAAACCATTTCATGAAGATGGCTGTGAGAACATTTATGATAATAAGCATCTGAATTTATTCTCAGCACTGGTGAAAAACAACATTAAATAAAAGGGGATGGTATTCATTAACAAATATACAAAAGTAGGATGATATTTCACTGACAATAAATTATTTATTCAGTTCAAACATGAGCAAATGGGGGAACCAATTTTGTTAAACAACAGAAGTGCATCCCATTGAAAAACTCACTTAAAGTAATCCGAACTGGACATCGTCGGGGGAGGGATTTACAATCAACAAGCATTCAATCACTCACACGCGCGAAGCAAAGCGAAACTAACCCAACTCACCGTGCTGATACGATGCAGAAGCATGCGCCGCTATCGTAGGCGAAATTCAGCGATCCAGGATTTACCACACAACACAAGAAAAAATAAACTTCGGAGGTCGCTCTGGTCTGTCTTTCTTTACTTGAGATGGAACGCGATAATGCTGAGATTAATTTCCATTCCAATCAAATCGTAAGCATGCAGAATTACTGAGGCACACGGCACGTGTCTGTTACATTTATATATTCGCACCCCACTGAAGGCGAAGTGCTTAAAAATCGTATTAATTTCGACAAAAACCAACGGAATCACAGATTACGAAGCAAGAATAGAAAATAGGAAGGCAATGGTTTGTGAGCAGTGGCGAGAACTCAAGTGACTACCTATAAACCCTTGAAGTCGAAGATCAGAACCACTTGGTTCCGAAAACCAGCAAAAAATACAGAATTCAATTTCCGAAAAATAAAGAAAAATAGCTACGGCATGCACCCCTTAGAAATGCGTAGGATATCATAAGGAAGCTAAAGAAATACAATTAGACGCGATTGGCAAAGTATTACACGGATGGACAAAGTCCAGTCTTCAAAAATCAGAAAAATGGAATAAATTCAAAGTCGGGATAAATCAACTAAGAAATACGGCATGTAGCCCCGAGAAATACGTAGTATTTCATAAGCAAGCTAATAAAGGGGGTTGTACAAGTCTAGAAGAGAATTTACTGGGGCAGTCCGAACGCAAAGTACAAGCTTAGAAACGAAACAGCAATTTAAAATAGGCGGAGAGAAGATCGCGATGTACTGAAGGAAATCAGAAGGATACATGCAGAATTTCTTGCCTGAAGGGCATAGAAACAGACACAGGGGTAGCTGAAGGCTTTGTTCTAAGAACACATCACATGAAGTACATATCACTCGCGGAAGGAGAAAACAGAAAAGAATATTTCACATGCACTACACAGAATAAAAATATTACCGCATTTTAGTCGCGTTCCACAAAGCTAGAAAGAAATTAAACAGCCAGCTAGTCTCACACAGGTTACCGATTCCCAGCCGTTATCACACCGAATTAGTTGCATGTTCACCGTGTTTACCTATGCAAAATCACCGAAATGAAATTGAATACATGTCCGTACATGATCGGAGAAACTTAGCTGGTTGTAGTGGCCGAGTGGTCTGCACCGAGCTAGTCACAGTCTGCATGGCCGCTACGGTCGGGGGTTTGAATCCCCCATCAGGCATGGATAGTTGTGCCGTCTTTAGTATAAGGCAGTTCATAAGTAGTTAGTAAGTTTAGGGACTGATGACCCTACAGTTAAGACCCTTAATCTTAACAAACATTTGAACATTTTGATCGGAGAAACTTATCCCGAAAAATGAACATAAGATCTGAAGTCTAACAAACCAGACAACGAATTGCTACCATCTCAAGGGAGGAAAGAAAGTCAGAACGTGTTACCAGCTCCAAGCGCAGCCACAGAATGTCCTATCAGACCCTGAGACCCCCCACCACTAGGCCGGAAATCCACCGAAAATCGGCAAAAACCAGGAAAAACGAGGTGGTGGGGAAGAGCTTAAACTCACGTGTCTTGCCAAGGTTCGCTAACTGGGTATTGACAAACCAACTAGTAACCAAAGGGTGGAGGAACCCCTTTGGTAGCATCAAAAGCAGAGGTTAGTAAAGACTACCTATCGATACGAAGCCAGAGAAACACTAGTACCGAGCAGCCAGCAGCCGACGACGAATATTCTCATACATACACTCAGACTCCCATGCTAGAAGATTCTCATTCATACCCTTACAGAATAAAGCAAGGACACATTCTCATAGGGACAGTGGCGTCACGGAGAAACCGTTCATCTTGTCACATTCATAGACACAATGATAAATTATTAGGTTAACAAAATCCCAGCAATATTAACACAGTATTACAGGAAAAACATTTAAAAACATGAAATGAAATGCTATTCCTCATGCCCCCAAACGAAAGGGGCTCTTGTTTAGCAAAAAAAGTCGTCTAGTGAACTTAGATAATTTACAAAGTTAAAAATCTAGGGAAGACGACAAACAGCCGCCTTTCAAGCATCATCTCGAAAATTTTAGCTATGTTAAAATTTTAATAGGTGATTCCAGTGCTCAGTTAGATAAGAGAGAAAAAACAACTAGGAAAACGGTCGATGGATTTCTTGTGCATGTAAGGACGAACCAAAATGGCAAAGGAATTGTTTAAACGTGCAAAAATTTTAATCTTGTAATCATGTCAATACATTTTAAAAAGGAATTTTCTAAACAAAAAACTTGATGGTCGCCCAATACGTTTATTTGTAGAAATTTCGCATCCTAAACACGAAGAAATGGTCAACGGAAAAGTGCTAATATTAATTTAACGCAAATTAAAAGCAAAGCTTCAACTTCAAAAACTCTTCAAAACAAAACAAAAATCCCAAAATTTGACAATACTAAATAACGATAACTCTAACGATCGAAACTGACAAAAACGGTTCACCAATCAGAAAATCATAAAAACGGGTTAAAAGACGAGTACAAAAACTAATTCCTCTTCGAAAGAAACAAAAATATTTCCCTGGTGGAACGTGGATTGTTATATAGCAATTAAGTTGAAGAGAGTAGGGAATGTTGTTTCGAGTCTTGCTTCGTGATGCATCTGCGGCACAGTCCACATCACTTTGAATAATCAATTGGGCAGCAAATAAACAACAACAATATTATAAGTAATGTAAGTAAAACTTTGTAAAAAAATTATGTAATTATGTTATGAGAATATATGTAACAACTCTTTTACATTACTTGTATTACAGAACACCTGATGATGGCCTAAGACCGAAATAAGCTGATAGTGAGTCAATAAAGTTTAAAGCAGTGTTAAAATACTTTATAATTATTGTGGTATTGAAACAGTCTTTAGATCACACAAATCTGGTCTGGTTACAATATGGTATGTACTGTAGATTTGTGTATTTTAAAATGTCTACGACTTATTTTATCGTAAATCTCTTTTCCTAATTTTTAAGGTCGTAGGACTAGATAATAAAAGTCTTACACTTATTAAGAAAACATTAACCGACACTGGTTCTAAAGTTAAATTCATGGTAGAAATTTCAGAACCATTTACATGAAGACTAGAGTTAGGCAGGGACATGAACTCTATCCATTAATGTGTGTTTTGGGAAAGATAAGTACAGAATGACGAGAGCAAAAGTCGATTCAAAATATGGATCAAGGTAGAACTAATATTACAGTAGAATGTGTCGCTTTGACAAACGGTATGGAAATTTTATTTAGAGATTTTACCACAGCTCAGATTCAATTAAAAATTCTAACAGAAGTTCCTGAAGAAGTAGGACTCCAAATGGGAAAAAAATGAATAAATAAGTCGGAATGTATGACAAGAACAACCTGGAAAATATGAAAAAATATTTCTAAATAAATAACTGAAAAAACCGTTTCTTGCATGTAATCTAAGCTGATCTCGGCTTATTTGATCTGTAATCTGACTTGTATAGATAATGAGTTGATGTGAGTATTTTTGTGTTGTATGGCTAGCTCAGGTTGAAACACGTATCACTGGAATTTGTGGAATGATGAAACACGTATCATTAGAATTTGTGTAGTTTTGACTAAGCTTTTTTATCTGTAATACAGCAAACTTCTCAGGATGTGGTGTGTCTTTGTCAAATAATTTTGTCTGTAGATTGCTCTGTAGTAGTTTCAGTCGAACGGTGGTGTTGGTGGAGTTCAGTTGCCTTTTAATAACTTTGGCAGCTGCTGTGAGGACTTGTGCGGAGCAGCTGGACATAGAAATTGTGGATCCTTTTGTTGAGAAGTAATTATATGTAGAATTCTTGTTTCTGGGAAGGAGAGACCAGACCACTTCCTATATCTGCTATTTTGTGTAATATTCTGAAAAGTAAGGTATGGTACACGGCTGCTCTTGCATAATAATAAGTCTTAATTTTATTTGCAGCATTTTTTTCATTGAATAGTTAGTTGTCTAACCCCTTTCTTTCATGTAATGATAGGTGTTCAAAGAAATATTGAGTACAAGATAAATCATGCTGATTAGTTTTTAAAATAATTTTCTTTATTCAGCACAAAATGATAAATGAATATTACCGACTGTGATTGTTGTCTAAAATAATCTGTACTTCCTTAAATGAAAGTCGTTATTATATGAAAGTGCATATCATTACATCTTAATACAGCAGAATAAATTGTCGCAGGTGATATAAATTCGTGTTTATAAAACAGCAGAATTGTTTCTTGCAGTCAGATTTATTTCAGTCAGTCAGCCACATGCACTTTACATATTGCTAAATCAACACAATCCATATTATGAACAGGGCCATAATAAATTCTTTTTATGTAATTTATTACTGCCATAATTTGTGACAGTGTTGGTAACAGATACAGTTTTGTAGCGATCGCACCAACATTTTGCTTATTTTGACAATTAATTCTGCAGACTATCTATTTCATTACATCACAGACAGCTTTCAAGATTTGGGTTTAGTATTGGGAGAGCAATTACACATGTTATTAGATATCACACGGTGTATTTATGTTAGCAGAGGAATGCATTTGTTCTTTGTACTGGATAGGTAATGTAGTGCTCATTAACACAAAGCAGTTTGGAGAAAATATTGAAACATAATGTGCATTGAAGTTACTTTCAAAGTATTTGAGGCTAAAGTTATCTGGTATGAGACTCATAATATTACTCTGCTCAAAGGTGGCAGGAATAATTTGCCCTTGGATTTTCTGCCGGTAACATAAATTCACATTAGTGGCTGTAGCAGCAATGATAAATGTCTTTACACTATAAATAACACACAGAAGTAATAAATTTTTTTAAATGCTCCCTTGTATGCTAGTGAAAGATCATAAAACCTCTTTAATGGTGACTGCGTCTTTTATAAATTCTACCCGTCCTGCTTGAAACGAACTAACTGACGTTTGGTTAAAAACTCAATTCTGTATTATCGTAAATGAAATAAATATCAACAAGTAGATGACCCGGTGAACTTACCTGTTAATATAAACCATATTAATTAAAATCATAAGTATTTTAGACCCAGTAGCTTAATAAAGGAATCATCAGATAGTCTACGTGTTGGCTCGATAGTGGGCGGAAAGAGTGGACAAATCACTCACACATGTTCAGGATAATGTTTATGTCACATTTTGGGAAATTCAGGAAAAGTTTAAACGGTGATGAAATATGGGAAAAATGCAAGGAAAATTTAGATTTAAAACATTTAAAATAATGACTTGGTTGTTGTATTGGGTGCGTTCAGAATTATACTTTGAAAGAGTAAAGTTCGCTTTACACGATCTGAACCCGTATATGAAGCGTCAAAGACTGTCACAGGTTACACATACAGTAAATATATCCAAAGTCCACACTGAATATAGTGCCACTGCAAAGTGCCTTGAAACTAACGCCAAAAACAGAAACAAAAAATTTAAACTTCATTTGTCATTCTTTTACCATTCTACTTAACATTATTAGTTCACGAAAAATTACTCTTTAAAAATATATTTCTGAACGCACCCAACACAACAACCAAGTCATTATTTTACATGTTTTAAATCTAAATTTTCCTCGCAATTATTCCATATTTATCGCCGTTTAAACCTTCCCTGAACTTCCACGAATGTGACATGAACATTATCGTGGACAGGTGTGTGTGATTTGCCCACTCTTTCCGTCCACTATAAAAAAAAAAAAAAAAAAAAAAAAAAAAAAAAGGTTCAAATGTTTGTAAATCTATCGGACCAAACTGCGTGGTCATCAGTCCGTAGCTTACAAACTACTTAAACCTAGGTAAACTAATCTAAGGACAAACACACACACACAACCATGCCCCAGGGAGGACTCGAACCTCCACGGCGAGCAACCGCGCGCTCCGCAGCGAGACGCTTTAGACCGCTCGGATACTCCACCGCGGCCGTCCACTGTCGAGTCGATACTTAGACTATCTCATATGCCTTTATAAAGCTACTGGGTCTAGAATACATATGATTTAAATTAATATGGTTTATATTAAGAGGTAAGTGATACCAAGTTCACCTGGTCATCTAGTCGTATCGGCAATGCTTGGCAATTGCTAATATGTATGTACTTTTGCTTTGAACGTCAAATATGCAAAACTTTATCGCAATCAGACGAATGATATTGATATCCCATTGAAAAAAGCTCTTTTTAGTTCGTAAGAACGTTCATTTTACTTTGAACGTCGAATGATCAAAATTTTATCGCAATCGGATGAACTGTTCTCAACTTATACTCTTGAGTACATTTAGAAACACATTGAAAAAGGAACTTGATTCGAATTTTGCGACTTTCCTTTTTAACGGTCCCTATTTTTTTACTGAAAACTTTTACATGACCATAATAAAAAAAAAGTAAAACGCACTTTCAGTTACTCTCAAATTTACCAATTTTCCGGTAGATTTTCCAAAAAATTCATGCAAACCTTGTCCTGTCAAGCCGTACTCACGTTATGCTCTTACAACCATGTGAAATCGAGTTTTATTCATAGAAAAAAATTGCTTTCGGTTATTCCTAAATTTTACCACTTTCCGGACGACTTGTCCAAATTTTTATTTGATGCTAACGTTCCTCTTTCTTTTAACCTGAAATGTACGACATTTTATCGCAATTGGACGAACGGTATTGATAGCTCACTGGAAAAAGTTGTGTCAGCTTTCCATATTTTCCTCTTTTTCTGGACAACTTTTCCATATTTTATCACCGTTTAAACCTTCCCTGGACTTACACGAATATTTCAAGACTAAAATGAGCCAAATCGGTTCAGCCGTTCTCGAGTTTTAGCGAGACTAACGAACAGCAATAATTCAGTTTTATTATATGAAAGGTATTGAAGATAAGGAAAGGCGTTGAATTTAAATGTGTGCTGTTGCCGGGATTTCAACGCGCTCTGGTAACACAGTGTTACAGAAAAAAAGGCGGATACACGGACTATTTTAGAACACGTCTCCCTCCTAATCAACGCCTCTCTACATCTTCAATACCTTCGGTATACAATTTATGTCTCAAGGAATTGAATTATCGTTGATAGTTGTATAACTTCTGCCTGAGGAAAAAAAGGCGGGATTGTTTCAATTCACGTTCTTTGCCGGGGTCCTATTCCATTGTAGGAGAGCCCCGGCAATTTGACACGTATTTAAAAAGGAACATTGAGGTAGAATTAAAGTATGTGTTGTGGAGGAAGACGTGGTCTAAGACAGTTCGTGGGAGGCGCCTTATCCGTGACGCAAGCGTCTGACTAGTAAGCAGGAAGTCCTGGGTTCAAATCCCGACCACAGCTCAAGTTTTAATTCAACGCTTCTCCTTATTGTAAATGAAATAATTCATTACTGGAAGCACATTACTAATCTCATAGCACGTTTAAATCAAGTATTTTCTTTACTGGTACTAAAAACTGATACAGAAATCTCACAGTCTGATCAAATTAGTCTGATTAAGGAAGAAATCAGTCCGTATAATAACCACTGTCTGTATAAGTCAGTCCTATGATTTGTATTAAAGTTTTTCCCCAAGCATTTAAACACCTGTTAACAGTTCGTTACACTTTAGAACTCATAGCACTTTTACACTAATCTGATTGTTACTAAAATTCTATATCAGAAAGAAGACTTTTTCGAATTTATATATGAGACAGTCTAATTAATTCTAGCAAAATCATTCTCTGAATATTTGTTCTGGATGCACTTAGTGTTCCTTCCTCTGACGGTACTTACTAACGTGAAATTGTTCGTCACTTGTGCTAATAACATAAATTGCTCTGCAGCGGGGTATTTGAAGGCTGATCTAGAAAGTTATTACAAATCTGTCTAATTTCCCCCGCCTTGCCTCAGGTTATTGTTCTATTTGGATTTGCCGCGTATGTAGATTTGCTGTAGCAGACGGCGGCTTCTCTCAGCGTCGATGACTATCACTGAAAATGTATCAAATTCTGGGGTTTATGTTGGCTACTAAATTATAAACAAGAAAGAAACATTTTATGTTTGCATTATTCAAGTACGTAGGACTGCCCATACTTATTTCTGCATGCGTTACTCCAAAGTTTTTTGGCCTAATATAGCAACAGTAAATCCATATTTGAATTGAAAAGCAGTCTCTGTTGCGAATTATAATATTTATTACTTCTAACCCGTTTCGCCCGTTTGGCACATCATCAGAAAACTGTAACAAGGGAAATATACAAAATGTGTCAGTTTCATGCCGCGTACCTATCCATTACAGTAACAAAAGAAACATTGAATTGGGGCGTGAACATACCTCCAAAACAGCTGGATAGCATTAGTTAGTAGGCCCGCGGAATGAAAGTGACATGTTTTGTATATTTCCCCAGTTACAATGATCTGACGATGTTTCAAAAGCGCGAAACGCGTTAGAAGTAATAAATATAATTCGCAACAGAGCGACTGCTTTTCAATTCAAACACTGTATTCCAATGAAAAAATATGAATTACAGAAAATCTAGAATCGAACTCGTATGAATGACGATCACTTTTACTTGCTCCTATCCATACGAAACGCAACTGAGGAAGATGAAGGAATGATCAATAATTCATATAGTATAAAAAGGACAATGTAAATAGATTAGAAAAGAAATAAGGTTTCATTATTACACTCGTTGAAACAATTTATCTCTATAGAATGATCTCCATACTACCTGGATTTTGAACTTCAGATGTCTGAGCGTTCCAGCCAAAGATGTTAATATTCTGTTTCATGTCTAATCACAACATGATTAAAAGAAAAGCAAAAGAAAACACTTTTCAATTCCGCTCCCATCCAATCCTTTTACATCGCTTATTGACATAAATTTCAAAAGAAGAAGTAAACATGCAATTATTTAGTACGTACTAACTGATAGAAATTTTTTTTGACTATTTACAACATGGCGGTCATCATAAACCGATAAACCATGTGCAAAACATATGAAAGTGCATGTACGTTATAGTTCTGTGTTCAGATACTAGAGTTATACATCTAGATTATATATAATCACTGTCTATATACAACTTGCATGTATAACTCTGGTCTCTGAACATAGAACTGCAGCGTGCCTACCACTGACCTCTATATAAACTGGATGTATAAGTCTGGTGTATGAACATAGTGCAGCGTGCCTGCACATTCAGAATGTTTTCCACACATTTTCGCATTGTCATGTTTAAATTTGTCAAACGAATTTGCACCTCTTATGTGAAAAAGAATTGCTTGCTTAACTCTTGATTTGACAATTATGTCAACACCCGCTATAATAGGTTAATATAAGAGCGAAATCAAAACGTATTTTCTTCTCTTTTTCTTGTAATACTTCATAACCGCCACATCTCAAGTCGACAAGAAGCGAAATGTGAACATCTATGGCTGGCACGCTCAGACAGTTGAAGTTCAACATCCGGTAGAGATGAAGAAAAAAAGTTGACATTATTGTTGAAAGTCTTTGGTGGCGTGTTCCGTTCACAGAATTTCCTGCGTGTGCACAGTGTTTCACGTCGTACGTCACATAACAGTTTTTGTACAAAGGTTTATAGCAGGACGTCACATCATGAGTAAGCGCGCACGTGTGTGTGTGTGTGTGTGTGTGTGTGTGTGTGTGTGTGTGTGTGTGTGTGTGTGTTGATGGAAATGAGGGACCAAACTGAGTAAGAGTGATGTGCTGAAAAGTTCTCTTATAAAATTAGAAATGAACGAAATTAAGCTCTATGTTTGAGTAGTTGATTTGAACGTGAATATCAATCTTTGTTTTCTGTATCATATCTGTACTTGTTTGCCTACCAGTTCAACCAAAGAACAGTTACTGATTAAAACACAAGATTTTTCGGTTACCAGCCACTTTGTTTTTATTGTACCCACAACGCGTTTCGAAGTAAACCTAATCTAACCTATATGTACACAACATAATATTATTCCATCTGATGATGGGAGTTTAAACCCTCTAAAGCTAGTGGCTACAATAAAACTAAGTGACTGGTAACAGAAATACCGTGTGTTTTAATCAAGTTTAATCAACAGTCACGGTAAAGCCTAAATCAAAATGTTTTCATTTAAATAACAATTAAATTATGCATAGCATCTGACTTCTCGCTGTGGAAATATTCTTAAAACGTGAAACAAAAACTTTATTGGCGCACTATCTCTACTGGCCATAGAGTCGACGGGACATTAAACCTGAATCTTTAAACGTGTTTTTACTAGCTCACTGCTAGTTTGAGAGAACTGAATGTCATTAACAAAATTTATGAGTGCGAGAAATGGATCTTAAGCTCAGGCAGCATGCTGAAAGGTACAGGTGGGCAAAAAACCACTAAGAATGGACTACGGGAAATTAGGGCAACATTCTCTTCACAGGCGAACGGCGCTGATATCATCTGACGTCGATAATGTGTGTTTAGGAAACCTGGTAATGCTCCACGCAATAGAATACCTTCAATCGAGTGCAGCAAGATGGCGCATCAATGATGTACTGGGTGGGTATCAAGGTTCCATAAAGAGATAACCTCCTCCATTCCATACTGAACCGTTTTGTCAGCATTTCATGAAATGACTCAAACGTATGGATGACAGCACACGAGTCCATCACGCAGGCATTGTTAACAATTTCATCACTCGTGAGGATATTGCACGAATAAATTGACCTGTTTGTTTCCCCAATATAATACCAAACGAACAAGCTTGGTATAAATTGAAAATAGCTGTGCGAGAACTACCTGAACAACCACAAAATTTACATGAGTTCAGGAGGATTACCACTGAAGAATGGGATAATTGGACGATATGTGGTTAAAATAAACTCATGGACAGAATGACACATAATGTAAAGGCTTGTTTTCATGCAAGGGGCCATAAAAATGTTTGTTAAATGATGCTGCTACGCAATGGGTTACCCCAATAAAAGTGATTTTAGGTTATATTTGGACACAAAATACTGTAAGTGATTTTTTTTGTTTTTGTCAAAATATTTAAAGAGGCATTACTTTATAAATACCAAGTTTTCATAAATCTACATCTACTTGGATACTCTGCAAGTCACATTGAAATGCATGGCAGACGGTTCATCGAACCACGTTTATGATATTTCTCTTTAGTTCCATTCTCTAATAGCTCGCGGGAAAAGAGGAACACCTAAGTCTTTCTGTTTTCGATCTGATTTTCATTATTTTATTATGATCATCATGTCTCCCTATGTCGGTGGGTACTAACAATATATGTTCACATACTGAAGAGAAAGTTAATGAAAGAAATTTCGCAAACAGATATCGCCGCAACTAATAACGCCTTTCTTTTAATGATTTGCACCCCAAATCGTGTTTTTACGTGACACTCTCTCGCTTATATCACGATAATACAAAACGACCTGCCCTTCTCTGAATTTTCTCTAAATCGTCCGTCAGTCCTACCTAGTGTGGATCTCACAATGCGCAGCAATGCTCCAAAATTGGACGCACAACTGTAGTGTAGGCAGTTTGTTTAGTAGATCTGATGCATCTTCGAAGTAGGTATTTAGTAGAATTGACGGTCTGTAGGTTTGACTGATTTATCGTGTAACTGAAGTTTAACGGATTTCTTCTAGTTGTCATATGGATGATCTTACATTATCAAGGGTCAATTGCTATTTTTTGCACCACGCAGACATCTTAACTGCATCATTTTGCAGTAAATGTTGCTTTTGATCTTCTGGTGACTTTACTAACCGATTAGTGACAGCAACATCCGCGAACAGTCTAAGAGAGCTGTTCAGATTGTCTCCTAAGTCGTTTATAAAAAATAATGAACACTTCCCTGTGGAACGCCAGATATCACTTGTGTTCTACTCGATGACTTACCGTCAGTTACAATGTACTGTGTCATTTCTGACAGGAAATCACGAATCCAATCGCACAAAATTGGCTATATTCCATAAGCACGCTATTTGATTAGAAGACGCTTGTGACGTATAGTGTCAAAAGCCTTCCGGAAATCTAGGAATACGGAATTTATTTGACATCCGTTGTCGATAGCACTCATTACATCATGAGATGTGTATCATAAGAACGATATTTTCTTAATCCGTGTTGACTATGGGACAATAGGTCGTTCTCTTCAAGGTGGTTCATAATATTTGAGGAAAGCGCTCTGCTGAACTCCGAAATCCTGTAGTTTTGAGGATCACTTTTGTTGCTTTTTTTGAATATTGGACTGATCTGCGCAACGTTCCAGTCTTTGGGTACAACAAAATACAACAGAACGTTTTCTTGACGGGTGATGGAAAGCTTATAATGAAGCGAATAGTTTGAATCTCAAAGTCTACTAATCGAAGAAATACGGTTCCTAATGAACTAAAAAAGAAAATTTACCGTGCATAGAGAAACGGCGTTACGAACTGCTGTTCAATTGACGAATTGCAGGATTATGATTTTTGTCCAATGAAACATACCATTTTTTGTCCAGTGAGAGGTAAGAAAGATATTTGGGCAGCTTTAACAATGAATATCTATCCGTCTGTAATCTATTAATGTTCATTGATTTCATTTTCCAGGAATTTGTATCGAACAGTAAACCAACAAAGCTAATACGTAAGTGCAGTTCAATCAAGTGTTTTTTTATTTTTGAATGTACATTTACAAAAGAGTAGAAAAACATATATTTTTACTCTCCAAATTACTTAGAACTTTTCGTATGGCATGTTAACGAATTAGTCGTATCCAACAAAAGTAAAACAAATTTCTCTCTCTTTTGCTTTGTTTCATTGACGAACATGTTATTACATGTAGAATACTCACGTCTGCCATGATACGTAACATGAACTGGCTCGTCATTCTGCAACTTTGTTTTAAAATTTGTATTTGTGCTGCAGGTAACTCAGCTGTGGAGGTGCCGTGGTTGAGAAGCCCGATTTTCGCGCTCACAGCGTGAGCTGTGAGTTGGCAGATGTATTAAACGCTCTTGAACGATACAGAGGCCAAAAGTCTGGTAACAATTGGTTCACTGTCTTAAAGAATCCAAAGCAGCAGGAAATTCTACTTGTTGTGATATACTTGTTATAGTTTGCAAAAATGCCACCGCTTGCTAAATGCATATATTAATTATCACTACTCTCGAGAGGATTAGTTCCTTTAGGCTGACGCTACCGATAAAATTGCTGCTAAGGTAGAGTTACTAAGCACAATTTTTGCGAAATTCCTTCACCAAAGAAGACAAAGTAGGTATTTTCGAAGTAGTGAAGCAACTTCAATTGGTTAGTAAAAATCAGTCTTCCGGTTAAGAATGTGTACCGAATGTATGCTGATACGATAGCTCCGTACATATTAGATATCACCGCTCGCTCAGCGTAGGATCCTTATCCAAACAGTGGAACGCTGCACAGCTCACACCAGTATTCAGGAGAGGCAGTAAGAGTAATCTGTAAAATTACAGGCCCATATGACTGACGTCTGTCAGAGCCACGTTCTAGAACATATACTGCTTTCATATATCTTGAAATACCTTAAAGAGGAAGATCCATTGACCCATGCACAACTGTTTACTCACACGAAGTGCTGGGTGTTGTCGACAAAGGATCTCAAATTTATTTAATTTTTCTAAATTTCCGGAAAGCATTCGAAACAATATCTCGAAAGCTACTTCTGATCGAATTACTTGCTTATGGAATATCGCCTGACATATATTATGGTATTCGTGACGTCCTGTCAGAGAGGACACATAGTAACTGAACGAAAGGCCTCGATTAAAACAGATGTGATATCTGGCGTTCCACAGGGTAGTGCGTAGGTCCTCTTCTGTTACTGATCTATATAAACGCTTTGGGAGAAAATCTGACTAGACACTGCTGTCATTTATAGTCTAGTACAGAGCTTTCCAAAACCTGGGGTGTCACGTAGTAGTATCAAGAGTGTCGCAAGACAAACAAATTTAGACTAAAAAAAGTGTCATAAAATAGCACAAAATATCCTTCTCTTCATACTACCCTGAAGACTCGCCTGCAGCTGATCCTCCTCCTCTTCATTCAGTGCACCACAGATCACGTATTAAAGGAATGATCGGTGCACATTAATTGCTTGCTCAGCCGCTAGGCAGCAGCTTTGCTTCAGCAGCAATACTCAGGTCTCGTTCAAGCAGCTGCACTTGCCAGATTCCAGCAAACTGCGCATGCGCAGAGCTGCTACTGATACTCGGTAACAGCTCTTCCCGTGCGCAGTTTGCTGGAACTGGCAGCTACTTCAACGAACCTTCACTGCAGTCTGCTTTCCTTCTCAAAAAGCTGCACGTGAGCGTTTTTTAATGGATTTATCAAAGCCACGTCACCCTCGGTAGCGTTTCTTACAATTGAATGTCAATCAATGACACAGTAGCTGTAAAAGCTGTCATAGGTTGTAAAAGCAGTCACAATTGTCCACTGACTAAAGCTATTCAGTAGCGATGTTTACTGTGGAGTGTGTCCGGATGATTAACGGGGAGTAGTATTTTAAATGCAGTGATCGTTGGTTCGAACCCTGCTATGCATTAAGTTTTTTCTCTCAGTTTCCTGTATGTAACAGATTCTGGGACCAGAAATGACATTCATATTCTTACTTGTCAGAAATATTTATCCATTTTTTCCAAATATGTCGGGACTTCCGAGGTCGTGGTGAAGCAAGAACCTAAAATAGAAATTAAATAATAATTCATTACATGTTATAAATACATCCTCTTTATTTCTGAAAATAATGTGATAATATTGAACTGAAAGGGAACAGCCACTGTGCTGTCTAAATCAGAAATCCGAGCAGCTAATTTCCAGATGCCGTTTTCTATCGATCCAACAAAACCATATCTGGCCCAGAAATGTACACACGACAGCGAAAAACGGTTCCGGAATTCAGTTTTCGTGTTTCGGAAGTTGGGTCGCATGTAGAAGAAGTAAGTATTGTTGTGTGAGTTAGGCATTGTTGTCTGCGGTGTTACACTGTTGTAAATCTCCGTTGTTCCTAATATTTACTTTTCTTGCGATGAGTGTACGTAATTGTTGCAGTCAGGATCAACGTTAAACTCGTCATTGCGTATGAGGGTTTTAGTTTTGTTTACAATTTAAGCGATACTTTATATCCGCCGTCCCCCTACCCCATTCCCGCTAGAACCATCTAAATTCTACGATATATATTTATATTAGTGAAAGTGTGTCGCGCAAAACTGTAAGCTATAAAAGGGTGTCGCCATGAAGGAAAGTTTGGAAAGCACTAGTCTAGTACAATCATCAGAAGATTAAAAGTAACTACAAAACGATTTGGCTTACCTGTATGCCGCGAAAATTGACAATTGACCATAAATAATAAAAAGTACTACAAGGATCTATTAAACTTCGTTTAAAAGGTAAATCACGCAAATCTTAATGCAGTAAATTCAGTTTAATGCCTAGGATTGGTATTACGACAAAAATGTTCAAATGTTTGTTAAGCTTAAGGGACTTAAATACGCGGTCATCAGTCCCTAAACTTACAAACTACTTATGAACTACCTACAACTAAGGACGGCACACATATCCATGCCCGAGGGGGGATTCGAAACCCCAACCGTAGTGGCCGTGCAGACCGTGACTGAAGCGCCTCAGTCCCCGCTGCCACCGCGGCCGTCGGTATTACGACAGACTAAAATGGGAAAGAAGACGTCGTCGTTGTTGTTGTTGTTTGGGTGTTTTAAGGGGACAAAAATGCAAGTTCATCAGTCGCTCTTGTTAGGAAGACGAAAGGAAAACTGTTTTTTATTAGCAAAAGATGTAACAACTACATCTGCATAAATACTCCGCTAATCACATGTAAGGGAGTGGCAGACGGGCTGATCGAAGCTCTTTTAAGATATCTCTCCTCCGTTCCATTCTCTAATAGCGCGCCTGAAAGAAACACCTGAATCTTTCCATAAGCAGGAGGTCCCGGGTTCGAATCCCGTCAACGAGATAAATTTTAATTCGTTGCCTCTACTTCAGTTTAACATCTGTCCGTTTTCAATCTGATTTCTCTCATTTTATTATGGTGATCATGTCTCCCTATGTACGTGGGTGCTAATTAAATATGTTGACATTCCAAGTAGAAAGTTGGTCATGCATCGTTTCTATGATACTCTCTCGCCCTATATCGCGATAATACAAAACGAGCTTCCCTTCTCTGAACTTTCTCTATATCGTCCGTCAGCCCAGCAATGAGCAGCAATACTCCAAAATAGGACGCACAAATGTAGTGTAGGCAATTTCTTTAGTAGAACTGTTACATCTCCAAGTGTTCTGCCAATGAAACGAAAGCCTTTGTTCGCCTTCTTTACAGTATTTTTCTGTGTGTTCTTTCCATTTTAATTTGTTCGTAATTGTATTTACTAAGCATTTAGTTGAATTTACGGAATTTATATTAGACTGATTTATCGTGTAAATGAAGTTTAACGGACTTACGAAATATCGATAACAGACTCTCTCCTCCGAATAAGAAAATATGTTGTTGGCTTTTAATTACACACAGAGAAGTGATCAAAATAATAAAAGAAATAAGATCTTGAATGAAGAGATTTGGATGTTCTTTCTTCCAGCGCGCTATTCGGGAATGGAGTAAATAGCATGAATGTGGTTCGGTGAACCTTCTGCAAGGCACTTACTGTAGCTTTCAGCGTAACGATGTAGAAGTAGACGGTTCTAGTTTATCAAGTTTTATGTGAATTTTACAACTGCAGTCCGTCTTGCACGCGGGTCATAAAACAGCAAATCTGGTTCACGCAAAGGAGTAATTGACTTCATGTGATGCGTGTTGACGCTGTTTTTCTCAACCCTCAGAGGATTCTACTTAGTAAGCGTTGTGGAGTACCTAAGGATACCTCTTGTATTTAGCCATGAAAAATAATTTATTTTAGTTTCATCACAAATGCTTTTTTATGAATCTAATACTTGTATGTTTTACAATATAGTACAACAGTTTAACACAAGAAACCATAATAAGTTAATGTACCACCCTCATAAATCACAGACATTGCCGAAGTTGCGTGGCATGCGTGCTTCAGCGATACAGATGGTCTTATTGTAACTGCAGCCACAGGGGAAGGTTATCTGTGGAGAGGCCAGACAAACGCGTGATTCCTGCAGAGGGGCAGCAGTCTTTTCAGTAGTTACAGGGGCAACAGTCTGGATGATTGCCTGAGCTGCCCTTGTAACATCAGCTAACGTGACTTGGCCAAGAAGTTACTGCGAAAGGCTGAAAGCAAGGGGAAACTACAGTCGTTACTATTTCCGAGAACATGCAACTCTACTGTATTAACATAAGATGATGGCGTCTTCTTGGGTAAAATATTACGGAGGTAAAATAGTCCCCCGTTCGGATCTCCGGGCGGGGACTACTCAGGAGGATGTCGTCATCAAGGAAAACAAAACAGGCATTCTACGGGTCGGAGCGTCGAATGTTCAAACCCTTAATCGATTAGGCAAGTTAGAAAATTTGAAAAGCGAAATGGATAGGTTAACGTTAGATATGGTAGGGATTATTGAAGTTCAGTAGCAGAATGAACAGGATTTCTGGTCAGGCGAGTACAAGGTTATAAATACGAAATAAGTTGGTGGTAACGCAGGAGTATGTCTGATAATGAATAAGAAAATAGGAATGCGGGTAAGTTACTATGAACAGCATACTGAACGCATTATTGTAGCAAAGATAGACACGAAGCCAACACCGACCATAGTAGTACAAGTTTATACGCCAATAAGTACTCTCGATGACGAGATTGAAGAAGGGTATGAGGAGATAAAAATATTATTCAGACAGATAAGGAAGAGGAAAACTCGATTGTGATGGGGCACTGGAACGCTGTAATATGAAAGGGAAGAGAAGGGAATGTAGAAGGTGAATATGAACTGAGGAAAAGGAATGAAAGAGGATGCCGCCTGGTAGAATTTTGTGCAGAGCACAATTTAGTCACCACAAACACTTCGTTGAATCATCATGAAAGAAGGTTCTATACGTGGAAGAGACCAGGAGACACTGGAAGGCACAATATTGACTTTATAATGTTAGGGCAAAGGTTCAGAAACAAGGTTTTAACCTTTAAGGCATATCCAGGGGCGCGGTCCATAATTTATTGCGTATGAACTGTTGATTAGAACTTAAGAGACTCCAAAAAGATAGAAATTTAAGGTGATGGAACCTGGACAAATTGAAGGAACCAGAGGGGGTTGCGAGTTTCAGAGGGAGCATTAGGCAAGGTTTGACCGAAGCAGAGGAAAGTAATACAGTAGAAGAAAATGGGTAGCACAGAGAAATAGGGTAGTGAAGGCAGCATAGGATCATATAGGCAGAAGGAAAAGGCCTAATAGAATTCCCGTGGATAACACAGGGGACACTCGATTTATAAAAGGAGAAAATAAAAAAATACAGCAAGTGAAGCAGAAAGACGGAAGTACGGACGTCTGAAAAATGAGGTTGTCGGGAAGTGCAGAATGGCTAAGCAAGGGTGGCTAGAGGACAAATGCAAGACCGTAGAATAATGTATAACTAGGGAAAGGCAGATACCGCCTACAGTAAAACAAAAGAGACATTTTGAGACAACAAAAGCAGTTGCATGAATATCAATAACTTAGTAGGATAACCAGTACTAAACAAAGAAGGGAAAACTGAAAGATGGAAGCTACAAAGCTAATAAACTTGAAGGCAGTATTCTAGAAATGGAAGACGAAGTACAGGAAGATGAGATAGGAGATATGATACTGCAAGAAGAATTTGTCAGAGCACTAAAAGATTCGAGAAAAAACAAAGAACCCGAAGTAAAAGATTTTCTGTCTGAACTACTGATGTCGTTAGTGGAGCCGGTCATGAAAAAATTATTCGATCTGGTATGCAAGATATATGAGACAGGAGAAATACCCTGCGATTTCAAGAAGAATATCGTAAACCCAATTTCTAAGAAAGAAAGTGCAGACAAATGTGAAAATTGCAGATCAGTTTATCAGGACATGGTTGCAAAATACTAACACGAATTATTTCCAGACGAATTGAAAGACTCGTGGAATTCGACCTTGGGAAGGACCAGTTTTGATTTAGGAGAAATGTAGGAACACGGAAGGCAATATTCACATTACGCCTTACCTCATAAAATAGGTTAAGGAAAGGGAAACTTACTTTTTTAGCATTTATGGATCTTGAGAAATATTTTAACATTTTTGACTGGTATACACTTTTTCTGATTCTGAAAGATTAGAGGTTAAATATAGGAAGGGGACAGTTATATTCAACTTATATAAAAACAAGACAGCGCTTATTAGAGTCGAAGGGCATGAAAGGGAAGCGTTGGTTGGGAAGGGTGTAAGACAAGTTTGTAGCCTTTCTCCAATGTTGTTCAATATTTACATTGAGCAAACTGTGAAGGAGAAATTTGGAAACGGAATTAAAGTTCAGGGAGAAGAAATAAAAGCTTTGCGTTTTGCCGATGACACTGTAATGGAATTAGATTGAGTAATGAGGCATAAGTAATAGATGCATTTTGTTATTTGGGTACCAAATAACTACTCATGGCCGAAGTAAAGAATACGTAAAACGCAGAATGGCTATGTGAAGAAAAGTGTTTCTGAAAAAGCGAAATTTGTTGACATTCAGTATTAATTTATAGGTTAGGAAGTCCTTTCTGAAGGCATTTGTGTGGAGTGTTGCTTTATATGGCAGTGAAACATGGACGACAAACAGTGCAGACAGGAAGAGAATAGAGGCTTTTGAAATGTGGTGTTACAGAAGAATGCTGAAGATTAGGTGGGTAGATTACGTAACTAATGAGGAGGTACTGGACAGAATTGGGGAGAAAAGGAATTTCTGGCATACCTTGACTAAAAGAAGGGATCGATTCGTAGGACACATTCTTAGACGTCAAGGAATTGTGAAATTAGCGTTGGAGTGCAGTGTGTGGGGTAAAAATCGTTGAGGAAGACCGAGGGACGATACTGTAAGTAGATTCAAAAGGATGTATGTTGCCGTTCTTTTTCTAAAATGAAGAGGGATACACAGGTCAGGGTAGTGTGGAGAGCTGCATCAAATTAGTCTACAGACTGAATATTAAAACAACAATAAGTTTATGTAACCCAAAATACCAGTGGAGTGAAATGGAACATGAAAATTCAAATAAGTTTACTGTGTTGTATATAACATGAAGCAGTAATAAATTACTGCATAGTGTAGAGGATGTAGATGAAGATGAAATGGGAGATATTATACTGAGAGAAGAATTTGACAGAGCAGTGAAAGACCTAAGTCGAAACAAGGCTCCTGGAGTGGATGACATTCCCGCAGAATTACTGAAGTCTCTGGGAGAGCCAGCCATGACAAAACTATTTCACCTGCTCCGTAAGATGTATGAGATAGGTGAAATACCCTCAGGCTTTAAGAAAAATGTAATAATCCCCATTCCGAAGAAAGCGAATGAAGACAGGTGTGAAAATTACAGAACCATCAGTTTAATAAGTCATGCTTGCAAAATTTTAACACAGAAGGAATTGTGAAATTAGCGTTGCAGTGAAGTGTGTGGGGTAAAAATCGCAGAGGGAAACCAAGAGATGAATATAGTAAGCAAATTCAAATGGATGTACTTTGCCGTTCTTATAAGGAGATGAAGAGGCTTGCTCAGGATAGATTAGGTTGGAGAGCTGCATCAAACCAGTCTCCGGACTGAAGACAACAACAACAACAGCAGTGTACATATAGCGTATGATAACTAGGTACATATATTGACGTTCACGTATATCTTAATATACACTTTTTCCAGATGTTCAGTTTTCAAGGGAGTTCTCCAAGTGTAATACTGGTTGGTCTTTTTCTTTGCTCTTGTGGTTTTTGGGAAGAATCAGTCAAAACTCTTGAGTCAGGAGGATAGGCACATGCTTTGAGGGGTGATACTAATGGTTATCACAAAAAAAGAAAAACATCTAATTCTCTTTTCTTAACCGTTTCCTATCAGAAAGGACACAGTACGTAGTTCTTGACGGAAAGTCATCGAGTCAAACATATGTGATATCTGGCATTCACCAGGGATCTATATTAGACCACTACTCTTCCTTATATTGATTATTGATTTACGAGTCAGTGTGAGCGGCTCTCTCAGGCTGTTCGCGTATGATGCTGTCGTTTATTGATTAGTAAAGACACCCGAACATTAGAAGAAGCTGCAAAACGATTTAGCTAACAGATATGCATGGTGCAGAAATCGGCAGTTGACCTCATGTAAAGGAAAGTGTGAAGTCATCCATATGAGATGTAAAAGAAATTCGTTAAACTGTATTTATGCGATAAACAAGTCAAACATAAAGATCGTAAATTCAACTAAATACCTAGCAATTACAATTACGAACAACTTTAATTGGAGAGAACACACAAAAAATACCGGAGGGAAAGGGACCAAAGGCTATGATTCGTTGGCAGAAGAATTAGAAGATAAAATACACTACTGGCCATTAAAACTGCTACACCAAAAAGAAATGCAGAAGTTAAACGGGTATTCATTGGACAAATATGTTACACTAGAACTGATATGTTATTACATTCTCACGCAATTTGGGTGCATAGATCTTCAGAAATCAGTACCCAGAACAACCCCCTCTGGCCGTAACAACGGCTTTGATACGCCTGGGCTTTGAGTCAAACAGAGCTTAGATGGCGTGCACAGGTACAGATGACCACGCAGCTTCAACACGATACCACAGTTCAACAAGAGTAGTGACTGACGTATTGTGACGAGTAAGTTGCTCGGTCACCATGCCCAGACGTTTTTAATTGGTGAGAGATCTGGAGAATGTGCTGGCCAGGGCAGCAGTCGAACATTTTCCGTATTCAGAAAGGCCTGTACAGGACCTGCAACATGCAGTCGTGCATTATCCTGCTGAAATGTAGGGTTTCGCAGGGATCGAATGAAGGGTAGACACACGGGTCGTGACACATCTGAAATGTAACGGCCAGTGTTCAAAGTGCCGTCGATGCGAACAAGAGGTGACCGAGACGTGTAACCAATGGCACCCCATACCACATTACGCTGGGTGATACGCCAGTATGACGATAACGAATACATGCTTCCAATGTGCGTTCACCGCGACGTCGCCAAACACGGATGCGACCATCATGATGCTGTGAAAAGAACCTGGATTCATCCGAAAACATGACGTTTTGCCGGTCGTGCAACCAGGTTCGCCGCTGCGTACACCATCGCAGGCGCTCCTGTCTGTGATGCAGCGTCAAGGGTAACCGCAGCCATGGTCTGCGAGCTAATAGTCCATGCTGCTGCAAACGTCGTCGAACTGTTCGTGCAGATGGTTGTTGTCTTGCAAACGTCCCCATCTATGGACTCGAGGATCTAGACGTGGCTGCACGATCCGTTACAACCATGCGGATACGATGCCTATCATGTCGAATGTTAGTGATACGAGGTCGTTGGGATCCATTACGGCGTTCCATATTGCCTTCATGAACCCACCGATTTCATAATCTGCTAACAGTCATTGGATCGCGAGCAGCAAAGTCGCGATACGATAAACCACAAACTTAATAGGCTACAATCCAACCTTTATGAAAGTCTGTAACGTAATGGTACGCATTTCTCCTCCTAACACAAAGCATCACAACAACGTTTCACCAGGCAAGCCGGTCAACTGCTGTTTGTGTACGAGGAATCGGTAGGGAACTTTCCTCATGTCTGCACGTTGTAGGTGCTTGTGTGAATGCTCTGAAAAGCTAATCATTTGCATATCACAGCATCTTCTTCCTCTCGGTTAAATTTCGCGGCTGTAGCTCGTCATCGTCGTGGTGTAGCAATTTTAATGGCCAAGTGTGTAGTTCTACTAATGAAAGTACGCGCACTACACTTCGCCTTCCTATTTTGGAGAACTACTGCGTGTCTTCGGATGCTCACCATTTGGGCCTGACTGAGGACACGGAAAAGAATCAGACAAGGGCAGCTTGTTTCGTATTATCGCTATACAGGGAAGAGAGTTTCACAGAAGTGATGCACGAGTTGAGGTGGAAATCTGTAAAAGAACGGCGTTACTCGGCGCGGCGAGATATATTTGCGAAATTCTCTCACCAACTTTCTCTCTCTCACGCACATAGGTCGACATGATCACAAGACTGAAATAAGGGAATACGGGTCTAAAACGTAAAGAATTAAGTGTTCCTATTTTCCTCACGCTGTTAGAGAATGGAACGGTTCGATTCACTCTCTGCCACGCACATAAATGTGATTTGCAGAGTACGTCTATTTAGTTGTAGAAGATGGCTTCAGTGTGAAGGCGAAGCTGGTAGCAAAACAAATAGTTTATAAGTGTTCCTATTTCCCTCACGCTGTTAGAGAATGGAACGGTTCGATTCACTCTCTGCCACGCACATAAATGTGATTTGCAGAGTACGTCTATTTAGTTGTAGAAGATGGCTTCAGTGTGAAGGAGAAGCTGGTAGCAAAACAAATAGTTTACAAGAATTTGATTCTATTCAATTCAACATATCTTGATCACCCGCACATTAATGATGAATCCAGTAATATTACAGATACACGCTTTCGCTATCTCGTATTTTTAAAGGCCGCAGAGACTTATTGTCTCACGTTTGACGACCTACCAGTCTGATGTCAAAAGGGCAGGACCTTATTTTTAGATTTGCCACGCCGCCGAAATTACGTTGGAGGAAAGAGTCTGAGTTGGCATTGACAGCTTTTGGAGTGGATCTTGAGCACCACATTTTAGAATGAGAGAATTTACAGATGATTGTGAGAAAAACTGGAATTGCTGGAGTGGAAAGGGGTGCGAACACATTTAAAAATGGTCTTTTGATCATTGATGCTGCTAAAGCTAGTGGCTAAAGCTAGTGACTGATTTGAGCAATTTTATAATCTAAAAACAACCACCAGACCGAGAGGAGCTGCAGTTTAGAACTTTACCATTGTAGACAATAGAAGACAGTTAATTGGAGCAGACGGGAGAGAAAAGAGGTAATCTACGGAGCCGGAAGGGGGACGTCGGTCTGCAAAGAGGAGATAGCCACGCAATCCCTGGGCATGGACGGGAAAGGGCTTATTCGGGGCAGCCGTGAGACAAAGGGCTCCTTCATGCTGACGTTACCGCAGGTCGATGTTGGTCACCTCTGCCTGCAGTAAGGACACATTGCACCAGGAGCGTGGTAGTGGGATAGGCGTATGGAGGAAGCGATTACTCGATCCTGCCCTCTGGCCTGGTATTCTAGGGTCTTGCAAACATAGCCAAAGGTTAACATTGATGGGAATCGGCAAAATCGGATTACTACTCCCATGCACGTTACAACATTGCCAGTAGCTAGCTAGACATTAATGTGGCTATCCATTTGTTACATATAAGAAGCAGGTAATAAGCTATGATGCATATACAGGGTGGTTAATTGACAGTGACCGGGCCAAATATCTCACGAAATAAGCATCAAACGAGAAAACTACAAAGAACAAACTTTTCTAGCTTGAAGGGGGAAACAGATGGCGCTATAGTTGGCCCGCTAGAGGTCAAACATAACTGCATTTTTTAAAAAAAAATAGGTACCCCCATTTTTATTACATATTCGTCTAGTACGAAATATGAATGTTTTATTTTGAACACTTTTCTCGCTTTGTTATAGATGGCGCTGTAATATTCACAAACATATTGCTCACAATTTTAGACGAACAGTAACAGGTAGGTTTTTTAAATTAAAACACAGAACGTAGGTACGTTTGAACTTTATTTCGGATTTTCCAATGTGAGACATATACTTTTGTGAAATTATCATACTTTATGAGAATGCATGCTGTTACTGTGTGATTACCTGTAATTTACCTCATGACTTCAATAAATGCTCAAAATATGTCCTTCAACCTCAATGCATTTGCCAATACGCGTAACGAAATTCCTCTCAACAGCGAGGGGTTCGGCTTCAGTAATGTACTCACATGCATTGAGAATGCGCTGACGCATGTTTTCATGCGTTGTCGGTGAATCTGGATAACAGATACCCCTCAATTTTCCCCACGGGGGATGTAAAATCCGGAGAAGGTGCGGGCCATAGTATGGTGCTTCTACGACGAATCCACCTGTCATTAAATATTCCATTTAAGACCGCTTCAACTGAACGCGAGCAATGTGCCGGACATCCATCATGTTGAAAGTACATCGTCATTCTGTCCAGTGAGACATCTTGCTGTAAAATCGGCAGAACATTACGTAAGAAATCAGCATACATTGCACTATTTAGATTGCCATCGATAAAATAGGGGCCAGTTATCCTTCCTCCCGTAATGTGGCGACCCGCCAAGGTCGCTGATGTTCCACTTGTCGCAACCAAGTGGGTTTCCAGTTGCCCAATAGTGCATATTATGCCGGTTTACGTTACCTCTGTGAATGACGGTTCGTCACTGAACGCTACACGTGAAAAAAATAGGTTATCGTCCCTTAATTTAATTTGTGGCCTTTGGAAAAACTGTACACGACGTTAAAAGTCTTCGCCATGCAAATTCTGGTACATAGAAATATGGTACGGGTGAAATTTATGTTGATGTAGAATTCTCAACCGACGTTTTTGAGATTCCCGATTCTCTCTCAGTTTCTCTGCTACTGATGTGCGGATTAGCCGCAACAGCAGCTAAAACACTTACTTGGGCATCATCATTTGTTGCAGGTCGCGGTAGACATTTCACTTTGGCTGAACACTTCCTGTGTCTTTAAACAACGTAACTATTCGACGATAGGTCCGGACACTTGGATGATGTCTTCCACGATAACGATCAACATACATAGCACAAGCGTGTTGGGAATTTTGATCGCAATAGCCATACATAAATACCATATCGACTTTTTCTGAAGTTGGTAAACGGTCCATTTTAACACGAGTAATGTATCACGGAGCAAATACCGTCCGCACTGGCGAAATGTTACTCGAAACCAAGTACTTGTACGTTTTTGACTTTTACAACGCCATCTATCACAAAGAGACAAAAGTGTTCCAAATGAAACATTCATATTTATTTACTCAGTAAACGAGTATGTAATAAAAATGGGTGTACGTATTTAAAAAAAAAAGAAGTTAATATCCGTTTGACCTGTGGCAGGCCGCGGTGCAGTAGCCGAGTGGTCTAAAGCGTCTCGTTGCGGAGCGCGCGGTTGCTCGCCGTGGAGGTTCGAGTCCTCCCTGGGGCATGTTGTCCTTAGGTTAGTTTACCTAGGTTTAAGTAGTTTGTAAGCTACGGACTGATGACAACCAAGTTTGGTCCGATAGATTAAAAAATAAATAAATAAATAAATAAATAAAAACTGTGGCAGCGCCATTTAGCGGCCCAACCATAGCGCCATCTGTTTTCCCCCTTCAAGCTAGAAAAATTTTGTACTTTGTAGTTTTTTCGTTTGATGCTTATTTCGAGAGATATTTAGCCCGGTCACTATCAATGCAGCACCCTGTATACAGGGTGATGCTTTTAAACTGTTTGTGGGAATATTCGGAAAAGTACAAATCGGATTAAAAAATTGTAATAAACGCTGTTCACCCCGAAGAGGGCCATCCATTAACAAAAAGCTCTAATCCCCTGCACCACATCTGGGGACGGGACGGGGGAGGGGGGGGGGTTGACTTTGAAAGCTTAAATAGCCACCCCTATTACTTATTGCAGTTTTTGTTTCTCCATTACAAAATATGTATCTTCTGTATGAAAAATTTGTTTCGTTTCGTGATAGATATCGCTGATTAAATTAGATTAGTGCTTGTTCCATAGATCATGAATATGACATTTCATAATTGTGTAGATCGTTTCAGTTTAACAAAACATATCATATCATATTTGAAGACATTCATACTTTAATTTTTTGTTTTCTTTGTAAAACCTGGGTGGGAGGAGTTTCTCATTAAATCGTAGATCACCATCTGTGAGATGTTTGATGTCATTTGGCAAGTGACTAAGATTTTTGTGACCGCATTATCCATCCCTTTCTTGGGCAAAGTTAGATTTAACTTTGAATAGTAAAAAGCTATAATTGACAAAAATAAACATGTGTTTGTTGAAACGACGGTAATATCTCGAAGAAATAAACATAGGACTCTTTCTCTAGATTTAACACTTCTAGTTACAAGAAACAGTTTGACGATACTGCAAAAAGACGTTGCGGAAAGAACATTCATATTGTTTTGTTGTTATGGTCTTCAGTTCGGAGACTGGTTTGATGCAGCTCTCCACCCTACTCTATCTTGAGCAAGCCGCTTCATCTCCCCATAAGAACGGCAACCTACATCCATTTGAATCAGCTTACCATATGAGTCTCGTGGTCTCCCTCTGCGATTTTTACCCCACACACTTCCCTCCAACGCTAAATTTACGATTCCCCGATGTCTAAGAATGTGTCCTACCAAGCGATCCCTTCTTTTAGTCAAGGTACGCCAAAAATTCCTTTTCTCACCAATTCCGTTCAGTACCTTTTCATTAGTTATGCGATCTACCCACCTAATTTTTAGCATTCTTCTGTAGCACCACATTTCAAAAGCCTCTATTCTCTTCCTGTCCGCACAGTTTATCGTCCATGTTTCACTCCCGTACAAAGCAACACTCCACACAAATGCCTTCAGAAAAGACTTCCTTACACTTACATTAATATTCGATGTTAGCAAATTTCACTTTTTCAGAAATGCTTTTCTTTCCGTGGCCATTCTGCATTTTATATCCTCTGTACTGCGGCCGTCATATGTTATTTTACTACCCAAGTAACAAAACTCATCTACCACATTCACCTAATCTAATTCCTTCAGCATCGCCTGATTTTCTAAGACTGCATTCCATTATCTTTGTTTTGCACTTGTTAATGTTCATTTTATACGCTCTCTTCAACACACAGTTCATTCCATTCAACTGCTCTTCCAGGTTCTTTGCTGTCTCTGACAGAATTACAATGTCAATTTTTTTATTTCTTCAACCTGAACTTTAATCCCTATTCGAAATTTTTCCCTGCCTTCCTTCACCGCCTGCTCGATGTACAAATTGAATAACATCGGAAAAAGGTCACAACCCTATCTTACTCCCTTCCCTACTAATGCTTCCCTTTCATGCCCTTCGAGTCTAATATCTGCGGTCTGGCTTTTGTACAAGTTGTAAATAATTCTCCTTTCCCTGTATTTTACCCCCGCTGACTTCAAAATTTGAAAGAATGTACTCCAGTCAACATTGTCAAAAGCTTTCTCTAAATTTACAAAAGCTAAAATGTAGGTTTGCCTTTCCTTAATCTATCTTCTAAGTAAGTCGTAAAGTGAGTATTGCCTCCCTACATTCCTCCTACATTCCTCCTACATTCCTCCTGAATCCAAACTGATCGTCCCCGAGGTCAGCTTCTACCAGCTTTTCCATTATCCTGTAGATAATTCGTGTTAAAATTTTGCAACCATGACTTATGAAACTGATGGTTCTGTAATTTTCACATCTATCTGCGCCTGATTTCTTTGGAACGGGGATTATTACATTTTTCTTAAAGTCTGAGGGTATTTCGCTTGTCTCATACATCTTACACACCAGGTGAAATAGTTTTGTCATGGCTGGCTCTCCCAGAGACTTTAGTAGCTCTGAGGCAATGTCATCTACTCCCGGGGCCTTGTTCCGACCTAGGTCTTTCAGGGCTTTGCCAATTTCATCTCTCAATATAGTATGTCCTATTTCATCTTGATTACTTCCTCTTCCCTTCCTACAACATTGTCTCTAAGTTCATTTCCTTTGTGGAGCTCCTATATGTACTCTTTCCACCTTTCTGCTTTCCCTTCTTTGCTGGGAACAGGTTTTCCATCTGAGTTCTTGATATTTGTAGAGCTGTTTTTCTTGTCCCCAAATATCTCTTTTATTTTCCTGTAGGCGGTATCTACTTTTCCCCTTCTTATACATTCTTCTACAGATTTGCATTGGGTTTCTAGCGACTCCTGCTTAGCCATTTTGCACTTCCTGTCAATCTCATTTTTTTAGTCGTCTGTACTCCATTTTGCCTGTTTCATTTTCTGCATTTTTATATTTTATCCTTTTATCAATTAAAGTTAGTGTTTCCTGTGATATCCAAGGGTTTTCTGTAGGTCTTGCCTCTCTACCTATTTTGTCCTCTGGTGCCTTCACTATATCATCTCTCAATGCTACCCATTCCTCTTCTACTGTTTTATTTCCCCCTGTTTCTGTCAATTGTTGCCTAAATCTCCCTCTGAAATGCTCCAGAACTTCACGTTCCTTCAATTTATCTTGGTCCCATCGCCTTACTTTCCTACCTTTCTGCAGTTTTTTTTTTCAGTTTCAGCCTACAGTTCATGACTAACAAGTTATGGTCAGAGTCTATATCTGCCCCTGGGTATGTCTTGCAGTTTATAACCTGGTTCCGGAATCTATGTTTTACCATTATAAAATCTTTCTGATACCTTCCGGTGTCTCCTGGTCTCTTCCACGTATACAACCTTCTTTTGTGATTCTTAAACCAGGTGTTTGTTATCATTAATTCATGTTCCGTGCAAAATTCTACCAGGCGACTTCTTCTTTCATTCATTCTGCCCAGTCCATCTTCACCTACTATTTTTCCTTCTCTTCCTTTTCCTACTACCGAATTCCAGTCTCCCATCACAATAAAGTTTTCGCCCCCTTAATTGTCTGAATAATTTCCTTTAACTCCTCATACATTTCTTCAATCTCCTCATCATCGGCAGAGCTAGTTGGCATATAAACCTGCACTACTGTTGTCGGTGTTGGCTTCGTATCTATCTATCTTGACAATGATAATGCGATCACTTTGCTTGTCATAGTAGTTTACTCGCATTCCTAATTTCTTATTCATTATCAGTCCTACTCCTGTGATACCCCCAACTGATTTTGTATTTATAATCCTATTCTCACCTGACCAGAAATCCTGTTCATCCTACCACCGAACTTCACTAATCCCCACTATATTTAAATTCAACCTACCCATTTCCCTTTTTAAATTTTCTAATTTTCCTACCCGATTAAGGGATTTTGGGAAGATGTACTTCATCTGTAAAGGAGACCGCCTATAAAACGCTTCTACGACCACATCTTGAGTAGTGCTCAAGTTTTTGGGACCCGCAACAGATCAGTTTAAAGGGAGACATGGAAGCAGTTCAGAGGCGAGCAGCTATGTTCGTTACTGGTAGGTTCGACCAATGCGTGAGTGTCACGGAAATGCTCCTGGAACACAATTGGGGATCGCTGGAGCAAAGACGAAGTTCTTTTCGAGTAGTCTGAGTAAATTTAGAGGGCCGAAATTTGGAGCCGAGTATAGAAGAACCTTGCTGCCACCTACTTACATTTCGAGTAAAGATCACAGAGACAAGATAAGATAAATTAGGGTTCGTACAGAGGCATTCGTTTTTCTCTCGGTCTATTTGGGAATGGCATAGGAAAGAAAATACCTAGTAGTTGTACAATGTACCCTTCGCCACGCACCTTGCGGTGGGTTACGGAGTATGTATGTAGATGTAGAACCTAAAAAAAGTATAGGAAACAATAGTTACAAACAGGCAATTAAAATTGCTGCACCAAGAAGAAATGCAGATAATAAACCGAGTATTCATTGAACAAATATATTATACTAGAAATGAAATGTGATTACATTTTCGCGCAATTTGGGTGCATAGATCCTGAGAAATCAGTACCCAGAACAACCACCTCTGGCCGTAGTAACGACCTTGATACGCCTGGGCATTGACTCAAACAGAGCTTGGATGGCGTGTACAGGTACAGATGCCCATGCAGCTGCAGCACGATACCACAGTTCATCAAGAGTAGTGACTGGCGTATTGTGACGAGCCAGTTGTTCGGACACCATTGACCAGAGGTTTTCAACTGGTAAGAGATCTGGAAAATGTGCTGGCCAGGGCAGCAGTCGAACATTTTCCGTATCCAGAAAGGCCTATACAGGACCCGAAATATACGGTCGCCCATTATCCTGATGAAATGTAGTGTTTCGCAAGGATCGAATGTAGGGTAGAGCCTCGGGTCGTGACACATCTGAAATGTAACGGCCACTGACCAATGGCGCCTCCACATCTCGGATGCAGCTCCCCGACATACACACCGAGTGCACGTTGGAATTCTTTCCGGATCTCGACGCTATCTTCCTAAGGGGCTCCATCACGCGCCTAATATTGGAGCTCCCAATAACTAATAATCCCTTCCCCCCGTGCACCTGCTCGGACCCTGCTGCATGAGTGGCCACACCTCCACTCACATGACGAACGGGCGTGGCGGACGTCCAGCCCCCACATTGGCCTTCCGCCTCGTGCGACGCGAACGCCGTACAACCTGCCACTCCCCTTGCGGAGAGGGCGACTCGACCACGTCCGGTACACCTGAAGGTGCCTCGGTAGCAGGGACAGAGAGCGAAGCATGAGACACCTGAGGTGTCCCACTCGACGCACCAGAATCCCCACCATCGCTGCGCCCCGATACAGCAGCCTGAAGACGGCTGACCGTAGCCAACAGCACGCTCAGATGTTCGCGAACCGCGGCCAACTCCTCCTGCGTCCGCTGCAAAACGCTGCAAAAATAAATCGACGTAGGCGCTTTACAATTTTCTGAGGCTTTTTTATGGCTTCCTAACGGCCTGTAACGTCGATCGTGACACCTTAAATAGTTTAGTATACTTCCGTGACTACATAATTTTATTTCTGAGTTGTCGAATCGCCATTACCATATTTCTTTTCTTCCATTTCTTACATTCATTATGCAGGTTAAATTGCACGAATGCATGTGATATTTTAAATTGAATTTATTTTGCCTAAAGTCGAATGCAGCAGTAAACTGGCGTGGAGTTTTTAACAAATAACGTGATCACTGAAACTTTCAACTGGTTTTATTATTTCATTTTATTTTTATTTGTACAAAGTGCATGAATATTCGTTTATGGCACAGCTAAATGGATGTAGTATAGTGAGTATAGAATACAGAGTAGATAAAACATAAATTTCTTCTTTGTCAGACATCTGAAGATGCTGTAACCGGGCGAAACGCGTCATTGAATACAAAATATTTGCAATCAAGACGTTATTTTATCCAAGAATTCGACAACTTTTAATGACATAAAACATTTGAGAAACATTCTCGCAGGCAGAAGTTTTCAACATCTTATTAATAAGTCGATAGCCCTCACCCAGGCAGCGACGGATGTGGACGTACATGACACCGTGCCCACGGGTGCGGTTACTGTAGGGGGATGCTTGTCCACTGGTTGGTCGAGCTGATCTCTACGAGATTACGAGAGTAACTCGGGCGTCCGATCTTTGTTTATCGTGAGTGTATTCGTGTTCTCTCGATAATCCATTTTTAATCCGGGGCAAGTCCCGGAAATAAGTTAAATAGGTCCCAATCCCCCGGTTCCGACCAAGGTTTTCGGGAGGTTTTCCTTGGTTGTAAGGCGTATGCCGGAACTGGTAAGCCCCTCCCACTTATTCCCAATTGGGATTCCCCCTTTGCCCCACTATCAGCTTGTCTGATAATTGGCTGAATAGAACCGCGACTCTTTATGGGCCGGATCTCAAACAGCCCGCTCCACTCCTCGGAGTGGAGAATGAAAAGAAGAAGGGTTCACCCAGGCAGACGGACAGCGAAATGCATATTAACAGTACGTAGAGACCGATACATGAATCACAAGATTCAAAAACTGTTCAAATGAATGTAAAGATTATGGGACTACGTGGTCATCAGTCCCTAAACTTACAAACTACTTACGAACTAGGACGGCACAAATATCCATGCCCGAGGTGGGATTCGAACCTCCGACCGTAGTGGCCGTGAAGACCGTGACTGAAGCGCCTCAGTCCCCTCGGCCACCGCGGCCGGCTCACAAGATTCGTTGATTCGAAACAGTGCCGATTCATGTTTCGACTCATTCGAACAGTTCGTTGAGTCGATTCACTAAGTCGAAGTATCAACTCAGGAGCCAGCTCTAATGCGCAGTAGGATTTTCGCCGTTCTTCGTATGACGTCACTGTGGGACACCTGGGAGTAAAATAATATGCAGTGTTCGTTGCTAACGTGTGTGTGTGTGTGTGTGTGTGTGTGTGTGTGTGTGTGTGTGTGTTTTATAATACCGTTTCTGCTGTATTTGCTTAACTCTCTCATTCCCAAATTATGAAATAGGCTTTGGAGAAATTAAAATTCAGTGTTTTCTGTATTAATACAGTGCACCAAACATCTAAATACGAGTTTTAAAATTTTTGATCGAACTACTGTTTTCTTATGTCATGTATTTCATGCGTAACACAGACGTCAGCCTCGGACATGCGTTAGCACCGCAAACAACTTCGCTTCGCAGTTTCTCCGGATGTAATTGACGCATCGCGGTGCAACCGAAGCCATTATTTTTGTGATTCTTCATCCTATCGATTGTTTAAGAAATAATATGGGGTGTCCATTAAAAAAAAAATAAGTTTGTGTTGAAAATAATATTTCTTCGCGTTTTAGAGTGTCTCATAGTACCTACTTTCAAAAGCCCCTGCCGTAAGTTGATGACCGTAAAAAGTCGTTTTTCAATATCTCTTGTAGTTTCAGAGATATCTGGGGTGAAACAGTTATCTTACATCACATTGCCTTACTATAAAATTAGAAACATCATCTTTGTAAGATAAGATATTAAACAATACATATTTAACAATAGTTTTTACAGACGTAATAAAACATAAGTGGAAACATCACAAAAGAAAATAAGAGTTTCAAGGACACAATGAAGGCCAAAATGTAAAATAGAATACAAAATCATTCTTCCAGTTTCAAGCTGTGCTTGTTCAAAGTGACTTTTAGGCAGTCCTTGAGTAAATTGTACTTAAACTTGTCGAATCGATGAAGTAAGACAGTGACATTTGTGGGGAGGGGGTAACTCATCGCAACCAGCTTTCTGTAGAATACACTTTGTGCGGTCGTGTACTTGGTGCATGGCAGTATAATATGGATGAGATCCGTCAGTGCCATTGGATCTTTGTCGCAGTGCCTAGAAGTGATGATTTTTAAACGGTGTAGATGGCAGGGTAACATCCATCCACACAGGGCAGAAAAAGTTGGCAAGCGATCTACGAGTCAAAAGTTTGGGAACCCCTGTCTTCGACTGTGGTGTAGCTGCAGAACACACTGGACGGAGCCGCCGCCAGCTGCGGTTCTAATTGGCCAGAGCGTAGGCCTAGGCGTCGCTGTGGAGTCGCGGACCGCAGGACGCGTGCGCGCGCCACCGTTGACCGTGCCGAGTGAAATGACAGCAGTGCGCGCCGCGGTGTCCGGGGTCCGGCACGCGACGCGCCACTGCGCATGCGCGGGTGCGCGCGCACGCGCTCGATACGTTGCGTCCCCCCACTCCGCACTCCCCAGTCCCGCGGCGCCAACAGTGCCGCGGCCGCCGGACGTGGCAGCGCGCCGCGCAGTGTGACCGGCGTAGCCGCGCGACCGCGAGTGCGCCTACGCCGCCGTCTCCCGCGCGACGCACCGCGTAAACGTCGCCGCGCCGCACGAACGTCGGCCCGCGCGACGCACGGTGGCGGGCAGCTCGGCCGCACCGCTGTGATGGGAGCCGGCGCCGCCGTGGGGCGCCCCCTGCCGCCGCGCGTCTAGGATACACGCAGCACGCACAAGTACGCCGCGCCACGTGTCACTACTAGGCTCTAGCGCGCTCGCGCTGCTAATTATTGAGAACGACTGCGCCAGTGCTTCGGCGGCGAGGCGCTACGCGCCGTGACTGCCCGTGCACCTTACTGCCAAGCAAACGACAAGCGTATAAATACGACACAATTACTCCAATACGTAACAATCAGCTACTCTGCCTACCTGCTACTCCGCCCCCTTCTCTGTGACGTTTCGACGCTATTTTAACTTACTCAAATTCCATGATAATTCTCGGCACTTACGCCTGTGCTATAAATTTGCGAATTGTTCACACCTGCGTTTACATCTCGAGCACTTCATCAGTCAACATAGAATCCCGCAGAACTAAATTTTCATCAAAAAATGTAATACACATAACGACTCGTTTACTGTGCACATCGCTGAGAACTTTTTTTTTTTTTTTTTCTCGCAGAATTTTCTCGAGATATACTTCACAAGTGTACCCTGTGTTTTGTCGTACAGTAGCTTCCCGACGATCTCTCTAACGAGATGCGTGTGCAATGTAGGGTCTGGTCAGAAGATTTGCTCGGACATTTCACCTAAAACACTTGCTTTCTTTTCTGAGATGTTATCCCGTATTACAGGGCGACGCATGGCGTCAGCGGCACGCCCCCTTTTCGCAGAGTTCCGCACCGCGAGGCTGCGAGTTGAGAGCTGTGGTTTATTTCTCTCTCTGTCACTGAACAGTACTATTAATACTCCACACGTCGGGCAGGAGTTCGCTTTCGTGTTTCTTTCTAAGAAGAAAAACGCACTGGTGCGTATTACTGGATACTTCATCTGTAGGTTTCTGATTTTTTTGCAAAAAATACGGTCAAAAATAAGAATATAAAGAAATAAAATTATGTACGATACGCTCACGACTTTACGATTGTGATAATATCTTTGCATTCAACACGTAATATTCTCTGACTGTATTTTAACAAACAGCCAAAATAATTCGATATTTCAGATTAGCTTTGAAAAAAAAAATTAACTTTTACCTCTTTAAACTATTATTTTAATATCTCTCCCATATTTTCATAATTATTTTTCGTTAAAATATCAACTGTCTTGCCATGGTAGTTTGTCTTCTTTTTCAAGGGTACTGTTTTACGTTAAATCGAGTGACAGTGTCAAATAGACCTTATTTTTGCAGAAATCTCTGAAACGGTTTGAGTTATTAAAAAAACATAAGAGCAAAGTTGTTGATAATTTTTCCTTTACAAAAACATTTATTAAATTATCTTTCAGTTGAACACTTAAGGCGTTATTTGCAACTAAATTTCGTGCTACTGAAGGGTCATCACAAACGGCCTATTTTTAGTGTTACTAACCTATCTACAGTCCGAAACATTTCAATGATGACGCCTGTAAAATTTGGTGCCTATCGGATGAACGATGCGACCTAAAAAGTGGGAAAATCTTATAGACAGACAGACAGTATCAAATCGTTGTTATTTTTGCGAATGTCCCTGAAACGGTGCTATATATGAAATTGAAAAATTAAAAGTAAAATAAAATAAACATAAGAGAGCACTGTAGTAGAATTTTCCCCTCTACAACGTCTTTTATTTAGTTTTCGTTCCAGATGAGCGGGTAGCCGTTATTTTCATTTAAATTTCGAGCTGTGAAAAGGCGATCGCACAGGCTCAATTTTAGTGTTACTACCGTAACCTACAATGGGCCAAAATTGTGTCGAAAAGCTGTGGTTTAACGACAATAGACACCTATATACGGCACTATTTTTTCGGCAGATGTGACCGATTTATCGCTACTGAAAATAAAAATCGGCAGATAAATATGTACGCCAGTATGTAAATACTTACAGACGAGATCTGTCGCGACAGACATGTGACCAAACAACGAGCAGATTTATCTTTGTATACTGGATGAGTCCAAGCGAAATATCTGTCTATTAGGTACACAGTGTTTGTCGGTAATTTCGAAGAAAAATCGGCTTTCGCGATAAATTGTGTGTAAGGACTCGTTTAGCGAAAATGTCGAATGAATATATTAATCAAATCGTACGAAATTGAAAAGACTACCACGTAGAATTTCCGCCGAATTTTGATAAGCAATAAATGTCGTGTTATATATTTTAGATAAAGAGTTTCATTTCTTTTAAACAAGTTGTTGGTTACCTTCATGTAATTTGGAGAAAGCACTTGACGGATAACTTAATGTTTGTTCTGCTATTCTAACTGAAGACCGGAAACATAATTTCGTCCACTGGCGAGAAAAATGTTGTCGTAGCCCGCTCTTATGCTGGAATAATTTAACATATACAGTATCTCTGTAACGTAATTTTTGTCAAATGTCTGTATAGCTTATGGGACTTAACTACGGGGTCATCAGTCACTAAACTTACAAACTACTTATGAACTAGCTAATCCTAAGGACGGCACAAATATCCATGCCCGAGGGGGGATTCGAACCCCTGACCGTAGTGGCCGTGCACACCGTGACTGGAGCGCCTCAGTCCCCTCGGCCACCGCGGCCGGCAACGTAACTTTTCAGCAACCACATGTAGCAGCAATGAAAAAAAATGTAATTTTTAAAGTAATTAGCCTCATTTGTTTTGCATATATTTTAGCAAAATCATATAACTAAATTCATCGCCATGTAACCATGTTCTTGCTCACTTTTACTATTTCTTGTTATCTTTCCTCTCTACAATATTATACCGTAGTAACACTGTAATAACGGGTGCAATTTCGCTGTGTTTATTTGTCCAGTTACGAAACTAAATACGTTCAGATCGTTCAAATTGTTCAACAAAGTCAACCAACCAACGACGAACGATAAACTGCTAGGATACAACGGTTTATCTGTGACTACGACCACTAACGACTAGGAGAGTCGCTCAGCGAAGATTTCGGCTACGTTTCATTTGTGCCTTTTCAGGGATAAATCAGTCAAATTTATCGTTGGTAAATATTAGCTGAAATATCAGAGATATATCTGTCCAATCATATCGGCCGAATGACTAAAAGAGCGTAACCTGTAGTTATCATTAACACCCTACCACTGTCAAATAACAGTTATATATAAGTAATTCTCTTTTGGACATCTCTGAAGGAGCCGACATCATCGGGTGACATGAGCAGCCAAATGTTCTTGGAATAGAAATAACGAGACATTTTAGACTTTTATTGTTAATTATCGCAGTTAACAGTTGCGAATTTACAAGTTAGTTTTTGTGTGACTGATTTGAGTCCATTCTCAAACACCTGGCCGTAGCCCCGCAATACTGCTTACATACAGGGTGAGGCACTTAAAAAGGTTTTTTTTTTTTTTTTTTTTTTTTTTTTTTTTTTTTTTTTTTTTTTGGAATATTTGGAAAAATAAAATCGGATAAAAAAAGTTACGATAAATTTCGTTCACCTCGAAGTGGGCCATCCATTAACATAAAGCTAGAACCTCGGGACGGGAGTGGGGGTGTCTTTGAAATCTTAAACACGAACCCCTTATTTTATCGCACATTTGGATTTTCCGAGAAAAAGTGACTTTTATACGAAAAATTTTTCCGTTTCATGATAGATTGCTCTGTAATCTACAAAATAAAAAAAGGATCTATAAGTGTAAAAAAACGGGAATATCAACAACAAATGGTAGTTGAAGAAAGAACAAACCTATCAGGAAACATTACTACACCTGTGACGAGGTCCTTCAACGTTTCTATGAGCCTCACGGTACGAGGAAATGATATCTACTCTCTCCGCAATCGTTACATCGTTGAACAGCTGCAAGAGATGTGTACAGTCCGAATCATTGAAGTGCAATGAACAGTCTGACCACAGACTGAGAGCATCATTAAGCTATGTGCTTCATTACGTTGTGGGAGGCGTCACAAGACAGCAGTATCAAAAATATAAAAAACTGTATTTTGATTGTTCTAATGTGTATTTGCGATATTACCGTTTTTCAACAATTTATAAATCATTTTTATTTTTGTCTATTACAGCAGTATCTATCATAAAAAAGGGTCTCATACAACTGTTAATTTTTCCTGGAGAATCTAAATCTGCAATGAAATAGGGTTTCCTATGTAAGATTTCAAATTCACCTCACCTCCACGAGGTTGAGCTTCATGATAAATGATGTGCAACTTTTTTTTAATCCGATTTGTATTTTTCCATATGTTCCGAAAAACAGTTTTATGTACGTAACCCTGTATGTAAATTCCACCAGTGGTACCGTACAGGATTTGGATTTTCGCTTATTAGACACATCAATCAATCAAAACTAGACCGTAAATTCAACGACATACCTGGGATATACATTTACAACAGACTTATATTTGACAGAATGAAAGACTGCAGTTTATTGGCGGAAAACTACACTCGTTCATACTGTTTTGGAGTATTGCTGCACGGCGTGGGGGTGGGGGACTTTAACGAAAACTATACAATAGCTGCAATCTGAATAACAAGATCGGCGTTATTCATTTCGGCGAGGTCTATTTGCAAATTTTGATCGCCGTCTTTCAAATCTTAGTGCGAAAATACATTGTTCACTCCCATCATTGGGGGAAATGATTACCATAATAAAATACGAGAAATCAGAGTTCTAAAGAAGAATTAGGTATTCTTTCTTTCAGCACGCTATTCGAGAATGAAATAGTGGATAATTAGCATGAAGGTTGTCAGATGAACCCTCTGCCAGGCACTGATATTTGGTTTGCAGAGTACCACACTTAGAGGTAGGCGACACTTGTTCAGCATAAAGCAGCATTTTCCCTGTAAGACCAGATGTTTGAGAACTGACTAATGAGTTCGAAACCAGTCACATAAAAACTGACTAATCTATTCTTAACTATTAACGGAAAACTATTTCCATTTGTTCTTCCCTTGGTCCAATATTATAAAGGACTTTGACATAAATACCGCGACATCATGACTGTGTCAAGACGTCGAACTGCATTCATCGTTGGTGGATGAAAATTGATACCGCGGCGGGAATCGAATCCGGATTTTCCGCTTCGTGCCAACGGAAGCATAAGCCATACTCTTCCTGCTGTCCAAAACCTTAGCCTACCGTACAAATATCGCGTGGTATAAGAATCGTTTGTGGGAATACAGGTAACGCTGGGACGAGGAGGGAAAATGCAGTAGTGACGTGCATAGGTTGCGAAGTTGGGCAGGCCAGGGAGCGGGGAGGCAGCCTAATCGTTAAGGCGACCAGGTGACCGCTGACCAGGTGGCAAAACTGGGCTCGACTGTAGACTTGTGCATAATAGTTCGCAATCGGGAGCACTCACTCCAGTTCGCAGCTCTGCCGCGAACTAGTTCGTTATTTTAGATCGTCCGCTCCCAGTGACGGCTGAGCGGCGTGGTCTGCGCATGCAGGTGGAGGGAGAAGTTCCCCCACCTTGGTGCTTCATGCGCTTGCTGCTTAAGCCGCTAACGATATCGCGCAAACCAAAAGAAACAGTTTATGGGTAATTTCTCGCGTTTAAATTTAATATCTATATCTTGGCATTATGGCATTTAGTCAGATATTGCAGAGTGCAGAACAAAACGGAAATTTTGTAGCACTGAACTATGTAATCTAGCAGACAGACGCTCACCTCGTGCCGGCTGCGGTGGCCGAGGGGACTGAGGCGCTTCAGTCACGGTCTGCACGGCCACTACGGTCAGGGGTTCGAATCCCCCCTCGGGCATGGATATTTGTGCCGTTCTAGTTCGTAAGTAGTTCATAAGTAGTTTGTAAGTTTAGGGACTGATGACCCCGTAGTTAAGTCCCATAACCTTTACAAACATTTGAACATTTTGAAGCTCACCTCGTGATGGGTCTCATCAGCAGAAGGCAAACACGTGATTTTTAACTCTGCTGCGCGTCCGCTCGCTATTGCCCGTCAGTTTTCGGAAAAGAATCCAACTAACTAAGAAGCGAGATACGTTTGGCATAATAGTTCGCGACCGATCGCGCATATTTTAGTTCGCGTCCGATCGCGCATATTTTAATTCGCGTCCGATCGCGCATATTTTAGTTCGTGACCGGTAGTTCTCGCATATAAATGCAAACAATGTTAAGTTTTGAGTTCTCTTTACTTCTTTACACTATGGAATGAGCCTCATTTAATGAGGGTTATATGTAGACACTGCCGAAGACCTTAGAAAAGAAAATTTGTGGCAATGAACTATGAAACTACAGCTGAGCTGCATCTCAGCTCGAAATTACGGTAAGTGGCAGCAGGGAATCACGCGTCCTCTCGCTGTTCCCCGTCAGTCCTCGGAAAAGGAGCGGACGAACTAAGAGGCGAGGGATCTGCGAACTAGTTCGCGTACTTCGCCTGTGGGTGCGCTCTTCCGAACTAGTTCGTTCGCGAACTACACAAGACTACTCGACAGCCATCTGAAACAAATTTTCAAACGCAGGGGTTGAATGTATTTCAACGCCCAGAAACTACCAAGATGTCTAGATATTTCTGTTTTGTGCTAAGCAGTTTACATATTGTTTAGGGGAATTTCTGTAAATGGTGGAGTCGAGGGTATATAAGGATTGTTCAAATGAAAAGGTACGAAATGACACTGTTGGTATAATTGAAGTCTTTATTCAAATGTTATGACCAGAGGCCTGAGCGCTACAATCCCACTGTTTAACGAACCGAAAGATATCCTGTTCCCGGGATTCCTGTGGCTGTGACAAGAGCCAGTCATCTACCGTGTCGTCGTCCGAGTTGAACCGCTTCCCTTTCAGACGTTTTCTTAGCGGGCCAAACAGATGGCAGTCACAGGGCGACATGTACGAGTTGTAGGACGGATGTGCAAGCTACTCCCACTTGAACTTGTCCAGTACACTACGTATGGCCCTGTAGAAGTCTGGACGCGCGGTCTCCCGATGCTGAGTCACTCCCTCCGTAAGCAACCCAGGCCGATTGGTCAAATGTTCAAACGTTTGTAAAGTTTAAGGGACTTAACTACGGGGTCATCAGTCGCTAAACGTACAAACTACTTACGAACTAACTTATACTAAAGACGGCACAAACATCCACGCTCGAGGGGGCATTCGAACCCTCGACGGCAGACGGCCGCGCGCACCTCAACACAGCGCTCCAGTAGGCGAGGCTAATCCGCCGCGGCCCGATTGCTCATGATGGGCTTGCGTAAGCTACGAAATGTCTCACAGTACACTATCAGTGGTTTTTTCGTGGTCGAGGAATTCAATGAGTATCGGAGCTCGGGTGTCGTAAAATACGGTGAGCATCACCTTGCCAACTGAGGGCGCAACCATTCATTTTTAGGGAGAGGTGAAGACGCATGCTTCGCATCCCATGAGGTGGCACCACAGTCTATCATATTCAGTCATGGCACTCCCGCAGATTTTTGTTATACACGACGACTGCAGCGCTCCAAGCGGCCGGCAAGCTACATTTCTGAATACAGTATTGGATGAGTTGGAATAGTATCGTTTATATTGATTTTTACAGTCTTTTCACTCTAGGGAACGTATGTAGTGATATAAAAATAGGCAATAATTTAAAATTAGCTCCACCTTTGTCTTTATTAGGTTTACTGAGATCCCTGACGAGGTACAAAATGGTACATTGCAGGACAGTTTATTTACATTTATCTTGTAACTGCTGTTGCTGAATAATATCATTTTCTATTAAAAATAAGAAATGGCTAAGAAACACCGCAAGACCTGTTAAAAATGTTCAAATGTTTGTGCAGCTTATGGGACGTAACTACGGGGTCATCAGTCCCTAAACTTACGAACTACTTACGAACTAGGACGGCACAAATATCCATGCCCGAGGGGGGTTCGAACCCCCGACCGTAGTGGCCGTGCAGACCGGTGACTGAAGCGCCTCAGTCCCCTCGGCCACCGCGACCGGCCCGCGAGACCTGCCTTTGGCAAAAAGTCGTCCCGTTTCTACTCAGGAACGGTATGGTTTCTTCACTACAATTCCAGTAAAATCGTTGAGAGTGGAACATAGGAAACATAAATACAATGCAATAACTACAGTGTTTAACGTACGAAAGCAGCCACCACAGCTGTAGCTGAAGGAAAAACGACACCGACCCGGAAAGAAAACGGAAAAAAGCAGTCAAACTGTTTTCAACAAAGAAGAACCCAATTCCACAATTGTTGCTACTACTGAACCACAAACGGCAAGAATCTTCAAGACATTATCTTCTTAACCTAAAGTAATGACACTCAAGCGAATATGCGTGTATCAGAAAGACGAGTGAAATCTAAACATGTTCGAATCATTAGACTACACACCGAATAGATACAAGTAAAAAACCTCTTGTCATGGGAAGAACACACCATAATAGAAATTTATGTTTCTCTTATGTTTATATTCTACTTACTTTCAGCGGAATAAGCTGCAAAATAGCACATATTCATAAATATTTGTTCTTGACGAAGTTGTTCATTACACATTTAATTCGGATGTTTTTACATTAATGTCCGTGTGATGTATATCTCTTAATATTTTACTAATGCTTGTAACGCAAAAACTATACCAACTATTTCGTTAATTACGCACACGAATAATTATAAACAAACATCACTCCTACTGCGGCTTTCCCACCGCTAGGAGCGCTAGTGTCGTTGTAACCGCCAGTTGGTAACAACTTTCACAGCAGTGAGCGTCGCGTCTGTATATGTTAGACTGTGGTGGCACTACGATATCAGAAAGCGCTATAATCAAATGTCAACTAATTTGTTAAAGACGTTTCGTACCTTTTCTCTTGAACACCCCTCATAATTGACATGTAAGAGAACCTGTTACACTCAACCGTAACGTTCAGGGCGCGTGCATGACTGTTGTAGTAACGCCTTGTACTCAATGAAATGTCACTAACAAGTCGATAATTTTTGTAAACTTGTGTTTAGTGGATTAGTTCCCCTTATTAGGGGACAGGAGGGGGCTGTTTAATTTCTGTTTACTCTCTGTGCTTTCTTCATACAAATTCTCCCACTTAATTTAAAATGCTCCACGACAACAATATGGAAACAATTAATTCATAGGCTGTCACATCAAACTTACTGCGTTTGTCTAACAGACATATTTATGCGAAAATAATGAGCATTTAGATCATTAAGGTAATCCAACAATGCAGAAGTAGATGTAAAACTAAATGCTTTTATTTATATTGCTCAGTGCGTGAATGGAACGAAAAACATGATAAGGAAAACTACGGTAGGCGCTGTTCACACAAGTAAGGCATAGCAGAGGCGCTTTACTTTTATTTTACAACCATAATCAGTTACAGCACACGGTCTTAAGTAATCCACAAAGAAAAAATGTTCAAATGTTTGTATAGCTTATGGGACTTAACTACGGGTCATAAGTCCCTAAACTTACAAACTACTTATCAACTACCTTATACTAAGAACGGCACAAATATCCGTGCCCGATGGGGGATTCGAATCCCCTACCGTAGTGGCCGTGCAGACCGTGACTGAAGTAATCCACATTTTCACTAATAAACCGCTGTAGTATATATATATATATATATATATATATATATATATATATATATATATATATATATATATATATATATTAAAAAAAAGTCAAATGAAATGAAACGCGAAAATCCTAAACATTAAAATTACTGAAAATATAATTTCTTAAAAAGGATATAAAATGAAAAACAGATCTAACCAAGAACAATACAGAACGTCAAAATAAAATGTTTTTCAATGCATGCGTCATAATATAAGACGAACTCAACAAATACGTAGTGATACATTGACAGGCCGCGGCCGAATAGCTGTGCACACTGAGATGCCGTGCTACGGTGCTCACGGTCCTTCGCTGTCGGAGGATCGAGTCCTCCTTGAGGTATGGATGTATGTGTTGTCTTTAGGTTAGTTTAACTTAGGTTAAGTAGATTGTAAGTTAGGGGCTAATAACCAAGCACATAAATCCCATAGATTCACAAACATTTGAACATTTTAATACATTAACTCGGTATTTATTACACGATATCTTTACGAAACAACACCGTTACAAATTTTGTTTGATATGAACATAGCCACCTAGTCACAATAACTTTTATCGATTTTTTGGTCAAACCTCAAAATAATTGCATCAGTGTATCATTTATTATAATAATGTTGTATTATTTATGAAATGCAAGGATGAGTGTATTTCAGCCTATGATTTTAACAAGCTGGAATTCAGTAAACTAATTAAAAAAATTATCAAAGGATAGATCGAAGAATGATTGTGCTACTATAAAAATTGATATCAGGCTGAATCAGCGAAACGAATATCCTGGACTAGAAAATGGTGGAAAACCCACGCTGTCCATTCACGTTTCCCGCTGCTCAGCCAAAGGACAGCCCTTAACTGGGTTACGTAAGGTCACGACGTAATTGTGCAGCTTGCGTGGGCCCCGCTGTATTATGCAGATTAGGCACGCGAACTTCTTGCGACGCAGGGTTCCGTTCTTGGCTCTTGTTGCTCGAGGCTCTCTGTTTTCATACTACTCGGCTAACTCTCGTAATCGGAGTCCCCTTGGTCTCTCGTGGTAAACAGAGTACTTGCCATCAAGCTTGAAAGGCGCTCGTAACATGACACTGTCACCTATATTACTTTACATACAGCACTACACATTCGATTTAGTGTGTGTGTGTGTGTGTGTGTGTGTGTGTGTGTGTGTGCGTGCGCGCGCTAATGGTTTCGAAACAAGAAGACCCTTAAACTGAACGTTTAACCATTTTTCTAAAAAGCATATAAAGAAACTGCAAATGGACAATTCAAATTTAAATGGAAACAACATGATGATAAGTATGGTTTTGGAATCAACGAACTAAAACAAATAATTTCGTAAATAAAAATCTGAAATTAGCTTAACAAGTCGAATGGCGGTTCTAAACGAACTAACAAGTAGATATTGTTGTAGAACACAAATACAAGTTATTCAAGATTTATCAAATTGTATTCTAGCAACAATAGAGAGAAAGATATTTTCATCTCGGCCACTGAACGGCAAACGTAAACAGAGCTTTTTGGTGCAAACACTTTCGGAAATAACTAATAGGTGTACGGCTGGAAGTCGGACTGCAGTGGCTAGATAAATAAATTAAAAGAGATAATTGTGTTATTTGACTTTGTGGAAGTGGTACGTAAGCGATCTTCAATGTACTTTTTTTTTCCTTTTCAATCGTCAGTCTTATAACGGGTTACGAAATCCTAAGTCAGAATCTCAAAATAGTGGTTTCAACTCATTGACGAGCCATCATCAAAAAGAAAATAATAATAATTTTTCCATGGTAGGAAGGCGATCTTCTTACTTTAAAGTATGAAAATTATTTAGTTCATTTTGAATGAGTCAACACGTACGGTTCATCATCATAATCTGTTGAGCACGAAATTTAAAAAGTCCTTATTCTGTACTTGTCTGAAGTGCATATCGTTCACTTTTCACTTTTGTCTAAAGCTCCACTTCAAAAAAATACCTTCGGGTCTTCCAACTAGTTATTATATTATGTGTAAACAAATATCTCTTTTTCAGATATTTTTTCTCCTTATTTGTCTTTTACATTTGATATCCTCTCTAGTTCATTTATTGTCTGTTTTTTGTTACTTATGCAGCAAAAATCTAAAACGCGCAGTGTCTAATTTCCTAACGCAATGCCCGTTAATCTCCTATTGAACTTTTGTTGATATTAATCTTAGTCTTTTTTAAGACAGTCTGTATGCTCTAACGGACACGTATCTCCGAAAGAGCGGATACCGCAGGGCTATTCTATAGCTATAAATCATTATAGGTATTTTGCCTTATGTCCGAATATTACCTCAGATGTTGTTCAGCATTTGACATCGTTGCCTTCCTCTTTACAGTCAATTCCAAAACATTTATATAATAAATATAAAATTACAATTATTGTCACATATAACTGCTATAGGAAACACACAAACCATGTTCCAAAGTCACAGTTACTTTTTACAAAACAACTTTTTAATATACTTCCATCTAATTACCAACGATCTAACAGTTTCTGCGCACTATGGCGTCATTTTCACATGCCTATGATCACAAAAATATTACAATGATTCATTCATATTAAACAGTGTAAATTTTCTAAATTTACCACAAAAGTAAAGAAAAAAGAATGTTAGAGCGTGAATGCCCTGTCTTCAGCTGTTGGCACACTTGTTTCAATCTTCATTATCAAGGATGAAACACTTGCCAACAACTGAACACGGGGCATTTAGACTCTGAATTTAATTCCTTATGTAACTGTTTCTGAGCTTCGACAGATGGGTATATGCGAATCCCTGTACAGAGAAAGCCATGCGAAATTGGCATAGGTTTCTCTACATATTTACAACTTTGGAATAATTGGACTAAAGACTGAAGAAGACTAACCACTCGAAAATTCAAAGAATTGTACAGTATGGTCGAAAAATGTTTTGTGCATATTGAATAACTTAATGGTGACTGTACAAATACGTAGGACATATTGTTTCGAAAAAAAAAAAAAAAAAAAAAAAAAAAAAGAAAATATACTTCCAGTAAATAAGTTGTATGTCGCAGTAAATATGATATTCCCTCAAAACCTCAAATCATATTTCCTGTGTTTTCGTTCTATTAGATCAATTTCGTCTTCATTCTTTGTAAAGTTGCTACGAAAAGTCCCTGATTACATGAATTGATAACACAGGCTAGAAGTAAGATACAAATATGAAACTGGCGTCTAAGTGTTTACAAACTATCAAAGTTTATTTCACACATTAGTAGACTTCCACATGAGCACTCTTGGTAGCACGTAGCACCAATCATATCGACGTGTACTGTCATTGCCGGCCGTAGTGGCCGAGGGGACCGAGGCGCTTCAGTCACGGTCTGCACGGCCACTACGGTCGGGGGTTCGAATCCCCCCTCGGGCATGGATATTTGTGCCGTCCTAGTTCGTAAGTAGTGTGTAAGTTTAGGGACTGATGACCCCGTAGTTGAGTCCCATAAGCTATACAAACATTTGAACATTTGATCTAGCCTGAGTTATCAATTTATGTAATCAGGGAAAGACTTTTCGGTCACCCTGTATAACAGTCACCGTCAACAATCGATCACACCACAGCACTAACAATGAAATTGTATGAAGCTACAGAGGCAATACCGCATATAGCGCAAATAGTGTTGCCAATCTAACGAAATAAAAATTGACGCGTGTCTCTGTGGCACATATTTCCTTTTAAGGTTTAATGCCGAAAACAAAAGCCGAAACACGCGTCTCTTTATATTCAATGTAGAACGTCCATGAGAAATTCGATCGAAATCGGTGACCCACTCCATGTCATACCCCCTTCTCGTCAGTGCGGAACGCGCACTTGGCCACTGGGCGTGACGCGGGTGGAGCAGTGTGCCGCCGGCTGCGGCTGCGGCGGTGTTTGCTCAGCGGTTGAGGGCGCGTCGCACCGCGCCAGGCAGCGCCCGCGAGGCCAATAACACGGCGCTGGCGGCCGGAGCACCGTGGCCGGCGGACCTCGCCTCACTAGGGTGGGGGAACGAGGAGGGCTTCGATCTGCCTCTCTGAGCACCACTCTGGCTATTTTCATACCCTGTTGTCCTAGAAAGGACCAAGGAAGAATGATTTCTTTCGCAGTAACAGCTGAAGTTGTGGTGTCGCACAAGTACAAAGTGCGCGCCACCTACTTTCGCCGCGCGCCGCCATGCACGCACGGCGCGGCGTTCTTACGCCGACAGCCACGAGCGCCCTCTGCTGCAACCCCGCTCGTGGCCACCACGGAAAGACATCGTTCACTTGGGACTGAGTTAGGAACCAGTAAAGACTTCGGAATCCGATAGGCACCAGTGAAGACTTGGCTATCAGTTAGGCACTAGGCAGGCCTCTAGCTCAACTATGTATCAACATTCTGCAGTACTATGTAAAAGTTAAGTATTGTATAAATTCTGTGCAATATATATCTCGTTCTAATTTACTCTAGTGTTTCTAGTTCCTGGCTGCTCCTCTCCGTACCTGCACCAGCGTGCTATCTTTATTCCTGTGTCGGTCTCATTCCACTCGGCCACCGACACCTACGACTGAAACGAGACACAAAAGCGGCGACGAGGCTGGGACACAACAGTGGCGACGAGGCTGGGACACAAAAGAAGTAACGATACACTTGGAGAACGTTTAGGCTCACATTGAGTGTAACCATAGTTTAACATACCAGTCACGACACTCGAACGAATTTTTGTTACCCGCTGCGATCGTAGCGCGCCAAGTGACCAGCACGGGACCCTACTGAGTTGGCGGTATCTCATGAATTGTGCTGTGTTACTTGCAGCTTATATTAGTTTTTGTGATGGTTTTTGGAACCGGGAACGCTTGCACCGCAATTAATTACAGTAACAACCAGAAAAAGACACCACATTTGTCATTTTTCAGATTTCCTAAGGACCCTGAAAGGTTTGTAACATGATACCATTCCTGAAATGTTTTCGTTACGAGTCGTCTCACAATTACATAGCCGGCCGCGGTGGCAGAGGGGACTGAGGGGCTCCAGTCACGGTCTGCACGGCCACTACGGTCGGGGGTTCGAATCCCCTCGGGCATGGATAGTTGTGCCGTCCTTAGTCTTAGGTGCTTAATAAGTAGTTTGTAAGCTTAGGGACTGATGACCCTGTAGTTAAGTCCCGTAAGTTCTACAAACATTTGAACATTTTTGAATAACCAAGCAGTTGAGTCCGATAGATTTACAAACATTTTGAAGTAGCGCAATAAATAACGTTGTGCTGCCTGGGACTCCAACTCCGCGCCTATCGTCAGCGTTGACCTCAGATGACTAGGTAACAACTTTCCCAATCTCGTTTACTAGTAATTAGGATCGCGCCGTTCGTAAGACGCTATTGGAGGTGGAGAGGGGGATGTTTGCGATTGTTCAAAACTGTTTCCCCAGCAGGAATCAAACCATATCTTAGCCATTACAAGATGGCATCAGCCCGATCAACTACCGATTTTCAGATGTGGTAGTACAATGTTTTTCGTCAAAATGGAGTGCAGAACACATGGTACGAGAAGTAAAATAGTTCTGCGGTATCTGCCTACGTAACAGTAATTTCTTGGCCACGCGGTCTAAGGCGTCTTGTCGCGGAGTTGCGGCCGCTCCAGCCACAGGTTCGACTCCTTCCTCGGACATGTATAGTTGTGTGTGTGTGTGTGTGTGTGTGTGTGTGTGTGCGCATGTATTCCTTAGCGTAAATTAATTAAAGTAGCATGTAAGGCTAGGTAGGGACTAATGATCTCAGGTGATGTAGAATTATGTAGCATTGCGCATGGATATTTGTGCCGTCCTAGTTCGTAAGTAGTTCATAAGTAGTTTGTAAGTTTAGGGACTCATGACCCCATAGTTAAGTCCCATAGACTCTACAAACATTTGAACATTTGAACAATTACATAAATTAAAGTATAATTACATCTACATCTACATAAATACTCCGCAATTCCACCCCCATGAACCACAGACATTGCCGAGGTGGGGTGCCTCAACGATACAGATAGCCGTACCGTAGGTGCAACCACAGCGGAGGGGTATCTGTGGAGAGGCCAGACAAACGCGTGGTTCCTGAAGAGGGGCAGCAGCCTTTTCAGTAGTTACAGGGGCAACAGTCTGGATGATTGACTGAGCTGGCCTTGTAACATCAGCTAATGCGGCCTTGCCACACAGCTACTGCGAACGGCTGAAAGCAAGGGGAAACTACAGCCGTTACCCTTCCTGAGGACATGCAGCTCTACTGTATGAACATATGATGATGGCATCCTCTCGGGTAAAATATTCCGGAGGTAAAATAGTCCCCCATTCGGATCTCCGGGCGGGGACTACTCAGGAGGATGTGGTCATCAGGAAAGACAATACTGGCATTCTACGGATCGGAGCGTGGAATGTTAGATCCCTTAATCGAGTAGGAAAATTAGAAAATTTAAAAAGGGAAATGGATAGGTTGAAGTTAGATATAGTGGGGATTAATGAAGTTCGGTGGCAGGATGAACAGGATTTCTGGTCAGGTGAGTACAGGATTATAAATACAAATTCAATTGGGGGTATCACAGGAGTAGGATTGATAATGAATAAGAAAATAGGAATGCGGGTAAACTACTATGACCAGCACAGTGATCGCATTATCATTGTCAAGATAGATACGAAGCCAACACCGACAATAGTAGTACAGGTTTATATGACAACTAGCTCTGCCGATGATGAGGAAATCGAAGAAATATATGAGGAGCTAAAGAAAATTATTCAGACAATTAGGGGAGAGGAAAACTTAATTGTTATGGGAGACAGGAATTCGGTAGTAGGACAAGGAAGGGAAGGGAAGATAGTAGGTGAATATGGTCTGGGCAAAAGGAATGAAAGAGGAAGCCGCCTGGTAGAATTTTGCACAGAACATAATTTAGTTATAACAAACACCTAGTTCAAGAATCACAAAAGAAGGTTGTATACGTGGAAGAGACCAGGAGACACCGGAAGATACCAGATAGATTTTATAATGGTAAGACATAGATTTCGGAACCACGTTTTACAGTGTAAGACATACCCAGGGGCAGATATAGACTCTGACCATAGCTTGATGGTTATGAACTGTAGGCTGAAACTAAAGAAACTACAAAAAGGTAGGAAAATAAGGAGATGGGACCTGGATAAATTGAAGGAACCTGAGGTTCTTAAGAATTTCAGAGGGAGCTTTAGGCAACATTTGACAGAAACAGGGGAAAATAAAACAGTAGAGGAGGAATGGGTATAATTGAGAGATGAAATAGTGAAGGTAGCAGAGGACAAAATAGGTAGGAAGGAAAGACCTACAAAAAATCCTTGGATATCACAGGAGATACTAAATTTAATCGATGAAAGGAGAAAATATAAAAATGCAGTAAATGAAACAGGCAAAATAGAGTACAGATGACTAAGAAATGAGATTGACAGGAAGTGTAAAATGGCTAAGCAGGAGTGGCTAGAAGGCAAATGCAACGATGTAGAAGAATGTATAAATAGGGGAAAAATAGATACAGCCTACAGGAAAATAAAAGAAACATTTGGAGATAAGAAAAACAGCTCTATGAATATCAAGGACACTGATGGAAAACCAGTTCTCAGCAAAGAAGGGAAAGCTGAAAGGTGGAAAGAGTATATAGAGGGACTCTACAAAGGAAATGAACTTCGAGACAATATTGTAGGAAGGGAAGAGGATGTATGTGAAGATGAAATAGGAGATACTGTACTGAGAGAAGAATTTGACAGAGCCCTGAAAGACCTAAGTCGAAACAAGGCCCCTGGAGTAGATGATATTCCCTCAGAGTTACTGAAGTCTCAGGGAGAACCAGCCATGACAAAATTGTTTCACCTGGTGTGTAAGATGTATGAGACAGGTGAAATACCCTCAGAATTTAAGAAAAATGTTATAATCCCCATCCCTAAGAAAGCAGGTGCAGACAGGTGTGAAAACTACAGAACCATCAGTTTAATAAGTCATGGCTGCAAAATATTAACGCGAATTATATACAGAAGGATGGAAAAGCTGGTAGAAGCCGACCTCGGGCAAGATCAGTTTGGGTTCAGGAGAAAGGTAGGAACACGGGAGGCAATACTCACTTTACGGCTTATCCTAGAAGATAGATTAAGAAAAGGCAAACCTACATTTCTAGCTTTTGTAGATTTGGAGAAGGCTTTTGACAATGTTGATTGGAATAAACTCTTTCAAGTTCTGAAGCAAGCAGGAGTAAAATATAGGGAACGTAAAGTTATTTACAACTTGTACAAAAATCAGACAGCGGTTGTCAGAGTTGAAGGGCATGAAAGGGATGCAGTGGTTGGAAAGGGAGTAAGACAGGGTTGTAGTCTTTCTCCATTGTTGTTCAATTTGTACATTGAGCAAGCTATAAAGGAAAGCAAGGAGAAATTTGGAGAAGGAATTAAAGTTCATGGTGAAGAATTAAAAACATTGCGTTTTGCCGACGACATAGTAATTCTGTCAGATACAGCAAAGGACCTGGAAGAGCAATTGAACGGAATGGACAGTGTGCTGAAAGGTGCATATAAGATGAACATTAACAAGAGCAAAACTAGGGTAATGGAGTGCAGTGTAAGAAAATCAGGTGATGCTGAAGGAATTAGATTGGGAAACGAAGCAATAAAGGAGGTAGGTGCGTTTTGTTACTTGGGCAGTAAAATAACAAATGATGGTCGCAGTACAGAGGATATAAAAAGCAGAATGGCAATGGGTAGGAAAGCGTTCTTGAAAAAGAGAAATTTGTTAACATCGAATATTGATTTAAACCTAAGGAAGTCCTTTCTGAAGGCATTTGTATGGAGTGTTGCCTTGTATGGGAGTGAGACATGGACGATAAACAGTGCGGACAGGAAGAGGGTTGAGGCTTTTGAAAGTTGGTGCTACAGAAGAATGGTGAAGATGAGGTGGGTGGATCGCGTAACTAATGAGGAGGTACTGAACAGAATTGGGGAGAAAAGGAATTTCTGGCATACCTTGACTAAAAGAAGGGATAGATTGGTAGGACACATTCTTAGACATCAAGGAATTGTGAATTTAGCGTTGGAGGGAAGTGTGTGGGGAAAAAATCGCAGGGGAAGACCAAGAGATGGATACAGTAAGCAGATTCAGACAGATGTAGGTTGTCGTTCTTATGTGGAGATGAAGAGGCTTGCTCAGGATAGAGTAGGGTGGAGAGCTGCATCAAACCAGTCTCCGGACTGAAGACCACAACAACACACTCCGCAATTCACCGTAAGGTGCGTAGCGGAGGGTACACTGTACCATTACTAGGCATTTCCTTTCCTATTCCACTCCCAAATTGAACGAGGAAACAAAGAATGCCTATATACCTCCGTACGAGCCCTAATTTCTCTTATATTGTCTTTGTGATCTTTACCCGAAATGTAAGTAGGGGGCAGCAAGATCGTACTAAACTCAGCTTCAAATTCCGGCCCTCTAAATTTCCTCAACAGAAATTCACGAAAAGAACATCGTCTTTCCTCCAGCGATCCCCAATTGAGTTGCCGGAGCATTTCCGTGACACTCGCGCATTGGTCGAACCTACCAGTAACAAATCTAGCTGCTCGCCTCTGAACTGCCTATATGTCTTCCTTTAAACTGATCTGCTGCGGGTCCCAAACACTTGAGCAATACTCAAGACGTGGTCGTACAAGCGTTTCATATGCGTTCTCCTTTACAGGTGAAGTACATCTTCCCAAAATTCTTCCAATAAACCGGCGTCGGCTGTCCGCCTTACTCACAACTGTCCTTGCACATTCGTTCCATTTCATATCGCTCTGCAATGTTACGCCTAGATATTTGAACGACGCGACAGCATCAAGAAGCTCACTACTAATGCTGTATTCGAACATTATAGGATTGTTTTTTCTACTCATGCGCATCACCTTACATTTTTCTACACTGAGAGCTAGCTGCCATTCTTCGCACCAACTAGAAATTTTGTCTAAGTCATCCTGAATGCTATTACAGTCAGTTACAGACGACACCCTCCCATACACCACAGCATCATCAGCAAACAGCCGCAAATTACAACCTACTCTGTCCATCAGATCATTTATATAGATAGAAAATAATAGCGGTCCTATCACACTCCCCTGGGGAACGCCTGAAGATACAATCATCTCTGATGAACACTCGCCGCCGAGAACAACGTACTGCGTTCTATTATTTAGGAAGTCATCCAGCCAGTCACAAATCTGTGAACCTATTCCATAAACTCGTATCTTCGTTAGCAGTTTGCGGTGTGGCACCGCGTCGAACGCCTTTTTGAAGTCGAGAAAAACACAATCCGCCTGTTGCCCTTCATCCATGGCTCGCAAGATGTCATGTGAGAAAAGGGCAAGCTGAGTTTCACATGAACGATGTTTCCTAAACCCGTGCTGAATCATGGAAAGAAGCTTTTCCGTTTCAAGGAAATTTATTATATTCGAACTGAAAATATGCTCTAAAATTCTACATGAAACTGATGTCAACGATATTGGCCTGTAATTGTATGGGTCAGTTCTCTTTCCTTTCTTATGAACGGAAGTCACCTGCTCGTTTTCCCAATCACTAGGAACTTTGCGCTGAATTACAGATTCGCGATAAAATTCGAGATAAAAATTCTTTCATTTTTTAGGAGCAGAAGACGGCTCATAAATTGCAAATAGAAGATCTTCTGAAGAAAAATACTATTGATCTGTACAATAACGTGAAATTTTGTTCGTTGCATTCGAACAAAATCAGTTCATGAACGCAAAAAGGAATAAATTGGTATGGAATGCTGTACTATCATTATTAGAAATACCGAACAAGCCGCCACAATTGTCCCTGAATAGGAAATTGCTACAGAGAGCTGAAGACCAAACTTCAAAAGCTACTACAAAATTTTAAAACTTTATAATTTAAAGAAAAAATTGAAAATTGTGGAAATGAGGTGGAAACCACCTGCAACATTGAGAGGGAGGAGTCAGGCAAATATCCAAAAGGTGTAGACGATATTAACAGCTAAATCAAATCTGAGCGTCAATGGTTGTACTCGCCCGATTTTTTCGGAAATAAATCTAGTTAATTCGTGTTTGCTGTGCACCTAAACGCAACGTAGAAAGGCTGCTAAACTTTTAACTACCAGTAAAATAAATTCTTCAACCTACTTCTACTGTTACTTGCCAGTAGGATAACTCTTCCAACACAGAACGATAATAAACACGAAAGTCGTAGTTTTTCTAACATATGTACTACAAAGTAAAAACACAACGAAACGGAAGTAGTCAGACCAGTTTACTTATGGAGATACATGGCCATGCTTCATACTCTGTCTGTTTGTTGACGCACGTTATTTTAGTTTCATTGGGAAAAGCTGCAAAAATATTCGGATCGGCGCTTGTTTCTGCGCGAGTGGTTTAAGATTTCGTCATTTCATTAATCTGTTGTAGGTGCACAGGTTATAATTTTAGCGTAATCCTTTTTGACTGATGTTAAACTAACGGCATCGAGTCTAAAATAAAACAACCACATCGGAAATTTGCGCAGAAAAGTGTTGAAAATGAAGTGTTATAGGCATTATGTTAAAAGTCAGCTCCCTTGCTCACCACTTGGAGCACTAGTGTCGCCCCAGCTGTCAGTCTGTAACAGTTTTTACACCAGTGAGTGTCGCGACTGTTATGTTAGACTGTGGTGTAACGAGAAGTATGGGGAAGGGAGAGGGGAGGGAGGAACAAGATTAATTTAATTTATTTATTTAGCCTGATCAGATTAGGGCCATCAGGACCCCTATTATGTCGGCCCAGGGTTTTACACATACAGTACATTTTACGTCTGAGTTACCTATAATATAACATTGACGTTAATAGATATACGATTAATGAGGTATTAATAACGTGAGGTAAAAAGAATATATGTTCAAAGGTGGCAACTATTTATTCAGAAACGATACAAAAACGTTACATGTTTACACCTGTTACTGTCCTTCAAAGTAGTCACTAGCGTTGTGTAGAACCATTGACAGCGTATGGAAAATGTAGTATACCGTTAGCAGAATCTGTTCTGTTGATGGTGCGAATTGAGTGGTCTACTGCCTGTCGAATCTCTGGAACAGTTCTTTTCAAATGTTTGTAAATTTGTTGGACTCAACTGCGTGGTTATTAGTCCGTAGCTTACAAACTACTTAAACTAAGGTAAACTAACCTAATGAAAACACAAACACCCACTTCCGAGGGGGGACTCGAACCCCCGACGGCGAAAGACCGCGCGCACCGCTGCATGGCGCCCCAATGCGCATGGCGTTCAGTTCTGAAGCGAATGCCGCGAAGTGGTTTCCTTCATCTTCGAAATTAAATCAGTCACAAGGACTAAAGTCCTGTGAGTATAGTGGATGGTACAGTACTTCCCAGTCCCATGCAGCCACAGCTTGCGGGGTACGCGCCCGCGCATTGCAAAATAATGGGTAGGTTGCGGAGAAAGTGCTGCCGCTTATTTCGCAAAGATGGTTGCAGGAGATGCTCACAGTAATACTGTGCATTATCGGTTTGCGTTGGAGGAACGTAATGCGTTAGAATAACACCATCACCGTCACAGTCATTGTTCTGTAAGGTAATGCTGATTACCCGCACGCCTCTCGAAGGCATCGATGGCACTGTTGTGCTGTAGCACCTATGGCATATTCAATCTTGGCCCAACACCGTTGTTTCTGTTTTGAAAACATAGTGACATGTTGTTCATACAACAGTGTTAAGTTCGAAGAAAGGTATGAGGGATAGTGTATGATGATAAGAGAGGAGACAGTGTATGAAAATCTCTGCGCTTGTCAGCACGGAGCAAGGATAGCTGCGTATAAGATGGAGAAATATATCAAAGAGACGGGTGTTACTGATATATCGAATGCGGGCGTTCATGCCTAGTTCAAGACGTCGTGAGCGTTCCCAAGAAAGACCTTTCACGATAACATCGCTATAATCGATAACTGAAATTATAAGTGTTTATATAAGTTAAATTTTAAGGTCGAGAGGAAAGAGCTCATATTTCTGTGGGGCATGAAGAGATGCTGATGCTTTCTTACACACTGCAGCTGTGTGCTCAACCAAATTTAGTAGTTTACTTTTTCGTCTAGTATCACTCCCAGACTTTTTGCCAAGGGCAACGATATTTAACCATTTAATATTAATGATGGTAGAGATTCACGATATTTCTGGCATGTGAGCCTAGAATGACCTACCAGAATCGTTTGTGTTTTACTTGGATTGAGCTTCAATACTATATTGTTTCCATTTTGATACTGCACACATGGCAGTATTGAAATTCTCGATTGCTCTCTTCAGGTTTCTTGGTTTGCACTTAGATTCAACTGGAGGCATCCGCATACATGTATTATTTACAAAATGACGAAACAGATGACAGGTCATTCACGTACGATGAAATGAATATTAGACCTAACATCGAGCCCTGGGGTAGGCCTGATGGTATCATTCTTCATTGTGACTTTTCGGTGCCGTACATGATGCACTGAAGACGTGACGTCAATTACGAGCGAAACCACTGCACCGCATTTCGAGATAAATCTACGCTAGTAATTTTTAGCAACTAATATATCGGAGTCCACAGTGTTGAAGGTTTTCTCAAAGTCTAGAAAGCATATTAAAGTCGCCTCTTGTCTATCCATGGCCAGCTTCAGGTCGGTTTTTTTTTTTTTTTTTTTTTTTTTTTTTTTTTTTTTTTTTTTTTTAAGCAGATGATGTGCTGCGATTTATGCAGAAATCTGACCAGTGTTCAAGAATGTTGTTTGTACGTAGTCAAGTAGCTGGTAAGCTGGTCGTGTACTATATATTCTAGGGCCTTGGACATATCAGAAGATTTCAGATAGGTCGGTAATCAGAGGATGCTGTAGCAATGTCCTTCTCAGATAGTGACTTAATTATGACACGTTTCCATGACTCAAGGAAAACACTTGTGGCTATAGACTGATTGAATACATTCCTTATGGAGGTCGTCCCCCATCTACTAACAAAATTTTACTAAAAGCACTTACATGTTTACTAATACAGTCGAAACTGCTTATAGCGACGTTGAAAGGGCAGACATTTTACGTGATTTACACCGTACAGTTGCAAAAATCTGGCTACTTTTTAATATCATAACACAGTCAAAATATCAGAAAGTAGCACAAGAGAAGTACATATACCGTATTTATCACACAGGAGTTTTGGAGAGGGACTGAACAGAAATATTTGCATCATTTTGTGGAAGGAAGGAAGATTAGGGTGAAGGTCCTGTTAACAACTTGGTCATCCGAGGCGGAGATTATGCTCGGATGCTTTTGGGAAAGGATGGGGAAGGAAATCGACCGTGCCCTTCCAAAGGAACCACACCGGCATTTCACTGCATGAAAATCGTAACTCTGGATGGTCGGATGTGGCTTTGAACCACTGTCTTCTCGAATGTTAGTCCAGTGTGTTACCGCCTTGCCACCTCGCTTGGTTCCGTATTGTACAGAATACACTAGAAGTACATGCTAGCAAAATGTGAAAACGTTTAATAAATGAAGCAGGAAGTAGCAGCTATGTAAGTTTTTCAATAACGTCGAACGCGGTCTTGGATAGCGTTACATAAAATGGTGAACATATTTAAAACTCCCAGTAAGAGTTCTACAGTACTGAACCAGGAGGAACAATCCCCCTTCCTCCTTTCCCATTTTGTATGTATTAGAAATGCAACGATAATTCTCTTATTTGCACGTGATGTAGATCATTAGGCGGAACATATCAATTTTTCTACTGTTTGACGTCACTGTAAATGAAATATGGCCTCTATTAATAAAGTTAACGAACGGAGTTTGCATGAAAACATAAATATTCATCCATATTAATGTATTTAATCGCATGTGAGTGACACATCGGGATCATCGAACTAAGAAGTCACTGTAGATACAGGAGTTTTTCAAAGAATTACACTGTGCATTTGAACCTACCGGCGGTTACGCAGCATTGGACTAATTAGGCAGTAACAACACCAGCCATTCTGGTTTTGAGGCAAATCACGCATCAGTTGCCAATTATAGACATGTTTACGACAGTACGACATGTTTCAGGACCACATTATACCATTCTCAAGTACTGAAAGTGAAGGGAGCACATAAAATACGACGTACGATTTAGACGACGGACGAACAAAATATGCAATTCAAAAAATTGAATACACAAAAATTAGTGCTATTACATAACGCAATAAATAAAATACATCTCATAATAAACACGTCATTTAAAAGAAATACATTAACAATCCGTTGTACAGTGGCGTCGTAAGTCCTTACATTCTTGTCGGTTCGCTAAATTTATTTGAGATTTTCTTTGTGATCCTATCTGTTTGCTGAGTTTACTGTACCCAAGTGATCATCGTTCGATAAATGAGCCATCAGCTCGATGATTTCTCATTTCGTGCAGTAATAGTAAGTTAGTCCTGTTGCTATCCACGGAGTTAAATTCATGATTAACGACTAAGTAAGTCGTTACAGATTTCCTTACTTTGCTTGTCCATTGTAGAACATTGGACTTCATTCCTTCCGTTCTTCAAGCTTGAATATGTATTATTTAAAGGCACCAACAATTTCATAACAGGATGCTTACGTGTTTAATTACTCTGCAGGATAAAATAAATATTTTTATTGAAAGTGTTGCTTTTGTGTATCTCGTAATTTAACTTCACTCTCGCTTAACTATTAGTTGTTTCATTTTTAGCGTTTTCACCTCGCATTTCAAGCAGGGGCTGCTTTTTTTAACTTTAATGTTAACTTAAATTGCCAACTTTCTCGCCAGATGTATCGAGGCTTATCCTCGCAAGGATTTGAAGCATGTTGTTAAAGGAACTATATAGGTTTACTAAAGGCGACTGGTAGCCTATTGCTGCAGGAAACTGCAGTTGAATACTTGAACAGTAGTCTGCCTAGTCTGCAATGGAGTAGCTTGTGAATTTCGGCCGCACGTTCCACGTGCTATACAGTCCAGCCACAAAAGTGTTCATCTGCTAATATATTTCATATCTAAGACGGAATGCTTCCATAATATAAGATTTCCTGTGCTTTCACCACGTTCCTTTCCTGCCACCTAGGTAACTGAAGAACTTGCAAACAGCAGATGCCAACTCAGCCAATGAACGGTAGTTTGTCCGCAAGTCCACCGTCCTAGACGGTCCTTTAAGCTGTTTACTGGTGGTTTTCGGTGCCAGCTTGTACGTTTCGCCCTACGTGTCCTGCTTACGTCTAGCCAACACCAGCCAGATTAACAAGGCATGTGCGCTGCCTACCAAGAACAGCTACAACAGCAGCAACAACTTGTGTTCTGTGCCACCGTACTGATTTTGGAATTTTTTGAACACTGTATTTCAAAATGTTTTTTCGTGGTATTTTTGTAATGGAAATTTGGAATTTATACTGGTAAGTTACAAAATACATTGCTCAAAACAATTAGAGAATCAGGTGAGTGGAACCCGGCTGTTGATAACCGAAACTTATACAACCAAATAGATTCAATAAGGATCTCGGACAACACAAGCGTGATACTGATAGACGTTTTCGCTAGTGTGGTACAATATAATCCATTTTATTGGAACAATAAAATAAGACATTAAAATGTTCAAATGTTTGTAAAGCTTATGGGACTTGACTACGGGGTCATCAGTCCCTAAACTTGCAAACTACTTATGAACTACTTACGCACTAGGACGGCACAAATACCCATGCCCGAGGGGGGATTCGAACCCCCGACCGTAGTGGCCGTGCTGACCGTGACTGGAGCGCCTCAGTCACCTCGGCCACCGCGGCCGGCCAAGACATTAAAAGAAACTGATCATGATCCAGCAACAATTGACAAGAATGACAACAGTGACAAAGGAACGACAGTTATTTAAAAAATTTACCCAAATTTTGAAATCTGGTAAACTCTTTTAACACAACCACGAGAGATGCTTAACAATATGCTTGTTGGTAAAACGTTTGCCATTTTAACTAGTTTAAGAAGAATTTAGTATCATGGTGCAATAAACAAGGTTAGCAGTTGAAACACTGTAACAAAGTCTTACAAGGAACCCGTGGTGATATAATAACCTAGCTTCTTAATAACAGTAGACTAATTTGACAACAGATATAAAAGAACAACAGTTATTAAAAATGTCTTAAAATTCACCAATCCTTGACCATGGGTCTCTTAAAACAACTCGGTAACAATATCTGAGAGTCAGACACTCAGAATGAGTGGATTACAATTTCATACATTTATAAAAGTCAATGCCGCACTATCTCGGCAAACACACAACCCCCCACATCAGTAGGTACAAGCAAGATAACAGGTTCTGGCATTAATGAAAAGAAAAGGCCTTAGAACCTAAAACAGTCTACACATCACCAGGATGCTGCCTGCATTGAGTAAACTTTCATGTCCTTCACAACAAATTGTGGGGAGGGCATCGCCACGGCTGACAGCTGAAGGGGCCGAAAATAAAATGGTTTAAGATTAAACACTTCCCCTTTACCTTCCTTGACAAGGAGAGGGAAGAACTATCAGGGAACGGAACCGCATATCTACCACATATTATCGCCAATGACCAACCCACAGAGAAAAAAAAAGTTCAAATGTTTGTAGAGCTTATGGCACTTAACTACGGGGTCATCAGTCTCTGAGCTTACAAACTACTTATGAACTAGCTAATACTAAGGTCGGCACCAATATCCTTGCTCGAGGGGGGATTCGGCTTCCGACCGTAGTGGCCGTGCAGACCGTGACTGACGTGCCGCAGAACGCTCGGCCACCGCGGCCGGCCCTCAGAGAAAGATCAACTAAAACCGAAGATCTGCAAAAGTACAATTCGTCACCGGCAGAAACAACGATGAGAGGGGAAAAGGCCAAACCCTGATTTCCGACTACGCCTGGGGGCGGCAACAAGATCGTAGAAGGGCAAAACGCCACGTAAATTTCGCTCGTTGTACTTGGTAGTGAAGGGATTAAGAAAGACGCTCGCGTCACAGACGAGGTATTTAAAGAGTCAAAGGTAATCGAGATAACCAAGAAAAGGTAAACTTCGACACGCAGGAAGCAGCCGACGGCCGCTTAAACAGAAGGGACCGGCCTCGACGCCCGAGCGGACAGCGTACTCTGAGCAATGGCCCACGCGTAACCGTCGCGTCGCTGCCGCAGACCCACTCACTTGTCGCCGGCGAGAAGGCGTGTAACGAGACGTGAACTAGCGCCGACACAGGACAAGTGTGAAAACAAGGGAAAAGCGGCGCGGCGATTTCACACAAGACGAGCCCCCGGCTCAGTGAGATATCATACACTATATACATATGGTAACGTATGTTATTCAGATATTGGTTACAATTGTCATTTCTGTGTGATAAAGGTAAAGCAGTCAACAATCCGAAGATTGTTTTGAACACCACAGTGATTTACTAGGCATGGTCCTATTTGGAGGTGGTATGCCGTTGTCATCCTCCGACCTTCGAACTGACTTACCCAGCCAGTTATAGGGGGACTTACAGTTTAACGTGGGTTCTGAACCATGGTGCCTCTCGAAACTTTTCACATCACCAACACTGCCAGAGGTGTACAGTACGATATTTTACCGTCTCAACTACTTGCTTGAGTTTTACATCGCGTTTGATTAGAGCGAGGCACCATGGGGCTACCATAATAGTGAAAAAGTCATTATCGTTGCACTCTAATGTTTAGTGCAGTTGCGCACCTGCGTGGCATGGGCAGTATGAATTTATAAATCGGGCCTTTAGGGATATTTGGCCATTCTTCCGTGAGTGCAATATCCAGCTCTGCAACCACTGTGGGAGGTGCTGGTCTGGCTGCAATGCGTCTGCCAAACGGATCCCAGAAACGCTATATCCACCTTAAGTCCAGTTAACAATTCCGTCAGCTTCAATCATGTTGTCCACCTGTCCAGCTCTGTGGGGACGAGTGTTATCGCCCATCAGAAGGAACCCATATCCTGTGGCACCAGATAGGGCACAACAAAAGGTTGAAGGATCTGTCTCTATACCTGTGAGCAGTGAAAGCGCCATTTTGAACTGTATAGAGGTTCGTACGTACACCAATTAGGACTGCTGAATACACTATTCGTCCATCACCACGGTATAGTGATGTTTCCTGCAGATAAGCGGGATTGTTCCCACTTCTACGTTCTCTACCTCCTTAGTCTTCTGCCTCCTCCGCCTGTAAAAAAAATTTGTAAAACGTTTATTTGCCAGTACCCATGAACCGTATGAAATTTTACGTAGACGGTGTTCCTCTTGTTTTGAAGGTTAAGTGAGTCATCAAGATTGGAATAAAACTTCATATTTTCTTCAAGTTCGTAGGTAAAGTACTCTCCGCCATGCCGGCCGCAGTAGCCGAGCGGTCTGCGGCGCGCTAGTCATGGTCTGCACGGCCGCTGGGGTTGGGGTTCGAATCCATGGGTGCCTGTGTTGTCCTTAGCGTAAGTTAAGTAATTAATTCAAATGTTCAAATGTTTGTAGAACTTATGGGACATAACTACAGGTCATCAATCCCTAAACTTACAAACTACTTATGAACTAGCTAATACTAAGGACGGCACAAATATCCATGCCCGAGGGGGGATTCGAACCCCCGACCGTAGTGGTTAAGTAATTAGTCTATAAGTCTAGCGACTGATGACCACGACATTTGATCGCATAAGACCTCACACATTTTTTCTGCGCCATGCAGCAGAACAAAATTTTACGTCGGCAGTTTTATAATGACGCATTTAGTCGTCGCAGAGTGTAAGCGATATTACGACGAAATTTCATCGTAAACGGATGAACGAGGGCAGCGAATGAAATACGAAAATACAAACGTGAATTTTTGTATATTAGACTAGCTGAAAACCCGGTTTTGCTCGGGAATTTATTTATTCAAGCCCCGAGTTAGTACTTCGCTCATCCCTTCTCTCTCTGTCCATCTCCTTTTTTCTAATGACATGTTATATTTATTAGAGACTATGTAAGAAATAAAGTTGTCTTGCTTAATATATAAAATTTTAAGTACAGTATTCAAACAAAGAAATAGTAATCAAAATACAAATGACATGTGATAGTCATACATTCATTTAATTCACAATTTTACTATAAACAATATTTCTTGTCACTCGTCCAGGATCCAATATGAATCATTTCTTTGGTGAGGTCACCCCTGCCGGCCGCGGTGGCCGAGGGCACTGAGGCGCTCCAGTCACGGTCTGCACGGCCACTACGGTCGGGGGTTCGAATCCCCCCTCGGGCATGGATCTTTCTGCCGTCCTTAGGATTAGCTAGTTCATAAATAGTTTGTAAGTTTAGGGACTGATGACCCCGTAGTTAAGTCCCATTAGCTTGACAAACATTTGAACATTGAGGTCAACCCTGAGCAAGTGAGATAAAGTTATTTGTGTGAGAAACATGGGCATATCAAATCCACTCCACAGTACTGAATAGATTACCCTGTGGTTTTACTAATTGTAATAGAAAATGCAAGTCTCACTGCAGACTGTAGTCTTTTGAAGTAAAAAACCAGATCTGCCATAAATAATGGGTTTCATTGGATGCACTCTGTTTCATTCTCTTCCTTTCCTTATAATTCTATCGCTATCACCTGTATCCGTGTGCACTTCAGGACTCAAAGTTGTCAATACTACTGTAGCTTTCCAGGAATTTCATTAAGATTACTGGGATACGTGGTGCATGATGTGACAGGTTTTTACCTATCGCAGTCTATATGATCTCATATTTATTTAATTATATATTGTACAATCGTGTAGTTTTGCAGTTATATATTTATTTGTACAAATGCTGTATGTCGGTAAAATCCGTTGAGAACCGATTTAGTCGTAAAGATGTAATAGAATAAAACCTGATGCGGGATGGGCGGTTTTCCATGGACATCACTATTATTGTCCTTATATCTCATGAACTACGCGACGTACTTTGATACAATTTCCAAAGTACATCCATCTGTATGTGTGTATATTACATGTAAAATTTCCTACGACTACAATTCGTAGTGTAGAAATTATAAACTGCAACGTCATACCGAATGCCGTAGTTTGGCTTCATGAACAGTGGAAAAGTAGTAACTGAGAAACTTTTTTCCTTTCAGTATTTTGATGTGGTTGACAGCAAGAAAATATTTAATAAAGATTTGAAATTATGTTTGAAGTTTTTTTGCAACTTGCTAAGTACTCTCATTGTCAGATAGTGTATTTATAAAGTCTCGTAGCATTATGCGGCAGCTTCTTGCAACTCCTATTGTTTATGACGTTATATCTCCTGAACCATATGTCGTATGTTGTTCGTACTCCTACACCAATTGTTATCTCACGTAAGGAATATCTGTACCAAATGTGGTTGAAGTCGGTTCAGTGGTTTAGGAGAAAATGAGCAGCATTGTCACTTAACGCAGCAGTTTTTCGCGCATCTCATTGTTTATGACTTTATCTCTCATGAACTGTGTGTCGCACTTTGATAAAATTTCGTTTAGTGGAATGTGTGTATACAGTCAGTAACATTTCTCGAAAATACGTGTAATAGTGTACGAGTAATAAATTGTAACGTTATGCCAAATACCGTAATTCTACTGCATGAACGCTGAAAAAGTAGTAAGCGACAAACTTCTTTCCAGTGAGAAAAAGTTTCCTAAATGTTTGAAATTGGGTTTAAAGTTTGTTGCAAGTCGCTAAGTGTTCTCCTTCTCAAATAGTGGACTCATGAAGTAACACATCACGTGCCACATGACGGGAAGTTTTTCATTGTTTGTGACTTCATATCTGCTGAACTATCGGTCTTATCGCAATATCCTTTCTTAGCTGACGTCTTCTACCTATAAATATATTCCTGCCAAATTTCAGCTTTATAAGTGGTTTTAGAGATTTCGTGTTTAGTCAGTGAGTGAGTGGGTGAATGAGTATCCTTTCGTTTTTATATAGACAGAGACTAGAAACCCGCCCGGCTTTACATGGGTGGAATTTATATTCTACATCAAAAATCAATGTATGTCTATTTTATTCGTTACCAAGTTCTACGTTAAACGATTAAACATAATCGTATTCCTGCTTATACAATCCTCAGTGTGTTTAACCCACATTTACATACTAATATAGTGACCAGAGGCAATCATATAACATTTGAAATGTGACAGCGTTAGCTTGTTTAATTGCTATTAGATGGGTAGGACACAATAAAATGCTGATTGTTTGTTTGTGTTACATTTTAACATCTCACTCCTCCAATAGCCCTTCTATTACATGTACCGGTACGTTACGCGCGACGGCAACTGTAAGTTAACTGTACTACGTTTATAACCTTCGCATAAGAGCAAGAATTTGACGAAGTTTTATTACAATCAGATGAACGTCATGGCAGAGCATAAAATAGGAACAAATGGACAAATATATGTGAGGTTTCCAATCTTGCCGGCCGCGGTGGCCGAGGGGACTGAGGCGCTGCAGTCACGGACAGCACGGCCACTACAGTCGGGGGTTCGAATCGCTCCTCGGGCATGGATATTTGTGACGTCCTAGTTCGTAAGTAGTTCATAAGTAGTTTGTAAGTTTAGGGACTGATGACCCCGTAGTTAAGTCCCATAAGCTTAAACATTTTTTGTTCATTTCCTCCTCCCCCTCCCTCTTTTCCTCTCACCTGTCTATCACCATCTCCTTCCTCTCATTTTCCTCCTCTCCCCACTAGGCCGCGGTGGAGTAGCCGAGCGGTCTAAAGCTTCTCGCTGCGGAGCGCGCGGTTGCTCGCCGTGGAGGTTCGAGTCCTCCCTGGGGCATGGATGTGAGTGTTTGTCCTTAGGTTAGTTTACCTAGGTTTAAGTAGTTTGTAAGCTACGGACTGATGACCATGCAGTTTGGTCCGATAGATTTACAGACATTTGAACATTTCTCCTCTCTATGACCGTCTCCTCCTCTACCCACTCTCTGTCCGTCTCTTCCTGCACCTACTCCTCTCCCTCCTGTTTATGAAAACATACATACATACACACATGCGCCAAGTTTTAGCTAACTGGTCAAACGGCGTAAGGTCGCATGGTAGCCTCCGCCATGTTAAATTCACTGGTTTGCAGATTATAAAAATCTCCTTCATGAAAATACGTTTTATGTACTGACTTTGATGGTGACCAGTCAAACAATTAGGATGATTTTTGTAACGTATTCTCCACCATGCACCTACGAAGGCTTACGAAAGTTAGTCTATTTATTAATTCTGGGTATAAGCTACCTCTGTTCCAAATTTCATTCGTATCCGTACAACCATTTCAATGTGAAGCCGCAAGAAACGAATTAACTAATAGTATAGATCCCTCCGGCATGCACCATACGAAGTTAATTTTAGTATGCCCATAACCTACGCGCGAGTTCAAGAAATGAGTTGACTAAGTTTTGTCGCAATCGGATGTACGGTATGAATGTGCAAAACATACGAACAAAAAGGCAAACATCAAACATTAATTTTTATTTCATTCTTATTCACAAAATATATGACATCAAACGCGAATGGGCAAAGTTGAAAATGAGTACCCAGCCGGAATTTGAACCCGGGTCTCGTGCTTTCTAGGCAGTTGCGCTGCCCCTTACACCACTGGAGACACAGTGCTCACCGCACCTGTAAGTACTACCTAAGCACGCCTCCCGTCAGATACAAACTTGCCCTCCCCTCCCCACTAACGAAAGAATCATTGCCCGTCACCAGCATATTATATATATATCCTGGCTGGGTACACATTTTCAGCTTTGCCCATTCGCGGTTGATGACATACATTAGCCGGGCGCCGTTGCTCAGCGCGCCTGCTCAGTGGACTAAATGCCCTCTGTAATAAAAAAGCTGAGCCAAATATTCAACGAACTATCAAGAACGAACCGAAACAACGAACGCGAAGCATACATGTAAAAAAAAAAAAAAAAAAAATAAAAAAAATAAAAAAAAAAAAAATAAATAAATAAAATTAAAAAAAAAGTCGGTAGAGCGCTTGCCCGTGGAAGGCAAAGGTCCCGGGTTCGAATCCCGGTCCGGCTCTCACTTTTAATCTGCCAGGTGTTACATTCCATATGAATAGGGTAAAGTCTTTGTGGTTAATTTATTTATTTTGAAGTATTCTGATAGACAACATAAGGAGCAAGTCAGGGCTAGCGGTAGGTCTATGTCCAACTACTGCTTGTTTCTTTAGGAAGTTAGTTTGGTGAGGACTATTTTACCATAAGTGACCAAGCTGAGGTCATCGGTCGCTTGGCTTTCACACTGCTTTAATTCACTCGGGGGGGGGGGGGGGGGGGGAGACACGTTGTGTGGACAGTAACTAATGGAGTGTAAATAAATGCGTTTCATTTGAGCGATGAAACAGCCCTCAGAATCTATAACAGGGTGAGAGAGCAGAGGTTGATATTATAGCATTTTATATCAGAAATTTACGTACCTATTATACAAACACTGGTGTACAAAACGTTATACAGAATATGCTCACGTCAAGTTCAATTGTAATTGACATCAAGTTTTAATAGAAAAAGTCAGCTAGTGTAAATAAATGTAAATGCTTTAAGAGCATTTATCTCCGGGCCACAGATAAAGACTAACTGTTAATTGATGGTGTTTAACTTTAGTTCTCATGGTGCACTTCATGTAAAATGTAAATTACTCAAGAGATTGTAAACTTGCTCTTTAATAACACGCTACTTCAGCTTGCACGAGAATCAATTTTGCATGGAGCATCCTAAATGAAGTTTCGCGCGTAGCCGTCTAAATGAAGCCTCGCTGCACGGGATGAGATCCACTGAAATATTCCGGCGCTAGGTGACGAGGCAAGATGGCACAATTAAGCGGAGATGAAACGGGGACCGGATCAGCGGGCACCCGACCATTATAATGGACGCCTTACTTCCTGTGTAGATGCACCAGTTTGAATGAAGAACGAAAGTGAATCGGTGCAATATCACTTGTACCATTTAATTAGTTACCTGTTAAGTTTTAATCATTTCGGTAGAGCAAACACCTTACTGCCTGAGAATTAAGTCATATTTCTACGGTAAAAAATGGAACAGTATAGACATAGCAAGATACAGAAACTTTAGACTCAGTTTTTATCACATAAAAGAGTTAAATAATTAATTATGTGCATCGTTTTTAGTTTGTTCAGAGAATTAATATATGATCCCCTAAGAACATCTACAGCTACATAGATACTCTGCAAATAACATTTAAGTGCCTGGGCGAGGCTTCATTAACCACTTTCATAACTTTTCTCTACCGTTCCATTCTCTAATAGCGCGCGGGAAGAAAGAACACCTAAATCGTTCCGTTTTCGATCTGATTTCTCTTATTTTATTGGGATGGTCATGTCTCCCTAAGTAGGTGGGTGCTAGCAAAATATTTTCACATTCAGAAGTAATAGTCGGTGATTGAAACTTCGCAAACAGATCACGCCGCATTGAATAACGTCTTTCTTTCAATGATTTCCACCCCAATTCGTGCAACAGTTCCGTGACGCTTTCCCCTCCGTAACGTGATAAAACAAAACGAGCTGCCCTTCTCTGAACCTTCTCAATGTCTTCCGTCAGTCCCACCTGGTGAGGTTCCAAAAATGGGCAACAGCACTCCAGGAGAGGACGCACAAGTGTGATGTAGGCAGTCTCTTTGGTAGAGCTGGTGCGTCTTCGAAGAGTTCTGCCAATGAAACGTAATCTTTGGTTCGCCTTCCCAACAATATTTTCTATGTGTTCTCTCCAGTCTAAGTTGTTCATAATTGTAACTCCTAGATATTTAGTAGAACCGAAAAATGTGAGTAAATAAATTTGTTGAAAGTTTGTATAAAAGAGATTACTACGTAAATAATGAGATGACAAATGTCAAAGAGTCAGATGCAGATGGCAGTAGTAATACGTAGACAACGTATGAAATGACAGTGCATTGGCAGGGCTTAAAGGTAGAAATGTTTATAAACCTATGGGACCAAACTGCTATGGTCATCAGTCCCTAGACTTATCAACCACAGACACTAATTTACTTTAAAGGCAAAACACACACACACACACACACACACACACACACACACACACACACAAAACAACACAAGAGCCCGTGGGAGGACTCGAACCTCCGGCGGGAGCGGCCGCGCAGTTCGTAACATGAGGCCTCAGACCAAACGGCCACACCCGCGCCACACATTAGCAGAGCTGCTGTTTGCATTCCGATGAGTCATGTGAACAGGTTTCCGACAGGATTATGGGACTCTGAACGTTGAATGCTGATTGTAGCTCTACGCATGTGTTATTCCATTTCGGAAATTGTTAGGTAATTCGATATTCTGAGATTCGCGGTGTGAAGGGCGAGAATACAAAATTTCAGGCATCAACTCTCAGCGCAGTCAAAGTGGTTGTCCACGGCTGGCCAGCCGCGGTGGCCGAGGGGACTGAGGCGCTCCAGTCACGATCTGCACGGTCACTATGGTCGGGGGTTCGAATCCCCCTCGGGCATGGATATTTGTGCCGTCCTTAGTATAAGGTAGTTCATAAGTAGTTTGTAAGTTTAGGGACTGATGATCCCGTAGTTAAGTCCCATAAGACTTACAAACATTTGAGGAAAAAAAAAAAAAAAAAAAAAAGAAAAAGAAAAGGGCTGTGGCAGGAGACTACCGACCCGAGAGCATTATTATATACGAGGGGCGTTTAAAAAGACCGCACAAAGTCAGCAAAATGGCACCACTGGCGCGTACCGACGACATATTAGAAAGACCGCACACCAAGTTTCAGCCATATTGCTCGCTTTCTGTGTGTTTGGCGTTTGAGTGATTGTGAAAGAATGGACGAAAAAGAATTTCGGGTGATGATTAAACATTACTTCATGACCGGAAAAACGCCTCAGGAGACTAAATAGTAGCCGGCGGTGGTGACCGAGCGGTCTGCGGCGTACCAGTGACGGCCTGCACGGCCGCTGCGGTCGAGGGTTCGAATCCCCCTCGGGCATGGATGTTTGTGCCGTCTTTTATATAAGCTAGTTCATAAGTAGTTTGTAATTTTAGGGACTGATGACCCCGTACTCAAGTCCCATAAGCTCTACAAACATTTGACCATTTGACTAAATAGAAACTTGAAAACATTATGGTGACTCTGCACCTTCGATTAAAACAGTTTGCAAGTGGTTTCAAAAATTTCGGAGTGGCCATAAGGGCACAACGGACGCTTAACGTATGGACGCCCTGTGGAGGTTACGACTCCAGAAATCCGTGATATGGTGACGGATGACAGAAGAGTTGAGGCGCTTGTGATTGCTAGTGCTGTGGATATCTCGAATGAACGGAAACATTATATTTTGCATAAACATTTGGACATGAGAAAGCTATCCGCAAGATGGGTGCCGCGATTGCTCACGCGTGCCCAAAAATGGAATAGTATGAAGTATTGCAAGGAAGATTTGCAGCTGTTCAGGAAGAATCCGCAGGACTCTAAGCGCCATGTCGTCACTGTGGATGAAACATGGTTACATTACTATACTCCCGAGACCAAAGAACAATCTAAACAACAGGTTACCAAGGGAGAATCTGTACCATAAAAGGCGGGGAAGGTTATGGAGACGGTCTTGTCGGATTCGCAAGGGGCAATCCTTATCGACTATCTGGAATAGGGTAAAAATATTACAGGTGCATATTATCAATCGTTATTGAATCGTTTTGAAACCGAGCTGCAAGAAAAACGCCGGGAGATTGGCCCAGAAAAAAAAGTCTTTTTCCATCACGACACTGCGCAAGTACACACCTCAGCAGTTGTGGTCACAAAATTATTGGAAACAGGATTCCAACTCGTTTCACATACTCTTTGTTCTCCAGACTTGGCTCTCTCGGACTACTATTTGTTCCCGAATTTCAAGAAATGATTGGTGGGACGAAGATTTCATTGAAACGGGGAGGTGATTGCAGAAATTAACAGCTATTTTGCAGACTTTGACGACTCCTATTATTCGGAAGGGATCAACAAATGGAACAGCTTTGGACAAAGATTATAAGTCTAAAAGGCGACTAGATCGAAAAATAAAAATGGTTTTCCTCAAACACGTTAGTAGTTTTTATTTTTGCACGGAATTTTAAAAAGCCCCGCGTATTGTGATACATGATGATCCAGTAGGTGTTTTTAAGAAAGGTCGTTTTCTTCTTCGTGAATACAATGCAGTGTTCATTGCATATATTTTATGATCTACTCATTGTTTATTATTCTAACTTACTAGTTACTGTTATATTACTACCACAATACTTTACAGCCTGCAACATTATAAGTTGCGCCAGTGTTTCACAAACCTACAATGTCTTGCGCCGCGTCCGTAGAGCTAATTCCAGTGGACGTCCTCCTTGTACTGCGCTGGACTCTCATCATACTGCAAGTGTTGCCCTCCAAGTATGTTTTCCAATGTTGACTATTCTTTGCTACTTGTACTACTGCTAAAACTACAAATACAACTAACCTAAGTAAGTCTGAAGGGCTTATTGTTGTCCGTCCGGTTGTCCACTCCCATCACAAATCAAGGTCACGGCGGATTGCACGACATCGTCTGTAGCACCTCTGCTGGATTCATGACCATAGACAACTGGAAAGTTTTGCCTAGTTCAAACGAGTCGCGTTTGCTGTGGGATGAGCTGATGGAAGGGACAGAGTGTGGCAACAAGGGACTGTGCAAGGTGCATTGTGACATGAGCTGTTTGTACTGGGTCGTCTGGTCCGAGTGAACTGATCTTTGACTGGAAATGGTTATGTTAATATACTTGGAGGCCATTTGCAGCTATTAATAAACATCTTTTTCCCAAACAACAATTAAATTTAATAGATGAGAATGCGCCATTCGCCTGCCCACAATTATGCACGATTCGTCTGAAGAACATCCTGGAGAATCTTAGTCAATGATTTGGCCACACAAAATCCTACACCGGCAACACTTCTGCAGCAACGGACGGCTGTAAAGGCAACACGACTCAATACCGCAACTGGGAGTTTCAACGACTTGTTGAGCCACGTCGAGCTGCTGTATTTCGCTAGTCAAAAGAGGGTCTCACGCCATTTAACCTATCCCATGAGCTATGTCTCCTCGGGGTAAGTTAAGCGTTAGAGCTCCCTGACAGCTTTTAGTGTTAAATGCCACACGTCAGTAAGAGTTATCGGTTGACAAATACTACAGAGCGGGATTGGTTGGTGTTTCAAGATTTACAGACACAGAGGTAGTAATAACTGCGGTTAACTGTCGTGCATTTGTTGTGGGTCAGGCTTACCAGATTTTGGAATGCAAAATGAGCATACTTTCTATATTTTATGATAAAAAATGAGTACAGTTTCGATACTTAAAGATGGAAATGACGACACTTTCTATACTTTAAATACATTACAAAAGGAACAAAGAAGGACACTATTACCTAAATCATACATACATCCATCAGGACCTATTTCCCCTGTATCTTTTTCATGACACCGAATCATTTCTACAAAATTCTCTTCTGTTGAAACAATTCAAATTTCTAAATTTAGTTTTACATCTGCAATCCCATTTAAATGTTCAAATGTTTGTAAACCTATTGGAGCGAACTATGATCCTCACTCCCTAGACTTACAAACTACTTAAGCTAACTTACACGAAGGACAACACACACACACACACACACACACACACACACACACACACACACACACACACACACACACACGCGCGCGCCGCGGCGGAATGGTCGAGCGTATTGAGGCGCTATCCTACAATGCGCGAGGCCGTTCCCCGTTGAGGGTTCGAATGGATGTTTGTGCTGTCTTTAGTATAAATTAAATCATAAGTAGTTTGCAACTTTAGGGACTGATGACTCCGCAGTTAAGTCCCATAAGCTTTACAATAATTTGAATTTTGAACACACACACACACACACACACACACACACACACACAGACACATACCCACACACCCATGTCGGAGAGAGGACTCGAATCTCCGACGGCGAGCAACCGCGCGCTCCGCAGCAAGGCAGCTTAAAGCGCTCGGCCAATCCACCGTCGCAATCCCTTGTATAGAGACACAGTTGTCAGTCTGTTTTCCTCTTTTTGTCCAGGGGATTGATGACCTCTCTGTTCAGTGCGCTTAAAAATTCCAAACACCAAACCAACTTTTTGTCCATTGTACTTGCGTTAAGGAGAACAACCTTCCAACCCAAACGTTATGGGCTGGTAGTGCAGAGAACTGTGGGGTCTTAATTAGGTCACGAAACTCTCAAGATTTCTTTTAGCTTGCATCAGATTTCCTATTTATGTTGTTATGGTTTGTTTTACATATATGAACATTCGCCGAAACACATATCATTATGAATTTCAATATTTTTATCCAACAGAACTTCATACATTCTTCCACGTAAGAGCAGAATACATCATTCAAGCGTATTAAAACAAGATATTTGATTACATGGTTGCGCCCTCATCATAACATATATCTTCTATTTGTTGCGTCCACATATTCCGATATATATTCCAAGACAACGATTGTGGACAATATAAATCGTTATTGTACATTTCGAACTAGTTTTCGAAGTATATCGGATCGACTGTTATAAGGAAATAAATTATAAAATTCTACAGCCGAAGTAAAATGTATATACATTCCAGAATGAAACTTTCACTCTGCAGCGTAGTGTGCGCTGATATGAAACTTCATGGCAGATTAAAATTGTGTGCCGGAAACGGGACTCGAACCAGGGAACTTTGCCTTTCACGGGCAATTACTCTACCACTGAGCTATCCCGACAAGATTCACGGTCCGTCCTCGCAACTTTACTTCCGCCAGTACCTCGCCTCCTGCTTTCCAAACTTCACAGAAGTTCTCCTGCGAACCTTGCAAGACTAGCACTCATGGAAGAAAGGATATGGCACACAATTTTAATCTGCCAGGAAGTTTCATATCAGCGCACACTCCGCTGCAGAGTGAAGTTTCATTCTGGAAACATTTCTTAGGTTGTGGCTACGCCATGTCTCCACCATATCCTTTCTTCCGTGAGTGCTAGTCTTGCTAGGTTCGCAGGAGAGCTTCTGTGAAGTTTGGAAAGTAGGAGGCGAAGGTACTCAAATGTTCAAATGTTTGTAAATCTTATGGGACTTAACTACAGGGTCATCAGTCCCTAAACTTACAAACTACTTATGAACTACTTACGAACTAGGACGACACAAATATCCATGCACGAGGGGGGATTCGAACCCCCGACCGTAGTGGCCGTGCAGACCGTGACTGAAGCGCCTCAGTCTTCTCGGCCACCGCAGCCGGCGCGAAGGTACTGGCAGAAGTAAAGTTGTGAGAACGGACCGTGAATCGTGTCAGGATAGCTCAGTGGGAGAGTGCTTGTGCGCGAAATGCAAAGATCCCAGGTTCGAGTCCCGGTTCCGGCACACAATTTTAATCTGCCAATCTGCCAGGAAGTTCCGTATATACATTGTTGACGATCCGAGATGAAAACAAAACGAAAAAATCATTTCAGCTATATATATATATATATATATATATATATATATATATATATATATATATATATATATAAAGAGTGGATATTAGTACCAATCGTAAAAATATACCCGGACACAAAATTAAAAGTCGAGAATGCAGACATGTCTGTATTAATGAGGACGTGGGTGAAAGTGACTTGTTCGTGAAGTGCGACTATGTGCTTCTATACAGTGTATTGCCCCCCACCCCGTCGTAGACTGTTCTCGGATATAGTTTCCAGTAAAGTTAATTTCTGGATCAGCCTCCCATCTTTGTCATTAAAAGACATATTTCAAAAGTTCGTAATCCGACGCAAAAAGCTGTTCTTTTTATACAGACTTCTTTTATTTTGCTAATTGGTCAAATATTCTATAAGAAAATATTCTACGAGTATTTGCAATCGCAACTTCCGAGTTGAGCAACAACCTGATGGTTAACGTTCGGCCACCCTCACTACCGCGGGACTTTCAAGTTCTTAAACACTGCCGTGGTGGAGTGGCCGAACGCTGCAGTGCGCCTCGTTGCGGAGGTTCGAGTCCTCCCTCGGGCATGTGTGTGTGTGTGTGTGTGTGTGTGTGTGTGTGTGTTGCCCTTAGCGTAAATTATTTTAAGTAATTTGTAAGCCTATGGACTGATGACCAAAGTAGTTAAGTAGAACTTGTAAAGTTATTGCATTATCCACGGAACGGCAATGAGAGACTTGTAAAGATAATTAACTGCAGTACTGAGTTTCGAAGGCGCCCACTCGTAACATTTTAAGGAGCTATGGGCATTACACAGCAGCTCTTCATCACAAACGGATCTGCTAGAAGCCATACGCTCACAAGCACAGAGTCTTTGAGCGTGGTTTGAATTTCGCCTCGCGGAATGAATGTCTTGATGAGACCATAAAAGTAAGACACTTATGACAGGAAATTGCATAATAAAAATAACAATAATTTACGGTTTTTGTGTAAGAAATCCGCATCAGTCGTGTATAGACTTTTTTTTATTAATATTACGCGCAACTAAAGTGGAATTTTTCCACGACAGCCATATCTGTCAGTTGCGGGTGTACGTTTAACCAAATATTATGTTTTAATTTATGGCGTACGCTATTAATCAAAATATCTTAGACGAAATTTCGGAAGAATTTCAGGGATATTTTCCGAATTTTTATAATCCGTTAAATTCAAAGCGTTGGTTTTAAATCATTCTTTTATTTTTTGACAAATCAATTTCAGTTACATAACAACCATCTTCAGTGCTGAAGCACAAATATCAGGACTGGTCTGAAATGAATATTGTGGGATAAGTCACCGGTGGTCTCCGGTGATGCGTTACATTTTTTATTCCGTTTGGTTCTTCAATTTATCGTTCTGTCTGCATTGCACTGGAAGTATCTGCACAATAGGGCAGGTATCGACGGTATGTTCTGTGTGTTTGCAAACGAATTTGTCCCATTAATTCACGCTACTTGCTATTGACATCAGTAATGCCTATTCCACCCCTTACACTGTAGCTCGCACACATTGCTGCTTCGTTACGCTTTCGGTTTGATGTTACGGCAATACTAGTTGTACGCAAACACTGATATATATAGCAGTACTGATAGGTTCGCGGATAAACAGTTGGTCTATGTACACATCACGTACAGGTTCTCTGGAACGACAGCGCAACTAGACTATGCTTGGCTGTTTCTGAAGCATGGTGGGCACATCATTTTATTAGGTTGATGCATAATAAATTCGTATCGTTTTTGTTTTCATGTTAGTATTTCGTGTTATGCTGATTCATTTGCGATTAAAAAAAATGTTATTGCAGTGGCTAGTACAGCATATTTTATTGGGGTGAGGGGAGGGGGTTGGTAAGATCTATGTAACTTCACACCACTAACTGAATAACAGAATTAAACAGGCGGGAGAGGGGTGCAGGGTGATAGGAGCGGAGGCAGCTAAAAGAAATTTCACCAGGTATTGCTATAATAGAATTGCACAGATCATCTCTCAATGCTACTCAATCCTCCTCTACTATTTTATTCTCCCCCGTTTCTATCAGTTGTTGCCTAAAGCTCCCTCCGAAATTCTCAAGAATTTCAGGTTGCTTCAATTTATCCAGGTCCCATGTCTTTATTTTCCTACCTCTTAATTTTTTTTTCCCAGTTTCAGCATACTAAAATAAGTATAGTCAGAGTCTATATCTGCCCCTGGGTATGTCTTACAGTTTAAATCCTGGTTCCGAAATCTATGTCTTAATTATAAAATCTATCTGGTATCGTCCAGTGTGTCCTGGTCTATTCCACGTATACAACCTTCTTTCATGATTTTTAAACCACTTGTTTGTTATGATTAAATTATGTTCCGTGCAAAATTGTACCAGGCGGCTTCCTCTTTCATTCCTTTGCCCAGTCCATATTCACCTACTATTTTTCCTTCCCTGCCTTTTCCTACTACCGAATACCAGTCTTCCATCACAATTAAGTTTTTCTCTCCCTTAATTATCTGAATAATTTCCTTTACCTCCTCATACATTTCTTCGATCTCCTTATCATCGGCAGAGCTAGTTGGCCACCTACCTTACGTTATTACTGAGTAACGAGCTATAGGAGACCACGTATCACGTAATTAAGCAAGTGTTGATGTTGTATGCACAGGACTTAGGTCTTGACAACGTAGGTATGTTAAAACGTCAATAGTAATACCACAGTCTAACGTATACAGTCGCGACACTCACTGCTGTTAAAGTTGTTACCAACTGACTGTTGCAGCGACACTAGTGCTTCCAGTGGTGGGTAAACCGCCCAAGAATTGAAATTTGTTTATAATTATTTTTGTATATAATTAATGAAATAGTATACATTTTGCGTTACAAGCATTCATACATAATAGGGAAATCAATGTAAAAACAGCAGAGTTTAACTGATACAGCGGGATAATGAAAAATTTCGTCATGAACCAATACAAATATCTGAAAGTTTGCAGCTTATTCCCCTGAAGTTAAGTAGAATATAAACATAAGTGAATCATAAAATTTGTTACTATGACAGGCCGTTTTTTGATGTGTATCGAGTCTAATGCTTCGCACTTAGACGCTCATATTCTTTTGAGAGTAATTACTTTATCTTAAAAAACTAATATTTTAATGATTAGTGTCGTTTGTGGTTCAGCTGCGTCAGCAATTGTGAAATTAGGTTCTTCTTTGTTGGAAAACAGTTTGATTACTTTTGTCGTTTTATTGCCACGTCTGTGACTTTTTGCTTCATCTACAGCTGTTGTGGCTGATTCGATACGTTAAATACTGTAGTCATTACATTCTATACACGTTTCCTACTTTCCTTCCTCACCGCTTTTCCTGGAATTGTAGTGAAGAAACCTTAACGTTAATGAGTAGAAAAGAGATGCCTCTCTGAAAAAGGGCAGATCTTGAGGTGTTTTCTAGCCGTTTTTTTTATTTATAATAGAAAATGAAATTATTCATTTAAAGCATGTATTGAAAAGTTCAAATGTTTGTAGAGCTTATGGGACTTAACTACGGGGTCATCAGTCCCTAAGCTTACAAACAGCTTATGAACTACCTTATACTAAAGATGGCACAAATATCCATGCCCGAGGGGGGATTCGAACCCCCGTCCGTAGTGGCCGTGCAGACCGTGACTGGCGCGCCGCAGACCGCTTGGCCACCGCGGCCGGCAAAGCATGTATGAAAGAAGATAATTCTAAATAATACCTTGTCAGGGATCTTAGGAAACCTAAGAAAGATAAATGTGTAGTTGTTTTTATGTTATAACCTATTTCTGTGGCACTACATCCATTTCCTAATGTAAAAAATCTGTCAAAATCAATATAAACGATGCTATTCGCACTTATCCAATATCGTATTCAGAACTGAAGCTTTCCGTCCGCTTGGAGCGCTGCTGTCGCAGCGTATAACAAAAGTCTGTGGGAGTGTCGTCAATGTAAATGTTAGACTGCTAGATGTTTGAAGGGATACAAGCGAAGTAATTTGGAAAGAATTTATGTCCCTGTCAACGTTTGCCTGGAGTGGTTGTCTGTTGGAAAAATGTGATCTCTGAAGCCCACGATGTGAGAGGCACAGCGTTACAGGGGGTGGGTGGACAGTGGGGGGTGGGGGAGGGAGGGGGAGCGGGCCCCTGCTGTGTGACACGGCTGGCCGATCAGATTCCTCTGTAAGCCGGTTAGGCAGGGTCAGCCGACGGCGAAATACGCTGCAAAGTTTGTGACATAAAAATATTTAGTGGCGAAACCAGCAAGTGAGCACGGTTAACACTAATTACTGTAGCCAGTACCTTCTCCTGTACGGGCGGAGAAGATGATGCGAGGAAAGTATAGAGTGAGGCCCTGAAGACTTACTCCAAGTATTTGGGAAAAAAAACCTAATCGTATTAAAAAAAGATACAATGAAAGTTGTTCACTGCCAAAGTGCACATCCAATAACATAATCTCGATCCCCTTCACCAGTCCGTGGGTAGCTCTGAATTATTAAATAGGAACACATATTTTTTTTTTTATTTTTTTTTTTTTTTATTTTATTATTATTTTTTTTAAATTGCAGACTAGCTGCAAACCCGGTGTCAAATGGATAATTATTTATTCCCGTCTTACGTTAGTCAATCTGTCCTTCAATTTTCTTTCTCTGTCCCAATTTTTCCGAGCGGTATGGAGCACCACGTTGCGGATCGCGCGGCCTCCCGCGTCGGAGGTTCGAATCCTCCCCCGGGGCATGTATGTTTCTGTCGTCTTCAGCATACGTTAGTTCATAAGGAGTTTGTACGTTTAGGGACTGATACCCCGCAGCTAAGTCCCATAAGTTTTACGAACATTTGATTTTCACCCAGTTCTCTTTCATTATCTCTCCGTCCGTCTCCTCTTCTTCCCCTACCACCTCTCTGTTCATAACCCACTCCCATGTCCGGCTTCCCGTTTCTCTGTCAATCACGCCTCTGTCGAACTCCTCCACCTCCTCAATTCATTGCCTCCTCCATCTGCGAAAAATGGAGTAACTTCCATGGTGGTCAGTGGAGTGCTGTCCAAGTTTATAGCAAGGTTCCCTCCGCCAAGCACTGTATGAAATGTAAACGCGGGCTTCCGCAGCCGTTGTCATTGTTGATAAAACTCTTCTGGGTATTGGACCGCATCGTCAATATATCAAATTAATGGTTTCACCGACGTTTCGGCCACTATTGCAATCGGTCATCTTCTGGGTGTTACGTAAAACCCAGAAGATGGCCGCTATCAATAGTGGCCTAAACGTCGGTGAAACATTTGATATATTGACGATGCGGTCCAATACCAACACCCAGAAGATGGCTGCTCTCCAATAGTGGCCGAAAGGTCGGTGAAACATTTGATATATTGACGAAGCGGTCAAAAAACCCAGAAGAGTTTTTATCAACACCGTATGAAATCTTCTACAATGATATTTCTCTTGTTTTGAAGGTCAGATGTGCAAAGTTTCAATGTAATCGGACGAACGGTACGGCAGCTTATAAACAGGAACAAACGTATTGCCGCAATTTCTCACTGGAAGATTACGATTAGAAGTAACTCACATTTATCGGCATCGAAATGAATAGTACACACTAAAACGCTGATCTGTTCAATTGTGTTACATTGAACCATCTCACTACTTTAGTGGCCCTTCAAATACAATTAACGGTACGACAAGCACGCCTCCTACTGTAAGTTAACTGTACTGTGTCCATATCCTTAGCGAAAGAGCAAAAAAGTAAATTGACGAAGTTTTATCGCAATCAAATGAACGGTATGGCAGCGCATAAAATACGAACAAACGAACAAATATATAAGAGGTTTCCAATCTTCCATTAGTCTATCTCCTCCTTCCCCTTCTCCCTGTTCACCTGCTCCTCCCCCCACCCCGTCTCCTCCTGTCCCTTTCTCAGTCCATTTCCTCCTCCTCTCCCTCTTGTCATCTCCTTTCACCTGTCTGTCACCATCTCCCGTCTCTCATTCTACTCCTATCTCCTCTCTTCCCTATCCTTTCTTTTCGTCTCCTCCTCCACCTACTCCTCTCCCTCCTATATATGAAAACATACATATAAGTGCCAAGTTTCATGGTGACTGATCAAACGGTGTCAAGCCGCAAGGTACCCTCCGCTATTCTGAATTCACTGGCTTGCAGATTGCGAAAAATCTCCCTTATAAAAACGTACATTTATGTGCTGACTTTGATGGTGGCGAGTCAAAAAATTTGGATGATTTTCATAACATACCCTCTGCCATGCACCTACAGAGGCTTACAAAAGGTAGCCCATGTGTTAATTTCAGGTATAAGATCGTTCAATATGTCATTCAATTCCGTCCAACCGTTTAAGCATGAAGAGAAACAAACTTGTTAATCCATTGTAAGGTACTCTCCGCCATGCACCGTATGGTGGCTCCCTAAAGGTAGCTCTTTTTGTGTCCCAGCCTCGTCGCCGCTTTTGTGTCTCGTTCCGTTGTAGGTGTCGGTGGCCGAGTGGAATGAGACCGACACAGAAATAAAGATAGCACGCTGGTGCAGGTACGGAGGGGAGCAGCCAGAACTAGAAACACTAGAGTAAATTAGAATGAGATATATATTGCACAGAATTTATACAATACATAGTACTGCAGAATGTTGATACATAGTTGAGCTAGAGTCCTGCCTAGTGCCTAACTGATAGCCAAGTCTTCACTGGTGCCTATCGGATTCCGAAGTCTTTACTGGTTCCTAACTCAGTCCCAAGTGAACGACGTCGTTCAGTGGTGGCCACGAGCGGAGTTGTACCAGAGGGCGCTCGTGGCTGTCGTCGTAAGAACGCCGCGCCGTGCGTGCATGGCGGCGCGCGGCGAAAGTAGGTGGCGCGCACTTTGTACTTGTGCGACACCACACCCCTCCCCCCCCAAACCGCCGCGCCGTCGTGGCGTAGGGCTGAGGGCCACGGCGACGGCACTAGGAGGAGGGCCTGGGCGGGGGCGTTACTGGTGGGACGGGCGTCGTAGCTGAGGCCGGGATCGAGACGCCGTCCGCGCCGTCTCTCGGAATGCGCAGTTATACCTCGATCTAAGAAGAAGGAAACGTAACAGGGCAAGATCGCTAAAGAGAGAGTGTTAAATTTCGGAACTTTCGGCATGGCTCAGCTCCATTAAATAAATGCATTGCGAGCTATCCTTGTCAGAATGGTGCGTCTGCATAGAAGGTTTTGATCATTTGGAGATGTAACTTAGGTGTTTTTGTTTAAACACTTAACATATGTTTCTTTTATGTAGTCTGCCGAGAGAGCGCTCTGCGTTCTGGACGATTGTTAACGGTGCTTGCAGATGTTTATTTAGAGACTTTGTGCTAAATGTCATTGCTGATTTCGTTATTTGGAACTTTTGTATAAACAATATGCCGTCTTCTGCTGCTGCCGCTGTTGCTGTTTTATCGAAAGAGTTGTTGGCATAGAAGTTACATTCCGTTCGATGGCTGTTGCTTGCATCGTCTAAACGTGGAACAGAGAACCAGTCTTGCGAGCTACTTTTGTATACATTCTCCGAAAACTGTTTTGAACAGTAAAACTGGCAACCCACAATCAATGGAAATATTTTAGACCTTATAACTACGAACACTCCTGACCTTATTGACGATGTCTATATAGAGACAAGAGTTAGTGATCATGATATTGTCATAACGTTCATAAACCAATCAAGAAGGCTAGGAGCACGTTTTTGTTAGGAAGAGCCAATAAGCAATTGTTTGGATCGCACTTAGAAAATGAATGGACGTTTAATTTTGGTTTCAATGGATGTAGATGAATTGTGGACTAAATTTAAATGCATTGTAAATAAAGGTTTAGAGAAAAATGTACCTATAAAGTCGATCAAGGAGAGAAGATCCACGTGGTATAATAATAATGCTGGAAAGCTACTGAGAAAGCAAAGACTGTTGCACTCTCGGTTCAATAAAGAACACGCAAAGGGTGACAGGCAAAAGTTAGTAGAGATTCGTGCGTCTATAAAAAGATCGATGCGCGAAGCATACAATAATTGCCACAGCCATACATTAGCAAAAGATCTTTCCGAGAACCCGAAAATACTATGGTCCTATGTAAACTCGATTAGCGATTCAAAGCCCACTATGCAGTCACTCGTTGATCATTCCGGGACAGTAATAGAAGAAAACAAACCGAAAGCTGAAGTTCTAAATTTAAGAAATCTTTGACTCAGAAGGACCGCATAAATATACCATCATTTGATCAACGTACTAACTCCGAAATGGAGGACATTGTAAATACAAAAAAAAAAAAAAAAAACTCTTCTGGTCTGGATGGGATACCAGTACGGTTTTACAAAGTGTATTCTGCGGCATTGGCCCCCTTCCTTAGCTTGCATTTATCGTGAATATTTAATTCAGAGCAAAGTTCCTAGTGACTAGAAAAAAATGCAGTTGACTCCCGTTTATAAGGAAGGAAAGAGAACTGACACAAATAATTACAGGCCAATATCGTTGACATCAGTTTCATGTAGAATTTTGGAGCATATTCTCAGTTCGAATATAGACGGAACAGGTTCTTTCTATGAATCAGTACGGGTTTAGGAAACATTGTTCATGTGAAACTCCTTACAGAGAAAGAGCTGAAGACATTGTAGCACGCATAGACCAAAGATACGGTCTGTGGCATCACGTTTCGCTGTATTTAACCTCCTTGCTATAGAGTCGCAAACGTCATCGCTGGTCTTCAGTCCGATTTTTTTAATAATTTGACGACTTTCAACCACCATATCTTCCACCCCCTTATATCTATTGGCATGGACCTGCTATGGTGTACAACGGAGACTTCGGACAACAATTACATACCATTCGTTTGCATTCTGTAGTTTTCTCTGCAGAGCGAAATATTAACACACACACACAAACACACACACACACACACACACACGTAGAATTTTATACACATCGATAACTTTCCATCCCAAAATACTCCACCCTTTTATCATCAACTCTCAAGCAACAATGCAAACAAAAGTATTTTCAAGGATTAAATATAATTTTCAATAATTGTTCCGCAATTCTGCACATTACTAAATATCTATCACAACGCTATAAAACCTTGCCTAAAACCCTCAGGTATGAATTAGAAATTGTACAAATATTCAAGTCTCTGCGTCTTGTCGTTCGGACGTAATAAGCGCACACCGAACAGACATTCACATTAATATATATAGATAAATAGCTATCCGATCGCCATAAAACCGTGCCTAAAGCCTTCCCCGGGTACACATTAGTAACTGTACAAATTTTTAGCTCTTTATGTCTTGTGGTTCAGACGTGATAAACGTACACCCAACAGGCATTCACATTTATAGATTGCACAATCAGCAGACTGTAACATGAAGTGTTTCAGATTGAAATTTGACTGACAATTTGTTCCAGTATACAATATGTAAAATATCACTATGAGGAATTAACCACGTAGAATGATACTTTCTAGAAAGTGAGGCCTGACTCACACACATAATTGAAATATCCAGTGGCACGCGATTACAGTGAAATCCTTGTTATTTCCCTCTTCATGAAATGTGAAAAGGTAGTATTGACGGAAGGCCCAAGACCCAAGTAACAACATTTGCCAAGTTAACGAACAATTTATTTAAAGGACACCTGAATAGCTCCTTATTCTATAAACAAATCTCGACAATAGAGAATCAAGCAAAATAGATTTTGCTAACAGACAAATCAATCTTTACAAGCCTTTTTTTCACATAGAAAAAACATTAGCAAAACTTAATTAAGGAAACTGCACTATATTTATTACTGAAACAATAGGAACAATTTAAAACAAAGTCATGATTGACACTTAAAAACAAGGAAAATGCTCACGAGCACTGTTTAAAAAAACAAACAAGAAAATGAACTTACAAATGCAACTTAAGAAAACCAGTATTTACAGGACAAGAATTTAACTTGACGACGAACCGCAGTGGGCAAGAGCCCGTAAGGAGAAAGCTGTCGTGAAATCAATTACAGGTACTCAGATACTAGGTTTCAACACAAATGCAGGAACTCTCACACCACTGAAGTGGAAATCTAACCGGGCCCTGTCCGCTGGGTCCGGCCGCCAGACTACAAATCTTAACCTCAATGCACAACAGGAACATACAAATATAAAGGAATCAACTGCTAAAATGTCCATAAATCAACAACAGCTTAAAAGTAATCAAATACACTACACAAAATTTTTGAAATATTACGGGACAACAGATTATCGTTAATCCAAATGTGGAAGAAAATGCGCCAACATAGGCATTGGCACCCCGCGTTAAATAGTCGCCTACACTTAAGGACCACGGAAGGTAGCGCAGAGTGACAGCAATGAATAAATATCAAATATAAGCGCCCACAAAATCGGTGCACATAAAATATAAAATAGTATCACAGACACAAATGTTCGAGAGCGCTATTATCACCAAATAACCTTGCAGATCTTGTGACAACTTACTGGAAATGATATTACCTCAACTCCACCGAGCATAAGTTTACCGACTTGTAATCAGTTTGTTACCAAGTGCATCACCAACTTACTAGTGCCGTATTCAGGTGAGGCGTCACGGTTCTATGCCAGCTACACAATATTACACGGCAGTAACAACAGGCATCTCCATCCACGACGTACAAATTATTTGCGAGACACTTGGCGACTTAAATAATACACAACACTTCTGAAACAGTCAGATGTAGTACAGTACAGCACTCAAACATCCGCTGGTAAGTGTCACACTCCGATACCAAACTTGACTTCCACATTCCCTTGCTAGAGAACCATGGGGCACAGAACCGCCAACAGGTGTAACCGTCGCCGACAAACACCGACTACTGACACACTGCGCGAGCATGCCGACTCGCCCGGCCCACGGAAGGTACTGCCCCCTGGTGCGTGCTACGTCTCCAACCGCCACACGCCTCCGGCCCGAAAATCACACCACTTCCCACTCGGGGAAAAAGAGATATATCGGTGGAAATGGCAACGATAATCGCAATTCGACGGAGCGGAACTCTAAAATCGAACCGCACGGTTCAAAATGTTTCAGAGTTGGGCCCTGCGGAACACAACATATGGGAACACATGCAGCTGGTCTGTGTACAAAAGAACCACAAAGAAACATTTATCACGAAATGCAAAAAACTGGCAAACAATAGATTGATATACAAAGCGACAAATTATTTTCAACTGATGAGAAAATGTGCATCTGCTCTACCGGAAACGCGCACGTGTTCTCTCCCTTCGTTAAGCAGTCACCAGAAAAACGTAATGAGCAACAGCGATGTGCAATGCTGTGCTACAAAAAATATTCAGTAGTGACTTCCAAACGTTTTATGAATATTCGAAATAACAATCTCCGATACTCGAAAGAAAATGTCTCATTGCACGTCTGAATATTATGTACCGCATTGCTCCCCGTTGGAGATTCGAGTCCTCCTGACATGGTGCCATACCACGACGCCACCTTTGCGCTATAGTGCACCACAGGGCCGCCAAGTGGTCAGTGTCAGAACTTATTGACTTTTTTTTAATAAATGGATTCTTCCGTCGCTTCTTGGTAGAACGCTTCCATATTTAAGGTTGAAAACAAACAAACTGTTTCTGTTCTACTACTTTTTTGTTTCTTTACTAACTAGTTTTTGGCTTATTAGGCCATCATCAGGTAAACTGTTGACATGCGTCGACAAAGACCCTATTGCTTCGGTTCTCAAAGATGGTAAAACAAAGATACAACACACAGATTACTCGGTCTTTGCATATGACATTTATTTGAATTTCAAACAATCTGTTGCCATGTAGAATTATGTTCACGCAATCAGTGGCCTCCTTAACGGTTTTACATTGTAATTTGCGAGTGAACAGGGTCAAACACATTACATATCAATTATTAATGAATTAAAAACTATGTTAACATTATTGACACTGTAGGATATGTTGAGATCGTCACTTAAGGTGTACATTAAATTCGTTTTCACACTGATTTTTACAATTTACTTATTTGACAGCATCTGGCAAGATTCACATATTTAAACTACATTTCATATTACTGTGCAATTTATTATATATATTGTTTTATCTTAAAGTCTAAAAGTAAACATGGTAGGAATGGGGACTCTAGATGTGACATTAAGATGGTATGTGGTAGGCAGCTGTTTTGTTTACATTATGTGAAGCTTAACATTGGGGATGTGTTCATCTGTACCTGGTCATTTAGCATTAGCTGTGGATTTTTGGCTAAATGTTTGTTTATTTCCAGCGCTTCTAATAGGTTTAGTTTCCTGCCTTTGTTGGCTAGAGAAGCACTTCTGTGCGGACCTGGTAGTTGTGTCCTTCTTTCAGAACGTGATCAGCAAAGGTGGAGTCTGCTTTCTGTAATCTCCAGCTTCGTTCATGTTCAGTCAGTCTAATTTCGATTGCCCTGCCTGTTTGACCTATATACAGTTTGCTGCAGTCATTGCATGTGATTTTATAAACCCCACTGTTACTTAATGCATCCCTTGTGCCTTTGCTGTTGAATAGGATGTTAGCTGCAGTGCCTCTTACATAAAATGATGTTTTGTATTTACATGATTTGAGAATTCTGGCTATTTTGGTAGATAATTTTCGTAAATATGGTATAGTACACCAGTTGGTCTTAGTGATGACTGTTTCTGAAGTGGGGGAATAGAGGAGAGGTAGGACTTTCGTTCTTTGTTTTGTTATTGACTGCACCACGTATACCACACTCCTTTGCTTTCACTTCCGTAAATATAGCGGAGAGATTAAATCTTTGAAAATAGGCTGCGACGGCCCGTTCTTGAATTATTGTCTATCTTCTTTATATATAAAGCAGAGTGTCTATATGTTTGTGTGTACGTATTGCATACAAATCTAGTTTTGTTTTCATCTTTATGAAATTTTGTACATATAAGCTTCAATCCATGAGGACGGTTGCCATAAGTGTAAGAATCAGTACAGCATATGATTCACAAGATATTACATTATGAACAATGAGATACGAGAAAAACTGCTGCATTACGCGACAGTGTTCACATTTCCTCCTAATCCACTGTACCGATTTCCACCAAGTTTGGTACACATATTCCTTACCACTAGGTACCTATTCTGCAATGGCAAGAACCATATAAGACACTTGGTTCAGTAGATATAACGTCATAAACAATAAGAGTAGCAATAAACTGCCATATAATCGACGAGACTTATGAATACAGTATATGACAACGAGATTACTTAGCGAATTGCAACAAACTTTGAACATAATACAAAACCTCTATTGAACTTTTTCTCTCCGACAACCATAGCAAAATTATGAAAGAAGAAAAGTTTTTCGCTTTCTACTTTTCCGCTGTTCATGGAACAAAACTATGACATTCGGTATGAAGTTTCAGTTTATAATTTCTACACTACAAATTGTACTGTCAGGAAATTTTACAGATAGTTGACACACATACAGATGAATGTACTTTAGAAATTGTATACAGTAAAACACGTAGTTTATGGGATATAAGGATAATAGCAGTAACATTTATGATAAACCGCACTAGATTTCAATCTGTTTCTTCTTTACAGCTAAATCTGTTCGCACCAGATTTCACCGACATAAGATGAATATATAACTGCAAAGTTATACAATAATACAACATATAATTCAATAAATATGAGATCATATATACTGCGATGGGTAAAAACGTGTCACATCATGCAACACGTATTCTAGTTAGCTTAAAGAAAGCCTCGAAAGCTGACAGTAGCGTTGACAACTTTGAGCTCTGAAGCGCACACGAATGCAGGCGATAGCAATAGACTTCTATACAGTTATAAGGAAAGGAAGAGAGTGAAACAGAGTACATCCAAGGAACACTTATTATTTACGACAGATCTGGCTTTTAACTTCAAGAGACTGCAGTTTCCAGTGACACTTGCATTCCCTGCATTAAAAAAACCAAAGGGCAATCTATTGAATACTGTGGAGTGAATTTGACATGCCAAGTTTCTCATACTGAAAACTTTGTCACTTGCTCAGGGCTGAGCTCACCAAAGAAATTATTTTTATACGTGGAAAAGTAACAAGAAATATTGTTTATAGTAAAACTGTGAATTAAATGAATGTATGAATGTTACATATCATTTATATTTTGATTACTATCTTTCTTTGTTACTGTACTTAAAATTTTGTATATTATTCAAGACAGCCTTATTTCTTATATATTCTCTGATAAATATAACATGTTATTAGAAAAAAGAAAATGGGCAGAAGGAGAGATAAGTGATAGAAGAAGTACTAACTCGTCGGTCGCAGTGGCCGAGCGGTCAGCGGCGTGCCAGTCACAGTCTGCTCGGCCGCTACGGTCGGGGGTTCGAATCCCCCCCGGGCATAGATGTTTGTGTCGTCTTTAGTATAAGGTAGATCATAAGTAGTTTGTAAGTTAGGGACTGATGACCCCACAGATAAGTCCCTTACGCTTAACAAACATTTGAACATTTTTAGTACTAACTCAAGGTTTGAACAAATAAATAAATTACCGGGTAACGCTGGGTATTGAGCTAGTATTAGATACACGGGGAAAAAAATGTTGTCTGTACTCGAACAGAGCAGCCATCGAAATTATGAAGCACATACACAAATTCCGTAGCAAGTAAGAATGATTTGAATTAGACTAATTTTGGACCTTAGTGATAAATTAAATCGTACCAACTGTTCACCACGAACACGCGTCGGTCGGTGCAAGTCAGCGATCGTCGGCAACGTGCTCGTGCCGTCACGAACCAAGCGTTACAAGCAGTGTGTGCAAAGCCTCCGAAAATGTCTTCCGGAAGACGGAATGTCCTACAAAGGAACTTGCCCTTGACCACGGCGTTCTAATATCGACAATAATGACAAAATGATGTTTATTATGCTTCACTCTGGCCGCAACGTTGCCTATTGTATTGTGTCTGGAAGAGATGATGGTATCGCGGAAGTACAAGGGATTCCCACCTAAATTTCTGCAGCCTAGTCGAAACAACCTTGGTGTCATGTTGTCGGGCGATCTACGTAAACAGAGAGCGGTGCACCCACTACACTGCCGCACTACCCTCGTGTACCCTTACCCGTCCAAAATATTCAAAATACAGTCCCGACCTGTCCCAATGGAATGTCGTATTTTTTTCTTTTTTTTTTTTTTTTTAATCCGGTGGTAAAGGAATGAAGAAGATTGAAACGAAATAATACAGGTAGTAGATGAGTTTTATTATTATCGCTGTAAACTTCTCATGGTCGGAGCAATGAAGATATAAAATGCAGAATGAAAGTGGCAAGAAAATAGGTTTCAAGGAAGAGAAAACTTAACATCAAAGATTAATTTAAGTCAAAGGAAGTCTTTTTCTCCAGGTATTTATATGGAGTGTAGCCTTCCACGAGACCGAAACGTGGACCGCAAATAATTGAGAGAAGAAGACAATGGATGCTTTTGAAATTTGGTGTTACAGAACAATGCTCAAGATTAGACGGGTAAATCGTGTAACTGAAGAGTGGGTACTAAAAAGAATAGATGACAAAAGAAATTTCTGGCTTATCTGGACTAAAAGAAGAAACACGTTATTAGACATCAAGGAATCGTACATTTAGTATTGGAGGGCAGTGTGTAGGGGGAAAATCGAAGAAGGAGACCAAGAGAGAAATTCGGCAACAATGTAAGGTGCTAGTTAACAGCAGTCAAATCCAATTTATAAAAATTAATGTATGTTTGTTTGTTTGTTTGTCTTTTTGTTCGTATTTTATCCACGGCCATACAGTACATCCGATTGCGATAAAACTGCCTACTTATTGTTTGTACTCCTGCGGAGATTATAGGCATAGTAAAATTAACTTAGTATGCTGCATGACGGAAGGTGCTTTACAGTTAGTTAATTCGTTTCTTATGCCTTCACGGTGAGATGGCTAGACGGATATGAATGACATTTGGAACAGAGGTAACTTATACCATGATTGATAATTGGGCTACCTATCGTGAGGAACCGTAAGGTGCATGACGTGGGGTACCTTAAAATGGGTTAATATATTTGCTACTCCTTCATCCTGAAAGGGATTGACAGATTTAAATGAAACTGGGAATGAACATTTCATATACCCTGCATTAAGACATGGGTACATTAGAATGGGTTAATGCGTTTGTATCGCTTCACGCTGAAACAGCTGGACGGATTTGAATGAAATTTGGAATGTAGAAACTTATACCCTGAATTAATGCTTGAGCTACCTTTATGAAGCCACCGAACAGTGCATGTCGCAGTGTACCTTACAGTGGGTTAACACGTTTGTTACTTTTCACGCAGAAACGTCTGGACGAAATTGAATGAAATGTCGAATTAAGATAGTTTATATCCTGAATTAATACATAGGCAACCTTTCCTAAGCCTCCGTAGGTGTATGGCGGAGGGTACGTTACATGTTGTTGTTGGTCTTCAGTCCAAAGACTGGTTTGATGCAGCTCTCCACGCTACCCTGTCCTGTGCAAGCCCCTTCATCTGAGAATACGAACGGCAACCTACATCATTTTGAATCTACTTATTGTATTCGTACCTCGGTCTTTTCTATGATTTTTACCCCACACACTTTCTTCCAATGTTAAGTTGACAATTCATTGAAGTCTCAGAATGTGTCCCACCATTCTATCCCTTCTCTTAGTTATGATATGCCAGAAACTTCATTTGTCCCTAATTCGGTTAAGCACCTTCTCATTAGTTACGTGATGTACCCACTTAATTTTCATTATTCGTACGTTACAACAAACATCCAAATTGTTTGATCGGTGGCCATGAAAATCAGCAGATAAATATGTTTTCATGAAGGAGATTTTTTATAATCTGCAAGCCAGTGAATTTAGCATAGCGGAGGGTACATTGAGCATTTGACACCGTTTGACCAAGCACCATAAAACCTCGTGCATTTATGTATGTTTTCGTTTATAGGAGGGAGAGGAGCAGGTGGAGGAGGAGACGGACAGAGAGAGGGGAGAGGAGGAGAATGAGAGAAAGGGGAGATGGTGACAGACAAGAGATGAACGGAGGGACTATTGTCCCATAGTCAACTCAGATTCAGAAAGATCGTTCTTGTTAAACACAGCTAGCTCTCTACTCACATGATGAGATGATTACTATCGATAAGGGATGTCAAATAGCTTCCGTAATTCTAGATTTCCGAAAGTCTTTAGATACTGTACCTCACAAGCATCTTCTAATCAGATTGCGTCACATTTGGGCGATTGGGTTCGTGTTTTCCTGCCAGAAAGGACACAGTAAGTTGTAATTGACGGTAAGTCATCGAGTATATTAGAAGTGATATCTATCGTTCCCAGGGAAGTGTCATGTGGCCCCTACTGTTCCTTATTTTTATAAACGATTTAGGAGACAATCTCTTAGGTTGTTGGCGGATGATGCTGTCACTTATCGGTTAGTTAAGCCAGCAGAAGGTTAAAAGCAACTGCAAAATGATTTAGATAAGATACCTGCACGATGCAGAAAATGGCAATTGACCCTTAATAATAAGAAATGTGAAGTCATCCAAATGACCACTAAAAGAAATCCGTTAAACTTCAGTTACACGATTAATCAGTCAAACCTAGAGGCCGTAAATTCAACTAAATACCTAGAAGTAACAATTACGAACAACTTACACTGGAAAGAACAGATAGAAAATATTATAGGGAAGGAGAACCAAAGACTACGTCTCATTGGCAGAAGATTTAGAAGATGCAACAGTTCTACTAAAGAAACTGCCTACACTACCCTTGTGCGTCCTATTTTGGAGTTTTGCTGCGCATTGTGGGATCCACGCCAGGTGTGACTGACGGACGATTAGAGAAAATTCAGAGAAGGTCAACTCGTTTTTTATTATCGCGATATAGAGGAGAGAGTGTCACGGAAATGATGCACGAGTTGCGGTGGAAATCGTTAAAATAAAGGCGTTATTTGTTACGGTGAGATTTATTTGTGAAATTTCTTTCACCAACTTTGTCTTCAGCGTGCGAACATATATTATTAGCACCCACCTTCATAGGGAGACACGATCATGACAATCAAATAAGAGAAATCAGATCGAAAACAAAGATTTAGGTGTTCGTTTTTCCCGCGAGCTATTAGAGTGTGGAACTACAGAGAAATATCCTAAATGTGGTTTGATGAACCCTCTGCCATCCACTTCAACGTCATTTGCAGAGTACCCATGTAGATGTAGATGAAGAAATGAACGAACTAACACTTTGAAATTTCGAACGTTATTTGCAGAATCATTTCGATTCGGCAGCAAAACACCGGGTACCAGCTAGTACTTCATAAAATGTATCTTCAGCCATCATGGATGGCAGTCGTCATGGATTAAAAGGTATTAAAACAGATTAGGCCAATGCATTACATTAAAAAAATCGGCTAATAATAACAGGTCAGTTTCACTGAAAATAAAATTGTCACATTTGACTATCAGTCAAGCATACATATAAGACGAGAATGGTATGTGAATAATAATAAGTGCACAGTGCAGTGCAATGTAGAGTTCAAAACAACATTCCATTATATGACAGTGTTACGTTTTAATAGCGTTAAAGATATGTAAGAAGTGAAGCGTAACCACCTTGATTTCAACTTTTTGTTGACTATTATGCGGTGTACGTAGCAGGCTTGACACCTCTGTTTGTCTATCGCTCATTCTCGCTGATATCAGCCGTTGTCATACGCCCCTGCCTGGAGTTGTGCCAACGACTTCTCGTGCCTCGGTTGTCGATAGGCATCTCTGGAATTCTGTCGAACCCCGGATGACAAAAGCCTTATTGAAAGCGGATGGCGGCTGTGCTTCTCCGTAAGTAAGCCTTCGCCCGCTGCCCTCCATGGCTGCTAAACATACATTCTCCTCCATTACCGTCGCTTAATGTTGAATAAAAACTGTGAAGTGCATGTTACCGATTTTCTTTTTTACTTCTTTCGCGTAGCGAATGAGGGAAAGAAATCCTTGTCTACGAGCCCTAATCACGCTTATCTTGCATTACACGGAAAAGAAAGAGGCAGCACGAAGGAGTTATGCAAATCTGTCACAAATTAATATTCAGTATAGTTTGGAGGTCCTGCTAATTCATTTTATGAGGCGTCCATTAATAAGGTGTTTGACGTGAGATTCTTCAAAATGCGCATTTTAGTGTAAATACGTTAATATGTGCTTGATTACGATGGCTATGTCTAATGAAACACAATTTGTTTATTTCTCATTTTAGGCTACTTAAAACTTTTATTTAATACAGAACGTCTAGAATCACAGAAAAAAATCGAACAATAAAATACTACTCCTACATACATACTGGTGCATGGTGGAGGGTTCCTAGTACCCTGTACCACTACTAGATTCTTGCTTTTCTGTTCCACTCTCATAGAGAACGGGGGAAATAGTAATGCTTATAAGCGTGTGGTTGGGCCCTAATGTCTCTGATTTTATCTTTGTGGTCTTTACGCGAAATGTAGGTTGGGTGCAGTAGAATCGTTCTGCAGCTCGTCTCAAATTGCGGCCCTCTAAATTTCTTCAAGAATGAATCTCGAAAATAACGTCGCCTTCCCTCCAGAGACTCTCATTTGAGTTCCCGAAGCATGTGAGTAACACTCGCGCATTGATCGAAAGTACCAGTTACAAATCTAACCACCCACTTCTGAATTTCTTTTATGTCTTCCTTTAAACCGATGTGGTTGGGTTCCCAAACACTTCAGAAATACTCAATACGGGTTCGCATAAGCTTTTTATATGCGGTCTTCTTTACAGATGAATTCTCCCAATAAACCGAAGTCGACCATCCACCTTCTCCACGACTGTTTTATAGGTTCGTTCCATTTCATATCGCTGTGCAGACTTACGCGTAGGTATTTAATTGACGTGAACCTGTGAAGCAGCACACTACTAATATTGTATTCGAACACTACGAGATGGTTCCTCCTATTCAACTGCATAAACTTAGATTTTGTGGCGACTTAGCAAATAAAATAATAATAATAAACATACTAACTATGCTGTACTGTACTTGAACTGAAATTTGCTGAGCTATTATATAATGTATTATGATATTCTTTTTATTGCAAATGGATTGCATTAGCCAAAGAACTGATTTTAATAAAAAATATTTGAGGATGTACTTTATCGTAACTGTTACGAAAATTCTGATAAAACTTTATATATAAAAGGATTCACTAATAACAGATTAATCTTTCTGTAAGTTATTTTAAGCATGATGACTACCTATAAGTTATATAATTGTTGTTAACTCAATATGTGTCCTACGCCACAATACAGAATACTCTTCTATGATTCCCCTCTGTTTGGCCGTAGATCTTCCTACGTAAATTCCTTAAGATATGAATCGTGACACTTTATTCCAATTCCGCCCGGGATTGTAGTCCAAGTTGAAAAATGATTCTTCGAGGTCCTATTTTATTTAAACTCTAGTCCTTGAACCGTTTAATAATCTACATCTACATGTGATACTCTGCAAATCACATTTAACTGCCTGGCAGAGGGTTCATCGAACCACCTTTACACTATTTATCTCCCATTCCATTCTCAAATAGCGCGCGGAAAGAAACAACACCTGAATCTCTCCGTTCGGGCTCTGATTTCTCGTATTTTATTCTGATGATGTTTTCTACCTATGTAAGTGGCAGAGAACAATGTATTTTCGCATTCGGAGGAGAATTATGTATTTGAAATAGGTAAGAATTGGCGGACTGCGACTGCGGTTCAGCGGCCGATGTTGAAGATGCTGCAACTTGAGCTAAAATCCTGAAAATGCTTAAAATGTCTGTTTTGGTGATGTTACGAGGAACACGATATACTGTTTATAATTTCTATTTAAGATCATATCAGATGTTTTACAATCGTTCAATGAACCTTGAATAGTATTCGTGAGAAAAACAATCTAACAGCGACACAGCGACACTCGCAAAATTATGATGGTATCGCCCTTTCAAGAGACGACATGACATCAAAAAGAAAGAAATAAGGACAAGAGGGCTTACAGATTATACAATGGTTAAAATAGTGCTCGAACAAAGAGATGAAATAACATTCACGACGATATTAAAATTTCTTTGTTGTAAAAAATAGTTAATTCACGTCCTTGAGTAACACTTTGCCTTTGACATCACTGCGTTTATGTTTTGATTAGAATTCAATACGGCGTCACTGAACAATAATATCTTTTCTCCAAGGGACGCTATAATTTTTCATCATTTAGAGCTAGCTGCCATTCCTCACAACACCTAGAAATTTGAGCCAAGTCATCCTGCATCCTACTCCAGTCATTCAATGACGGCAACTTCCTGTACACCACAGAATCATCAGCAAACAGCCGCAGATTGCAGTTTATTCTGTCCGTCAGGTCATTTGTACAGATAGAAAGTAATAAAGTACTTGTTTCTATTACTTAAGTAATCTCTGAGCGACTTAAATATTTGAGTACCTATTCAATATGCTTCAACCTTCGTTAGCAAACTGTAGTGCGAAACCGTACTTACATAAAAGGGATTACTATAATTCGTACAACATTAATAGTTTAGATTTTGTGGACGGGAACGCATGTGTGGTCTCAAGAGTCTGTCAGGAGACAGTATGTAATTCATAAGTAGTAGTCGTTTCTTAAAGGAGTACTACGGTAAAGAATATCCGTTATAAATATGGAAAGAACGATTGTGTGGCCGTAGCCGAGCTGATGGCCTGTGCTTCTATTCATGCAGTGTGGGAGGGTGCCCGTGTAACCAGCACTGTTGCTGTCGCACGTGTTAAATTCCAATAAAAAAAAAGACAAGTGTTTAGGACGTAAAAGGTGTTTTGGTTCGGATCTATCACCATATGCACCTTATCAATTGTCCCTGTTAGAGTGTCTTGAGGAATGGGTGTTTCGGACAGTGCTAAGAGATCGGATTCGTATTGAAAGGGTCACGGGTTCAACTCAGCCCAGTGTTACCAGTTTTTGTTCTCTTGGGTAATATGTACACTAATGACGTCACAAATAACCGAAACATCAAATACGTTATGTTATTAAGTTATATAGGCAATACTCGACTTACGAGTTGTCTTAGATAAAGGAAAGGTAAACCTACATTTATAGCTGTTGTATATTTGGAGAAATCTTTTGACAATGTTCATTAGAATACACTCTTTCAAAATCTGAAGTCAGAAAGGGTCAAATACAGGGAAAGGAGTGTTATTTACAACTTTTAGAAAAGCCAGACCATAGTTATTACAGTTGAAGGGCATGAAAGGAAAGAATTGGTTGGGGCGTACGACAGGGTTGTAGTCTTTCTCCAATGTTATTCGATTTGTGCTTTGATCAAGCTGTGAAGAAAAGAAAGGATAAATTTTTTAGAAGGAATAAGAGTTGAGGGTGAAGAAATAAAATCATTGCGTTTTTATGACGACATTGTAATTCTGTCAGAGACAGCAAAGAACCTAGAAGAGCAATTGAACGGAATTGACATTGTGTTGAAAGGAGTGCATGAGATTAACATTAAGAAGAACAAAGCAAGGATAATAGAATGCAGTCTTAGAAAGTCAAGCGATGACGAAGGAATTAGATTAGGTAACGAAACAACAAAGGTGGTAGATGAGTTTTGTTACTTGGGCAGTAAAATGCGGTCGCAGAACAGATGATATAAAATGCAGAATGGCAGTGGAAAGAAAAGCGTTTTTGCAAAATAGACATTTATTAACATCGAATATTAATATAAGTGTAAGGAAGTCTTTTCTGACGGCATTTCTGTGGAGTGTTGCCTTGGAGTGAAACATGGACGATAAATAGTTTAGACAGGAAGAGGATCGACGTATTTCAAATTCGGTGATTCAGAAGAATGCTGAAGATTAGGTGGATAGATCGCGTAAGAGATACTGAACATTATTGGGAAGAAAGGAATTTTTGGCATAAATTAACTAAAAGAATAGATCGATTGATAGGATAGATAGAAATGAAAGAATCGTAAAACGGTGGAGGGAAGTGTATGGAGTAACAATCACAGGGGGAGACGAAAAGATGAATATAGTAAGCAGATTCAGATAGAAGTGGATTGCCGTTCTTATGAGGAGATGAGAGGCTTGCTGGGGATAGAATAGGGTGGAGAGCTGCATCAAACCAGTCTGCGGACTGAATGCCATAACAACGAACACAAAAAGTAGGTCTACAGGTACAGGATGACATTCGGGACAGCTAATATTTAAAAGGGGATTGTAGTTAACGGGTACACGGGAACTTCGTCTATGTAAATCGATACTTCCATTTTTTTACAAATGATCAATTACAAGTATAGGAGTAGTATTCACCGAAGAAACAGGGGAAGAAATAAATTTGACCGCATTTTGCGAACGTTATAAATGCCGCGTTTTAGCAGTTACATCTTTCTTTTTTCAATGTTTCCATCAAGAAACAAAATTGATTGACATTCTGGAAAAGAGCTTTCATCGAGCAGTCCAGCAGCGGATCACGCATTACGGTGCATGTCACTGAATAATTGCGCGGATTGCTTAGACATAATGGAATGTACCGGGTGAGCAAAAAGTCAGTATAAATTTGAAAATCACGGAATAATGTAGATTGAGTAGTAAAAATTGACACACTTACTTGGAATAACATGGGGTTTTATTAGAAAAAAAGAAAGTATTGCTTGACGCGTGAAAGATCTCTTGCGCGAAACGTTTGGTGATGATAGTGTGCTCAGCCGCCACTTTCGTCATGCTTGGCCTCCCAGGTCCTCAGACCTCAGTCCGTGCGATTGTTAGCTTTGGGGTTACCTGAAGTCGCAAGTGTAACGTGATCGACCGACATCTCTAGGTATGCTGAAAGACAACATCCGACGCCAATGCCTCACCATAAATCCGGACATTCTTTACAGTGCTGTTCACAACATTATTCCTAGACTACAGCTATTGTTGAGGAATGATGGTGAACATATTGACCATTTCCTGTAAAGACCATCATCTTTGCTTTGTCTTAATTTGTTATGCTAATTATTGCTTTTCTGATCAGATGAAGCACCATCTGTCGGACATTTTTTGAACTTTTTTTGTTCTAATAAAATCCCATGTCATTCCAAGCATGTTTGTCAATTTTTACCTCTCTATCTACATTATTCCGTGATTTATAAAGTTTTTAAATTTATACTGACTTTTTGATCACCCGGTAGTTTGATGCATGCGTCTAAAGAAGTGATTTCTTCTTCTTCAATAACTGCAGTCTTGAAATTTTTTATACATAGCCACCGAGGTCAAATTAAACTCACTGTTTGCAATTATAATTATTGGTGTTTGCACCTCACGGACTGTTCACAGCCCCAATTTTGCAAGATAATGCGCTTGTTTTAAGTAATAACGCCTCTTGATGATATCATGCAGATGTAAAATACAAAATAACCTATATGATGTTGCGTTTAATTGTGACGTCAGTTGAGTGCGCATTGCAATGGAGCACAAAATATTTGCCTTCCGACGGAGTCTAGCTCGCGACCCTTTCAGTACGAATCCGCTCTCTTATCGATGAGTGAAATACCGCTTCTTGAACACAGTTTCACAGGGACAATTGATAAGATGCATGTCGTGTAAAATCCATATCAAAATGCCTTTTACTTCCTAAACGCTTGTCCATTAGGACTTCCCACTTAGGACACTTTTATGTTTCACCTCGCCCTATATGTACCGTACATTTGATCGGATGCGGCAGTAACGAGTAGCCGTCCTCACCTTGTATTCGATGTTTGCATAACCTCGATAAATGTTAGTGTATAGGATTTAGCCATATTATAGATGTGATTCATATTTTACTTAATCTCGCAGTTCTTCACTGATTCTTGTGGGAAAAAATTATATAAGATTTCCCCCATTCCTCACAGGTGAGATTTAGCGAGTTCGGGTCGATCCCCCCCTCCAATAAACTTCTCATGCAATTAAATGACGCCCCCTTAGCAACTGCGAATACACTGCTTGGTATTATTATTATTATTATTATTATTATTATTTCTAACAGTGGGTGTAGTTGTATGATTTGTTCGTAACGGAAACAATGTCTGTTTACATATCAGGTTCTACGAAGGGGAGTTGAAAAATAAGTTTCCCTTGTCGACTGTGTTCAGAGTTGTGTAAGAAAGGAAGAAAGTAGAATGAGACGTTAAAGATAAGACATATCTTGATTTTTCTACATAATTTCCAAGTACATTGAGACATTTGTCATACAGCGTTATAAGCTTCAAAAAGCCGTCCAGGAAAAAATCGGGGCGTTGCCTACGGAAGGAGCGTTGAACGGCTTGTTTGACGTCAGCATTGCTTCCAAAGCGCCTTCCGCCGAGAGTCTGCTTCAAAGCTGAAAAACAGATGGAAGTCACTTGGTGTGAGGTCAGGAATATATGGCGGATGGTGTAGGTGCGCCCTTCCAAGAGTTGCAATTTGGTTTTGCGTTGAAGTCGCCGAGTGAGGTCTCGCATTGTCATCCAACAGCAGAACACCTGTTCTGATAAGACCAGGCCGCTTTTTCCAAATCACCTCTTTCCATTTCGACATAGTGGCACTGTACCGTGCATGTTTGATGGTTGCATCCTCCAAATAGTCCAGCTAGAAAACGCCTTGGCCGTTCCAAAAAACGTTGAGTAAGTAACACTTTACCTCTAGACGGAGTGCTTCTGAACTTCTTTTGGAAAGGTGATGGCGGATGTTTCGATTCTATGGATACAGTCTTCGATTCGGGTGTCTACTGGTGGATCCATGTTTCAGCCCCCGTCACAATTCGAAACAGAGAGTTACATGCTTGATGCGGTCGCCCTCTACCGAATGGTGAATCGGTGTCTTTCGCCCATAGCCGTTCAATGCTTCTTCCGTATGCAACGCCATGATTATTTCTTGGACGGCTTTCTGAAGCTTATAAAGCGGGTTGACAATGTCTCAATGTGATCGATCCTCAGCGCAACCGCCTTTGCAGCGTGCGACTTGCTGGCGATGGCAGCTGTATCGCCCGATTAGTGGGCCGCGCGACCTCCACACTAAATTTAATACGGATTAGCGCGCAAGTTATTTCTGACATACGTAACACAAACACTTAGAAAGAAAAGTTTCTTACATATTTTAGGAAACATTTTCGTTTCACTACGTTTGGGTCAACGCACTGGAAGGCTCACAGCTACCTGCCAGCTCCACAACATCGATGGATTCAAAATTCCTGAAGATGGCCTAAATAAGACTGAAACTAGTTGAATGAAATAAATTATTGCATTCTAGACTGTTCTTTATTCATAAAAGTTTATTACTCACCGTATTACGCAAGGAGGTGCTGCAACTACCTCCCTTCATTGTTCCAGCTTTTCTGACACCTGCTGAGGAAGTTGCACATTACAATCATTGATTCCGAAAAGGGTGACAGAGAAATTGACCCAAACTTTTCCTTTCGGACGAATAATGGATCCACTTAAGTTGGTATGTTAATTCGCAAAATAATCGTTACTGAAGTTAGGAAAAGCCTAACGAACAGCCCCTGCACGATCAAAAAATAGGAGAGTGGTGCGCTGTTAGCGGCGAGAGAATAATAAACCCTATATTTTTTCAGGAAACAATTAATAGTGACAGGTATTTTGAAAACATATTGCGGCCTTTGTATGCTCAATTATCTAAGAGAACATGTCTTTGCGACATTTCGTCAAGAATCTGCGACGGCACTTACAGCCAACTTGACACTACGGGAAATTGGTAGGCCTACTGTGTTCGGTGAAAGAATTATCACTAAGAACATTTGGCCCCCTTGTTCTCCTGATTTAACCCCGTACGATTATTATCTGTGGGGCTCAAACTTTAGACGAACTAAAAACAAACATTCGTTATGAAATCACTGCAATTTCTGTGGGCGAACTTCAGACTGTAATGAGCAACTTCCTCAGCAGGTGTCAGAGCCGGCCGCGGTGGCCGAGGGGACTGAGGCGCTCCAGTCACGGTCTGCACGGCCACTACGGTCGGGGGTTCGAATCCCCCCTCGGGCATGGATAATTGTGCCGTCCTAGTTCGTAAGTAGTTCATAAGTAGTTTGTAAGTTTAGGGACTGATGACCCCGTAGTTAAGTCCCATAACCTATACAAACATTTGAACATTTTGAACAGGTGTCAGAAATGCTTGAACAACGAAGGGAGGCAGTTCCAGCACCTCCTTGCGTAATACAGGTGAGTAATACACTTTTCTTTTCAAGTGTTTGTGTTTTGTATGTCACAAAATAACTTGCACGCTAACCCGTATTAAATTTAGTGTGGAAGTCGCGTGGCCCACTAAGCGGTCGGCGCAGCTGCTGTCGCTGGCAAGACGCACGCCGCAAAGGCGGTTGCGCTGAGGATTGATCACCCTGTACTTGGAAATTATGAACAACAATAATGTCTCATTCTATTTTTTTTCCTTTGATACAAAGCTCTGCCCACAGACGATAGGGCAAACTTATTTTCTAACTTCCCCTCATGTTTGACACTTGAAAATTTATCTGAATGAGGGGAAAAAAAAAAAAAAAAAAAAAAAAAAAAAGAGAGAGAAATCTGAACACCCAAGCTCACAAGCCGCCCTGATAAAGCTGACATAAGCAACAGCGCGAGTTGGCTAGTATCCGCACGCGTATTCCGTATTGCCGGCATTCTTGGCAAGAAAAGGGCGTAAGTCGATTGCAGCGTCGGGCATACTGCCACAGCGATGCGGCAGCGTCTGCAGGGGCGACAGTGGCGTGGCTTTAGGCGTCCGGCTTGACTCACCTCCTGTCTGGCGCCACGGCTCGTTAGCGAAGGGCGCGCGCATTAACCCGGGCATCGGCCGCCATCAAACGGCCGGGGCGTGAGGGGAGGGGCAGGCGGACACTCGACCACCCCTTCCCCAGAGGAGGGGAGGGAGCGCGTCAAGCACTGTCGCACTGCTACTGCCCGCGGCCGTCTTCAGAGAGGTGGCATCGCGTCGCCAGTCAAGGAACAGTTCCAGAAAGGGAACTGTAGGACCGAGGAACTACAGCAGAAGTCCGATAGTCCGGCACCCAATAGTCTGGAAAGTCCAATGATTCGGCAACAGGATCCAAGGGAGTTTGGTGCGCTGTTAGCGGCGAGTGAGCGTGAGGGTTGGGGCAGGCGGACACTCGACCACCCCTCCCCCAGAGGAGGGGAGGGAGCGCGTGAAGCACTGTCGCACTGCTACTGCCCGCGGCCGTCTCCAGAAGAGGTGCCATCGCGTCTCCATTCAAGGTGGATCGATGGAGAACGAACGGTTCCAAAGAAACAGTCCCAGAAAGGTAACTGTAGGACCGAGGAACTACAGCATAAGTCCGATAGTCCGGCATCCAATAGTCTGGAAAGTCCAATGATTCGGCAACAGGATCCAAGGGAGTTTGGTGCGCTGTTAGTGGCGAGTGAATAATAGGCGTGAGGGGTGGGGCAGGCGGCCACTCGACCACCCCCTCCCCCACTGCCACTGCCCGCGCCCGTCTCCAGAAGAGGTGGGTCGCCAGTAAAGGTGGGTCGATGGAGAACGAACGGTTCCAAAGGCACAGTTCCGGAAAGGGAACGCAGGACCGAGGAACTACAGTAGAAGTCCGATAGTCCGCGGTTCCGATAGTCCGGCATCCAATAGTCCGAAACACCCAATAGTCCGGTAACAGGATCCAACAGGACTTTTTTTTCAATTACAATAATAATTATAGGTCTGTTACCGAGATAACTAAAATAGACCTTTACAAACATGTATTATAACTTACAAATTGTTGGGTATGTTAGTATTATAACAATGACAACTCAAAATTGAAATTCCCGCCATTTAGCAAGCCCCCTGAAGGGAGGCCAGTACCCATCCTTATGACGCGACGTGGATGTGGGTGGGGCCTACTAACATAAACCGCTGCTACTCATGTTAGTATTGTTAACTATTATTTCACAGAAACTACTAATCTACTCTATTCTACGGGTGGTGCGCTAGTCTCTACTATCCATCTCCTTTGCACCACAAAATCTAAGTCTTTAGTTGGGTTTGGATGGTAGCAAGGCAGCCATCAGCAGAGAACCTATTCCTGTGACTTCTCCCTAATGTCTTGCTCGCGCAAGGCGGGGAAGTAGTCCAGCTCTTCATTCTTCGCCTCAACTAACCTTCCGGTCATGTTCGGTTCCATCTGTGGTACCGGTCCGACTTTCGCCGGCCAGACGCCTGGGATGGTGATGTCAGTCCGGTTTAGTTTATACATACATACTTTTGCTGCCCACGTATGCCTCATACAGGCATACACGGCTTTTCTCACATGTGGTTTCGCAGCAGACTATCCTCGATAGATCTGCTGCGCGTGGGTCGAGATTTTCTGTCAGCTGTATGAGAATCTCTACAAGTTCACCATTCCTTATTATCTCATAAATATTCCTGGTTTGCATGGCTTGCCTCGCTACGGAGGCAACTCCTGCGTATAATGGGCACTCGAAGATTACATGTTTCGGGATGCCTATCTCAGCACCACATTCACAAGCTGAATCAGGCCGTTTCCCTATTCGGTGCAGATGTGACATCTTTTTCCTTAGATGCAGCCGCTACTGCTGCAGTTCCGCTGACGTCACCGAACGTCTGTTCACATGACGCGATCCCCTGTATGGCCGGTCACAACAAAGTTCCGCCAGCGGTCGTCAATGACGCAGACGCTACTGTTGGGATCGGAAGTATTCAGACCTTACTCAGCAGATATTGGCTTTTACCGTACTGTACTGTACTCAGGTTCTGTCCATTGTTTTAATTGCCAGCATTTTTCGTGATTTAACAGTGGTGACAGTCGTTTAATAGTAATCTGTGGGAGTATTATTAATTTTTAAGCAGTGAGAATCTTCTCGAAATGCAAAAACTCTTCAAGTTCTAAATCTGGAGTGGAGGGTAATCACGCAATCTGACCATCATCAAACGCATGGAGAAAGGTATTGGTTCGTCAACCATTAATGACAAACAGAAGTATGAACTAATGAAATATGCTTCTCAATAGATCACAACTGAAAAATTGGCTACCAGACTGGAACAAGTAGATAGATTATTGTACAAATGGTTTTCGATGTATGGCTTAGCCTATGTCAGCAGTAACAGGTACCGCGCGATGGTCTGGCATTTCCGGTAATTCGGTCCTGAACGTGCCGGATTATCAGATTTTTACTGTACGTACGAGGAAAGGACGTTCACCATTCAGTGCTCCTATAGTCCGTGTTACGTAGGAAGGCGATCCAGTTTTCAGCCGTTCTTCAGGACCCCCTTTCGTTATCGCACTGGCAGCCAATAATTTTCGTTCTCTAGGCGCGTGGCTGGCTGCGCATTTCGCAATGTTTCTCCCGCAGGCTGCACTTCTGCCACTCGGCCGTAGCCTCTGCCCTCCACGCTTCCCCTAATAGTTCCGCCCCTACGCGCGGAAGCGCCTTCCTACATGACGCGGGACCAATAACCGTAGTCGTTTAGTCCCTTTAAACATCAAACCGTCCATGCCTCCTACATGACGTACACTACAGTAGGTTCTATTCGATGACCGCGGTCGGGAACGGTAACGGCGACTTCCAGGAAATGTACACTATGTGATCATAAGTATTTGGACACGTGGCTGAAAATTTAAAAGTTCGTGGCGCCCCCCATCGGTAATGCTGGAATATGACGTTGGCCCATCCTTAAGCCGTCCTCTCACGGGACGTGGAAACGCACGTGGAGGAGGAAGTGGTGACGCCGCAGCGTGGAATACCACGTTCCACTACCCTACGAAGCGTGGAATGAAGGACCCAACATGTTAGATTTTTGCTTCTTGGAGTGGAAGGTTTTCGCGTGACAAGCACAACTTTTGAGCTGTCATATTGCCAACGGAGCTCCGTATTTCGTTACTTCTTTCGTTGTAGCGTACGATGTATCAATATAATCTTTTTTAAAGTGCCACAAAATTGAGCAGCTTTGTAAAACTCGTCAATTAGATATGATTGGTTACAATAAATTACCGGAAATTAAATTTTCATAGATTTTCAAGGTTTGTTAAGTAGTTCATAAGTAGAATGAAACTTTCACTCTGCAGCGGAGTGTGCGCTGATATGAAACTTCCTGGCAGATTAAAATCGTGTGCCGGAACCGGGACTCGAACCTGGGCCTTTGCCTTTCGCGGGCAAGCGCTCTACCACTGAGCTACCCCGACACGACTCACGATGCCGCCTCACAACTTTACTTCCGCCAGTACCTCGCCTCCTACTTTCCAAACTTCACAGAAGCTCTCTTGCAAACACGCAAGACTAGCACTCCTGGAAGAAAGGATATGGTGGAGACATGGCTTAGCCACAGCCTAAGGGATGTTTCCAGAATGAAACTTTCACTCTGCAGCGGAGTGTGCGCTGATATGAAACTTCCTGGCAGATTAAAATTGTGTGCCGGAACCGGGACTCGAACCTGGGGCCTTTGCCTTTCGCGGGCAAGCGCTCTACCACTGAGCTACCCCGACACGACTCACGATGCCGCCTCACAACTTTACTTCCGCCAGTACCTCGCCTCCTACTTTCCAAACTTCACAGAAGCTCTCTTGCAAACACGCAAGACTAGCACACCTGGAAGAAAGGATATGGTGGAGACATGGCTTAGCCACAGCCTAAGGGATGTTTCCAGAATGAAACTTTCACTCTGCAGCGGAGTGTGCGCTGATATGAAACTTCCTGGCAGATTAAAATTGTGTGCCGGAACCGGGACTTGAACCTGGGGCCTTTGCCTTTCGCGGGCAAGCGCTCTACCACTGAGCTACCCCGACACGACTCACGATGCCGCCTCACAACTTTACTTCCGCCAGTACCTCGCCTCCTACTTTCCAAACTTCACAGAAGCTCTCTTGCAAACACGCAAGACTAGCACACCTGGAAGAAAGGATATGGTGGAGACATGGCTTAGCCACAGCCTAAGGGATGTTTCCAGAATGAAACTTTCACTCTGCAGCGGAGTGTGCGCTGATATGAAACTTCCTGGCAGATTAAAATTGTGTGCCGGAACCGGGACTCGAACCTGGGGCCTTTGCCTTTCGCGGGCAGCTCAGTGGTAGAGCGCTTGCCCGCGAAAGGCAAAGGTCCCAGGTTCGAGTCCCGGTTCCGGCACACAATTTTAATCTGCCAGGAAGTTTCAGTTCATAAGTAGTTTGTAATTTTGGCGACTGATGACCTCGCAGTTAAGTCCCTTAAGCTTGACAAACATTTGAACATTTAGGGGATTGAATAAAAAGGATCGGTTTCCAAAAGGGAACGATCACTATAAATGAAGTAGTTTTCTCATCTCAGTCGCCGGCCGCTTTCGCTGGAGATTAGCCTCTGGGTTTTGCGATATTGAACCGCTCCTCAAACTTCACAGAATTGCTCAAAAGTAAACAAACGCTAAGCACTTGGCTGCGGCTGCTGTTTGTACACAGCGATGGGAACTTCAAGTGATAGAAACAGTTGCGGCTTTTACTCTGCAAGTTCTGCGCTTTGCTTTATCGCCAGCTCGGAAAACACGCAGATTTGTAAACTGGTTTCCATTGCACACTTCCATGCCAAAGCATGGGGGAGGGGTCACCAGAATATGACCCACGGCAACACCTTCTCCGCTGACAACTGGAAGGAAGGAAGGAAGGAAGCTTAGTCATTAGAGACGGAATGCACGCTCGCGTTTTTGGTTAAGGATGTGGAGGGAAATCGGGCGTGCCGTATCGATAGGAACCATCTCGGCAGTTGCCTGGAGTGATTTAGGGAAATCAAGGAAAACCTACAACTGGATGGCCGAATGTGTATTCGAACCACCTTCCTTCCGAGTGCGAGTCCAGTGTGTTACTACTGCGCCATCTCACTCGCTCCGCTGACAGAAGTTCATCCTACCAGCCGACGGTATTTTACGCGATGAAATGTATGGAATACGAGATAATGTGTTTAATGTTATGTCTGGAGTAACACATCATCTCCTGCGCACATCACTGAATATTTTTGGTAAAATGTATGCAACGCGAAATGTTGTGAAATAATTTGAATTTCAATATTATATTCAGAATACTAGATATTAACACTTTAACACTGCTATGTTCCTCAAAATCAGCATTTTAACCCCCTACTGCATCATTTTTTTTCTGAAAAAAATGTAACATGTTAAGTACAATATCCTGATTTGATAAAAACTACTTAAATAATTCTAAATATTATGTGAGGGCGTTTATATCGGAATTAAGGGTTTGTGCCATATATGGGACAGCACACAGTAATGACTAATACCTTGTGATACCATTTTTGTGATGATGATGCACAACATGGGAAATATACAGTTATAAAGTTCAAATGTTTGTACAGCTTATGGGACTTAACTACGGGGTCATCAGTCCCTAAACTTACAAACTACTTGTTGTTGTTGTTGTGGTCTTCAGTCCGGAGACTGGTTTGATGCAGCTCTCCACAATACCCTATCCTGGGCAAGCCTCTTCATCTCCACATAAGAACGGCAACATATATCTGTCTGAATCTGCTTACTGTATCCATCTCTTGGTCTTCCTCTGCGATTTTCCCCCACACACTTCCCTCCAATGCTAAATTCACAATTCCTTGATGTCTAAGAATGTGCCCTACCAATCTATCCCTTCTTTTAGTCAAGGTATGCCAGAAATTCTTTTTCTCCCCAATTCTGTTCAGTACCTCTTCATTAGTTACGCGATTCACCCACCTAATGTTCAGAATTCTTCTGTAGCACTACATTTCAAAAGCCTCAATCCTCTTCCTGTCCGCTTTGTTTATCGTCCATGTCTCACTCCCATACAAGGCAACACTCCACACAAATGCCTTCAGAAAGGACTTCCTTAGACTTAAATCAATATTCGAGGTTAGAAAATTTCTCTTTTTCAAGAACGCTTTTCTACCCATTGCCATTCTGCATTTTATATCCTCTGTACTGCAACCATCACTTCTTGTTTACTGCCCAAGTAACAAAACTCATCTAACTCCTTTAATTGTTTCGTTACCTAATCTAATTCGTTCAGCATCACCTGATTTTCTGGAACTGCACTCCATTACCCTAGTTATTCTCTTGTTAATGTTCATCTTATATGCACCTTTCAGCACAGTGTCCATTCCGTTCAATTGCTCTTCCAGGTACTTTGCTGTATCTGACAGAATTACTATGTCGTCGGCAAAACGCAATGTTTTTAATTCTTCACCCGGAACTTTAATTCCTTCTCCAAATTTCTCCTTGCTTTCCTTTATAGCTTGCTCAATGTACAAATTGAACAACAATGGAGAAAGACTACAACCCTGTCTTACTCCCTTTCTAACCGCTGCATCCCTTTCATGCCCTTCAACTCTGACAACCGCTGTCTGGTTTTTGTACAATTTGTAAATAACCTTACGCTCCCTATATTTTACTCCTGCTTGTTTCAGAACTTGAAAGAGTTTATTCCAATCAACATTGTCAAAAGCCTTCTCCAAATCTACAAAAGCTAGAAATGTAGGTTTGCCTTTTCTTAATCTATCTTCTAGGGTAAGCCGTAAAGTGAGTATTACCTCCCGTGTCCCTACATTTCTCCTGAACCCAAACTGATCTTCCCCGAGGTCGGCTTCTACCAGCTTTTCCTTCTGTATATAATTCGTGTTAATATTTTGGAACCATAACTTATCAAACTGATGGTTCTGCAGTTTTCACACCTGTCTGCACCTGCTTTCTTTGGAATGGGGATTATAACATTTTTCTTAAAGTCTGAGGATACTTCGCCTGTCTCATACATCTTACACACCAGTTGAAACAATTTTGTCATAGCTGGTTCTCCCAGAGACTTCAGTAGCTCTAAGGTAATATCATCTACTCCAGGGGCCTTGTTTCGACTTAGGTCTTTCAGGGCTCTGTCAAATTCTTCTCTCAGTACAGTATCTTCTATTTCATCTTCATCTAGATCCTCTTCCCTTCCTACAATATTGTATCGAAGTTCATTTCCTTTGTAGAGCCCCTCTATATACTCTTTCCACCTTTCAGCTTTCCCTTCTTTGCTGAGAACTGGTTTTCCATCAGTGTCCTTGATATTCATAGAGCTATTTTTCTTATCTCCAAATGTTTCTTTTATTTTCCTGTAGGCTGTATCTATTTTTCCCCTATTTATACATTCTTCTACATCCTTGCATTTGCCTTCTAGCCACTCCTGCTTAGCCATTTTGCACTTCCTGTCAATCTCATTTCTTCGTCGTCTGTACTCCATTTTTTCTGTTTCATTTACTGCATTTTTATATTTCCTCCTTTCATCGATTAAATTTAGTATCTCCTATGATATCCAAGGATTTTTTGTAGGTCTTTCCTTCCTACCTATTTTGTCCTCTGCTACCTTCACTATTTCATCTCTCAATTTTACCCATTCCTCCTCTACTGTTTTATTTTCCCCTGTTTCTGTCAATTGTTGCCTAAAGCTCCCTCTGAAATTCTTAAGAACCTCAGGTTCTTTCAATTTATCCAGGTCCCATCTCCTTATTTTCCTACCTTTTTGAAGTTTCTTTAGTTTCAGCCTACAGTTGATAACCAACAAGTTATGGTCAGAGTCTATATCTGCCCCTGGGTATGTCTTACACTGCAACATCTGGTTCCGAAATCTATGTCTTACCATTATAAAATCTATCTGTTATCTCCCGGTGTCTCCTGGTCTCTTCCACGTATACAGTCTTCTTTTATGATTTTTGAACCAGGTGTTTGTTATAACTAAATTATGTTCTGTGCAAAATTCTAACAGGCGGCTTCCTCTTTCATTCCTTTTGCCCAGACCATATTCACCTACTATCTTCCCTTCCCTTCCTTGTCCTACTACCGAATTCCAGTCTCCCATAACAATTAAGTTTTCCTCTCCCCTAATTGTCTGAATAATTTCCTTTAGCTCCTCATATATTTCTTCGATTTCCTCATCATCGACAGAGCTAGTTGGCATATAAACCTGTACTACTGTTGTCGGTGTTGGCTTCGTATCTATCTTGACAATGATAATGCGATCACTGTGCTGGTCATAGTAGTTTACCCGCATTCCTATTTTCTTTTTCATTATCAATCCTACTCCTGTAATACCCCCAATTGATTTTGTATTTATAATCCTTTACTCACCTGACCAGAAATCCTGTTCATCCTGCCACCGAACTTCACTAATCCCCACTACATCTAACTTCAACCTATCCATTTCCCTATTTAAATTTTCTAATTTTCCTACTCGATTAAGGGATCTAACATTCCACGCTCCGACCCGTAGAATGCCAGTATTGTCTTTCCTGATGATCACATCCTCCTGAGTAGTCCCTGCCCGGAAATCCGAATGGGGGACTATTTTACCTCCTTAATATTTTACCCGAGAGGATGCCATCATCATATGTTCATACAGTAGAGCTGCATGTCCTCGGGAAAGGTAACGGCTGTAGTTTCCCCTTGCTTTCAACCGTTCGCAGTAGCTGTGTGGCAAAGCCACATTAGCTGATGTTACAAGGCCAGCTCAGTCAATCATACAGACTGTTGCCCCTGTAACTACTGAAAAGGCTGCTGCCCCTCTTCAGGAACCACTTATGAACTAGCTAATACTAAGGACGGCACAAATATCCATGCAGGAGGGGGGATTCGAACCCCGACCGTAGTCGCCGTGCAGACCGTGACTGGAGCGCCTCAGTCTCAGTCCCCTCGGCCACCGTGGCCGGCTATACAATGTGTGTTTGTATTAGCAGAACTGTATTTATATAAAACAATTTCTAGTCATTACAATACACATTTTTTGAGAAACTTACACTAATTCAGTTTTCATTTGTCTCTACTCATTATGAAACTTTACGAAGCAATTTCCCTCCTTACTCAAGCACAACGTTACACTTCAGACATGCAATATAGCATTTTCCATTGCATTCTGGATAATTGCAATGACAACGGTTTTCCAGCCAGATAGGCAAGTTATCTATCCTATCCTGTCGCACCTTACGCTGTGGAAGATCTGCTGTAGGGTCTCTCTTCTTCTTCGTCTTACCGTCAAGCTGTTTTTTTTTTTTTTTTTTTTTTTTTTTCATTACTTGGCTTACCACTTTCTTGGATAAGGATTTCCCAGTTTTACAGAGACCTCGAAATCAACAAGGGCCATGTAGTCCGTATTTCTTCTTCTCCATAGCACTCAGCCGTTCACACAAGCCATGTCAACTAGATCAAAGAATATCTTCAGGAACCATTTGTTTGATCTGATTTGAATTTTATAATATCCTAGCGTATAATCTAATAGATCGACAAAAGTTTAATTTTTACGCTATGCTTCCAAGGCTGCATTTTGTGCCATATTTGGCACAGACATATTTTTCAATATTAGATGGGTTCTAATTCACAAATATATAACCTTACCATTTTGTAATTGTCCACAGATGTTCTTTTACCTATGTAAATAATAATAATAATAATAATAATAATAATAAAAACACACACACACACACTGAAATTAACCGTTTACTGTAACTGATACAGCTGTTTGTGTGACCAAACTTAAACAGATCGCAACACAAAGCAAATATTCATACCACGCAGTTCCTCACTCTCTCAACAAATGGCATACACTACTTGCACAGCTGCGCTCGACTGCGCGCCATATCTGACCCAACATGCAGGTTGGAAATATATACTCAGGTACGACTTTGGCAAAGAGAAAAGTTGTGTGAGCCATACCCCGCACAGTATGCAGTAAGGAGTTAAATTGCAAATTGTTGCATCTATTGTGGACGTGCACCGCAGTAGATACACTGGCTCTCGCTCGACCACCAAACGTAAACACTATTCGGCTTGGATGGGTGACCGCTGGGTGGGTACGCAGAGCTCTGTTGCAAGCGGTATTCATTCAGATCTTGAGAGGCCAACTGATGAGTAACCCACGGAAGTGTCGCCCAACGATTTTTCTGAAATGTCGATATGCTGTAATGCGTAAAAAAACTAAGGCTCACTTTTTTTAAAGCTAAAATATATGAATTGCAACAAGTTAGGAAGAAATCGACATAGGTATATTAGAGGAGGAATGAAAATTAGGGGACCAACTACCCCGAAAAAGACCAGATTTTGATACAAAAATTAGTTTTGATTTAATAGAAGTAAAATATATTAAAACTTGAAAAAGAAGTTTCAGTAAAAAGCAAGTATTTTCATATTTGAGGGCTGAACAACCTTTATATTGCCGCGTTTGTTCACCTCATGAATCTACATTTTCGAACTATTTCATCTTTCATATAGTGGTATTTAAAGTCGCTGAATCCGAATCTGAAATTAGATTCTTAAAATTCACTATGGCTAATCCATAGCGGACGAAAACTCGGAAAAATGCTCGAATAGTTAGGAGCTCGATATGCGACTTTCAGAATAATATGAAATCACTTTTGTATTTGATTAGTATATACACTACTAGGTCATTAAAATTGCTACACCAAGAAGAAATGTAGATGATAAACGGGTATTCAATGGATAAATATATGATATTAGAACTGACACGTGATTACATTTTCACGCAATTTGGGTCCATAGGTCCTGAGAAATCAGTAACCAGAACAACCACCTCTGGTCGTAATAACGGCCTTGATACGACTGGGCATTGAGTCAAAAAGAGCTTGGATGGCGTACAGATACAGATGCCCATGCAGCTTCAACACGATACCACAGTTCATACAGAGTAGTGAATGGCGTATTGTGACGAGCCAGTTGCTCGGCCACCATTGACCAGGCGTTTGACAGGACCTGCAACATGCGGTCATGAATTATCCTGATGAAATGTAGGATTTCGCAGGGATCGAATGGAGGGTAGAGCCACGGGTCGTAACACATCTGAAATGTAACGGCCACTGTTCAGTGCCGTCGATGCGAACAAGATATCACCGAGACGTGTAGCCAGTGGCACCCCATACCATCACGTCGGGTAATACACCAGTATGGCGATGACGAATACACGCTTCCAATGTGCGTTCACCGCGATGTCGCCAAACACGGATGCAACTGACATGATGCTGTAAACAGAGCCTGGACTCATCCAAAAAATGACTTTTGCCATTCGTCCACCCAGGCTTGTCGTTGCGTACACCATCGCTGGCGCGTCAGTGATGCAGCGTCAAGGGTAACCGTAGCCATGGTCTCCGAACTGATAGTCCATGCTGCTGCAAACGTCGTCGAACTGTTCTTGCAGATGGCTGTTGTCTTGCAGACGTCCCCATCTGTTGAATCAGGGATCGATAAGTGGCTGCACGATTCGTTACAGCCATGCGAATAAGATGCTTGTCATCTCAAGTGCTAGTGATACGAGGCCGTTGGGATGCAGCACGGCGTTCCGTATTGCCCTCCTGAACCCACCGATTCCATATTCTGCTAACAGTCATTGGATCACGACCAATGCGAGCAGCAACTTCGCGATACGATAAACCTCAATCGCGATAGGCTACAATCAGAGATTTATCAAAGTCGTAAACGTGATGGTACGCATTTCTCCTCCTAACACAAAGCATCACAATAACGTTTCACCAGGCAACGCCGGTGAACTGCAGTTTGTGTGTGAGAAATCGGTTGGAAACTTTCCTCATGTCAGCACGTTGTAGGTGTCGCCAACCTCTTGTGAATGCTCTGAAAAGCTAATCATTTGCATATCACAGAATCTTCTCCCTGTCGGTTAAATTCCGCGTCAGTAGCACGCCATCTTCGTGGTGTATCAATTTTAATGGCCAGGAGTTTATATACAGTATCTGCAGATGCTACTTCGATTGAAACGGAACTAATTTTTTCAGAAAAAATAGGCATGTTTCTGTGCAGTTGCTCTCTAATTTTCACTCCACCTCCAAATATACCTAGGACGATTTTCGTTTCTAATCAAAAGATATTTTCATAACAACAATCATTAAAATGAATATGTTCAAATGTTTGTAAAACTATGGGACTTAAATACTCTTGTCATCAGTCCCTAGGTTTACAAACTACTTAAACTAACTTACGGTAAGGACAACAAATATACCCAGGCCCAAGGATGTACTCGAACCCAGTGGCGGACTGAGGCTGTCGGAGGCCCGGGTCGGCGACAAAACAAAAAGGGTTCTCCGTCCACATGGAAATACACGCATTACTATAAAGATAGTAACTTTTGACATTTGGCGCCCTCTCCCTCCCAGGACGAAAAGTACGGGGGACAGTATAAAAATAGCTATTGACTTTTGGAGGCCTCAGAATGAGAGGCCAAGGTCACTAAAAAGAAAAACTGGCGGTCGAGGTATTTATAGATCACCGAAACGAGAGGCAGGGGCAGGAGGAAACTTTCAATTCGGAAGCGCGTAAAGATGCAATACCTTCCGGTCGTTCCCCAATAAGTAGGTTGCAGTACCCGCAAAGAAACTGAACTTCCTGTATCACGAAATTGGGTGCATGCTACAGAGAAAGTTGTAAATGAGTTACTCGAAATTGAAACTGACAATGTAGTACTAACGCAGCCCGTGTAATAAAGATTTCTACCATATCACACATTCGACTAAAATTTCTAACATTACTGGATGAAGGTGATTGTGATGTAATATAAAGAGAACAGTGAATTCATGCTGAATGAAATAATAAGTGATCCGTTATGCATATTATGGGCGAACTGATCTACAAGCTTATTGCCGTAATCGAAACTGTCTTCAAATAATATTTATTCTCAGAAAATTTTAGTTAATTTTCAGTGCGTTGAGAATAGGACGCGAAGACAGATCCAATAATGGCAGTATTAGCTGCTGAAACGCGTCACTCTAATAAAAAGTAACCAGCGATCTTGGCTGTTGTTTGTGTAATAAGAAAACCTAACTAAGTTCATTTCAATGCTTGCTTGTAAATAATAGCAACGTTGAACCAAGTCTGGAATATGAAATTGGGCTCTACGTAAACGTATATTAGACACAATACTAGCGAGCGTGAGAACCCCTTCTGCCCCTACCTTCCAAAAATGTAAAATTGAAGAGGAATAAACCTCCCTTTCAACAGGACCTTTTGTCTCCTGATTTCAACCGATGCCCACAACACGCGATTCAATCCAGCGTTCTGAATCGATTCCTACAATTCGTTCACGATTCTTTCTGGTCTGTGACGGCACGATTCTTACAGAATGCCAAAAAGGATACAACATGGGTATCGGATTTTTCGATTTATTTTTATTTTTTTATTTTTATGGTACATAAAATGGTAATAAGCCGAAGCCATTCGACTCAACTTTGAACAATTCTCGAGCAAATAGTCGTAGAAGTATTCAAATACTTCAATCGTATATAAATACATATTAGGTTACCAATTCTTCACCTGTCGACGTACCTCATTTGGTAGTGCAATAAAGGCTTTCACGACCGGATGTCGTAGCTGTTGGTAGAACCTCCGGCAAGACTCAGCGGAAGTAGGAAGACCTCCGAATATGTCCGGCACAGCTCTGGACGAAACGTTCGGAAAACTGCACAGTTTTATGGATCACGGCCTTATAACCCGGAAGTTCTACCAACTAATTTGGTAGCGTTGTAGGTTGTTAAACTAGTGAACCTCAGTCACATAGTTGAAATCCTGCTGTAACATTATTTTTTTTCCATTCTATTCGAATACATCAGCCATTTAAATAAAATTTCATTAAATGTATGGTAATTAACACATATCTAATCGTTATAAAAATATAATGTGATTATTTTGTCAAGTAGGCTCAACCACAGAGATCGTGTAAAAAACACTGCCGGCCGCGGTGGCCGAGGAGACTGTGGCGCTCCAGTCACGGTCTGCACGGCCACTACGGTCGGGGGTTCGAATCCCCCCACGGGCATGGATATTTGTGCCGTCCTTAGTATAAGATAGTTCACAAGTAGTTTGTAAGTTTAGGGACTCATGACCCCGTAGTTAAGCCCCATAAGCTATACAAACATTTGAACATTTGAAGAAACACTAAAGTATGATGCGTTTCAAGGGACAAGCGCTCATCGTTATGGATATAATTAAAACTTATAATGTGAAAAATCACGTAGTTTCAGGAAACGCGTCTATATGAATAAGCTTTAAACAACAAAATCTGTCTGTAAATACTTAAATTTTATTTTAGATACAAGAAATTCGCGCATTTATATAAATCGCTTCTTTCAGGAAAGATAAACATAAAAACCTACATAGTAAACAAAGTTTTTCGAGATGGCGTTAAAACCATTTAAAATTGCGCTTTTAAATAAAAAAATATTTTTGTATAATTGTGTTTTTACAAAAACCTCAATTCTGTAGATGAACTCAAAAAGCAAAACTCTCTCTAAATACAAAATATAATCCAAATCGTTAGAGCCCTTTCCGGGATACGCGAAATATAAATGTGCAAGAATTGCTCGTTTACATGTATCACATGCAAACAGTGTAAACGACGTGTGTGTGTTGCACTGCATCTGGGACGTATAAGAGGTGCGTAATTTCTCATCATACTGTGATTTGTTGATGTTAATCGTGTGTGTTGGCAGCTGTGTATTTCGCTGCGTTTCATTTCCGGCCTTTGTAATTTGTGAATAATAAATAACACACGAAATCGTGACTGCAATTGTCGAATTACAGAACTAGTATTGAAATTACCAACCGATGTTGACCGTCAATATACAGAAGGCTTAGATATCTTATGTATGTCGGGCGATCTAGACATAAACGTAAGTGAATGTTCAACTGTATATTACAACATTATATTATAACGTAATAACATTATACTATAACGTAATAATTTATTCAACCTAAATACCACCCAATTTGTAACGCAAATGACTTGAAAATGGCAGTTTAAGTCGAAACGAGACCGTCGTATTCGAATAAATATCATTAAATGGTTAATTATTATTATTATGTCATTTTAAGAAAATGTTAAAAGTTTTATAAGAATTTTCAAATGTTTCTGCTATGGTAACCAGTCCCTAAACTGACAAACTACTTAACCTAATCTCAGGGAAACACACATCCATGTCCTAGGGAGGACTCGAATCTCTGACGACGAGCACTCGGGCATTCCACCGAGAGAGAGAGAGAGAGAGAGAGAGAGAGAGAGAGAGAGAGAGAAAGAGAGTAACAGACTTTTCAGTTGTTCGGATGAGGGGAGTTCTTTTATTTGTTTTCTAAAGTGCTGCCAACGTGATATCTTTTGTCGGGCACGGATTCTCGCAGGCCATAAACTGCTGCGATAAATTCTTGGGATTCCGGCGATGCGGTATTGAGCGTCCGCAAAGTGGATCCGTCCGTCCCCAAGGAGCGTTCTCTCTGTTGAGGGCTTCGTAGCTCTTCGTTTCTTAAATTGATAAGGCTGAATAAAGTTTCACTAATGATGTGATCATTACGATGGGGATGTTTGTCCGTCTACGCAACTTGCACCTTATCTGCTGCTCACTTGTCCCCACGAACATTCATGTTCATTAATACCCCTTCACTTCACCTACACCTGTTCAAAATTAAAACTCTATCCCCTCCTCTCGATCATCACCCCTACCTCTTTCTGACCCTATCCCAATTCTCACTCTACTTTCCTCCACATTTATTAACCAGACATTCCCACTACCCTCTCCCCAATACAGAAATTGCAATATTACTTTATTCTTATTCCATTTATTCACTAAAACATGAAAAAATAGCTATATATATATCACTCTACTTACTCCTTTCAACCACTATACAGTCATCTTTCCCTGCCACTCCGATCGCAATAAACATTCATCACACAAATTTATAATTTCGTCACTACTCCAAATCACATAAAATAAACACAATTAACATAATTTAATATGAAGTATTTCTTTAAGTAAATTACAGTTGCAATGGTGGCAACACTACAATAACACTCTTATTCGAAACAAACGCACCTCACTTGTGAAAACGTAATTATGGACAGCACAGAAAAATAGTGATTCGGAAAAAAGAATCTACAGTACTGCAGGAAAGAAATCGACGCTGCATGATTTAAGGTGAAAACTAGGAACAAATATTTCCGTAAGTAAACAGTACTTTACATGTTTTGCTAACAAACTGTTTTCCATCCACATATCGAAACAAATTGGAAATAACTATGATTAGAGATCGCTGAAAATGTTTTACTTCATTAAAATGAAACACATCTCGTAACAAAAAGTCGCCTCTTATCTGTAGATGCATAAACGGACAAACATCCCCATCATAATTATACAAGCAACTACGGACGTCATGGTCACAAATGAAGAACTAGTGATATTATAGCATTCACAATGAAACGTTACCAGTTCTTTGCTTGAACAAGGTAATTCATTACTGCTTTTGATGATTCACTTATATCTGGTACTAGCTGAAAACCCGGCGTTGCCCGGCTATTATTTATTTCTGTCTTGTGTTAGTACTTCTCCTATCCCTTCTCTCTGTCCATCTCCCTTTTTTTATATCACTATCGGAGAATATATAAGAAATAATGACGTTTTCCTTTTCCGAGGCATGTTGTTTCAATGTGATCTATTAAAAGTAGATGTACTGTTGTAATATGTGTTAAGTAATGCAATAAACAGTTATCTACGACGTTTAAATAACAATTAAATTAATGTTATTAATTTCACTCATTTTTGAGGAAATGTCGCTAATAAAGCGGAACTGAAAAATATTCCTCTCAGATTGCAGAAGTCTGTGCACTTACCTTTTATCAGGAAAGTAAGCAGTGTAGATCAAATCACACGTAAAAATGCAATCGTTTAGAATAATCCAATCACGAAATTCAACAATAATGATTGTAATAATATCACAGATCGATCACGTGATGTAATGCGCGAAACATAAGTTCGATTTTTTTAAAGAGATGAATTAAATTTCTTTTTTACTGCTTTATTTATTCATTCTTATATTTCCTTATTCGTATGCTTATCCTTACAGAGAAAGAGAAGACATTGTAGCACGCGTTACGCCCTATAAAAAATCCTCGCTATAGAGTCACAAACGTCATCGCTGGCCTTCAGTCCGAATTTTTTAAATAATTTGACGACTTTCAACCACCATATCTTCTACCCCCTTATAGCTATCGGCATGGAACTGCTATGGTGTACAACGGGGGACTTCGAACAACAATTACACACAGATCATTCATTTGCGTTCTGTAATTTTCGCTGTAGAGTGAAATATTAACACACACACACACACACACACGTAGAATTTTATATACACCGATAACTTTCCATCCCAATATACTCCACCCTTTCATCATTATCAACCCTCAAGCAACAATGCAACCAATAAAACTATTTTCAAAAGTAAATATAATTTTCAAAGAGTAATTATTGTTCCGCATTTCGTATTTTTTTCTTCAGATTACTAACTATCTATCAGATCGCTGTAAAAACATGCCTAAAACCTTCCTCAGGTATAAATTAGCAACTGTACAAATATTAAGTCTCTGCGTCTTTTCGTTCGGACGTGATAAGCGTACACCGAACAGACATTGGAATTAATATATATAGATAAATAGCTATCCGATCGCCATAAAACAGTGCCTAAAGCCTTCCCCGGGTAGACATTAGTAACTGTACAAATTTTTAGCTCTTTATGTCTTGTGGTTCAGACGTGATAAACGTACACCGAACAGACATTCACATTTATAGATATAGATTTACTGGGAAATATGAACGAGGGGATAGGCATACCGAGGAATAATGTTCAAATGCAAGAAAGGTTAATCTACAAGGAGCATCTGGAAAGTTCAGTGAATGACTTCAGGAAATATAGCAAACAGGAGTTACAAACAAAATACCTTAACTGGTCTTAAAGTAATCGCCATTGGCTACAATTCACTTCTGACATCGGTTGTACAGCTGTTGGATTCTGGCAGCAAACGCTTCTTGTGGAATCGCTCGAAGCACTGAGGTCACTTGCTGAATCTCTGTAACACTGCTGATCTCCCACTCGTCTGCTGTCATTCTCAAAGTTAACCGCTGCTCATCCCCAAGCATCCGTCACAGTCGTACGATATTGTCTGGGACTGTGATCCTGAACCCTCAACACCAACGTGGCTTGTCCTCGACATCTTCCTTTCCGTCTCTAAGGCGTTTAAATCAATCAGACACAAACCTTTTTACTCGCCGCTTCAACACAATACACTTGCACTAACATCCTATCGGTCTCCGTCGCCGTTTTGCCTAATTTGAAACAAAGCTTGATATTAACGCGTTGGTTCATTTTGCGCTCCGTCTTGCAATGACGCAAGTTCTCACACTGATCTATTAGCTCGGTCGCAGCGTGAACCACCGCTTCACTTAGTGCTTTGTCGATGGGGGAGGGGGGGGGGGAGGGGAGGAGGCGCTTGTTGACATCTCCGTCAATGTGTATGCGCGCGAATCCCATCCTCGCCAGCGCGGTTTGTGAAATCTGGTAGCGCTCATCGAACTTTTCAGACGACCCTCGCGTATCTACATAGATACTCCGTAAGCCACATCACTATGGGTGGCGGAGGGTAGTTTCCATACCGTTGACACTTCCAGTCGCGTATTGTCCGCAGGAAAAAAAAAAAAAAACAAAAAAAGACGATGGCCTATAGGTCTCTGTGTGAGCTCTAATCTCTCCAATTTTATACTTGAGGTCTTTTTGTGAGATATGAGGGTCGTCCACAAATTAAGTCCCGTTTCTATTTCCATCCACGACAGCGCTACGATCGCAGTTCCGAGCATCCGCGGCAGTTACTCTCACTCACGGACAAGACATGTACTCCATTTTCAGATCGCTGCTGCCGGCAAGGGCTTTGTAGTACTGCTTTATAATGTCAGCCGTAATTGAAAATTCCGCCGAGTGTGAAATCAGATCTGTGATTCGTTTTCTAAATGCGAATAAAGTTGAGTCAAAGGAAATTCATAGTCACATTTGCGAGGTTTACGGAGAAAATGCTGTGAGTGATTCAGTGGTTAGAAGATGGGTCAGACTGTTCAGTGAAGGACGTACGTGATCAAGTGCACGATGAAGAACGAAGTGGACGCCCGTATGTGGTTACTGATGAACTGGTTCACACAATTGAAGAGAATATTAAGCACAACCGTTAGTTTACATTTAGTGCCCTTGTTATGGAAGTTACGCAAATCTCACGATCACTAATTCATGAAATTGTTACTGATAAACTGAATTTCGAAAACTTTACTCACTATGGGTACCCAAAATTCTTACTTAACAACACACACACACACACACACACACACACACACACACACACACACAAAAGATAAAAAACAAACAAACAAACAAACGAATAAAAAACGGATGAACAGTGCACTTCAGTTTCTGTCACGCTACTATGAAGAAGGTGATGTTTTGTGGTTTTGTTTCTCGGATACTCGCGGGGAATGAAACTTGGGTATCGTACGACACCCCTGAAACAAAATGGCAAACTATGGAATGGAGGCACACTTCATCCCCAACGGAGGTTACGCATAAGCAAATCTTGACACCTCGAAAAGTCACGTGCCACGTTTTTTGGGATAGAAAAGGCGCACACACACACACACACACACACACACACACACACACACACCCAAGCCCCAGGGAGGAATCGAACCTCCGACGGCGAGCAACCGTGCTCTCCGCAGCGAGGCGCCTTAGACCGCACGTCGTATACGTAGAATATCAATACGAGTTACAATTTAACATGTGGCATCAGTAATAAAATAACAAGTAATAAAGTTCGAGTACGCTCACATTACGTGATCTAAATTCTTTTGAAGCGTCTATGGAAGGCGATAAGGTACGTCACTTTTACGCTTTTTATTCTGGATAGGACGTATTCAAACTTTTTTTTATGTGACCGGAGCATTTTTCATTGCGGTTTTTATTTTGAACAAGGAAAATGGGATTTTTTTTAAATTTTTTTTTGTAACCCTGACTAGTGTCCACATGTCCAGAACACCTGTCCTATCGTGCCTATGTTGACAGTATAAAAGGAAAGTTTGGACGACGAACCGGAACTGCTGCTAGGAAACCAACATCAGGACCCTCCCCTCTCACACCCACACCATCACCGCGATTTAGTAAGAGGCCTTGTCAAATTATATAAGTCGATTAGCAAAGGGAATGATGAATAAACATCGTTACTACTGATGCAGACATAATAAGTCATAGAGAAAAATTAATTTATTAGATAACTAACACAAAGGGTCGATTTGTTCAAATAAATGTTCTAATGTTTGTATGGGACTTAACTACAGGGTCATTAGTCCCTAAACTTACAAACTACTTATGAACTAGCTAATACTAAGGACGGAACAAATAGCCATGCCCGAGGGGGAATTCGAACTCCCGACCGTAGTGGCCGTGCAAACAGTGACTGGCGCGCCTCAGTCCCCTCATACTATTTGAAGTAGTTTATGTATTGAAAAATATCGACGCTCTATGCCAGGGGTTCCCAGACATTTTGTCACTGCGTACCACTTATCATTTTTAGATGATTCGGGTTATCATTATAGCTTGTTTGTCTTTTAACGAACCCGGAAGTGGTGGACGGGGAGTGGAGGACCGGCGGTAGGGAGGGGTGGGGGAGGGCAGTGCAGAAAGTTGAACGATAAATGAGGACTGCTACAATGGAGAGGATTTCACAATACTACACAGTGCTGACAACACGCATATTTTGTCAGGTTTGATTTCATGGTGGCACTTGTGCTCAGCGACTGTTTATTTGATTAGCAGAAAATGTTTCAGCAATCAGTTGTAAATATTAATTTATTCACAGATTTAGATTTCGACCACTGTGTGGTCATTATCATTGCTTTAAACAAAACGGTTCAAACATGTAAAACATATCGACCTCCATGTTGGAGGTTATGTTCATACTGAAACGTTTTACATGTGATAACCATTTTGTTTAAAGCATTGATAATGACCATACAGTGGTCTAAATCTAGATATGTCAATAAATTAATATTTGCGACTGCTTGCTGAAAAAAAATTTCTACGTTTTTGCGTCTTGCCGATAAACTACTACATACAATACTGGCCATTAAAATTGCTGCCGCGGTGGAGTAGCCGAGCGGTCTAAAGCGTCTCGTTGCGGAGCGCGCGGTTGCTCGCCGTGGAGGTTCGAGTCCTCCCTGGGGCATGGTTGTGTGTGTTTGTACGTAGGTTAGTTTACCTAGGTTTAAGTAGTTTGTAAGCTACGGACTGATGACCACGCAGTTTGGTCCGATAGATTTACAGACATTTGAACATTTGATTAAAATTGCTACACCAAGAATAAATGCAGATGATAAACGGGTATTCATTGGACAAATATATTATATCAGAACTGACATGTGATTACACTTTTATTCAATTTGGGTGCATAGATTCTGAAAAATCAGTACCCAGATTACGACTTCTGCCCGTAATAACGGCCTTGATACGTCTGGGCATTGAGTCAAACAGAGCTTGGATGGCGTGTACAGATACAGATGCCCATGCAGCTTCAACCCGATACCACAGTTCATCAAGCATAGTGACTGGCGTATTGTGACGAGCTAGTTGCTCGGCAACCATTGACCAGACGTTTTCAATTAATGAGACATCTGGAGAATGTGATGGCTAGTGCAGCAGTCGAACATTTCCCATATCCAGAAAGGCCCGTACAGGTCATGAAACATGCGGTCGTGCATTCTCCTGCTGAAATGTAGGGTTTCTCAGGGATCGAATGACGGGGTAGAGCCACGGGGCGTAACACATCTGAAATGTAACGGCCATAGTTGAAAGTGCCATCGATGCAAACAAGAGGTGACCGAGACGTGTAACCAATGGCACCATCATGGAATATCATCACGCCAGGTGATACACCAGTACGGCGATGAAGAATACACGCTTCCAATGTGCGTTCACCGCGTTGTCCCTAAAGCGGATGCGACCATCATGATGCTGTAAACAGAACCTTGATTCATTCGAAAAAATGACGTTTTACCATTCGTTCGTCGTTGCGTACACCATCGCAGGTGCACCTGTCTGTGATGAAGTGCCAAGGGTAGCCGCAGCCATGGTCTCCGAGCTGATCGGCCATGCTACTGCAAACGTCGTCGAACTGTTCGTGCAGCTGGTTGTTGTTGTCTTGAAAACGTCCCCATCTACTGACTCGGGTATCTAGACGTGGCTGCACGATCCGTTACAACCACGCGGATAGATGCCTATCATCTCATAAACTGCAATCACGATAGGCTACAATCCGACGTTTATAAAAGTCGGAAACGTGATGGTACGCATTTCTCCTCCTAACGCGAGACATCACAACAACGTTTCATCAGGCAACGCCGGTCAACTGCTGTTTGTATATGAGAAATCGGTTGGAAACTTCCCTCACCGGCGACAACCTTGTGTGAATTCTTTGAAAAGCTAATCATTTGCACATGACAGCACCTTCTTCCTGTCGGTTGAATTTCGCTTCTGTAGCACGTCATCTTCGTGGTGTAGCAGTTTTAATAGCCAGGAGTGTACATAAACGTGATTTAACGAATATTATTTTAAAAGTGAAACAATCAGAATTCTTATATGAGCAATTGATTTTCGATGTTATTTGTCCGTTAGCAAGAAAACAAGACATGAAAAGTGAAAAGACACCAAAAAGCGTATTTAACTGAATTTTCAATACTGTTTGATGTGTTTGCACGTGTAGAACCCGTGCAGAAAATAAATGATAAGTTTTGAAATGTTTCGACTACACTTTTCTTATATTTTAGTTTCTCAATAGTGTACATAATTTACCATAAAACATTTCAACGAAAATATTAAGTGCACATTACCCCTTTGTTATTAATGAACTCAATTATCATTTGTACCAAATGTTGCTAATATCGGTATTTTAGTCTGGATGACTAGTTTCGGGTATACACAGTAACCATCTTCGGATCATCTGTTTTACACAATACATTTAACAATTATCGAAAGCACTTGTGTTTTCCCGTTAATGCCGACCACAAAAGATCATCTTAGTGTGCCACTTTAATGCAGCTAGTGGTGCTTGTATGCATAGATTTCAGTTCAACATCACAACCATGGAATAAAGTATTCTCTTTTCGTGGTTGCCCTTGTTGGGAAAATACAAGTGCTTTCGATAATTATTAAAAATGTTGTTGTAACAGATGATCCTATGATTCCATGATGTGTATTACCGAAACTAGTCACCCAAACGATAAAATAGCGATCTTGGCAACATTTGGCACTAATTACTTAAGATCGCCCCATAAAACATGAAAAAATATCATTGCTCCTGTGTAAAGAGTGCTCTCATAATCTCAGTTCATCATTTAGATGCGAAACCACACAAAAGACATCTCTACAGTTTTTGTGATATCTCCTAAGGCCCTTCCCCGTGGGGGCTCGAATCCTCCCTCGGGCATGGATGTTTTCGTTGTCTTTTGTATACGTTTGTAAGTTTAGGAGCTGATGACCGCGCAGTTAAGCCTCATAAACTTATCAAACATTTTAATTTTGATATCGCCTAAACGGTGACTTATTGCGGGAATAACACGCCAGGGATGCTGCAGTAGATCCACTCGACTCGATTAGACAACTGAGACATGAGAGTCGATCGTGTAAAAAGTTCTTTAGATATCCTACAGACAGACCGGGATTAAAATTTTGAAAAAAGGAAGTAAAACTTGCAGAATATTGTTTCTTGAAATATTTGACTGTGTGAAAAATCGCTAATTTTCTACATCTCCTAGCTTAAAATTCCATATTTTCAGGGCACACTGACTGCGAAGTACTAAGTTCAATTTCACTATGCTGCAACGCCGTAAACTGCCATGTTAAGGTCAAAGTCTAAAAAAGAGAAAGTGTGTTTTTTTTTGTAACAATATCCTTCCCTACAACAAAGATAAAAACTGACATTTGAACTGTGATATATGACGATAGGGAACAAAATTTCTTAGAATTTGTAAGGTGCCTGCCTACTTGGAGAGAGCCCTCATCCTTTCCCAACTGCTCCCCGTATATGTACCTCGTGTAATTGCATGCAAATGGTCATTGCTGGACGGCAACTTGGCCGTAATATCAGTTAAGGTAATATTCGCTGGACCTGGCGGTGGGGGAGCGAGGGTGACCGCGGGGAGCCCGCTTGCTGCTCCCGACCACAGACGCCATTCGCAGAACTCGACGGGAGACCGGCCAGCATTCACACAATGGCCGCAGTATGTCAACTGTCGCTGGCGAGGTGGATTGCTTACGCAAACACACGCCGCAGCCCAACCGTCAGCGAGACAGGTGAACGACCTAGCACAGAGCACGACCCTGAGGAGATCTATTTGCAGGCGGTGATAGGCCGAATAACGCATTACCCATGTTCCAATCCGCGTAGACGTGGAGGGAGCAATCTCGGACACCCATAGGCTAACCTTTGAAATGTCAGTGATTGGTGCAGTTTTGGAGAGAATTTTTCATAGTTTTCGAGCCAGCTAGCTCTTGAGAGCCGCTGGCGAAGGCAGTCGTCTGACGAATCTCTCCTTGGGTAGTCGCTTAGGTAACTACTCTGGAGATGTTGCTGGAGCAGCGTTTTGTTTTGTTTGTGCGTTTAGATCCTGGTAGTAAATTGATGTAGTGTCCAGAAACACTCTGTTCACTTCTAATTTATATCGAGTTCTGCTGACCTGTAGGCAAAGCTAAATACTTCTTAACGTATCGTGGCTAGTTGGTTTTTTTTAGAGCAGTTTTCGCTGAGTGTGTCCACAGCCAGTATAGTAATCTTTTGCGTCTCGTTCACTTGATTGGATACGTAATTTCTCTTTCGAGTATTTGCGTACTGTGTGGAGGAATATTTGAAGAATCGTCTGTATTGACAGTCGAGGCTCCAATTCACTTGTTCACAATCGCAGTGAACAAGCAGCACGCAGCTTCCTTGTTGCTCAACCGCCTATTCACTGACCTGTATGTCTCTCTCTCTCTATAAGAGCACAGACACAGGCTGATTTCTTGGAAAGTGACATCAGGAACCGTACAAGTTAGATAAACACCGACAGCGATGTACGCGATACTCCACCATTTATTTCGCGTCCTCTCCAGTCATCGACGGCAGTGGACCGCAACGGCCGTCTGTGGCACTCAGCACGGCGTATGATAACGTACATTTGCACACCAGCATTGTAACCATTTTGTTGGCTGTTTCTCCTGCATATAAGATAGGCCGATTTCAATATTCACCGTCCAACAGTGATTATCACTATCCAATTTATACACCATCCAGTTCAGAGTGATAGTAGTAATTACGGACCCCAACACTACCGAAGTAGCTAATTGCATCGCAATAGTGTCATTCTTTTTCATTCGTTTATGCTTTCCCTTGTGCTTTATTCAAAAATGTTTCAAATGTTTGTAGAGCTTATTGGACTTAACTACGGGGTCATCAGTCCCTAAACTTACAAACTACTTACGAACTACCTAATACTAAGAACGGCACAAATATCCATGCCCGAGGGGGGATTCGAACCCTCGACCGTAGTAGCCGTGCAGAACGTGACGGGCGCGCCACAGTCCGCTCGCCCACCGCGGCCGGCTGTACTTTATTATCCTTCAGCTAAAGGCTGGTCCGTCAGCACGTGGAATGTTTGGATTATTATAAATTTTGAATCTCTTCGTATAATCAAATAAATGAATTTGGTTTGAGCCTCTGTTTATCTTTCATCATTTACCGTCACATTTAAGATTTATATGTTTTATTTTTTATTTTTTGTTAAATTATTTGTATGCATCTTAATTGTTGAGCAAGAAGCTGTTGGCCATATGCCACCTTAAAGATGCTCACTATTTATTTTTTATAGGGAATACACCTCCTGAAGCTACGACTCAGGGATCATAATTTTATTGTCGTTCTTCCTCTCATTATTAAACAGGTCTCCGAAACATTTGTTGATGAGCGAGGTGCATTTCAAATTACGTTCAAAGTTTTTAGCCAAGTTCATCACGGATATCGAATGCCAGTTATAGTGATACCAATGAATCGTGCATACCAAAACCGCGGTACTTTTGAACTGCTATGCCCTTACTAGCTACGTAGCATTTTTTCAAAATTTGCATAATGTAAACCTCATACTACAGGTAATTCATATGATTTTGGATGAAAATGTTTGTTGACAAAATTTGTCTATTCCACATTTGTTTGTCCACTCACTGACCAGTCTGCAGTTAGGCTACTACAAATTAGGGATGTAAAATAACCTCTTTTCGACTGGTGACAAGGTAAAACCGTGGTTCCAAGAAAGTATATAACGATTGCTAAAAAGTGTTATAACTGTAAAAATCTGAGAATTAGTTAAATACATTATGGAAAACCAGATGCTTGCAGCATGAAGGAACAGTGGAGCGAAATAAATATGCAACATGAAACTAGGGAATAAATTATTTGAAAGGTTCTTTATTAGTTTTTGTGAATGGTGTCATGTCACTTACGGGCATGATAATCCATCAATCTATATCTGTATGTTTACTCTGCATTGAATCATTTACGATAGCCGTAGGAAGTCATTTTAGGAAACTTGTGGAACGGATGTGTTAAAACAGTGAAGTTGTTCCTCTTTCGATCTGAAGAAGGATTTCCATTAAGAGGACGTTACGCAATCCATTAACTGACGTAAGACGATACAGCTGGAAACTTTCGCGTTTCTTCTGGGTTGTTTACAGTAGCTTGATGCATTTCTCGTATAAATAACCCGTTTCATGTACTCACAAATTTTTTTTATTTCTTTCGCTCGAACTTTTTTAGTTTAAAGTTTTTCTCGTTAATCACTCACGACAATAAATTACGGCGTACTTGAATTACAAAAATTACGAAATACTGCGTTTATCATGACGTCGTCAGTACACTCGTTTTTCTTTCTGCTTGTGCTGTAACATTTCTTGGAATATTTTATGCTGCTTGTTGCTTCTGCTACAGGTTTTTCATGCAGACATCAAAGGAATAATGATAATGTTGCGCATCCATAACTGATAAACACGAAAGGTAAGGAAGTCGATACAGTTGCCATTCTAAGTGTATTTATTAAGTCGAAACTGGTTTCATAGTACATGAATGTTCTTTGGTGACCTGTAGTTCAACAAGAACCCTAATAGATTAAAATCACTAGATTTCATAAATAATACGCTCAAAGTTGCAGAAAAGTGATATTATCACGATTTAAAATGGCGTTCTTGTGTAAGAATAACGTGAATTTCAGAAAAATTAAAAAAAAAAAAAAAAAAAAAAAAAAAAAAAAAAAAAAAAAAAAAACAACGGAAAAAGGTGTTGGGTGGTTAATATGTTACGATTTTAATAGAAATATTCCCCAACTTTACTAACATGTAAAAAATTTATTACATTTAAATGAATTCTGAACTTGGTGTTGTAGGAGTACAATGATGACTGGTAAAGTGTAGGATTTGTTAGTTAAACCTCCAAGTTATTTTGCTGTCCCTTAGCATCTGCCAAAGCAACACTGTTCCGTGTAGCGTGACACTTCGCCATAAATCGAGTCTGAGTGCTAACTCGTGGCGCGCGCACACACACACATGATCAACTCGTTGCAGTCTTTATGAACAACAGGCACGTTATTTCTACAGGCCGTACGCGCCTCTTTTGTAGCTGTCTTTTGGCCAGTCAGACTTCACACGCGTGATACTCTTGGTATTGAGCGGCCTCTTACGGATCTGTAGGACCTCGTGCTCCCAACTGCCTGTATTTATTTTAATCCCATATGGGATCTCCCGGCCCAAATATACAACACGATCATTTTCATTTCTGTTACCACATACAGGGTGTTACAAAAACGTACGGCCAAACTTTCAGGAAACATTCCTCACACACAAAGAAAGAAAATATGTTATGTGGACATGTGTCCGAAAACGATTAATTGCCATGTTAGAGCTCATTTTATTACTTCTCTTCAAATCATATTAATCATGGAATGGAAACACACAGCAACAGAACGTACCATCGTGACTTCAAACACTTTGTTATAGGAAATGTTCAAAATGTCCTCCGTTAGCGAGGATACATGCATCCACCCTCCGTCGCATGGAATCCCTGATGCGCCGATGCAGCCCTGGAGAATGGCGTATTGTATCACAGCCGTCCACAATACTAGCACGAAGAGTATCTAGATTTGGTATCGGGGTTGCGTAGACAAGAGCTTTCAAATGCCCCCATAACTGAAAGTCAAGAGGGTTGAGGTCAGGAGAGCGTGGAGGCCATGGAATTGGTCCGCCTCTACCAATCCATCGGTCACCGAATTTGTTGTTGAGAAGCGTACGACCACGTCGACTGAAATGTGCAGGAGCTCTATCGTGCCTGAACCACATGTTGTGTCGTACTGGTAATGGCACATGTTCTAGCAGCACAGGTGGAGTATCCTGTATGAAATCGTGCTCCAGTGAGCGTAGGTGTAAGAACATGAAGCCCAATCAAGACATCACCAACAATACTGCCCAAACGTTCACAGAAAATCTGTGTTTATGACGTGATTCGAGGAAGTACAGTACATACTATCGAAACAATTGGGTATTTTGACAATTGTCTGCACGAATTATTTCAATTTACATTTAAAGAGAAATACTAAAATGAGCTCTAACATGGAAATTAAACGTTTACGGACACATGGCCACATAACATATTTTCTTTCTTTGTGTGTAAGGAAAGTTTCCTGAAAGTTTGGCCGTACCTTTTTGTAACATCCTGTATATAAACTAGCTGAAAAATGCTCCTGCCCGAACACAGAAAAGGCGAATATGTTCTCTAAGTGTGGAACCAGCTGCCTCAAACCTCATTCCCACTTCCTCATAAAAAAATTTGGCATGCGAACATATTTGCGCACTTTTATCTCATAACTTTGTGAATACTTTTACCCAGTTAAGCCGTAATAGTCAGCAAAGTCGTCTCACTGTCAGTGTCTATATATGTCTCTGTCCGTTTGTTTTCTGTCTCTCCCACTGCCGCTTTCTGTCTGTGTCAAACTTTCAATGTCTTTATCCCTTTCCCTCGCGATTCCTCACCGCTGTCTGTTTCTGCCACTTTCATCGTCTCTCTGCCCCACTGTCGTTGTCCTATTCACTTCCTGTCCTGTTGCCAGTATACTTTCTTTCTTACTTAGAGTCGGCTTCCATTGTCTTCAATCACGATTGTCCCTTTTACACATGTGTCCATGGGGATGGTTTGCTTCGGGTTTGACCTGTAGACCTGAAAACGTTAGCACGTGGGTACTGGGGATGGAAAAAAATGGACAAATTGATCCGTGCTATGGTATTGTAGAGCCGCACGCTCATGTTTTATGTATGGTCTCCATTCGTCTCAATTTCCCACTGTTTTCTCTTTTGCTCCAATTACCACTACCTGCATCTGCCTTTGTTGTTGTCACTGTTACTGACTTCCGACATCTCGTTCCGCTTCCCACTGCTGTTTTCATTCACATGCATTTCTCTTGAACTGACACTTTCTCTGTTCCATCATATATGAATCTCTCTGCCTGTTGTACTATCTTCGTCCTACTCACATTCAGCCGATAAAAGCACGAATATGTTCGCATGCCTGCAGGGTCCTCAGTGCCGTCGTTTTAAACAGTGCTACGCCCAATGTCAGTGTCTTCAGTGCTTCAGTGTGTATATTTTAACCAGTGTCTCTGAATATTCTTCGTGTGTTAACATTGTCCGATTTCTCAGTGTTTCTAACGCCATCGTGGCACAAGGTTTTTAACTAACTACATGTTTTTTATCATCTGTCTACTGTGTGTGTTCGTCAAATGTAAACGATTTTAATACTCCCCACTTTAACGCCATATCATTGTTACTTCAATCCCGTCATGTCCATCGCTTTTTAAATTCTCTCGGCTGAAGTGCAGCGCATAAGCTGCTGCCAGCCTGCTGGCTGTATGTATGGTTAGCGTGAAATAACAAAGAAAGAAAATGGTTCACTTTCAACTTTAAAAATAAATACATAAATAAAACCGCTTCTAGTCCTGTCAAAATTCTCAAATTATTTCGCACTACGGTAGTACAATCCATGCCTATTCGTTCATCCTGCTTGCAGCAGAATTGTATTCCCGCAAGGCATTGAGCGTATGTGTGCATTCATACAGAAATTGCGAATTAGCTGGAGAGGGGTGGCATTCCAAATATACAGGGTGTTTCACTAAGTGTGTTTGCCTCTGTAACTTATAAAATAATAGGTGACGGGAAATTTTAATGCGGTAGGTCAACACAAGAAATGTTACACTTTGTGCGGAGCTATGAACATAGTTTATTGTATCATTTTCCACAGAGTTACAGCACAAAGATATAATTTTTTAAATGGAACAATAGTTTTTCTATCGTGCATTGGAATCTTTGAAACCTGCTGCGTCCAAATCAATTTAAACTACATTCCTATCACTGTTAGTTTGGGAGCTACAACCCTTCAAAGTTTCAGGGGCAAATACCACAGGCTGTACATAATACATGGCTGTGTGGTGGGTGATGGATGTTATGGCGGTGGGAAGTTGATTTACATTAGATGTTCAAATTTGTGTCCATGTTCCTCAATGCATAATGCAATGCGCTGTTGAAAGGATCTGCAGACGAGATGTAACATCGCCAGTGTGACGGAGCGACATGTGTCCTAGATGCGCCGTTTTAGATCATCTGGGTATGTGGGCTCAGTGACATAAACACGATCCTTTAGATATCCTCACAAAAAGAAATCTACTGGTGTTAAATCGGGCGACCTTGCGGGCCATGAATGAAGACCATGGCGCCCCAACCATCTTCCTGCAAACCTGTTGTTTAGTTCTTCCACAACAGCACGCGCAGAATGGGCTGGGTGACCATCGTGCTGAATCCACATATGGACTCTCGTGTGTAGACACACATGTTCAAAGAGACCACCCAAACTGTCGGCAATAAAAGCGCGATATAACTCACCCGTCAGTGTACCTGGGAAGTAGTACGGACCATGATTTCATCCCCAAGGATTCCACACCACACGTTAATAGGCCACCTACGTTGACGGTCGATAGATCGTACCCACCGAGGATTGTCTGCGGCCCAGTAGTGCATGTTATGCCGATTCACTGCACCATAATTTGTGAACGTGGACTCATCAGAGAACATAACACTTTGTAAAGACTCCAGCGTGAAATTACGCATGGCCCACTCACAGAATGTCACTTTTGCACGAAAATCGTTCCCATGCAGCTCCTGGGTCAGTGACAGGCGGTACGGGTGAAATCTGTGGCTGTGTACTATACGCCACACAGATGTGAGACTGACACCAGCAACTCCAGCAACGGCTCGTAAGCTGACATGAGGATCGTGGTGTAGTGCAGCTAAACCAAACACCTTCGTCTCCTCACTTCTTGCAGGTCGTCGTCTGTTACCGCGGCGCATTACCAATCCGCCTGTTTCCCGAAGTCGTTGTTCGGCACGTAAGAACGTAATGACTGCCGGGGCTCTTCGCCTAGGATACTCACAACATACGCCGTAGCTGCTTCAGTGGCATCGCGTCGGCACTCGCCGAGCATCAGCAACATATCAACGTACTCGTTGTTCGTGTATTCCATCGTCATCCGATGTCACTAACTGTGGTATATTGAGCCCCGGTTGTCTGTATGGCTCCAAATGTCGGGTATACGGCCGAGTACAGCGACAGTCGACAGGCTAACAGCGCATCGAGGAAGCTTCTCGCTCCGTGACACCGACGACGTTACAACTCAGTTGCACCACATTAAGAAGGTGCATTGCATTATGCGCAGCGTTTGTGGTATCTGCCCCTGAAACTTTCAAGGGTTGCAGCTCCCAAAGTAACAGTGATAGGAATGTAGTTTAAATTGATTTGGACGCAACTGGTTTCAACGAATCCAATGCACGATAGAAAAAACTATTGTTCCATTTAAAAAATTATATCTTTGTGCTGTAACTCTTTGGAAAATGATACAGTAAACTATGTTCATAGCTCCGCAGAAAGTGTAACATTTTTTGTGTTGACCTACCGCATTAAAATTTCCCGTCACCTATTATATTATAAGTAACAGAGGCAAACACACTCACTGAAACACCCTGACACTTGCACCGCAAATATTGCGGAAACGGAAAGTGCAATTGATGTGCGGTTTTCTCAGACTGGATTGGTAGTAAGGGGCTCGTATTTTTAGCCAATAAAGAGATTGTAATACTACTTAGAAAGTGTATTTTTTAAGCAAACATACAGTTTTTTAAATGGAACAATGGTTGTTTCTATCATGCACTGGAAATTTTTGACACCAGCTGTGTACAAAGAATTTTGAATGACACTTTTATCACGTTTAGTTCAGTTTGGCAGCTACAACCGTTCACAAAGTTTCGGTAGCGGAGGCTGCTATAGCGTAGCTAACTGGCCAACTGGCTAGCCCCTGGGGCACGGCCCACTGTCTCATGATCACCAGCCAGTCAAATACGCTGTCGTAGCCTGCGCCCCCAAAACTTTTGAATGGTTGTAGCTGACAAACTAAACTTGATAAAAAATGTAATTCAAAATTTTTTGTATACAACTGGTGTCAAAAATTCCAGTGCATGATAGAAACAATCATTGTTCCATTTGACAAATTGTATGTTTGCATAAAAAAATACACTTTCTAGGTATTTTTACAAGCTGGTTATTGGCTAACAATACGAGTCCTTGAATACCAATCCATTCTGTGAAAACTGCACATCAATTGCACTTTCCGTTTCCGCAATATTTGCGCTGCAAGTGTTAGATGATTCACCCTGTATAATTATAGATGTGGAGTGGGACGATTCGGATATGTTCGAAAGAACAGACACCATATAAAATAAAATGATTTTTCATTGCAAGTTCCATCACAAGTTCTTAAAAAATCGAAACTTGGAATTCTTTTTATGGTATAAAGTACACAAAACTCCCATTATTTTTTTAAACTCCAGTTTACATTGTCAATTTTTCGACGTTTTGTCAACTCACACGCCTTCATTAGCACTAGTGCCGCTGTTGTGCGATTCTACTGTATGACAGAAGAATAGTCTTCTATAAAACTGCTCGCGCCACATTCAGACTGACATCAAAACACGAACACTACGACCGTATAGCTACGTGCATTCTCCAGAGAGCGCGACACTGCTGTGTGCCTATACGCGCGTATTCAGGTGAAAGCCCTCTCTATCCGTCCGCAGCAGCGTTATACTCTGCAATTGTTTGCCCTCTTCCGCGAAATGGCACGCGCAGTAAAAGACCAATGTAGTAATTCTGACATCCCTGTTTAACATACATATCCGCATGATACAAAAAAAATTGTCATCGACCCTTAATAATGATAGGTGTGAAGTCATCCATATGACCACTAGAAGAAATGTGTTAAACTTAATTTTACAAGATAAATAAGTCAAATATACAGGACGTAAATTCAACTAAATAGCTAGGAATAACAATGACGAACAACTTAAGTTGGAAAGAACACATAGAAAATATTCCAGCGAAGGCGAACCAAAGGCTAAGTTTCATTGGCAGAAGACTCAGAAGATGCATGAGTTCTACTAAACAACACTTGTGTGTCAAACTTTGGATTATCGCTTAACATTGTGAGGTCCACGTCAAGTGCGACTGACTGACGATGGCGGTTCGATTTGTATTGTCGCGATATAGGGGTGAGAGTGTCACGGATATGAGACACGCGTTGGGCTGGAAGACATTTATATGTTGCGGCGAGATTTATTTTTGTTATCATCCACCTACGTAGGGAGACATGATCTTCGCAATAAAATAAGACAAATCAGGTAGATAACAGAACGATTTAGGTGTTCCTTTTTCACTTGCACTGTTAGAGAGTGGAACCGTAGAAATATGACATTAAAGAGGTATGATGAACCCTCTGCCACGCACTTTAATGTGAACTGCACAGTATTTATGTAGATTAGGGGTGGAGGTTGGGAGATCTGGAATTCAATTATAGGGATACGAAAAGAAGGAAAAATATAAGAGAACAAGAGCTGAAGACGGTGGCGGGTAGCGATAAATTGTACCAGTATACTACAATATTATAAAATAAACAGATTGTGTTTCATTTCGTCGTAATATTATTGTGGTACCAAATGTCTAACAAGGAGGGGACCTCACATGTGGGTCACTGTTTTTGACCACATATTCCCTAGGTTACTATACTCTAAACAAAGATACACTGTTGTTGTTGTGGTCTTCAGTCCGCAGACTGGTTTGATGCAGCTCTCCACGCTACCCTGTCCTATGTAAGTACCTTCATCTGAGAATATATTCGACAACCTACATCCTTTTGAATCTGCTTACTGTATTCATCCATCGGTCTCCCTCTACGATTTTTACCCCACACACTTCATTCTAATGCTAAGTTGACGATTCCTTGGTGTCTCAGAATGTGTCCCACCAATCTACCCCTTCTCTTAGTCAGGATGTGCCAGAAACTCATTTTCTCCCCAATTCGGTTAAGCACCTCCTCGCCGCGGTGGAGTAGCCGAGCGGTCTAAAGCACCTCGCTGCGGAGCGCGCGGTTGCTCGCCGTGGAGGTCCGAGTCCTTCCTGGAGCATGGGTGTGTGTGTTTTTCCGTAGGTTAGTTTACCTACGTTTAAGTAAGCTACGGACTGCTGACCACGCAGTTTAGTCCGACAGATTTACAGACATTTGAATTTTAAGCACCTCCTCATTTCTTACGTGATCTACCCATCTAATTTTCATCATTCGTCTGTAGCACCACATTTCGAACGCTTCTATCATCATTTTGTCTGAACTCTTTATCTTCCACGTTTCTCTCCCATATAATGCTACACTCCAGATAAATGCTTTCAGAAAGGACTTCCTAACATTTTAATTAATATTGGTGTTAACACTTCTGATGGCCGAAGTAGAGAAGATAAAAAATGCAGAATGGCTATGGGACTTCCCATAGCCATTCTGCATTTTTTATCTTCTCTACTTCGGCCATCAGAAGTTATTTTGCTACCCAAATAACAAAACTCATCTACAACTTTTATTGCCTCATTACCTACTCTAATTCCTTCAGAATCACCTGATTTTCTGATATTACATTCCATTACCTTCGTTTTACTCATGTTAATGTTCATCTTATATCTTCCTTTCAAGACACTGTCCGTTCCATTCAATTGCTCTTCCAGATCCTTTGCAGTATCTGACAAAGTTACTATGTCGTCGGCAAACCCCAAACTTTTTATTTATTCTCCCTGAACTTTAATTCCCTCTCCAAATTTCTCCTTCCATTCTTTCACTGCTTGCTCAATGTATAGATTGAACAACTCTGAGGAAAGGCTACAACCCTGTCTTACTCCCTTCTCAACCTCTGCGTCCCTTTCTTGCCATTCGACTCTAATAACCGCTGTCTGGTTTTTGTACAGGTTGAATATAACTCTTCGCTCCCTATATTTTACCCCTGCTACCTTCACAATTTGGAAAAGTGTATTCCAGTCGACATTGTCAAAAGCTTTCTCCAAATCTACAAATGCTAAAAATGTAGGTTTGCCTTTCCTTAACCTATCTTCTAAGATAAGTCGTAATGTGAGTATTGCCTCCCGTGTTCCTACATTTCTCCTAAATTCGAACTGATCTTTCCCGTGATCAGATTCCACAAGTTTTTCCATTCGTCTGTAAATAATTCGTGTTAGTATTTTGCAGCCATGACTTATTAAACTGAAAGTTCTGTAGTTTTCACACTTGTCAGCTCTTGCTTTCTTTGGAATTGTCAGCTGTTGCTATCTTTGGAATTGGAATCACGATATTCTTCTTGAAGTCGGAGGGTATTTCCCCTGTCTCATACATCTTGCATACCAGGAGGAACAATTTTTTCATGACAGGCTTTCCTAACGATATCAGCAGTTCAGACGGAATATCATCTACTCCAGGGGCCTTGTTTCGACTCAAATCCTTCAGCATTCTATCAAATTCTTCTCGCAGTATTATATCTCCTATCTCATCTTCCTCCACTTTGTCTTCCATTTCTAGAATACTGCCTTCAAGTTTATTTTCTTTGTTTAGGCCCTCTATATATTCCTTCCACCGTTCAGCTTTCCTCTCTTTGCTTAGTACTGGTTTTCCGTCTGAGCTCTTGATATTCATACAGCTGCTTTTCTGGTCTCCAAATATTTCTTTTATTTTCCTGTAGGCAGTATCTATCTTTCCCCTAGTTATGCATTCTTCTACGGTTCTGCATTTGTCCTCTAGCCACTCCTGCTTAGCTAGTCTGCACTTTCTGTCAATCTCATTTTTCAGTCGTTTGTACTCCCTTCTTCCTGCTTCACTTGCTGAATTTTTATATTTTCTCCTCTCATCAATTAAGTTCAGTATATCCTGTGTTATCCAGGGATTTCTACTAGGCCTTGTCCTTCTGCCTATATGATCGTCTGCTGCTTTCACTACCCTATCTCTCAGAGCTACCCATTCTTCTTATACTGTATTACTTTTCCCCATTTCAACCAATCCTTGCCTAATGCTCCCTCGAAAACTTTCAATCACCTCTGGTGGTCCCTTCAATTTGTCCACATTCCATCTCCTAACGTTTCTACCTTACTGCAGTTTCTTAACTTTTAATCTGCAGTTCATAACCAACAAGTTATGGTTAGAATCTATATCTGCCCCTGGGTATGTCTTACAGTTTAGAACCTGGTTTCTAAATCTGTTCCTTAACATTACTTACCATTACCATACACTATTTTGACTTTTTGCTAGACATTACCTAGTTTTTGGAAAAATCAAGCCAAATTTGATGACGGACAAATGGATCTCCATTACTAAACTTCTAAATAGCGTCTAAAAACCAACTGGTTTTATTAGTGTGATATGGTTTCCAAACTAAATACTCTTCGATTTGTTAACGTTTCTATTTTCTCACGCTGTAGCTTGGTTATCCATATACAGTCACGGTACTGCCACTGACTTTTGTTATACACCACGACAGCAGCGCTCCAAGCGGCAGGCAAGGTGCATCTCTGACTACGTTATCGGATAAGTGTGACAGTTTCGATTAAATTGATTCTTAGTTATTTTTTTATAATAGGGAAGGCATGCAGTACCATAAAAATCGGTAATAACTACAAGATATATCCACATTTATAAGGTATCCTAAAAACCATTAGAGGGCATAAGCCGATGCATTGCAGGACAGTGTATTTAAGATTCTCTGGGAATTTACATTTTTTTTATGAAGAACATGTAGTTTGTTGATAGGATTACAGAGTATCAGCCGACACCCAACGCAGCAAATGGTGATTGTGCGCTAGCGCAAAGCTAATTTTTGTTTCTGCAAAGTCGCTTCTGTGCAGTGGACTTAACAGCAGCACAACAGTGTACTGCCTTTACCGTGATAGCCTATGTTAGTTCATTTTTCCAATTGTAAAGTGAAGTGTAGGCGCGGCCTCAGTGTCCTTCTGAAAGATATTTTTCTTCCGAAATTCGCTGTGGTTTATCAGGTAGATACCATAAACGGCCGAATCCTGTCTTTTTTATTATTGTTGCATTTCACTATTAAATGTATTCTACCTTAATTTGTCTTTGGTTTTACGACTTTTTAAAGATAATAATCTACATTTGATCAGGCTTGATTCCAATGTCGAACATGTGCTTAACGACAGTTTTTTTGCTCTGTAGAAAATATTTCAGCAATCAGTCATATATAGATATAGACGCAAACTGCGTTCTTGAAATTTCTGGGAGGGGGGGGGGGGGGGGTTGCAGGTTGAGAACGATTGAGAATGAACATTTACGCCATCTACTGACGGTTTTGTAACTTGTGTTGACAGTGCTGCCCTCAGAAGTGTTGTAATTTATTTGAGACTGTTTTCACTACTGTAAGATGGAGGTGTCGAAATAAAGCTGTTTGTGTGAAGTTCACTGTGTTCAATTCTCTTAATACTGGTGTGTAGCAACATTTTGGCGCCGAAACCCGGGACGCTGTGAAGATACTGGTTGCTACGACACTCAAGAGGATTCCACGTCGACGGAGAGTATTTTGAGCGACTTCAATCTCGAAAATACGATCACGCCGAGCCACGTTCGACACGTACAGATAAGACACGGCATTGCTTTGGCGCTAATAACTGGTTGATCTTTATGTATGGTACTACTGGCTGCATGCATATTGGTAGCAGAGTAATTGGATAGACTCTAATAAGGCAGCAAAAGTATCCTAACCTGCTTGAACCAAATAGACTGCAGCGCCATCTATCAGCAAAAGATTCCACTAGTGCGGGTTGCGAAGCGTAAAAACTGCACGGCAGCGCCATCTGTTGACAGCCGCTAACGTCCCTAGGGGTGCTATCGGTTAACAGTCCAGGACAGCGCCATCTCTTAGTGACAGCGTCCAACTGACGGGGGTGTCTCGACCTTGGACGCACCCTAGCGACCTCCAGCAAAACCACTCGCTATGACGGACGCAACAGCGGTCTTGTCGAAACTACGGCGAAGGCGCACAACACTGCGCTCGAATGCGACGCGCTTCGTGAGCCAAATGAATACGTTCGGTGTTTCTACATCGGCAGAAGACGTTGAGCACTGTCAGGACCGCTTACAGGAAACTGTGGAGGAACTGAAACGACTTAATGATGCAATACAGGATTTGCTGGATGACGCGGAACACGAGGCCGACACAGAAGCGTGTGAGGACTACACCGACAAGTGCAAACGCGCGATCCGCAAGCCGAAGGGACTATTACAAGCAAAACGTTCGGCGGATTTACATAGTGCTGACAGTCGTTCGTTAATCCCACCAGCTCACCAGCACGCCTATGCAGACATAAAGTTGCCTACCATCAAATTACATTCATTTTCAGGCAACATAGAAGCTTGGCCCAAATTCTGGGAGCAGTTTACAGCTTCCATAGACGAGAATCCGATGGTGGCAGCTATCAACATATTCCTCCGTGGGTATCTGGAGGGAGAACCCAAGGATTTAGTTGATGGAATTGCAGTGACAGCTGACACATATGAACAAACCAAACAGATTTTGAAGGCCAAATATGGGGACAAAAATAGAATAATTCAAAGCCATCTCGACTTCTTGGAGAACCTTAACCGTTGTGCTTCAAGCAGCCCAGAGGATCTCAACGCCACCTACATCGAGTGCCACAAGCGAGTCCAAGCTCTACGAGCACTGGGGGAAGATATAGATTCGTATGGGAGAGTGCTCGCCCCAAACGGTTACGTGCATTCCCAGAAGAGATTTGCAGACATTGGCTTACCCATGCAAGAAGGCACAACATCCAGGAAGGTGATCTCACACGCCTCATGGAATTTCTCAATGAAGAAGTGGAGGGAGCCATCACAACACGCACGATACGTGGACACACTGTAGCACAAGAAATCTACGTACCCACAGCATCTGCCTTTCACGTCAAGGTCAAGACGAAAAAGAAACCACAAAATTCAGAGCCATTTTGTGTGTACTGTGAAGAAAAGGGGCACTGGGGTCAAAATTGCCAACAAATTACCACCTCTCAGGCAAGGACAGATGCCCTGAAGAAGATGAATCGGTGCTTCCTGTGCCTTCGACGTGGTCACATCAAACATCAGTGCTTCAAAAGGGGAAAGGCTTCATGTGCAAAATGTAAGGGCGACCACCACATATATATCTGCAATAGCCATCAGACTGCAGTAAATAAAATCGGATTAATGTCTTCGAACTTCATCTACCTGCAAACAGTTTGTGTGAGTGTCAGAGGACCAACTGGAAGAAGCAAAATGACACGTGCAGTTCTAGACACAGGGAGCCAATCAAGTTTTATCAACCACGCTTTGATTATCTCCAACTCAAGGTTACAGAAACAAAATGTACAGATATAACTACATTTAAATCATCTTCACCCTCATCAATCTCAAGAAGAAAGATTTGTTTCGAAATGGTTGGAAATTCCACCAATGCCTACGTATCAGTTACAACCTTTGAAAGCTTCAACACGTTCTCTCAACAACCGACAGTACCACAAGACGTAGATCTGGCACTGATGGAAGGGATACAACTGGCAGACCCAACAGGGAACTCTAAAGATCTTCCGATTGAAATTCTCATAGGAGAAGACTACTATTGCAGAATAGTTACTGTGGAACAACTAATAAAGATAACATCTTCACTGGTTCTTCTTCCTACCATCTTCGGATATGTTCTCAGTGGAGCCAGAACTAGTACCACTGTTCATCAGGCAACAGTTAACTTCATTCAACATGACTGCAGTGAGGTGTCAGATGAGTATGTGCGCCACTTTTGGGACTTGGAAACTATTGGAATCAAAGATCATCAAGAGCGGGCATTGACAATCAGAGACAGCACAGTTTTACAGGAGTTCTGAGAGTCATACCGCATGGAGAACGGCCGCAGAGTTGTATGCTTGCCTCTAAAGAAGAATACTCACTTTTCCAACAATTTTGCCACTGCTGAAGCACGTCTGAACTCATTACAAAATAAGATGCAAAGAAATGAGAGATTGAAATTGATTTACCATGAAACCATGTTAAAGTACATACAGAATGATCAGGTAGAAGTGGCACCTCGTCATTGCAACATTGGGGACGCATTTTACCTACCACATAATATTGTTAAGAACGAAACAATGAAGGTATAAAATACAGAATCGTGTTCGATGCATCTTCTCATTACACAGACTCACCATCACTGAATGACGCTCTAGAAACAGAACCAAATTTACTCCCAGAAAATTTTTCTACTTTGCTACGGTTCCGGAGATTTCCGAGAGGAATAATATGCGATGTGGACCAAGCATTTTTACAGTTAACCTTGAGTGAAGAACATCGCAATCTCACAAGATTCTTATGGTATCGTGTTGAACTAGCTGAGAATGGTACCTACACCACCACAGATGATATAATAACGTATCGTTTCAAAAGATTGCCGTTTGGGTTGGCATCAAGTCCATTCCTTTTATCAGCAACCATAAGGGAACTGAATAGTAACATGTATCCACAAACAACAGCACTGGTCGACAAATCTACCTTCATGGATGATTCTGTAGCAAGTGTACCCACTGATAATGAGGCTGTTGCGGTCTTTCATGAATAAGCCTTCCACTTTCCAAATGGGCGAGTAACTCAAGGGATCTGAAGTCATTATGGGAAGCAAATGGCCTTGGAACCAAGTCAACAACACAAGTCTTGGGAATTGATTGGAATACGGAAGATGACTCCATCTCCGCAGATTACCAGAAGATAGCGGAAGATTTCGCAAACAAACCGGCAACTAAGAGGAATGTTCTTCGATCAACGGCTCAGTTCTATGATCCACTGGGTCTCTTCACACCTATTGGGATTGTCGCCAAATTAATCTTTCAAGAGACATAGATAAGGGGTTTAGCATGGGAGGAGGTTTTGCCTACCGATCTTGCACATAGTTGGCACTCTTGGTTTTCGAAACTACACTATTTGACATCCTTGCACATCCCCAGGTGGATAGGCATGACAGGCACAAATGACCTTGCAGAAGTGCACGTGTTCTGTGATGCCTCTGAAAGGGCCTATGGTGCGGTCTTGTATGGACGAACAACAACTGAACCCGGTCACTCGGTTCGTATTGTGTGCAGCAAGAACCGATTGGCACCAATCAAGAAGGTAACCTTGCCAAGGTTGGAATTACTTGGTGCTTTGGTTGGATCACGGTTGCTTCATTATTATTGCCAGGAAACTGGATTTAATGTTAACAGAGCTACATTATGGAGTGACTCAACAATCGCCTTGGGCTGGATACGAAATGACCCCAACAAATGCAAAACCTTCATTTTCAATTGGGTGACATAAATATTGATGTACACAACACCTAGCCAATGGAAACACTGTCCTGGGAATGAAAATCCTGCAGACCACCTTACACGGGGAATAGAAGCAGATTGTCTGGCAACACTCGACACCTGGTGGTGTGGTCCACGATGGCTTGCAGAAGAGAGGCATTCGTGGCCACAGGGCACTCCAGCTCCACCTGAACCAATGCCAGAGAGAAAAACACTAACATACCTGCATGTTAATATGATCAATGTCACTGAACCATTGTTCAACATTTTAAAATTCAGTTCATACTGGCGAGTACTACACATAACGGCGTTTGTGTTTCGATTCATTAAGATCATGCAGAGGAAGACTCGAGATATTGGCAGCTTAAGTGCTCTAGAGATACAAAATGCCCGAATGTATTGGGTAAGAAGAGTGCAAGAGGAACTATTCCCTGAAGAATTATCTGCATTAATTAAGGGGGAACAGTTACCTAAATCTTCAAGAATTGCCAGATACAACCCTTTCCTGTTGGATGGGATGATTCGACTGGGTGGCAGACTGCAGTGTGCTGCATTGTCTCACATTATTCTCGATGGACGCCATTATTTCACGGAGTTGCTGATCAAACAGACACACATAAGGCTTCATCATCTTGGCGTACGTATTGTCCTGGCAGAATTACGTGAAGAGTTTTGGATCTTGCGAGGACGACAAACTGTTAGAAGAGTTCTACATTCATGCCTGCCCTGCAAGATCATTAACAGTCGTAGGTATGAAGAGCTTGAGGCTTCACTACCACTGGACAGAGTTCGATCTCAACGACCATTTGCAGTGACAGGTATTGATTTTGCTGGGCCACTGTATGTTAAAATAGGACACCAAGTAAGGAAGTCTTATATTGTCCTATTCACATGCGCCACAACCCGCGCAATCCATATTGAGCTCACTACAGGTATGTCAACTGACCGATTTTTGATGGCTATGCAACGCTTTGCAGGACGGAGAAGCCTACCAGTCACTGTTTATTCTGACAGCGCCACAACATTCCATGCAGCTAACACAGAATTAACAGAGCTGTTCCAAACGATCCGGCACGCTGTAGTTCAGCACTACTGTGCCCACCACGGTACCACTTGGAAGTTCATACCACCACGTGCGGCTTGGTGGGGAGGTTGGTGGGAACGTATGATTGGATCAGTAAAGCGCTGCTTGAGGAAGGTACTTGGTCGGTCTCAAGTTGATGAAGAAAGCCTGAACACCATTTTGATTTCAATAGAAGCCGCAATAAACTCGAGACCCATCACCCAAGGAGAGAGTGACATGGCATTGACACCAGCTCACTTCCTAAATGGTGACAAACTAGTCACTATTCCATATGGGCCAGAACCAGCAGTTAGCAAAAATCTGGCCAAGGAGTTCCGATGCAGACAAAAATTTTATGAAGACCTTTGGCGAAGATGGAAAAATGAATACCTGTTGCTACTAAGGAACTACCATGAAGTGAAAGGCTACCCAACAAGAAGAGAACCCAGAATAGGAGAGGTTCAGGGGGATATGAAACCCCGACATGTGTGGAAGAGAGCAGTGGTGGAAGAAGTGCGGCCTGGCAGAGACAACAAGATCAGGTGCATCATTCTCCGGCAGCCCGATGGAACGAAGATCTGTCGACCGGTTGAGCTGGTCATTCCCCTGGAGATAGACCAGGGTGGGGAGGATGTTGCAGGTTGAGAACGATTGAGAATGAACATTTACGCCATCTACTGACGGTTTTGAAACTTGTGTTGACAGTGCTGCCCTCAGAAGTGTTGTAATTTGTTTCAGACTGTTTTCACTACTGTAAGATGGAGGTGTCGAAATAAAGCTGTTTGTGTGAAGTTCACTGTGTTCAATTCTCTTAATACTAGTGTGTAGCAACAGGGGGGGGGGGGGGAGGTAAAAAAAATTGTACTTTTGGCCAGCCTGGGGTGCCTTTATAAAACAATTTACAAAATGATTTCCAGTCCACAGTGTACAGCAATCAGTGAGAATAACTATTCCTTCAGTAAAAAACCGTCTTCATTGCAGATTGTATTATTAATGACGCGTTTCGCCCCTTAGCAGGGCATCCTCAGATTATCTGCGTAACAGAATTTGCACAATATTACAAGGCGGAATTACAAAACAGGGATAACGGGACATGGGCTTATTTTGTGCTAAGAAGACAATATAAATAGTAAACAGATTGCAATGCGGTCTCCGTGGTGTGACACCGTAAGTGTTTCTATATTTTGGAATTGTGGATTTCCTTGTAGCCATACATTTGTACAGTAACGGTGTCACACCATGGAGAGCGCATTGTAAGCTTTGTTTACTATTTATATTGTCTTCTAAGCACAAAATAAGCCCATGTCCCATTGTCCCCGTTTTGTAATTCCGCCTTGTAATTTTGTGTAAATTCTGTCATGCAGATAAACTGAGGACGTCCTGCTAAAGGGCGAAACGCGTCATTAATTAAAAAAATACAAAAATCTGCAATCGAGACGGTTGTTTACTGAACAAATATTTACAAAACGTGAAATAAAAGATATGTAATTTCAATATTAAATGGCAAAACAGGACCTAATATCTCGGATGTAGGGGGGGGGTGGAGGGTTGGTCGCAGTTTGGGGGAGGGGGGAAGAGTCATTGACCAGGGAGGGGGAGGTGGCACCTCTGCTCGTATATGAAAACACATCATCATCATCTTTAGAGACTGATTTTGTTTTTCAGCGTTCAGTCTGGAGCATAGTACCTCTAATAAAATTCCTCCATGATCCCCTATTCAGTGCTAACATTAATGCCTCGTTATGCCTTTTACTTCGAAATCATTCTTCACCTAATCTAAGTACTCTCTTCATGGTCTACCTCGACTCCTCTTACCCTTCGGTGCCGAGCTCATGAGTCTCTTACGTAACCTTGCTTCTCCCATGCGTGTAACATGACCCCACCATCTCAGCCTGTTCGCTCTAACTGCTTCATCTACAGTGATCATTCCCAATTTTCTTTGATTTACTCATTATGGACATCCTCCTGCCATTGTTCCCATCTATTAGTACCTGCAATTATTCTTGCCACTTTCATGTCTGTAACCTCTACCTAATGAATAAGGTAACCTGTATCCACCCAACTTTCACTCCCATACAACAAAGTTGGTCGAAAGATAGAGCGGTGCACTGCTTAGTCTTGGTACTTACTTTCTTCTTGCAGAAGAGAGTAGATCTTAGCTGAGCACTCATTGCATTAGCTTTGCTGCACCTCGATTCCAGTTCTTTCAGTATGTTGCCATCCTGTGAGAAAATACATCCCAGGTACTTGAAACTGTCTACCTGTTCTTTGTTCCTCCTATTTGGCACTCAATCTGTTTGAATCTCTTTCCCACAGACACTACTTTCGTTTTAAAGATGCTGATCTTCATATCATAATCCTTGCACCTCTGATCTAGCTCTGAAATATTAGTTTGCAACCGTATATTAGTTTGCAACCTTATATTCTGAGTCCTGGCCGCCTTTGTGCTCAGACGGCAAAGATTCCCAAATCCACCAGTTAGTCCCCCAAACGTTAGGGATGAAACCCAGTAGGGCCCTGGACAAGTAAGGCTAGCAACCTGCTTCCCAGGTACTTCAATATCATGCTGGCAACAATCAGTGCTAAATGCCTCGGACCTTTGGAGGCGACGAGTCAACCTCTAATTGACATATTACACATTCAAATGAGGAGCTACTTTTCAAAACACATTATGTCGCAAAAGTAAATTTTTCAGGGGAAGTGAAAAACGTATACCGCAAAAAATATTCGATTAATTATTCCGAATTTTACACCACATACGCAGGTAGGGCTTTTGATCCAAATGTGTTTAATACAAGGAAATTGATTTTTATACTTTCAAGCTATGAGCACTTTAGTGATGGACAAAGTGCGTTTTGTTGGGTTCTGTTGCACAATCTGCCCTTTTTGATTTTCTCTTCATTCGTTTTGTCGTTCCACGTTTCATTTCCTCTCCAACAGTCACACATTCACTCGCTATAATACTCTCCATCTTAGTACAACAATGATTTTTCGCCTGACTTCCCAACAGACAGAAAGATAAACGTTTATACACAACAATGCTGTAATACTGAAAACGAATATTAACCGATCATTGTTGGTAAGTTCAATGTTTTCGCCTTAGTCCACGAGTCTTACATTGCAGCCAACATAGCTTAATAAAACAAAATAAAGGCAACTGTTGGACTTAATGCAGTTTGATTCAATCATACTAGAGGACGAAATGCTATTTGTTGCTACTTTTCAGTTCTCTTTTTGAAGGTGTTAAAATGCGTTTTGACACAATTTGATTGCAGGAGTGTGTGGAGCGGGTAATAAAATGCCGGATTCCATATCAATCTCAATTTTGTCCACCAGTGGACATAATACGTTTTGAAAAGTTGCTCCTCAAATTTATTTTCGAGACAGTGAAACCATACATGAAATACTTTTAGTCACAAAGTATTTTATTTCAGTTTTAATTGGTTTTCGCTACTGTAACTTTCAATAGAAATGAATTGCTGCTCAGTACTTAGGTACATTTAAGAAAGAAAAATGAATACTTCACCACTGCAATCACTGACGTAGCTTTATTACGGACCAGGGGGTCGACGGACACTTTTACTCGGAAATGGGAATGAGTGAATGAATTGTATGAATGAATGAACGAACGAACTAGTTTCCGGGGCAGTGGCGCGCTTTGGTCTACGCTAGAGGTAGGGCAGTTCCCGAGTATTCCCCCCCCCCCCTCCGGGCGCCGTCGCCTGTCGCTGGTTTCCGATTGGCCGCTACCCGACTACCCGACAGGCGACGCGCGCTGGCCTTCATTAGCGGCGCCTTTTGTTCGCCAACTGCCGGCTAATGAGCGCTGGCTGGCTGGCTGTGTGGGCGAATGCGGCGGTGCCGCTGCTCCACTCTAGCGTGCCAGCCAACACCTGCGAGGGGGCAGTCAGTGTTTACCGAAGCGCCGACGCGTCCGCCGACGGCATTTGCACCGCTCACTAAACGAGACAAAAAATTACGAATGAAGTCTCGTACGTAATTACAAATGTTGTTAAATTATTTGTGCTGTGAGGGGGTGTTTAATGAATATTAGTGAGTTTTAAATTATAATTTGTTTATATTCCTACTCATTTATGAATGAACATTTTTGTATGCATGAGAGGGGTGTTCAAATGAAAAGGTACGAAACCGCACTGTGGGTATAAATGAAGTCTTTATTCAAACGTAATCACCAGAGCCCTGGGCACAGCTACGACAATGTTTAGCGAGACGTAGGATTCCCTTTTCTGCCTCGGCGGAGTAGCCGAGCGTTCTAAGGCGTCTTGCTCGGAGCGCGCGGTTCCTCGTCGTCCCAGGGTCGAGTCCTCCCTGGGGCCTATATTACGCTAGTTTATCTTAGTTTAAGTACTTTGTAAGTAAGACGCTGTCGCAGCCTCCGTCCCCAAAACCTTGAACGGTTGTAGCTGCCAAACTAAACGATATAAAAATGTCATTCAAAATTCTTTGTACACAGCTGGTGTCAAAAATTCCAGTGCATGAGACAAACAACTATTGTTCCATTTTAAAAACTGCATGATGGCATAAAAAATACAATTTATAAGTAATATTACAAGCTCCTTACTACCAATCCATTCTGTGAAAACCGCACATCAATCGCACTTTCCGTTTCCGCAATATTTGCGGTGAAAGTGTTAGGTGATTCACCCTGTATAAAAATGTGTTTGCTGGAACATTTATTTGTAGTAACGACTTGGATGTCTGATTGCGGCTTCGTATGACTTTAAACAAATCTGTTTTCTTCCTATTACAGCCCCAGATCTAGAGGAAGGAAAACCGGGGTGACACCAAAAGTATATTGAAGACATGGTGGTATGCGACTGACGAGCGAATGAGGGGGGCAGGGGGGGTGAGAAGGGTAGCGAAAAGAATGCCGAGCGGGGGGAGAGGCCACCAAAAGTCGGTCACCGAGCATGGGGCGCCGCTACCAATTTCGGGCCCCAGTTAGGGAATGTCGTAGATCCTGCACTTTAAAGGACTTGGTGCCTTTCAGTAGCCCTCCTCGGCTGGTTCCAAGGTGTTTCTGACATGGGTATTGTACAGAGTGTGCGACGGCAAGCATCACCCTATCTCCTAAGCCCTCAAAGAGTAGCATGTCAACATGACTAAATTCCCACAACGAATGCTGTTCCCCCCAGGGGGCCCACAGTTCTTTTGTCGGTACGTGTGTGGCGCGCACGGGGGCTCGAGCCGGAGCAGCCTTTCTTCTGCCCCAGGCTGCTTCACTTTCCCTCCCGGTTTATGCCTTCGCCCGGAGACGGGCGTATTTCGTGAGTTACGGTGGTTCTTGTTGTCGTTTCACTTATTCCTTGGTTCCTTCCTTTATTACACTTTGTTCCTGTCTTTCTCTCCTTGTACTCTCCTAGCCTTCTTCTCCTCATTAGTCTCCGCCTCGGCGTTTGAGACACTTCTTTCCTTCCTCTTCACTTTCTCTATTCTTCTTCTTTCCTCCCTGTGCGTGTCTGAAGGCCGACCCACGCATTATTATGCGTAGCAGGTGACGGGATAACGCGTAATTCCCCGCCCCGGGTAGACAAGTAGGGCACGTACGTACCCCCTGGTAAAGGCCAGGCCCAGGGAGGGGTTATTACCCGAGCTGGTACCTTCCGAACATGCCGAATGGTCCCTCCGTCAGTTCTCGGGAGGTGTGACCTGAGGTGTGAACAATCACCTAAGGCGGGTAAGCCCTCGGAGAGGGCCCCACTAGGAAGGAGCACGCCATCGGAGACGCCGGTAATCACGGGGGACACTTCCGCGATGACTTCCTTCTCTTCTTCTGTGATGTTGACCCAGAAACGTAAGATAGATTCGCCTCAGCCAAAGAAGACTCTGCCTAATCTACCGAGATTTCTTGTTGTCTCTCGCACCGATGGAAAAGATTTCACGTCTGTCAATCCTTTCGTCATCCAGAAAGGTGTAGATGCAATTGCTGGCCCTGTTAAAACCTGTTCGCGTCAGCGCAATGGCACATTGTTGCTGGAAGTGGACAGTGCCTTCCAAGCTCAGAAACTAATCTGGACTACACTGTTACACACGTTTCCTGTCAAGGTAGAAGCGCATCGCACCCTCAACTCGTCACGGGGGGTAGTCTTCACGAGATCCCTTGACGGGTTGTCTGATGAAGACATACAAACCTACATGTCAGATCAGGGTGTCACAGCTGTGCATAGGGTTTTGAAAAAGGTAAATAACCAGCTGACACCGACTCGTACTGTGTTTTTGACGTTCGACAGGGTTGAACTCCCGTCGAAGGTCAAAGCAGGGTACGATGTTATCTCTGTCCGCCCTTATATTCGGCACCCAACGCGCTGCTTCCAATGCCACAGGTACAACCATACCTGTGAATCTTGCCCTAATGCAGCAAAATGTGTCACTTGTGGTAGGGACGCCCATGAGGGGGATTGCCCACCTCCGTCCCCTCACTGCCTTAACTGCAACGGTGACCATGCGGCTTCCTCTCGCGACTGCCCTGTATACAAGGATGAGAAGAACATCCAGCAAATTCGGGTTACGGAAAAGGTGTCGACATCTGCCGCTCGAAAGTTGTTGGCGAGTCGAAAGCCCGCTGTCCTCCCAGCGGGCACATACAGTAAGGTCCTCACCTCCACTCGACCTACTAAGGATTCCAGTACCCAGACCTGTGATTTTACCTTCGCTGACACAGTTGTGCGATCTGCCAGCCCGAAGATTGCCCGTTCCACGTCCCCGCTTCCTCCTGCTGCCTCTAAGGTACAGTCTTCATCAACCTCTGGTAAACCTCGGGCACCTAAACAAGATGCCCGGACTTTGAAAAAGGAACCCGTCCGTGAGGATTTTCTGCGTTCTCAGGCTTCCCAACCGTCGACTGCCTCTTCTCACCGTCACTCTTCGAGAAGAGCCAACAAGAAAAAGAGTTCCTCTTCTTTCCCGCCGAGGCGTGACCCATCCGTCACGCCGACCAACAGTTGCCGGCCTCGGCCGTCTTCTGTTTCACCGGGACGCTCCGTCTGCCGGGCACCCGGCCCTTTACCGGCGGTGAAAACTGCCCCTCCTGATCAACTCAAGGAGGTGGCAGGCGCGTCGGTCGAACCTATAGACCACGACCCTTTGCCCCTAGACAGCGATAGCAGTGCTCCCTCGAAATCCGGTCCTCAGCGGCCGTCGAGGTGACCCCACTTGCTTGTTAGTTTTTATCCTTATCTCATTTTTTATCATGGCGCTCCTTCAATGGAATATTCGCGGCATTCGTTCTAATCGGGAGGAGTTAAAACTACTCCTTCGATTGCCGCTTCTAGTCTGCCTCCAAGAAACTAAGTTGCGTCCAAGTGATCGTGCAGACTTTCCACACTACACCTCTGTGCGGTACGACCTGCCACCCGTGGAAGGTATCCCAGCCCATGGAGGGGTTCTGATGCTCCTTCGAGACGACGTCTATTTCCATCCCATTTCATTGCATACTCGCCTACAGGCAGTTGCCGTCCGCATCACTTTATCCACATTTACCTTTTCCCTCTGTAATATCTATTCGCCATCGTCATCTGCCCTTACTAGGGCAGATGTGATACACCTTGTTGACCAGCTCCCTTCACCTTTCGTGTTGGTAGGCGACTTTAATGCCCACCCTATGGGGCTCTCCGGCACCTTGAGCGAGAGGCTCCCTTTTGGTGGACCTTCTCCAAGACCTCGATCTTGTCTGCCTCAACACCGGTGCACCGACCTTCCTTTCAGACACAACACACACTTATTCCCATATAGACCTCGCAATATGCACTCCTCAGCTTGCCGGTCGGTTTGAGTGGTATGCACTTTCTGACACGTACTCAAGTGACCATTTCCCTTGTATCATCCACTTCCTGCATCATTCCCCATCTCCTCGTCCCACCAGTTGGAACATTTCTAAAGCCGACTGGGGGCTTTATTCTTCCATGGCTGTTTTTCACGATCAGAATTTTCCCTGCTGTGACAGTCAGGTTATTCTCACCGCTGCCGAACATTCCATACCTCGTACTTCATCTTCTCCACGTCGTGTGCCGGTCCCTTGGTGGACTGCAGCCTGCCGCGACGCGCTTAGAGCCAGGCGCCGTGCTTTACGCACATTCCTCCGCCACCCAACTTTGGAAAATTGCATACATTATAAGCGTATGAGAGCGCAGTGTCGTCGTATCATAAACGACAGCAAGAAAGCTTGCTGGACTGCTTTTACTAGTTCTTTTAACCGTTTTACTCCCTCCACGGTTGTTTGGCGTGGCCTACGCCGTTTATCCGGCATCAAGGTCCACTCCCCGATTCTTGGCCTGACCGTGGAGAACACAGTCCTCTTGGACCCCGCTGATGTTTCCAACGCATTGGGCCGTTTCTTTGCGGAGGTTCCGAGCTCTGCCCATTACCACCCTGCCTTTCTCCCTCGCAAACAGGTAGAGGAGGCACGGCCGCCTTCTTTCCACTCTTTTAATCGTGAAAATTATAACGTCGCCTTCACCATGCAGGAGCTAGACCGTGCTCTCGCCCTGTCCCGATCTTCTGCTCCTGGGCCCGATTCCATTCACATTGAGATGCTGAAGAACCTCTTTCCTGCGGGCAAGTGCTTTCTTCTTAGTACCTACAATCGCATATGGACTGAAGGTCATGTTCCCACAAGTTGGCGTGTAGCCATTGTTGTCCCCATCCCCAAACCAGGGAAGGACAAACATCTTCCTTCCAGTTATCGCCCCATTTCTCTGACGAGCTGCGTCTGTAAGGTGATGGAACGCATGGTTAACGCTCGGTTGGTCTGGCTCCTCGAATCTTGCCGCCTCCTGACTAATATCCAATGCGGTTTTCGTCGACACCGCTCTGCTGCTGATCACCTCATTACATTGTCCACCTTCATTATGAATAACTTTCTAAAGAAGCGTCAAACAGTAGCAGTGTTCTTCGACTTGGAGAAGGCATACGACACCTGTTGGAGAGCGGGCCTTCTCCGCACATTGCACACATGGGGCCTTTGGGGCCGCCTCCCTCTTTTCATTCAATCGTTTTTGGCGGATCGCAAGTTCCGGGTACGGGTGGGCTCTGTTTTGTCCGATACCTTCTGCCAGGAGAATGGGGTACCACAAGGCTCCGTCTTGAGTGTGGCTCTCTTTGCTATTGCAATCAATCCCATCGTAGATTGCCTTTCAGCCGACGTCTCCGGATCCCTTTTTGTTGACGATTTCGCAATTTATTGCAGCGCCCAGCGGACGTGTCTCTTGGAGCGTTGTCTTCAACGCGTCTTGACGGTCTATATTCCTGGAGCATCGCAAACGGCTTCCGATTCTCTACTGAGAAAACGGTGTGTATAAACTTCTGGAGATACAAGGAATTTCTTCCACCTTCCCTACATCTCGGCCCTGTTGCTCTCCCTTTAGTGGAGACTACGAAATTCTTGGGACTCATGTTGGATCGTAAACTTTGCTGGTCCACACACGTGTCCTACCTGGCTGCCCGTTGTGCCCGATCCCTTAATGTTCTTCGTGTCCTCAGTGGCACGTCATGGGGAGCGGATCGTACCGTCCTGATTCACCTTTACCAGGCCATTATTCAGTCGAAGCTCGACTATGGAAGCCTTGTATACTCTTCTGCACGGCCGTCGATACTCCGCCGTCTCAACTCTATCCACCATCGGGGATTACGTCTGGCGACCGGTGCATTTTATACCAGTCCTGTTGAAAGTCTGTATGCCGAGGCTGCTGTATTACCCTTGACCACTCGGCGTGACATACTCTTGTGTCGGTACGCTTGCCGCTTGCGGTCGATGCCCAACCATCCATCATACCGATTATTTTTTGACGACTCACTCGATCGCCAATATCAGTTGTCTGCGGTTGCCTTGCTTCCACCTGGAGTTCGGTTTCGCCGCCTACTACAGCGGCTTGATTTTACCCTTCCTTCCACCTTTCGGTTGAGCGAAAGCCCATTGCCACCGTGGCATCGGGCCCAGGTTCACACTCATCTTGAACTTAGTTCGCTCCCCAAGGAGAGCACTCCGGATTTGCTATACCACTCGAGGCTTGTCGAACTCCGTTCGCGGTTCGGTAATACCATATTTATTTACACTGATGGTTCCAAGAGCACTGCCGGTGTCGGATCTGCCTTCGTCGTCGGAGACAACCGTTTCCAATACAAGCTCCCTGACCCGTGCTCGAATTTCACGGCTGAGCTTTTTGCCCTCCACCAGGCCGTTTTGTACACCTGCCGCCACCGCCAACCTTTCTATGTCATATGTTCTGACTCCCTTAGCGCCCTGCAGAGTCTTAAGGACCCTCTCTCGAACCATCCTCTCGTGTATCGGATCCAACGCTCCCTCCAGTTGCTAGCAGATGACGGCTGTCACGTTTCATTCCTGTGGGTCCCTGGCCACGTGGGTGTGCCCGGGAATGAGACCGCCGACATAGCAGCCAAGGCCGCAGCTCTTTTGCCTCGCATAGCTACCTGTTGCGTCCCATCGGACGATGTTCAACGGGCTCTTCGCCGGAGTATCGTGTCGTCCTGGCACAGTGCGTGGTTTTCACTGTACAGCAATAAATTGCGAACTGTAAAACCGATCCCGACCGCTTGGAGGACCTCCTCACGCCCCTCTCGGCGAGAGGTCATCCTGGCCCGGTTGCGGATCGGTCACTGCCGTTTCAGCCACCGTCACTTGCTATCCGCCGACCCTGCACCGCTGTGCTCCTGCGGTGCACTGCTGACAGTGCGACTTGTTTTACTGTCTTGTGTAAATTTTAATCATCTCCGTGTAGCCCTTCACTTTCCGTCTACTCTGGAGGAAATTTTAGCTGATGACACACGAGCAGCTGCTCGAGTCTTGCGTTTTATCAACTTGGCCAACTTATCGAAGGATATTTAACCCTTTCCATTGTTTTTTATCTTTTGTTTTTAGCCTCTTCTTGATGTTCTGACAGTCACCAAATTTTGTTTTATTTTTTGAGATCTAGCGAATCTTATGTTCTTGTCTGGGCGCTAATGACCGTAGAAGTTGTGCGCCCTAAAACCACAAAAAAAAAAAAAAAAAAAAAAAAAAAAAAAAAAAAAAAAAAAAAAAAAACGAATGCTGTTGTTCAGTCCGCCTTACAGTTACCGACATCGCTGCCGTATCTGCGTCCCGCTAGCTTCCCTCACACTGTTTTACCGTGAAATGTTTAATGGTATTATTCTTTTAACAATACAAACGTCGAATTAATGCCTTGTCTGATTCTTCATTGACATTTATTTTTATCTCGTATTTTTCCTGGTGAATGAGTTACTGCAAATACAGACCCCTGTTTAGTATCTGGGCATTCTGACATTGGTCTCTCAATAGATATTTTTTTAGCGTCGTTAGTTGCTAATAGTATCTGGTTAATCCCGAGAGTTAGTAGACAGAAATCGAATCTGCATTTTGATCGAACCACTTTAACCCTTGTACAGTATTTTGCCGCGTTCATTTTTAATGAGCTGCCACGCATTTTCGGGGATATTTTTTCAAACTTTTCCATTTACTAATATAGCCAACAAAGAAGAAAGATTAATTACTTCGTATAAGCAGTAACTTGTCAACTTTCCCTATAACAATAAACATTTAGATTCATATTTTTCCTCATGTCTTGCTCTTTCTATTATGTCTAGGAATTTCTGAAAAATAAAAATAAATAAATAAATAAAATAAAATAAAAACTATTTTTTTTCTTATGTTGTTTGCTCTTTTTGCTCATGTTGACGCCGGTCGTGTTCGTAAAATTGCTCTACTTTTCACCTCATCTCTTAGTAGTGTTTCGTTAAATCTCATGTATTTGCTCGTTAGATATCCATGGACACTTGCCCTTCAGTTCCGTCCTGTGGAACGTGGTAAATACAATGGTCAAAACAATTCGGAGATCAGTTGAGATATCATACAGAATATACATGTGATAACGTATCTTTTTCAGATATTGGTTACAATCTGCATCTACATAAATACTCTGCATTCAAACAAGTGCATGGCTGAGGATTCATCGAACCGCTTTTATGATATTTATGTACAGTACCACTCTCTAATAGCTCGCGGCAAAAAGGAACATTTAAATCTTCCCGTTTCCTATCTGATTTCTCTTACTTACATGTCTATGTAGGTGGGTGCTAACAAAATCTGTTCGCATTCGGAAGAGAAAGTTGGTTAAAGAAATTTCGCAAATTGATCTCGTCGCAACGAGTAACGCCTTTCTTTTAATGATTTCCATCGCAACTCGTGCATCATTTCCGTGATACTCTTTGCCCTCTATCGCGATAATACAAAACCAGCTGGCATTGTCTGAACTTTCTCTGAATCGTCTGCCAATCCCACTTCGTCGTGATTCCACATGCACGACAATACTCCAAAATTGGACGCATAAGTGTTGTGTAGGCAGTTTTTTAGTAGGACTGTTGCATCTTTTTAAGTGTTCTGCCAATGAAACGTAGTCTTTGGTTCAATATTTTCTATGTGTTCTTTCCAATTTAAGTTGTTTGTAATTCTTTCTCCAAGATATTTAGTTGAATTTACGGCCTGTAGGTCCGACTGATTTATTGTGTAAATGAAGTTTAACGGGCTTCAAAAGGTCGTATGGATGATTTAACACTTCTCATTATTAACGGTCAATTGCCAATTTTTGCTCCCTAGAGATATAGAATCTAAAGATTTTTGCAGTTGCTTTTGATCTTCTGGTGACTTTACTAACCGATAAGTGATAGCATCAATCTAACAATCTAACAGAGCTACTCAGATTATCTCTTAAATCGTTTATAAAAATAAGGAACAGTAGGGCGATATTCTATGCTCCGATGCGCGAGGCAGTTCCTTGTCGGGGCTTCGAATCTTCCCTCGGGCATGGATGTTTGGGATGTCTTTAGTATAATTTAGTTTGTAAGTTTAGGGACGGATGACCACACAGTAAGTCCCATTAAGATTTAAAACAAACATGTGAACTTTTTGTAACCGCTTTTGGGTGATGCTGGTGTGGCTGTAATGGGTCTGCCAAATGCGTCTCAGACATGGTCAGTCGTGTTTCAGACCGGTGAAAAAGTTGGCCACTCCATTCGTTCAATTACCTCAGCTTCAAGCATGTTATCCAGCAGTGCAGCTCTGTGAGAACAAGCGTTATCGTTCATCAGAAGGAAACCACCTTCTATAGCACAAGCGTAGGGCACAAAGGTAGGTCAAAGGATCTCGCCTCTATACCTCTGAGCAGTCAAAGCGCCAATCTGTACGACAAAGGGGTCCATATGTCCGCCGATACTGACTCTTGCCCACACTATTCGTCCACCACCATGATATTGTGACGTTTCCTACACATGAGCAAGACTGTTCCGAGTTAAACGTGCTCTCCAGATGAACGAACGACGATTCTCCGGCTGAACAAAAAAATCTTCACTTTTTGGTCAACGAAAGCCGTGACTCCGTGCGTAGAGGCCACATTCCCGAAGACTACTTTGGACTGTTTGTGTTCATAGTACGCGTTCTGCTGCTGCCTGGACGAAGCTTTGAAGCTGAGTTGCAATTAGCCTCCTACCACGCCGGTCTGACAACCGGCACAACGGTCATCTCTCGCTGATGTTATCCCTGAACAATCTTGGCCTTGCCTTCTCTTATCGGTTCCTGTTGTCAGAAATGACGTCCAGGTCCTGGAAACTACACTTCAGGACACTCCAATAGATGCAGCCACCTCCCTCTCCCTGTCCCACTTCCAACCTTCCTTTGTCTTCGGGTAAGTCGGTTGTTGTTGCATTGCACTACCTGCTCACTGTACTATCTGAACCCAACTGCTTGTGTTATTCGTTGGATAGTGTAAACATTAGTCGACACCTACCCACTCTGCAGCAACTTTCTGTTATTACAACTGTAGTGCTCTCCAGTCCGGAGACTGGTTTGATGCAGCTCTCCACAATACCCTATCCAGAGCAAGCCTCTTCAACTCCACATAAGAACGGCAACCTACATCTGTCTGAATCTGCTTACTGTAACCATCTATTGGTCTTCCTCTGCGGATTTTACCCCATACACTTCCCTCCAACGCTAAATTCACAATTCTTTGATGTCTAAGAATGTGTCCTACCAATCGAACCCTTCTTTTAGTCAAGGTATGCCAGAAATTCCTTTTCTCCGCAATTCTGTTCAGTACCTCCTCATTTACGCGATCCACCCACCTAATCATGAGCATTCTTCTGTAACACCACATTTCAAAAACCTCTATCCTCTTCCTGTCCGCACTGTTTATCGTCCATGTTTCACTCCCACACAAGGCTTAAATCAATATTCGATGTTAAAAAATTATCTTTTTGAAGAACTCTTTTCTACCCATTGCCATTCTGCATTTTATATCCTCTGTACTGCGACCATCATTTGTTATTTTACTGCCCAAGTAACAAAACTCATCTACCTTCTTTATTGTTTTATTACCTAATCTAATTCCTTCAGCATCACCTGATTTTCTTAGACTGCACGCCATTACCCTTGTTTTACTCTTGTCAATATTCATCTTTTATGTATCTTTCAGCACACTGTCTATTCCGTTCAGCTACTCTACCAGGTCCTTTCCTGTCTCTGACAGAAGTACTATGTCGTCGGCAAAATACAATGTTTTTAATTCTTCACCCTGAACTTTAATTCCTTCTTCAAATTTCTCCTTGCTTTCCCTTATAGCTTGATCATGGTACAAATTGAATAACATTTGAGAAAGGCTACAACCCTGTCTTACTCCCTAACCATTGCATCCCTTTCATTCCTTTCAACTCTGACAACTGCTATGTGGTTTTTGTACATAACCTTACGCTCCCTAATTTTACTCTTGCTTGCTTCAGAACTTGAAAAAGTATTACTACTTTGTTGCCGTAATGTTGTCTCTACACTCTGTAGAACTGGTAGAAAGACGTCGTACCATTTTGTTAATTCTGTTGATGACTATAGTTCAGAACTTAGAAATCTCAACTGATCCCCGAATTCTTTTGACTAGTATATAAATAAATAAATTCACCGGTAGGAAGTGTCTTGTCGCGATAATGATGTTGACGTTTAACCTGAAGAAAGGCCCAGTTTAAATGCAAATAATTTCTGCAGAAAATACAAATTTGAATATGATCTTACTGTCTCTAGTATTTTTTTTAAATTCTTCGAATCCGTGCTTCCAGTTTCAGACGTACCAACACTGATACGTTGCACACTCCCATGTTAGCGTTACAATTCGGAGCTCTCTGGCGACGGAGATTTGCGTCTTATGTTAGCGAAGTTTGAAATACCATCCAGTAATAAGCATGACAGCTAATGAATGCCTCAACCGATATTGAGATCAGAGACAAAAAATGCTGCATGTCATCGTGGATTGGTGGGATGACGCTTCTGTTATTGGCGTCCAGTCGTGCGCAGATATATGGCTCCAACATCGCGTCCCTCGGTGAGAGAATTATCGCGCTTGGCGTTTTTCATATCACCGCACTCAAAAGAATTTTCTCCAGCGGCTGCGATACAATGTAGTTTTCACACGCACGGAAAATTTTCCGAAACCGAGTCACAGAATTAGCGCCATGTTCAGGGTGTTTTCATAAGAGCGTACAAAAATTTAGCAAGATATAGTGGATGGTGCACTGCACTATTGGACCTCGGCAAATTATGGTTAGAGAAGCCAACATAAAGAGATAAGGCGGGTATTATATTATCAAATTATTGACGAAGAAATTGGATGAAATACTGTTCCTGTTCTCTGGCAAAGATATTGGACGTAACTCTGAAGGGTGTATTACACTGTTATCCAATATCTTGTCAAAATTGCTTCAAAAATTGTGGCGTTATGCTCAGCTGTTGCTTATGCAACAGTTGCGTTGTGTTTGCGTTTAGAGGAAGAGGAGAAAGAAAAGAAAAGGAAACGTAATGTGCTGAAACTGTGGGTGTCACGGAGAGGTAAAAAAGTGTTCATTAATTTTCTACGGGAGTTGCGAGGCTAGGATTTCCTTTTTTATATTGTCGGCAGTACAACCAGGTCGTAGTTTACTGCTAATGGCTCCCGAAAGTTTTATGTAGCTCTCCATTCTTGTGAATCTATTTTTTTAGTCCGGATGTCGCTTGTTATACTGTGGGTGTCACAGGCTTTCTACATTTCTATTAATATTGTTATTGCTGGAACGCGCCACGCAAAATTGACGATATAACAGTAAAATGTTCAAGGGACTTCACTACGTGGTCATCAGTCCCTAAACTTACAAACTACTTATGAACTACCTTATACTAAAGACGGCACAAATATCCATGCCCGAGGGGGGGATTCGAACCCCCGACCGTAGTGGCTCTGCAGACCGTGACTGAAGCGCCTCAGTCTCCTCGGCCACCGCGGACGGCGATATAACAGTAGCCATGTTTACAAATACGAACGTTGTGTCAAACAGCGCTTCAAGCAGGGAAGTCAGGAAAGAGAGGACGAGCGATTTATTTGATGAAACCGAAACTGAGGCCTGAGATTTGATCAAAGATTGGACGAATTGAGAAGAAGTGACCATTACACTACGTCCAATAATTCTTTCCCTAATTCTTCGTTCAGTAATTTAATAATGTAACACCGGTGTAATAGGAAAACAATCAAATCACTGTGGGTATTTTTATTTACAATAGTTATAGTTAACAGCAGATTCCATCAATGAAACACTGAAGCTACAATTTGCACTGTATCTTGCAAAATATACTGTAACTGACGGGTATCGGGATCAGTACGAGGAAAATATCTGAACAACATTCTGATGCACCGTGAAAAATATCATTGGAGTGTCTCGAATCACAAGCAGCTGCTTTCTGGTGACAAATTCCGTCTCCGTGTTCATTAGGGTCTCTTACGCAAGTGGCTTTACATATCCCTAAAGGAAATAATCAAGGCGATTCAGGTAACCCCGGAGGCCATGAAGTAGGACCTCGCCTTCCAATCCAGCGACCACGTAGTACGCTACGAACAACTCAGTAGAACTCTTTGCAAGAACCTCATGTTGCAGGTGGCTACTCAGACCTGCATCGAGACTTCAGATGAATCGGGCTCGTTCTCGTTTCAGTGCAGGAAATTAAGAATGTACATGCAAATAAAGAGCACAGCGTATGTGAAATTGTAAGCTTCTTAGTTGTAAATACGCTGCAACACAGAAATGCGAGACAAAGTGGTAGATCAGTTTACTTCCACATCTCCTTACGCCGGTTTTCCTATCCCAGTTTCCCTACATCAAACTGTTCAATGGAACAATCCTTATGACCTGTTAAATTTTTGCATTCCCTTACGAAAACACCGTTTATGCCTCGCTCCTGTGTGTTACAGATTAAAAGAACGTGTTAAGCCTACTGATGTACAGACGAAAATAGCTTATTCTGTGACGTGGTTCCTGGAAACATCAGTAATGCGAGACGAAACTGCTCCTCGCACTAGTATCGTAAAGGATTATATGGATCTAGGTAATAAGACGAATTTAGATTTCTGAAATTTCGAAATGTTCCTAAGTCTGTACAGAAAGAAAATGTGTTAACGAAAAGAGAAAAGAGTAAGTAAAAGAAACGAAGCTTTGATTGAATTAACATCAAATTGACAGGTAGCAGGTTATATGGCATTTTAGATGAATACAGAAATTATCGGTGTTTATGGTTACTGGCCGGTGTCCGTTGACATTAAGTGTTTATGAAAAAAAAGCAGGAAAAAAAGAGGACGCTGAATGTCACTGATAACTAAGGCTGCAAAATGAATGTCATCACCGAAACTGCCAAAATAGCAGCAGTAAATAAAGGTTTCCGATTTTATTCTCGGAATTACCATGTATATCTCGCTCCTTATAATAGCTGAATTACACAATTGGATAGGCAAGTAACATTCAATACGAAAACTGAAGTGTTTTCTGTTTCCTTGTCACAGAGAAGCACCCAGCAACTCAGTAAAGAGGAGCCTGTAAGTAATGCATGCCTCATCTGAAAATGATCCTGAAAAGGTTTGAAAATTAGTTAATGGAAATAAATAAATATGTGCTGCAGCTCACAGCTTCATGAAGCACTGTGTCTGTCTTCCATAATAATAATAAACGCTGTTGACCATATAGCTAATAAAGTAGAATCAATCAGTGCCGTATAATCAACAAAGGATTACAATGCTATATCGTGTGTAGACCTCATGATTTCTGTCACAAGTACAATCATTGGTGTGTTCGTGAGAGTTTGTGATTTAGTTTCGTACAATTATTATTGCAGTGTTCGACTGCAACGAGGACATACGAGGAGGGCAATAGAAATAATAGCATCAGAGGAGTGTGCAAATGTGACAGATGCTGAAATTCCAGATGACGAAAACTGATTTAGCACAGAATCTACCAGTCGTTTTCAAATTCCTGAACTGCTGTTCTGGGGAAAATGAGAAGAAAAATTTATTCATAATTTGTACAGTAGCTTTCATTTATTGTACTTCACCGATAAATTTATCAGCACGAAGCAAACGGTAATAGAATGAAAAGTTCACATTTTAGTGGTTTCAGTGGAGTCTAAAATCATATGCGTTTGAGTCCTCAGTGAACACGAAGACGAAATGAGTTACCAGAAAGTAGCTGCTTGTCATTCGAACCACTTCAGTGATATTTGTCACGGTGCGTCAGAATATTTTCTTCGCATTGATCCTGATGCCCGTATCATATATTTTCTATGATACAGTGCAAATGGTACGTTCACTAGGCATGGCCTGCACCTCGATATGTATGAAAAGTGAGGTTAGCTAAGCTTACAGGTAGGAAAATTCCTGTAGTAATGGGGATTAGAGCTGCACCATTAAGGAAGTCCCCCCTAACAAAGGAATAACGTTCGGAAAGTATTTAGAAAAATATAGTCACATTTGCGAGTAATGAAATAATTGTTGTCGACGTAAATTTAGCCGGCCGCGGTGGCCGAGGGGACTGAGGCGCTTCAGTCACGGTCTGCACGGCCACTACGGTTGGGGGTTCGAATCCCCCCTCGGGCATGGATATTTGTGCCGTCCTAGTTCGTAAGTAGTTCATAAGTAGTTTGTAAGTTTAGGGACTGATGACCCCGTAGTTAAGTCCCATAAGCTGTACAAACATTTGAACGTAAATTTACACAAACTGAACAGGATTGATTATTAAAAATGACCCTTGCTTTAAAGGAAACACATTAATAAAACTTTTTAGCATAACAAATAACTCGTTGCATTAAGTACAATACTGAATAAATTGCTACTTACAGTATAATCATATCGGTACAAGATACGATTGCGTTATAATGTGATTATCTATAAAATAATCGAAATTTTTACTCGCGGGAAACGGCTAGTAGTTAAATGGCGTGCCGTCAACTGAAATGAAACCTTAGTGTCCACAGAATCCATACCAAACGCGACCCGACTTCATTCGTAAGTTCACGAAAGTTATTTTCGGGGAAGCCGAAAATTCGGCTGATTTCGGACCGAAACCAAAATTGCTGCCGAAACTAATATTTTGGTCGAAACCAAACCCGAATATTCGTTCGGTCCTTAGCTAAAAATGTTCAAATGTTTGTAAATCTGTGGGACTACTTTGGTGATCAGCCCCTAGACTTGCAAACTACCTAAACTAAGTTAAACTAACCTAACGACAATACACACACACACACCCATGCCCCAGGGAGGACTCGAACCTCGGACGGCGAGCAACCGCCCGCTTCGCAGCAAAGCGCATTGGAACGCTCGGCTACTCGATCCCTGCGGTTCTTAGCCATTCCTGTACAGAGAGCGACGTTTGTTACAAATGTCGCTGGCTTCGACAAGATGTGCAGTGTTTAACGAAGTTCTTCGAACATGTACACTTCTGGCCATTAAAATTGCTACACCACGAAGATGACGTGCTACAGACGCGAAATTTAACCAACAGAAAGAAGATGCTGTGATAAGCAAATGATTAGCTTTTCAGAGCATTCACACAAGGTTGGCGCCGGTGGCGACACCTACAATGCGCTGACATGAGGAAAGTTTCCCACCGATTTCTCAAAGACGAACAGCAGTTGACCGGCGTTGCCTGGTGAAACGTTCTTGTGATGCCTCGTATGAGGAGGAGAAATGCGTACCATCACGTTTCCGGCTTTAATAAAGTTATTTTGATATCTGTATAATAAATCTTGTGGTTGACTAGAGTGCCGACTGGTGGCGCTATGACGATATAACTTGTGAACATGACCAATGTAAGACTTGACAGTTGTGCTCATGCTCTCCGAGTACACAGTTGCAATTTTTATGTGAGCTGTCTAACATTCCATCCGCCAAAAGAAAGGCCAATTTGCTCCCATTGGTTGTATCAGCTACATATGTATACGATATGTATTTTCCAGGCAACCTCAACCATATGGCACCATGTACTCTGCAGTCGTTGTCTATTATTAACTGATGGAATGTACTATCCTACGTTATATTTTATCTATATGTTAATGTTCCAAGCTTGTCAGTGGCACCCCAGTAACCAGAACACAGGCGGAGTATTTTATGTTCGTTGTACACCAGATGCATGTGCCTTCGAAAGTTTTTATACAGGTTTATAATTTTACGTTTGAAAATTACAACTTGTTTCGAAACAAGTCACATAATAAAGGATGAAGTAAAATATGCGATCTAGGCTTTCTTCTATGTGAAGCATACATAACATTTACAGATCGCTCCCCCTACACGACTATGTCGAATATTGATACTTAAACTAGGTTAAACTAATCTAAGGACAATACACACACTCTTGCGCAGGGAAGACTCGAATCTCCGACGGCGAGCAACCGCGCGCTCCTCAGCAAGGCGCACTGGAACGCTCGGCTATTCTATCCCGGCGGTCCTGAGCCATTATGTTATTCCTGTACAGAGAGCAACGGTTATTACAAGTGTCGCACGCTTGATTTGGCTTAAATAAGATGTGCAGTATTTAACGAAGTTCTTCGAACATGTATGAATGTCTTCCATCGGGAATTAAATAATGGAATTTAAGAGCATTATTGGCTACGGATGTTTAGGCCGGTACGGGAAGCGTGCACGAATAGCGTAATGCTTAAAGGAACCACTAGTCGAATCCCAGGTTGGCACAAATTTTCAAGTGTTACAAACAAAGTGTACAGCAGATACTGCAAATAATTTTTATTGTTTTCAGGAGAGTATCTGTTACTATGGGAGTTGTAACACTAAAGGTGAAAAGAATCTTGCTTATTTATTGTGTAGATCATTTTCAATATTAATCCACAGATCCTTAATCTGTGTAGTGTAATGCCTGTAACATAACCTTCTTTGGTCACTCAGTTATGAAATCAGTTTTTATTTTATACTTTCTCAGTGTTTTGACACAAAAACGTCAATTAGGATTGTTTTTGATGAAAGAATTTATGGTTGTTGATAATTATGTACAAATGTATTAGCTGATGCATGCACTAGGGTTGAAATTAGATGTACTATAACAGATGTATTCAAAACGGAAAGTATTCTGATGCAAGGGAAAAGTTTTTTTTCTTTTCTTTTCTTTTGGCAGCCGAAATGCGGCGAGCACAGTATGTATGTGTGGCAGCAGTGTGTGTCTTCAATGAGAGCAGACCTATGGAAAGTGGTTCAAAATGTTCAAATGTTTGTAGAGCTTATGGGACTTAACTACGGGGTCATCAGCCCCCAAACTACTTATGAAATAGCTACTACTAGCTACGGCACAAATATCCCTGCCAGAGGGGGGATTCGAACCCCCGACCGTATGGAAAGTGGTGGTCCTAGAACTGGTCTTTATTGCTGGAAACCACCTCGGATGTGGCTTTGAGGAACAGCAATGTGTGTGGCAAATTAATTAGAGCTCCCATTCGTAAAGGTCCGGCAACGAAGAGGAATATTGAGATTCCTACCATCTATAGCCACGCTGTAAAGTTGTCGCCAAGCTATATGCGCCACAGCCTACCGCCGCTACCCCTGAGGTTGGACAAATAATAAATTCCATTATTCTGTATGTGCACGGTTCAGAAGACAGCTGTACCTGTGAAGTTTACTAGCAAACAATTCAAACTTAACTATGAAAATATTCACCATGATTGTATCCTACGTCACTCATTTGGACAGGGACCCACTAAAACAACTAAAATTCCGCGTATCTTGCACTATTAAAGATTATTCAGTGATTTCATAAATGTTAGGAAATGTGGTAATTCTTAAAGTAATAAAAGTTGAAAACAAGTGGTAATCATAAAGTATTAATATTTTATCAGCACCAACTTAATAAATTCTAAATCTGAACAGTGTCATGTACTATTGCATTTGTTGAATCAAGAACATGAACGTTAACGGAACTGAAATAATTTTGTGTCAGTATATTTTCAAGGTCCACTTGCATAATTTGAAGTCAACAGATTTTAATAGAGTTTTGTTGATTAGTATAAAACACACAAAATGAGATACAAACGATAGTTGGTTTAAATGATGTAATAACGGATTTGGATACAGTTCAGTGTTGTTGATTAAGAGAAAGGAAAAAAGCTTAGGGTTTAACGTACCGTTGACGGCTTGATCATTAGATACGGAGTTTTGGGTAAGGATGGGGAAGGAAATAGGCCGGACCCTTTGAAACGAACCATCCCGGAATTTGCCTGGAGTAATTTTAGGAAATCTCGGAAAACTTAAATCTGGATGGACGGATGTGGATTTGAAGCACCGTCCTCCCGAATGCGAGTCCTTTGCGTTACCACTCTGCCACCTCACTCGGTGTGCTGATTAACAGAAGCCACACATATTTAATGTCTGTCGAGTATCTTATTGCAAAGAATTTTGTTTGACGGGCAACCACAGATAAAATATTTATACATAATAAAGACACTTTCACACAGTTAAAATTAGGTGTTAAATTTATAACTGTCTGAATGAAAGTTCTTGGTCAACTTGATCTGTTTTTAACAGCCACAAGTGAACCAAGGACTTTTATTCAGACAATTACAATTTTAACTGTTTGAAAGAGTCTTGAGTATCTTATTACTAGAAATGCAAATTTCAATGGTTTCAATTTTTATTTTTTATTTTTATTTTATTTTTATTTTTATTTTTTATTTTATTTATTTTTTTTTTTTTTTTTTTTTGTTTATAGAAGTTTATTCAATGCTGAAAGTATTTAATGCTTACTGGTTCTGATGGTTAAAGAAAACGTAATGATTGAATACCATAGTTTGTAATAATGAGAGTAATTTTATACTTTTATTATTTTATTACTAATTATTTACTAATTATAATCTCATTGAAAATTTTACACACTGAAGTTTATTTTGTTTTTATTTAAGCATACTGTAATAACTTTGCTAAACGAATGAAGTGCATCACGTGAAGGTCATATTAGTGCATTCGAATTGCAGAAACGTTGTGCTTTTGCCTAATAAGGCTGGCTACCAATTGTTTATTAGTGCAGTACTCTGAAGTAATTATTCTTCTTCTGCAAAATGTGGGAAGTCTATGCAGGTTGATAATTCAGTGCCTGATATTTCTCAAAGTAAACTTAAGATCTATGACCGCAGACCTAAGATGCCTTATCTCTAGGTAGTTTACATGGTCAACCAAAATTCCTGGTAGGGTTAACACTATAGTTGTGCCGTTCTTTTGGGGTAAGTAGGTTGTGAGCAATAGCTATTTGCTGGAACTAAAGTACAGCTGCGCGTGTAACAAAATGTTCAAATGTTTGTAGAACGTATGGGACTTATCTACGTGGCCATCAGTCCCTAAGCTTACAAACTACTTATGAACTAACTAAGACTAAGGACGGCACAAATACCCATGGCCGAGGGGGTATTCGAACCCCCGACCGTAGTGGCAGTGCAGACCGTGACTAGAGCGCCTCAGTCCCCTCGGCCACCGCGTCCGGCTGCGTGTAACAGTAACGACAAGGTTTCAGGAGTAAAATATTCGATCATGAAAGAGCTGTTCGTAATTTCTGGTTCTCAACGATGGATGGGAGATAAGACAAGCCACGTGTGCACCTTTCACGTAATGGCGGCTGAAGCATTTCCAACTGGAAGTCGTTCCCTCTGTTGCGATGAGGCCAAGTCACATAACGGCCGGCAAGCATGTCGCAAAGAGCGGCTAGTCGATATTGCAGCTCATCAAAAATGCAAATGGCCGGCGCGAGATAAGCATCCCCGCTGACGCCGAGATGGCGGCGATTGCAGATGCGTGGTTGCGCTGTTTTAGCGCGCGTGCTTTCCGTCTCCAATGGACGTATTTTGCGAAGAATTCCTAGTTTACGTAGATTACGCAGAGAAAACATTATTTCTTTTATTGTATTTGCTTTCATTTCGAATCAAAGCTCATCGGCTGTGTTTTCAAACTGTAAAAGGTAACACCTGTCACTTATAATATTTTTTATATCAGATCCTGATTTGAGTCACTGTGTGCAATCTTCAGTGCTAAAGGTACATCGACACGTTAGTTGGAATACGAGCGGAGTTGAATACGAAATGCAACACATTTGTTTTCGACCAGTTTTGGTTGAAAAAAGCCGGCATTTCTTGTTGAACAATTTCAAACATTCCCGCATCGTCTCGTTATAGTTTCATTGACTACCGATAGATAGCAGCGCTTTACGGTGCTGTTAAAATGTCGCTAGTAATGAAGGTACTTTCGAAACCAACGAGGTTAGAACCTCCCACTTCCAAACATTGTCCCAAGGTTAATACGGATTTAGAAAATATCGTTCATGCGAAACACAACTAGCTCTTTACTCACACGAAGTGATGGATGCTATCGAGAAGGGTTCGCAAATCGATACCGTGTTTCTTGATTTCCAGAAGGCTTTCGATACCGTACCTCACAAACGGCTTTTAATCAAATTGCGTGCTTATAGTATGTCGCCCCAAATTTGCGACTGGACAGGGGATTTCCTGTCAGAGAGGACACAGTTTGTAGTAATCGATGGTAAGGCATCAACTAAAACAGAGGTGATATCGGCAGTGGCGTAGCTATGACACTAAGGGCCCCGGGGCAAAGATGACATTGAGGCCCTCTTTACACTAATACTGTACAGATGCAAAACTACTTCATCAGCTCCTTACCACCCACTGGAAGACATAATAAGGCAGACCTAACGACTACTAATTAAATATTATGTGCCAGGCAGCAGATAATATTTAATCATACTCTTTAATATAATTGTGAATGTTTGTTTGTTATGTTTCCACGCAAAAGTTACTGGGCGGATTTGAATGAAATTTTGCAGAGGGATAGATTTGGACCTGGGTAGGACGAAAGATAAACGACCTCTTGGGATAGTTTCCGAAGTTGCTCCATACAAGGTGAATGAAGTCGCAGGCATAAGCCAGTAAAAAAATAAACAGTGAAGAAGTATTACTTAACCATGAAAACATGCCCCCCCCCCCCCCCCCCCTGCTGCGAAGCAAACCGGGAACAGTCGAGTCAGCGCCGACAACTCACTCTCATTGCAGACTGTGGTCAGTACCGACATATGACTGCCGCTAAACTCCTCACTGTTAGCTCACTGCTCCGTACCGATCAGTCTAATTTCGTTGATAGCCCAATGAAAGAAGGAAAATAGGGGAAATATTCGTATTGGATGGTTTCAGAAAAGAAAGTTGTCGTATTTTGTTTGACGGACTACTTTGGTTTGAGCCGTGCCCCTACCAGGTATCATGAAGTATATATTAATGTCTGGCCAGGAAAAAGTAATAAGTAAAATAACTAAGTTGACATCTTCGCTTATTATAGTGGCAGTGGGGGTACAGGGTAGTGTCTTGAATGCACAATTTACTATTGTGACAAAGTAACCCTTTTTTTCTCTTCTTCTTGCACGAATTTCAGAGTGCAGTTGGTTACAGCACTTCATTGGGATCTATGATTATGGAGCACACCCTTGGGGCATTCACTACACAAACTGTTGAGTTACCATAATAACACCGTTCTGTAATAATACATTGTAGAGGCTTCATTTTCAAATGTGGTCACACTGTCTACTATCAAACACTGTGCTAGTAACTCAGCGCCATTCACTGTTATTTCGCAAAGATTCAACCGACTTCAACCGATAATACGCTGACGATGGCAGCGGACAAGCAAAGGACCTTATGTTTATATTCTGGGGTGCGAATAATTTTTGGATTTCACTTCGTGCGTTTGAGGTTTGTTGGTCAGGATTCAAAAAGGATGAACTTCATCCAACTAAATTATTATATACAGTAGAACTTGGTAATTGGGGGACATTAAAGTGTTCAAGGATCTACGGTAACTTTTTTCGATCGTCGCTCACGTAGGCCGAAGGGCCCCTTGAGCTCGGGGGCCCCGGGGCACTGCCCCGCCCAGCCCTATGATAGCTACGCCACTGGATATCGGGCGTTCCACAGGGTAGTTTTGTTTGTCCTCTGCTGTTTCTTATTTACATAAACGATTTAGGGAAAATATAAGTAGCTCTCTTAGGTCGTTTGCAGTTGACGCCGTCAGTGACCGTCTAGTAAAATCATCTGAAGATCAAAACCAACTGCAGAACGATCTGAATAAGATATCACTATGGTGTAAAAATTGGCAATTGAGTCTAAATAATGAGATGTGTGAAGTCGTCCACATCAGAACGTAAAATAAAACAATCAAACGTGAAGGCCGTAAACTCAAAAAAAAAATAATCTAGGAATTACTATTACTTCAGACTTAAACTGGAAAGAACACGTAGATAATGTCGTAGGAAAGGCGAACCAAAGACTGCGTTTTATTGGCAGAACTCTTAAAAGATGCAACACAAATACTAAAGAGGCTGCGTACACTAGGCTTGTCCGTTCTTTTTGGAGTATTGCTGCCCAGTGTGGGATCTTTATCAGGTGAGTTTGACAGAGGACATCGGAAGAGTCCAAAGAATGGCACCTCGTGTCGTATTGTGACGATACAGGGGAGACAGAGTTACGGAAATGATACAGGAACTGGGATGGAAATCATTACTACAACGGCGCTTATCGCTGCGGCGTGGGCTACTTACGAAACTCCAATCGCCAACATTCTCCTTCGAATGCGAAAATATATTGTTGACTCACACCTACATGGATAGAAATGATCATCAGAATAAAATACAAGAAATCAGAGCTCGAACGGAAAGATTCAGGTGCTCTTTCTTCCGACGCGCTATTCGAGAATGGAATGGGAGATAAATAGTATAACGGTGGTTCGATGAAACCTCTGCCAGGCACTTAAATGTGATTTACAGAGTATCCCATGTAGATGCAGATATCACCTGTACGATGGACAAAAGATGTATGAGAGTGCCAGCCAAAGATGTTAATATTCTGTTTATTGCCTAATTACAACGTGGCTACCATGAAGTATACAATAAAACTAAAACAAAATAGCAGTCCGTTACATCGCATGTTGACGTAAATTTCCAAACAGGAACTAATCAAGCTACTCTGTTACATATTAGCTGATGGAAAGTCGTTTAATTCAATAAAAGATGACAAATCGTTTGCAATACAAATGAAAGTGCAGGCTCTCTACGATTCTATACTCAGATAGCAGAGTTATATATCCAGGTTATATAGAGACCATTGGTTCCAAATGACGGGCAGTGATTGAGTTTCTTTTGGCGGAAAACAAGGACATCTCAAATGTTCATAATATTCATAGGTGCTTGCAGAGTGTCTCCGGTGATCCGGCAATGGGCAAAAACACGGTGAGCCGTTGGGCAAAGCGTGTTTCATCATCGCCGCCAGGTCGAGAAGAATTCCGATTTCCCGCGTGCTGGCTGGCCATGCACAACTGTGACTCCTGCGGAGTCGGAGTCGAAGTCTAACTGAAGACCGTAAACATCAAAGCAGAACCGTCTTAACTGGAAGAGTGCAGAAAGTTGAAACATGCAGATCACATGGTACAGAAGAAACAATTAATTCCTCTAACTGGGAGTTACAAAGAATGGGATCCCACAAAGTTCGACCTTGGGTCTTTTGCTGTTCTTATATATATATATATATATATATATATATATATATATATATATATATATTGATGACTTGCCATTTTATATTCGCGAAGATGCTAATCTAGTTCTTACTGACGATACAAGTATAGCTATCACGCCTTACAAACGGGAATTAACTGATGAAATTGTAAATGATGTCTTTCAGAAAATTATTAGTGGTTCTCTACAAATGGACTCTCACTAAACTTTGATAAAACCCAGTATATACCCTTTCATGCAGTAAATGGCATGACACCAATAAAACATTTAGACTTGGAACATCAATCTGTAGCTAAAGGATAATATTCAAAATTTTTAGGCATTTCCATCGATGAGGGATTGAATTGGAAGAAATACATTGAAGATCTGCTGAAACGTTTGATTTCAGCTACTTATGCTATTAGCGCCATTGCAATATTTGGTGACATACATTTCAGTAAATTAGCTTACTATGACCATTTTTATTCACTATTTTCATATGGGATCATATTCTGGGGCAATTCAGTAAAAAAACTATTCATTGCACAAAAGTATGTAATCAGAATACTCGCTGGAACCCACCCAAGATCATCCTGCAGACAGAAATTTAACGCTTTACATATTTCACTTATGAAATTTGTTAATAACAATCACACCCAATTCAAAAGTAATAGCAGTGTGCATAGCTACAACACTAGGAGCAAGGGTGATATTCACTAATTGAGTTTAAATCTAACTTTGGCACAGAAAGGGGTGAATTATGCTGCCACAAAAGTCTTCGGTAACTTACGAAGTAACATAAAAAATCTGACAGCCAAATGGTATTTAAAAAGAAGTTAAAGGATTTCTGAATGACAACTCCTTCTACATATGAATTTTTAGATAAATTGCGTTTTTAAATCTTGAAGGAATACTCAGAAGACAGCAAATAATTAATTAGACCTTAAAGAACACAAAATCAAAAGTTGAACACTTTCTAAGCCACTCAAGGAGGAAAGCCAACAAGACTATGTTCTATCACCTATAAATTCAATCATGTACTGGAAAAAGATGTACGGGAGGTAAAGTCAAGGAAGAGAGAGAGGTTAGTTAATAACTGCATCAGTTCTTCGTTCTATTTCATATCGCTGTGCAGAGTTACGCCTAGGTATTTAATTGACGCGACTGTCGAGCAGCACACTACTAATGCCGTATTCGAACATTACTGGATTGTTTGTTCTACTCATCTACATCATCTTATATTTTTCTACATTTAGCGCTAGTTGCCATTCCTCATACTACCTAGAAATTTTGTCCAAGTCATCCTGCATCCTACTACATTCACTGATGACCCCCTCTGGTACATGACAGCATCGTCAGCAAACGGTCGCAGATTGTAACTCACTGTCCGCCAGGTCATTTATGTAGATAGAAAATAATAGCGCTCCTATCACACTTCCATGGGGCACCCCTGACGATATCCTGTTCTCTGAGGAACACTCGCCATCGAGGATAACGTTCTGGCTTCTAATACCTAAGTAGCCTTCAACCCGCTCACAAATTTGGTTACCTATTCCATAAGCTCGTACCTTCGTTAGTAGTCTGTAGTGTGATACTGTGTCAAACACCTTTAGAAAATTGAGAAATGTGCGGTTTGCTTGTTGCCCTTCATCCATAGCACGCAAGATGTCATTAGAGGAAAGAGCAGGCTGTATTTCGTACGATCGATGTTTCCTAAAGCCGTGCTGATGCATGATTTTCGGTCTAAGGACATTTAGTATATTAGAACTAAGAGTATTTTCAAGAATTCTACAGTAAACTGATGTTAATGATGTAGGTCTGTCATTTCGTGGATCCGTTCTTTTGCCTTTCTTATGCACGGGAGTTACCTGTGCTTTTTCCAGTCTCTTAGTACTTCGTGCTGGATCGAAGATTCGAGATAAATGCAAGCAAAGTAAGGGGCCAACGCTGCCGAGTACTCTTTGTAATACAAGATTGGTGCCCCTTCTGCACTTGTTTACAAATCTCTCACCAGCTATGGCTATTACTATGAGCTGACGAAAAAAGCAAACAGTGAGACATTCTTGATACTGACAATGATTACCATTTCGCACAACGCTTCGTGTTCAGTGATGAAGCGACTTTCAGTGCTAGTTGGGGCCTACAGAACCCACATGCAGTTATTTAACATGTACGAGATTCGCTAAAAGTCAATGCCCCATTCTTCTTTGATGGAAACACGGGTAACGGTTAGCAGTATCTCGCTCTGTTACAACACTTGTTGTTTCGGAGGCTGCACAAAGACAACATTTTTCAAGAAGACGGGGCCCCTCACTGGAGTCGCCAAGTGCGTGAATACCTGATTGAAACTCTACCGCCGGCCGCGGTGGCCGAGGTGACTGAGGCGCTCCAATCACGGTCAGCACGGCCACTACGGTCGGGGGTTCGAATCCCCCCTCGGGCATGGATATTTGTGCCGTCCTAGTTCGTAAGTAGTTCATAGGTAGTTTGTAAGTTTAGGGACTGATGACCCCGTAGTTAAGTCCCATAAGCTTAACAAACATTTGAACATTTTTTTGAAACTCTACCGAACAGTTGGATTGCTCGCCAAGGACCTGGTGACAGCATAATATTGCAGCTGGGCTCCACGGTCACCAGATTTGAGACCCTGTGTATTCTTTCTGTGGTTTTTCGTTAATGACAACGTTTGAAGAACGGGATCCATACTGCCATAAAATCAGTGACGAAGGACATGTTAGCCCGAGTATGGGAGGAATTTGAGTGTCGATGTGATAGTGTTCGTGTCGTTGATGGAGGACATGTTGCACATCTTTAAAACTATAAAGGTTCGTAAATATGTGTATAATTTTCCATATTCGTATGTCTTAAAAGTTTAATAAATATATGCATTCGAAATACGTATGTTCTTTTTGAAACACTCTGTATTTTAATTTCGTACTATTTCCGGTAGATGATGTATTACCAGCAAACGCATCACACGTTCGCTTCAGTTATTCGAAAGTAACACTACAATTTTCATATTATTTGCTGCAGGGAAATACATTATAATGTACCGTCGTTTCTAAACATGCAACTGCTGCAGAACCATAAAATAACAGTTCTATATTCTTGTTGTTCATTTATATTGTTTTTCTGTACACGAATGTGTTAACAGAACGTCCATTTGTTTTGTCGGCTGCACGTATACCGAATTCAGTTCAGGAACCGTGTCACATTTTTAATTGTGCGTAGTTGTACCGTTCGTGCGTCATTCGAAACAAGCAACTGCAGAAAAACGTCAATAGTTCGCAGTGCCCTCTGTGATTGTAAAGTGAACGGGTAATACCTTTTACTTGCCAAAAAAGAGAGGCTTGGACTTTTATTTATTACCCCTAATGAGAAATACACACACGAAGAAATGATGTTTCATTTACACAGGGCCACGTTTTTCTTCGGGGGAGTGGAGGGGTTGGGGGGGGGGGGAGGTGGGGGAGAGGGTATCATTTAACTTGTAAAACATTACAAGGGGGAGGGGATGATCCCCTTCATGTCGGGGTGGAGTGGCTGGTGCTCCAAGGCGTCTTTCTGCGGAGCGTGTGGTTGCTCGCCGTCGGAAGATTGACTCCTCCCTGGGGCATGGATGTGTGTGATAATGACATAACCGTTGCAGTTAAGCCCATTATATTTACAAACATTTGAACATTTTGATCCCTTTCATCCGCCCCATCCCCCGTTGGCTACGGCCCTTCATTTATAGACGTTATTTAATGCGCGTAATATCCGTACAGTTCTATGGATTTTCTCCAGCACTAAACGACGGCATTTATGCCCTATCAGTACCAAATGTTTCTAATCCTATGGGACCAAACTATGTTCGTCATCAGTTTCTAGTCTTCCAAACTATTTAAACAATAATACATTTCCTTCAGACAACATTGTCTCGTTATGCCAAAGGTATTAAACATAACACACCGTTGCAGCGAAAGCGACTACACGGACTGTCTTAAAGCACGTATCCCTCCACACCACATACTTTAATTCTGCCTTAATGTTCCCAGTGAAATGCGTATCAAATTGCCAGGGCTCTCCTATACTGGAATAGTACCCTAGGAAAGAGAGGTCTAAAGCGCCTACCTAGTAAGTAGGAGGTCCCGGGTTAGAATCCCGGCCACAAATTTTAATTCAAAGCCTCTCCTTATGTTTAATACCTTTGGTATAACGAGACGATGTTGTCTCAAGGAAATGTATTATTTGTTGATTTGCCTCTCTTATGTTTACTTAAACTAAGTTAAACTAACCTAAGGACAACAAACACATCCATGCCCGAGGGAGGATTCGAACCTCCAACGTTGGAGGGCGCGCGATCCGTAACATGGCGCTTCAGACAGCTCGGCTACTCCCGCGCGGCCCTGTCATTACCTATCCTTGTTCGGATCTCAGAGTAATTTATTCAAACTGTGAATAACGGTATCGCCGTCCTCCATTTCTTCTACGAATGGTATCCTTTAATGGTCCAAAGAAGTTCGAGGATGTAAATCAGGGCTGTAGAATATCAAGTGAAACGTGCTGATTTTGGTCTGCCCACTGCTGTAAATCTCGAAGCTCCGCCGAACCGCCTTCTAATGACGTCACCCTCCCTGCCCCTCGACTAACTGCACTCCTGTCTACCGCAGGTGCTCCACAGAATCTGCAAGAACGCTTGTGAATATTCCCCACAGTTTCCTCTCAGCAGTCATAAATTCAATGAGGGCACGTTGGTCGTAACGTACACTGCTCAAAGCCACCATTTTCATACGGTCACGAGGCTACGCTATTCAGAAGAGCCAGAAATTTTGTGCGTGCTCATATTTCTCATACATAACGTTTTGCATACGAAACATTAATTCAGATGTAAGGAATACATAAGTTAGCGTGTAATATGGCCATCATGTTACTTTACAGTAAATACATACATATACTTAGTATTTTAATCAGATGAAAGTAGAGCTCTAAGCGGCTATAGGAAGGTACAGAAAAAATTTAATGTAGTTACGGTATATTACGTCCTAAAATATCTTCCGGATATTGTCATTTGATTGTCATTTGAATATGTCGCAAAATACTTTAAAAAGTGTGCTACGGATATCGTAATTGTCAATATAAGGAAGTATGGGGCATTAGTGTAGGCTACCTTCTAGTGGTTCATCCCGGACAACCCATTCCATCCGGCTACAAGTCTTACAAAGACAGAAACACAAACTTTACCGTAAATGGTTTTCTGTGAGTTTTGTAAGTACTGAAGATTGTCGCAAGAGACTCAAAACTAGATCTAGAAAAAAAAAAAAAAATCAATTTCGACTCACTTTATTTACTATATTTTGAACAGTAAATTTAAGACAGACTAGGATGTAATTTTTTTCTTCTTTTTTGGATGCTGCTGTTCAGAGGATTTAGTTTTCAATAGCGAAATGGTACAATTTTGGAAACATCACCATAAATTCAATAACAATCTACTCGACATTTGCTCTGTTGGAACATTCTAGCCGCGATGGAAGCGTCTTTCTGCGGAACGTGAGACTGATTCCCATCGGAGGTTCGAGTCCTCCCTCGGGCTTGTGCGTGTGTGTGTGTGTGTGTGTGTGTGTGTGTGTGTGTGTGTGTGTGTGTGTGTGTGTGTGTGTGCGCGTGTGTGTGTGTTTGTGTGTGTGTGTTATCCTTAGATTAGTTTAAGTAGTCTGATAACCGCAGTAGTTAAGCCCCATGGAAGTACAAACAACTGAACATTCCATTGACCTTAGGGTAGACTTCTAGATTAAATTTACACTACTACTCTTCAGTTTACAGTTCAGTGCTTGGCAGAGACTTCGTTGAACACCTATCACTTTTTGAGCGGTTCCACCGCCGAATGGCACGTGTGAAGAATGATATTTAAGACTTCCAGTGAGAAGTCTGATTTGTATTATTTTATTACTAAAATAATTTCTCCCCAGTATATGTGGACACCAACAAAATATTTTCGCTTTTGCAGCAGAAATAGTGAAATTTATTTAAAATATTTTGATGTAACGAAAAGGCTTTCTTTTAAGGACTATCACAAAAAATCGATCATTTGTTGCATCTTATAAGTATTCTGCCAATAAAATTTAGGCTTTGGTTCGTTTTCCCCACAGCATTTTATATATAATCGTTTCAATTTTTGCTATCATAATCGTAGTCTTCATGTAACTAGCTGACTTGTTACCATTCAAGTTCTTGTGATTTATCGAGTAACGGAAACTTATCGCATTCCGTTTAATATTTCTGTGAATGGCATTACAGATTTCAATATTTAGTCAATTGCGATCACCAAATTAATAGAATCACCCAACCAATTGCATGAATTGTGATTTTAATAAACATTTACCAAGGTTTCAACAAATTTACACCTGCCTTCTTGGCATGCGTCCTGAGTCCAGGAAGCCTTCATCTACTTGTGAAGAAGAGAGGCTTAAATATGTTGAAACCAAGGCAAATGTGTATTAAAACTACAATTCGTGTAACTGATCGGCTGATTTCATTATTTTGTTGTCTTTATAATCGTTGCTCAAATGTAACCGTGTTTAAAATGAAAAATATTCAGTTGCGACTATTCACGCAATACAGATATATTGGGAAAATTTGTTTGCAGTCGCTTTTGAATATATATTGACTTTTCTAGACGGTTAATGAAGTGTCATCTGCATACAGTTTAAACAAGGCTGCTCATATAGTCTCTTAAATCTTTTATATGAAGTAAGAGCAGAGAACGCATGGGGAACGCCCTATATCGCTTTTGTTTTATATTTCTAAAAAGTCACGGATTTAAGCACACAAATGTGACGAAACACTATAGGCAAATAATACCATTATAAACTGCTCGTGGGGAACTGGTCAAATTACTTCTGGAACTCATTTTATGTATACTGTGCCCAAAATAATGGATACACTCTTTGGAACCGAACATTGTTTTAATGAAAGTGGTTAGAAATACAATTTTAGTGGTATTTGATGCCTCATGGTCCGGCTTACGATGGAAATGTTCATACTGGTGTCCGTCTATGGCGAAACGCCGCCGACAACGACTTATACGGCGGAGCGACATGCCAACTTTATTGTTTTCATCGGAATAGCATTACAGGTTTGCTCATTTTGCTCTCCAAGATCAGATCAGCGTAAACTGTGTTCTTGAGAGTAGCCCACAGGAAGAGGTCTAGAAGAGTTAATCTGGAGATCAAGCTGCATACTGCACACTCCCTCTTCGTCCTATTCGTCTGGCAGGGAATGTACGACCGAGAAATACTTTCAGATCCAGGTGAAAGTGAGGTGGCGCCCCATCACGTTGAAAGTAATTATCTTCATATCCATACACAACGTTAAGACTACGAGTTATCATTTCCAAGTAAGAGTCACCCGTGACAGTTTCGTCACAGAAGTACGTCCCGATTAACGCTGTAAAAGACAAACCACACCAGACTGTTACTCTTGGTAGATCGACATGCCGTATCTCGATAACGCATGGATTCTCCCTGGCGCAGTACACGCAGTTATGACTGTTAATTGTTCTATCAAGTTTAACCGTCGCTTCATTTGACCAAAGAATTCGATCTTGTAAACGTTGCTCTTCTTGACATTTGTTAATGGACCACTCACAAAATTCGTTTCGCCCGTCAATATCATTCTTGTTAAGAGCCTGGAGAAGTCTTGAAATGTAAGGCTCAAAGCTGACCGCAGAATTCTATGACGACTGCTTCTGCTGATGCCAGTCTCACGAGAGCATTGCCTCACAGAAGTCTTCGGGGATCGTGTGTACGCCTGGATTACTTGTATCAACACTTTTAGTCACGGCGCAGAGGCCGACCGCATTGAGGCGCTATGCTACGATGCGCGAGGCAGTTCCCTGTCGGTGGTTCAAATCCCCCGTCGTGCATTGATGTTTGTGCCGTCTTTAGTGTAAGCTACTTCATAAGTACTTTGTAAGTTTAGGGACTGATGACCCCGTAGTTAAGTCCCATAAGCTCTACAAATATTTGAACATTTTTTGAACACTCTCATTGCCTGTTTAACTTCTTTCGTCCGCCATGTCCCTCATTCATATTGAGCACCTTCCTTCTACGTCAAACTTATCTCTAATTCTTGTTCAAATGTTTGTAGAACTTATGGGACTTAACTACGGGGTCATCAGTCCCTAAGCTTACAAACTACTTATGAACTAGCTAAGACTAAGGACGGCACAAATATCCATGCCCGAGGGGGGATTCGATCCCCCGACCGTAGTGGCCGTGCAGACCGTGACTGGAGCGCCTCAGTCCCCTCGGCCACCGCGGCCGGCTCTAATTCTTGTAATTCTCACTCTTGTCGGTTGTGGTTTTCCAGATTCAGCTATCCAACGTCAACCTACCGCACTCACATTCTCTGTTTTCCAGTAACACTTTTGCATACATTTCCGTTATTCAAAGGATGACACCATGGTTGATGACAATCCTGAAACAAAAGAAAGCTTTGTTATATTTTGCTCCGCCTTCTAAATTATTACTCATAAGAACTGTAGGCCTATTTATGTCTCCTCTAATTAAAGTGATATTCTGTTTCAAACAGTATATACCTTATTCTGCGGCACCTTGTATCACTAGCGGTCAGCACGGCTTCGCAAGGGTTGAATTCTTTATTCCATATCCATAAAAATCGATGTGTGTATGTATTTCATTCGTTATTATTTTCTACATAGCATGATTAAAAACAATGGACATTATGGTTATACATTTCTAAGCGCGTTTAATCCTTGCGGCATATTAATATCACAGTGAAAAGTATATTTAAAAGTTTACGGGCCGATTGTATAGACATCAGTAAATGGAGATCAAATCTGACGTTAGTTCAGAAATTAAACTCGTTTCACGGCTCCACTCTATTTTATAGTGTTAAACCTAGATCCGCCGTAGCTGGTTCAACGTTGATCTGGGTCAGCACAGAAGATGCTTGGCAACACCGCTAAAATCGGCTATCGACTTATTATTGCGCCTCTAAGCAGATATTAATCGATATAAAATACTTATTTTTTCGAAGCTTTCATGCTGTAAAGATGGAAGAAGTAGGACTAAACAGCTCATCGCACCGTCTCGAAAATCTTTCAATATCATTAACCATTCGTTATAACGAGTAAGGCTTAATAACTCATGACCGTAGACTCCCTCCATCATCTGATGTGCGTCTGTAAAGGTTTGCTTGAGTTGCACAGAAAATTTAACGCATACACATTACTTCCTCTAACTCGGCAATCTCTAAACACGCCAACAGCGCGACACAGCGTTCTACTGAATAGGGCACTGAACAATAAATAACATACATGCAGTAATGAAACTTCCGTCAGTTACACATTCAACACAGGCTTGTGCCTGCCAAAATGCCAACCGCATTTCGTTCCAGCACTCCATGGGCGCGGAAATTACGGATGTTATACACCGCAATGTTACAGCTACAACTCAGAGCCCTCTAGCGGGAGATAGCCGCGGCATGCCTCAGCGAGACGTGACAGATGGAATGTCGACCGCACTCATTACTTTACAAATCTGTGCTTCATAAGAATGAACATTTTCAGGATCCGAAGTGGTTATGTGTTACGAGACCTTTTTCTGTGGTGAGTGTTACGACATAACGTTGGAACACAAAATTTGTTCCAAAATGCTACTACAAATCGATGAATCACAAAGTTCGACTGCTGTATAAATTTCCAGGAGTTGGTGTGAGAAGTGGAACAACTCGACCCCTCACAGGTCTTTGGTTAGGCAGGGTAAACATGATCGCTTCAGAAAAATTTAAAGTCCATGAACCGAGCATTGCGCACGACCTAGTTACGAAATGCGAGTGTTGCCAACTCTAGCGGTCTTCGGAGCTTCAGCTTGATGTTTACATCGTCAAATATAAGCAATATAATAGGTTACAGTATATGTCGAGATTCATAGCAGCATCACTCAAGTGTAATTTATTTTGGAAAACGTTATTTTAACACTTAGAAGCAGTAGAGGTGTAAGAGCGTACATTTACTACACCGAACCAGTTCTTACATATGTTTCGTTGAATGAGTGGATAGGCTGACGGTTTACCAACACAAGGGGGTACGAGTGCGAGTACCACTGGATTCAACTTTTCTTCTTACATCTATGCAGGTAATATTTTCTAACATTAATTTTCTACGAATTGTGCAATTATAGGCTTTTCTAGATTCGACATTCATAAATATATTCCATTTTGTAATATCCTAATTTTTAAACAGTGAGACAAACGATAGGCATAGTAAAAATGTTGGGGTGGGGTCCGAATCCCTTAGGGTATGGATGTTTGTGTTGTCTTTAGCATAAGGCATTTCATAAGTAGTTTGTAAGTTTAGGGACTGATGACTCCGCAGTTAAGTACCATAAGCTTCACAAACATTTGAACATTTTGAGTAAAAATGTTAATAATGGATGCATGTATTTGTAATTTGTTTGCCACATGGTGAAACTATAGTAATAAGATAAATGTATCAGAAGATAGGCATAATAAGTCCTTTCTCGCAGTTTACACGAGTGAGTGGCTGTGCCTTCCATTATCTGTTGTTTTCAGTTTAATATTCGTTCTTCAACGCCTGTAGGACTATTCGACCGTTATGCTAACGACAAACAGGTAACTCCTTGATAGCCACCCTTCCTGCTTAAGTAGTGTGCATCGGATCGGATGCCACCAAAGCCTTTACTTTTTTTTTTTTTTTTAACTTTTTATCGCGGTGCAAATGTTTCTTGCTTTAGTTGCTTTTTGCTATTAAATTATATTGGTTTTACTTTTGTCAGTATCCATTTACAGTTTGTGAATTTGATATCTAAAAGTAATATTCTCTGGAAGGTAACATTTATTTGACCACCCATAGCAAAGAATAAACATCGGGGGGTATTTTTCATCTAACCTCCCATAAAAATAAACTTCCTTGGAAAGTAATATTGATTTGACGTCCCATAACAAAAAAGTAAACATCCTTGGAGGGTGTTATCCATCCGACCTCTCAAAAACATTCGGGTTCGAACGCTCGCCCTTAGCGTTCATTGACCGTCATCCTATCCAGCCTAACCCAATGAAACATATGTGAAAAGCGGTTCGTTGTAGTAAATGAACGCACGCGGAATTCTTATACCTCAACCGTTTCTATGTGCTCAAATTATGTTTTCCAAAATAAATGATACTTAGGTTAAAGTGCAATGAATCTAGACATATACTGTATCTTAACTGTTGTAGTACTTCTATTTGACGATGTAAACAGCAAGCAGAAGGTCACAAACCACTGGAGTTGGCAACACTCACGCTTATGAGCTTGGGCATTCGGAATGCTTTTTTCTTGGACTTCAAATTATTCGGGCCGGGTAATTTATTTGTCTCCTATTGTATATCAAAAGAGTGGAATAAAAATAAAGGGTCGCTACTGTGGTGTCGCACAAGTATAAAGTGCGCGCCACCTACTTTCGCCGCGCGCCGCCATGCACGCACGGCGCCCTCTGCTGCAATCCCGCTCGTGGCCACCACTGAACGACATCATTCACTTGGGACTGAGATAGGAACGAGTTAACACTTCGGAATCAGATAGGCACCAGTGAAGACTTGGCTATCGGATAGGCACTAGGCAGGCCCCTAGCTCAACTATGTATAGCATTCTGCCGTACTGAACTATGTAAAAGTTAAGTATTGTATAAATTATGTGCAATATATATCTCGTTCTAATTTACTCCAGTGTTTCTAGTTTCTGCTGTCCCACTGGCAGCTCACCTTCGTACCTGCACAAGCGTGCGTCCTTTATTCCTGTGTCGGTCTGTCTACTCGGCCACCGACACCTACGACGGAAACGAGACATAAAAGCTACCAGCGAAATCACCAGATAAACTACAACTGAATTAGTACCTTCAAGTACTGAACGGTAGAAAATTATTCAACCTGATTATAATAGAACAGTGAAGTGGCTTATCCTTAATTTAAAGCGAACAGGTTTTACACAACATATTAGTGAATGATCTGTGGGATCCTACCAAGCAAGACCTGAATTCTGATTACCACAAGAAGCTTCATTCGTATACAATTCATGAGTGGTGAAGAGTAACAGAAGCATATAATACCCATACAAAGCTGATAAAGTTTACAAGGTCTTTGTAACGACATTGCATGAAGCGCTTACTGTATCAAATACACAGATAGCATCTGAACTAGAGAACTGCCATGACCTATCTCCGTTGGGGCGCGCAGTGCTGGTTTGCTGTGAGCACGGCAAGTGCGTCCTTACGGCTCATAACTTCTGCCTGCCAATGCTGCGTGATGGACGGCGGCTGCTTACCGCGTGCATCGTAGTGATACCGCCCCGAACCTCTGCGGCGCTTACGTACTTGGCATCGTGACAGACTACACCTATCCAGCAATGGCCGAACAGTGTGCGACCGAATCTCCTCTGGTATAAACAGAGAGTAGTGTATAATGTCTCCTCTCGCTACCCCTCCACACTTCACAGATCGCTTGAACGCCGTTTTCCAGCCAAGTGGCTGAAACTGCCTGTCTGTCTCCTCCAGTTCTGTATTGTGTGTGCCGGCCGCGGTGGCCGAGGGGACTGAGACGCTTCAGTCACGGTCTGCACGGCTCTTTTACAAAATGACAATCCACCACATTGTGATTGTGGAGCCGTACAATCCGTGTCTCATATTCTGACTGAATGTCCTCTCCATTCGACACTTCGTGGCGACTATGGCCTACCGCCTGCATTGCCTTCAGTTTTGGCGGATGACCCACGGATGGTTGATCGCGTCCTTGCCTTCCTCCGTGAAAGTAGATTTTATTGTCAGCTCTAGGACTCGCTTGGTAGGGGTGAGTGGGTTTGTGATTCTTGGCTGATTGTGGGGTTTAGAGCCTTATCCCCATCAGCCCCCCCCACTCTTTTACATTTTAATGTAGTTTTATTTCTCCCTTCTCTGGAGCTATGATACGTTGACCACTATGCCATTAGTACCTTGTGGTTTAGGCTAGAGGTCGCTTCCAGAGCTGTGGGATCGGACACTGTGGCATTTGCTGCCCTGGTTTGGTCTTAGTCTTGTTGGCGAGTCGATTTTACTTCCTAGTGTAATGGTCTTTTGGCTTTCACCTATTTTTCGTTGGGTTCCGTGGCGTATAAAATTTGGGGTTGAAGGGACTGATGACCTCGTTGTTTGGTCCCTCATGTCCACCACCACCACCACCACCACGGTCTGCACGGCCACTACGGTCGGGGGTTCGAATCCCCCCTCGGGCATCGATATTTGTGCCGTCCTTAGTTGTAGGTAGTTCATAAGTAGTTTGTAAGTTTAGGGACTGATGACCCCGTAGTTAAGTCCCTTAAGCTTAACAAACATTTGAACATTTGTATTGTGTGACACGTTTCGTTGCTGCCACCAGCATTTTGGGTCCCCTCTGCCAGTGGCAGACTGGTTAAAAATGGAAGTACAGAATTTCCAATATTCTCACGCTCAGGTGCGGCCGTTCCGTGATTCCAGGGGAAATTGTGCGGTCTCCATACCGCGTTCCCGCTGGGAGACGGAATTTTTGGACGTTTTGCGCGTTCTGTGTCGTCCATCAAAGCTGCCATCCCAAGGCCGACGACGCCGAAGAGGAAAGAAAGCCTCTGCTATGCTGGAGTCCGAACGCCGTTCTCTCGAAGTCATGACGTTTCACGTAAACCGTTCAAATGTTTCAAATGTTTGTATAGCTTATGGGACTTAACTACGGGGTCATCAGTCCCTAAACTTACAAACTACTTATGAACTAGCTAATCCTAAGGACGGCACAAATGCCCATGCCCGAGGGGGGATTCGAGCCCCCGACCGTAGTGGCCGTGCAGACCGTGACTGGAGTGCCTCAGTCCCCTCGGCCACCGCGGCCGGCGTAAACCGTTCATTCGACCTGTCTCCTGGTGTCTCACGTGTTCCATTGTGCTATTGTGAGCAGCTTAAGAATTCTGCTAGCCCTCAGTTTGTGGGATCGGACACACAACTTCTTCCTCAGCCACGGAAACTCGGGCCTCTACAGGGCCAACAGCAACATGCACAATTGCAACTGACGGCTGTAACGCAGTCTTAACATACCGGTCGCGACTCACACTGGTGTAAAATCTGTTATCATCTGACATATGGGACGATACTAGCGCTCCAAGTGGCGAGCAAGGGAATCGCCTCTTAATGTCACATACATTGTACTAACAACAATTAACTTTTTCAACCCTTTTCTACGTACTTTACAATAAGGTTACTTTATTTTAGAAATGGCAGTGTTAGACTAGTATCAAACGAAAAGGGCGATTGTTAAATAATCATAGGTGGAGGTGAAACATATGAATGAAATAACTAAATATAGAACTATAGTGATTGACGAAAATACCAGGAGCTGTATTGAAAATCTTTATTTAATTTTGTGCCTCTGGTTTCGGTGCCTCACTACATCATCGTCAGGCTCGCGATGTGGCTATCATTAGAAGCACATTTGGACTGGGAAGCCATTAAAACCGGTAGCCGTAAATTTCTTGTTCTATTCATGTTACATCCTCAATGACGACTCTGGGGTCGTCGTTGAAGGTGTAACATGAATAGAACAAGAAATTTACGGCTAACCGGTCGCACAAAATTTAATAAAGATTTTGAATACAGCTGCTGGTATTTTTATCCATCACTATAATCTAATCAGCAGCGTCCCAAATCCATCCACTATGGAGAGAATAAAATGCAGAACTTGCTTGCGCAGAAATAAGTACCGAACCGAATATTTTTTTGTAGATTTCCCCCATTGGAACCAAAATAATATACCGTCAGACGGGGTGATTTCGGACATCGGGGTGATTTCGGACGATATGTTGTATCTTCTCTTCACCGCTGCATAGCAACGAATTAGCGCTAATTTCCACCTCCGCTCGCTGCTTATTTTTTGCACCAGACTGTAATTCCCGCATACCGTGCTCTCACGTTTGGTTCGATTGTGTACCGACGCAATAATCAGTCGGACAGTGTCATTGTGTAAAGTTCTCTCTGTTATAGAGCAGAAACTTTATGTTGTTGCGACTGGCGGAAGAGTATTGTAGCGTCAGTTGCCATCGAGATCAGTAGGCTGCGACACTGCGAGAAGTTTTGTACCAGTTTGTCACGAGTTTTGTGTAAAGTTTGAAAGTAACGGTGGAATTGTGTACTTTGTGGGGTGATTTCGCACAATGCCGAGAACGTATAAAAATAAGAAAAGTGTTCATCGGCTGATTATGACGCGGACATTTTAAAGAAAGCAGTTCGATAAATTAAATGTGGCAAATTAACGTGTAGAAAAGCTATTAATAAATAAAGTTTCTTATCTCAGTCCCTATTCTTTATTTTAAGGATGGACGTCCTTAAAATATGTTAAAAGTCGCTAAAATCAAACAGAAAGAAAGTAGAATAAAAAAAAGTCAATTGTGTTCGAAATCACCCCATACACTTCGAAACACCGGACAGAGATTGAAAATACACATGTGTCCGAAATCACCCCAGTCCATGGGACGATTTTGGGTACTTTATTTGTCTCTCTCAGGCAAAAGGAGATGCACATGGACGTTCTGTTTCTAGGATATTTTATTGGTTATATATATACACCCAACCACTTCCGTATCAAACAATGAAATCTGACAAAACCTACGAAAGGTATAGTGAAAATAATTCCAAAACTGCCCGAAATCACCACATTTGACGGTACATCAAGACACACACACAAGCAGTTTCAAGCGTAAGAAGCGTAGCAGTGTAGATCCAGAGTAAACGTCTGTGGTACATACTGACCTTTTCGTTTCGCGTTTTAGTTTTTAGAGCACCTCTTAGCAGAACTCCGATGTTTGACATTATTGTTCTGTGTTGGTTGAGGTACTTCCAACTAACATTAGAAATACATTGAAATTTTTTTTTAAATTATTGTAGCTGAAATTTTAGCAACTGTCCTCGTTATGTTCAAATGTTTGTAATTATATGGGACGAAACTACTTAGGTTATCAGTCCCTAGACTTACAAACTACTTAAACCAAGTTAAACTCCCGTGCGGCTCCTCGTTACGTCTATGTGAAAAGGACTAGTAGGATTTGAAAGTGTTAATATTTTCTACGACTTTTGGGTATTTGCCTATTCTCTTCTCACACTGTTCTAGATGGTGTTCATCTTATTTTCTGAACATTCAATTTTTTTTCTAAACTATAAGATTTCGGAGGTTTGTAGTACATTCTTAAGAATATTAAAGTATATAATGGACCTTTCTTTGCTGTAACGCAGTATATTGTAATCTATAAACTGTAGCCATTTTCATCTCCTAAGGACATCAATCATTAGTACATTTATATGTACGTAACCTTCAGGTCAATTGCAACGAAAACATTTCAGCAATATGATAATGTTACATACCTATCAGGATCCTTAGAAAATCTAGAAATGAAGATTAAGGTTCTTTTTTGCTGCATGTCATTGCACTACCCCAATTTCCTCTTCAAAAAAGCATCAGAGAAACCAATGTAATCTGCAACGCGCCTTACAGTGCACGAGATACCACTGATATCTAGGTGGGTAACAAAAACTTGCTCGAGTGTTGTCCGGTGTGTTACACTTCGGTTGTAATAAACATTTTGGAAAGGTTATATGCAATTATCGTCTCAGTGTCCTGACAACTCATGTGATTTCCGCGTTAATGTTTTTCATTCAAATGCAAAATAAAGAGGTTGAAATGTGTGTTACAGTCTTCAGTCCGGAGACTGCTTTGATGCAGCTTCCCACCCTAATCTATACTGAGCAAGGCTCTTCATCCCCTCTCAAACATGGCAACCCACATCCATTTGAATCTGTTTACTCTTAGTTTCCGACTGCGATTTTTACTCCACACAATTCCCTCCAATGCCAAATTCACTAATCTTTCTCTTATTTTAGTCAAGGTATGTCTTTTCTCCCCAATTCTGCTCAGTATCACCTGATGACATTTCCTCAGAACTACTTAAGTCTCTTGGAGAACCAACCATGACAAAACTATTTCACCTGGTGCGTAAGATGTACGAGACAGGCGACATACCTTCGGACTTTAAGAAAATTGTAATAATCCCCATTCCAAAGAAATCAGGTGCAGATAGGTGTAAAAATTACAGAACCATCAGATTAAGAAGTCATAGCAGCACAACTTTAACACGAATTATTTACAGAAGGATGGAAAAGCTGGTAGAAGCCGACCTCGGGGAAGATCATTTTGGATTCAGGAGAAATGTAGGAACACGGGAGGCAATACTCACTTTACGGCTTATCTTAGAAGACCGATTAAGGAAAGGCAAACCTACATTTCTAGCTTTTTTAGATTTGGGAAAAGGTTTTGACAATGTTGATTGGAGTAGAATTTCAAATTTTGAAATCAGTAGGAGTAAAATATAGGGAACGGAGGGTTATTTACAACTTGTACAAAAACCAGACAGCAGTTATCAGAGTTGAAGGGCATGAAAGGGATGCAGAGGTTGGGAAGGGAGTAAGACAGTATTTTAGACTTTCTCGAATGCCATTGAATTTGTACATTGAGCAAGCTAAAAGGAAAGCAATGAGAAATTTGAAGAAGGAATTAAAGTTCAGGGTGAAGAAATAAAACAATGCGTTTTGCCGATGGTATTGTAATTCTGCCAGAGACATCAAAGGATCTCGAACAGCAGTTGATTGGAATGGACAGCGTTGAAAGGTGCGTATAAAATGAATATCAACAATAGCAAAACAATGGTAATGGAGTGCAGGCTAAGAAATTAGGGCGAGACTGAAGGAATTGGATTAGGTAACGAAACAATAAAGGTGGTAGATGAGTTTGGTTATTTGGGCATTAAAATAACATGCGATGGTTGCAAGTATCGTTGTTGTTGTTGTGGTCTTCAGTCCGCAGACTGGTTTGATGCAGCTCTCCACGCTACCCTGTCCTGTGCAAGTCTCTTCATCTGACAATACGTTCGACAACCTACATCCTTTTGAATCTGCTTACTATGCTCGTTCCTCGGTCTCCCTCTACGATTTTTACCCCACACGCTTCCTTCTAATGCTAAGTTGACAATTCCTTGATGTCTCAGAATCTATCCAACCAATTTATCCCTTCTCTTAGTCAGGATATGCCAGAAACTCCTTTCCTCCCCGATTCAGTTAAGCACCTCCTCATTAGTTACATGATCTACCCATCTAATTTTCATCATTCGTCTGTAGCACCACATTTCAAAAGCTTCTATATTCTTTTTATCTGAACCCCTTATCGTCCACGTTTCACTCTCATACAATGCTTTCAGAAAGGACTTCCTAACAATTAAATTAATATTGGAAGTTAACAAGTTTCGCTTCTTTAGAAACGTTTTTCTCCCCATAGCCATTCTGAATTTTATATCTTCTTTACTTCGGCCATCAGAAGTTATCTTGCTACCCAAATAACAAAATTCATCTACTTCTTTTATTGTCTCATTACCTAATCTAATTCCTTCAGCATCGCCTGATTTTCTGACATTGCATTCCATTACCTTCGTTTCAGTCTTATTAATGTTCATCTTATATCTTTCTTTCAAGACATAGTCCATTCCATTCAATTGCTCTTCCAGATCTTTTGCGGTATCTGACAGAATTACTATGTCATCGGCAAACCGCAAACTTTTTATTTCTTCTCCCTGCACTTTAATGCCTTCTCCAAAATTTCTCCTTCCATTCCTTCACTGCCGGCCGCGGTGGCGGAGGGGATTGAGGCACTCCAGTCACGGTCTGCACGGCCACTACGGTCGGGGGTTCGAATCCCCCCTCGGGCATGGATATTTTGCCGTCCTTAGGATAAGCTATTTGTAAGTAGTTTGTAAGTTTAGGGACTGATGACCCCGTAGTTAAGTCCCATAAGCTATACAAACATTTGAAACATTTGAAATATTCCTTTACTGCCTGCTCAATGTACAGATTGAACAACACTGGGGAAAGGCTACAACCCTGTCTTACTCCCTTCCCAACCGCTGCGTCCCTTTCTTACCCTTCGACTCTAATAACCGCTGTCTGGTTTTTGTATAGGTTGAATATAACTCTTCGCTCCCTATATTTTACCCCTGATACCTTCAGGATTTGGAAGAGTGTATTCCAGTCGACATTGTCAAAATCTTTCCCCAAATCGACAAACGCTAAAAATGTAGGTTTCCCTTTCCTTAGCCTATTTTCTAAGATAAGTCGTAATGTGAGTATTGCCTCCCGTGTTCCTACATTTCTCCTAAATCCAAACTGATCTTCCCCCAGGTCGGATTCAACAAGTTTTTCCATTCGTCTGTAAATAATTCGTGTTAGTATTTGGTTGCAAGTATAGAGGATATAAAATACAGAATGACAATGGGAAGAAAGGCGTTTTTGAAAAAGAGAAATTTGTTAACATCGAATACTATTCATAGAAGTTTCGGGTATGCAGCCGGTCGTCGTCTAAAACATCACACGATATTTCGGCCAGACACCTGCTAGCCATCTTCAGGTGAGTCGATGAAGACTGAAGAGTGCGTCCAGCGTTCCACTATATATAGAAAACTTGGCGGTTACAGCGCATGCGTCAAAACATAAACAGACAGGCCACACTGCCGGACGGCAGCGCCCTCGCTGGTGGAGCCGCGGAGTTCAGCTGTCCTCTGCACTGCCACTGCCGCTCACAGCCGACGTCGGCGCTCTCCGTCGTCTTCGATCTGAGCAAATTTTAGTAATGACGGGATTCAATGCTTTGTCAAGATTGTAGCGACTATCCCGATTCATCAAATTTTCCGCGACACGTATTTCCACAGATTCTTTGATAATGGAGTCCCAAAAAGATGTTGCTGTTGTCAAAATTACCGTTTATCATACTCCATAGAGTGTCCGGTGGAAATGCAATGTTCAGCAATAGCAGACTTGCTTGGCTGTAAAAGACGTGTGTTGCGTTTGTGTTCACTGCAACGTTCTTCAACAGTGCGCGTAGTCTGGCCTATATAAGCCATCCCACATTGCCAGGGAACTTTGTAGACACCAGCCTTACCCAACAACAAGTCATCCTTAACCGAACCCAGCAAGTCTGAAATTTTGGATGGTGGGCGGAAAATTACTTTCACTTGAAAATTATGGAGAATTCTTGCTATTTTAAAAGAAATATTGCCCACAAACGGAAGAAGGGGATTTTGCCGGTGTGTCCTCCTCGTTCTCCAATTTCTTGTTCTTCTTTCTAAGTGAGAGTGCCTTACTTATTTGCTGATTAGAATATCCGTTGTCTCGAAACACTTGCTGGAAGTGAGACAGCTCTTGTAGCAGACCATCAGCATCTGAGATTGCATGGGCTCTGTGAACAAGTGTTTTAAGGACACTACTAGTCTGCGACGGATGGTGACAACTTGAAGCCTGTAAATATAAATCAGTATGAGTTGGCTTCCGATAAACTGAGTGTCCCAAAGAGCCATCATCATTCCTTTTAACTAAAACATCCAAAAAAGAATTTTAAAGTTCATAACATCGAATACTTATTTAATTGTTAGGCTTTTGTGTGGAGTATTGCCTTGTATGGGAGTAAAACATGGACGATAAACAGTGCGCCATCTAGCAAATAAACAGTGGCGATCTACCGGTACATCTTGGCCGACACTTTGCCGCCCTCTGCTCTACAGTTCGACATTCGGCCGGGTCGCAGACGGCCGTATCCGCCGCCAGCCCGCTGCCCCGTGGCTCGCCTGGTGACCCGCTGTCATCTCCAGAAGCGCTGACGCGGCCCTCCGCCGCTGCCGCCGCCGTCTGCCGCTGCTGGCGAGGCGATGGGACGGCCACAGTGGCTGCGGCCAGACATCGACCGCTGGTGGCCTGCGGCGGTCGTCTGCAGCCGTGCCTTCTGATCACTGGTAGCAGGCAGCCCCCACGAGGCCGACTCCGACAATGCTCACCAGCCAAGGCCGCCCTCTCGCCTAGCAACAGTCGCCCATGCTGTCCCAACGTACGCGTCACCAGTAGCCCCATGGCTATTCACACTTAGTGGTCCAACAACCACCTGTAATTAACCTTCCGAGTATTGCGTGATCGGTTAAAATTTATGTTCTCTATTTGTTGTTGTTAGGTTGTTTAAGGGGGACTAAACTACAATGGTCATCAGTCCCCCATTCCATCCCTTGGCGTCAAAGGAAATCCACGGACGTTAAAGAGTTACGCCCAGAGTTTAAGGTTTCGAAGTGAGAGAGGAGTCCCACTGAGTCCATAAAACATCTAAAAAATTGACAAGCCACAAAACGAAAAGACACGATCACACAAGGACATCTGACAGCAAAGAAGCCGATGTCTGTGGTTGACCGTCCAGAAGAATAAAAAAGGAAAATTCAACCACTCGGTATCACAAAGAAATCTCCAGTTAGAGAGAATGATAAAATCCCCCTGCTCGAATAAAACGTAAAACGGTATCTGCCATTGTAGCATCGTAACCTAAAACTTCCGATAATACGGCAGGGAGGTTAAAATTTCTCCGCAAGACGGCTAAAACAGGGCAGTACAACAATATGCGGACGATTGTCAGACGGGAGCCATACCGACATTGGGGTGGGTCCTCACCCAGAAGGAGATGTCCATGAGGTTCTCTATTTGGATAGTTCCCTGGAACAATGTTGTATGTCACTTTCATCCACATCTACATAGATTGCAAATCACATTTAAGTGCCTGGCAGAGGGTTCATTAACCACTTTAATAACTTTTCTCTACCGTTCCATTCTCTTCAAATCAAATGGTCAAATGTTTGTAAAGCTTATGGGACTTAACTACGAGGTCATCAGTCCCTAAACTTACAAACTACTTGTGAACTACTTACGAACTAGGACGGAACAAATATCTATGCCCGAGGGGGGATTCGAACCCCCGACCGTAGTGGCCGAGCAGACCGTGACTGGAGCGCCTCAGTCTCCTCGGCCACCGCGCCCGGCTCACCAGTAGCCCCCTTGCTATTCACACTTAGTGGCCCCACAACAACCAGCAATTAACCTCGCGAGTATCGCGAGATCCGTTAAAATTTATGTTCTCTATTTGGATGGTTCCCCGGATCAATGTTGTATGTCGCTTTTCGCAACTTTTCAGTATTGACGAAAAATGTATTCTATGTCTCCTCTCTGATAAAACTCCTTACATACATATACAGGGTGTTACAAAAAGGTACGGCCAAGCTTTCAGGAAACATTCCTCACACACAAAGAAAGACATTGTTATGTGGACATGTTTCCAGAAACGCTTAATTTCCATGTTAGAGCTCATTTTATTACTTCTCTTCAAATCACATTAATCATGGAATGGAAACACACAGAAACAGAACGTAACAGCGTGACTTCAAACACTTTGTTACAGGAAATGTTCAAAATGTCCTCCGTTAGCGAGGATACATGCATCCACCCTCCGTCGCATGGAATCCATGATGCGCCGATGCAGCCCTGGAGAATGACGTATCACTGCCGTCCACAACACGAGCACGAAGAGTCTCTACATTTAGTATCAGGGTTGCGTAGATAAGAGCTTTCAAATGCCCCCATTTACATCTACATAGATACTCTGCAAATCACATTCAAGTGGCTGGCAGAGGGTTCATTAACCACTTTCATAACTTTTCTCTACCTTTCCATTCTTTAATAGCGCGTGGGCAGATGGAACACCCAAATCGTTCCGTTTTCTATCTGATTTCTCTTATTTTATTGGAATGGTCTTGTCTCCGTAAGTAGGTGGGTGCTAGTAAAATATTAAAAAAAAAGTTCAAATGTTTGTAGAACTTATGGGACTTAACTACAGGGCCTTCAGTCCCTAAGCTTACAAACTAGCTTAGACTAAGGACGGCACAAATATCCATGCCCGAAGGGGGATTCGAACCCCCGACCATAGTGGCCGTGAAGACCGTGACTGGAGCGCCTCAGTCTCCTCGGCCACCGCGGCCGGCAAAATATTTTCACATTCAGAAGTAAAAGTCGGTGATTGAAACTTCGCAAACAGATCACGCCGCAATGAATAACGTCTTTCTTTTAATGATTTCCACCCCAATTCGTGCAACATTTCCGTGACGCTTTCCCCCCGTAACGTGATAAAACAAAACGAGCTGCCCTTCTCTGAACCTTCTCATTGTCGTCCGTCAGTCCCAGCTGGTGAGGATCCCACAAGAGGACGCACAAGTGTGATGTAGGTAGTCTCTTTGGTGGAGCTGGTGCACCTTTGAAGCGTTCTGCCAATGAAACGTAACCTTTGGTTCGCCTTCCCCACAATATTTCGCAACTTTTCAGTATTGACGAAAAACGTATTCCATGTCTCCTTTCTGATAAAACTCCTTACATGTCTACAGAAAAATTAGCTGAATATCTGACGTTGTTCTGGTATTTATGTATTTATTCAAGCTATTTACGGCGGGGGTGGAGGTAGAAAAAAAATAATAATCTTTAACCCTTTCCTGCCCGACGGGACTTAAAAGTCCCATCCAATTTCCAGCGACATAAAAAAAAGTGGAAAATGATTTCTCACTTGTGTTCCTCACAGGACATTAGTGTCCCCCTGATGTGTCATATGAAACACTTGCTGACCAAGATTGCTCTATATATCTGCTCACAAAGGACAGAAAACAAGACTGTTTTATGTCTTTGTGTACAATTTAATCAGGTGAATTTTGCTGTCATAAAAAGACGCTGTTGTTTTTTCTCATATTGGTGATTTGGTTTTGTATTTTTTTAGCTAATGGAAACTGATATTCAATGAATAGCACCCTTTTTATTTATACAGCGTCAAAACTGTGACTGGAAATTTTTAGTACTGACATTATGTCAAAGGCATTTTGTGCATGTTATTTACGTAGTTGTCTTTGTTGCTAGGTCTCACTAACAAATGGTTGTAGTTTTGATTTCTTTTGTTTATGAATTATGAAATACGAATACAGCTTAGGGATCACTATATTTTGCTTTATTTCCTTCCTTCAGATCGATATCTAAAATGACATTTTGATACAAAAATTTTGCTATCTATTTGTTGCTGGTAAATCCTTATGTTAACAGAGATAAGCACTGCATAATGTCTCCAAATTGTATTATATCCTCTAGGAATTTAAAGTCCCATTTTTAATTTTTTCATTTAACATTTTTTGGTGTCAAATAAGGAAAACAATAATGTATCAATACACTTATGCGCGTCTATTTACTTTGGTAGCAAAATAACCAAATATGAAGTTATGAACACGAGTATTTGATAGCTTGGGCAGGAAAGGGTTAAACCAATTCAATGTTATAGTTAAAGTTTATGTTATCAAGTCCACTTGTGACAGTTTCCTTGACACGTTCCTACCTTCCCTTTACCTCACTCACGTTACCGCGAGCAGCGTGCTAACTCTTCTAGTTGTAACAGACCGAACGTTGCGCGTGAGGCCCGTAGGCGGTTGTCAGTTAATATTTGACTAACCTGGTGTCTTCTCTCTCGTAGATCAAATCAAATGTTCAAATGTTTGTTAAGCTTATGGGACTTAACTACGGGGTCATCAGTCCCTAAACTTACAAACTACTTATGAACTACCTACAACTAAGGACGGCACAAATATCCACGCCCGAGGGGGGATTCGAACCCCCGACCGTAGTGGCCGTGAAGACCGTGACTGAAGCGCCTCAGTCCCCTCGGCCACCGCGGCCGGCCTCTCGTAGATATCCCAGCGCAGCAGCAGTCCACAGGTCGTAGACTCGAAGTTTTCTGAGGTGAGGCTGAAATTGAAAGAGGTGGATACTGTGGCGTCTAACTACCATTAATGAAGTCGATGAATTCCTATAGAGATGCCAGTGGCTCTTATTTTTTACCAATCACACAATATAGAAGCCACAAACACTCCGACATACAATGCACGCAGTTTACAAATATTTTAGCCCCATTATCGACTGATTAATACAAGGCTGGTTATCCCAAGTGCCGCTAGATTTTTACCGTGTCGAGGCTCGCAGTGAACTGACTAGCAGTGGCGCCAACCGACACTTCTAGAACGCCACACTCACTCTTTACCTAAAATACTTAATCTAATAAATCTACAAAACAATAATGTAATCATAAACAATTATGATACACAGTAATAAAATTAATAAATGAAGTTTTATTTATTAAATAATTAATAAAATAGCTGGGAGGTTGTGGCGCGTAAAGATCATGCAATAGACAGATCACTGTTAGGGAAAGGGGCGGAGTTTTTCCAAGGGACCATACTTACAGTACCATCTGGCTACTATCTGGCACAGCCACTTCCTACTATTCCATACAACAAAATAAATTAGGAAATAAAATAAAGAAATGGCTGCTGGCTAACAAGCCAGTACCGCCACATGTTGTAGCGCAAAATTGTGACAGAGAAACTTGTTAAAATCTTACATTGCTCAGGCGAAGAAGGTCATTGCCTCTGTAGTAAAAGTGGCGCCAGTCGTTCGTGACGCCGGCCGCGGTGGCCGAGGGGATTGAGGCGCTCCAGTCACGGTCCGCACGGCCACTACGGTCGGGGGTTCGAATCCCCCCTCGGGCATGGATATTTGTGCCGTCTTTAGTTGTAGCTAGTTCATAAGTAGTTTGTAAGTTTAGGGACTGATGACTCCGTAGTTAAGTCCCATAGACTCTACAAACATTTGAATTTGAACATTTCGTTCGTGACAACAGCAGATGCTGCATAGGCAGGTTGAAAGCCTACAGTCAGCAGAGTGTTGACTGCGACGGACGACCAGGAGAGAAAAAAAAATGTTCAAATGTTTGTAGAACTTATGGGACTTAACTACGGGGTCAACAGTCCCTAAGCTTACAAACTACCTATGAACTACCTAAGACTAAGGACGGCACAAATATCCATGCCCGAGGGGGGATTTGAACCCCCGACCGTAGTGGTCGCGTGCAGACCGTGGCTGGAGCGCCTCAGTCCCCTCGGCCATCGCGGCCGGCCAGAAGAGAGAGAGAGAGAGAGAGAGAGAGAGAGAGAGTGTATTCTCCTGAGCTGGTAAACATTTCACAACAACACGTAATTCGGTCACAAGGCCGAGGATACGTCCCCGGTTAAAGGGCTCATTGAGTGAACGCTGCGTTCACAATTCATTACGAACCGTCCTATAAGGCATACCTTCACCCGATTCTGTATATAAACTCCCGCTTTTAGAAGTGTAGTCACTTGGTCTTCGGAATCGAACGTGCTCAGGAGACTAGCTGTCGGTCCAATGATCTAATCTATGGTTTCAGATTATATCTCCGATAAACAGACTAGAAGGCACTAGGAGATGGAGTCTGCGGACAACTAATTCTCTGCGAACTGACCAGCATCCGGCGAGGTGGTGAACCGCTGTCTATCGTCTTCCCAAAGCTCAGTATGATTACGCCTGAAGCCAGCTCAGTCTTCATGGTTGGTTTCCTAAAGGCCAATGATTCCTTTGACGAGTATCACTCCGGTGCTAACCCTGCCAGCGGTATCCAGAATTCGTCACCATGGCATCCAACCCCAGTGGTACCATGCCGAACCCACAAGCAGCTGCATTGACAGGAGGAGGGACCGAAAGGACTCCATCTGGCAGTCTCTGCTTCGAACCTCAGACGTCGCGGCGCGGGCACCTCCGTCCGAATCGTACAGCAGCCGGCCCTTAGAAGGCGCGGCGAAACGCTAGCTAACGCGGCCGAAGGAGACGTCACCTGGTGATCTAGCTCCTGCCGAGCTGGCGCCTACACCACGGAATATTGTATTCAGTGGAATAAACCTGTAAATTCTAATACTGTTTTACTAGCGTTCTCCTGACACCAAGCTGGGAACCTACCGCTCGGACCCACCAAAGCCTTGCGTCAGTACTTCTCCTATCCCTGCTCTCTGTCCATCTCCTTTTTCTCTAATAATACGTTATATTCATCGGGAAATATGAAATACGTAAGACTGTCTTGCATAATGTACAGAATTGCAGCCTTTTGAAGATAAAAGGTAGATCAGTCGAAAATAATGGGTATTCGTGTGATGTACACTGTTTCATTCTCTTCCTTTCCACCGCGGCGGATTATCCGCGCGTACTGAAGCGCCGTGTTGTGGTGCGCGCGGCCGTCCGCCGTCGGGGGTTCGATTGCCCTCTCGGGCATGGGTGTTTGTGTTGTCCTTAGGTTAGTGTACCTTAATTAAGTAGTTTGTAAGCTAGGGACTAATAACCAAGCTGTTGCGTCCCATAGATTTACAAACATTTGAACATTTTCTTCCTTTCCTTGTAACTCTATAGAAGTCTATTGTTTTCACTTGCAGCCGTGTGCGCTTCACAGTTTAAAGTGTGTTCAAAGTTGTCAACAGCAGTCAGCTTTCAGGAATTTCGCAAGTGTTTTAGTGGTAAATACGTAAATGTATTAATACGCGGTGCCAGCTTTCAAGAATTTCCTTACGCTGACTGGAATACAGGAACATGTTCAAATGTTCAGATGTTTGTAGAGCTTATGGGACTTAACTACGGTGTCATCAGTCCCTAAACTTACAAACTACTTATGAACTAGCTAATACTAAGGACGGCATAAATATCCATGCCCGAGAGGGGATTCGAACCCCCGACCGTAGTGGCCGTGCAGACTGTGACTGGCGCGCCGCAGAACTCTCGGCCACCGCGGCCGGCCATCTTAGTAGTGTATAAGAAATCGATTGCAACGTGGTTGATGATGTAAAAAAATTTTACCCGTCGCAATATATATGATCTCATATTATTGAATTATATGTTCTACAACTGTATAATCTTGCAGTTATATATTCATTTGTATAAGTGATGTACATCGGTAAAATCCGTTGGGACAGAGTTATATCTAAAGAAGTGACAGGTTAAAACCTGATGCGTGATGGGGAGCTTTTCCATGAACGTTACTGTTATTGTTCTTATATCTCATGGACTACGTGTTGTACTGTGCTACAATTTCAAAAGTAAAATTCATCTGTAAAGTATATACTATCTGTAAAATTTTATGCGACTACAATTTGTAATTTAGAAATTATAAACTGCAACGTCATACCGAACTCTGTAGTTTTGCTCCATGAACAGCGGAAAAGTAGTAAGCGAGAAACATTTTTCCTTTCATTACTTTCATGTGGTTGTCAGCGAGAAAAAGTTTGATAAATGTTCGAAATTATGTTTAAAGTTGATTACAAATCGCTAAGTACTGTCATTCTCAAACAGTGTGTCAATAAAATCTCGCTGTTTTATGTAGCAGTTTCTTGCAATTCCTATTGTTTTTGACGTCATCTCTCGTGAACAATGTGTTGTTCTCATGAACATTGTGTTGTACGTGATCCTTAGACTTGCGGCAACCGTCCTCGTGGATTGAAGCTTACGTGTGCAAAATTTCATAAAGACTGGAACGAAACTATAGATTTGTATGCAAAACGTGCACACAAACAAACACACGGACCCTGTTATGACCAGCGTAATGAATCAGACATTGTGAGACAGCTGGTTTCACACATATGTACTTATTTCTGACGCTTTAAGACTCTTGCTTTTCGGGGATAATGTTGTATATAAAGATACAAAAGGTTGTTTATCATTTTTTAACATTTATATAAAACAAATTTCAGTAATAATGTACTGAAAACATTAAGACAGATGTATTACTTCAGTAAATCATCAGCACAATCAACAGAAATGAATAATTTTATTACATTGTCTTTAAGAATTACTTACTCTTTAGTCTGTAAGTGATACACATATGTCTTATGTGATGGCGATTTTCCATCGATGTTACGGCCTTATGCATTCGTATGTTTTAAAAAAAATGTCAAACGCTTCTAAATCGAAGCGGCTTAACTGCTGTGGTTATCAGTTCCTAGGCCTACAAACTACTCAAACAGACGGCGAGGAACCTCGAGCTCCACGGCAAGACGCCTTAGAGCGCTCAGCCTCTCCACCGCGGCTATGTAAGGTTTTTCAGCATTCCCCAGCCTCTTTCTCACATTTGTTGATCACTTAATATGGTTTGATTTGCGTTTCCTGCCTTTGTTTCTTGGGTTTAAAGCAACAGGAGACACGCTAACACATGTAACGTCGTCTATCTCGTTACGATATTCCACAGTTGAAATAAACATTACTACGTATATAACTCAAAATGGCCCAAACGTGATTTTTCCGGATGACCATTCATTTCAAAACACGGAAAATTGGATAAAATATTGGTTTCCATTGACGACTAGTATCGGGCTGGCCTGGGCCAATTCTCAAGTCCTTCCAAGAGACAGCAAACGCGGTGTTACAAAGGCTAAAAGTAATCTTAAGTATGGCCATCATTTGAAAACAAACAGTATTTTCATAAGTCAGTGTTATATGTACATACCAAGTCAGTGTCATCTTCAATATACAAGAATTTATATCAAATTTAGAGAAACAAAAGTTATTATTCTCCATAAAACCAGGCATCAACTAACAGTATGATAGTGTATTATCTAATCAGGAAGCATTTCGGCAGGGGGCACTACATAGCAATATTATTTTTATTACATTACTGCCAAACCCGGCAACGCTTCGCCGTAGCTGATGTGTATGGGATATATATAGCCTAATCTCTTTTCCCTATGTCTATCCCTTCCTCCCCTTCCTGTGACAATCTTCTCCTCCCCTTATCCCCTCTTATCCCACACCATATCCACTCCTCCCCCTCCTCTCTGCGTTTTATCATTCCCCTTTCTAAATTCATTGCATTCCCCCATTATCTATCGCCTCCTCCTCCTGTCTCTGATCTTATTTATTATTATTGCAAACGGGCCTGATTGGGAAAATAAGTCAAAATGGATGGGAAAATCAATTAAAAACGGGTTATTAGAGCAATGATGTTAGTAGCTTTAATGGCCGTACGTGTAATAGTTTTATTGCACGAACAGGTATGATTATCAATTCACGTATTAAAACAACTTACCTGTTTCATTTTAGAAATGACTGGGAAACGCAAAACAAAACCGCACATTTTTACAGAACAGCTTAGTATGTTTTTCTTGCAGCTAACAGAATAGAAATGCTTTTATTTGCTCAACCAAATGTGGGTGTTTTGTCCTTGGCAAATATTCGTCTGTTTCTTGCCTTTAAGAGAGTAACGAACCCTTATTAGGAATCTAATTGAAACACGATTAACATTGCTACATACCGGCAAAATTTAACAATCCGTGACATAGGCGTGGTATAGCTATATTGGAAGCAGCTGTTGGATTGTCGGAATTAAGCCGACCAATCGTTACAAAACTTGGGATAGCCAACGAAATTTTAGATGCCGATAGTTGTTTTCTCTTCTTAGTAAACAATATTATTTTGATAATCCGTATAATTTTGTTTCAAGCACATGAAACTTACTGAGGAAGATGTTTTTCGTGTATACTTAGGACGTCGACCATAGATGTTAACAGACCGGACAAACAGCAGAGCGGTTATATACGTGGCGCAGTTCAAACATAGGACCACGAGTTGGCGTACATTAACAAGATATAATAAACAACTCCACAGTTTTCTAGAAATACCATAATTTTAAACTAATAATACTTTCACTTGAAATTTAATGTTACTTCCCCTCACAAAAAGCTCTGCATAATCCTAGGCAAATCTATACACTGCCATGTGACTTGATAAAACAATTGTTTAGCTGTATAGATGTTGGTGCCATGAAAACGATGTCATGCCCAGTCTACCGGTATCAGTCGTCAAAGACGCAGCATAGATAAGTCCACTTCCCTTTATTCTAACCTCCGTGGGGTATTTGTTCTCTTTGTTAGAGCGTAAGCGAGTAGCGAATAAATAAGCTTCCTGGCAGATTAAAATTGTGTGCCGGAACCGGGACTCGAACCTGGCACCTTTGCCTTTGTGAGGCGGCATCGTGAATCGTGTCGGGATAGCACAGTCGGTTGTGCGCTTGCCCGCGAAAGGCAAAGGTCCCAGGTTCGGGTCCCGGTTCCGGCACACAATTTTAATCTGCCAGGAAGTTTCATATCAGCGCACACTCCGCTGCAGAGTGAAAGATTCATTCTGAATAAATAAGCTAATTGTCGGAGAATCTAGAAAGTGATCTGAGCTGGAAGCGTACTTTCAGTTTATCAAATTCTGATATTTTCCGGCAGATTTTATAAAAATTTTCTTTCATACAAACCTTGTCCAGAGAATTACGAACAGAACAAAGAAAAGATAAGCGAAATCGGTAAAGCCACTCTCAAGTGACGCGTTTTCAAACATGCGACAATTGATTTTTATTAATATATCTTCGGTATATAACAAAACAAACTTTTAAGAAATTGTAACATAAAACGAAAAATAGGTGTTTAAATAGGTGGAGAAAGGGGAGAGGAGGAAAGTGAAAAAGGAGTTGGAGACAAGTACTACATCTACATACATATTCCACAGTCACCCCAAAGGTGCACTGCGGAGAGTTCTGAGTACGACCTTTCCTGTTCCACGTCTATTTTGAACGAGGGAGAAACGAATGCTTGTATACGTCTGTCCGAGCCCTAATCTCTGATCTTACCTTTTTTTGTCTTTACGCGAAATGTAGGTCGGCGGCAGTAGAATCGTTCTGCAGCCCGCTTCAATTTTCAACGCTCTAAATTTCTTCAACAGTGTTTCTCGACAAGAACGTCGCCCCATCTCGAACGATTTTAATTACGATTATGCTACACATTTTTGTGACACACTTTGTCGACAGTATTCTGATATTGCCCACACCACTCAATGTACCTCCAGAATATATCTTAGATGGCGCACAGTGCAGCAGATACTAATAAAAAATAATGAGATGCGTGAAAAATTGCCAGATGAATCAAAGCGTGAGAATAACAGCACTTTGTAGGTTGCAGCAAATTCAACAAACATTTATCCTATACACATTTACGAAACTTTTTATCCTTTAAAATTCGTACAAAATTGGGAAATCATTTCGCGGATTATTACATTTCTGCTGCTCATGAAACAAAAATATGGCAATGGCTGTACAATACGATTTGTTGCGCCTACACTGCTAACATTATTCGTGAGACCTTTTGAGAGACAGTATCTAAACACTATTTTCAAAATTATGTAGTAGTACAACGCATAGTTCAGAAGACACGAACTCATAAAAAAAATTAAATGCCTTAAAAACCACTCCATCACACATGAGGTTTCAATTTAGCACGGCCTTACTCCTATGTTCGCAACAATTATAGTTTCCTGTTGCACTGAAAGTAACTGGAACATTATAATATTATATGACACATCATGCTGGAGATATGAGGATGTAAGGATTGAGTTTCGGGTAAAGCGTCTGCGTTACAAGTGAAATATCCCGGCAGACGAATGTGATGGACAGAGGGGGAGGGGTTGAAACAGATGGACTATCATAGTAATGGAATAGATACATACGCGCGCGACCATAGATATTTACGTAGAATTGATGTGATATCTGCTCTTTCGGTATGCATGCGCGAAAGAAAAAGACACCAAATGGCTGTATGTACGTCGTATTTCAACGCGGCGATAGCGTATGGTTAAATTCCTCCCCCTCGGTTCCGGCCGTAACGTTGAACCTCGTCCGGAAATTCGATTTGGCGAACATAAGCCGGAATGGACGATAGCAGCCCTACTTCGCTGGACTGCGAATTGTGGGAATTTGAGGTGGACGGGAAACGTGCTCAGATTGTCTAATGGTTGCGGAAAACGGGAAATCCGGGCTGCGGTCTCAGATCTAAAGAAATTTTCTCTTGTCTTCGTTGAATTTTTTTCCAGTCCCTCCTTCAGCCAGTAGCATAGCTTTTCTTCCTCCTACCCTCGCGCTTAATGCATTGCCTATAGTGTACAAATGCAATCAAGAACCCACTGTCCTCCGCTAATCTTACAAGTAAACCTGTGGAATGTTCTCCGAATTTCGTGAAATTTGGAAATTTTAGAATACATGATAAACTCAAGAACACGTATTTTTTTCCAACGGCGGTAACACATGTTTAAGGGGTGAAACGTCCCTCCAAAATGGGGACTACAATAAAAAAATTGCGATAACTTAGAGGTTAGTGAAGCGATTTTAATGAATTTTATTATGAAAGTATCAAAGACGAAAATCGGCCTAGCTATATGGGAGGATGAGTTAAAATTACGATGCCAATAACCCCTAAAGAGACTACTTTCTTGCTACAAAAAGAAGTTTAGATTTAATCTAAGTATTACGTGTTTCTTAATCAGCCTTCCTTTTGAAGTTATATTTGGTTGTTTCTACTTCTAAATATAAATTTTCATTGAGTTAGATTAAAAATTCTTGTCTAATCAAGTATTGTGATACAACTGGCTATCCCCTATTGCACCATTGATGGCAGAATTGAAAACATCCCGAAGCATTTTTTAAAAGTCTAACTATGGTTCAAAATTTAAATTTTCGCATTTCTAGCATCAAAGTAGTTTTAGTAGCACCCTTAAAAGATTCTCCCTTATTTCACCCGCCTGATGGTGAATTTCCAAAAATACCGAAACACTTGTTTTTAAAATTCCAATCAAAAATCTAAATCCGAGGTTTTGTATTTCTTCCTTCAAAATTCCTTAAAAGCAACGTATTTTCAAAAAACCGTTCAGCCTATATGTCACCCCCTTAATAATGGGAATATCGAAAAATCGCTGATGCCTACAGTGAAAGATAAACAAGTCTACAAATGTCAAGTTTCTATCGTTTGTAGATTCACTTTTCAGCGCAGTATTCTACCTTTTAGAAACGGATCGAGAATGTGAATTTTCTTTCTTACGCCTTAGCATTTTTCTTGGTAGTTTTACTTTTCAAACTGCAATAGGTACTTTTTTATTATTATTCGTGCTCTAGTTGCAGATTAACAATTGAAGAATGTGCATCACGTTTTGCTGTCATCGTTGGTCTTAGTCTGAATTTTATACAAGCTAACGACTTTCAAACACGATATCTTCCACTCATAGTTATCGACACGGAAGTGCTATGGTGTACAACGAGAGACTTAGTACTGCAACAACACAGAGATCGTTCGTCTCTACTGTGTAGTTTTTGGTGAAGAGCAAAATATTGACACCGACACGTAAAATTTCATATAAGACGTTAACTTCCAACTCTTCCACCCACTTATCGTTATCAACCTTCTACCACCATAGTGCACAATGGAAGACTGATACCTACTACCACAAGGCCAAGGCCATTGGCTTTGTTATACGCCACGCCAGCAGCGCCCCAAGCGGCTGGCGAGGTACATTTCTGAATACGATATCTGATGAGTGTGAATAGTGTTGTTTAAATTGATTTTAACTTGTTTTTTTTTTTTTTTTTTTACAACGGGAAAGGGGAAAAAAAGTAATAGCCAGAAAAGAACTCCACATTTGTCTTCATGCGGTATCTTAAGAACCATTGGAGGGTATGAAACATTACTTTTCAGTACAGTTTATTTAAGATTATCTTGAAATCTACGACTTTATAATCGAGAATTTCATTTTCCTATAAAGATAAAAAATTGCTAATAAGCAACAGAAGATACAACTATCTAAAGAAAGACGTAGGTTTTCTACTCAGGAAAGTCAGCATTTCTTCACTACAATTACAGTCAAATCAGTAGGTGCTGAAAGTAAGAAACTTATATGGAGTGCATATAAGTAGCTGAAGGGGAATCCTCACAAATGTGATAGTAAAACATTGAAAGGAAAACGCAGTTTCTCAAGAAAGCAGAAACTAATTCCACAATTGTTACTACTTCTCAACCACAAAGAATCTTGGACATTCATTTTATAATCAAAATTAATTAAATCAATAGTATATGGACTTATAACAAAGATGAATGAAGTGTAAAAATGCTCGAATCATTAGACCTCATATCGAATTTTTACGCGACAAAGAAAGTTCCCGTCATGTATGAATAGACAGACCATAACAGGAATTAATGTTTCTCATTAGTTTATATTCTCTCACATTCAGTGGAGTAGGCTACAAAATACACACATATTCTTAAGAATTTCCTCATGAATAAGTTGTTGTTTGTATCACTGAATCAGGGAAATTCAACTGCTTTTACATTTATCTCACAATTGTTTATGTCTCTCAGTATTTTACTAATGTTTGGAACACAAAAATTACGGGCACTATTTGATTAATTACGTAGAAAAGTAATTACACACAAACATTTCTCTTACGGCACCTTGCCCACCGCTAGGAGCGCTAGTGTCGTTGCAACTAAAAATTCAAATGTCTGTAAATCTATCGTACCAAACTGCGTGGTCATCAGTCAGTAGCTTACAAACTACTTAAACCTAGGTAAACTAACCTAAGGACAACACACACACACACACCCATGCCCCCGGGAGGACTCGAACCTCCACGGCGAGCAACCGCGCGCTGCGCAGCGAGGCGCCTTAGACCGCTCGGCTACTCCACCGCGGCGACGTTGCAACTGTCAGTTGGTAACAACTTTTACAGCAGCGAGTGTCGCGACTGTGTATGTTAGACTGTGGTTGAACTGTAATAATGGAAGAAAATGTGACTAAATTTCTGTTCGGCTCGCTCAGCAATCAAATTGGAGAAATATAAGAAGAAGAGGAAGGCAAGCATACAGCACATAAAATATGCCTGTGGTCAATTGAGTTCCTGGTGATCTGGGCTAGTATGCAGTGGGATGCAGTTTCCAGCAAGGAGTAGGGTATACAAGAAGGCGATATAGATACTGCAGCAGGAAGCAAGAGATAATGACTGATTTCGTATGACTGCAAACCATCACAACGTGTTAAGCCAAGATTAAGTTGTGAATACATACATTTGTATGATATCGTAATGATACTTTCTTTCCTTTACAGATACCAATCCAGAATTAAAAACTCCATTTTCTGTACTTATTCCTCCTCATATTTCCCACTTCAAAGAATTATAAAAATTAGAAATTACAATCGAAATTCAGAAACATGACCTGAATCGGAACCCATTACAAAAAGAGAAAACCAATTTTTACAGTTATATGTGAAATATCAATTAATCCGGTCTTCAGTGTCTGACATACTGGGGACTAGATAAAGCAAACTGTAATATTTGTTTCTATTCTTGTAATCTGTTAGAATGAAGAAAATTCCAGCAACTGTGATTGTATCCTTTTAATTAATAAAGCGACAGGTTTCGGTGCATCACTATCATCATCTTCAGGTCCCCGTTATGTAACTGTTGCAAGTTACGGTAACTTCAAGTTACATAATGGGGCCCTGAAGATGGTGGTGCTAGTGAAGCACCGAAACCTGTCAGTTTAGCAATTAAAAACATACAAACAAAGCTGGAATTTTCTTCAATCTAACACTATATAACAGCTGTTGTCCTAACCCATAAAATATGGAGAGAATTATTCTTGTTGTTGTTGTTGTTGGTTGTTTAAGGGGGACAAAACTGCAATGGTCATCAGTCCCCCATTCCACCTCTAGGCGACAAAAGGAAAACCATACACGTGAAAGATATCACGCACAGAGTTTAAAGTTACGATGTGGGAGAGGAGTCCCACTGAGTCAATAAAACATCATCAAGAATAACAAGACAAAACGAAAAGACGGATACACAGAGACAACTTACAACAAAGAAACCGATGGCCGTTGTTGACCGACCATAAGAATAAAAAAGGAAAAGTCAACCACTCGGTTTCACAAAGAAATCTCCAGTTAGAGAGAACGATAAAATCCCCCTGCTCGAATAAAACGTAAAACGGTATCTGCCATTGTGGCATCGTTACCTAAAACTTCCGATAAAACAGCAGGGAGGTTAAAATGTCTCCGCAAGGCGGCTAAAAGGGGGCAGTCCAACAATATGTGGACGACTGTCAAATGGGAGCCACACCGACATTGGGCTGGGTCCTCACCACCCGGAGCTTGTTGGGCGTGCGCAGGCTACGCCACTCAGTATCCCAAAGCTGACGTACTTGCTGGCGCTACAATGAACGGAGATCAGAAGACGGGAGGCCGATCTCTAGACAGGACATACCTACAGCCTGCTTGGCAAGCCTGTCAACACGTTCATTGCCCGGGATACCAACATGACCTGGAGACCAGATGAACACCACCGATCGCCCGGACCGTGTAATGGCATAAAGTGTCTCCTGAACGGCCAACACCAGGGTAGACCGCGGGTAACACTGCTCCAGAGCTCGGAGGCTGCTCAGGGAGTCGCTGCAAACAACAAAAGACTCGCCTGAGCAAGACCGGATGTGCACAAGAGCTCTGTGAATGGCCACCAGCTCTGCAGTGTAAACACTGCAGCCATTCGGCAGAGAGTGCCGTTCCACATGGTCACCGTGTGTATAGGCAAATCCGACACGGTCATCCACCATTGAGCCATCGGTGTAGATCAGGTCATAACCGCGGAACTCCGCTATGACAGCCGAGAACTGACGGCGGAGCGCCTCCAGTGGTACTGAGTCTTTGGGCCCATGGGCCAAGTCCAGCCGAATAGACGGCCTTGTCAAACACCATGGAGGTGTATGCACCTGGACCCGATATGGAGACGGAAGGGGCAAAGACTCAAGTTCCAGGAGGAGGGACCGAACTCTATAGGCTATCGTTAGACCTGACCTGGGGCGTCGCTGATGGTGAGGGACAACCACATTAGAAAAGAGAAGACGACGGTTTGGATGGCCTGGGGAGCAATATACGTTCGCTGCATAAGCTGCGAGCAGGTGTTGGCGGCGGATCCCCAAAGGTGGGATCCCAGCCTCCACTAGTAAACTGTTCACCGGGCTGGTGCGGAAAGCGCCCGTCGCAATGCGGACCCCACAGTTGTGAATGGGGTCCAGGAGATGCAGTGCCGAAGGTGCCGCAGACCCATAGGCAATGCACCCAAAATCGTGACGGGACTGCACCAGCACCGTGTAAAGCCGCAACAGTGTGGAGCGGTCGGCACCCCAGTTCGTATGACCCAAGTGTCTGAGAAGGTTGAGATGGCACCAGCACTTCCGTTTCAGCTGACGAATGTGGGGCATCCATGTCAGCCGGGCGTCAAAGACCAGTCCTAAAAAACGATGAGTTTCACCTACAGTAAGTAGTTCGTCATTAATATAAAGGTCAGGGTGCGGGTGGACAGTCCGACGCCGACAGAAGTGCATCACTCTGGTCTTGGAGGCAGAAAACTGAAAGCCGTGGGTAAGCGCCCAGGTCTGCGCCTTCTGAATAGCACCTTGCAACCTGCGCTCGGCAACTTGGGTGCTGCAGGAACTAAAAGAGAGACAAAAGTCGTCAGCATAAAGAGAGGGGGGCACCGACGATCCAACCGCTGTGGCTAAACCGTTGATGGCGATTAAAAATAATGGGACGCTTAAAACGGAACCCTGAGGAACCCCATTTTCCTGGATATGAGAGGAGCTCAGGGAAGCACCAATTTGAACACGAAAGGTACGGACGGCTAAAAAATTCTGAATAAAAATCGGTAGGGAGCCCCGGAGGCCCCAGTCATATAAAGTGTTGAGGATGTGTCGTTGTCAGGTTGTATCGTATGCTTTGTGAATATCGAAGAAGACGGCAACAAGGTGTTGGCGCCGGGAAAAGGCTGTGCGGATTGCAGACTCTAGGTACACCAGATTATCGGTGGTAGACCGACCCTGGCGTAAACCGCCCTGCCATGGCGCCAATAATCCCCGAGTCTCAAGAATCCAACACAACCGCTGACTGACCATCCACTCCGACAGTTTGCATGGAACGTTAGTCAGGTTAATGGGCCGATAGCTATCCAAGTTCAGAGGATGTTTGTTGAGCTTAAGCACTGGGATGATGATACTCTCCCGCCACTGTGACGGGAAAACACCATCACACCAAATGCGGTTATAGACCGCAAGGAGGTTACGCCGACTATCTGCTGAGAGATGTTTCAGCATTTGACTATGGATGCTATAAGGCCCTGGCGCCGTGTCTGGACATTGTTGAAGAGCACTGAGGAGCTCCCACTCAGTAAAGGGAGTGTTGTAAGATTCAGTGCGGCGGGTACGAAAGGAGAGGGGCTGGCGTTCCATCCTCTCCTTCAATGTACGGAAGGCCGGTGGATAGTGTGCAGAGGCAAAGGCGTGGGCATAATGCTCAGCAAACATCTCTGCAATAGTGGCCGGGTCCGTACAAACGACTCCATTTGAGGAGATCCCAGGGATTCCCACTGGTGTCCGTAATCCCTGTAGCCGCCTGATCTTACTCCAGACCTGCGAGGCTGAGGTGCCTGTCCCAATAGTGGAAACGTACCTCTCCCAGCACTCCTGTTTCCGTCTTCTTATTAACTGGCGAGCACGAGCGCGAAGCCGTTTAAAATCAATGAGATGCTCCTGAGAGGGGTGACGCTTATAGCGCCGTAAGGACGGCCTACGATCTCTAATAGCCTCAGCTATTTCCGGCGACCACCACGGCACTGCCTTACGCCGTGGGCACCCTGTGAAGCATGGAATTGCAGCTTTTGCAGCAGAAACAATTGTGTGAGAGAGGCCCTCAACCACCACATCGATGGAATCGAGTGGGGGAGATTGAACAATAGCAGTGGACGTGTAATCTTCCCAGTTAGCCCTGCCTAAAGCCCACCTGGGGGGGCGCTCTGGGGACTGACGTTGTGGGAGTGACAGAACAAGCGGAAAATGGTCACTGCCACACAGATCGTCGTGGGCTCTCCAGTGGACAGATGGTGGAAGGCTGTGGCTGCAGATCGATAAATCAATGGCCGAGAACGTGCCATGTGGCACACTAAAGTGTGTGGGGGCACCAGTATTTAATAGGCAGAGGTCGAGTTGAGAAAGTAAAGACTCGACTACTCTGCCTCGGCCAGAAAGCGAAGTACTACCCCACAACGGGTTATGGGCATTGAAGTCGCCCAATAAGAAGAAAGGCGGGGGTAGTTGCGATATAAGTGCAGCCAAAACATTCAAAGAAATATCACCATCTGGAGGGAGATAAAGGCTGCTGACGGTAAACTCTTGTGTTGTCCTTACCCTGACAGCCACTGCTTCTAGTGGTGTACGAAGGGGCACAGGTTCACTATGAACAGAGGTAAGGACATACACACATACACCACCTGAGACCCTGTTATATGAGCTACGGTTACAGTAATATCCCCTGTAGCCACGAAGGGCTGGGGTCCGCATTGCTGGAAACCATGTTTCCTGTAAGGCAATGCAGAAGGCAGGTGTTGTGCTTAAAAGGTGTCGTAGCTCAGCCAGGTGGGGGAAGAAACCGCCGCAGTTCCACTGGAGGATAATGCTGTCTGATAACTGGGAAGACATGGAGATTACAAATCAGCGTCACTCATATCCGCTGTCTGCCTTTGTTCTGGCTCAGTATCCATAATTTCTGTGATGTCCCCGACGGCGAGGTCGTCTGGGGACGCTAAAATTTCCACCTCGTCCCCAGAGGTCGAGGTGGAGTGGTGAGGTGGCTCGGGAGCCACCGTGGTATCCTTCACGTCGTTGTTTTCAACCTTTTTCCTCCGGTCCTTCTTGCCACCTCGGGGGCTTCGCCGGCAGGGCTGGCTTCTCAGACTCAGCCTCAGGGACTGAGGAGGAGAATGAGGCCCTGCGTCCAGCAGCCTTCGGTTTTGCCTGCTGCTGGCGTGTGTCAGAAGTGACACGGGCGGAACCCTCGGAAGGGAGTGTCCCAAGGGACCCCTTCCGAACGAGGGGTGCCGGAGTGGGTTGTTGTGTCTCCGGCAGAAGGGTGGAGGTTGCTCCCGAGGCAGTTACCTGGGGAGCAGAAGAAGGAAGGGGGCCCCCAACCACCTTGGGGGCAGATGTAGGTTTGCAGCCCTGGGGGCCTACAGAAAAAGAATGAGCAGACAAGATGGGTGTCGCCACAGATGATGAAGATGATGATGCAATTGCCGCAAAAAACGTTGTCATGGCCACTGGGTGTAAACACTCAAATTTCTTTTTTGCCTCAGTATAGGTCAACCGGTCCAAGGTCTTATATTCGATGATTTTCCTTTCTTTCCGGAGCATAGGGCATTGTGATGAGCAGGGAGGATGCTCCTGGCCACAGTTCACGCAGATGGGCGGCGGAGTACATGGGGCGTCCGGGTGGGCTGGACGTCCACAATCCCGGCAAGTGGCGCTGGAAGGGCAACGGGACGACATATGCCCAAACTTCCAGCACTGGAAGCATCTCATGGGAGGAGGGATGTAGGGTTTTACATCAACCCGGTAGCACATCACCTTCACCTTCTCTGGCAGTGTATCGCCTTCAAAGGCTACGATGAAGGCACCGGTGGCAACCCTATTATCTTTCGACCCACGATGGATGCCCCGGACGAAGTGAACACCTCGCCGCTCGAGGTTGGCGCGCAGCTCCTCATCAGATTGTAAGAGGAGAACCCGGTGAAAAATAATACCCTGGACCAGATTGAGGGACCTATGTGGCGCAATGTTGACCGCGATATCTCCCAGCTTATCGCAGGCAAGCAATGCCCGCGACTGGGCAGGGGATGCGGTGTGAATCAACACAGAGCCATTGCGCATCTTGGAGAGGGACTCCACATCTCCAAATTTCTCCTCCAGATGGTCTACGAAGAACTGAGGCTTTACGGTCGTAAATGATTCCCCATCAACCCTTGTACAGACTAAATATCGAGGCGAATATGGCTCATTGATGGTAGCAGCCCTGCGTTCCTCCCAGGGCGTGGCCAAGGAAGGGAACGACTTGGGGTCATATGAAGAGGCATAAAACTTACCACGCTTTGATACGGTGGTTATTCGTCCACCAAAGTTTTCTTTTGCTCGTTTCATGTTGTTCCCACGAGCAGCTAGGGATCTAAAGGTCCACCCAGGCAGAGCCCCGCTTGCCTGGGTAAGCCTTATACAACTGAGGTGCGGCAGGTTCCTCAGAGGTTGCTCGCTAACGACTGTTCAACCTCAACAGCCTTGCATCTACTCGGCACGTAGCACACCTTGAGATTGAGGTTTTTTTTATAGAGGTTTGTACCATCCTCGCGACCCGGGCGATTAAGCCAAGATCCCCGGGCTCTGAGACGTACAACGTTCCACCGTCGCGCCGAACGATGGTCGTTGAGGCACGCACAGAACTTACGGTGTAGCGGACTGTTGGCGCGACACAGCCCACAGCTCAGGACCCCGGGTTCGCCAAGCCCGTACTCAGCAAATTAATGCTGAGCCCCTGAGGGGAATTATTCTTGTAATCTTCCTCTGGGACAGAACGTTTTCCACTAAAAGCCTGGTATGAACAGTTCCTAAAGTGTGTCATACTGAACGAAATACTGTATTTAATCCATAATTATACTAACAACTAACACTACCGAACTGCAACTCACATATTTCTATACACAATATTTTGTAGTCTACCACGCGGGTATGATCGCGTGGTGTAACGCGTGGTCGGATGTTCGAGTCCTCCCTCGGGCATGTGTGTGTGCACGTGTATGTGTGTGGTGTGTGTGTGTGTGTGTGTGTGTGTGTGTGTGTGTGTACGCGTATGTGTGCTGTCCTGAGCGTAAGGTAGTTTGAACATTTGATGTATTCTAGGTCATTGGTTGAGGCATAAATTTTTTTAAAGGTGGCCCTACGAGAATTGAAATGGTGGAAATCTTTCCGAATAAAAAATACGGAAATTATCTTTCTGTTCCGACGGAAACAGTGTAAAATAAGAAAACAACATTGAAACATAATTTCCAGGGTTGTTATGTACTGTGAAATCACATCTTTAAACATCTGGATATATTTCGAAGTGTTCACTTACCTCAATATTTGAACTTATAAAAATTTTATACGGCTGTATGCGTGTACTCTAAGCCGCATGACGCTAATTTTGGAAAATGATGGTAATCAAGGTAACTAAAACTGTATGTGTGTATCAGATAATAGACTTTTATTAATACCATTACACGTCAATTCATGTTAAAAAAAAAGCTCATTGTTAAGGAAGTTGTACAGTGTACGTACAATTTCACAGTAAGCCTTGTAGACAAACAAAAATTAAACGAAGCGAATGTAGCATGAGGAGGGCTATGCGAGGCGTTTAAAGAGTTCGAAAGTAAAGTTCTGTGTACTGACTTGGCTGAAATCCTAAGAAATTTTGGTCTTATGTAAAGCGGTAGGGGGATCAAATCAAAATCTCCAGACAATCTGTGACGAAAATGGCTTTGAAACAGAGGTTGACACTCTAAAGACTGAATTACTAAATGATTTTTTTTTAAAGCTGTTTCACAGAGGAAGATTGCACAGTAGTTCCTTCTCTAGATTGCCGCACAGATTACAAAATGGAAGGTATCAAAATAATTGATAGAGGGATAGAAAAACAATTAAAATCGCTCAAAAGAGGAAAGGCCGCAAGACCAGAATGATGGGATAACAGTTCGTTTTTACACAGAGTACGCGAAGGAACTGCCCCCCCCCCCTTTCTTGCAGTGGTGTACCGTAGGTCGCTAGAAGAGCGTAGCGTTCCGGAAGATTGGAAAATGGCGTAGGGCATCCTTGTTTTTAAGAATGGACGTCGAACAGATGTGCAGAACTATAGGCCTATATCGTCGGTCAGTTGTAGAATTTTGGAACATTCCTGGAGACTAGAAATCTGCTCTGTAGGAATCGGCATGGGTTTCGAAAAAGGCGATCGTGTGAAACCCAGCTCGCGCTATTCGTCCAGGAGAGTCAGAGGACCATAGACACTGGTTCTCAGGTAGATGCTGTGTTTCTTGACTTCCGAAAGGCGTTTGATAGAGACCCCACAGACGTTTAATGAACATAGTAAGAGCATATGGTCTATCAGACCGACTGCGTGATTGGATTGAGGAGTTCCTACATAACAGAAAGCAGCATGTTATTCTCAATGGAGAGAAGTCTCCCGAAGTAAGAGTGATGTCAGGTGTGCCACAGGGGAGTGTCGTTGGTCCGTTGCTGTTCACGATATATATAAATAACCTTGCGGATAACATCGGTAGCTCACTGAGGCTTTTTTCAGATGACGCTGTAGAATATAGAGAGGTTGTAACAATGGAAAATTGTATTGAAATGCAGAAGGATCTGTATCGAATTGACGCATGGTGCAGGGAATGGCTATTGAATCTTAATGTAGACAAGTGTAATGTGCTGCGAATACATAGAAAGAAAGATCCTGAATCATTTAGCTACACTATAGGGGGTCATCAACTGGAAATAGTTAATTCCATAAATTATCTGGGAGTTGGCATTAGGAGTGATTTAACATGGAACGACCATATAAAATCAATCGTCGGTAAAGCAGATGCCAGATTCATTGGAAGAATCATAAGGAAGTGCAGTCCGAAAACAAAGGAAGCAGATTACAGTACACTTGTTCGCCCACAGCTTGAATACTGCTCACTGATGTGGGATCCGTACCAGGTGGGGTTGATAGAAAAAGTAGAGAAGTTCCAACGGAGAGCAGCGCGCTTCGTTACAGGATCATTTAGAAATCGTGAAATCGTTAAGGAGATGATCGATAAACTCCAGTGGAAGACTCTGCAGGAGAGACGCTCTTTCGCTCGGTACGGGTTTTTGTCGAAGTTTCGAGAACATACCTTTACCGAGGAGTCTATTGCTCCATCCTACGTATATCTTGCGAAGAGATCATGAACATAAAATCATAGAGATTAGAGCCCACACAGAGGCATACCGACAATCTTTCTTCCCGCGAACAATACGTGACGGGAATAGGAGGGAGAACCGATAGTGGTAGTCAAGGTACCCTCCGCCACACACTTATCGGGTGGCTTGCGGAGTATGAATGTAGATGTAGAAATGTTCAATGATGTATCCATTATTAAGAATAACAACAAAATAAATGAAAATAGTGCTTTAACCTCGTACAGTTTTGCGATGGCTATATATTAGCGAGGTCGCCAGATTTTCTGGCAAAATAGTTCAGGAGATATGACGTCATAAACAAGTAAAAAGTCCCTGTATTGCGGCACTTGATAGTGTGACTTTATGAGTCCACTATTTGAGAAGGCGAGCACTTAGCGACTTGCAACAAACTTCAAACATAATTCAAACCCTTAGGAAACTTTTTCTCGATTACAACCCCAGCAAAATGATGGTAGGAAAAAAGTTTGTCCCTTACTACTTTTTCGGCATTCATGAAGTAAAATTACGGCATTAGGCATTACGTACAATTTATTACTCGTAAACTATAAATTGTATTCGCGAGAAATGTTAAAGACAGTACACACACATACCACTGAACGTACGTTCGAAATTTTATCATAGTACGACACACAGTTCATGAGAAATTGAGTAATAAACAATTACGTTAATGAAAAACCGCCACATCATGCATGACGTTTTGATTTGTCACGTCTTTCCTACTAATTCTATTCTGTTTTGCAAACGTTTTACATATTGACCACTGGATGTACCTTCGAAATAATATCGTATTACGACATACAGGTTCAGGTGCTATGACGTCAAAGACATCGAAATACAAGAATCTTCGCCCTAAAAAGCATGAGGTTGTAATTTACTACGTCTTTACTGCCAAATCAATTTACAGCACATTTCGCAGGCAGTATCCTAACATTCCTCTCGAAGAACCTGGTAAATAATGTATTTTTAGGACCCATAATTCAAGAGATTATATATACAAAAGCTAAAGGTCACTCACTGACTCACAGACGAAACACGAAATCTCTAAAACTACTGCACCTATGAAGCTGAAATTTTGTCGGTATGTAGTTTAAAGGTAGAAGATGTTACCTAAGAAAGTATTTACGATAGGACGCAATGAAGGTGCATGGCGGAGGATATTTTTCCCACAGACTGACGACATATACAGTTTCATTCCGACCTTCACGAAACTTTGCACGCTCGACCTTCAAAAGGAAGGTCACCGTCTGCCTACAGTTTCATACGGTGCATGGGGGAGAGAATCTTGCAAGATAATACGGATCCCTAAGTATGTTGGTCGCACCATAACTTGAGAACGGATAGACCGATTTCACGGATCCTTTTTTTGTTGTTTTCGTTATTCTCAGAACACAGGTTGTATGAAATAAAACTGGAAAATTTGACAACAACAAAGTGCGTTTTTCATTATGACTCTGTGTTTCTATTGCATACAAATCTATAGTTTTGTTCCGATATTTATGAAATTTTGCACATTTCACCATAAAAACAAGAGGAATGTCACTGTCTGTATAAAATTTCGTTCAGCGCACGGTGGAGGGTACTTAACATATGAACTTTGACAAAATGAATAGGTTTTCTCAGATCTTGATGAATTTTTGCACACATGTCACTTATACCAAGAGCAAGGTCACAAGATACATACATGTTCGTATGGTACATGGCAGAGGGTGCCTTGCAACAAATATTGCCGAGGAATGGAAAGGTGGAAACGAACAGAGACATAGGAATGAAAGAGATGAATGCAGATAGAACAGGGAAGGGGAGGTGGACTACGAGAGTGTGGCAACGCCGAATTTACAGGTATCTGTTACAGTGTATCGGGGAGAGTTGGTTGGTAGTTTCACTCGTAAGAGTTTCTTATCTGTAACGATTCCATTTGTCCCAGTATACACTTACACATCTTTCGATAGGAACATTGGCAGTAAGACAGCAAGTGCACCACATTCGTGTTGCAGCACAGATAGAACGTAGGAAATTACTGATATGGAATCGACACTTAAGGCTAGTCTACACGACGACACTAGGTGACACTCGTTTCATGAAATGAATTGCGCGCAAATGGTTTCGTGTATGTCTGTAGACACGGCGCCAATACTATACACTTCAGTTTCGTTGTTTTGTGAGTGCCGTAGTCGCCGTAGAATGAAAGTTTTGGTAGCTGTAAAAGTTGTAGCGGAGCTGTGGCTTCTCTGTGCGAAGTCGCTGCATAGGACTAAAAATAAAAAGAATAAGAAACGTGTTTGGGTTTGTGACTGGATTAAAAAAAGACGTCAGCCGATTTGCTTAGCGACCTTGCTGAAAGAAATTGTGATCGAAGACCATAGAAGTTATTTTAATCAACTCAGAATGTTTCAAAAATGTTCAAATGTTTGTAAATCTTACGGACCAAACTGCGTGGTCATCAGTCCGTAGCTTGCAAACTACTTAAACGTAGGTAAACTAACCTAAGGACAAACACACACACACTCAAGCCACAGGGAGGACTCGAACCTCCACGGCGAGCAACCGCGCGCTCCGCAGCGAGACGCTTTAGACCGTTCGGCTACTCCACCGCGGCTCAGAATGTTTAAAAGGAACGTAAACTGTTCTGGTGACAGAGTTAGTAATGCAATAAAGAAACAAGATACTGTTATGCGTGAAGCATTGGTACCAGAACTGAAATTGCAAATTGCATTACTTTCTTGTCAAATAGGTATTCGTCTCTACAGTACCTGCACCGTGTTCCCAAATCAACAATTGCCATAATTCGATTTTATAGGTATTTGTAATTGAATGTTCTTCAGTCTGAAATTCACTAATCGTCAAACCATCAATATTTAATTCACGAGTAATTGCTTCAAGAGCACCAACACGCCGCTGCTTATTCCTGAAATTTTCATCGTTGAAATCGCACAAATAAACCTATGCATCGCATATATGTTCAAAAACCGAATTATTTCTTTCTTCCCCCCCCCCCCCCCTTTATGTTGTGTTTTGTTCTGTATTTGTTATAAGCTAACCTAAAAACACGCGTAATCAGTTTCGCCGAAGTTCGAAGGTGCCGAAACTGTTTAGTTTCGCCAACGAGAGCATGCGCACTGGCCAGTAGCGCAGTTTCATGGAACGTAATGTCGTCGTGTAAACTAGCCTTTAAAGCTAGTCTACACGATGACACTAGGTTGCGACACTCGTTTCATGAAATGAGTTGCGCGCAACTGGTTTCTTGTACGTCTGTAGACACGGCGCCAATACTATACACATCAGTTTCGTTGTTTTGTAAGTGCTGTAGTCGCAGTAGAATGAAAGTTTTGGTAGCTATAAGAGTTGTGGCGGAGCTATTGTTACTCTGTGTGAAGTCTCTGCATAAGACTAAACATAAAAAGAATAAGGAACGTGTTGGGTTCGTGACTGGATTTAAAAAGACGTCAGCTCTGTTGGTCAGCGACCTTGCTGAAAGAAATTGTGATCGAGGGCCCTAGAAGCTATTTTAATCAACTCAGAATGTCACCAGAGCAGTCTACGTTCTTTTTAAACATAGTAATGCAACAAAGAAACAAGATACTGTTATGGGCGAAGCATTGTTACTACAACTAAAATTACAAATTGCATTGCCGGCCGCGGTGGCCGAGGGGCTGAGGCTGAGGCGCTCCAGTCACGGTCTGCACGGCCACTACGGTCGGGGGTTCGAATGCCCCCTCGGGCATGGATATTTGTGCCGTCCTTAGTTTGTAAGTTTAGGGACTGATGACCCCGTAGTTAAGTCCCATAGACTCTATAAACATTTGAACAAATTGCCTTACTTTCTTTGTCAAATAGATATTCGTCTATGCAGTACTTGTATCGCGTTCCCAAATCCACAATAGCCATAGTTCGTTTGTATAGGTATTTGGAATTGAATGTATTTTAGTCTGCAATGCACTAATCGTCAACCCATCAATATTTAATTCACGAATAATTGCTTCAAGAGCTCTAACACGCCGCTGCTTATTCGTGAAATTTTCATCGTTAAAATCGTACAAACACCTATGCATCGCATATATGTTCAAAAACCGAATTATTTCTTCTGTTCCCCCCTTTATGTTGTGTTTTGTTCTGTATTGGTTATAACATAACGTAAAAACACGCGCAATCAGTTTCGCCGATGTTCGAAGGTTCCGAAACTATTTAGTTTCGCCAACGAGTTGCGCGAACGCCTGCCGCGCATGCGCACTAGCCAGTAGCGCATTTTAATGAAACGTAGTGTCGTCGTGTATACTAGCCCTAACACACTGGTCAAAGGCGACCTTGAAATGCGCCAGACACGTGCCCACAAGCTCCGCCGAGCTGCGGGCCCTGCCCGCGCAAGGCTCAGCCACGTGCATCGATCTACAACTTAATGCCCACAGAATGGCTTCTCGGAATTCAATATCGCCAAATCGGTCGTCGCTTTAAGGCGCTGCTTCGCTCTTCCGCAGATTCAATAAGATCTCGAGCCTGTTGATGGATGGGGTGGGCGATAGCGGCGAGAGCGTGGCCAATGCTTGGCTTGTTCCACCTTGTGAGAGAGCTGTCGATGGTTCATTGCTAGGGGTTACGTAAACTGACTGCAGAATTATGTGGACGTAAGATGTGAATGATCAAAATGTTAGAAACAGTCAGTATGAAGATGTAGTAGCTCATTACAAACAGTATTGTAAGGTTCTGAAAAATGTCATTAAGAAGGAAAAAAATAGCAAACCCTCGGAATAAAATTAAAACCATCTGGCCAGTCGTGAACGAAGTGTCTGGTCGGCAGCAACAGATAGAAGATATAACGTCAGTGCATAGCATAAATGTTTCTGTTACTGACAAGTTAGATATATGTTTTGTATTCAATAATCACTTTCTGAATATAGTAGGTGAACTAAACAGAACCCTAGTTTCTACAGGTAATCATATAACATTTTTAGAAAATGCCTTTCCAAGGCTGTTACCTGAAATGGTCCTCCATGATACTTCCGTAGGAGAGATAAAGACAATAATTAAATAACTAAAGACTAAGGACTCTTGTGGATATGATGCGGTATCTAGCAGAATTCTAAAGTACTGTTATCCATATGTTAGCCCAGTACTAAGCCATATTTTGGAACCTGTGAATGGCAGCAGTTCCCATCTACATCTGATGCTTAAATGTGAACTGGTAGAGCTCCGACTCTGGTTTCTGTATAGTTTTCGGCAAGTTCATTGTTAGTAAGAAATTTGTTTGGGAGGTTATAGAGAACACTAGAATCGCCGATGGAACATTTTTGTCCCGTGCCAATACTTAAAACCCTCTGTTTCATTGTTTCATGAGGTGGATGAGGGTTCATGACTTTTAATGTATCCTACCGTAGTCCATTTCTAAATGAAAGTCATCACTATGTGTTATGTAGTTATCGAGAAAAAACAACAAATACCGAAAACCGCCAATGGAACTTTTTTGTCCCATTGTATACTCTAAACGTTGCCGATTGCTACACACTGTTAGAGGCTTTTACTGTTGTCTGCTGCTACAATGCTGATCTGAAGCAATGAGTTCAGTGCCTTTGGCAGTAAAAGTTTATATAAATATAGGTGACGTGGCCTGTGAGGTAGTGCAACATGGCTCGTCGGCGCGGTCTCTCAGATGAGAAGCTGTTAGCGTTGCTGAATAGTATTCAAGATAAATCCGATGAGGTATATGTAGATGGTATTTCAACTTGTTTTGTTTATGATGCCAAAAAAAAAAAAAAAAAAAAATCGACGGAGAGCTGGAATGAATCAGCGGTCAGTGGAGAACATTCAGATAGTTACAATTTCTTCACGTCACTTTCACTAACAAGAGAGCTGAAAACAAACTGAACCAGCTTGCTTGGTACCAGGTACAAAATTAGACGGGAAGTGCCCGCGTGCGTGAAGTAAGCTCGTGAGAACCTGCACAAGACTGTAGTTATCAAAAACGACGATATGACCCTCACAGTGTATCAAGCGCAGTCAGGAAAAAACGTAATAATTCTCAGTTTCTTGCATCTAGATGCACAAATTGGAAATGATATGAAGTCAAAGCTTGACACTGTGACAAGTTACAATGAACCCGAATATGGAGTAAATGTTGTTGACCAAATGGCCAGCAAACACTCAGTGAAAGCAGGTGGAAAAAGGTGGCCTGTTCGTACTTTTCACAATATTCTAGAATTAGCAGGCATCAGAATAAGAAGACGAGATTTCCTTCTGAAGCATGCAGATGAACTTGCCGAAAACTATACAGAAACCAGAGTCGGAGCTCTACCAGTTCAAGTTTAAGCATCAGATGTGGGTGGGAACTGATGCCATTGTCAGGTTCCAAAATCCTGCACAGAAGGAAAACGTTTATAGAAATGTGCATCGTGTGACAAACCAGTTTGCAAGAAATTTGTTGCTGTAGTTCCCTAGGTCTGTCCAGATTTCTAAGTACAGTCTACAATGATGACCAGTAGGTGTCTAAAAGGATTTACATAGATTTTAATGTATCGAAGTGCAGAATGAGATTAGACTACGATAATGTATTGATGATGTATTATGTTATTCAAATGTTCAAATGTTTGTAAAGCTTATGGGACATAACTACGGGGTTATCAGTCCCTAAACTTACAAACTACCTATGAACTACTTACAAACTAGGACGGCACAAAGACCCGTGCCCGAGGGGGGATTCGAACCCCCGACCGTAGTGGCCGTGCTGACCGTGACTGAAGCGCCTCAGTCACCTCGGCCACCGCGGCCGGCTATTATGTTATTCTTAGTTGTAGAAAATGTCATTTTGAACTGAAAACTTCATGCTATGGCTGGATTTCTATTTCAAAAATTTGATTTCTTTATGACGTAATGAACAATTTTCAAGTATTTGCATACTGTAGTTCATTTGCCTAAAATACAGAAAATATTGTACATTATAATATTGTTACGTGAAACTGTTTTGAATTAAATGGTATCTAGCATGTTTGTACTTAATATTTCGAATAAAAACAACATATGAGACTACCAGTGTCAATATTTCTTATAGAAATACCCGTGCTTTAAAATTAAAAGACTAGTATCAAACAGAAACGCATCGATCTGAAATGGAACACCTTTGTCCCGTTGGCGGTTTTAGGGTGTTAAAAACTTCGGCGGTTCTAGTGTTAAGGTTCAAATTGTAAATCCATGGGACTTGCTACTTTGGTTATCAGTCCCTAAGCTTACAAACGACTTAACCTAAGTTAAACTAACCTAAAGACAACACACACACACACACACACACACACACACACACACGTACCAATGCCTAGAGAAGACTCGAATCTCCAAAGGCAAACGGCCGCGGGCAACGCAGCAAGGCACCTTAAAGGGCACGGCTAATCCGCCGTGGCACAGATAACTTAAATTATCGAGCTTATTTCGTCTTAGAAATTACAAGAAGTGAGTGTTTTGTCACCAAAACCTTTCTTGGTTTTATTCTAGGAAAATATCAACTTCTGTAGTGAAAAATATCTACAACATGACTTCACAAGATAAAAAAAAAAAAAATAAAAAAAAAAAAAAATAAAAAAAAAAAAAAAATAAATAAAACAAAAAAATAAAAAAAAAATCGTTTAGTTTGTGAATTTCAACGAAGGCCAGATTGCATGTGTTTATCGTTTGGACCTGTTGATTTTGTTCTCTCTCTGTCTGAAAGAGCGGTGCATATTTCTATGGTTAACACACTAGAATAGATCAATGCTTCTGTTTATTTGTACATATCCGGCTAAAGGCGAGTAGTATAATTTTGTGGTGATAATAACTTTACCACTTGCTTTCCTAACATGTAAATCTGTTTTTTTTCTACATCTCGTCATGTGTGTGTTATTTATGTCATAATGTTACTAATTATTTATTTAACTTGTAAAAATGGTTTAATGATGTAGATAAAATAAAAAAGTGAGTAGTTGACGAGACTAAGTTCAATGAACAGTGAGAGGAAAGTAATTGAATGGAGAGTGAGTAGGAGGAGAAGGGTGAGAAGAAAGGTTTGAAATAGAATGGTAGTAGATGGAGTAATTACTGAGGATAGGTATTTTGGTTTTCATTAAGTGACGTAATCAAATATTTTATACAGTCCTTTATTTCAAATAATATTATCTGGTGTTTTAATTGTATAAAACAACCTACACATCGGTAATTAGTGTTTCATTTAAATAATCGGTTCCAACAGATTGTGATGTCATCATGGAATCGGTACGCAGACATTCAAAATCTTGCATAACTTGCTATAATAATTACCAGAGAAAGACATATCTTTATATATTCCAGCGCTCTTAAACCTAGCTGTCTTTAACATACGCCATGTGATAGAGGAAAATCAGTGAATATAATGTTAATCAACAACATTAGTACTGACTTGTCGTTATTCTAGAAAGGAACGCATATTATATTTATAGCTGTTACCTATAATTATTTGTAGTTGAGTTTGTCTTCTTTGGATACTACATATCTAAAGTAAACATTGAGCTTTAAGGTAGATGGGTGACATCGGATCAGGGCGGTAGCACAGAGCACATTTTCATCTTAAAAACAAATATATACGGTAACTCGAAGCTATCCCCTGATCTGCATGTTTGTTGAAAAAAAAATGGCGTGCGAGTCCATAAATCGATAGTCCCTCTTTAATAACCTAGATTACTAGAAGATCATAGACTTGACACAAAACTCTTGATCACATCTAGCAAACTCTTACTGGTGAAATTTATTTGTGATACATCAGAACCTTTCGAGATAAATGCCGGCTCGCGACACAGTGACGGATTGTCACCACTGCTCTTCAACCTCCGAAAATCATAGGAGAATTGAAGAAAGTACTTAAAAATCAGCATTACTACAAACCCACTAAACTTGGACAAATAAGAGACAACCTATATATCAGTTGCTAGGCCTTCGTAATCTAGCGATACTACTGGACAACGAAATCACAACTATCAAAGTATTGTCTCAAGTTTATTTGTGCTGGATTCAATATGTGTTGCGAAAGGTTAGGGGGCTGAAACATCCCTGACACCCTATTACTGGCGCTAACTGTATCTCTTAGATAGTGTATGGATTCAAATGCACTAAAATGTCCAGAGGGCAGCTCGACAACGCAATCTAAGCACGTCATATGCAGCTCTGCAACCGTTGTAGGAGGTGCTGGTATGGCTGCCATGCATCTGTCCAGTGCATCCTTGACATGCGCAGTCCGTTAAGTAATAATCAAACTGGAAAGCAGCTGTAAATCTCGTGTGACATTTACAGCTGCTTTCCAGTCTGCTTATAATTTAATTCAGTAATGTCGTGTTATGTGTTAAGGACGAGTTGTATGAATTCTGGATAGCTTAGGTTTCCTAATACCTTGTCTTTTATTTTTTGGAATGTGAACACGATGGTGGTGCCAGTATTGCTAATCGTTGTAGACACGTTAAATCTATGAATTAACATATCCACAAAAGTACTGTACACCCAATAAAAGGTCTCCACTAAAACAAAGAAACGTTCTCTAGAAAAACAGGAAATTCACTTAAGTAAGAGAACCTGTACCTAAAACCAACACAAAATTGAATTGTTTTAGTGTTTTATCCATTACAAAATTATCAATTTACAAAATTGAATCATAAAGCAGGAAAATAACATTTTCTTAGGCGTTTCTAACATTACAGGACCAATTGTGAATTGATTTATTTGTTACTGAAAAGTACTGAATATTTTTCCAAATCTTTCAGGAAGGCCTTCCTTGCTTCTATCAAAATTGTTTCCACATTTTACAAACTCCTCTTTCGATCACTATATAATAATAATAATAATAATAATATGGTTTTCTGTTTTGTAGGTCCTAATTGAGGAGTAAGTCTCCATGGTCATAGAACAAGTCAATACATGTAGTTTAGCACAAGAATGGTAATAAAAAATGTTTAAGTAGTCCTATGCACATGACACTCTTAAGACTAAGTGAAAAGAATCAATAAAGAAAAAAAATGAATTGCTTAAATTTTCTAGGAGTTCCTCGACAGAATAAAATTAGTGTGCCACAAGGTAACTCTTCAATTTAGATTTGAATGCTTGTGGGTTGGTGCTAAGATTCTTTAGTTCTTGTGGCAGCTTATTGAAAATGGAATCTGCAGAATACTACACACCTTTCTGTACAAGTGTCAAGGTGGTGTGATGCAAATGTTGATTCGACTTCTGAAGTCTAACTCGTGGGAATATGGTGATATTATCAACAACAAACGAAATGAAAGAAAAAACGTATTGTGTCGCAAGTGTCGAAATTCCCAGACTACTGAAAATGGGCCGACATGATGTTCGTGAACTTACACCACATATTGCTCGAACCGCCCGTTTCTGAGCCAAAAATATTCTTTTTGTTTCAGTCGAGATACCCCCAAAAAATAACGACGTACTTCATAAGTGAGTGAAAGTAAGTGTAGTAGACTACTTTTCGTGTTTACAAATCAGATATTGTTCTAATGGTAAATAAAGCAGAATTTAGTTTTGGAACAAGCTCTTGAACATGGGCTTTCCACGACAGCTTACTATCTGAACACCTAGAAATTTAAACTGTACAGTCTCACTTATCATATGCCCATTATGTGTAATCAAAATGTCAGCTTTCGTCAAATTATGTGTTAGAAATTGTAAAAAGAGTTTTACTGTGATTTAATATCAACTTGTTATCTACAAGCCATGAACTTATCTCTTGAACTGCATTATTTGATACTGTGTCAATATCACTACCAATCTGGTATCGTCAGCAAACAAAAATATTTTACAATCACCTGTTATAGTCGAAGGCATATCATTTATACAAATCAAAACAGCAATGGACCCAAAACAAAACCACGAGGCACTCCACACTTAACTGTACCCCATTGCAATTGTACGTCATACCCATTTTCAAGACTGCGGAGATTTACCTTTTGTTGTCTATTATTAAAGTAATAGGTGAACCAGTTTTGAGCTACTCATCGTATTCCATAATGTTCCTACTTCTGCAACAATATTTTGTGATCAACACAATCAAACGCCTTGATTAAATAAAAGAAGACGCCTAATGTACGTAGCCTTTTATTTAACCCGTCAAGTTCCTCATAGAGGAACGAAAATATAGCATTTTTAGTCGTTAAACCGCATCTAAAATCAAACTGTACGTTTGACAACAAATTATGTGAACTGAAATGATCAATTAATCTTGACTATACAGCCTTTTCAATAACTTTACAAATAACCGACGGCATAGAAATAGGTCTATAGTTGTCTACATTATCCCTTTCTCCTTTTTTATACAGTGGTTTCACTACTGAGTACTTTAATCTGTCAGGAAACTGATCATTCTGAAAGGAATAATTGCAAATATGGCTTAGTATTGCGCTAACATATAGAGAACAGTACTTTAGAATTCTGCTAAATACCCCATCATATCCACAAGAGTCCTTAGTTATTTAATTATTGTCTCTATCTATCCCTATGGAAGTATCATGGAGGACCATTTCAGGTAACAGGTAAAGGCATTTTCTAAATATGTTATATGATTACTTGTAGAGACTAGGGTTCTGTTTAGTTCACCTACTATTTTCAGAAAGTGATTATTGAATACAGTACATATATCTAACTTGTCAGTAACAGAAACATTTCTTCTACGCACTGACGTTATATCTTCTATCTGCTGCTGCCGACCAGACACTTCCTTCACGACTGACCAGATGGTTTTAATTGTATCCCGAGAATTTGCTATTCTTTTTGCCATCTTAATGACATTTTTCAGAACCTTACAATACTGTTTGTAATGAGCTACTACATCTTCATTCAGACTGCTTCTAACATTTTGATACAATTCCTGCTTAGTTCTACATGATACTCTTATCCCCTTTGTCAGTCACCCTTGCTGCCTGTTACTGGATGTACCCTGTTTTGAGCGTTCTAGCGGAAAGCAACTTTCAAACAGCGTACGAAATGTGTTCAGGAAAGTATTATATTTATCATTTGCATTATCAGCACTATAAGCATCCTGCCGTCCTTGCTCCTTAATTAGGCTTAAAAAGGTGTCAATTGCAACTGGATTAACTTTTGTAAGTAGTTGATAATCATGTTTAACATTTGTTTGAGAACAAATACTTTTTAGAATTAAAATTTGGGTATCGTGGTCAGATAGGGCATTTACTACTCTGCTGACAGAGTGCCCTTCTAATAAAGAAGAATGAACAAGAATATTGTCAATGGTAGAACTGCTACTGCCTTGCACTCTCGTTGGAAAAATACTGTTTGCATCAGGTTATACGAATTAAATAGATCTAACAGTTGACTTTTTCTTGAGCTATCAATACACAATTAACGTTGAAATTCCCACAAACAACTAATTTTTTGTACTTCCTATAAAGTGAACCCAGAACAAATTCCAGATTGGGCAGAAACCTTTTAAAATCTTAGTCAGGGGACCTATAAATAAAAATTACTAGTTTAGTTTCATTAACATTAACAACTCCTGCACAACATTCAAATATCTTTCCTGTGCAGTGTTTAGAAAAATCGATTGTCTCCGAAGAAAAATCGTTTTTAACATACATGGCCACTCGCCCACACTGCAAGGAACTCTTAGAGAAGAAGGCAGCTAACCTGTATCCTGGCAAAGGAAGTCTCTTAATAGTCACATCACTTAAAAAGTGCTGTGAAAGAGCAATAATATTAAAGTCAACATCAATAAGAAGTTCATTAACTTTATCTTTGGTACCTGTGTATTTTGATGAAGAATAGTAATTTCCTTATTACTTAGATTCTTTGCTGTGAAGTGAACGACACCATTTATACTGCAGAAACTAGACGGGGGAAAATGAGGTTTGGAGTCAACGAATGGCGCCGGATTCAGTTCACGGATTAGTTACGACTTTTTGCGAACCGCACGTCGTTCTCTCGTCTGGAGAGAACTTGGATCAATCTAACTTATGTGCAGGAAACATCACCCTTTCATGTTGTTGGACGAACTGTGTGGGCAGGATCAGTATTGGCTGACGTACGGGCCTCTGTGTCGTTCAGAACGGCGCGTTGTCTGTTCAGGGGTGCTCTGCGTGGTACCGTACGAGATGAGCTCCTTCTTGTTGACAACATTCGTCGTCACAGAGCTGCACTGGTGGACAATATGCTTGAATTGAGCGAATGGAGTAGCCAGTTTGTTCACTGGACTTTCACCAGATTGAGGATGTCTGTGATGTACTTGGCAGATGCATTGCAGGCTTACCAGCATCTCCCACAACGGTTGCAGTGCTGTATGTTGCACTCATGGAAGAATGACCAAATATTCCTCAAGAGCTGATTAATAATCTCATAATGTTCATGTCATGCAAGTGTGCAACTGTATTGAACGTCCGAGGTGATCACAACCCATATTAGAGGGCAACGAAAACGACTTTTTTACTACCCTAGTAGCTCTAAGTAAACGATATGTAAATCTCAAGTAAAGAATTAGAAAAATATTGTACTGTATCAAACACAAATTACAATTGTAACCAATATCTGAATAAAATACTTTACTATATGCATATTGTGTATGATGTCTCACCTGACCCCCTAAATGTTTAAAGCAGAGTATTTAATTTCCCGACTTTTTGAACAAAGAAACTAACCTTCAAACTAATGTTTTCAACTCTAAAATATGCCAGACACATTCAAACTGCACCTAAATCTCATGCCTCTATGGCAGATCGATAAAAGAAAGCTTTAGGTGTTCCTTTTCCCCGCGCAATTTTAGAGAATGGAAGAGGTTCAAAAATAGTCTGTCAAGCTCTTTAATCTAATTTGCAGAGAATATATGTTGATATTGAATCTAATGCCGGCCTGGCGCCAGGCATGCAGTCGTCTTAATTCTACACTCCCTGTAAACTCCTCTAAGTACTGAAGTGGCTGCCGCTGCCTACTGCCAGTCACTTCACGCCCCATTACCTACTCCTCTATGACGACCATTCCTTTCCCGATAACACCAGTAAGACCGAACACTTTGCTTCCCGCCTCTCCAAAGTATTCTACATTTCTGACAATCCTCGTTTTGACTATACCATCTTCCCTGATATCCATGAGCATACCGACACCTCATCTCCCCTGCTCGCCCCAGCTTCCAACACACATGCCACACCACCGCAAAATTTAACATGTCCATAACCGCCCATGACATTCAGGACACACTCTGCACCAAATGCATCACCGCCCCCAGTCACGACCAGATAACCTGCAGGCACCTTTGGGTCAGCCCTCTCTCCTTTCATGCCGCCCTGACCTCTCTCTACAATGTCATCCTCTACACTGGCTTTTACCTCGACTTGTGGAAGACCTCCCGCATCCTCAAGTTCCCTAAAACCGACAAACCCCTTCTCAGGCCTCATCCTACCGTTCCATCAGTCTTACCTCCATGTTCAGCAAGGTCCTAGAAACCATCCTGTCCCGCCCATCCATCAACGCTTCCGCCACCATCAGTTACTTCCCCTGTCCCAATCTGGCTTCCGACCTTCCATCTCTGCCGATGATCAGCTTCTTCATCTCACTCGCCTCCTCTCCATCCAGCTCCTGTGACTCTGCATCTTTGTCTTCCTCGATATTGAGAAAGCGCACGACCGTGTATGGCATTCCAGTCTCCTTTTCAAGCTCCATTTCTATGCTCTTCCCATTAATTATGTCTTCCTCATTGGTGCCTTAACCACCCATCGCCTCTCCTATGTGATTGTCAGCAACGTCCCACCTCGAACTCCTCACTCATGCATCCCGTTCTCTGCAGCTTGCATCCTGCCTGGGTTTTCGATCACCCTATCTCTTATAAGACCCGCAAATCTTTGAACTCTACACTCTGTGCCTTGCCTACCGTATCCGGCTCCCCTCCCCCATGCAGATCCTTTACAACCTTATACCGTCAATTCACCTCCTTGAATACATTGGATCTCTGCATCACCTGTAAAATAGACTCCCAAAACGTTTTGTGTATCCCATCATTACCAATCCTGGGACTCTGCCACGCCTTCACTGAATCCCTCCCTCCACCTGCAAACACACAGCATCCTCTCCCAGGGTAACTTCCGTCACCTCCCCCTAACAGATGCCGCCCTCTATCCTTACATGTATCCCTTGCACCAACCCTGACCCTCTCCCCATGCAGGCAACACCCCCTCGCCCTCACCTTTTTCTTCCCATCACTTGGCTATCCCCCCTCCCAATCTTGGAATCCCTACACACCCTCCCCACCCTCTGTCACCCCCTCCTCAAGCGAGTCCGACTCTCCCCCTCCCTTCCATCAGTGCTGTCGTTTTAAACTGTGTGAAGTTTCTCCAGTGTTTCAGTGTATTTGAAAATTCATTCACCGCTCTCAAACAAGTGTCATTGTTGTTGTTAAGGGACTTAACTGCGGGGTCATCAGTCCCTAAACTTACAAACTACTTAAGAACTATCTACACTAAAGACGACACAAACAGCCATGCCCAAGGGGGGATTCGAACCCCCCCATGGGGAACAGCCTCGTGCATCGGAGCATAGCACCTCAATGTGCTCAGCAAATAAGTATCATTGCTGAATATTTTAAACAGTGTCTTCAAGTGTTTCTTATTATGTCCGGTCTTACATTTCTCATTCTGTGTTTTTAACGCCACTGTGCCACATAAAAATTAACGGATTACTTGTTTTATCATATATGTATGTACCATTTCACCAAATGCTTCGCCAGCCGCGGTGACCGAGCCGTATGCGGCGCGCCAGACACATTATGCATGGCCACTACAGTCGGGGGTTCGAATCCCCCCTTGGGCATGGATATTTGTGCCGTGCTTAGTAGTAGCTACTTCATAAGCAGTTTGTACGTTTAGGGACTGATGACCCCGTAGTTAAGTCTCATAGACTTTAGAAACATTTGAACATTTGAAACAAATGCTTCCCAATGTCAATGTTTTTATGCTACGCTTTTACTTCATGCCATTATTTAAAATCCTGATAACCAACACCAGTTACCAACTGGCAGGAGAACAGCCAGGACAGCCGAGCCTAGCCGAGTCCAGCACTGGCCACATGAACTACATTTTATTCCGAAGATGACCTACATCAGGTCGAAACCGGTCAATAAAAACTGTTAATTATTGTGATCATGACTGATTTTGTGTTATTAATTGTACCAAATAGATCGCTATTCTTCTCCAACGACAGTGTGGTGGGCATGGGTGTGTGTGTTTGTCCTTAGGTTAGTTTACCTAGGTTTAAGTAGTTCGTAAGCTACGGACTGATGACCACGCAGTTTGGTCCGATAGATTTACAAACATCTGAACATTTTTGGACAGTGTGGTATAAATTAACAAATGTCCAAATTCCAGGCACAATAATAGCTCGAATTAGTAGGCCAAGCCGTAGTCTTTAATAGAGTGCACGCAGGATAAATTGGCTGGTAGATGTGCAGACGGCTGGGCAAGTGCAAAGAGAGCGGTAGTGTGTGTGTGTGGGGGGGGGGGGGGGGGTAGCGGCCGGAGCAGTGAGCGAGCGCTGTCTGACGCGGTCTGTCCTTACGAGCAAAGGAATGACCTCGCCTGACACTTCGGACGAAAACTCGTCTCTGCACATCTTCCACCGTATGCTGCGCAGATTCTACTACTCTGCAGTAAATCTCGGCGCAAAGCCAGAGACCAGAAGAAGCGGGGACGCTGTGGCAGGCAGACTGCCGTAGAGTAAGCGGTGTAGGGCAGAGTGAGGTGCGGTGTTACCTGTTGACAGGGCTGGCAGCGTGGCGTGCGGGCGCAGTGTAAGCAGAGCGCCACGCGTGCTGAATAAAACACGGCCGGCCGTGACGCGGGCGTGGGCGGAGCCGCGTGCGCGTGCGCGTGCGCGTGCTTGTGACGACGTCACGCGACCGCCGCAGTCCCTCAATTATTCTGCGCTCGCCAGGCCGCCGGCCGCCGGCCACCACTTCACAGGGGCGCCACCACGTTCACATCCTGTGGTTCTTGCAGCAGCGTTTCTCAAACGGAAAGAAGCTTCAAGGCCCAGTAACTGAACATACAAGCGTAGACAGCATGATTTTTCCCACCGTGTGTGAACTCTACGAATTGATCGAGGAGATGATACTGAACGAAAAAATCGCACTGACGTGTTTACGGGCCACATTAGATTTGTAGTTTTATCATTTTTGGCAAACATTTCAGACAAAAGTAATAATGTAAATAATAAACAATTATAGTATTATGATTACGACTTTACTATTGTGATAATATCTATGCACTTAACACGTAACCCTTTTAGGAAAAAAAGGAGAAAAAAATTTGGTTGATGCGGGATCCGAACCACTGACCGCGTATATTACAATCCAACGCGCTGCTCACTACGCTACGGCGAACAATTACGAATTTCGTACTTTATTTTCGTACTATTGATCGCAGATGTTAACTGATGCCAATAAGGCATTTTAGACATTAAATTATTTATCGTACGAAGGACAACGTGTTTTCGTTAATTCTTTAGTGCGCCGTTGCTTTGAAGTAACAACGTGTAAGTTATGATAAGAAAATCATCAAATACGCAACGCAAGATGGCGTATGACAGAAAGAGTTCTGGGCGTGTAATGTCACATGACATCTGCGAACGGCTGGTTTTCGTAAAATCAATGGACAGTGTCAAATCACCGTTATTTTTGCAAATATCTGAGAAACGATGCGAAATATGAAAAAAAATATAGAGCAAAGTAGTAGAGACATTTGTCCTCAAGAAATTCATGTACTGAGTTTCCGTTTCAGATGAATGATTAAGGCGTATTTTTAATTTAAAAAGGCGATCGCAAAGGCCCACTTTTAGTGTTACTACCGTAACCTAAAGTGGGCCAAAAGTCTAAGGAATGTATGTCCACCGGCTGCGGTGGCCGAGGGGACTGAGGCGCTCCAGTCACGGTCTGCACGGCCACTATGGTCGAGGGTTCGAATCCCCCCTCGGGCATGGATATTTGTGCTGTCCTAGTTCGTAAGTAGTTCATAAGTAGTTTGTAAATTTAGGGACTGATGACACCGTAGTTAAGTCCCATAAGCTTAACAAACATTTGAACATTTGATTGTATGTCCGGAAATGCACGGTTGACGTGCTGGAGATTGCAGTCCAATATGAGCTGTACCATGATACAGAGTTGTACACAGTGGTTCAGTATTCGAATCAACAGGTTGCCAATATCGTGTTTACATACGAAAAGATAAATAGCAGTAGACGGCAGGCAAAAGGCTGTGTCGGAAGACCCATCTCCGCCGACAACGAACGAACACAGTATTCAATGTATGCAACAGTGTTTCATTGTTTGACAGGGCCGTTTGCCGACAGGCATTGGCCGAGCGGTCTGAGGCGTCATGTTATGGATTCAAATGTTCAAATGTTTGTAAATATATCGCACCACACTGCGTGGTCATCAGTCCGTAGCTTAAAAACTACTTAAACCTAGGTAACCTGACCTTAGAACAACACACACACACCCATGCCCCAGGGAGGACTCGAACCTCCGACGGCGAGCAACCGCGCGTTCCTCAGCGAGGCGCCTTAGACCGCTCGGATACTCCACCGCGGCTGTTATGGATTGCGCGGCGTTTCCGACAGTGGTCCGACTACTTCCTCTGGCATCGGTTTATGTTGCTATTGTCGTATGTCACTTCAAGTACACTGCTCAAAACAATTAGATGAAATGTCGTACACGATATACAAATGTTAACTTATTTTATTCAGATATTGGTTACAATTGTAATTTGTGTGTGATACAGTATGATATTGATCTCTCTTTACATCAGGTTTACATACCGTTTACGTACAGCGATGTGGCTACCATAACAGTGAAAAAGTCATTCTCGTCGCCATATAATACGATGGGCGATCACCTCGAACGGCCAGTACAGTTGCACACCTGCGAGGCATGGACAGAATGAGTATATCATTCACTTCTTGAGAGATATTTGACTACTATATCATGAATGCTATATCCATCTCTGCAACCGTTGTGGGAGATACTGGTTTGGCTGCAATGGTCTACCAAGTGTATTCCAGACATGCCCAGTGGGGTTCAACTACGGTCAACAAGATGGCCACTCAATTCGTTCAGTTTCCTCAGCTTCAAGCATGTTGTTCATCAATGCAGCTGTGTAAACGAGCGTTATAGCACACATCTCCTATGGCACCACCGTACGGGACAACAAAAGGTCAAAGGATCTCGTCTCTATACCCCTGAGCAGTCGAAGCCTCATTCTGACAGACATATGGGTCCATACGTCCGCCACTACTGAATTCTGCCCACACCATTCGTCCACCTCCATGATCTTGTGATGTTTCCTGCACATAAGCAGCATTGTTCTGAGTTCCACGTTGTGCCCAGATGACGGAACAACGATAGTTAGTCTGAACAAGAAATCTTCACTCATCTGTGATAAGAAACCGCCGCCATTCGTGACGACTCCAATCCTTATGCAGGATAAAGGGTGCCTTGGTTTAAATGAGACACAGGCATAGGCCCCCCGTGCGTAGAGGCCACAGTTCGAACTGTTTGTGTTGATATTGCGAATTCCGTTGCTGTTTGGACGGTGCGTTTCAGTCGACTTGCGTTTCAGTTGATTTGCTGTCGCGACAGGCTGTTAACCTGAGATGACGGTGGCCTCTTTCTGATGTTACCCGTGAACGAACATAGACAGAAGGAACCGTTAAAAGAAGGCAGGCCGAAATCGCGTCCAGCTCCTCGAAATTACACTTTGTGACACAACAATAGCTGCAGCCACCTCCCTCTCTGTCCCACTTCGAATCAACCTGTGTCTCTCCATGCAATAGTCACGTTCTTGTTGCATTGCACTACCTGCTCACTACACTATCTGGACACAACTGCTTGTGCAATTCGTTTGGTTGAGTAAATGCATGTGAACACCCGTCCCCTCTGCTGCAACTTTTTGTTGTTACCAGTACCTCGGTTGGCATAATGTTGTTGTCTCCATAGTTTGTAGAACTGAAAAAAAAGAAAATGGTCGAACCATTTTAATTCATTCTGTTGACGACAATACTTCAGAACCTAGATATCTCATCTGATCTCCCAATTTTTTTACTAATGTGGAACAAAACGGCCTGCATAGACTAGTCATATTTCGAACGACTATGTACTGATGATCAGTAAAATTTAGTAACACTGCTTTGATCGTCATCCGCGACACACGTATTGTACAGCGGGTCGTCGACGATCATAGCGCCCGGTTTTATTGCGGTTTATGAAAAGCCACATTTCAGCAACATAACGCGTGTCTTCGTGCCTACCAAACCCTACCTTCATCAGCATGATCTCCATTTCTGTCACTAATACTGAGAACGTTTCAAGTGTTGTGGGTAGAGCACGGCAACCAGCTCTAAATTTTGATGACCTAATGTACGAATTGGACACCATATATCGCAGAAGGACATCAAACAATACTACCAATTAATTACAAGCTGTATCAATGTTTGTATAAGGGGCAGTTGTGTACGAACGCGGTGTTGACTTGCTCTATTTATGAACCTACTATTTTTATTTATTTATTTATTTATTTATTTTAATTTGTGAATGGACCACTTAGGATGACACTGAAACTTTACTTCTTGTTATTTGACTAGAGTTTTTCTCTGTCTCCAGTACACCTTCACATGTACACTGGCCTGTTTCTTTTGAGCTTCTGTCCAAGTTCACGCATATTCCTCTTCGGTCTTCCTTCAGCTTGAAACCCAAATGTTTGTGTTAGTGAATGTGTTTCTTTCTAACAATTAGGACTCTGTGGTGTTCGACTTTTCTAAATGTTTCCCTACTTCCTTAATTCAAGATGTAGTGATATTTTCTTCCAGAACGTCTCTAATGATCACGCTGTGGACGAGACGTTAAATTCCAAGCTTCCTTTTTCCTTCCAGAAGTAGTTGAATAACTGTTTTGTTAATATTGTTTCATTCATTCTGTGTAAATGACCAAGAAATGTCAGTCTTGTCTTCCGCATAATCTCTGAGATTCTTTGCACGTTCTGGTAGACTTCTGTGCTGCTTCGCAGTTTCCATCCGTCTTCAATGCGAACTGCACCCATGTTTTTCTTAAAATTCTCGTTTCCTACATCTCTAGTTTTTTAGGCTATATTTAATCGAGAAGCATTTCCTTGCATACAAACATTCCGTCTTGTCGATGGTGTAGTAGGGTCTTATTTTTGCTTTCCAAGACATGCACTTTATATTGTAGAGGTTTTTTGTCAGTTCATAGGCTTCTTCAATTTTGTAGAATTCGATGGTTGGTTTGTTGGGTGAGGGTTTAAAGGGGACTAAACCGCAAGACCATTAGTCCCTTAGAATTCGATAATCCGTCCTCTTTCGAGGAATTTAGATCCCTGTTTTTCATTTATCCTAAATTTGGTTTTTTCAGCTGAGATCCTGTGTCCTGTTTGGCTGGCTATCTGATCAAGAGACTGATTTGGATGGGTGCTTCTTCCGTGCTTATTGATAGCATCGCAAAGTCATCCGCAAACGCCAGACATTTAACTTCAACTTCTCTTAGCTTTCTACCAAACAAGACTGGGTGTACACCCCAGCTTTCCAGTTCTGAGAAAGTTGAATAGGAGTGGCGAAGTCTATCACCCTGTCTTTTCCTATATGTTTGTAATTCTTTTGGGACTACATTGGTCATCAGTCCCTAGAACTAACCTAAGGACAATACACAATACACAAATCCATGCCCGAAGAAGGATTCGAACCTCAGACGCGGGAGCCGCGCGATCCGTAACGTGGCGCTCCAGACCGCTTGGCTACTTCCGCATGGCTGTCTTTTCCTGTCTTAATTTCAAGTGGACGAGAGAGTTTTGGCATGAACTTTACCCTAGAGGTTGTATTTTTAAGGTGTCTTGGACTATATTTGCTAGTTTATTTTTCACTCCAAATTCCCTTGTTATCCTGGCCAAGGTCTCTGTCCGCTGAATCAAATGCCTTTTTGAAATACATCACAAAATTCTTGTTGCTCTGCTTTCTATGACGAATTATTGGTTTTAAGTTGAAAATCTGTTCCACGCCGGCCTTTTCTAAATCCTGTTTTGTATTTACCTAGTTATTTATCTACATCCACATCTACATCGATACACTGCACATCACATTTAACCCTACACTTTATGAATTTTTATTTATATGGTAGAAAATGTTCACCAATGCAGGGGAAAAATATTGAAAAAAATATACAACTCATTTAACAACATATTTAAGTGGTTAAACGGTCCCTCCAAAATTGTCGCTAAAATAGAAAGATTGCGATTAGAGACTAGTGAAGCGATTTTAATGGTTTTTTGTATGAAAGTATCTGTTGATAAAAGACAAATTTCATTGATTCAATTTCGATTAAATCAAAATAATTTTTTGAGCACAAAAATTGGTCACTTTAGGGGTAGTTGCCCCCTAATTGTCACTCCCCTTGGAACGTACCTAGGCCGATCACTTTTGAAGAGATACTTTCATACCAAGAATTATTAAAATCGCTTCATTAGTCTCTAAGTTATCGCGGCCGGCCGCGGTGGCCGAGGGGACTGAGGCGCTCCAGTCACGGTCTGTACGGCCAGTACGGTCGGGGGTTCGAATCCCCCTCTCGGGAATGGATATTTGTGCCGTCCTTAGTCTTAGCTAGTTCATAAGTAGTTTAAGCTTGGGGACTGATGCCCCCGTAGTTAAGTCACATAAGTTCTACAAACATTTGAATTACGTGTCCCACAGTTTTTCATGTATTATAACATATCCAAATTTGATAAAAATCGGAGGGTGACACTTGGGTAGGTTTTCTTGTCAGTCGCTACGGCAGCGGTTCTGAGGTGTGGGCTGCTGTTGCGTATGACGCAGCCCCACTAACTAAAGGAACTAAAATCAGTTATGCTGTAGACGTGCATTCCTGTATAGTAGCGTCTAACCGCAATATCATTATACCGAAAACGAGACAAAAAGGTTGTTTTTACCAACTCCAACATTTGGAAGTAATCTAAAGTATCCAAAGAGAAACTATGGAACGAACGACGTTTTTATTCGTATGTACAAAAGTGAATGTTACCGTACAACAAAGTATACATCGAAACGTAACACCATTATCCCCAAACTATTCGTTGGTGGCATTGTAACTGAAATGTACTGCCGGCCGCGGTGGCCGAGGGGACATTCGAGTGACAGCTGCGGTGCTGGACGGACGTGTGGCGGCTGCTCGGCGTCCGGACGTAAACAACGGCTGTGTCGCTGCGAGTAAGGTTCGTTTTGAACTGCTCTTCATTTGTAGCTATGGTTTCGAACTATAGTAAGACAGAATGAGTACGATAAATGTTCTAGGGAAAGATACGATAAAATTTACTTCCAATAGGAATTTTGTTAGACCAAAGGCTTTTGAAATCAGGCGGTGGTTCATGGAGAAATTTCAGATGACCGGTAACGAAATAGAGGGTGTTCACTTATCATTTGTGACAAATTCTGTATATTTGAAGTTGATACACCCAGAATTATGTTGTTCAATTGTTGATAAATGTGGCGGTATCGCTAAATTTAACCATTCCGATGATTCAGTTAGCGAAGTTTTAGTGTCACATGCCGGACTAGGAATTCGAACTGTTCGTGTCTTTGAGCTGCCTTTTGAGGTCCCGGCTGAAGAAATAGACAAAGTTCTGAGGCCATATGGCAGAATTATATCTAATATAGCCGAGAAATGGTCCGAGGAGTATATGTTTCCCGTACTTAACGGTGTTCGACAAATCAAGATCGAATTACAGAGGCATATCCCTTCATATATAAATGTATGCGGATACCGTGCCATTGTCATATATGACGGTCAGCCTAAGACTTGCGCCTTGTGTAACTCCACCGACCACGTGAGGAGCGAGTGCAGCAAGAGGCGGCCGGCGCAGCTGCCGCGCGCGGAGCCTGCGGCCCCGGGCCAGGCGGTCAGCCTCAGGCTGACGTATGCGGCCGCCGTCTACCCCAGCGGCCCCGCCGGGGCGACAACAACTGTGCAGGCGCCACTCGCCGAAGCTCTGCCGGCACCCGGAAACAACGCGGAGCAGCGAGGCACCGATGACGTCAGTGCAGCAGACGAGAGCCCCGCAATTGAATGGCCGGGAGTAACATCTGATGAGTCCGACAATCCACCCACCGTACAGGCGAAAACGCAGGCTACCAAACGATCCGAAATTGTACCGGTCTCCCTAGTTTCACAACAGGAAGGGGATCAGATTTCCGTCCAAATACCTATGGAAACTGAAGTGCACCCGGACTGTCCCACCAGTGTCAATCTAAGTATGGACAAAATGCAAACAGCAGAGGATGAAATTTCTCCTGAGGACACACAACTTAGTGCACATAAAACTGACAAAAGAAAAAGTCTAGACACTACGAACATTGGATCTCAGCAGGAGGTTGAGAACAGACATACGGAGGGGAAGCAAGATTTCAAACCTTCTGAGAAATCTTCCGCTGATTCCAATGAGATATCGCCCAATTTGTCTCCAGAGGGCTCCCCAAAAAGGAAGAGAAACAAAAAACGTCGGGTGGCTCATGAAAATGCTGAAAAGGTTGTACCCATTGTAAAGGAAAAATTATGTGCCATTCAGGAACGTGACAAGAAAAAAGAAAAATCTACAACAAGGAATGCTTCCGTGCGCCCTCAAGAGCTTAACAGACAACTGCCTTCCGACAGTATACCGCCCCTATCGTCAAACGAAGATGATTCACTGCTTAGACGGAGCACTAGACAGGCAGAAGTGGACTGGTCTGAAGGCAACGAGGATGGCAAGGATGTCGACATGGTAGACGAACTGCCACAAGATGAAGACGAAGTCTTTTACTAAGCTTGCAATTGCTAAAGATGATACTGACAATGGACCGATTCATACGTACCTGTTTCATTTTTCTTATTATTCTCATTATTAGTCAGAGTGGAGATATGTCACGATTTTGTAATTTGAAGAGAAATGATAGAAAGAATAGCAACGACAGAATTATATTATCCCTACAATAATTTTCACATTCGTATTGGCCACGTCTCCTAATGGAGCAAACGTATAACGTCACTACTTTAAACATAAATAAAATTCAAAGTGATGTTAAGGTAGCTGCTCTCAAAGAATTTCTGTACCAATCAGACACTGATATTGCCTTATTGCAAGAAGTGCAAATACCGAACATCAATGTGGCTGGCTTTAGGGAAATTTTAAACATAGCTCATGAACTCCATTGTGGGACGGCTATCCTAGTCAGGGAGGGAATTGAAATAAAAGATGTCAGTTTTTTAGACTCAGGAAGGGGCATTCGGTGTAAACTTCATAACACCACTTTTCTCAACGTTTATGCACCATCTGGGAATAATGCGAGGGCGGACAGAGCTAAGTTTTTTAAGAGTGATATTTTAACATTACTTAAAGACAATCCTGCAACAGTTTTAATAGGGGGCGACTGGAACTGTGTTTTACACGAAAAGGACCAGAGACCAAATTTCAATAAATCCAGGGAACTCGAGGCTCTTGTTACTCACCTGCGCTGGAAAGATGCATGGGAAATTAAACATCCCACCCTAGTCAGATATACTTATATCACAAGTAGGTCACAAAGTAGAATTGATAGGATCTATGTTTCTTCGAACCTGGAAAATAAAGTGTCAGCAATTGAAGTCATACCGACCGCCTTCTCTGACCATCTAGCCGTAAGATGCAGTGTTCAGTTAGAGAAACAAAAAACATATTGGGGTCGGCCGCTTTGGAAACTGAATATCAACATGTTGTCAGATACAGCCATTGCTGACACAATCAACGAGGCGTGGCAGACTGCTTTACGACGTCGCCACAAATACAGATCGAACATTGAGTGGTGGACCACGGAAGCAAAGAAGAAACTTAGAGCCACGTTGATAGCATACGGTAAGGAGAGAGCGAGATGGTTGAGACACACAGTAGAATTCTATTACACTTGTCTCCGGGATCTTTACGAACAACTAATGAATCAAGAAAACATAATGGAAATTAACAGGATAAAGGCTCAGCTCATAAAAATTAAGAAGTCACAGCTAGACGGCCTAAAAATCAAATCACACACTCAAACTGTTGTGGAAGAAGAAACTGCCTCGCTGTATCACCTTATACGCCATGCAAATTTTCGACGCAAAAGTTTTATAGAGTGTCTTCGGGCCGAGGATAACAGCGTCCTGACGAATCAAAAAGACATTCTACATGCGGCCTTTAGTTATTTTACTAAACTCTATGGTAACAGGCCCACAGAGGAAATAGTAATAACGGAGCTTTTATCAGATTCTGGATTACAGGACACCATCACAGATGAAGATAACCTTGATATACAAAGAGCTATAACAGAAGAGGAAGTTATAGATATTTTAAAGTCCTCGCCCCCTAAAAAATCGCCAGGCCCAGAAGGATTACCCATTGAATTTTATACTACTTACTGGAACATAATAGGAAGTAAATTTACTGAAATTGTCAATGAAACACTACTTGGGGTGGCAGTCCCCATAGACTTTAAACAGAGTATTACGGTGCTCCTTCCGAAAGGTAGGAATACGGAAACGAAAGATATAACTAAATTACGACCAATTACACTGATGAATTCTGATTATAAAATCGTAGCGAGGGTCATCAAAGAGAGGTTACGTTCTGCTCTCGAAAAAATTATTGGCGGCCATCAGACGTGTTTTCCAGGGCGCAATATCTTAAAGACCGTCAGTGAATACAGGGACATTGTATCGATTTTTGCCAACACGGTAGAACACGGAGGACTTGCTTTTATAGATTTTGCAAAAGCCTTTGACAAAGTGAATCACGGATACCTTTTATCAACCTTGACTTACATGGGACTAAACGACTGCAATGTCAGAATTTTAAGGAATATGTTACAAGGTATAAAAACAGAGATTACTATAAACGGGCATTATACTAAGGACATATCAATTAGCAGTGGCGTCCCTCAAGGAAGTCCGCTTTCGATGATCCTGTACGTAGCAGCACTGGAACCACTGTTAAGAAGGTTGACGAATGCTCTCACAGGTATTTCACTATCAGGAGTGAAATAAACGCTTATGCTGATGACGTTGGTGTGATCGTCAGGAGCCAGACTGACTTGGAGAAATTAACAGACATCGTACAGCTGTATTGCAACGCGTCGGGAGCACAAATCAACGGCGCCAAGAGTGCATTCCTCAATCTAAATGGTCTCACGAACCCCCAGATTAATTGGGCGCAGCGCGTCGAACAGCACACAGCCCTGGGGCTTACTCTCTGCAGTTGCCCTCTGCGAATGATAGCGTCCAACTGGAAGAAGATTTTAGATAGGATTCGTGGTACAGTCATACTAAATCATATGAGGGAGCTGAACATCAAGCAAAAAGTTAGACTCATCAACTGCGTCGTCCTTTCGAAAGCTATATATGTAGGGCAAATTTTACCCTTACCAAAGGATATAGCAAAAGCTATTATGTCGACAGTTTGCCAATATCTTTGGCATGGAGCGATTTTTAGGGTTTCAGTATCGACAGCAACGTTAAAACCGGAAGAGGGAGAACTAGGACTTACTGATATCCAGAAAAAATCGACATTTTATTTGTTAAGAGATCCTTACAGCTAATTGAAAGCCAGCCTGAAGGTATTACAGCACAGTTATTCAACCTTTTTAAACCTGACAGTCTGCAGCCACCAATTAATATAAATTCAATTAATTACAAATTGAAACATATACGTAGTTATTACTTGGAGCTCAGTTATATGAGTTCCATTTTACCGGACAAGACCAAGAGGAACTATCAATATATGATGCACAGACTAAGATCACAGGACCATAAAAATAAGATGGAGGCCAGGTTTCCAAACAGAAATTGGAAAATTATTTGGAAAAATATAAGTAACAATGTACTCTCCTCAGACACACAAGTGGCTTGGTATAGAGTAATTAACAACATAGTAAGTACAAATGAAAAATTATATGCCATTGGCCTCAGTGACACAAACCAATGTTTAAAATGTCACAGAACGGACACTTTAGACCATCGGTTCCTTTGCATGGGGAATACCGAAATATGGAAGGAACTAATTAAACAGATATCTTTCCTAAAGAGAAGTGATGGTAGAGAAATAAATTTGGATTACGTCTTTTTTCCAGAAGAAATGTTTTTTCCTCGACAAAAGAACAACACCATCCACTGGATTATTGGCAATTTTTGTCACTACGTAATCGCTAACAAAGGTAATGACAATGTACAGAATTACAAAGAATATATACTTCACGAGTATTACAATATTTACGGAAAAAAGGATAATAAACGGAATTTTGGGAATATGTTACAAATCCTGTTTGAAAAGCAGGGTGTAGGATAATTATGTATTAAAAGAAGAATGAATCGCAGTCGCATGCTGAAGTAGGGGACTGCTGTTGAGGGTGAAGTACGGTGGGGACTTCGTGGGCCTCGTGGCCGCTACGGTAGCCGTGAAGGCCTCAACAGAACCTTGAAAAGGCATGCACTGCGTGACGAGGAGAGATGTACAGATAAAGAATTGTGTTCGAAGAAGTTAAATCAGTGATTCAGATTTCAAATTTGTCACAAAAAGGAAGTTTTCGTTTTTTTTCTCTCTAATTTTGATCATTGACGTTAATATTAATCCCAGGAGAATGGACTTTTCTTTTACATTTTGCAGTCGTCAGTTCGTATTTCTCCAAAAGAAGAAGGAGTTTATTTTTATTTATTTGATATTATACTCTCACATATCGTTCACAAGGAACAACACAGAAGAACCATTCATTTTATGGCGGAGAAGCCAGGCCGAGAAGGCCACATTTGGCGAGTGCAAGGACGGGTTGAAGGGGAGGAAGGGGACCCGAAAAAAAAAAAGAAAGGGGGACTAAGGCGCTTCAGTCACGGTCTGCACGGCCACTACGGTCGGGGGTTCGAATCCCCCCTCGGGCATGGATATTTGTGCCTTCCTAGTTCGTAAGTAGTTCATAAGTAGTTTGTAAGTTTAGGGACTGATAACCCCGTAGTTAAGTCCCATAAGCTTTACAACCATTTGAACATTTTTTTGCAATGTACTGTTAAAATATCATTGACACGTTGTAGATCGAGTCGAGTTTTTCTATCAGAGATCAGGTTCCCTGTCGCACTGAAAGTGCGTTCACTAGCTGCATTTGAGGCGGGCACACAAAATACTCTTTTTACCACTACAGCTAGCTTAGGAAAGAGTACTGTTGCGTTTCTACCATTCAAGCGGGTCGTCATCATCACCATCAGTTCGTGGTAAATAAAGGTCCACCTCTTTGTTGGATTGCGCCTCGCGCATTTCACAGTCCAGCCATTCCGAAAACATACAATTCATTCTTTTGGCTGGTGCACCAGGGTGACATTCTTCAGACGGCCCTAAATATAACACAGATATCACTGAAACAGCAGGAGCCGAATAATTTGTACAGCTGTGTAAAGTAAACAGTTGGAATAAGAGGATTTAAAACAGTTCTATGAGCATTAGACCACCATATGAACCTGACACGGAAGAAAGTGCGGATCCTATATATTGCACAAAAGCTTGCGTGCGTTCTTTATTACGTAGGTAAGAAAGACGACAGTGGCAGTGGGGGATTATGAATGTTGCAACTGGTAAAATTCCCGTTAAGGACTCACTCGGAAAAAGTTGAGGCGCAGCAACCACGCACAGTGCCAAATGCTACGGGGTGCAACGGAGATTCACAAACCTAACCTAACGAGTGTACTTTCTTACATCCATATCGTGTACTTAACAATATAAAAGACGGACAAAGTATTCCAGGACTTGAGAGTGATAAGAGGAATGGATATAAAATACAATCACTTCCTCGTTAAGACGGCGCCGGCCGTGGTGGCCGAGGAGACTAAGGCGCTCCAGTCACGGTCTCCACGGCCACTACGGTCGGGGGTTCGAATCCCCCCTCGGGCATGGATATTTGTGCCGTCCTAGTTCGTAAGTAGTTTGTAAGTTTAGGGACTGATGACCCCGTAGTTAAGTCCCATAGACTATACAAACATTTGAACATTTTTTTTTTGTTAAGACGGCAAGTAACACATACCACTAAACAGGCACTAACAGCCCACAAAATGGGAACAAGAAAGAAAGAAAGAAAGATCCTGGAAAACTCATTTAGTAAATGATCTTAGCACATAAACTTTATATTAATGACATATAATAATTTGTATTCCAAATTTCGCAGTCAGGATTTATTCTCTGACGTCTAGTTTGCTCCCGACACTCGCCTTGGACTCGAGTGGCGCTGCGGTGGGCGAGCGAGTGGCGAGCGGGCAGTGTGATCGGTCGGGCCGGTCGAGCGTGCCCCGCTTGAACGAGCGCGGAGGAAGTCGAGCGCAGCCACACGCCTTGCCGCAAGCTGCAGTACCGACACCTGCCGGACTGTCATAGAACTACAGGTATCACGCGATTCGAGCGAGAAACCGAGCGAGGTGCAGACCTCTACCATGCAGTGTAGGGTTAAGTGCCTGGCAGAGGGTTCCTTAACCACTTTTATAACTTTTCTCAACCGTTCCATTCTCTAATAGCGCGCGGGAAGAAAGAACACCTAAATCGTTCCGTTTTTGATCTGATTTCTCTTATTTTATTGGGATGGTCATGTCTCCCCAAGTTGGTGGGTGCTAGCAAAATATTTTCACATTCAGAAGTAAAAGTCGGTGATTGAAACTTCGCAAACAGACCACGCCGCAATGAATAATGTCTTTCTTTTAATGATTTCCACCCCAATTCGTGCAACATTTCCGTGACGCTTTCCCCCCCGTAACGTGATAAAACAAAACGAGCTGCCCTTCTCTGAACCTTCTCAATATCTTCCGTCAGTCCCAACTGGTGAGGGTCCCACAAGGGGCAACAGTACTCCAAGAGAGGACGCACAAGTGTGATGTAGGCAGTCTCTTTGGTGGAGCTGGTGCATCTTCGAAGCGTTCTGCCAATGAAACGTAATCTATGGTTCGCCTTCCCCACAATATTTTCTATGTGTTCTTTCCAGCCTAAGTTGTTCGTGTTTGGTACAATTTACGACCTTAAGGTTTGACCGATTTATCGCGTAATTGAAGTTCAGCGGATTTCTTTTAGTAGTCATGTGTATTACTTCACACTTTTCTTTATTTAGTGTCAATTGCCAATTTTCGCACCATGTAGAAATTTTGTCTAAATCGCTTTGCAGTTGATTTTGATCCTCTGTTGACTTTACTAACCGATAAACGACAGCATCATCCGCGAACAGTCTAAGGGAGCTATTCGGATTGTTTCCTAAATCGTTTATAAACACAAGAAAGAGTAGGGGGACCTATAACGCTTCCCTGGGGAATGCCAGATATCACTTCTGTTTTACTCGATGACTTACCGTCTATTACAACGAACTGTGTCCTTTCTGATAGGAAATCGTGATTCCAATCGCGCAATTGGTGAGACAATATATCCAGAAGTTCTTCTGTTGTATTTAAAATAATATTGGAGAGAGTTTTCTAAGCAACTGAAAGGAGGGCATGACTCTGTAATTATTGGTCTTGCTTATCCCCTTTCTTGTGGAGCGGGTTGTTGACCGCCGTTTTCCATTTTTCTGAGATTTTCTTGGTTTCCAAAGTTTTCCAGTGATTGGATGAAGGTAATCTAGAAATTATAGTTTGGCCCACTTCAACATTTCTGCTGTTATTACTTCTTCTCCTCTTGTTGCTTTTAAGACTTTTTATGGCATTTTTGATTTCTTCTTTTGTTGGTGGTTTGTCGCTTTCTGAGCTTTCTGGTGAGTCGGATTTGTAATCTGGAAGTTGGTGGTGGACATTTCAAGTTATTTTCAAAGTATCTAACAAGTATCCCACAATAAAAATAAGATATTTCTAGCTTAGTGATGCGATGTGAAATATTTATTTTAAAAACTCACATATAGATTTCGTTCCCATGATGGACATCATCGGTGCTGTAAAATCAAGTTCCTTGAGTCAGACATTACAGCAACATAAAATTGAACGCCAACAATGTTACAACTGTGTAACGAAATTACATACCTTATTTCGAGTCATGAGGACTGCTTTACTCCTCATAAAACATTTAAAAGTCAGATCCATAAAACAAATAAAATGGCCTTTCTAGTGCGTGTTATAAGTTTAAAATGGGGCAGCTGCTGACATTCCCATAAGCAGCTTAGCTTTCAGGCAGTTGGTGCCTGGCGTCCTCTATAAGGAAACTCTCCCAATAACAGTCTACCGTCCGACATTTTCACAATTTTGTGAAGTGTAAATTTTTGTAAGCAAAACAATAACTACATGAGTGAGCGCGCATCTATTAAAATTCCTTTCCCGCCAATAGTGCGCATAAAAGCCTCTCACTTCTGTCGAGTTAGTTCACTCCCGTTTCGAACACCGCGACGGTTAGATCGTGCCGAAGCATGGAATACGCTTAATGCGTTTTGCTGCTTTATTAACATCATAGAAGCGTGCCATAATAACCCATCTTACGTAACTAAAGTTTTGCTGTGTCTATGTAAGTTTGTGAATGATATACCCGTAAAATTATTTGCAGTCCATGGTGTACAACAATTAGTGAGAATAAATATTCCTCCATTAAAAAAACCGCATTGATTGCAGATTGTTTTATTCTTTAATTAATGACGCGTTTCGCCTTTTAGCAGGGCATCTACAGCTTATCTACGGGACAGAATTTACACAAAATTACAAGGCGGAATTACAAAACGGGGATAATGAGAGAAGGCTTATTTTGTGCTAAGAAGACCGTATAATTGGTAAACAAAGTTTACAATGCGCTCTTCGTGTAAGTTGCTTTGCGGTGTTTCTATGTTTTTGGAATTGTGGATTTCCTTGTAGCCCTACAAATGATCGGGTAACAACGAATTAGAGTTGGAACATACTTGGTAAAGATGCGAGAAGCATAAAACCCATTTTTAAGATTACCTTAATGGAAGCGGCGTCCCTGATGATACGTAAGTTTTACGAAGAACCTTCTTACAAAAAAGTCCGACTGACAAAAACATTCCCCTTTTTCGGAACATACTAAAGCATACGAACATCAACAGCCTAACATTGACAACATGCAAATTTTACATATAGCGCAGCCGACTTAATATTTTCTGAAAATGAATACTTCCCTCTAACTCTCCCTCCTTCTGTGACTGTATGTGAAGTGTGTTTGTGTGTTTGGGCGGGGGGGAAGGGGATTTGGTTATGTAGATAAACACTGGATAAATTGTATTTAGTTAAGTAGAAAGATTACTCCTTAAGCATTTACTTACACCGTTTCTTCCTTTTGTTTCAGGTAAGCAACAGCGCATGATCAAATTGTGATCATATTACAGCAACCTGCAGTATCAAAAACTTCAGAATCGGTAGGAGCCAGCGACATGTCATAGTTATCTCTTGTCTGTGTGATTGTTTCGTATGTTTAGGCATAGCAAACATGACATCCTTTCCCACGGCATAATGGAAACCATAATAAAATATTAAACTCATCAATACATTTGAATATAGTTCTACAAAACTTTGAATGTTAATGAAATAGCTGTTCTGTTGTTATTGTACTTTTAAAGCTGTGTTGAGACATGAGAATTTTTTTCTGCTTGGAATGTGGGGAGAACATGCTACACGACATGGAATACAAGCTGTTGTTGGCTCAAGTAATTAAACTGCAAAATAATAAAATATTTTCCTGAATTTTAACGTTGATATTTGTTTGCGTCTTAAAATTTTTGTTTGATAAAAATCGTTACTCTTCAGTACCTTCTCTGTTAATTACACAGAAATGTGTATATTGTGAATTGCAAATCCAAAACCATGACAGAAAGCAATATATACTTTTGCATCTGATCCTTTAAAAAAGTTCTCAAGTCACTTTTAATTACGTAAAACAACAAAATTGGTATTAAAATTTTCTTCAGCAAAAGCATTTAAATAGCACTGGCTGTATGCACATGGTAAAGCTCTTTTCTGACACGCAATTAATACCTTTGAAATCCACTATTATTAGTTTCATTAACACACCGAAGATTAGTCTCCATTATCGTGATTACCACTTGCAATTTAACTAAATCACACACGTATCAACAAAGCAACATAAATTGTTTTATAAAAATGTGTGAAATGCGGGGTAAACTACTACTAACTACGAAAAGAGTACAACCTACGATTTGTAATCTTATTATGATTATTACTTACATCATTTATTACACACAAGAGTAACAGTAGCTTCACTGTCTCAACAATTACTGAAGAGATTGATATTACATTTACCTCTTGATATTTCCACATCTGCAAGTCGTTTTTATAGACAGAATAATATAGTACATAATCCTTTCATAAATATCTTCCTCGGAATGAATGTTCGTTTATAGTACTGCCTCCACTATTTGGTATATGACCCTTTGCTCACAAGTACGCACTGTGAATTGTTACTGATACTACAGGAGGAAAAGTAACTTCTGTGACATACTGTTCGCTCTTTGGACGAAGAAATACGTTACATTCACCCATATTAAAAATGAAACCAAAGAGTAGAAACCTCCCAACATCTACCCATAAACTAATTGACCAATTTCAATAAAATTTAGTACAAATGCACTGCGCCGCGACGCAGATTGTAAACTTGAGCCTATTACCAGGTATGTTCACAAGGTAGGTTCCGTTTGATTATATAAAACAAACGTATACAGATACATAAAATATATTTATTTTACAAAACTCTACAGTTTTTAAACGAGCTTTTATATATAGCTTCTGAAATTTTGTAGGCACTTTTAAAACCGTGGCACAAGTTTTAGTATGCCTCCTTCATAGATAGTAACATGTTCTTTCAGCTCCTTATCATCGGTGAAGTGTTGACCACCAAGGACAGATTGTAAGTGTAAGAAGAGATTTAAGTCGCTGGGAGCGAGGTCCGTGCTGTACGGAGGATAATCGTAGACGTCCCAATGAAATTCCCGTAAGAGTTGTTTTGGCCACATTCGCCGTGCACATCTGGAGAAACACAGCACCTTTTGACAGTAATCCTCGGCAGTTGCTCTGTATTGCGCGGCGCAATTTCTTAATGGACTCGCAGTAACCACGTGCATTTATCGTGTGGTCCCGTGGTAAGAAATCAGTCAAAAAATGCGTTTTCTGTCCTGGTCAAGATTTGATTAGGATGAACCTCCATTGGGGATGAAGTGTGCCTCCATTCTATTGATTGCCGTTTTGTTTCAATGGTGTCGTACGATACACAAGTTTCATCTTCCGTGACTATCCGAGAACGAAAATCATCGCCTTCTGTGGTGTCGTACAAGTACAAAGTGCGCGCCACTTACTTTCGCCGCGCGCCGCCATGCACGCACGGCGCGGCGTTCTCACGACGACAGCCACGAGCGCCCTCTGCTGCAACCCCGCTCGTGGCCACCACGAAAAGACACCGGTCACTTGGGACTGAGTTAGCAACCAGTTAGGACCTTCGTAATCAGATAGGCACCAGTGAAGACTTTGCTATCGAACAGGCACTAGGCAGGCCTCTAACAACTATGTATCAACATTCGGCAGTACTATGTAAAAGTTAAGTATTGTTACATTCTGTGCAATATATATCTCTTTCTAATTTACTCTAGTGTTTATAGTTTCTGGCTGCTCCCGTCCGTACCTGCACCAGCGTGCTATTTTTGTTCCTGTGTCGGGCTCATTCCACTCGGCCACCGACACCTACGACGAGGCTGGGACACAAAAGCGGCGACGAAGTTGGGACACAAAACCTTCTTCATTGTAGCGTATCAAAAACTGAAGTTCACTGCCCACCAGTTGTTTTTGTGCTTTTCATTAAGAAATTTGGGTACCTAACGATTTTTTTCAGTTTTTCAGTAACAATTTCATGAATAAGTGATCGTGAGATTTGCAGAACTTCCACAGCAAGGGCACTAAGTGTAAATTTACGGTTGTGCTGAATCTTCTCTTCAATTGTGTGTACCAGTTCATCAGTAACCACAGACGGGCGTCCACTTCGTTCTTCATCGAACAGTCTGACCCATCTCTTAACAAATGAATCACTCACAACACTTTCTCCGTAAACTTCGCAGATTTGCCGAAGAATTTCCTTTGCGTTAACATTCCTGCAATTAGAAAACGAATCACAGTTCTGATTTCCCACGCTACGGCATTTTCAATTACGGCTGGCATAAAGAACAGTTCAAAGCACATGTCGGTAATAGCGATCTGAAAATGGCGTACATATCTTGAGTCAGAGTAAGTGCCGCGCATGCCCGGAAGTGCGATCGTAGCGCTGCCGCAGATGGAAATAGAAACGGAACTTACTTTGTGGACGACCCTTGTATTTGGTATTTATATCATCTATGCCTGAGGTTCAAGGCAGGTTTGCTCCAATTCACGTTCGTTGCTGGGTTGCTATTCTGGTATTCAAGAGGCTCGGCAACACTGATAAGAATTACATTGACAGACATGAGGCAGAATTGAAGTTTGTGTTTTGGTGGGAGAAGTGCTGTAAAAATGTCCGTGCAAGTATAGTACCCATAAGGCAGCTGTGGCTTAGTGGTTATAGCGTTTGCCTAGTTCGCAGGAGATCCTGGGTTCGAATCCCGGTCGCAGCACAAAACTTAACGTAGATAGCGCAGACATCCTTCCATAAGGACGAGGACGGCAGCTTACTTTTTAAATCTTGTCTGTAAGAATTAGTGCACTGTGTCATATTTTGTTTCTTTAAATAGCCTGCTCGCATTGCAGATCAATTTTGGCTTCTATTGTCGATTGCAAAGTGGTTGGAGACAGCTGCAAAATTGGGCTTCATATAGAGCATATTGAAGACTTCCTCGTAGTGTCTTTAACTTTTTTCAATATTTGAGACATGTATATGTATATATTTTTATTTTAAACGTTGTTTTAATAATAATGTTTCATCACATTAAAATTACAAAACATCCACTTTGACGTCATTCAAGAAAGAAGAGAAGTATTGCAAAACTAATGGCGTGATTGTGAAATAAATCACTTTTAACGACCTTGTGCAGTCATATGAAGGTAATTAATAGCCTCTGAGAAAAAAAATTAAACCAAATATAATTCCGTTCTATCTGGGTTGATTGATTGCTTGATTTTCTCAGGGAAGCCAAAACAGTCTTGGTCCAACCCGCCACTGCCCGCACCGAAACTAAGTTTATTGTGCGATATCGCTCCCTGTATATCTAGTAAAGCCAACCAATGCCCTTGAACAGTGCAAGGAGTCCCTTTACCAGTTCTTTATTAGATTATTAGACACAATTTCTTCGGGTCTGGTTGTCCGAAATGTTCTGTGCGTTTTACTCTCCAATGCAATGCATTCGAAGATTAAATGTGATGCAGTTTCATCACCGTCATCACAGATCCTTCATTTAGGGTCCTCTTCTGTTATTCCCATTGTATGTAGGTGATGAGCTACCTGGGTTAATTCAGTGCCTCTATTTCAGTTCACTATCTTCTTTCTGCTTATTGCACTTATTCATCGTATGACATATACATGATCAGTACACTACACTAGAACTACATTATTTACTTAGGCTTGTGGTGTCAGCAGGAAAAATTCACTTGTTTCTCTATTGACAGGTCCCAGTGGGCATTCGTTTTGTGCTTTACAGATTGTTTCGCAGCACCACAGTTGCAGCATGACAATGTGTTTCTCCTCCATTTACACAGCATATCTGCACGGACACCAGGGTTAGTCCGGATAAAGTTCAACGTGGTCTACATTATCTGAAATTGTTCAAATCCAGGTACCTCCGTGTAATGCAAGGCAACCATTTACGTCAGGTTGGCATTGTTGTCTAAAAGGTTCTCCGCAGTACAGATGGATGGACGTCTTGACCTAAGTCTGTCTATATGTAGGTGGGGAATATCATGAATGGGAAATTTTTGATTATTATGGATCTTATTGTATTCATTCATCAGAGAAATTCGTCTACGAAGGTGGGGTGGAGGAATACGGCTTAGTACAGGTAGCCATTGAGTTGATCTGATCGTGCCCATTATCACTCTTATTGTGTCATTTAACATTTATTCTCGTCACATGAGGTCTGTTCATATAGACGGGAACACAATACTCCGCAGTAGAGTAAACTAAACCCTGGAGCTGAGCGGAGTAGAGTAGTTGCACTTGTACCCCATGAAGACCCACACAGTTTTCGAATTATGTTGTTACGCGTCTGAATCTTGGCAGCACTCTTTCTCATATGTTCTTGAAATGACAATGTTCTATCGAGTGAAACATCTAGGTATCTGGGGTGTCTATTACGGCGGAGAAGAGTGTTATCGAAGTATACTGTGATGTCCCTTGAAGCCATTCGGTTGTTCAGGTGAAAACAAGAAACTTCTGTTTTACTCCTACTTGGTCGGAGTCTCCATCTTCGAAAGTATTTTTCTAAAACAGAGAGATCTTCTGTCAATGTTTGTTCCATCTTCTCGAAGCATAGGCTTTGGTGGCAAGAGCCCAATAATCTGCATACACAAATTTCCTAGATCTTGTAGAGGATAGATCTGAAAAAGAGTGGGTCAAGCACTGATCCTTGAAAGAAATCATTATTTAGTTTTTTGGGTTTACTGATTTCATTCCCCATGAGTACACGAAATGTTGTGCCACTCAGCATATTATATGTAAGATGGGCCAGACTCCTACAAGAAATCACTTCAAGGAGATTGCTCATTACAGCTCTCCTTACTGTGCCGTATGCAGCCTTGAAGTTAATAAATGGAACTTAAGTTTTTCATCTTTGCTGGAATCCAGCTTCAATGAAGGTAGTTAGTGACAAGATTTGGATGCCAGGCTATCCTAGTGGTCTACTGGCTATTTTACATGAAAATGTTTGTTGCCGCCAATATCTTATGCGAATCCACATTTAACATTAGAAGTACTGGATTTTTCTGTACCCTTAGTAGTACCATGGGGGTAATTTTGACCCACAATAGGAAACTACAGTGTAACTTTTATTTGGGTAGTGTTTTGTGTTTCTACATGTTGACATTACAATCGAAAAGGCTCTAATGTACAAGAAAAATATTATTTGTTCTCTAAAATGAATAGTACACAGTCGAAAGTAAATTTTCAGAAAAAAGTAAGCAAAACAATTCTACAAATGTTTATAGAAAGGCTGAAACCGAGTCGAAACAATCAATTTATGCGACTAGTAATAGTATTTGTACCCTTGATGATGTATGAGGTAAGTACCACATATTTGCAAAAGAGTCTAAAATACAACATGTTTTCTTGCTTATTACAATCAAGGGATAATTCAGTACATAATTGTAAATGTTTGGAAATGTTTAGGAACAAATAGTTGATATTTTTCAAGTTGGGGTGAACTCACAATTCAGACATTGGACAACAGTTCTGGCTTGGCAGCTTTTGCACACGTACTTGTTGAAATTGAAACGTAAGTTTGATGTATCATTCCCCTGTGTTTGCTTATAGAAAGCATTATTTTGGCAATGCTTTCCATTTCGATATTAGCGATCTCCGGTGCCAAATGCTTGCAAGGGGAGATTGGCTCCTCAATGCAGTTTGCAGCGGGAGGAAGCTCATCTGCTACTCTGAGAATGAATTCTCGCCATGAAGTCACCTTACACGTCCATCACTTAAAAATTTTGTGAACATTTTTCACTGTAAGGTCAAGAATGTTAAAAAGACACGCACAGGAAATCGGTCGGTGCCAGCTTGGACACTGTAATGTCTTGCCATTTGGTCAACTACACCAATTCCACCCTTGGTTTCGTTATAAAACTACTCAGTTTCCGGAGGTTTCTAGTCAAAAATGTAAATGAGCTGACATCCAGCATGCATGTTACTCAGAATATGGACAACACCCATAAATCCGTCACCTTATGAATAGAACAATAAATAAATAAATAAAGACGCACAGGGGACTGCTTGGTGCATGTTTACGTTGTGCAACAGGTAAATCACTGTCACATGTTTCAGATTCTGTTCGCCGATTATTTGATACATCTAAATCACTTGAGTCAGCAATTTACACTGAAATAAAATCGTCGTCTTCCTCTTTAATTGTCTCACTACCGTAGTCGTCACTTTACTTCGTCGGTGAAACGTCAATGGTAGAAAATCTCGGCATATGTGGGACCGCATCGCCTTGAGATCGTAGATTCTCTGCCACCCGGAATGATTGAGCCCACTCGGATTGACCGAAGGCAAAGATAGACAGATAGGAAACTTGTGTACGGACGACGCGCCTGACATCTTCTGTAGTGTCACAGAACTATTAGCAGTCGCTCAGACAGAGATGTGGTTATTCTGTGACCTCCCACTGCCACTTCATAGGTTTGCATGGCGCCAGGCATTAGATAAGCGAAAGCAAGACTGCTATACGGCCTGAAGTGTCATAACATACTCCAAAATCTCGTGAATAACGTCAAGACACGTCCAGAAATTATTTACCGACTAAGAACTGGCGTTTCTTATATCAGACTATGTGAAACTATGTACGGGTCAGAAATTACCCACATGGTTCTTCTGGTATAACAGATCAATTTTTCATACTTCTAGGTGGCCTAGAGGGTTGAAATTTTGGTGAGCTATACAATATAAATTACTAGATGAAATCCTGGAGTTGCCCGGGAATTTATTTATGTATTCCTGCTTTGAGTTAGTCCTTTCCTGTTGGCTCCCTTTATCTCTAAAAACCTACGTTTCTCCAGGATACCATTAATATTTCGTGTTCTTTTATTTATGTTGTACTGCATAATTCATTAAACCCATGAAAATGAATGAGTTGTAGAGGCTCACTTAGGATGAAGCCGCCTGCGACGCTGCAGCCAATGAGGTCGCAAAGGTAGTAAACGTTCGCCTAGAGCACCATCATCGCCATCATGAAGACATCTGCGGTATTTTTGCAGATGTTTCGCTTGAATCTACAGCGAAATTTGCCCAGTAATTTCGTTTCCAAACACTTCAGTGGTCATGACGTCGTATCTGCTGATCAATGTGTAGTTCAGTAATATAGGATTGCAGCTCCTTTCTGTGGTATGTTTGGATATCGTTCGCGGAATGTGCTGCGAAAAGAGTATTAAAGTCTTAACAGAATGTCAAACATAATGCAGTACCTATTTACGGATGTATTGTTTATGACGTAATATCTCCTGAACCATGTGTCCTACAATTTATGTTTACGAGGTTCGTAGAGTGGAATATTAAGAAACTGGTTGCGAAATGTGTTTTAAATGAAGTTGGTAGTAAAGACGTAGTAAATTCCAAACCCATGCTTATTACTGCGAATTTTAATGCATTTCATTGTCTTTGACGTCATGGCACCTGAACTATATGTCGTAATACGATACCATTTCAGAGGTACATCCAGTTATGTATATGTGTAATGTCTGCAAAATAAGTCGTGAATCTAGTAGGAAAGACATAATAAATCAAAAAGTCTTGCGTGATGAGGAGGTTTTTCATGGACATATGTTTATGACTCTATATCTCATGAACTGTGTGTTGTACTATGATAAAATTTCGTACGTAAGTTCAGTGGTATGTTTATATGTCTATAACATTTTTCCCGAATACAATTAATACTATACAAGTAATAAATTGTAACGTCATGCCAAATGCCATAATTTTTCTGCATGAACGCCGAAGAAGTAGTAAGCCAAAAAGTTTTTTCCTAACATCATTTTGCTGGGGTTTCCAGCAAAGATAAAGTTTCCTAAAGGTTTGAAATTATGTTTCAAGTTTGTTGCAAGTCGGTAAGTGCTCTCCTTCTCAAATAGTGGAATGATAATGCCACACTATCACGTGCCACAAGACGGGGAAGTTTTCATTGTTTATAACGTCATATCTCCTGAACTATCGTCCCTATCGCATAATCCTTTTTTAGCTGATGTCTTCTACCTATTGACTAATTTTTTTTATATAAATCTATCGGACCATACTGCGTGGTCATCACTCCGTAGCTTACAAACTACTTAAACTAAGGTAAACTAACCTAAGGACAGCACCCACACCCAGGGAGGACTCGAACCTCCACGGCGAGGAACCGCGCGCTTCACAGCGAGGCGCTTTAGACCACTCGGCTACTCCACCGCGGCTTAACTAAATTCCTACGAAATTTAATCTTCATAAGTGAAGTAGTTTTCAAGATTTCGTATTCAGTCAGTGAGTGAATGAGTGAGGGAGTGAGTGAATGAGTATCCTTTCGCTTTATATAGAGTTTTGTCCTACGATGACTATGGTGTTGCTCGCCGTCGGAGGGTCGAGTTCTCTCTAGGGCATGGGTGTGTGTGTGTGTTGCCCTTAGGTTAGTTTACCTTAGTTTAAGTAGTTTGTAAGCTGCGGACAGATGACCACGCAGTTTGGTCCGATAGATTGACAAACATTTGAACGATGACTATGGTGGCAGATAGGGCTCTGGAAACACCCATATGAGTAAAAAATGACCAACTTGGTACTACTAGTGTTAGGAGAGTGCTACCAATAGAAATTTTAGAGGAGAAACTAGCTCATTTGCGTTTGGCGGTTTGTTACATTAGCTGCTTGCAAGCTTGGGAAAACAACAGACACTTCGAGGAAAGCGAGGGTTGAAGCGATGGAGCATTTTTCAGCAGAACGCGCGCAGAGCGGTGGCAGAAACATGTTGTTTTGGGCTGGTCGCTGCGATGAACAGATAATGTTGTTGCCTGCAGTGGAATGGCAGACCAGCGGACCATGTGGACCAGATCCATCAGCGGCAGGCGCCCGCTACCCGCACCCCGCAGATAGGTCGCCGCAGTGGCACCGCTATCGAGTTCTCCGCGCCCTGATTGGTCGCTCGCGATAATAATTGTGTACACCGCCGCCGCGCGCGCCACCGGCGGTTCCAATCGGCCCGGTGCGCCTGCCAATTAAACATCGACCCCAGGAATAATCGCGACCTGTCGCCGCCTGTCACCCGAGCAGGGCGCCTCATTCCTCCCGCTTCGGCTCCAGCGGTGAAACGTGAAGCACTGACAGTGTTAAAGCGTTACTTGTTTCACTCGTATTATCCGCAACGTCACTCAGATTAATTACACCATTAGTCACTCTGATTTCAGTGGTTCAACCGCAAAGCACTGGAATTTTTAAGTTTCCTATGCTGACAGAGCTACTGAAGTCTCTGGGCCGGCCGCGGTGGCCGAGGGGACTGAGGCGCTTCGTCACGGTCTGCACGGTCACTGCGGTCGGGGGTTCGAATCCCCCTCGGGCATGGATATTTGTGCCGTCCTTAGTCTTAGTTAGTTCATAAGTAGTTTGTAAGTTTAGGGACTGATAACCCCGTAGTTAAGTCCCATAGACTTTACAAACATTTGAACATTTTTTGAAGTCTCTGGGAGAACCAGCCATGACAAAACTGTTTCATCTGGTGTGTAAGATGTATGAGACATGCGAAGTACCCTCAGACTTTAAGTAAAAATGTTATAATCCCCATTACAAAGAAAGCAGGTGCATACAGGTGTGAAAACTGCAGAACCATCAATTTAATAATTCAGGGTTGCAAAATATTAACACGAATTATTTACAGAAGGATGGAAAAGCTGGTAGAAGCCGACCTCGGGGTCGGGCCGAAATCGGGGGGGGGGGGGGGGGGATAAAACAGTAGAAGAGGAATGGGTAGCATTGAGAGATGAAATATTGAAGGCAGCAGAGGACAAAATATGTAGGAAGGCAAGACCTACAAAAACCCTTGGTTATCATAGGATCGATGAAAGGAGAAGATATAAAAATGCAGTAAATGAAACGGGCAGAATGGAGTACAGAAGGCTAAGAAATGAGATTGACAGCAAGTGCAAAATGGCTAAGCAGGAGTGGCTAGAATGCAAATGCAAGGATGTAGAAGACTGTATAAATAGGGGAACAATAGATACAGCTTGCAGGAAAATAAAAGAGATATTTGTAGATAAGAAAAAGAGTTCTATGAATATTAAGAACACAGATGGAAAACCAATTCTCGGCAAAGAAGAGAAAGCTGAAAGGTGGAGAGAGTATATAAAGAAGCTCTACGAAGGAAATGAACTTAGAGACAATGTTGTTGGAAGGGAGGAAGAAGTAGATAGGGATGAAATACGAGATACTACACTAAGAGATGAATTTCACAGAACACTGAAAGACCTAAGTCGAAACAAGGCCCCTGGAGTAGATGACATTCCCTCAGAGCTACTGAAGTCTCTGGGAGAACCAGCCATGACAAAACTGTTTCACCTGGTGTGTAAGATGTGTGAGACAGGCGAAGTACCCTAAGACTTTAAGAACAATGTAATAATCCTCATTACAAAGAAAGCAGGCGCAGACAGTTGTGAAAATTACAGAACCATCAGTTTAATAAGTCATGGTTGCGAATTATTTACAGAAGGATGGAAAAGCTGGTAGAAGGCGACCTCGGGGAGGATCAGTTTGGGTGCAGGAGAAATGTAGGAAAACGGGAGGCAATACTCACTTTACGACTTCTCCTCGAATATAGATTAAGGAAAGGCAAACCAACATTTCTAGCTTTTGTAGATTTGGAGAAGGCTTTTGACAATGTTGATTGGAATAAACTCTTTCAAGTTCAGAAGCAAGCAGGAGTAAAATATAGGGAGCGTAAGGTTATATGGGTAGTAAAATAACATGCGATGGTCGCAGTACAGAGGATATAAAATGCAGAATAGCAATGGGAAGAAAAGCATTTTTGAAAAAGAGAAATTTGTTAACATCGAATATTGATTTAAGCCTAAGGAAGACCTTTCTGAAGTCATTTGTGTGGAGTGTTGATTTGTATGGGAGTGAAACATGGACGATAAATAGTGCGGACAGGAAGAGGATTGAGGCTTTTCCAAAGTGGTGCTATATAAGAATGCTGAAGATTAAGTGGGTGGATCGCAAAACTAATGAGGAAGTACTGTACAGAATTGGGGAGGAAAGGAATTTCTGGCATAGCTTGATTAAAATAAGGGATCGATTGGTAGGACACATTCTTAGACATCAAGGAATCGTGAATTTAGCATTGGAGGGAAGTGTGTGGGGTAAAAACCGCAGAGGAAGACCAAGAGATGGATACAGTAAGCATATTCAGACAGATATAGGTTGCCGTTCATTTGTGGAGTTAAAGAGGCTTGCTCAGGATAGGGTATTGTGGAGAGCTGCATCAAACCAGTCACCCGACTAAAGACCACAACAACAATAACATGCTGACATATTGCCCATCCGCTAGTTCTAATATTTTCATGAACATTAATAAATGGTTTAAGGCCACCTCATTGACATTAAACTTTGAAAAGGCGGTTCAGACAATGTAAGAGGTTTCCATCCAGCATATGCGGAAAGTATGAGGAAGAGAGATTATAACTTGACAATGTATTCAGTTGGAAGAAGTACACCACAGCACTGTAGAAACGCTCAACAAATCTGTATTTGCAATTTGAGTGTTATCTGACGTAGGTGACATAAAAATAAAAAAACTTGCATACTTTGTTTACATTCATTCCATAATCTAAAATCGTATAATTGGGGTAACTCTTCAAGTCAAAATTTTTAATAATACAGAAGGATGTAGTATATATTATTTGAGAGGTAAATTTACGGACATCCTATAGAAGCAACTTTAAAGGACTAAGTATACTACTGCCTCTCAGTATATTGTCGTAAATAATATATCCCATGACATAAATTTTATCTTCGTATTGTACAGAGTCATAATGAATGAAGGATACTACTTTCACAACCATCGCTTCGAACAACGTTACGGTGGCCTTTTTCTGCTGATTGTGATGTGAGGTAGTTGTCATTTTTTGCACCATGCTGATATCTTATCTAAATCATTTTGCAGTTGCTTTTGATCTTCTAATGACATTGCTGGCCGATAAATGACAGCATCATCCGCGAACAGGCTAATTGAGGTACTCAGAAACGCCCCAATCCAGTCACCCAATTGTTCTGATGTTCCACATGCCCGCACTTTGTTCACCAGACGACGGTGTGGAACGGTATCTAACGCCTTGAAGACGTCAAGAAACATGGCGCCTACCTGTGATCCTGTATCAACTGCCATCTGGATATCGGGGATGAAGAGCGCGAGTTGTGTTTCACTTGAGCGTTGCTTTTGGAAACCATATTAATTCAGACGAATGGGATTTACATTTTTCAGAAATGCCATAATTTTCTTACATAAAATGTGTTCCAAAATTCTGCAACTGACCAATGCCTTTTGTTTTACTACGCTCACAGACGTAACGCTGGCTGGTTAGGGCACCTATAATTTGAACTAAGCGAGGGGGTGCAGGACTAGCGAAAGGAAGCACAAGGCAGCAGTCTCTTAGAAATGTGTTGAGAGCTTACCGTTGTGTGCGTGAGATGAGGGAACACCTATTCGGTAGGTGAGATCGGATTTGTGAGCCATATACTACTGTCTGATGGAGAGAGTAAGTTGTAATTTGCGGCTGTTTGCTGATGATGCTGTGGTGTATGGGAGGGTGTCGTCTTTAATTGACTGTAATAGCATACAGGATGAGTTAGACAAAATTTCTAGTTGGTGCGAAGAATGGCAGCTAGCTCTCAATGTAGAAAAATGTAAGGTGATGCGCATGAGTAGGAAAAACAATCCCATAATGTTCGAATACAGCATTAGTAGTGAGCTTCTTGATGCTGTCGCGTCGTTCAAATATCTAGGCGTAACATTTAAGATCGGTATGAAATGGAACGAACATGTAAGAACAGTTGTGAGTAAGGCGGACAGCCGACTTCGTTTTATTGGGAGAATTTTGGGAAGATGTATTTCATATGTAAAGGAGACCGCGTATAAAACGCTTGTACGACCACGTCTTGAGTATTGCTCAGCTGTTTGGGACCCGCAGCAGATCAGTTTAAAGGAAGACATAGAAGCAGTTCACAGGCGAGCATCTAGGTTTGTTACTGGTAGGTTCGACCAATGCACGAATGTCACGGAAATGCTCCAGCAACTCATTTGGGGATCGCTGGAGGAAAGACGACATTCTTTTCGTGAATTTCTGTTGAGGAAATTTAGAAGGCCGGAATTTGAAGTGAGTGTAGTATCATCTTGCTGCCGCCTACTTACATTTCGTGTAGTGATCACAAATCAAGATAAGAGAAATTAGGGCTCATACGGATGCAAATAGGCATTCTTTTTTTCCTCGTTGTATTTGGGAGTGGAATAGGAAAGGAAATGCCTAGTAGTGGTACAGTGTACCCTCCGCCACGCACCTTACGGTGGATTGCGGAGTATGTATGTAGATGAATATGTAGATGTATCTCCATGAAACTTGTGGTGTACCGTTATATAGTCCTGCCTTGCATTCCGTAATAACGGAGGGTAAAATATAGTAAGTCTCTGCTCTTAGACAAGGTAAGGGCCGAGTTACTTTCTCAAATGCGCAACGGAAACTATATATATATATATATATATATATATATATATATATAGAGAGAGAGAGAGAGAGAGAGAGAGAGAGAGAGAGAGACTCCTTTAGGTATTACACATAATAGTCGCATAATAACCTCATTCACAAAGGTACTGGGAATTATAATGGTAATCATTTGTTGAGTTAAATGAGAGCAAGTACTCTGGATATAATTACAAATATTCATTTGGGACACAGCCTTGCAATGGAAGTTATTAAGAACAAATATCTATTTGGGACACAGCCCTGCCATAGTGGCTGTGCAATATAAAGAACAAAATCGGATCAATGACCGGGAATCACTCAACATTTCCAAGGAGAACAGGAATCTAAAATTAACATTATTATTATTTGAAAGGAAGTGGGGGGCCTCGTAACGGAGTTTTCCTGAAGCACAACGAATGGATCTTATTTTCAATAAAAATTTTCCGGGCATGAGACCGCGTCGTCATTATATAAACTCTACCGACGTTTCGGCCACTGTTGCAGGCGGCCTTCATCAGGGTCTGTGTCTGACTGCTGAATGTACGATCACTGGGGTTTATAAGCCCCAGTGATCGTACATTCAGCAGTCAGGCACAGACCGTGATGAAGGCCGCCTGCAACAGTGGCCGAAACGTCCGTATAGTTCATATATAACGACGACGCGGTCTCATGCCCGGAAGAATTTTATTGAAAGTGACAACGGCCGCGGAAGCCTACGTTTGCATTTAATGGATCTTATGTTTACGGCTGTGCCATATATTTGTGGCAGAATTTCTTACCAAGGTTAGTACAGTTTTACGGACTGAATAGTGCCAATACTACTGTTACTACTGCATTATGAACTGAAAGTTGCCAATAAGTGGGAAGTTATGATGTGAGTCAGAACTGAACTAGAATAAAGTGTTATTTTACTTAAGGCTATACATCCTATTTATGGTAGCACTCGATCATGGCATTGGTTGTTCTAACATTTACGGTACCCAGAGGACGGGCGCTTTTGCTTTATTCATTACTGCGTCCGCTTACCTTAAGGTCCGCCCTGGTACTTAGAAAATTTTGCACACGCAATCCTAACCGAGTTTACAACTAGAACATTTGAAGTATTTTGTTGGGCATCAAAGATCTTACCATGTTGCCTGCCCGGAGCAACCTTTTCTCTTCATATATTTTTGCAAATTGTCACAGGTATTTCCTAGCTGAAGTTTAATTTAGGATGTATGTTGGGGCATTGCATATACCAACAGAACTGGACGTTAAACCGATCGACTGCAAAGCTCAACGAAAAGTTTGTTAAAAAATGGCAGTCACTCGCACTTATCGTTACAGACACGTATTTCCTAAATTATTGCTGAAAGAAAGAAGACATAAAATGGATTAAACACTAGATGTAGGCCGAAGATGTTGGATTGCTTGACCACGTGAAGGTACAAGTCTTTGCCACAAAAAAAAAAAAAAAAAAAAAAAAAAAAAAAAAAAAAAAAAAAAAAAAAAAAAAAAAAACGTAATAAATTACTCAGAGCCTCCAGACTGCGCTTAATTGATAAAACACTATGTGAAGTTACTTTAAAACTAATTAAACTCTCGATATATCTCCCAATGCAAGTTGCCTTCGTTCAAATGGAGAATGGCCTTGCAGAATTTACAAGTCCTACTGCGATGAAGTTATTGAAATCTTCATTACGATTGTTCTATTTGAGCCTACTGTAGTTTCGATGCACCTGAAATACATATTTCTGGGCAATCCGATGAGAATTTCTGACATATTCACCGATATCAGTAGTACTCGGCGGAGCCAAGACACCAACCAACTTAACACGGGACAGGAAGCAGCAGAGTGTGTTGAAAAGTTGGCGGTATTCGCGAGGGCTCAGATCCAGGAGTGGGGATGAGAGTTTGCAGAGTCGATACCTACTGCCGGTCGACATGTCCGCTACTCTTTACATTGGCAAGTGAATCGCGAACCTTACATCTACTGGTTGACAAGAACTTCTGTGCCACTATTCAGATATAACTATTACCTCGCAAAAAGCTTTCTACTAACTACACTCAATTACACTGATTAGTTTAAACGGGACTGAGATAAATGGATGTGCTTCAAGAAAAGAATTGGGAGTAATTAAAAAAATAGACAGTTTTGTCTACATCTACATGGGATACTCTGCAAATCACATTTAAGTGCCTGACAGAGGGTTCATAGAACCACCATTATACTATTTATCTCCCATTCCATTCTCGAATAGCGCGCGGGAAGAAAGAACACCTGAATCTCTCCGTTCGAGCTCTGATTTCTCGTATTTTATTCTGATCATCATTTCTACCTATGTAAGTGGGAGTCAATAATATATTTTCGCATTAGGAGGAGAATGTTGGCGATTGGAGTTTCGTAAGTAGCCCACGCCGCAGCGATAAGCGCCGTTGTTGTAATGATTCCCATCCCAGATCCTGTATCATTCTCGTAACGCTGTCTCCCCTGTATCGTGACAATACGAAACGAGCTGCACTTCTTTGGACTCTTTCGATGTTCTTCGTCAAACCCACCTGATAAGGATCCCTCACCGGCCAGCAATACTCCAAAAAAGGACGGACAAGCGCATTGTATGCTGTTTCTTTAGTAGTTCTGTTGCATGTTTTAAGGGTTTTGCCAATAAAACATTATCTACGTATTATTTACAATTTAAGTCTGAAGTAATAGTAATACCTAGGTATTTTGTGGAGTTTACGACTTTCACCTTTGATTGATTTTTCTTGTAAACAAAGTTTAACGGATTTCTTTTCCTACTCATGTAGACGACTTCACACTTCTCATTATTTAGAGTCAGTTGCCAATTTCTACACCATAGTGATATCTTATTCACATGGTTCTGCAGTTGGTTTTCATCTTTAGATGATTTTACTAGGCGGTAAATGACGGCGTCATCTGCAAACAATCTAAGAGAGCTACTTAGATTTTCCCCTAAAACATTTATGTAAATAAGGAACAGCAGAGGACCAATAAAACACTACCCTGGGAACGCCCGATATCACCTCTGCTTTAGTCGATGCCTTACCATCGATTACTACGAACTCTGTCCTCTCTGACAGAAAATCCCTTATCCAGTCGAAAAGTTGGGGCGATATATCATAACCACGCAAATTGATTAAAAGCCGTTTGTGAGGTACGGTGTCAAAATTATGTTAATCAAGAAATACGGAATCGATTTGCGAACCCTTGTCGATAGCACCCATAACTTCGTGTGAATAAAGAGCTAATTGTGTTTCGCATGAACGATATTTTCTAAATCTGTGTTTGTTTTTGGTCAATAGATCGTTCTGTTCGAGATAATTCATAATATTTTAATACAGGATATGTTCCAAAATCCTGCTGCAAATTTACGTCAATGAAATAGGCCTGTAGTTTAGTGGGTTACTGATACTGTCTTTCTTGAATATAGGTGTGACCTGTGCAACTTTCCAATCTTTTGGTACAGATCCTTCTATGAGAGAGCGGTTGTATATGGCTGTTAAGGAGCTATCGCTTCAGCATAATCAGATAGAAATCTAATTGGTCCATCTCACTTCCAAAGTAATTCGGTGCTGCGTTAAGTTAATGCTGTATTGACAACTCGTCCTTCTGATTAGAGTAAATTGTAAATACCGAAAGTCCGTGAGATGTTACTAGCAATAACCTCTGTGTCAGCGGATTCTGTTTTCAACCATTGTAGTGGCGCAGAAGGATTCATAATTGGAGGTAAAAACTAAGGATCGACGAAATATTTGGTTTCGGCCAAAACGTTGGTTTCGACCAAAGATCACCCGAATCTTCGGCTTTGCCAAAATTAGCTTCCTTGAACTTATTGATGTAGTCGGGTAGCATTCTGGATAGCTTCATTCAACAATAACGCTTTACTTCAGTTGATGGTATGCTGTTTAACTGCTAGAAGCCTGTCCTCGGGCGAAAAAAACTGGATATTTTGTTGTTAAGCAGACTATAACGCGATGGTATCTTATTGTGATATTCTTATACTCATTTAGTAACAATTTAATTCATTCAGTACTGTACGAAATAGAACGGTTTATCATATAGTTATGCTGAAAGTTTTATTAATGTGTTTGCTTGAAAGAGAGAAGATTTTAATAGTTAATATTGGTTTAGGAAACATTTATCATGTGGTACAGTTCAGTTTGCGTACAATTATACTTCCAATAATCATACTGTTAGTCGGTATTGTCACCTTAGTTTTCGAAATACTTTTTGCAGCACTGACTGAAGCTGATTTACTGACTGCAACTTATTACTTATTTAGGAATGCCAGAAGGTAGATATGTGAAGTTGTTTGTCGATTGCAAAAACGGAAGTTAAGATGGCAACAGAAAGCTAGCGCTCCCAAGAAAAAAATTGTAAATTGGCAATGCAGCAGTATATTGGCAATGGGCAATGTAGAATGGCAGAATGGCAATGGGTAGAAAAGCGTTTTTGAAAAAAAGAAATTTGTTAACATCGAATATTGATTTAAGCCTAAGGAAGTCCTTTTCTGAAGGCATTTGTGTCGAGTATCGCCTTGTATGGGAGTGAAACATGGACGATAAACAGTGCGGACAGGAAGAGGATAGAGGCTTTTGAAACGTCTGGCTACCGATGAATGCTGAAGATTAGATGGGTGGATCGCGTAACTAATGAGGACGTACTGAACAGAATTGGTGAGAAGAGGAATTTCTGGCATATCTTGAACTAAAAGAATGGATAGATTGGTAGGACATATTCTTAGACATCAAGGAATCGTGAATTTAGCATTAGAGGGAAGTGTTTGGGGTAAAAACCGCAGAAGAAACCAAGAGATGGATACAGTAAGCAGATTCAGACAGATGTAGGTTGCCGTTCTTATGTGGATTTGAAGAGGCTTGCTCAGGATAGGGTATTGTGGAGAGCTGGGTCAAATCAGTCTCCGGACTGAAGACCACAACAACAAAAACATTGGTAACAATAAAGCTGTTTTATGTTTGGAGAGGGTTTGAGTGATATAATTTGTTGCAGCGGTTGGGCTCGTGGCAGACGAGTGTTAGCTTCTGGTGCTGTATGATGTGGTATGGCTTGCTGGAAAACTTCCTTTATAGTGGAAGCACGCTGAACCTTAATTTTTCGAAACAGAAAAAGGAGTATGAATGGTTTAAGTTGAAGAATGGTGAATTATGACCAGTGTTGTCAGATATAATATGGATAAAAATTTATAAACCAAAGTCTTGCCTACACTCATAAACGGTTTGTCTTTTCTTTGTCATTGTTGTCGAGCTTTGCGTTTTTTGAACGGCTAAGGCTTAGCATTGCCAACCTAGCTAATGAAAAGAAATTTCGTTGACGTAAGATTAAGTATTTAATTAAAACTAGGAAACCCTTTGTGTGTCGCTCAGATATCTTGAATATTTTTCATAAAAAGCAACAATAAAACCTATCTCAGATTCTACAATCATGGCCATTGTTTTTCATTATCACAAGTATTGTCCAACAGAGAAGATTATGCTTCTTTTCATTTGTTAAATAACATTTTCCTTGAATTATCATGTTGTGTTTCCACGTGATAAAGTTCCGTTGTGTTGATAGTACATTTATAAGGTAAGTCTGATTGCAGTTTGTAATCATGCATGATATCTTCTTTGCAGCACTGACTAAATTCACTAATTAAATAATATATTGATTATAAAACATACAGTTGTTTGTGGTCACGCTACATCATTTAATGTAGGCCCTACACTTTGACTTTAGGTATAGAATAAATCAGATTCTAGTAAACCACAACGCTCATCTAAGAAAATCATCTGAACTCATTATCTTTGCTAAACTACAAATAATCTGATTCACGATGGAACATAGAACTATATTTAATTCGTTACTGATCTTGACTTTTATGATATTTAACAATCTATTCACCCATACCCTCGTTCAATATAGAAGCACGGTACTTCAATGGCGTGATACACAAGTACACAATATTAGATCATTCGAAACTATAGTATTTTTAACAGTATTCATTAATCACTCAACACTAAGTTAATTAGTATAGTCTGTTTAAAATCACCCCGTATGTAAGTGCTCGGCTATTTCGTGATCCTGCCTTTCTCAGTATCGATGGCGCTGGGTCTCACAGGACTCACAGCAACCTGCCTGTGGACCCTTTGGGCTAGTTTCCACTAGGGGCAGCCGCGCGGAAAAGCGTGTGGGTATTCCCAGCGCGACGCTATACGGGAAACGTGGGCATTCTCCCAGTAGTGAATGGCGAGCGGTGAACGGCGCGGCAGCGGCAGCGGCAGCGTTGTCATTGGAACGCCCTCTACGGTGCGGTGCGGTAGGATTAGCGGCGCGGTTTGTGCATTTTGAACTGCTACCGGTACTGCACAGTGCTGTATGCGCTATGCGCTCTAGGTCTCCAGCCAACCATAGGAGACACTGAACATGACGTAGGCAGTGTATACAGGAGCCCACGAGAAATACCCCTGAACATGACGTAGGCAGTTTATACAGGGACCCACGAGAAATACTTGTCCCCGTGTTCTCAGAGGCTAGTACCACAGTCTAAAATAAACAGTAAAGACACTCCCGCAGACTTTTTTTATACATTACGACAGCAGCGCCCCAAGCGGTTGAAAAGCTACATTTCTTAATACTATGTTTCATGAGTACGAATAGTATCTTTTATATTGATTTTAACATACTTTTTACATTGGGGAACGTATGTAGTGTCATAAAATAGGTAATAACTTACAAATAGCTTCACCTTTGTCTTTTTCAGGTTTCCTAAGATCCCTGACAAGGTACGAAACGGTACATTGCAGAACAGTTTATTTACAAATATGTCTTAACCTACAGGCTTCAACTGAATAATTTCATTCACTATTAAAAACAGATAATTGACTAGGAAACACTAGAAGACTTGCCCTTTGGCAGAAGTCTTCACTACAAATCCAGTGAAATCCGTGATGGTGGGACGTAGAAAACGAATATAGAATATAATAACTACAGAATTTAATATACCAAATCAGCCATCACAATTGCAGCTGAAGGGAAAACGTCACAGATTTTGCAAGAAAACGAAAAAAGCAATCGAACTGATGTCAACAAAGAACAATCTAATTCCACAATAGTTGCTACAGCTGAACCACAAAGGGCAAGAATCTTAAAGACATTGTCTTCTTAAACTCAACGACTGTATATGTTAGACTGTGCAAGTACTGAGCGCTTTCACGGCGAAGAACTATGGCGAATGTGACGTCTGAAATGAAATACTTATCATACAATTTTAAGAAAACTATTCAGTGAAAAAAAAATTAATTCTCTCTTATGTTACAGCTTGATATATTTGCTCGTTAAAGGGCTGCATTTATTCGCTACACTTACTGTACTGCACATAATGAACGTAAAAAAACCGCAACGACATTTTAATGTGTTTGCAGACAGACTTTTTGTTTATTTTAGGCCATAAATTATTGCGAATGAATTGTAGCCAACATATCGAAATAGTATGTAAAGCTTCGAGGAGAATGATACCACTTTCCATTTTCGAGATATTGGTATTTATATCTCACGTGCAGGTAGAGCCACTTTCCGATTGTGTGTCGAGCGTATTGTGGTTGTAGCAATCACCATACTTTACAAAAGGTCAGAATATCCAAAACGTGTTTTGTTTTCTCCTTCTTTTCGTTTTTTTCCTTCTTTATCCAAAGGATAGCACATTAACAGTCACGTATTTTCTCTTATGATTGATGTTCGAAATGTTTTTCAAAATTCAAATGTTTGTAAATCTATCGGACCAAACTGCGTGGTCATCAGTCTGTAGCTTACAAACTACTTAAACTAAGGTAAACTAACGTAAGGACAACACACACACACACACACACACACACACACACACACACACACACACATGCCCCAGGGAGGACTCGAACCTCCGACGGCGAACAACCACGCGCTCCGCAGCGATGCTCCTTAGACCGCTCGGCTACTTCTCCGCGGAGAAATGTTTTTATTCGCACACATATAAAAAAAAGTCGCGTTGTTGACCCCGTGCATTTCGATTGGGTTATACGCTGCCAGTGCTGGGGTCCGGTTTGAATTCTGACGAAGCACAGTACACTGAGGACCTTTCTTCGTAGACACGGTTACAAGGCAAGTGACCGCGTTTACTTTTATTACGTTTTATATTTTTATTGTCTCATGTTCTAGATTCTTGTACAGATTACCTCATGATAAGGGTTTGACCCTAGAAACGAGTCATATTTTAGTGTTTTAACACGATATCTTTGGTTGAGCCTACTTGACAAAATAATTAATACAACCACGCCCTCACATCCATTATGGATATAATTAAGTAAATGTGCAACCATTTTCTTTCTCTCTCGAGTCGAGTAGCTCCTAAATAGTTTTACGACATGTCGTTATAATCAACATTATGACCATATTTTGAAAGCTTCCAAACCCTTTTTCTGCTTGTCGTTCACAATACACTTACTCCACAGAATTACCATCGTGTCACCTATCTCGTAACAGGAAGAAAACAGTAGCAATGAAATACGTGAAAGTGTTATATGACATTCCGAGGGCCGGCCGCGGTGGGCGAGGGGATTGAGGCGCTCCAGTCACGGTCTGCACGGCCACTTCGGTCGGGAGTTCGAATCCCCCCTCGGGCATGGATATTTGTGCCGTCCTTAGTGTTAGCTAGTTCATAAGTAGTTTGTAAGTTTAGGGACTGATGACCCCGTAGTTAAGTCCCATAAGCTATACAAACATTTTGAAACATTCCGAGGTTAGGAATACAGGAACAAGGGCCCAGTCACTTTACGCTGCTTTGTGTGTATAACAAGTTATAACAATAAAAATAATGTAATAAATGTTAAAATACAATGTTGGCATAATTTTAAACGCCGAAACACTTTTCTTTCAAAATTTTACAAGAGAAGTTATTTGGAAAATAGTAAAATGAATAGTCAAGAAACAGATTTACTTTGGTGCAAATATATTTAGCACATTCACATATGGTGCCCAGACTGCAGTTGTCATTAGGGGCTTGTAAATCTGAAACAAACTAGGACACTCAATTTAGGTCAGATAATTAGTTAAGAAGAGGGCGGAGGAAATGACTTCAAATAGGGTCGAAGGAACAATCTCTGTGCTAAGCCAGCGGTATTCCGGAATAATGAATGTAAAAAGTGTAGAACAACATACTTAACACCAATAAAGAGAAGCAGGCAGCAACAAATTAAACTAGTAAATCTATAACTGGGTATTAAGAGATTTCTCAAAGTAAGGTGAGCCAGTATAACAGTTAACCAAATAAGTTTTTTTTTTTTTTTTTTTTTCTTTTGGGTTTCTTTTAAGTATTACGGTGAATACGACCAGAAAACATCCAAAATACTTCAAGGGAGTGAATGTGACAACTTAGTCGTATTGAAGTGCACGGCAGAAGGCGGAAAACGGGCGCCGCTCCTCCACAGCTCAAGGCACGCGGTCGGTACAGTAGGTCGGCGGGCACAGGCTCGCCACGTAAACAGGAAAACGCGCCGTGAACAGCAGCACGACGCACAAACAGCGTTTGTTAGTGGAATGTGTCCTGGGCAAGAAACCGATGTTTGCTCTCGTTCGTAAATAAAACCTTCTTCCAGAAATCAAACCCATCTGATTTATGTTCTCTTGCAAATGCAAGTCACTTTCTTCTGCTGATTTTACTGATATATGGTTTTCTACGGTCTGTTCGGCCTCCATACCCAGCTTCATGAAGCGCATTTCTTACAGTCTGTGCTGAAACAGACCTTCCTGTACGCACATGAAAAGCAGCAGCAAGTTGTGGAGCGCTCAGTTTCGGATTTTTGATGACTTCTCGAAGAAGCTGTCGTTTCTCCATCTTGGACAGAACTGCAGGACTACCGCTTCGTGATTTGTTTTCGTACTTTTTGCTTTCAAATGGTCAAATGTTTGTATAGTCTATGGGACTTAACTACGGGGTCATCAGTCCCTAAACTTACAAACTACTTACGAACTAGGACGGCACAAATATCCATGACCGAGGGGGGATTCGAACCGCCGACCGTATTGGCCGTGCAGACCGTGGCTGGAGCGCCTCAGTCCCCTCGGCCACCGCGGCCGGCCTTTTTTCTCTGATTAAACCTGTATATAATGCTCTTCACTGTACTGGTAGGTCTACCGACTGTTTCTCCGATTTCTTGAAAACATTTTCCTTGTCGAAACAACCTGACGCAGATTTCTCTCTCTTCCTTTGTAGTTTCGCAACATTTTCTACCCATATTACGTAAATATCACTCAACGGCTTTCAGATCGGAGAGACAGCTGTTCACTGTGTTGGATGGAACACGACTGCATAACGAACGCGAGAGGGGCGTGTGCCCGATACCACAGATATTGCCTACTAGACGAATACTTGTTTGACGTCCATTGAGGCGTGATTTTAAATAGTGTGTATTTGTTTAAATTCAGCGACATATTTTACCATAAATAAAGTTTTAGTTCCAAGTGGAGAAATCAACCAATTTTATGGAAACATTTATTATTCATTTCGCAACTATGTTTGTATGAATGCGCGCATTATAGTCTATGCGCCACGGTCGGGCGAATACTTTGTGGAGTCACTGTACTCACTGTCTGGAATAAACTGTAATAATCTAGTCGGATACACTCACAAAGAGAATTAACATAAAACCACTTATAATACCGAAGGTACCTTCGATTCAGCTTATGACTACTCAAACAATCCAATTAAATCTACATAACATTCTCCATACACTTAAACCAATCTTTATTAACCAGAGAATAAGCCTTGGCCACATATGAACACTAATATCCTACTAGTGATAAATCATCTACAATTACAGTTAAACGATACAACTGTCAGGCCCACTTCAGGTTAAACTGACAATGTGAACAAGCAACTGACGTGGAACCTTTAACAGACCCAATTTCCTCAGTCAAGAATATTGGTCATCAGAAAAAAATCAGTCTGTATTAATACCATTAGTAGATGAATTGTGAACTAATTAAAAATTACGAACTTTAAAATATAAACATACCAGGCAACACTGGCGATAAGAAAACCGGTTGTAATTAACCCGTAACTGGTGAGGTGATAATTTTATAACGCATCTGGCGAGCTCGGGTTATTTATACCCATTAATGTCCATGGCCGTCATACTTTAATGATGAAAAAGAAATGAAACGTTTCTACTTACATTTCAAAAGTGACCTTTATTGATATCACTGACCAACTTTTGGCACTTTGGCAGCAGAAAATTATTTAAAGTTAACAAAGTAGACAACTTTTCAAATATATGTAAGGCCATAAAAATTTGTAATGTTTACATAATACAAGTATCTGCTAATTTTTTGTAAACAAATAAATCAAATTTTAGTATTACAGTATAAAGAAACAACGAACGTTTGTAGAAACACACTATTATTTGACAAATTATTGCACGCAAAAGAATTTGCAAGCCATTACTCTACGCAATCCCGCGAATACAGGCATTTCAGCTGTAACAGATGTCTTTTGTTTTTCTGTCAGAGGCTAGTACTCACTTCTTATACCTTACTTGTTTGCCCAAGTCTCGTCTGATTTCGTATGTAACAGGTATTCGGAGTTTTCTACTGAAGTTCAGGCGCCATTCACGGGGCAAATGGTTGATTTGAAGCCGACGAATGAGATGAGGCTCTACAAGTTCTTTGGCAAGATTTTTTTATGTATTGCTATCTGGTTAGCTCTGGATCGCATGGAACGCACGGGAGAAAACATAGGCATTCACTACCCTAATGTTCATGAGCGTGAAAAATATGGTTCGATAACTGACGTGTTTATCAATAAACAGACTTGCTAGTAATAATGAATCAAATAAACTCGGTGCTTGGATGAGAACTGCGCCCTGGGTTATTAGTTATCATAGGAAACCTGCCAGAAAAACCGCGTATAAAATCAAACAATTGACCGGTCTGTTGTGTACCGCGCATCGCGCCGACTCGCAACGAACTGAATTGAAGGTATAGCAACCAACAATGATATACTCACAACAATCTGGTAATAATGCGGTTTCAAAGTTTTAGCTGGGCATTTGACACCCAACATCACCTGTTATGGGTTAATACAAACAGCAGACGAACTACGGCCTGCTTAAGGACTCCAATTTTTTTTAAACATTCCATACCACGTCGTGCAAGCTGCAGTCCACAGCCAGCTGTCACTCCCACCGTGAAACGTACAGCTCCAAGCAGGCTCCCAACTGTTTGCTTGCATACGGCAGTGCACGATTGAGAGGCACCTCCAACGGCTCTGTTACCCAAGACGTCCAGCTCCACACTTAGCTCGTTTCAACACACCAATAAGATTTATGACACATATCAAAGGCACTAACTTTAATAGTCAACAGCCTTGAATAACATTTAGCAATCTGGAAGAGCGCAGGGCAGCAACAAGGTCCCTTCACTCACAATTACCATTGGTAAACAGGCGGCAGTTACTTGGTAACGATCTCTGAACCCAAAAGACCGGCCCAATGCAGCAACGGACCACCACGCTAGTCAGCTCTCGACCAATCGAACCACTCCCTCGCCACTCTCCTTGCTCTACCTCGGCGCGTGCATCGGTCGCGAGTAGCGATACAGCGCTCCCAAGGCAGCGATAGCGCTGCTAGAGAAGTCGATAACAGGGTGGACGAAAACAAAATTGGTGGCCGAGGGAAATCTGAAACGAGTGCCCGCAACTCAGAAAGAATTTATGCATTCACCCAACTTTGTGTTTCATGGTATCGTTGATCACATATACTCTACATCTACATAGAGACTCTGCAAATCATATTTAAGTGCCACTTTCAAAACCTTTCTCTACCGTTCCATTCTCTAATAGCGCGCGGGAAGAAAGAACACCTAAATCGTTCCGATTTGGATCTGATTTATCTTATTTTATTTGGATAGTCATATCTCCCTATGTAGGTGGGTGCTAAGAAAATATTTTCACATTAAGAAGTAAAAGTCGGAAATTGGAATATCGGAAATAGATCTCGCTGAAACGAATAACGTCGTTCTTTTAATGATTTTCGCCTGAAATCGTGAAACATTTCCGTGGAGCTTTGCCCCCTGTAAATTGATAAAAACAAAAGGAGCTGCCCTTCTCTGAACCTTCTCACTGTCATCCGTCAGTCCCACCTGGTGAGGGTCCCACACTGGGCAACAGTACTCCAGGAGAGGACGCACAAGTGTGATGTAGGCAGTCTCTTTGGTGGAGCCGTTGCATCTTCGAAGCGTTCTGCCAGTGAAACGTAACCTTTGATTCGCTTTCCCCACAGTCTAAGTTGTTCGTAATTGTAACTCCTAGGTACTTGGTAGAATTTACGACCTTAAGGTCTGACAGATTTTTGGTGTAATTAAAGTTCAGCGGATTTCTTTTAGTGGTCATGTGTATTACTTCACACTTTTCATTATTTCGTGTTAATCGCCAATTTTCGAACCATGTAGAAATTTTGTCTAAATCGCTTTACAGTTGCTTTTGATCCTCTTTTGACTTCAATAACCGATAAACGACAGAATCATCCTCGAACGGTCTAAGGGAGCTATTCAGCTTGTCTCCTAAATCGTTTATAAACAGAAGGAAGAGTAGGGGACCTATAACGCTTCCCTGGGGAACTCCAGCTATCACTTCTGTTTTACTAGATAACTTACCGTCAATTACTACGAACTGTGTCGTATCTGATAGGAAATCGTGATTCCAATCACAATTTCATTAGAAGCCGCTTGTGGCATACAGTGTCAAAAGCCTTCCGGAAATCCAAAAATATGGAATCGATTTGAGATCCCTTGTCGGCGGCACTTATCACTTCATGTGAATAAAGGGCAAGCTGTGTTTCGCAAGAGTGATACTTTCTGAATCCGTGTTGACTATTGGTTAATAGGTCGTTCTCTTCGAGGTAGTTCATAATATTCGAACAAAGTATATGTTCCAAAATCCTACTGCAAATCGACGTCAATGAGATTGGCCTGTAATTTTGGGGATCACTCCTGTTGGCTTTCTTGAATATTGGAGTGACCTGGGCAACTTTCCAGTCTTTGGGTACGAATGTTTCCCTGAGTGATCGTTTTTATATGATGGCTAAGTATGGAGCTATTGCATCAGCATACTCTGATATGAATCTAGGGGGCATACAATCGCCCGTAAGATTGGTTTCTGTTTAGTGACTTAAGTTGTTTCACCCCCACAGGAACATATACTGCCAGACTTGAGAAAGTCTCTATCATAAATGTAGGAATTTATATACAGGGTGTTACAAAAAGGTACGGCCAAACTTTCAGGAAATATTCCTCGCACACAAAGAAAGAAAATGTGTTATGTGGACATGTTTCCGGAAACGCTTAATTTCCATGTTTCAGCTCATTTTAGTATTTCTCTTTAAATGTGATGAGACTTCATTCCAACGTGATCAAATTGTAAATTTTTACAATCAACATGTATGGGCTGACGAGAATCCGCACGCAATAGTACAATCACATCATCAACACAGATTTTCTGTGAACGTTTGGGCAGGAATTGTTGGTGATGTCTTGATAGGGTCTCATGTTCTTCCACCTACGCTCACTGGAGCACTTTATCATGATTTAATACGGAATACTCTACCTGTGCTGCTAGAACATGTGCCTTTACAAGTACGACACAACAGGTGGTTCATGCACGATGGAGGTCCTGCACATTTCAGTCGACGTGTTCGTACGCTTTTCAACAACAGATCCGGTGACTGATGGATTGTTAGAGGCGGACCAATTCCATGGCCTCTACGCTCTCCTGACCTCAACCCTCTTGACTTTATGGGGGCATTTGAAAGCTCTTGTCTGCGCAACCCCGGTACCAAATGAAGAGACTCTTTGTGCCCGTACTGTGGTCAGCTGTGATACAATACGCCATTCTCCAGGGCTGCATCAGCGCATCAGGGATTCCATGCAACGGAGGGTGGATGCATGTATCCTCGCTAACGGAGGTCATTTTGAACATTTCCTGTTATAAAGTGTTGAAGTCACGCTGGTACGTTCTGCTGTTGTGTGTTTCTATTCCATGATTAATGTTATCTGAAGAGAAGTAATAAAATGAGTTCTAACATGGAAATTAAGCGTTTCCGGACACATGTCCACATAACATATTTTCTTTCTTTGTGTGTGAGGAATGTTTCCTGAAAGTTTGGCCGTACCTTTTTGTAACACCCTGTATTGACATTGTTGGGAGTTGTTTCATTGGGTCGTCATCCGTACCTCAGTCTCGTGGCTACTTCGGCGTCTGTCGCTTTCGCGAGTCTCCGCGGCAACACGGATTTTGGCGTTGCTGCTGCCGCAGGACGTGGAGCCTCGCTCTAGTGGCATCTGGCCCTTGGCGAGTGCAGCGGTCACTGCGGTGAGTGGGTACCGACCAGCGAGCACAGAGTAACACAGAGGCCTTACAATGACAGTGAAGCCGACTGAGAGCGCGACACCCAACCAACATGGCGGCCGAGCGCCAGCCGACCACCGCTGCGAGCACAGGGTAGTTCATTGAGTTCGCTGTCTGTTAATTCCTTATTCATATATTTTAAGGCGTTCCTCTTTGACAATCTATTTTTGCCATAAATTATTACACATTTCAGCTATGGATAGCAAATCACACTATTATATAAAATACAAGCACATTTTTCCTCTATCTGTCCCTTTAACCTTTTATAACTCGAGGAGTACCGAACGTATCGTCATGCACTTTCTTTTATCAGAATAATGGGATAATCTTAGGCTATATTGAATCTCTATACGAATATATGAAAAAAGTAACTAAAATAAGAATCATAATGTAGAATCGTTTACCACTTCTGCACTTTAGTCAGCTCTGGAGCCTAAACTATAAGAGCTAGGCCAGTGTACATAGTATAAACTTGCAAAACTCACAAACATCTGCAAAAGAAAAAAAATTATACTTTATCATTTTGCTCTTCTTAAAGCATTGGCGTCAGATGGCTTCAGACTATGTATAGTGATTGTGGGAGATCTGTAAAAGTTAGACATGATCTCACGGCCTTTTTTCTTTTTTGTTTTTCTTTAATTGTTGTGTGTTCTATAATTGTATACTATGTACTTTGGCGTAGGTCTTATAGTTTACGCTACGAAGGTCACAAAAGTGAGGAAGTGGTAAACCATTCTACGTTATTATTCTTATTTCAATTATTTCTCATTTTCGTATTGGCATTTATTATAGCCTATACCGAAAAAAATTTAAAGAAACCGCATCACGCTACTTTCTGCACTTCTCGAGTTAAAGTAGGGTAATGATTACCCGTTCAGAGCCGGAGCGACTCAGCTAGTTACTATTAAAATAAATAAAAAGTGTTAAGTCATAATTATAGGATACTGAAATTTTATCCCAAATTAAAAAAAATTATCAATATTGGTCACAAAGGAGAGGGTAACATAATCTGTGCTAGCTTGTGGGGAAGCTCGCTGAAAGTAACGAGTAGAATTTGAAAAATTCCACCGGTCCATTGCATCCAAGTTTGTGAGAAAACCACCGGAGCTATAAAAAAAAGTTGTTTGAATAAAAACAAAAGTTCATTTCATTATCTACAAATTTCTCGCTGACGAAAATGTCCTGCCTGGAAAAAAAAAAAAAAAAAAAAAAAGTGGCAGGCGACTAACTTTTTCATGTCACGGTTTTTATTTCACATAAAAGTAATAGTTTCAATTATTCTTTTTATACCGACACAATACGTGATATACTTGCTAAGAACACTGTTGCATTCCTTCAGTATTCCTGTCTGTGTGGAAAAACTGGTAAACTTTTTCCTATCCTAAGGGGTCTAAATGACTATGTAATTAAGGCCAACGCCACATGAAGAACTACGCCTTTATCGGCCCAACTCCCTTTCTACAGCCAACTAACATGGCTGCCGGGCTTCACTGCCTGTACGCACGAGGCAGGCCCGGAGACCAGACGTGCCCCCCTCCCCCTCCCAACTGCGACCAACTCCCCCCCTTCCCCAACCAGGATTGTCGTCTTCTGTAGAAAATTGTTTCGGCAAGAAATTAAGAAGCGACTGACTCTTCTTTTGTGTAGTAATATTCGCTTTGTGCATTTCTGATTGTAAATGTTTATTCACAGCTTTCACTCCGTCGTACTTAACAGTAAATGAGATACTGCATATTCTGCACTTACACATACACTCATCAGTATCGACTTTTTGTAGCCACTCTTTATAATTTTCTTCCTGCAACCATTCTTCACGGAACGAACTTAGATATCGTCTCTTCATTTCACGGTTATTACTCACTAAACTGAGTTAATGTAAGCTTGTCTGTTCACACACGATCCAAGTATTCCAAAAATTTCCGGTAAACTGATAAACAATGAACGGACGGACACAAATAATTGACGTCGCCAGCTGACACGTTGCCGCAACAGTGTTTGCATAATAATGCGCTAGCCGATTACTGCCGACGCAACAATGAAAAGTTTACAGAGGAAGAATTGAAAAGTAGCGTTTTGTTGCAATAAGAAATTGACATTCATATAAAGTTATTCATAATTACTAGAGAGGAGCCGGCGGGGAATGGCCGAGGGCACTGAGGCGTCTTGCCACGGTGCGCGAGGCTGCTCCCGCCAGAGGTTCGAATCCCTCCCTAGGGCATGGATGTTGTGTTCGTTCTTACTTTAAGTTACGTTAAGTTCGATGTAGATCGTCGCTACATGAGCATAGTAAGCGTCGTAAAAAAACGTTAAGATGAAGGTTACATACAAGCCCGGAGATGAGAGTCATTGGCCCGTATACCCAGGCCGCTGAAACATTGCACTTGACGTTTCGCATTACGGCGAGTTAAGTTGGCTGCACTGCTTTAGCGACGTTGCAACACTAGCCTCTATACACACAGCAGACGAAACGGTTTTCAATTGCATCTCGTAAATGTAAGCTGTTGAGCAATAAAAGTGCATATAATAATTCGTTCTTGAGCAGCAATTAATTAATGGCATATTAATGAAGACCAGAGCACAACAATACACACGCTTTCAATAACGGAGCAAAGCAATATAGAAAATAAGCATTGGATCACGACAGATACGAAATAAACAATAATCAAGATAGTAACTTCTCTCTCTACGTTTTATAATCAGAATGTTTTTCACTTACCAATTTACGGCGACAGTGGTACAATTACATCCAGCTCCCCATCGTCACTGCCAAAATAGTCATCACCAAGACAAATAATTAACTGTTCATGATCCCTTCCATTGTTTTGCGCTCCCCGAATCAGTTTTTCAACGTGGTCGACCCTTTTTTTCCAAGATGCAGCATCCACATTGGCAACAGCTTCATGCAACAGCTTTTCCAACCCTGTTATTGTGAAATAAGTAATTTTTCACGTCACACCGTACCAATTTTATAGGGTGAAAACGGCAGTGAAATTGGGGCAGATTTATACTATTGTCAGGCTGCTCCTCTGCGATTTCGTTTACTGCATATGTGGGTGTAATAGGCTTATTTTGTTTCACGAGCGAATATAAAAAGTTTTGACATTCACATATCTGCAGCAATATTTCTTTCTTGTAAACACTGTACCATAACTTCTTTCCGATCGTTTGAAACGAGAATGAACTTCCTGCTCAGAGCATATGCTTCGTTTATTCATACGAAATTGAGAACTTACTCAGAAGACGTCACTAGACAAAAGTCTTTTCGGTGACATTATTCAATTACTTGAACTCGGAAAGTCAAGTTAAACCACTCACAGTAAAACAAATCGCAGCGAAAAAAGCACACAAAACATAAACACGCGATAAACACGATACACAACTTTGTTTACGGTAGAACTGAACAAAGCCGGCAACGCGGGAACGTTGACGTCACGGCACGTGATTACTGGAAGTGTTTAGCGCGCTGTGATTGGATCGTTGCTAGCGACTAGAGCCTCGCGCTTCTTGCTCTTCACTTGTTATTTGTAAACGTCAAGTGCAACGTTTCAGCGGCCCGGGTATAGACCCGGAGAATTCATTCAAAACCCGGGCACTCCGGGCGGCGCCCGGAGATCTGGCAACCCTACTGTACGCTGATGTAGGCGGTATGGCCTCTCTATGTCATTCTGTGCTCGCTGGTAGCGCCGCGCTGGCTGGTGGCCTGCCGCTCGCTCATTACGGGAATGCCGCGCCTTCCGCTTCAGCTGTCGCGTGGGGCGCCTTGGGCTGAGGCCAGCGTGGCCGACTGCCAAGACTCCGTCCGCGGCGTGGCCGGACCTTGGTCGCTCGGCGGCAGGTTGTGCACAAACGCCGCGCGCCGTTTTTCTTATCGTGCTTCCAAACCACCCAGCCGGGACTCACGTTGCAAAGAAAGATCTACGAGATGCGAATTAATATCCTTCATCTGCCGTATGCGTATACTCCACGTAACTTGGTGAGTGAGGTCTGCATTAGAGCTCTGCATTTCGATGAAAACAACCGCTCAAGCGTTTCCCGTTTGGTGCCGCTGCTCGACGGCTGTGGTAGGCGCACGCTGCGGCACGGCTGTGGCCGTCTGCCCCACGTGGCCGGTCGCCCTCCAGCTCTCGGTTATCGGCGCAACCGTCGAGCACTGCCGGGCGCTCGAGCGCTCTCACAGTCTCGGTCGGTGACAGCGCGACCGCCGCGCGCTCAACACTGTGGAATCGCATTAGAAACCCACCTGGCTTTGAGCAACGCAGACAGCGTTATGGATCAACGAACTGTAGGCCGTAACGGCTCCATTCATGAAACAAAAATAAGTATTGTGGCGAGAATGAGGAGTGGCTCGTTAGTCCTGAAGAAGAAAGACATGTCGGAAGAGGAGTCGAAAAGTGAAGCTTGGAAATCTTTTGCACTTGTAGTGGATCCTGTCACGCAGGCTTCTGCTGGTTTTGTGCAATGTACCACATGCGATACTATACTTTCGTACGAGTCAAGCACAACAGGTATGATTCGGCACTGCAAAAGTAAATGCGGAGCAGAATTACGCCAACCACTTGCAGTACCAAGTAGCATAAAGAAAGTTCTTGTTGATAGGTTGGTCGATAAGGGCGGAATAGATTTGCTACCATTAAATACTTGTACTAAGATTGGCTTCAAGAATTATTCGCAGGAGCTCATCAATGTTCGCGCCACGTATGGCAAAGTCAATATAGAAGATGTTCTTCCGCACCCTACCACTGTATCGCGGCATATTAAAGAAAAGGCCGACAAAGTACGGGTGACAATGGTGCCCAAGCTAATATGTGCTTTAAAGAACAAAATGTGCTCTTTAAACGCTGATCTGTGATCTAATAACTACAAGGAGATGCGCTGCACATAACGCACGATTAGACTACTGTATTACCGTTTGTCTACCAAAAGGAACAAAATACTATATACAGAAATTACCGTTTTTAACGTTGCAGTTACTGGAAGACATGATCACCTCAATGGTCGAAACTCCAGTAGTTAGCAAAATATTTAAAAATTTTCTTCTTGAGACAGGTCTTGTTGAATTTTATAATTTCTATGAGTTTTACCATTTTTATTTTAAGTCGTATGTATTCCAGAAAATTCCTCATGTCACATACAATAATAGGGAACTTTCTGGAATACATACGAAAATAAAAAAGGGTACAGAAAGTATCTTTAAAAATGTTTAATGTTTGTAAAGTTCAACTATCAAACATCAAATGTGACATATATAGTTGTAGTGTTTGGGTTATAGAACTGATAGTAAACAACGAAAGACATTTGTATAAGAAATAAGTAAGTTGTTAATATGAAGCGGTGGTCTCTCATCTCTGATATACATTAATGACTTGCCATTCTACATTGATGAAGATTATGCCGGCCGCGGTGGCCGAGGTGACTGAGGCGCTCCAGTCACGGTCAGCACGGCCACTACGGTCGGGGGTTCGAATCCCCCCTCGGGCATGGATATTTGTGCCGTCCTAGTTCGTAAGTAGTTCATAAGTAGTTTGTAAGTTTAGGGACTGATGACCCAGTAGTTAAGTCCCATAAGCTTAACAAACATTTGAACATTTTGATGAAGATTAGTTCTTTTTGCTGATGATACAAGTAATGACATCCAAAACATGAGAACTAACTGATGTAATCGTAAATAACGTCTTTCACAAAATTATTAAGTGGTTCTAAGCAAACGGACTCTCATTAACTTTTGATAAAACACAACAAAATACCGTTCCGTACAGTAAATGGCACAACTTCAGTAATAAATAAATATAGACTTTGAACAGAAGTCTGTAGCTAAGGTTTTTCGAAATTATTCGTTAGTTTTAAAGGCAACCTGAGTTAAGAAAAATTCGGCCGCGGTGTAGTAGCCGAGCGGCCTAAAGCGTCTCGCTGCGGAGCGCGCGGTTGCTCGCCGTGGAGGTTCGAGTCCTCCCTGGGGCATGGGTGTGTGTGTTGTCCTTAGGTTAGTTTACCTAGGTTTCAGTAGTTTGTAAGCTACGGACTGATGACCACGCAGTTTGGTACGATAGAATTACAAACATTTGAATTTTGAAAATTTTTAGATGTGTGAATTAATGAGAGATTAAACTTGAAGCAACACATTGATTGTCTGCTAAAACATTTGGGTTCAGCTACGTATGCTGTTAGGGTTTTAGCAAATTTTGGCGATAAGAATCTCAGTAAAACAGTTTACTACGCCTATTTTCATTTACTGCTTTCGTATGGCATCATATTCTGAGGTAATTCACTACTGAGTATAAAAGTATTCATTGCACAAAATCGAAAATGTTCAAATGTTTGTAAATATATCGAACCAAACTGCGTGGTCATCAGTCCGTAGCTTACAAACTACCTAAACTTAGGTAAACTAACCTACGAACAAACACACACACCCATGCCCCAGGGAGGACTCGAACCTCCACGGCGAGCAACCGCGCGCTCCGCAGCGAGACGCTTTAGACCGCTCGGCTACTCCACCGCGGCGCACAAAATCGTGTAATCAGAATAATTATTGGAGAACAGCACGTATCCGAGTCTTAGTGCGGCAGTGAGGGTCGAGGGGAAACGCCGCTTGTAACATTGGCGTTGGAGCTGGTAGAGACACCAGCTCTTGGCTACTCGCGCTCTGGCGGTTGTGATCGAGTAGTCCCGACGCAAGACGATGGAGCTACTGCGCACCTCGCCTTGCGCATGCGCATATCTTCGATGAAGACGACATCCGCCATTCATATTTGTTTTGGCGCGTTTGAGATTCATCAAAACACGTCATATTTGTTAAAATATAAATTAATGACGAATCAACTGTAAAAGCTTTCAAAAGGTCAGATCATGATTAGTAATGAAGTCACTACTCTCCACGTAGCAAGAATAGCCGTGTAATTAGAGACATCGTGCTATGCTGTTGAAGGTAGTGGGTTCGAGACCGACTACAAGCAATTTTTTTAAACGAAATCTTCTTTTTAACAGATACGGGAACAACAATGACTTTTTTATTGTTAATTGCCACATATCTTTATACATTTTAGTAAATGTGTAGCGATTTTCAGGGTAAATGACATTTACACTCTTCGTTGTAACAAATATTTAATTGTTAATGAAATCTTCTCGGGCTACAAGCCGCGTCATGTGGTTTACTGCCCACGAGCTTTCGACAGAGTGCCATTGACTAGTGTATGACTAAGATTACCTGACATAGTCGGGTCTGGAGGCGATGTAATCGTTTTATAGTTTTCAAAATGATTAGCCAAGATCGCAAACTAACAATGTTTTAAATGACGACCGGTTTCGGTGCACTGTGTCACCATCATCTGGTCACATATATATTACGGTCTGGTCATCTTGTTACAAAAATTTGGGTATTAAATAAGAAGTGCGACATTGCACTTAGTCACTATATAATACAAAAGTTAAAACATGACAGCTTACAAAATACTCAAGCTGTCATGTTTTTAACTTATATATATAGTGACTAAGTGCAATGTCGCACTTGTTATTTTATACCCAAATTTTTTAACATGACCAGATTATAATATATATGTGGCCAGATGACGGTGACACAGTGCACCGAATCCGGTCGTCATTTAATAAATTGTTAGTGTGCGATCTTGGCTTGTCATTTTGAAAACTATAAGTGTATGACTGTCATTTCGCGGCCGCTGCCGTGCTTATATAGCCGCGCCGCCGCCAGTGACGTCACTGGTGCCCAGTTCCTTGACCATATACGACAATGATTTTGGTCGCGCATTCGCGTCGCCCGCTACAACTCGACAGTTACGGGATCCCAAGCCGTACTGAGCTGCTAGTCGCCGTCTTTACTGAGAGTGTTCTCAGAAATTTTGATCTCTACTGCCTCGTTTGTTACGCTGACTTTTCGGGACATTGCTCGTGTTCTCTGTGTCGCTGTTCAATAGAACGAACAATCAGGCCGACATATAACTTTATAAATGCCTGATTTCTGAGACCTACATCAACTTTCACAGGCTTCATTAGTTGTCGGATCTCTGCAGGAGGCCTGAAGATTGTGTCAATTTTATGTTTGTTCAGGAGCTGGCTAATTTTCCCTGTCGTGGAGCTACAAAACGGCAAAAATGTGGTCTTATTGACATCTTCTTCAGATGTCTTCTGATTACGTGCCTTATGTGAAAGTGTTTGAGATATTTGTCTCCTGCTGTAGCCGTTAGCCGACCGCGGTGGCCGAGCGGTTTGCGGCGCTAGTCATAGTCTGCACGGCCACTGCGGTAGGGGGGCTCGAATCACCCTCAGGCATGGATAGTGTAAGAAGATTGCCTGTTGGAGGTCGTCAAAAATCTCAAAATTCAGAATGCGTAATGATATGCTCTAGTAATAAAAATTTTGTTATTGAATGTTGTAGCAAATCACAACTAATGGGTCGCAACAACACTTTCGCATTGTAAGTTAGAATTTTGAATAAATAAAAAAATGATATTAATTACCTTAAAACAGTCACTGTAGTAATTAATTAAGCTTGGCCCTATCTGACTTAGCATTGACAACAGCCTCCAACTAGCACCTCTTACGACTCACGGACAGCACAACTTCACTAACAAATGTGTCAGAATTCATGTAGTGGTGATGGCGTGTTCGTGTTATAATCAAAATTGTAATAGCAGATAGACTCTAATTACAATGATAATAGCTCAGTACAGTGAAACTCCGTGGTGCAATGAGCTTCACAAATACTACAGTTAAACTTCTCAATAATTTTGATAATATTCTTTAAAGCATTCAAGTTTCTTATAAAACTTTACGTGAACTATTTTTTTTTTTTTTTTTTTTTTTTTGTAATTGGTTCCAGGGCCTGGGTAGCGTACGCGTGTAACTAGCTGAGCAATGTTTGGCATTTAACGTATTTCATAAAAAAATTACTTCAGTCAAGTCTGGTTACTTTCTACATAAATGAAATCAACTTTACTTTACTTGCAAACTCTCTCGCACTTTAATTACTAGTCTCTGTGGTTGTAACACGTTTAGCAATTCTTTATCTCATCTAGCAATTTCTTTAAAACTGATCGTAATTACTTTGAAAAATGATTGATCTTGTTGGTCAATGTACAGGCTTGCATAATCAACATAATCTAATAATGGTGATAATGGGGTGACTACAACTACTTACAAAATTAAGACTGGTTTCAAAATAAGACATGTATAATTGAACCAAAGTTCTGATTGGGTTGACACTAAATTTACATGCATACAAAATAAAATGTTACAAAAGTACTCATCTGCTTTCGTCGTCTTCGTCGTGAAGTCCATACAAGACAGATATGATTACAATAGGTACTCCTACTACAACAACGATCACACTCGGTGACAATAGACTTGATACCAAACAATTACTTTTCTTGCACACATGAAAAAAGATTACACTGATCGAGTATAAATAAACTTATTTCGCACTTTCTTCAATACATTAAACAGTACGCCTCTCAGGCTTATTGCAATTGCATTAAACTCGCGCCACACTGCGCCTACCGTGCCTCTGCACTATCAACAAAACATTTATGTGTTTACTATAGCGAGTCCGCTGCGCGACTGCTTCAGCAGCGCGACACTCACAGCTACTACTTCTGTGCCAAAGACAGTCTTTAAAACAGGTTCAACATTTTCTCTGGCGCATTGCTAACTTACAAAGAATGTCCGTGCATTCATGCGGGTTTACACATACAGTACATGTTTACACTAAATGATTCAATATTGAAAGTGACGTTACATAAGAAATATCTCTAGTATACAAGAAATGAAAAATACATGAACTAAACAAATTTAAGACAATATATACATTACTTTAAATCAAACTGTAAGATACACCAACAGGTGTACTCTTACAATAGTTCATTCGTAGTTTGTAAGTTTAGGGACATGACCCCGTAGTTAGGTCTCATAAGCTCTACAAACATCCGAACGTTTTTTTGTAGCCGTTATCCTTGAAAACTTTACGTAATTGGCTAAGCTCGTTTGACAACTTTTCAGCATCTGATACGGTTGTTTCGGCTCTATGTTCTAAGGTCTTCAGAACAGACTGGCTGGCCGCGGTGGTCGAGGGGGCTGAGGCGCTCCAGTCACGGTCTGCACGGCCACTACGGTCAAGGGTTCGAATCCCCCCTCGGGCATGGATATTTGTGCCGTTCTAATTCCTTAGTAGTTCATAAGTAGTTTGTAAGTTTAGGGACTGATGACCCCGTAGTTAAGTCCCATAGACTATACAAACATTTGAACATTTTTAGAACAGACTGTTTCTGTGCTGGGTGATGGTAGCTGGTGGCGTGCAAATACCGATCCGTGTGAATGGGCTTGCGGCCGCGAAATGACAGTCATCCACTTGACAATGGCAGAGGAGTTCTCTGTCGAAAGCTCGTGGGCAGTAAACCACATGACGCGGCTTGTAACCCGGGAAGATTTCAGTAATGGATATCGCCGTGAAAACATGCTCTCATATATAAAAATATTTAACTGTTTGAACAGATGTGAGGGAGAACAGCCTTTGCGTATACGTAAGGTTAGGAGATGATGCTGCTTACAGTCACGTGACCCGAAGGTAGCTTGTCTCTTCATCATGACAGATTCATTTTTTTACAGTCACTTAACAGTGTAGTCAGTTACTATCTGTTTTTTAGCGTTCATGTGCATACTGATATGTTCGTGGCGTTTCTTATCAGAGGAAAATGAACAAAGTTCAGTATATGTTAGAAACAAATTACTCAGATTTAAGCTTGGACGAAAAGTGTGAAATACAGAAGCTTGGTAGGCTGACGCCTCAGCTCGAGTTGAAGAAAGCGCAAACAAGGTAGGGTAAGACATTCTGCAGATCTTTCAACGGAAATACGTCTAAAGGAGAGGTGGTGGGGTGGTGGGAGAAACCGGGACGCTTTCCCCTGGCGCCACTCTCAGTGATGCGACAAATTGTCTCTCTGGACGCCGAGCGAACGGTGGCGAGAGGGAGGGGGGAGGGTGCGGGCTGTGTCACTATCAAGATCGGCACTCAAAGAAGTGAAATCGGCACTCAAAGGAGTGAACCTCCAGTCATCTGAAGCACCAGTCGCCACTGTGTCTCAAAATTGATGTTTCGTAAATCGGTTTCAGAAACTACTGCAACTAGTCACCTTTTATTTATTTATCTATTTATTTTTGATGAAGTTATTTATTGACAATAACCGGTTCATTGGGAAGAAGTGACAGTTGCTGTCTGTGGAAATATCTGTGCAGTGTAGTGTCATTTGAAATGTTTTCCAAAAGCGACACGATTGTCGATATACTTATTATGAACCTCCTAACTATACACAGCAATCCTCACAGAGATAGTTAATTTCACTAATATTTTTTGTATGTGCCTTCAGATGATGAGCTAGGCAGCTCGAAACCGATTATGGTCAATAAATAACTTCATCAAGTTGCAGTAATTCCTGAAACATATTTTATGTTACAGTCGTAGGTTCCACATCCATAATGGATAAAAGTTTCATTTAGTTCCTCAGTCTTCTCTACGCATAAAAGGCAATGTCCGGCATGACTGACTCACTGACTCACTCATCGCCCAGCTCAAACCACTGATGACAGAAACTTGAAATTTACACAGGGTGTAGATCTTACAGAGTAGGCGAGTTTAAGAAGCAGTTTTTCGATATTGCATCCCTAAGGGCGTGAAATACGGAGTCAAAGATTTTTTGAAAATACTTTGCTACTTAGGCAATTATGTAGTTATAAGTACAAAAGTTCAAATTATGATTCTTCGTTATAATTTAAGAAACACGTGTTTTAGTATTTATGGATTTTCGACCGTTAAGGGAATGTAAAAAAAAACTGTATTTTGAAAATACGTTGCTATTGAGACAATTTTGAAGCTAAAACTACGAAAATTGGTTGTTGGCTACAATTAAAAAATATGTGTCTCGTTATCTTCGGACTTTCAACTATTAAGGGGGTAAAATGATATTGAAGGATCTTTCAGATATGTTACTATTAAGCCAATTTTTAAGCCAGAAAAACTAAAATTGGTATTTGAATTCCTGCTTCGAATTAAAAAGATACGTATTGTGGAATTTTGGAAATTCTGCCATCAAGGAGGTGGAATAAGGGAGGAAACGTTTCTTGAAAATATGTTGCTATTAAGCATATTCTACTAGCATTTCAGCTAAATCTATGAAAATTTTATATTACGAAGAAGAAAAAACCGGTACCCGCTGTCCTGACTACGCACGCGAAGCAGCGGGCATTTAGCTAGTATTACAATAAATAAATTCTTATGTCTCAATCAACTACTGCAAGTCTTTCAGTTCAACTCCAAAGTGTTTATTCTGCTGAGGTCTCAGATCTTCCATGCTGTTTCAGTTCATTATGCCGTCTTGTAGCTCCCGAATATAGAACGGTAGAGCAAGGAAGCAGTTCTCTGCATTCAGATCTCTTCTCGTTTTGCAATTCCTGATTCTCACCCGTTCGGTTAGCCGCGTGGTCTAACACATTGTTTTCCGAGACCGGGAGGCGTATCGGCCCCAGTTCGAATCCGCCCGGCGGATTAACGAAGGGGGTCGGAGTGCCGGCCAGCCTGGATGTGGTTTTTAGGTCACAGAATATGTCTTTTAAATATAGGCGAAACGCGTATGGCAAGAATGTTATATATTAATAAATTTATTTTTTGTTTTTGGTTCGTTCTCATTTCTCTCTCTCTCTCTCTCTCTCTCTCTCTCTTTTTTTTTTTTTTTTTTTTTTTTTTTTTTTTTTTTTTTTTTTTTTTTTTTTAAAAGCTTGTTTAACTTCAGGGCACAACGTTCACTGAAACATCAATGATATTAGTTGGGAGGACGGTGTTTGAAATCCACATCTGGCCATTGCGAGGGTGAAAGATCGGGGTGAGAGTTTAAATAGGAAAAATTTAATTTTTAAAACTCACAACCACCAACTGCGAACCAAATTCCTAAACATGCAAAAACACTGGAACTGTGATGGCTACTGTTTGACTCGTTTTTTTAGGGGATGATATCACACGTTTGCAGCTTTCCTTCCCTGTATATGATTAACAAAAAAAAAAAAAAAAAAAAAAAAAAAAATCATAATAAAGTAAGTTCACTTGAGAAAAGGGTGTACTAACTACTATTTTTGAAAACACGTGAAAGTTCACTTTATGTTGTTTATTACACCATATTAAAACCCTGTGGATGATACGACTGTACGTCGACACATTTATCAAATAAAGTTATAGCTCGTGAGCCCCAGACAAAATGAATATTTGTCGCAAATTGTTTTCACACCATGTGCCTGTCTCAAACACCGTTCATGTTCATGCCTATGCGACGATTACAAAACATAGTCACTTTAATTCAATGTGATGCACACCTTGTTCCACCGGCTAAATATTCACAACACACAGTAGGACTCGATTCAACTTGGTGCAGTCTACGACGAGCAACCACACCTGGCAATTGCCACTCAAAAATCTATAGTCTCCACCTGGAGATCCACATGCCGACTGTGCAGACAGACGCCGCCCGGCCAGCTACACCACTCGCTTCCGACTCGTCACTTCCTGGGCCGCGCGCGCGCCAAAAGCCCAACTGCCGGTTTTTTTTCTCTACGTCATCAACTTCCCCAAGTGAGCTGTTCTAACCGACTTGCCAACGTACAACGCTCAGCCAATACATTTCTAAAACTTTACTTAAGATCAAAAATAATTACACTACACATTAAACAAATGTCTTCTTAGGTTTTTATATTAGTATAAACATCCTTTGTACTATTTATTATAATCGTGCAATGTCTTATATCACAGATAAGTGATTTAACTGAATATTTCAAGATAAAATACACAAGATTAATTGAAAATAAAATGAGAAATAGTTAATATATTATTTTTATAAACAAACATTGTCATGCTAGTTGTGTAACTGTCTTGTATTCATTGGTAATTTATTACTTTTCATTGTCAAGTAAACATATTACGACAGATGTGACTATATCAGCTAATGTATTGTTTATTTGTCAACAGGCTATTTTGTAATGAGGGCCTTAAAGGTTCCTAACTGCATCGTATTACTTCAACTGCAAGTAGTATTAGAATATTTTATTTCACGCCGTGCACTGCACTGCGCCTGGCACTCGCCATTGTCCCTCTCTCCCCTCACCGGAAACGAACCTGGAAAATCCTAAGCTGGAACAAGCCACCAACGTCGGCCTGCTCGCTGGCCCTCGTCAGCTACAAGCACACAGCAAATCTCAACGTGGAGAATTTCTACCTATGGCCTAACTATAAATGTTCTCACCCAACTGCGTACATACATTGCTACCACAATTATTAAGATTAAAATTGTGTAACATTTAGTGCATTGGCATGGTCAATGTTTGCAGTGAACTTCATACTGTTTAATTACAAGTGCTATTAATTACCAATATTTCTAATGGACGGTAATCTCACACCATCCAGATTTAGGTTTTTCGTGATTTTCGTAAATCACTCCAGGCAAATACCAGGATGCTTCCTTTAAAAGGGCACAGCTGATGTCCTTCCCCGTCCTTACCCAAAAATCGGAGAGCCAGCTCACTTTCTAATGACCACTGTGGCGATGGGAAGTTAAACACTAAGCTTCCTTCCTTCATACATTCCTTCACATGAATAGAAACCTTCACAAAAATTCCAGCCACCATTCCAACTGGTAAGAAAGAAAACAGTGCACATCATCATAAGTAAACGGTTGGAGCCTGTTCGCAATTACTCACATTTGCCAAAAGCAGCAACTAACCGGGTATGTGTCAATTAGTTTGTTAAGGTAGTTTCAAAATGTTCCAAGTGTTAGTAAGGATAACTCACACGTTTCCGAAGATAAGGGAAAAATAAAATAGTCCAATAAAAAGTCCGTATCTATATCTTCTATACTAATAATAAATCTGTATGTGTAGGCCTCTCGCTTTCACTTCAATCTTCAAAACTAATGGGCGAATCTTCATGCGGTTTTTACAGGAAAAAAGAGAAAAGTTTGGATCAATATATAGGCATAATTTTATCAAAATCGGATCACGGAAACAAAAGATATCGTAATTTTAAATGTTTTCAGTAACAGTCGTGTCTGTTTGTTCGACTATTAAAAACCACTTATCTCTAAAACTACTTACGAATTTGCATCGGGTTTTCACAGGTAGCTTGTGCGTAACTCTGAACAACATATACAATTCATTTCATAAGTGTCGGATGACGGAAAAAAGGAATATCGTAATTTGGAATATTTTATCAACGACCGTCATGTCTGTCTGCCTCTTTGAACACGTTTATCTCCTAAACTATTTGAAGAATTTTCATGGGGTTTTCACACATAAGTTGAGCATATCGTGCGGTTACATAAAGGCTTCAATTATTAAAATCGGATCAGAAAAATAAAGATATTATAATGTAATCATTTGTTTAAGTCATCGTGTATGTCTATTTGTTGAGGGTAATCTCTAAAAGTACTACACGAACTTTCAGGGCTTTCCACAGGTAAATTTACAATTGTTTGGAGAGTAACATAAGCGTCATTTAATCAAAATCGGATAAGAGGAAGGAAAGATAAGTGATTTGAAGTTTTGTGTGCATACTATCCTTATAAGTACAGTGTAGTACAGCAAATCTCCAAGATTACTATACGAACTGTCATGGGGTTTCATAGGTCAACTGAGAGTACTTTGGGGCAACATACAAGCTTCACTTCATTAGAAGCGGATCTGTAGAAGCAAAGATATCGTAATTTGTAGTTTCTGGTGTATGATACGCTTGGATTGCAGCGAAGATCCGATTGAGGCGCTGTTACATAGCATACCAAATAATTAATAGATGGCGATGCTGCGTTAGAATCCTTTTTCAAAACTCAGTTACGTACAATGAGGGAAATAATTCTTTATGTTGATAATGAAATAAATAATTAATGTTGTTCCGATCAATAAATTAATGATCCCCCTACAGCGAATATTTCGTTGCCAACGTAAACATACTAAACCGCTGCCACTGCAAATAAAATTTAACCCGGGTAAGACACAAAAAATAATTTTTTACTAGCTGTATTCCGCATGCCTTGCAATGGCATCGAAAGAAAAAAAAGTGCTCCTTTCTGCGCGTATCATTTGAATTAAAAATGTAACGACGTTCCTTACGCATCTATCGATGTTTTAACTTACTAAGAATTCTTTGCAAGGAAAATGGAATTTATGCAGTTCCCTTTCTGATTTCGGTGTATCCTCATTACATTTTGAGTGTGTTCTGTTGAGGAATACTCGAACACGCCATAGTACAGGAAAGGACAAATAACTAATTATGGCGTTCCTGCGTTTTTTTATTCTCATAATTATGGTGTAATACACTACAATAAGGTGTACAATTATACTTACGGCGGCGGCCTTATGTGCTGTTGTTGGCAACAGCTATTGAATGCTTTTTCAAAACTCAGTCACATATAATGAAGTGAATTTAAGTTCACGATGAGATAAATAATTTATGCTGTTCTGGTCGGTAAATTAATCATCCTCCTAAAGCGAATAGTTCGTTGCCAACGATAGCAAACTAAACCGTTGCCACTGCAAGTAAAATTTAATGAGGTAGGACAAAAAATTTTTCTTCTTCCTATCTGTATCCCATATGCTTTGCAATATCATGGAAAGAAAAGAAGAGCATCTTGCGACGGGTATACCCACTAAATGGTATAAAAAGTAGAAATCTATGGAGTGAGCATTGCGTTCTGTGTATCTTCTCAACATTAAGATGGAATTACCACATGATATTGAGACAAATCCACTCTTCCCATGCATTTATTTGCTCTTGCGATTGGTTTGTACTCCACTGGCTGCAAAGAAGCCCCAACTTCTTTTCGCAGAGCAACCACATAACATGAAATAACATCTAAATAAGTGTGTCACGCCGGCCGCGGTGGCCGAGGTGACTGAGGCGCTCCAGTCACGGTCAGCACGGCCACTACGGTCGGGGGTTCGAATCCCCCCTCGGGCATGGATATTTGTGCCGTCCTAGTTCGTAAGTAGTTCATAAGTAGTTTGTAAGTTTAGGGACTGATGACCCCGTAGTTAAGTCCCATAAGCTTAACAAACATTTACTTTTTTTAAGTGTGTCACAGAAGCAACAAGAAAGTTGAGGAAGCGTCGCTAAAAGGGCCATTTACACATAGTCATCCGTCTTAACCGAACACAAAAAGAACCAAAATAAAGTCAGCGATTAGTAGATTTTTTCAATATCACAAAACATTTTCATCTTATTGTTGAGGACACTAAATCTGTTCTGCGCATCTGAATGCTCAATCCAGAGATATTTCTGCTCTGTGCCTGCCACTAGAGATAATAGTTCTATTACAAGAGGTCGATTTCAACTTCGTGCTTTAATACGTGGGGACATGTATTAGCTGAAAGAATGGCCGATGCTTCTAACACAGTCAGAAAATTCCCTAGAATACTATATTTAATGGAAAGTTCTATACAGACGATCAACTGATGCCATTCCTTTAACGATTACCCAGACTTACTTTATTGCACATTGACACCACCATGAACTGCTCTGTTGATTTAATTATCAGACTTTCAGCAATCGTCGAGTTTTCGATAATAGGGAGCACTGCATACAGAATAACTACATTGTCCCCAGTGAAACATACTAATAGTTCAGCATGCTCTTACTGTGAGAGATAAATAGTTTATTACTATACCATAGTACCAATACATGGCACTGTTATTATTATAACTATTTCTCATCTCAACGATAGAAGTGTTTTCAGAAGTTTACGCCAAACACACAATTACACACCGCAGTCTTAACTTTATTAACACAACCTAACATTAAATTTACATCGTTCCGGAGTACGGACGTAAATTAATTTCATTTTTTGTTTGAAAAACTTTATGAACATTCATCGTTTACGACAATGACTTCTACTTACATTTGACATCTTGTGTAGGAGAACTGAGTTTACTGACAGAGCGATCCAACAAGGAATCTGTTTTTCCTGACCTAGGTCCAGAACCCTAAAAAACAATGATATGCACAGGTCCCTCTTTAACAACCGTTGCGAAGTACGGGTATATACGCTAGTATTTACTTAAACGTCAAGCGTCCCGAATAAACACTTTTCCCTCCTCACTTACTCTGTCAGGACACACGTAACACACATTTTCATTCATTAATGATCATTTCACGTATCCTCTCTTCCCTCTCTTTTTCTCTCACTCTCTGTTAGTCTATATTATTCGGTGTATATTGGCTCGCATCACCAACCAATTTACATTGCTATATGCAATCACTGTTAATCTGATTACACTTCGCGCCCTCGCTAAAATTACTCCACTGGCCACTGACGTGAACTGGTACGCGCTGCTCAAAAGCGTATATGAGCTCGTCCAATAATACATTGAACTCTGGCCTCTTCGGCGGAAGAAATCGATATATGTGATTTTCAAGTTCCAACGCACATTGTACGAGGAAACATAAAATTTTAGTGCTTCAGTTCGCAGCTGTATTTGATTGTATTGTGTAAGGGTGTGAACTTTCAAAGCTGTTTCTGTTGCTTGGAAGAGCATCTATTACACGTTCCAATGAGGCGACCGGGTGGGCATACTTGTCCTCGGATGTGGCAGTTTTAAACTGCTTCAGGCGCTGATAACACTCCTGCTGTGGGTTGACTTTTGCAATTTATAAATTTTAATTTATATTGAAGTTCCATCACTTATGTATTCCATGATGTATATTATTCTCTAAGAAACAAACAATTATTAAATATAATGGAATAATGGTGTTGTGTGTTCGTAACATTCTGGTGTCGAAACCTGTGTAAAAATAAACGATTTTTTTTGCGTAATTTTGACTATAGAAGGCTTACTTCACTCTGCTGGAAGCGGGGTACGACGTCGGACCACATCACAAGTCCACCCACACAGAGCTAAAGGAACTCTGGCAGGCTCTCATGGCCAGCAAAACATACAAGTACTTTGCTCAGCAATCTGTAACAAGGAGATTCATTACCCCACACGCTCGTTGGTGGGGAAGATTTTGCGAACGGATGTGAGTGGAATCAAGCAAATTGTTGCCCATGAGGGAGAAAAGAAACTGCAAAAAGCTACCGATGACATTGCGGCTTAATGCGGATCACAAGCTGACAGAGAGGTTCTCCAGCTCGAGGAATGAGGGGAGAGAGTACACGAGGAGCTTGGCGGTGCCGGCCGCGGTGGCCGAGGGGACTAAGGCGCTCCAGTCACGGTCTGCACGACCACTACGGTCGGGGGTTCGAATCCCCCCCTCGGGCATGGATATTTGTGCCGTACTTAGTCTTAGCTAGTTCGTAAGTAGTTTGTAAGCTTAGGAACTGATGACCCCGTAGTTAAGTCCCATAAGTTCTACAAACATTTGAAGCTTGGCGGTCCGTCTGGTCGAAGAAAGAGGGAAACTGAGTTCTGGAGAAGTGGACGAGAAGTTGTTGCAAGCACTGCTGGCCCACGTGAAATACTCCGTGAAGGCAGACCAGGACAGGTTCTGGAAGACTACATTTGGGTGATGATGTACTTCTACAGGAAGATGTTCGTTCACGTTACAACATGTGGAAGAAGGCGCGGATAGATCTTCATGGCCGGCCGCAGTGGCCGTGCGGTCTGCGGAGCGCCAGTCACAGTCTGCACGGCCGCTACGGTCGGGAGTTCGAATCCCCCCTCGGGCATGGATGTTTGTGTTGTCTTTAGTATAAGGTAGTTCATAAGTAGTTCGTAAGTTTAGGGACTGATGACCCCGCAGTTAAGTCCCTTGAGCTTATCAAATATTTGAACATTTTAGATCTTCATGAGGAAGAGATGGGAAGATACGAACTGTCACATTACGAACATTGGTGGGGACTATGATCTCAAGGCCTGTACAGCTGGTCATTCCTCTTGAAATTGACCAGGGAGTGTAGGCTGTTGCGGGTTGACTTTCGTAATTTATAAATTATGATATATATTGATATTTCATGACTTATGTATACCATGATGTATATTCTTCTGTAGGAAATAAACAATTGTTAAATATATTGGGGCCGCGGCGGAGCGGCCGAGTGCATTGAGGTGCTATGCTGCGATGCGCGAGGCCGTTCCCTGTCGGGGATTCGAATCCTCCCTCGGACATGTGTCTTTAGTATAAGGTATTTCATAATTAGTTTGTAAGTTTAGTGACTGATGACCCCGCCATAACCTTTACAAACATTTGAACATTTTTCAAATATATTGGATTCACGGTGTTGTGTGTTCGTAACAACTCCCTTACACAGCTATCACCCTACATCTTCAGCTGTTTAAGACCATTATATATCGTACTAGGCCAACAAACTTTAAAACCACAAACGCACTCTATGTAGACGATTTAATTGTCACGTAGAGCTGCAGTTGTAATCATTTACATACACCCTAGTAGCAAGCACTTGCACGAATTATACTAACATCCTCTTGTGTCTTCTGTATGATTCATTTTTGTCAGGTGCAGTATTATTTTAAACTTTATGGCCGGATGGCTTCCTCTCGCTGAAGTCGTTGGTTAGCCTAACAAAGCACAGAGACGTGCGCCACTGTCTCTGCCTGCTGCAAACGTAGTGCGGTATAGTTTCGTATTTTCAATTTATGGACGTGAATTTCCTCATTTAGTGGTTTGATATCAGTACAACATTTACCTGAACGTGCCAGATAAGCGACCCAGAAACCACTTTGAAGATGGCCAGTATTCAGACCAACGGTCAGTAGTCTGTTGCGAGGATTCGACCCTTTCCTGGTTCTTGAACCAGCGCGCCGGAAGTTGAAATTTCTACCTCACAGTGCCTTTACCTTCCCAATACATCGAGACATTGAACACACTTAAATTGCGTCTGCATGTTTACTCTGAAAAAAGGATTATTCTTCGCTGTATGAATACTAAGATAAACATAAATTTGAGGATGAAATTTTTGCTAATGTACGTTCGGAGCACAGGGCTCAATGGAAATAAATCAAGAATAGTGGGAAATTCTAAGGGTATAAGAATAGAAGCGTCATTTGGTGTTATAGAATGATAAATGTGGACATCCGTTGTAAAACCAGCGGAGAAATATGAGGGATATAGCTGACTCTAAGTGACTGGATGATGTGACATGTCTTAATAGATCAGGAAAATTGCCAACATTTGTGAGACCATTAGAGCTAGTCCCTTCTGTCGCCCCTAGGATGTATGCTAGGATAGTCAGTGAGAGTGGCCATACGTGATGTCGCCCCTGATTGGCGGGAAGCCCAAGACGCCATGTTTTTACCAAATTTGGCGAGATTTGTATGTTTCTACGAACGTTCGTAACTGTGATCCTTTTTGTTCTAGGAATGCACGACATGAGGCAAGTTGTATTCTAATTCTTCGTGTCGGAAGTCAATAGTTCCATTTTCAATAACCAGAGGTCTTCTTTGGATGTTGTTGACCCTGCACAGAAATAGCACAGAGCTCATGGGTCCGAAGTTGTTCAAGTGTGGCTGAAAATAGCAATTATTGCTGGTGGCAAAGGCTCTTGAATGTGCCGATACCAAATGTCTGTCACTCGAGGATGCCAGGTACTTTTTGTTTTATTCTGTCTGCGCTAGGTCTCTGATCAGATTACATCCTCGCTATTTGGGCAAAGTTTACCCTTAAGAATGGTACTCACTATACCGCCTGCCTACTATCTCTGACTCCGTCGAGTCATGCCTCTCTACAGTTGCACGTGAACCAAGTTAAGAAAACAAATTAGAGCAAATTGGTAAACGCGCTAAATGTGAGCTTGGGTGTACGAGAGCGCTCAACTTATTTGACGGCGGGCACTGCCAGCAACGAATTCCCCCTTCACCTCGCTGCTAACAATTTTCCGTTGCTGTCGATAGCGCGAGAACGAAATTGAAGGACTATCAATTGACTGAGAAATGCGGTAGATGACCAGTAATCTCAGTGAAAACATTTAAACAGCATTAAGAGAGTGATGAAAACGGACGTGTCTTTCTTTTTCGTAAGTACTAGGTCAGTCCCAAACTTAGCACTTCTCAGTAATATTATATGTACTAGTATTGCCTGTGGTCGAAAATCGACCAATTGTGTTTATAATGGTCAATGGGGGTAAAATTTTATGTATTATGTCGGCGGCCTCACGTGATTATGTTGGCAACATCAACAACACGACAGAAAATCTTTGCCCATTTGTTCGAACCACATAGAATGACTCGATTAGTGTATCGTACAGACCATAAAGTAAACAAATGACGCTGTTCCTGTTTTGACAGTTTCTTGTGTGTACCATCGTCCGCTCAGTAAAAATAATTGCACTCGTAAAGCGAAGATTCCATGAGAAAACATCAGCGTTGTCAAGCGATTGGCTAAAATGAAGACTCACAGGATTCTCACTATTCAGCATCTGTTGCCACATTATCATAGGAGGCCGCTGGAATATTTGGTAAAATTTAACCGGCGCTGGGAGGTATGAAACCGTATCTTTTACGTGTTTTGCCTGACACAATAACAAGAAATAAAAACGGAAGTACATACTTCTCATGCCATTTTCGAATTATATAACTTTCATTAGCCTAATATTTGAAATGGAACTACAATTTCGGTGTTCGTATATTTATACAACGCCAAGAAATAATGTTATTTCGATACTGTGATATTCAGAATTGCAGAGCTGACAACATGTCGACTTCGTAGTTCCACCCGTGCGCCGCTACATGCCTCTTCCGGCGCATCATTCTTTTTATTGCCATTTATATGCAAACATCCATTTCCTTTAACCTCTCTTAATCACTGCGAAAATGAAGCATTTGAACGGCACAAGAAAGTTAGTCAAGAGTACTCCATGTTTCGATATTCACTTATTTTAATACGTTATTTTAATACTGCAGATGCGCTGCATTACAGCGTCTTCAGTCAAGGCGACTGGCCAATCAGTGAGCTGATTGTTGGCGAATGTAGAACTTCATCCAATCTGAAGATATGAAAATTTCTACTTCCTTTTACCACTTTTAATGGCTAAAGGCACACATAATATTTATATTCGTGAAATCTATGACAAACAATCTTTTGAATTATGTAACTTTCATTGTCCTTCTTGTACGAGTAAATTAGTAATTTGTACCACAATTTTCGTGTTAGCGTATTTATATGATGATTAAGCCAATAATCTAATATATAAAATGTTTGTTTGTCTTTTTGTTCGTATTTTATGCGCTGCCACAACGATCATCTGATTGCTGAACACGGAGAAAAGAAAAATATTGTCTACCCTACAGCACTTGAATAATGAAGTCAACAAAATGAAATGAATCTCATTTATATTTCTATTTATGTATCGTTAAATTACAATAAATATATTTATTATAGACTATACAATGAATATTTATTTCCATTATTCGTAATCAAACAAACTAACTCATTAAAATTTCAAATTTTATTTGCACAGTTATTTCTTCTTCGGCAGCAACGCACCGGGTACCAGGTAGTTCTTCAATAATAATATATGTAGTTTGTGTTTCTTATTTTATTCCTTTAGTCGTCGGAAAAGTTGTATTATTCTCCTCTGTTGACCAGCATTAGTCTCTTTCCCTCCTCATGCTCACCAAAGACTTGAAGTAGGTAATTTTGAACGTAGCGTTCAGTGTTGTCGTGGTAATTTAATTTTCATGTCAATATTACAAAATCTTACTCTTTATCGTCTGCATCACTAGCTGTGCCACCACAAGAATCCAGATGATATCTGTCGTAAAACAAAATGCTTTACAGCACGAAAAACATTTCATAAAAACCTACTGTCTTGCAGGCGCAAGTAGTTTTTAAGAGCGATACCAGAAAATGTTAATTTACATTAACAAAGAAATCTGTTTCATCCATTAACTTTGATGCGTTGTTGTTGTGGTCTGTAGTCCGCAGACTGGTTTGTTACAGCTTTCTACGCTACCCTGTCCAGTGCAAGTCTCTTCATCTGACAATACGTTCGGCAATCTACATCCTTTTGAATCTGCTTACTATATTCGTCCCTCGGTCTCCCTCTAAGATTTTTACCCCATACGCTTCCTTCTAATGCTAAGTTGACAATTCCTTGATGTCTCAGAATGTGTCCAGCCAATCTATCCCTTCTCTTAGTCAGGATATACCAGAAACTCCTTTTCTTCCCAATTCGGTTAAGCACCTCCTCATAAGTTACGTGATCTACCCAACTCATTTTCATCATTCGTCTGTAGCACCACATTTCAAAAGCTTCTATCATCTTTTTATCTGAACTCCACGTTTCACTCCCATACAATGCTACACTCCAGACAAATGCTTTCAGAAAGGATTTCCTAACATTTAAATTAATATTGGATGTTAACAAGTTTCGCTTCTTTAGAAACGCTTTTCTTCCCATAGCCATTCTGCATTTTATATCTTCTTTCCTTCGGTCATCGGAAGCTATGTTGCTACCCAAATAACAAAATTCATCTACTGCTTTTATTGTCTCATTACTCAACCTAATTCCTTCAGCATCGCCTGATTTTCTGACATTCCATTCCATTATCTCCGTTTTACTCTTGTTAATGTTCATCTTATATTTTCCTTTCAAGACACAATCCATCCCATTCAATTGCTCTTCCAGATCTTTTGCGGTCTCTGACAGAATTACTATGTCATCGGCAAACCATCATCATCATTTGGTTGTCTGCCGTACGGCAGGTTTAGACTGCATAGCCCTCCATGCTTCTCTGTCTTTTGCGATCATCTTCGTTCTTTGGTACCCTCCTAGTGGCTTGCTGACGTCATCCAGCATCTGGTACCTTCTTCTGCCCCTCCCTCTCTTTCCCGGAACGCAACCCGCAATTGCCTCTACCTGAAGGCAATCTCGTCTTAAACTGTGGCCTAGCCAGTTCAGTTTTCTGTTCTTTATCGTCAGCAACATCCACCGTTCCTCTCCAACTCTGTTCAGTACTTCTTCATTTCTGACTTTATCGATCCAGCTGATCTTCTCCATCCTACGCCATATCCACATTTTGCAAGCTTCAATTTTCTTCTCATCTTGCTTTGTCAATGTCCACGTTTCTGCTCCATATAAGGACCGCACTCCATATTAGACACTTAACGAGTCTCTTTCTTAATTCTAACCACTGGTTAGGAGTTTTCTTTGCTTCTGGAACGCTTCTTTCGCCAGAGCCATTCTCATTTTGATGTCTTGTTTGCAATTCATATCTTCCTTAATCCAACTTCCCAAATACTCGAATGCTGTCACCTGTTCTATGACCTCTGACTCCAACTTGATTTTCATTTTTTCTTTTCTTTAAACCTATGACCATGCTTATCGTTTTCTTTTTATTAATTTTGATGCCATATGCTGTACAGGCTTCACTCAGATCATTTAGCATTTGAGTCAGTGTATCTTTATTTTCTGCAATGATAACCATGTCGTCAGCAAATCTTATACAATCAATTTTCCTCCCACCTATCCTTACTCCTCTTGTCCCATCCAAACAGCTTTCCAGTACTGCTTCCAGATAAATGTTAACCTATCTTCCAAGATAAGTCGTAATGTGAGTCTTGCCTTCCGTGTTCTCCTAAATCCAAACTGATCTTCCCTGCGGTCGGATACCACAAGTTTTTCCATTAAATTCGTGTTAGTATTTTGCACCCATAACTTATTGCGAACTATGCATTTTTAATCATCTCCGAAAAAGCAGGTTTCCTGAATTGATGACTAAAATAATTCGTATTTCTGTTGTGGCATAGCAAGCGATGCGGGCGAGAAATTACTACGACAAAATTGAATATTTATTACTAATTTCACACATGTACACTGTTTGTTGATATTTTTTAAACTAAAATGGAAAAATTTCGGACTATTCTGGTTAAAAAACAAAAATAAATAAATAAATAAAAACAAACAAACAAACATGGAGAGGGCCCGAACACGGTGCCTCCAGCGTGGTATGGTAGCTGGAGACCTTAACCATAGCGCCACGCTCACTTACTTTCTACATGGTTAACGTTACGCGTCTTACATTGCGCAGTGAACATCAATTTTCTCGAAATCTAAGGCCCATGGCTAGCGGATCGCCTTATACTCGGTGTATGTCCCACTACAACATATCTTAGACCCATCAAAATCTATTATTTACACTTCGATGGTCCCCTTGTAGATTTTTGTACATCACTAGATCATTCTTTAAGACGATAATTCGTCAAATACTAAGCAAATATTATATTTGATAGTAAATATTCTTTGGCTTCTCATTCTGTAATTATGACAACGCAAAGAATACTTCTAATGTTGACTACAAACTGGAGCTTTAGTATTCGGTACTATTCACGTGTTATAGCGAGCTGCGCTATTATGGTGCCCGCACAGCGGAATATGAGGTGATGGCTCAAAAGCCAAATGTGCCACCAGATCAGGCGTCAGGTCTCTGAATCAGTGTTCCTGAACCTGTGGGTCGCGACCCCCTGGGGGTTGCAAAGCCTTGCTCGGGGGGTCGCGGTCTTAGGAGGATACAGGAGCATAATGTTCCATGGCAAATGTACCTTTCGCGACGTTCAGCTACTGTGGCAGATGTGCTACGCAGAAGTGACAAAGTTTCGTGAAAGTCGCTTAATCAGAAAGTCACCCATAGGTGGAGAGTTTGCTTTGTTGTGACACGTTTCGTGTTGCCCTTAATCTAGGGTGACCAGACGTCCCGTATTTTACGGGATCGTCCCATTCTTAGCCCAAGCGTCCCGTTGTCCCGATAAAACACATACGGGATTATTTTGCTCCGTTTTTCGTTAACCGTCCCGTTTTCTGATACGTTGTAAATAAATATACCATAATGAAACGGAGCACTCGAAATGTGATTTTAGGCTTACAGAAAAGCACACTTCTGATCAAATAAGAAGGTATAAGGAGAGATTTAGGACGTTCTTTGTTTGCTACTATGTACTGCTTTCACATTGCAAGTAGATGTGCAGTGATTACTGCTACAGGACGTCGTTTTAAGCCATTAAGAGTTACCAGTTGCCTTTTTTCACATTAGTACGGAAAGGAATTGAGGCGAGTTTTCATTTCCGAAATTACAACAGCAAAGCAAGAAGTTATTTTGTTCGACAGTGGAGACTGGTTTCACGTTACGCAACACACACGGCCTAGCACTTTCGAGCAAAATTTCACCCTGAAGAATGATGTATTTTGTTGCAAAAGTCAGTATACTGTCATCATAAATGATAAAGTACGCATCTTGCTGCTGAGGAACGCTTCCTTGCTTTCCAAGCAAGTCGCTGGAGTTCACTAAGTGAACAATGTTAGAAATGTGTGTCAAGCGGTGAAGCACGAATCTATAAATACCGCCTCCGTGAAAAATATGTTGGAAATACAATTAGTGGTAAAAAAGTAATAGATTCAAACTTGGTGCGTGATAGGCCGGTTTTCTATGAACGTTACTGTTGATGTACTCATGTCTCATGAACTAAATGTTGTACTGTGATGCAATTTCGAAGGTACAGTTAGCTATATGTGTGTATACTGTCTGTAAAATTTACTGCGGCTACAATTTGTACTGTGGAAATTATAAATTGTAACGTCATACTGAGTCCATGAACAGCGGAAGAGTTGTAAGCGAGAAACTTTTCTCCTTTCATAATTTCGCTAAGGTTGTCATCCAGAAAAAGTTCAATAAAGGTTTTAAATTATGTTTATAGTTGGTTGCAGGTCGCTAAGTACTGTCATTCTCGTATAGTGTGTGAATAAAGTGTCGTCGCATTATGTGACAGTTTCTTGCAATTATATTGTTTATGTCGTTATGACGTTCCTCCTGAACCATGTGTCGTATGTGTTTCTTATCCCGACAGCAATGTTACTGAATGGTAAGGAATATGTGCACCAAATTTGGATGAAATCGGTCCAGTGGCTTAGGAGGAAATGTGCAACACTGTCGTTCGATACAGCAGTTTTTCGCGCATATCATTGTTTATGACGTCACAAATCGTGAACAATGTGTTATACGTGATTCTTACACTACGGCGACCGACCTCATGGATTGAAGCTTATGGGTGCAAAATATCATAAACGTTGGAAGAAAACTGTAGATTTGTATATAATACGTACATACTAACATACGGGCACTGTTTTTATATATAAAGATGACAGCAAAACCATACATCAAAAACTTGTGGTTATACTTTTCTTCCAGTTTTGATTCGTTTCCGCTACTGCTACTTTCACCAGGCGTGAATGGTTGCTAAGATCTTAGGTACATCTAACAAGGAAAGTACTCGGGTTCGAACAAACACAAATATACCAAAATAATGATAATGTAGATGTCCCTTATTGCACTACACTAGCGATACTCTCGCATCTGCTAAACTCTGCAGTCGCCCATTAGATGCCTCTAAGTGTGCCACGCCGCATTGCACTTTGACCTGCCGGTACGCCAGTCGGGACCAGTACGGACAGTGCGGTGTGCCTCTGAAGTTGCGTTTCGTGACGTTATTTGTGTAGTGAAGCGGCAGATGGGTCGTCGATTGGTAATCAATCCTGCTAATGTATTGCGATTGGTTGAGATGAAATTCCTAAGAGCCGTTCTTCGTGAATACGGTCTTCGTGTAGAAGATGAATCATTCACATGTTTTCTGGTATATATTATACTGTAGAAATATGAGCATAGATTAGAAATACTATAATAGATACCAGGTAACATGCGTATGATTCATCTTCTGCACCTATACCATTTTCACGAAGAAGGTTTCTTCGTAACTTCATCTCAACCAATCTCACTATATTAGCAGGATTGCTTATCAATCGCCAACCCATCCGACGCTTCACTACACAAATAACGTCACAAAACGCAACTTCACAGGCACACTGCACCGTCACTACTGGCGTACCGGCAGGTCAAGGTGCAATGCGGCATGGCACACGCAGAGGCCTCTAATAGGCGACTGCAGAGTTTTGCAGATGCGGGAATATCACTAGTGCAATAAGGGACATTTACGAGGCGCGTCCAGAAAGTAAGTTCCATTTGGTAATAAAATATAATTGGACACAGATACAGAAGAAATTTTTATTGCACAAAATTCTAAAACTCTTAACATACTGTTCCACATAACTGCCGAAATTTTTCAGCCATTTGTCATAGCGTGGCACCAGGTTTTGTATACCTTCTTCATAGAAATCTGCCGCCTGTGTCTTCAGCTCGTCGTCATTGGTGAAGTGATGACCGCCAAAGAAAGACTTGAGCCGGCCGCGGTGGCCTAGGGGACTGAGGCGCTCCAGTGACGGTCAGCACGGCCACTACGGTCGGGGGTTCGAATCCCCCCTCGGGCATGGATATTTGTGCCGTCCTAGTTCGTAAGTAGTTCATAAGTAGTTTGTAAGTTTAGGGACTGATGATCCCGTAGTTAGCTCCCATTACTTAACAAACATTTGAACATTTGAAAGACTTGAGATCTGGATCTTGTCATCAATGGCGTGAACCAGTTCTTCTGTAACAAAAGGTGGACGCCCACTTCGTTCTTCATCGTGCACATCACTACGCCCGCCATTGAACTGTCGGACCCATCTTCTCACCATCGAACCACTCATCGCATTTGGTCCGTAAACATCGCAAATTTGCCGAGAAATTTCACTTGGTTTCAGTTTCCTCGCATTCAGAAACCGAATCACCGACCTCATTTCACAGGTGGCGGGATTTTCAATCAACGCCGACATTTCAAACAAGCACAACAAAGCGTACGTAACCGACAGCGATCTCCAAATGGCGCACGTTCTTCTCCTCGATACACATCGTCTACAGCGCATGTGCGGAACTGCAATCGCAGCGCTGCAGCGGAGGTAAATTGAAACGGAACTTACTTTGTGGACGCGCCTCGCATTAGATGACAGCAAAACCATAAATCAAATACTTGTGGACATAAAGTCTTTTCTTTCAGTTTTGATTCGTTTCCGTTACTGCTACTTTCACCAGGCGTGAATGCTTGCTAAGATCTTAGGTACATCTAACACCCAAACTTTTAGATGTCAGACACTCAGATCGGTACCAAACGTTGTATATCTATAGAGTAGGAACCGAAACTTCTACATAATCCGTGCTATGTGCTGCCGTCCAGGAGAACGTGCGTAAACTATAATTATAAGTAACACCTAACGTAAGGAGTAGAGGAAAAGCACAACTGTGACAGCTTATCACGTTGCGCTACCGTCGGCTAGTTGGTAGAGCGTTAGTTGATTGAGCAGAGGGTCGTGGGTTCAAGCCCCGTCTAGAGTTTTTTTTTTTAACTACAGTAGGTTGAAAATTGTTAAAAGAGAATGTATATAACATTCCAGGGTCATTTCGCAAAACAGCACTGTCAGCTGCAGTTACATCAGTAGCAATAGCGTTTGAACTGGATAGCAACGTCAGCCCCACTTGACGGTGTGGGCAAACACACGGCACTCTAGCGCAACACACACAGCCGCTGACCGGCGGTGCTGCCTATCTAGCAGTCATTTGTTATTATTACTATAATTATTACTTTAATACTTCCGCACGTATGGTGAAATTGCTTCTTTCTTCTGCGAATATAAAGGTTTGCTACTTTCAAATAAAACGAAGCAGAAGCAAACTCGGTGTACGTTTGTCGACGGAGAACAATTTGCAACGTCATACAGCGCGCCACCAGGTTTTGAATCGAGAACCCTCGTAACAAACATTCGCTCTGTCAACTACCCCAGGGGAGTTCAGCGCGGCAGACTCTACAGATACACTTTTCCTGTGCTCCGTATTACAGGTGATACATATTATTTTCCGTTTACCCGCGTTCTCCTGGACGACAGCACATAGCAGGAATTAGACAGAAGTTTCGGTTGATACTGTAGTGATATACAACGTTTGGTACCGATCTGAGTATCTGACATCTGAAGGTTTGAGTGTAAGAAATTAAATTAATAACTTTGGGACCACTGACCTAGCTTCATTACGGACCTGGGACTCGTCAGACATTTTTACTCGCAAAGGAAGTCGTGGGTTCAGAAAGGTTGAAAACTCTGCTCTGAATACATCTTTCCGTTAATTAGTCCGTTTGGTAACAAAATGAAATTGTACACAGATACAGAAGAAATTTTTATTGCACAAACTTCTACGACTCTTAAATTACTTTTCCACACAACTGCCGAAATTTTGCGGCATTTGTCATAGCGTGGCACCAGGTTTTGTATACCTTCTTCATAGAAATCTCTCGCCTGGGTCTTCAGCCAGTTGGAAAAGGTTTCCTTCAGCTCGTCGTCATTGGTGAAGTGATGACCGCCAAGGAAAGACTTGAGATCTGGATCTTGTCATCAATTGCGTGAACCAGTTCTTCTCTAACCAAAGGTGGATACCCATTTCGTTCTTCATCGTGCACATCACTACGCCCGCCACTATACTGTCGGACCAATCTTCTCACCATCGAATCACTCATCGCATCTGGTCCGTAAACATCGCTAATTAGCCGATAAATTTCCTTGGTTTCACTTTCCTCGCATTCAGAAATCGAATCACCGACCCGATTACACAGGCGGCGGGATTTTCAATCAACGCCGACATTTCAGACAAGCACAACAAAGCGTACGTAACTGACGGCGATCTCCAAATGGCGCACGTTTTTCTCCTTGATACACATCGTCTACAGCGCATGTGCGGAACTGCAATCGCAGCGCTGCAGCGGAGATGAATTGAAACGGAACTTACTTTCTGGACGCGCCTCGTACTTTGAATTTGGGATCACTGACCTAGCTTTCTTACGGACCGGGACTCGCCAGACATTTTTACTCGCAAAGGAGGTTGAAAACTCTGCTCTGAATACATCTTTCCGTTAATTAGCCGATTTTTCTTCATTCTGCCGGCCGCGGTGGCCGAGGGGACTGAGGCGCTCCAGTCACGGTCTGCACGGCCACTACGGTCGGGGATTCGAATCCCCCCTCGGGCATGGATATTTGTGCCGTCCTCAGTAGTAGCTAGTTCATAAGTAGTTTGTAAGTTTAGGGACTGATGACCCCGTAGTTAAGTCCCACAAACTATACAAACATTTTGAACATTTCTCTTCATTTTATAGGAGCTGTTTGCCACGTTGGCCTAATCAATATAGAAAAAAAGAAAACAGTCTTGATCGCAGAAATTAACGGTTTCAATTAACCGGTTTCGACCTGATGTAGGTCATCTTCGGAATTACAAGTAGCCCATGTGGCCAGTGCTGCAGTCGGAGCTGGGCTGGGCTAGGTTGTCCTGGGCTGTTCTACTGCCAGTAGGTTAGCAGCTGCTAACCTACTGGCAGTAGAAAAACCCAGGACAACCTAGCCCAGCCCAGCCGACTGCAGCACTGGCCACATGGGCTACTTGTAATTCCGAAGATGACCTACATCAGGTCGCAACCTGTTAATTGAAACTGTTAATTCCTGCGATCAAGACCCTTTTTTTATCACACCAAATAGATCGCTGTTTTTCTCCTCTGACAATGTTGTCAAAATTAGCGTTGGCCTCAACTTCGGGGCTTTGTTTTTACACTCTTAGAAGGACTGATGACATAGCTGTTTAGTCCCCTCAAAACCATCATCATCAACAACAACAGCAACAACGTTGGCCTACGTCCACATTTGGCCGGTACTATTGTTACAGGTCACGCACTGGACCTGCAAACGTTCGACCCCAGCTGCAGTGTCAGCCAGGTACATTACGGTAGCAACGGAAATGGCTCGCCGTTACGCGAGGCGGAACGTTAAGTGGCCGGTGGCGAGAACGCTGGCTCCGTGGCGCCGCGTCGGTCCCTAGGGCAGAGCGGCGTGCCGCCGGTATATGGCACAGTAGAGCGGCGAGGGAAAGGTGGGGGGGGGGGGGGGGGGGGGGGGGGACAGGTGGAGAGCGTGTGGTGAGCCGGTGCAGGCGGTGGCGCGCGTATTGATCCCGAGGCGGCTGCAGCGTTCATTGAGGCGCCGCGCCGCGCCGACACGACCACGACCACGACCTCCGGCCAAGCCGCGGTGGTCGCGTGGCCGACCGCGCGCGCTCACCTACCACCTCCCGGCTCGGCTGGATCCGCTCGCTCGCAGCGAGGACGCGGGCACCGCCTGGCGGTTGGCGACGTAGCCATAATACGTAACCAGAAGATCCGAACAAACTGGTACACTTGCTAATAGTCTTGTGTAGTTCGCGAACGAACTAGTTCGGAAGAGCGCTCCCACAGGCAATGCTGCCAGATGGCAGAGAAAAAAATGTTCATATATACATGTGGCGTCTGTTCCGAAAGAACAAAAAATGTTCAAATGTGTGTAGAACGTATGGGACTTAACTACGGGGTCATCAGTCCCTAAGCTTACAAACTACTTACGAACTAGGTAAGACTAAGGACGGCACAAATATCCATGCCCGAGGGGGGATTCGAACCACCGACCGTAGTGGCCGTGCAGACAGTGACTGAAGCGCCTCAGTCTCCTCGGCCACCGCGGCCGGCCCGAAAGAACAGACGTCACTTCTGATCCTGCAGTTGTTATTATATAATATTCACTGAATATATGACATCAACTGCGATTGGGCAAAGCTGAAAAAGTGTACCCAGCCGGGATTCGAACCCAGGTCTCCTGCTTTCTAGGCAGTTGCGCTAACCCCTACACCACTGGGGACACAGAGGACATAGGGGGACAGGGGTCAGCGCAACTGCCTAGAAAGCAGGAGACCCGGGTTCGAATCCCGGCTGGGTACACATTTTCAGCTTTGCCCAATCGCAGTTAATGTCATATATTCTTTGAATATTAAAAAAAAGTTCAAATGTTTGTAGAGCTTATGGGACTTAACTACAGGATCATCAATCCCTAAACTTACAAACTACTTATGAACTAGCTTGTACTAAGGACGGCACAAATATCCATGCCCAAGGGGGGATTCGAACCCCCGACCTTAGTGGCCGTGCAGACTGTGACTGAAGCGTCGCAGTACGCTCGGCCACCGCGACCGGCCCAGATGGCAGAGAGAGAAAATACCTACAGTCACACAACAATGTACCTACGTTTTCCTTACTTTCTCCCTACCACCTCAATAATGTCCCTGCATCAGAGTCGTAGCCAGGATTTGGGTCTGGGAGGGGCTGAATCCAGTAGTCCGGCCAGCAGACGTTAATGTGATTAATGTGACATGTTACAACTTGAAAATGAGTGTTTGGCATCATGATTCACTTGCTAGATATTTTTTCCAGTGACTGATTGTTACTGATGGAGTTGCTAGCGTGAAGGTCAGGGTGAGAGTTTAAAATAGGGAAAGATTAATTTTTAAAACTCACAACCACAAACTGCGAACCAAATTCCTAAACACGCAAAAACACTGGAACTGTGATTACTGCTGTTTTAATCGTTTTCTAGGGGATGATATCACACGTTCGTAGCTTTCCTTCCCTGCATATAATTAACAAAACAAATTCATAATAAAGTAAGTTCATGAGAGAAAAGGGTGTACTAACTACTAATTTTGAAAACACGTGAAAGTTCAAATTTTGTTGTTTATTACACCATATTAAAACCCTGTGGCTGATACGTCTGTATGTCGACACATTTATCAAATAACGTTATAGCTCGTGAGCCCCCAGACAAAATGAATATTTGACGCAAATTGTTTTCACACCATGTGCCTGTCACAAACACCGTTTATGTTCATGCCTATGCGACGACACGTGTTACATTAATAAAACACAGTCACTTTAATTCAATTCGATGCACACCTTCTTCTACCAGCTAAATATTCACAACACACAGTAGCACTCGATTCAACTTGGTGCAATCTACGACGAGCAACCATATGTGGCGATTGCCACACACAAATCTAAAGTCTTCACCTCGAGATCCACATGCCGACTGCTGCAGAGTGATGCCGCCCGGCCAGCTACCCCACTTGCTCCCGCCTCGTCACTTCCTGCCCTCGCGCGCGCGCGCGCTCACGCGCCCCAAATGCTCAACCGCCCGGGTTTTTTCCCCTACGTCATCAACTTCCCCATGTGAGCTGTTCTAACCAACTTCCGACGTACAGCACTCAGCCAATACATTTCTAAAACTTTACTTAAGATCAAAAATAATTACACTACACATTAAACAAATTTCCTCTTAGGTTTTTAAATTGGTATAAACATTCTTTGTACTGTTTATCATAATCGTGCAATTTCTTATATCACAGATAAGTGATTTAACTGAATACTTCAAGATAAAATACACCAGATTAATTGAAAAATAAAATGAGAAATAGTTAATATATTATTTTTATAAACAAACATTGCCATGCTAGTTGTGTAACTGTCTTGTATTCATTGGTAATTTATTACTTTTAATTGTCAATTAAACATATTACGCCAGATATGACTATATCAGCTAATGTATTGTTTATTTATCAACAGGCTATTTTGTAATGAGGGCCTTAAAGGTTCCTAACTGCATCGTATTACTTCAAATGCCAGTAGTATTAGAATATTTTATTTCACGCTGTGCACTGCACTGTGCCTGGCACTCGCCATTGTCCCTCTCTCCTCTCACCGGAAACGAAAACCGGAAAATCCTAAGCTGGAACAAGCCACCAACGTCGGCCTGCTCGCTGGCCTCCCGTCAGCTACAAGCACACAGCAAATCTCAACGTGGAGAATTTCTACCTTTGGCCTAACTATAAATGTTGTCACCCAACTGTGTACATACATTGCTACCATAATTAATAAGATTAAAATTTTGTAACATTTAGTACATTGGCATGGTCAATGTTTGCAGTGAACTTCATACTGTTTAGTTATTAAATGCTATTAATTACCAGTACTTCTATTGGGCGGTAATCTCACAACTTGCTAATAGTCTTGTGTAGTTCGCGAACGAACTAGTTAAGAAGAGCGCTCCCACAGGCAGTGTTGCCAGATGGCAGAGGAGAAAATGTTTAAATGTTTGTATACCTTATGGGACTTAACTACAGGATCATCAGTCCCTAAACTTACGAACTACTTATGAACTAGCTACTACTAAGGACGGCACAAATATCCATGCCCGAGGGGGATTCGAACCCCCTACCGTACTGACCGTGCAGCCTGTGACTGAAGCGCCGCAGTACGCTCGGTCACCGCGGCCGACCCAGATGGCAGAGAAAGAAAATACCTACAGTCACACAAAAATGTACCTACGTTTTCCCTACTTTCTCCCTACCACCTCATTAATGTCCCTACATCAGAGTCGTAACGACTAGTAACAGGAGTTGTGTTTATAGATTTGACGGCAGCATATGATACCATCAACCTCAGAAACCTTATTACGAAGGTGCAAAGAACAACAAAAAGCCCTCGACTTACTGCAGTATTCAAATCAATTCTGTTCAACAGAAGATATTTTGTTGAATTCCAGGGTAACAAGAGCAGATGGCGGCTACAGAAAAATGGGCTTTACCAGGGCAGTGTCCTTGCCCCAGTTCTATTCAATATCTATACGAATGACCAGCTTATTAGTCCACGGTCAAGATCTTTCATATGTGCTGACGGTAGGGCAATAGCTGTTCAGGCATCAAACTACGAGGATATTGAGGAAATACTAAATGAAAACCTAGAAAATCTGACAAAATATTACAATAAGAATCAGCTGAAGCCCAATCCAAGTATTACCCAGACTTGCCTATTCCATCTTAAGAGGAACTGAATCTTTGGTGGAATGTCACAAGATTAGAACACTGCCCTTTCTCAGTGTACTTGGGAATTTCCCTTGATAGGACACTATCATTTAAGCGCCACATTGAGAAGAGCAAGGCAAAAGTCCAAACACGAAATAACTTACTTGGCAAACAAACAACGTCAAAATGGGAAGCTAATGCAAAAGTTTTACGCACGACAGCAATGGCCCTCTGTTACTCTGCTGTTGAGTTTGCAAGTCCTGTGTGGGAACGGTCATGTCATGCAAACAAACTAGACCATGTCCTGAATCAGAGCTGTAGGCTTATCACAGGCTGTCTCAAACCTACAAAAGTTGAACACCTATACTCATTATCAGTAATCGCTCCACCAAAGGTCCGACGAACGGTACAGAGCAGCATCTAACGATCAAAACAGCTTAAAGACCAACGTCACCCATTACATGGGTACCAAACTGTACCAAAACGCCTTAAATCAAGAAGCAGTTTTCTACATTCAACGGAACCACTCACAGACCCACCAAGAACTACTAGAATAAAATTGTGGCGGGAGCAACAAGGACATGCCAACTATGTCGAGGAGGCGCTGCCACCAGGCGCAGAACTTGACTGGCAGAGATGGAAGACTCTGAACAGACTGCGGTCTGGAATGGGTAGATGCAACAAGAATTTGCACAAGTGGGGAATCGGTGAAAGTGTTTTGTGTTCATGCGGAAACATACAGACCATGGACCACCTGCTGGAATGTCCGGAAGTAAATCACCAAGAGCGTGCACAGCCCAAGACCTGATGACCTGCAGCAGTACAGCAATGGTATATACAGACTTCTGGAAGAACGAGATATGAAGTTGTTCATACTATTCTTGTACATAATTTTCATGTATTATATGTTATTGTAAAAATGTGTAGACAATTTATTATTTTACAATTTGTGAATTTATTATATACTGTTTGTAGATCGCATACGATATAATATATATATATATATATATATATATATATATATATATATATATATATATATATATATATATATATATATATATATATCAGATTCGTAGCTAGGATTTGTGTCTGGGAGGGGCTGATTCCAGTAGTCCGGACAGCAGACGTTCACCAGTTGATTAATGTGACATGTTACAACTTTGAAAAACTTTAAAATAAATATTCGGCATCATGATTCACTGGCTACATATGTTTTTCCAGTGACTGATTGTTACTGATGGAGTGAAATGTAAATTATGCCGCGAATTCCAAGTGCTCTGTAACAAGAAGATTACTGATTTATCGATCGGACAAGCATACATCAAGAACCTGGCAACCATAGAGAGGAACAGCATTAATTAGTTTCCCCAAATATGCCGGTAATTCCGAGTGCACAGTTACACGAGGATAACTGATTTATTGACCACACAAAGATACATCGAGACACTATCAACCATAGACTAGGAACAGTAGTAATTATTTAGTTCATAGTCAGCACAAAAAAGGAAGTCCGTCACTCTACATGATTCGATTTTCAAAGAGTAATGCTATGTTGACAGCGCTTTGTTCATTATAACGTTGGCTGTCGCAAATCTTTTAGCGTTTTCTTGTCAGAATCTTCTCATTTACAAGTACTTACTAGTATATCTTCCTGACGTAAATAAATAACAGTCTAGTCAAGATAATAAAACGTCTTTCGTTCATGGAAACAATGAATTTTTCTTGTGCTGACATTTTCTAACACTATTTCCTAACCGACTCTCCATTCCACTGACGTACATTGAAATCATCATACTTAGCATCAATTTTAATGTGTCCGAAACTAACTTTTCAAATTAATATTGTTTACTACGAACAGAAAACATCTATGCCGTCTAAAATATCATTGGCTACTTCAAACTTTGCCACAATTGGTCGGCTTCAGTCCCGCGTGCTAACATCTGTTCTGTTGCCAACATTACCTGCTAGGCCTGTGTCGGCGATTGCAAAATTTTACTAAAGTACCTACGCGTTGAGGACTTTTGGATGAAAATTCCCTACATGATTTTAATGCTTAAAAGTACATACGTGTAGGGAAAATTCCCTACGTCTGGCAACACTACCCACAGGCGAAATACACGAACTAGTTCGCAGTTCCCTCGCCTCTTAGTTCGTCCGCTCCTTTCCGAAGACTGACGGGGAACAGCGAGAGGACGCGAGAGCGCGCAGTATTGCGTGATTCATGGTTTATTTGCTTAAGTATTTGTTGTCTCATTGCCCAAAAATACGGGTAATAGCACACGCTTGGTCAACACTGATCATTATATAAAAAAGCTGTTACAACAAAAGAAAGAGTTCTTTTAGTAGCGGTAGTAAAATGCAAAAGACAAAAAGAGCGACCTACTTCGCGGCCGAGCTGCGAACTAAAAGGAGAGCTGCCGATCCAGAACTAAAATATGCGCGATCGGTCGCGAACTAAAATATGTTGCAATCGGTCGCGAATTAAAACATGCATTACCGGTCGAGAACTATTATGCCAAACGTATCTAGCTTCTTAATTCGTTGGATTCTTTTCCGAAGACAGACGGGCAATAGCGAGAGGGCGCGCAGCAGAATTAAAAATCACGTGTTTGCCTTCTGCTGATGAGAGCCATTTCGAGGTGAGCGTCTGCTACAAAATTTCTGTTTTGAAGTATTCTGCACTCTGCAATATCTGACTAATAAATTACATAATGCCAAGATATAGAGCTTAAACTTAAATGCGAGAAATTATCCACAAACTGTTTATTTTGGTTTGCGTGATATCGTTAGGGGCTCAAGCAGCAAGCGCATGAAGCAGCTAGGAGGGGGAACTTCCCCCTCCACCTGAACGCACAGACCACGCCGCTCAACCGTCACTGGGAGCGGACGAACTAAAAGAGCGAACTAGTTCGTGGCTCTGGCGCGAACTTAATTGAGCGCTCCCGATCGCGAACTATTATGCGCAAGTCTAATTCACAGGCATTTTGGGTGCATAGATCCTGAGATGTCATTACCCAGAACAGTCACCTCTGGCCGTAATAACATAAGTATAATGTCGACACCCTCATGTAACGAACTTAATACTTATGAACCAGATCCTCAATTTTTCTTTTCCATATTCTGAATGTTATGGTTCAAACTTCTTTGAGTCTAATCTGCTCCTAAGAAAGTTATCGCATTTACCTATCGTGGTATGTTCAAAATTATATCGATAAATTAAGTTATAAAGTTCGTTGGTTGACTCCAGTCTCATAGATTTTATGTACTAACTTTCATAGTCTGTTAGTACTTTAGGATGATTCTCTTAAACTTCAGTCTATTCACACATGTTTGCAGCCAAGATTGCGTTTCATTCATTGGATGAGCGGTTTCGACGTGTAGTCATCTTCTGACCTCCTGTACATCTCAATGTTACATCTTATGCAAGCCCTAGCTACTTCCCTCTTATTACAAATATTTCGGTGAAATTGCATGCTTCAATACGGATGTGAAATATAAATAATGATGGCAGAGTTTGATTTACATAATTAGATTTCCTATACACATTTCCTCGATAGCTGTAGAAGAGGCACTAAGCGTAACGTATCTAGTTACATAATGGACTTGATACCTTACGATTAGTGTCCTTGTACAGCCGTTGAGGAAATGTGAACCGGAAATCTAATGATGTATATCAATCTATACCATCAATGTTCTTTATTTCACATCCGTATGGATGCAGGCAACTGCACCATAATATTTGTAATACATTGAATTAGTTGGGGCCTACATGAGAAGTAACATCGAGATGTACAGGAGATCAGAAGATGACGTCTAAGACACGTCATCCGAATGAATAAAAGGCGATCTTGGCTGGAAACCTGCATAAATTGATTTCACATCACCCCAACTAACCATGAGTTCCATACATAATTCAGTCCATACTGCTTCGTTATTCAAATGTTCAAATGTTTGTATAGTCTACGGGGTCATCAATCCCTAAACTTAAAAACTACTTATGAACTAACTAAGACTAAGGACGGCACAAATATCCATGCCCGAGGGGGGATTCGAACCCCCGACCGTAGTGGCCGTGCAGACCGTGACTGAAGCGCCTCATTCCCCGCGGCCACCGCGGCCGGCACTTCGTTATTACATTTTGAATTTTGACCCATATCAGGCGCGCGGAAATGGTGGTGCGTTCTAGGCGCCTTGGTACGCTGTGCACATCTATCCGTCGTCGAAGGTTCGAGTCCTCCCTCGGGCTTGGGTGTTTGTCCTTAGTGTAAGATTTTTAAGTGTTTTGTATGTTTAGGGACTTATGAGTTCTGTAGTATGGTCCCATTGCATTACAAATCTCTGAACACTGAATTTAATCCAAATCTTATAACTGTTTCTGTGTATTTACTCTAACATCTGATATGTAAATATGTCTGACAATGTCATTCGTTTAATTTTTCGATGTCTTCAGGATATGTTGACAGAAATGGAAGAGAGATTGGCGTTATTCGTCCCGTAGACACTGTGGTTATTAGAGATGTAGCTCCGGTATGAGAGTTTTTCAATGAATAAGGAAGGAAATCGGTCATGTCATATTAAATGTCTGATTGTTTGTAAGCGTAAGGATCAAAACTGCTACGATAATCGACTCCTAGACTTACAAGCTACATAAAAACACTTATACTGAGGACGATAGTGTGATGGAGCTGATCTGTAGCCATTTACTTGCTCTTTCATATTTTTATTCTGTAAGATACCTTTTATTTTGTTGGGAAGAGCATTACATGATATATAGCGCGAGTAAAGTGTTGAGCATATAAAATTAAAATTCTTCCCGAGGAAGGCTCCTGTAACGGATCCGAAACGTTGGAAATATTTTATCATCATGACGTGGGATACAGTTGAGAAGAATTTTAATTTTAACAATAATGACCACGAAAGCCTTCGTTCTTATATAGAGCATATGGTCCGGTGAACAAGTATCCCGTGGGAAAAATCCGCTGTATTTCCGTCTAAAATCTGATTGGCTTTTATTGGTAGTCTCAGTCCGACAAACCGTCCAGCACTTATATTAATATTTAGTATTCCGTAATTAAATTAAATATGTCTGTTTGTACACTGTTATTACCTTGTGTTAAGCTGTATATATTTGAGAAATTTGGAGAAGGAATTAAAGTTCAGGGTGAAGAATTAAAAACAATGCTTTTTGCCGACGACAAAGTAATTCTGCCAGAGACAGCAAAGGACCTGGAAGAGCAGCTGAACGGAATGGACAGTGTGCTGAAAGATGCATATAAGATGAACATTAACAAGAGCAAAACTAGGGTAATGGAGTGCAGTCGAAGAGCCGGCCGCGGTGGCCGAGGGGACTGAGGCGCTTCAGTCACGGTCCGCACGGCCATTACGGTCGGGGGTTCGAATCCCCCCCTCGGGCATGGATATTTGTGCCGTCCTAGTTCGTAAGTAGTTCATAAGTAGTTTGTAAGTTTAGGGACTGATGACCCCGTAGTTAAGTCCCATAAGCTTTACAAACATTTGAACATTTTTTTTTTCAGTCGAAAAAAAATTAGGTGATTCTGAAGGAATTAGATTAAGTAACGAAACAATAAAGGAGGTAGATGAGTTTTGTTACTTGGGCAGTAAAATAACAAACGATGGTCGCAATACAGATGATATAAAATGAAGAATGGCAATGGGTAGAAAAGCGTTCTTGAAAAAGAGGAATTTGTTAACATCGAATATTGATTTAAGCGTAATAAAGTCTTTTCTGAAGGCATTTGTGTGGAGTGTTGCCTTGTATGGGAGTGAAACATGGACGATAAACAGTGCGGACAGGAAGAGGATAGAGGCTTTTGAAATGTGGTGCAGCAGAAGAATGTTGAATATTAGGTGGGTGGATATCGTAACTAATAAGGAGGAACTGAACAGAATTGGGGAGAAAAGAAATTTCTGGCATACCTTGACCAAAAGAAGCGATAGATTGGTGTGACACACTCTTAGACATCAAGGAATTGTGAATTTAGCGTTGGAGGGAAATGTGTGGGGTAAAACCGCAGAGGAAGACCAAGATTCAGACAGATGAAGGTTGCCGTTCTTATGTGGCGTTGAAGAGGCTTGCTCAGGATAGGGTATTGTGGAGAGCTACATCAAACTAGTCTCCGGACTGAAGACCACAACGCCGCGGTGGAGTAGCCGAGCGGTCTAACGCGTCTCGCTGCGCGGTTGTTCGCCGTGGAGGTTCGAGTCCTCCCTGGAGCATGGGTGTGTGTGTTTGTCCGAGGGTTAGTTTACCTCGGTTTAAGTAGTTTGAAAGCTACGGACTGATGACTACGCAGTTTGGTCCGATAGATTTACAGACATTTGAACATTTGAAGACCACAACAACAACAAGCTATATCTAAGACGACAGGCGTAACAGTGTAAAATGTTCTGTTGGAACCAAGATGTAGCCACCGGCGCGTAGTGTTACTCCTGCCGCAGTCAATCGCCCGAGGGCCCTTCACGGATAACGCGTATGTCGGTCGAGAGCTGGTATCGCGTAAAATGTTCTATAATATTGTCAAACACTGATAAATTCCTATTACACAGTAGTGATTTGCTGTATACGAACAGTGAATAAAAAAATAAAGCCACTGACATCCCGAAATTTCGTGTGACAAAATCATTGTAATGAAACCTAGGCACATTGCACTACTATTTCAGCCTTACATCAAGAACGGATCTACGGCCTGAATGATGCGTCTGCGGCTGATACAACAGCAGCGAAAGAAGATAAAAATATGAGGAACTAATCAAGACATATAATGCCCGTTGATTCAATTTTTTCAGGAGAAGCGAAAGGCTGGTATCTGCTAAAGTACTCAATAAAATTTTAAGCTAGATCTGTTTTGAGGCACTGAACTAGAATATACCTTGCAACAGATAAATTTTTTTTTAGTTACGCTAGAAAATCCATTTTTATTTCGGACAATATACGTTTTTATCCGTCATATAGGACATTACACGTTTTTATGCGTTTTTAGTAACGCAACGTCATTATTTCAAATTAATTTTTATATTTTAAAATGTTATCTTATATCGCATGAGTTGTATCATATATAAAAATATAACATTGATGTTTACTTCAAGGAATGCTACGAAGCTTTACATTACTGTGAAAAACTGGATCAACGCAAAATTTTGTTACAGGCAGAATATTGTAGGGTACAATAAATTTACTAAATTTCGTCCATTCCAGGGTCTTCATGTAAGCAATCACAATCAATATGTTCAGGAGTGAAGCTGCTTCATGGAACTACTAAAGCCGACACGAAAAAATTAAGTTTATTTTTCTTCCTTCCAATGTGTGCCGAATCTGGAGATTTACCTGATTCCAGTTTCCATTTCTCGTTTCAATTTCTTCTTCATTTTACTTTTTTCTTGTCCCACGATCTATACCATCCTTCCCAACAACCACACATTCTTTTACGAAATCCATTGGGAGCAATAAACACAAACCACAACATTATACTGCCGCTGTGCACTGCTAACAATAACGATTTAGCTCAAGTTGTGTCAAATGCCAGAAGGCGACAATGCCGTAGGCTACAATACTTTGAAGCATTGTAAGCCCTGACACGTGTTAAACTCGCCAGTATTGGCAAATTGGAGGAAATGAAAGCAAACTAAAAACTGAAATAGTGGACATTATACGTTCTGATTCATTCACTGATGTGGACAATATACGATTTCTTTTAACCATGCATTTTTAACATACTATTTCATTGTTAAAATATACAAATACATTAAAAATGAATGCAGCAGCGCGTAGAGCACATAAAATATCTCCGAAAACCGTTTCGGCCGAAGGGACTGAGGCGCTCCAGTCACGGTCTGCATTGCCACTAAGGTCGGGGGTTCGAATACCACCTCGGGTATGAATATTTGTGCCGTCCTTAGTGTTAGCTAGTTCATAAGTAGTTTGTAAGTTTAGGGACTGATGACCCCGTAGTTAAGTCCCATAAGCTTAACAAACATTTGAACATTTTTGAAAACCGTTTCAAGCTTTGTCCGGAAGTGGACAATATCCGTTTCGATTAGTTGTTCGTATTATCAGGTTAGTGAACAGAAACTCTCGTCTTCATACCCTCACATGTAGTGCTGTTTTTCTATCAGAAATAGAAACATTGGCACAAAGTCCTTGGTAACAAGACTGAGGGTAGAAAGGAAAAGAATTAGAAACTTGCTTACTCGCTTTCAAATAATGACCGTAATATCTCCAACATTGTCTCTTTTATCCCGACGTAATACGCGCACCCATGCCTGAGGGAGGACTCGAACCTCAGAGTGGAGCGGCCGCGAAAGCCGCCACATGACGTCTTAGACCACGCGGCAATTAGGGCGCGTCGATCGTGCCCTTCAAAATGAATCAGCCAGACATTTGCCTGGAGTAATTTAGGGAAATAAGGGAACCTAAATCAGGATGGCAGGAGGCGTCTTCGAACCGCGACTTTCTCAATTGCGAGTCACGGACTTGTCGAAGTATTTCAGATATAGAACACCGCAAAGTAAAGAAATGTTACAGCACAAAATTTCAGCGTCTGAATAGCACTAAATATGGCTCAGTATAAATACTGAACGATTTGGTACAGTATTTAGGACAAATGATTTGGTTAGTATTTTAAGACAATCCAAGTTCGTCGCTAAACGTACTGATTACATAATATGCATGAAACACTTCGCGCGTTTTATCGGACTGTATCTCTAACAAGGATACAAGGAAATTATCTTTCATGCTGATGCTTCTGATTTGTTTCTTCACCACTGTTAATCTAATCTTCTCTCCTTCCTCCTGTTAAAGCACACGTAAATTTTCTTTTAAATGCAGAATGTATTTAGCGTAGTTACAGAAGCTTAGGTGACTTTAATGCTTTGATACATTTATGCGTATAGTCGGCTGAGTAGCCAACAGAGTGGAAATTTGAATTGACGGTTTCATCGCCGCAGAAATCTCTGATATTCTAAGTAAGTGAACGGTGCTCAGAAAATATTTTTATGCGGCAAACAGTTTACAGAGAAACTCTTCAGGTAGAGCAAAGACAACATCAATTACTCCGACGTTAAAGCGAGTCGGCCGAACAAGCGTGAATAACGCGCATCCAGCTGCTATTTAGATAACCTTTGAGAGTAGTTACGAAGTCTGCTACATTCCATCGCGACGTTTCAAGCGCATTAGGGTGATTCATTCCGCCTAAAGGCGGGTTCTCGATCTATGTTTCGCATTCCAGTCGACATCAAGATTAATAAGGACAAGCATAACTAAAAGGCCTCATTCGCATTGAAATTTGTCATTGCTTCGCTGACCTGTTGATTCGATCCACCTAAGAAAACATTGCATTGTAACTAAGGAGAAGCTTATGGCCAGTAAGAATTATTGACATTTATAATAATGAGGTAAATAATTAATTTGATTTGCATAATAAAATGCGTCAAAAAGTACATATTTTTTCCTATCTGTCTGTCCGCATTTACTCTCAGTCCGTGGTCAGAGTTTTCATTATACTTATCTCTATGCAATATTTCTATGACGTTAACGATTAAAGAGAGAGTAGATATTATTTGCTCGTAATTTGAGGCTCATAGAAAAGTTGTTTAAACTCGTCAAAGGTATGCTGATCTGTTCCCCTACAGGAAAGTTCCTTCTGAAACATATCGCCACATTGTCCAACCGTTTGGTGAAACTGGTAGTCTGAAACCTAGAGAGAGAGAGTTTGATGTATATTTTGTTTGAAATATTATCGTAAAAGCTTTTGTCACTCACTGTGTTAATTACGTTTTATTATAATGACTTAGTGCACTTATGCACTGTAAATCGTTTTATATAACAACTATTTGACATTACAAGATTATGGCCTTGTAAAATATTTTATTTGACCTGATGATGCTGACATAGTTCAGTGAAACCGGTCGCCATTAATAAAAACTGATGATAAGCGATCTTGGCTGTTTTATATCTTTTTACAATAATATAAATGGATCGCCTCCTATAACGTAAACCAACTCAAATTTAGTATTTTGTGTTGAAGTAACGCCCATACCTTACGATTGGTTCTGCAGAGCGATCGTTACTAGGACCTCTGTAAGTATCTTGACATATTTACGTTAAATAGTTACCCGGGTTATTAATTACGTTTATGTATTATTGTTCGGTGTATCCCTTTTCTTGTCCCATGATTCATTTATTTCTTTACCGTCTTGAATCTGTCCGATTTACTTACTTGACGCCATAGTTTAAGTGGGTAACGCTTTTTACTCTCCAATTAGTGTTCTTGTAAGTGCTGGGACCAGGAGTTTGTGACACTTGCACGAAGTTACACTTGCCCGGAAACTCGGACACTGCAGGTAGAATAATATATTGGTTTGGTGTCTGTTATTTCGAACATGCATGCATGTCTGAAGGACATTTGCTTAGTTCTATCAATAAACGTGGACACTGCACATCGTATTTAAATCAACCATAGCAAGGCTTGCGACAAACGTACTATAACGTCTGTCCCTGTGCGGGAATTACATCATAGAATGCACGAGCACTCATGGCCAGTAGACAATGTGTGGCATATTAAGGTTTAAGACATTCCGGGAGTCGTGCGCAGGTAGCGTAATGGTAACGTGACCGCTCCCGATAAGCGGGAAATCCGGGTTCGAGTCCCGGCCCGGCACAAATTTCCATATGTCACCATTACACCATACAACCGTTGGTGATTAATATTCGCAATTGCGAATACAATTCTTGTGCTAATATTTACGGAATCATGGAGGAGATCTTACATAGACGTGGGGGAAGCCAATCAGAATACTTCTGGGTAGTACTGGAGCAGTTTCTCACGGGAATGCGATATGCTACAACATATGTAATCTTTTCCCACCCATTCCACCTGTGACTTGACCTATTAGCGATGAAATTTCTTAGCAACTCAATAGCTCAATGGCCATGAGGCAGTCATCCTATAAGGGTTCTTCGACTATCCAGACCCAGATACTCCTCGGTTTTCGTAAACCACTTCACTCAAACGTTAGTGGCTTCTTATCAATCTAATATATAAAAATGAATGTTCGTGTGTTCGTATTTTATGCGCGACCGTACCGTTCAACCGATTGTGATGAAACTTTGTCAACACATTCCTTGCACTTTCGCGATGGTCATAGGCACCATAAATGACTGTACGACAAATAGTTCAGGAGATATGACGTAATAAACAATGAAATACCCGGAAAAATGCTGCATCATGCGACGTCTGCTTCTAAACTACTGTACCGATTTCAACCTAATTTGGTACACATATTCTTTCCATGAGGTAACAATTGACGTAGGGGTAAGAACTGCTTACCACATATAGTTCAGGAGATATGACGTCATAAACAATTATATGGTTGAAAACCTGTGGCATCATGCGACGTGCGAATTAGGACAATTTGTACAGTTGACCTTCAAAACAAGAAGAAGGTCACTGTTACATAAAATTTTGGCTGGTGCATGACGGAGGATACTTTACATATGGACGTTGTAAGATTGTACAGTTGTATTCCGATCCTGATGAAATTTTAAATATGGTTGAACAATTCAATTTATTAGTGAAGTATTGATATATAGATTACCTACAATCATTTCAATTAATTAACGTGAATAAACAATTAATTTTCAGATTTCGGCGAAGTTTCGAATGAAATAAAATTTCTGAAAATTCTAGAAACTCCCTCTGGAAACGTTTTCTGGGTGATAATCATAAAAGAAACATTTAAAACATTAATATTGTTCACACTATGTAAATTTTATGTAAGCATTTAAAGTGAGATTTTTTTAAATAAATATGCTTCAGTGGAAAGCATACTTCATTGAGGTTTTAAAATGACGGTTTTTTGGCTGTCAGTTTTGATGCATAGCAAGCATACCGAATCATTGGAGTGAAAACCACCAGCAGAAGGAATTTGTTGTTAGCAACGTGTGGGTTTAACTCGAATTTTAAAATAAATACATAAATCTAATACATAAAAATTAATGTTTATTTGTTTGCCTTTTGGTTCGTATTTTATGCAAGGCCATCGTACATCCGATTACGATAAAACTTTGTAAACTCATTGCTTTCACTCGCGAGAAGGTTATAGGCATACTAAAATTAACTTGGTATGGTGCACGGCGGAGGGTGCTTTACAATTAGTACATTAGTTAAACAATATATAGAAAACAGTCTTGATCGCAGAGATTGATAGTTTTAATTAACTAGTTTCAACCTGATGTAGGTCATCTTCAGAATAATACACAGTCCATGTGGCCAGTGCTGTGCTCGGCTGGGCTGGGCTGTCCTGGGCTGTTGTGCTGCCAGTAGGTCTATATATTGTTCATATCAAATAGATCGCTGTTTCTTGTCTCCTATGACAATGTGGTCAAAATTAATAGTGCATTAGTTTCTTACGCCTTCACGCTGAAACAGATGTGAGTGAAATTTGGAACAGGGGGTGCTTATACCCTGATTAATACATGAAATACCTTTCATAAGTCACCGTATGGTGTGTGGCGGAGGTTTCCTTACACTGGGTTCATATGTTTACTTCTCCTTCATGCTGAAATGGATGGACAGATTTGAATGAAATTTGGACTGGAGATAGCTTATACCCTGCATTAATACATGATGTACCTTTTGTAAGCCACCAACGGTGCGTGACGGAGGGTACCTTACAATACATTAACACGTCTCTTACTCTTCACGCTGAAACGGCTTCACGGAATTGAATGAAATGTGGAATGAAGGTAGCTTATACGGCGCATCAATACATGGTGTACCTCTCGTAAGCCTCCTTAGGTGCATGTTGGAGAGTACGTTGTAACAAACAGCCAAATTGTTTGGTCACCATGAAAGTTAGCACATGAATATATGTTTTCATGAAGTAGATTTTTTATAATCTGCAAGTCAGTGAATTTAGCATTGCGGAGGGTACCTTGCGACTTTGACATCATTAGACCAGTTACCATGAAACTTGGCGCATATATATGTTTTCATATATAGGAGGGAGAGGAGTAGGTGGAGGAGGAGACGGACAGAGTGAGGGGAGGTGAATGAGAGAGAGGACTGGAGGAGACGGATAGAAAACGAAAGGGGTAGGAGAAATACTGATTCAAGGCTGGAATAAATAAATAAATACCCGGACAACGCCGGGTTTTACAGCTAGTTTTTCATACATTTCACTTTATAAGACAGTGCTCTGCTTCCACTGTCATTGGGACTAACTACCCTTACAATTTTCCATACGCTCCATCCTTCAAACCTTCTTAGCTGCTAATCTGTGAGTTTATCACCTTCTCCCGGCCTTCACGTCTCTGCTGTACTGTTGCTTTATCTATGTCTGACTGCCGCCCGAAGTTTTATTTTGAACCAACAGGAATATTTTTACAAGGATACGAGAATGGTGCCAGCAGACCCTCCTGGACCTGGAGACCTGACGAAGTGCGCAGATGGCGGCAGAACGGGTGTTGGACTTGGGCGGTGCTCTTTGCACGGGCCGCGCCGATTTATCCGGAGCGCTTGCGGGAAGAGAGGGAGGGGCTATATCCGGCGCCGGCCACCCACCGTTCACTACATCAGTGTCATAAGCACACTCATACCATGTTGTTCACGCGAGATTTATTTCGTCATGAAACAGGTCTGGAGAAATTGAAGAACCACAATAGTATTCGCACTGTGTGTGTGTGTGTACTTCTAAATATTGTGTGTATGTGTGGTTTTTCTTCGTCTACCGGTGCTGCTGATAGCCCGCGTTTGCTAAGTCATTACATTTATCCCTGTGTAACCAGGTTGTGGTGAGGTTATGAAGTCATAATATTTTTAATAGCAATCTGCAATTAATAGAAATTTTTAATAGAAATAAAGATGTATAATATTGATACGGTTACTATTAATGTCAGTAGGTAACTAATTAGATAAGACAAAATTGTTGAGTATATAATATCATAGACAATAACTAAAATAACCGACTGGATCGGAAATGTGATCTCACAACTTCTTCCAGTGGAAGGAAATCGTCAGAAGAGTTGCATTTTTGTAATTCTGCTTTTGATTGGTTCTCTCTTTCCTTTTCGTAAGAACAGGTATCCAGTATGTTGAGATATGCAGGCATCTTCATTTTCGGATATTACAGAACATTGACATAGTTTGGATTTCCATTTTTTTTTCACTTTTCTTGTGTGACAGACTGAAAATGGATCGTAGCTTAAAATAGCTATATGATTGTTCCCATCTACAACACGTTGTCACAGCAAACAAAGCCAATAGATTGCATATTGAGCGTAAATTATTTACTTCGTAATGGATACATAACAATTTTTGACGCGGTGGATTGGCCAAGAGGTCTACCGCACCTTGCTGCGGAACGAGTGGTTGTCCTCCGTCGGAAGTAAGAAACCTCCCTTGGCCACGTGTGTATGTGTGTGTGTTGTCCTTAGGTTAATTAGTGTAAGTTGTTTGTAAGCCTAGGGACAGATAACCATGTAGTTAAGGCCCATAGCTTTACAACAACACATAACAATGTATAATAACACTCTAAATTATACTGTATTTAACATTTGACCATGCTTGAGTTTAGTACAAAAGACTTGATCTTTCTTTATATTCCGCAGAAAATGCAAAACACAGATTCCGTTTCCCTCGTCGGAAACTCTTTGATATCAATTTCAAATCAATTTACGCAACGCTCTCAGCGGGATTGTTGGGAGCAGACCCCAGTAAAAGCAGTAAAGATATATTCTGTAAATCGTTCGTAGGCGAGAAACACAACAGGTCTCAGGCGCTGCAGACACATTGTCTGTGGATGGATGTCGCAGAGGCAGCGAAATGGTAGCAGAGAAAGCGTTCCTCTATACAGCGTTCCAACCTCTGAATCTGTGAAGACTTAAAGCAGATGGCGGAATACGGAGCAGCGACTTCACGTGCAAAAACTAAATCTTGCACATTAATGATGCAGAAGGAGGCGAGTGAAAATTAACGGACGTTGCATGGTTACTCCTTCAAATGATAACATCATTTCATTGACGCGTAGAGCTCTCGGCCAATCCACCACGTCAAAAATTGTTATGTATCCATTACGAAGTAAATAATTTACGCTCAATATACAATCTATTGAATTTGTTTCCTCTGACAACGTTTTATAGATGTGAAAAATCATATAGTTATTTTAAGCTACGATCCATTTTCAGTCTGTCACACAAGAAAAGTGAAAAAAAAAATGGAAATCCAAACTATGTCAATGTTCTGTAATATCCGAAAATGAAGATGCCTGCATATCTCAACATACTGGGTACATGTTCTTACGGAAAGGAAAGGGAGAACCAATCAAAAGCAGAATTACAAAAATGCAACTCTTCTGACGATTTCCTTTCACTGGAAGAAGTTGTGAGATCACATTTCCGATCCAGTCGGTTATTTTAGTTATTGTCTATGATATTATATACTCAACAATTTTGTCTTATCTAATTAGTTACCTACTGACATTTATAGTAACCGTATCAATATTATACATCTTGAAACGTGTCCATAAAAATATTTTTGTAAGAAAATGTCTAATATTGTGCCTCCTGTTTTGTGTCGAGTAACTTGCTTGGAAGAAAATGTGTAATATTGCTTATACTGTGTGTATCTGTGAAGTTTCATCTTTGGCAAAGATCATGTATTGCATAGCATTGTAGCTCGCGCAGAGAGAGAGAGAGAGAGAGAGAGAGAGAGAGAGAGAGAGAGTGGCACTTGTGGAATATATATTGTATTTTTATTACTATCACCGCTGGAATGAAGGTAATTGCATTTGATGTCATTAGGAAAAGGTTGTATTATGTAGGTAATGTAATGGTGATTATTAATAATAAGTAACAAAGTTGACCTTTCTTTCCTATTTCATGTACGTAGTTAGAAGATTAACCTACTCCCTTTATTTGATAATTAATTATTTGTGGATTTAAAGTGCAGTATTTATTTTGGTAATCTTGTTGAACAGATTTCGTTATTTGTGCCATAGTAAATGATTGTTATGCAGCACTGCAGTCAATTGATTAAGGTAAAGCAGTCAACAATCCGAAGATTGGTTTGAACACCACAGTGCTTTACTAGGCATGGTCCTGTTTGGAGGTGGTATGCCATTGCCTTCCTCCGACCTTCGAACTGACTTACCCAGCCAGTTATAGGGGGACCTACAGTTTAACGTGGGTTCCGAACCACGGTGCTACTCGGTATTTTTCACATGAGCAATACTGCCAGAGGTGAAAGAAGTGGAAAGCGACAGATAAAAATCCTAGGACCTGGCGGGGATCGAACCCGCGACCTTCGGATTTGTAGTCTGGCACTCTACCACTGTGCAACCGAGGCCTAAATTTCAATAATCAGGTACTGATCTGCATAAAATTTCCGCAATCAAACATTAAGAATGTGATTTGTGGTTTTTTTATTATCTTTCTCGCAGTCCAATATTTTGAGTATAGTCAGTGTCTGTTTTATATGGTGACTTGCCACAGCTGTTGTGTTCAAAAGATCCGTTGCACACATAATCAGTTTAATGCACTGTTTCTTATTTAATAGTATATACATCAATATCAGGGCCATAATTAAACCAAATTGCTGTGTTAATGAACAATTTGTTGTCTGATTTAACGATAGGTTCAACATCAAACTACACAAACACAGCTTTTAATCTTTATTTCTATTAAAAATTTCTATTAATTGCAGATTGCTATTAAAGATGTTATGACTTCATAATCTCACCACAACCTGTTTACACAGGGATAAATGTAATGACTTAGCAAACGCGAACTAACAGCAGCACCGGTAGACGAAGAAAAACCACACATACACACAATATTTAGAAGCACACACACACACACAGTGCGAATACTGTTGTGGCTCTTCAATTTCTCCAGACCTGTTTTATATATTATTATGGTCTTCAGTCCGGAGACTGGTTTGATGCAGCTCTCCACCCTACTCTATCCTGAGCAAGCCTTTTCATCTCCTCATAAGAACGGCAACCCACATCCACTTGAATCTGCTTACTATACGCGTCTCTTGGTCTTCCTCTGCGATTTTTACCCCACTCACTTCCCTCCAATGCTAAATTTACGATTCCTCGATGTCTAAGAATGTGTCCTACCAAGCGATCCCTTCTTTTAGTCAGGGTATGCCAAAAATTCCTTTTCTCACCAATTCTGTTCAGTACCTCTTCATTAGTTATGCGATCTACCCACCTAATCTTCAGCATTCTTCTGTAGCACCACATTTCAAAATCCTCTATTCTCTTCCTGTCCGCACTGCTTATCGTCCATGTTTCACTCCCGTACAAGGCAACACTCCACACAAATGCCTTCAGAAAAGACTTCCTTACACTTAAATTAATATTCGATGTTAGCAAATTTCTCTTTTTCAATAATGCTTTTCTTCCCGTTGCCATTCTGCATTTTATATCCTCTGTACTGCGACAATCGCATGTTATTTTACTACCCAAGTAACAAAACTCATCTACCACCTTCATTGTTTCGTTACCTAATCTAATTCCTTCAGCATCGCCTGGTTTTCGATGACGAAATAAATCTCGAGGGGAACAACACTGATGTAGTGGCCGGCACCGGATATAGCCCCTCCCTCTTTTCCCGCAAGCGCTCCGGATGAATAGGCGCGGCCCGCGCAAAAAAAAAAAAAAAAAAAAAAAAAAAAAAAAAAAAAAAAAAAAAAAAAGTTTGTATAGTCTATGGGACTTAACTACGGGGTCATCAGTCCCTAAACTTACCAACTACTTATGAACTTCTTACGAACTAGGATGGCACAAATATCCATGCCCGAGGGGGGATTCGAAACCCCGACCGCCCGCGCAAAGCGCACCGCCCAAGTCCAACGCCCGTTCTGCCGCCATCTGCGCACTTCGTCAGGTCTCCAGGTCCAGGAGGGTCTGCCGGCACCATTCTCGTACCCTCCCTCCGCCCTCGAGGTCGGTACCTTCTGGGATATTTGATTCTTCTTAATCCGGGTGATTGCCGGTTCCCACACCTTGCTAAGGACATAACCGCTGTCCCTTACTCTGATGTTTATGGATTCTTTGATGACACAATCCCAAGTAATTGGAAGTCTGTGTCAAGACTTTGTTTTTGTCATAATCCATGCTGCGCACTTTCGCCAGACAATGTTCAGCGATTGCCGACTTATTGGGCTGTTGCAGTCTACTATGCCGTTGATGTTCTCGGCATCGCTCCACAATGGTACGAATAGCCTGAACAATGTATAAAAACCAAGGTCGTCCTTGACACTATCAGGAAGAATCTTTGTTTTGCCTCCAGGCCGGAAGATGGTTTTCACTCGGTGTTTACATAAAATGCGCCCAACTTTTCCGGATGAGGCCCCACAGAATAACACTCACGGCTACTACCTCCTGAGGTTGGTCCTAATGCTGCAGGTGTGGAATGTAAAGCATTCCGAATTTGCCCTTCCTTGTAACGGTTCTTATTGGAGAATGTCATTATCGGAGATGGTGTGAGCTCTGTGTACAAGAGTTTTGAGCACGCCAGTCTTCTGTGCCGGGTTATGGCAGCTATCCTCATGTAAGTACAAATCGGTGTGCTTCTTATTCCTATAAACGCTGTGACCCAATGTGCCGTCAGCTCATACATTTCGATATCCACGGTGAACTTAATATTCTCTTATACCGGGAGATCAAAAAGTCAGTATAAATTTGAAAACATAATAAATCACGCAATAATTTAGATAGAGAAGTAAAAATTGACGCACGTGCTTGAAATAACAACGGGCTTTGATAAACAAATAAATAATAATAATAAAAAAAATAAAAACTGCGCATGAAAATCGTGTGTAAAAGGAGCTGTAATGGGAGAGAGAATCAGATGCACCAGCAGTCCAGCATGTTGCCGTTAAGAAAAGGCGCTTTTAGTGAAGCTGTATTATCAGAATGGGGAATGTGCTAGTTCAGCGTTACCATCCTATCGCCATAGGAAGGGTATTCCAACGGGTAAAGGTCCGTTGACAAATGCTGCTGTGGCGAGAATGATTTCGAAGTTCGAAGCCACGGGTTGTTTAGACGATAGACTTCCTAGTGGCCGACCGAGCACAAAGCGCAATGCTGCTGAGACAGTTCAGGAAGAAATGGAGACTGTAGCGGGTTCGTCTATGCACCGGGAAGTCAGCGCTCGTGCAGTCGCACGTCGCACCAGCATTCCATACACCAGAGGCGTGCAGCGGGCCTGCGCTACCCGCCCGGGCCGGTAGCCGCGCCTCCCGGGCGGGCCTGGCCACGCGCTGCCCGGCCTGCCGGCACGAGCCGCAGCGTACGGTGCCGGGCAGCGCGGGTACCCGACTACCCGCCGAGCCCCGGTGCGCCCGGCAGCCCGTGGCGCTCTGCTGCTAGTCGGGGCACGCGCCCGCCAGCCGCTACACTCTCAGCGGGAAATACACCGATTTTCACGCTGCAAAGACTTTTCACGGTACATACGACCATCCAACATCGGTTTATTAACTTGGTTATTCCTTACAAACAGGCGTCAGGCGTGGCCCAGGGGAGTGTGATAGGACCGCTATTATTTTCTATCTATATAAATGATCTGATGGACAGAGTAAGTTGTAATTTGCGGCTGTTTGCTGATGATGCTGTGATGTATGAGAGGGTGTCGTCGTTAACTGACTGTAATAGCATACAGGATGTCATAGACAAAATTTCTAGTTGGTGCGAAGAATGGCAGAAAAATGTAAGGTGATGCGCATGAGTAGGAAAAACAATCCTATAATGTTCGAATACAGCATTAGTAGTGAGCTTCTTGATGCTGTCGCGTCGTTCAAATATCTAGGCGTAATCTATTCACTTTTTAAAAGCTCTTCAATCACCGTGTTTGCTTACAAAATAAATTTGCTTTACAGGTTTGGTCCGCCTTGAGCAAACACAAATGTTTTTTAATTTCTCCCAGACATGTTTCGCTGGCGTTGCAGCATCATCAGTGGGATGTTTATTGTCTGTCAAATTAACAGTGGAATGATTATTAATTTTTACATTAACAGTGAAAACTACAGTTAATGTAAACTACTGTTAATGTAAAAATTAATAATCATTCCACTGTTAATTTGACAGACAATAAACATCCCACTGATGATGCTGCAACACCAGCGAAACATGTCTGGGAGAAATTAAAAAACATTTGTGTTTGCTCAAGGCGGACCAAACCTGTAAAGCAAATTTATCTAGGCGTAACATTGCAGAGCATTATGAAATGGAACGAACATGTAAGGACAGTTGTGAGTAAGGCGGACAGCCGACTTCGGTTTATTGGGAGAATTTTGGGAAGATATACTTCACTGTAAAGGAGACCGCGTATCAAACGCTTGTACGACCACGTCTTGAGTATTGCTCAAGTGTTTGGGATCCGCAGCAGATCAGTTTAAAGGAAGATATCGAGGCGGTTCAGAGGCGAGCAGCTATATTTGTTACCGGTAGGTTCGACCAATGCGCGAGTCTCACGGACATGCTCCGGCAACTCAATTGGGGATCGCTGGAAGAAAGACGACGTTCTTTTCGTGAATTTCTGTTAAGTAAATTTAGAGGGCCGGAATTTGAAGCTGAGTGTAGTACGATCTTGCTGCCGCCTACTTACATTTCTCGTAAAGATCACAAAGACAAGATAAGAGAAATTAGGGCTCGTACGGAGGCATATAGGCACTCTTTTTTTCCTCGTTCCATTTGGGAGTGGAATAGGAAAGGAAATGCCTAGTAGTGGTGCAGTGTACCCTCCGCCACGCACCTTACAGTGAATTGCGGAGTATGTATGTAGATGTAGATGTACAAGCTTTACTTTGCATGTGAAAAAAAAACAATAAAATAAAATGTCTACTTTTGATTCCGCGTGAGTTTTTAGATGATAATGCTTATCACTCGACTCTGAAGAAACTATGCGGTTAAAAATATCTGATTTTTGAACATGTGATAGTACAGAATCTTAGCTTTCTAACAAAGCATTCAACTTTCCATAATTCGTAAATGTCGTTTTAAAATAACGCTATTAGTGAAGTATGTGCATATCATTTACAAATCGTGTATTGAAAAAGATAGCACGCAGCTCAAATGACCTATGCATTTTAGACCATACATTACCGCGAGTGAAATAGAGCTCTTACATTTCACGAGTAATTGCGAGTTAAGGAGCATCAGTGCCGCGATAGCAAGTGTATGTATTCAGCGCGTGTTCTAACAGCGTTTCTGTCGACATTTCGATAAATTGCTTGATATATCCTTGCTGAAAGAAAAAAGGAAGATCGGCTTGTTACATTCAGTTGCAATCGAGGTCATTAGAAACTATTAACTGGTAGAATGTTGGAAGGTTCAGTTTACTCTCAAGCACTCCAAGGGAAGTAAACTAATTACTGCCCATCGATAAAGGTGTGTGGTCCGCACCCCCTCCCCCTCCCTTTCTTTCTTTTTCCTTTGGCTGGGGCGAGCTGAAACCCCGAGGGAGTCACCACTATCGGAGAGGTGACATTCAAGGTCGCAGTTATCAGTTTTGTAACCCTAGACAGATTGCATGCATCTTCAAAACACTTGTAATTTTTCCTCACTGAATGAATTTTCAGTGCAGTATCAACTGCGAATAAAAAAGAAAAAAAAAAGACTTGCGCAGTAACGGATCTGGTAAAAGCAGACAGAAGACGCCCAATTTTGTGCTGCAGAAGCAAAACGATAGCCGTATAGGCTCGCGCCGGAAATATTAAACCTGTTGAAAGTCGTCGGCTTCGCGTTAGCCGGCTCCGATACGTTTGTAGGCAGTTTTATATTTTTCTCAGTAATTAACTTACACAGTGTTTCACTTTCACTTTATATTAAATTAAGTGATGGCTCTAACATGAGACCTTAAATCTCTTCAGTTCCTCGTTCCTGGTAAATCTACGAATTGTCATGTGTGTGACGAAAAATGATATGCCCTACGATGATGTGATACTATTTTATTCAATGTTGTCCTACTAATTATCTATCGAAAATTCTGTCAAGGTAAACAGGAACTCTTTAAAAAGCCAGTAGTTTGCGAAATGAATAAGAATTTCATTCACAATGAGTGCTTCAATAACCTCGAGGACTTGCTGGTGGAAATCATCTTTCTTTAAATGAAAATGTGAAGAACATAACTGAAGAACATTCGGAGGGACTTAAAAAACTTTCAAACATTACTTCCCTTCGTTGTATACTAATAGCAATGGGATTCGCAATCTCTTGGAAGGAGTAATAATTTTAGAATCCACATAACTGCAAGTTAATAGTAATAGCTTCTGGAAACGTCCAGTAACTTTAAGTCACATAAATCTTTGGTATTGCTAAGAGGTAACACATTTATTACATGTCTCGTTCACTTATTGTGCGAAAAGACTTTTACTTCTAACAACTAATATAAATAAATATAGAAACACTCTTCTCGCTGAAAGTAAGCAGAGACTCGCTTGAACGTCTGTGGATCCTCTACTAAAAAGTTTAGCCGCTTAATTCCATAACGAAAACTTGTAGGTCAACAGACAAGTGTAAAATACTTTTAATATTGTATACTGCACCTCTCCATTATGCAAAAGCCTGCATTTGCCCTTTTAATATGAAACTATTGATGCGTAAACTACAAAAACCATTAGTTGTAGGCACCAGTAAGAAACTTTTTCGTCTATTATTTTTGTATTCCACTTTATTTAATTTTAATAAGGTTGAGTTTAAACTACTATATATCTGCGATATGGTAATAGGACAAAAACGTTTAAGAGGCACTGTGCTTAGGAATTTAAAAAATAAACTCTACATAACGTCATAACATCACAGCTTTACGACAGAGCCTAATAGTCTTTTGGCTGAATATATGGTTGTTACAATTAAAAGATGAAGAGATGAAGGAATATTAGAAACTTTCTTAAGTAGAGTCTACTCCTTGTACATTGGTATGATCTGTCCTGTTCGTTATTTATTTCAGACATAGCAATGACGTATAAATTGCTACGTAGGTAATAAAAAATGTGCGCGATGCCTACGCTCTGATTAATATAACGTCTGGCGCAGCGCTGCATTCCAGCGCTGACAGCGCCGTCTATAGCGCTGTTACACCGAGCCTAGAAGGGCACGGGCCCGGCGGATACCCGCTCGCCCGGCGAGTGTCGGGACTCGACGTCGCATCGCAGCTCGCTCGCTGTGTACGCGGTGCAGTGGGGCCCGACTACCCGCGGTGCGGGCAGCAGAGCGCAGCGGCCGGGCGCAGGCGAGCTCGGGCGGGTAAATTTGGCGCGCTGCACGGCTCTGCCATACACTACAGTTTGTTTGGCACTTAGGCGTACCCTCCTAAGCTATCCTTACAAAATCCATCGGCATCATGAACTGTTACTTGGCGATTTAGTGAAGAGGAGGGCCTTTGTGGTGTGGGCGTTTCAAAAGACGGCGGAAGATGACGATTGGTTGAGTAACGTGGTGTGCACCGACGAAGCTCATTTCATACTCCGAGGGTCTGTCAACGCCCACAACTGCAGAATTTTTGCTACCGAAAATCCTAGAACTTTCGTGGAAACTCCATTTCTACGACGAGAAAGTGACGGTATGGGTTGGATTTACCACATCTACCGTTATCAGGTCTTTTTTCTTCGAGGAACTGCGTGATACTGGTTTTGTAACTGCTACCGTGACGGGTGATAAACACCTGCTGGAAAGTATAATTTTTATGCAGGATGGCGCGCCACGCCGTACTGATAGACGCGTGAAAGATCTCCTGCGCGCGTCGTTTGGTGATGATAGTTGCTCAGCCGCGACTTTAGTCACGCTTGGCCTCCCAGGTCTCCAGACCTCAGTCCGTGCGATTATTGACTTTGGGGTTACCTGAAGTCGCACGTGTATCGTGATCGACCGACATCTCTAGGGATGCTCAAAGACAACATCCGACGCCAATGCCTCACCATAACTCCAGGCATGCTTTACAGTGCTGTTCACAACATTATTCCTCGACTACAGATATTGTTGAGGAATGATGGTGAACATATTGAGCATTTCCTGTAAAGAATATCATGTCTTAATTTGTTATGCTAATTATTGCTTTTTTATCATATGAAACGCCATCTGTTGGACATTTTTTTGATTTTTTTTGTTTCTATTAAAACCTCATGTCATTTCATGCATGTGTGTCAATTTTTACCTCTCTATCTACATTATTTCGTGATTTATTAAGTTTTCAAATTTATACTGACTTTTTGATCATCTGTTGTATACATTTGGCAAGAAGAGACGTCACTTCTCAATCTGCAGTTGTTATTCTTTCATATTAACAGAATATATGACATCAACTGCGAATGGGCAAAGCTGAAAATGTGTACCCAGCCGGGATTCGAACCCGGGTCTCCTGCTTTCTAGGCAGTTGAGCTGATCACTACACCACCGGGGACTCAGTGATCACCGCACCTCCAAGGAATACCTCCTGTCAGAAAGAAACACGTAGGTCTTAAATGTGCTGAGAACGTCCGCCTCGAAATGTTCCATGTACATATTTGCGACAATGGACTCCTTCTGTCTGCTCGTAATATTAACCGTCAAATAAGAAGTCTGTTGAAGTCAGAACATGTTTAAGAAGATTGGTGGTCTCTTCGTCAAATTTCTGGCTGATGAGTTCCAAGGACTTTTGTGATGCAACCTTAGTGAACAGTGAGACCACGTCGAAACCCACAAGTACCGTATGTCAGATTCCTTAAGCGTAAGGCTGTTGATGCGTCCCATGAAATCCATGTAGTTATGGATATTGTGTGTACATCGCACAACGTAAGGGCTAAGCAGTTGCTTGAGGTGCTAGGCGAGAAGGTACGTTGGGCCTCTAATATTGCTGACCATACGAGGTAGAGGAACCAATTCCTTGTGAACTTTCGGCAGTCCGAAAAGTCTAGGAGGATCAGGAGCCCACGAGCGTAGCTTCTTGGTAAACTCGACAGAGAAGCCGGAATCCTTAAAAAGCGCCACAGTCTTCCTCACCCTCTTGGTAGGATCGCTGTCAATCTTACGATATGCACTGTCGTCAAGTAGGCCCCGCTTCTTCTCAGCGTAATCCTGGCGGGATAAGATTACTGCTGCCCTTATTCTGCTGGTAATATCACTTTGTCTGGGTCTTCCTTAACTTCCGTATGCAAGCCCTCTCTCTGTAGGAAATGTTCGGTTCCATCGGCTTTCTCTTAGTTAGAGCTCGGCAGGTTTCACGACGAACCTCTTCAGCAGCTTCCTGTGGAAGTCGAGCTGCTGTTTGTTCCACAGTGCTGATGATGTCAGCAATGGGTACATCTTTCGGAACTGGAGCAAAATTAAATCCCTTTTTAAGAACCGAAATAGCGTCCTCGCCCAGCCCCTTGTTAGGGAGACTGATGATGGTCTTTCCGCTGCCACCAGAGGGTTGTTGTGTTGTTGCGGTCTTCAGTCCGGAGACTGGTTTGATGCAGCTCTCCACAATACCCTATCCTAAGCAAGCCTCTTCATCTCCACGTAAGAGCGACAACGTACATCTGTCTGAATCTGCTTACTGTATCCATCTCTTGGTCTTCCCCTGCGATTTTTTCCCCATACACTTTCCTCCAACGCTAAATTCACAATTCCTTGATGTCTAAGAATGTGTCCTACCAATCTCTCTCTTCTTTTAGTCAAGGTATGCCAGAAATTCCTTTTCTCCCCAATTCTGTTCAGTACCTCCTCATTAGTTACACGATCCACCCACCTAATCTTCAGCATTCTTCTGTAGCACCATATTTCAAAAGCCTCAATCCTCTTCCTGTCCGCACTGTTTATCGTCCATGTCTCACTCCCATACAAGGCAACACTCCATACAAATGCCTTCAGAAAGGATTTCCTTAGGTTTAAATCAATATTCGATGTTAACAAATCTCTCTTTTTCATGAACGCTTTTCTACCCATTGCCATTCTGCATTTTATATCCTCTGTACTGCGACCATCATTTGTTATTTTACTGCCCAAGTAACAAAACTCATCGACCTCCTTTATTGCTTCGTTTCCCAATCTAATTCCTTCAGCATCACCTGATTTTCTTACACTACACTCCATTACCGTAGTTTTGGTCTTGTTAATGTTCATCTTATATGCACCTTTCAGCACACTGTCCATTCCATTCAATTGCACTTCCAGGTCCTTTGATGTATCTGACAGAATTACTATGTCGTCGGCAAAACGCAATGTTTTTACCCATTCCTCCTCTACTGTTTTATTTTCACTTGTTTCTGTCAATTGTTGCCTTAAGCTCCCTCTGAAATTCTTAAGAACCTCTGGTTCCTTCAATTTATCCAGGTCCCATCTCCTTATTTTCCTACCTTTTTGTAGTTTCTTCAGTTTCAGCCTGCAGTTCATAACCAACAAGTTATGGTCAGTGTCTATATCTGCCCCTGTGTATGTCTTACACTGTAAAACCTGGTTCCGAAATCTATGTCTTACTATTATAAAATCTATCTGGTATCTTCCGGTGTCTCCTGGTCTCTTCCACGTATACAACCTTCTTTTGTGATTCTTGAACCAGGTGTTTGTTATAACTAAATTATGTTCTGTGCAAAATTCTACAAGGCGGCTTCCTCTTTCATTCCTTTTTCCCAGACCATATTCACCTACTATCTTCCCTTCCCTTCCTTGTCCTACTACCGAATTCCAGTCTCCCATAACAACTAAGTTTTCCTCTCCCTTAATTGTCTGAATAATTTCCTTTAGCTCCTCATATATTTCTTCGATTTCCTCATCATCGGCAGAGCTAGTTGGCTTATAAACCTGTACTACTGTTGTCGGTGTTGGCTTCGTATCTATCTTGACAATGATAATGCGATCACTGTGCTGGTCATAGTAGTTTACCCGAATTCCTATTTTCTTATTCATTATCAATCCTACTCCTGTGATACCCCCAACTGATTTTATATTTATAATCCTGTACTCACCTGACCAGAAATCCTGTGCATCCTGCCACCGAACTTCACTAATGCCCACTATATCTAGCTTCAACCTATCCATTTCTCTTTTTAAATTTTCTAATTTTCCTACTCGATTAAGGGATCTAACATTCCACGCTCCGACCCGTAGAATGCCAGTATTGTCTTTCCTGATGATCACATCCTCCTGAGTAGTCCCCGCCCGGAGATCCGAATGGGAGACTATTTTACCTCCGGAATATTTTACCCTAGAGGATGCCATCATCATATGTTCATACAGTAGAGCTACATGTCCTCGGGAAAGGTAACGGCTGTAGTTTCCCCTTGCTTTCAGCCGTTGGCAGTAGCTGTCTGGCAAAGCCACATTAGCTGATGTTACAAGGCCAGCTCAGTCAATCATCCAGACTGTTGCCCCTGTAACTACTGAAAAGGCTGCTGCCCCTCTTCAGGAACCACACGTTTGTCTGGCCTCTCCACAGATACCCCTCCGCACTGGTTGCACCTACGGTACGGCTATCTGTATCGCTGAGGCACGCAAGCCACCCCACCTCGGCAATGTCTGTGGTTCATGGGAGTGGCAGAGGGTTGTATCCCAGTTAAAACGTGGATGCCTGTCGTTCGGCCGACTTCTCGGTTGAGTCCGCTGTGGCCTATGTGATACCATCAACCCGATCTCAGGTTCAGGGGTTGAATCGGTGCATAGATGGTGTTCATTAATTATGACAACACTGTCATTCACAAGCATATGTGTAATTGGTTAGTTTGAGAAACACATCACATCATGATGCGACTGTGATTCGTTTGTCTCTGTGATTTTTAACTCCTCCCTCCGGTATTTACCTCCAATACCTAACTGACGATTGCTTGATGTCTGAGAATGTGTCTTACCATTCGATAAATTCCTTTTAATTAGTATACGCAAAAAATTTCTTTTCATCCCAGTGATGTTCAGTACCTTATCATTACTTACGCGATCGATACAATGTAATCTTCAGCATCTGTAGTAGCATCACATTTCAAAAACTTCAAACGTCTTCTTGTCTGAACTATTTATCATCCACGGATCATTCCCTTACACTCCATACAAATGCCTTCAGAATATATATATATATATATATATATATATATATATATATATATATATATATATATATATATATGTGTGTGTGTGTGTGTGTGTGTGTGTGTGTTAAAAAGAACTCTTCAGAAATGCTTTTCTTCTCATTGCCATTCTACATTTAATATATTATGTTCTCCAAGCCTCTTAAATTATTTTACTGGCTAACTAACGAAAGCCAACAGCTATCTTTAGTCTCGTTTACTGCTCTAATTTTCTCATCATAGACTTACTTTTCAAGTTGTTGTGCTTGTAAATTAGGGGTATGCTAATTATCTAATTACTGTCTGTGACTAAGCCACGGCACAAGAACTGCACGCCTTGTACATTGATTCTAGTCATAAGCCGAAAGGATATATTAACGCCTCAGCTAATGATAAATGGCTCTGGGTCGATGTACATTCCAACACATAAATGTTGTAACTGAAATGTATACAGTTATCTCAACCTGAATATTCCGAAAAAGGTCAGCAAAAGGAGTTTTACTGGAATCAGAACAGTCCCTATATATACGACTTTTACCCCACACGCTTCCTTCTAATGCTAAGTTGACAATTCCTTGATGTCTCAGAATGTGTCCAGCCAATCTATCCCTTCTCTTAGTCAGGATATGCCAGAAAGTCCTTTTCTCTCAGATTCGGTTAAGCGCCTCCTCATTAGTTACGTGATCTACCCACCTAATTTTCATCATTAGTCTGTAGCACCACTTCTCAAAAGCTTCTATCATCTTTTTATCTGAACTTCTTATCGTACACGTTTCATTCCCATGCAATGCTACACTCCATACAAATGCTTTCAGAAAGGACCTCCTAACATTTAAATTAATATTCGATGTTAACAAGTTTCGCTTCTTTAGAAACGCTTTCCTTCCTATAGCCGTTCTGCAATTTATATCTTCTTTACTTCGGCCATCAGAAGTTCTTTTACTACTTAAATAACAAAATTCATCTACTACTTTTATTGTCTCACTACATAATCTAATTCCTTCAGCATCGCCTGATTTTCTAACATTACATTCCATCATCTTCGTTTTACTCTGCTTAATGTTCATCTTATATCTTCCTTTGAAGACACTGTCCATTCCATTCGGTTGCTCTTCCAGATCCTTTGCGGTCTCTGACAGAATTTCTATGTCATCGGCAAAGCGCAATTTTTTTTAATTTAACAATATTAATTCAACAGGTTACTGATGCTTATGGTATTAAACTAGATTATAAGGGATGGGATGCAATGATAAATGACATAGCCTAGTCCCCCTTCTCAATTCTGAAACTCAACTAAAAATTTATACACACGATTGTGACACTGCCGATGTAACTAATTTTGCTAACGAGGGCAGTGACAGGGCTGTGCAATGAAGTTGGAGGTGAGGCGGCGCATGTTTCCAGCGCTACCCCACAATGTTACAATGCCCCAGCCATACGGCCAGATGGCCAGCCATTCGCAATAAACACGTTTCTAATCTTTCAGTCCTACGTTATACGCTCCGCGTATGAACCGAATGGCGCTGTGGCCTAGGTTCTAGCTGGAAAGTGTAGCAAGCCAAAGGTTCCGTGTTCGAATCCTTCACTCGAATTTTTTTAACGTTATTGCATTTTCTTACAGTTTCTCGTGCATTTAACTGATCAGTACATTAATTGTACATTAATTATAATACTTATATATGAAATATTGTTCACAATTCGTGCTTCGTATTTTCAAACTATCCATTTGTTTTATATTGAGAAATAACCATACAACCACATTCAAATTGAAAACGTGTGTTATTTCATCATTATGAACTTTTCCCTCCATATTATTTCCTTCAAATATTCGTTCGTATTGTATACTGAATAAATAACATCCTCGCTAGAAAATAAATATTGTCAGTATGGGGTAGCGCTGCGAACATGCGCCACCCAACCCCGAACTTCATTTAACACCTCTGGCACTCCCCTCGTAAGTAAGATGTGAAGCTCAAACGATTCAATGTTTCAAATGTTTAATGATAAATGTGAAGCATTGAATTAAAATATGTGATGCGTCTGGGAATCGAACCCGGACCTCCATGTTTAATATGCAGATGTTAGATCTCCTTAAACAAGAATGTTCCAATATGTCCATTGCCGCGATGCTGGATGGAGAGCCTTGGTAATGTTCAAAAGCTGAATTAAAGTGCCTGACGTGAAGGAAATCGTGCTTAGACTATTCCGAAGCGCCTTAATCGCTAGTGATGCGGTGGTCTAGCGGTACGCCGGGCGCCGTGGCTCAGCGCGCCCGGTCAGAGGGCTGAACGCCCTCTGTAATAAAAAAGCTGAGCCAAGAACAAATCGAACCAAAACGAACAAACTTGATCAACGTCCGCAACGAACAGAGCTACAGATAGAGCAAAAAAAAAAAAAAAAAAAAAAAAAAAAAAAGCGGTAAGACATCTGCCTAGTAAGCATGGAGGTCCGGGTTCGATTCCCGGACCCATCACAAATTTTAATTCAATACTTCACATTTATCATTAATGTCTTTGTGCAATCGCAACATTTGGCCTACACAATGTATGGACAAGTGATGGCAGAATAATGGTGAAGACGAACAATGGCAAAATATCAATTACAAATGCGAATGAACTCGAAAGCCTCTGCTTTAGGAGATAAAAACACTTGCCGCCACTACTTCTACGTGTAGCTTACTATTTTTTTTTCTTTTCTATTTTTTTTTCTTCTTTTGCTACACTTCATATCGATTTTGTAAAGAAAATCTTATGTACATTAATATCTATTATACTACATTAGTTAGCTTGCTCTTTATTATTTTAGCTAATTATCATTATTTGATTGGTGTGATTTGTTGTTACACTTTTTTTTTTCTCTTTCTTCTAGCAAATTATCATTATATTTTTAGTGACACTTACTGGTTCACTTTAAGATAGTGCTGTTTTACTATTAATCTCATACTTACATTATTAATTACGGTACCATATTAGGTTTAAATTCACCTTTATATAGCGTTGGTCTCACGCATCATTGGCAATTGCTCACTCTACTATCGATATTGTTATCTTTATTTAGTGTTGTTCCGTGCAGATTATTTTTACTGTGCTTGGCGAGATTCCCCCCCCCCCCCCCTCAGCGCCACGCTGCCGCTCGGCGGACACAGGCCGTGCTGACCTTGGCTGCAGCGCCTCCCTGTCCCTCCCCTGTCTCTGAACCCACCTGACCTGCTTCGGCTCTCTCTCTCTGCTGTCCTGCACTCCTCCCCCGACCCCCCGGACCGTTAGCCCCCAGCCACGCCACATTCCAATGTGTCCTGCGTTCGCAGAAAAGGACGCCGCCACCCCACAGCCCACTGCCGTTGCCCTACCGACTAGCGGTATCATCGCGCGCGCTACAACTGAGCGCACAAAGCTCCACGTTGCACACGCAAATGTTCAATCTCTACAAGCTCATTTAGTTGAGTTCCGCCATATATTTCAAGACTTGGATCTTCATATAATTCTTCTATCGGAGACCTGGCTCAAACCAAGCATTACCACCAGTTCCGTAAATTTAGACGGCTATGTCTTCCTAAGACACGACCGATTGAACAAACGCGGAGGCGGCGTTGGAGCTTACATACGCTCTGAATTATCTCCTACCGTGTTGCACACATCAAATAATGATGAAACTGAACAAGTGGAATACATGTTCGTAGAGATAAAACCCCTCAAAGAAAAGTGTCTCATATGCGTCCTCTATAAACCTCCGAAGGTAGGTGCGTTGGACTGCTTCGAAACTGCTCTCTCAGACCTCGAATCAGCTTATGAGCACATAATTATAGCGGGAGACACTAACATAAATTTTCTGTTGAACAGTCCGTCCTGTATGAAGTTCAAGCGTATGCTTACGTCTTCGAATCTGACCTTACTTCAGCTTGCACCCACCCATCACACAGCTGATAGCCACACTTTAATAGATATATTTGCAACAAGGTTTCCAGACAGATTAATTCGAACGTCACAAACATCTGTACCTGGCATGTCTGCCCATGATGTAATTTTCATGACATACTCCCTAGAATGCCCCAGGAAGAAACCACTTCTAACTACATACCGTGACTTAAGACGCGTCAACTTACCTGAACTGACAGCTGATGCACAAGAAATAGTTTTCGAGCCAACCTCCGACACCCTCCCGGACGTAAACGAGAAACTGCACAAAATTACAAATAAACTTAACCAGCTGTATGATAAATATTCGCCCATCAAGACCAAAAAAGTGAGAAGGAAACCTGCACCCTGGCTAACTGATGAACTAAAACAGCTCATGAATCTCAGGGACAATGCACATCGGACATACAAACTGCACCCTACACCTGAAAACCACACCGCTTACAAGCAGAAACGTAACAGAGTCAGCCAGGCTGTGAGAAATGCTAAACTCAGATACGCCTATTCATTAACCGACAACATAAATAGACCGGCCGTCCTCTGGAAAAACCTGCGCGGTCTTGGTATTGGAAAAGTAAAAACTGCAGCCGAACCCACTGTCCCCATTGAGGAACTAAATCAGTATTTCACAACGCCTACCACCACAATAGATCACCAAACGAAACAAACACTTATTGACCATATCAAGAGGATAAACAACGCTAACCATGATAAGTTTTGTTTTAAGCATGTTACTGGAAGTATAGTCAAAAAAGCCATTATGCGTATTACATCAGCGTCTACTGGGGATGATGGTATCACTATCCAAATGGTAAAGCTGATTATTGATCCACTGCTGCCCATCATAACAGATATATTTAATCAGTCCTTAGCCACAAGTGTTTTTCCTGATGCATGGAAACGTGGACTAGTTAAGTCACTGCCAAAAAAGAACATTGCCACAGCACCCTCTGATTACAGACCTATCTGCATTCTTCCGGCACTATCCAAAGCTCTAGAATATATAGTAAATGATCAGCTAACCAGCTACTTGACTATTAATAACCTTTTTGACGAACACCAATCAGGTTTTCGCAAATATCGCAGCACAACATCTGCTTTGATAAAAGTGACAGACGATCTTAAGCAGGCAATGGATAGACAAGAGGCGACTATTATGTGCTTCTTAGACTTTAGCAAAGCTTTCGACACTGTGGACTTTGACATTTTACTTGCTAAACTTAGCAGCCTAAATCTCTCTCAAGGCGTGGTGCAATGGTTTCGCTCATACTTGACATCGCGTCTTCAGTGCGTCATGTCCGGCACCAAAAAGTCACAGTGGAGAAAAGTACTATCAGGCGTACCACAGGGCTCGGTATTAGGTCCACTCCTCTTTTCATTGTACGTAAATGACGTATCATCGGTCTTGTCCTTTTGTAAATACCACATGTATGCCGATGACCTCCAGTTGTATTTAAGTGCAAAACCAAAAAACCTGAAGACAGCAATCGAAAATTTTAATTCTGACCTATGTGCACTATCAAAGTGGGCACAGAATATAGGATTAAAGCTCAATCCAAGTAAAACACAAGCAATTCTGGTAGGACATCCTAGGCTCATTAACCACAAATTCCGCGAATCTCAACCATCATTAATATTAAATGACACACCTATCTATTTTTCGCCCTCGGCAAAAAGTCTGGGAGTGATAATAGACGACAAACTAAATTGGGCTGAGCACACAGCCGCCGTGTGTAGGAAGGCATCAGCATCTCTTCATGCCCTACAGAGATATAAGAAGTTTTTTCCTCTCGATCTCAAAAAGAAACTTATACAAACACTTGTAATTCCAATTATTGATTACAGTGATGTTATCTTGCAAGGTCTTTCTTGGGAAAGCTCAAGACGTCTGGAACTAATCATGAATGCCTGCGTTCGATATATATGTAACATCCGTCTCTTTGATCACATTTCACCATCTTATATGCAACTATCCTGGCTCCGTGCTGACAAGCGCAGAGATTTTCATACACTCTGTTTCCTCTACTCTCTTATCAACGTACACTGTCCCTCATATCTTTCCTCGACCTTAACACTCTTATCTGATCAGCATAACAGAACTACTCGTTCGTGTCAGAGCAAAACCCTTTCTGTCCCTATCCATCACTCAGCCGGTTTCTCAAAATCCTTTTCAGTAGCAGGAACGAGGCTCTGGAACAATCTACCTCAGTATATCAGAGAACTGAATAACACTGCCAGCTTCAAACGACAGTTAATGGATTATCTACTGAAGCAATAATTACGCCAGTCTTTAATACCCTACGGTCCAGGTACGTCACATCCATTCCTCCTCCCAGATATTCTCTTACTGCCATTGCTCTCGCCAGGTACAGCTTTCTTAACTTCCTCTTGTCAGAATTCGCCTTGCCTTAACCAGTCTCGATTCAAAAGTACATCCTGTATCTGCTAATATCAATGTTGTTACACCAACAGCAGCAGAAGGTGTCTCAGTGGTACTACTAGTATTAATCCTATTAGAATTAAGTCAATACCTTTTATTTTACATCCTTTTGCATGTAGTTAACTTTTATAAATTATGTTATTAATTGCTTATCTGTAAAAATCATTGGTATGTTATAGGTAACTCAAATGTAAAAAAATTCTGTATGTGTAAAACCCTGGTCCGATGTAAGAGAGGGCCTGATGGCCCTAATCTGATCAGGCTAAATAAACAAATAAATAAAATAAATATTCGAGACGAAAATCCGTCTCATGGATTGTTTATTTGTATTTCAAATGTTAGTTAAGGTCATGCTCATGCCCGAGGGAGAATTCGAGCCCCCTACCGTGAGCGGCCTCGCGCATCGTAGCATAGTGCCTCAATACGCTTGGCCACTCCAGAACCTCAAACAACAGCGGCACTGATCCTACCGTGTTATCAATTAAACTGGCAAACTGAAGTGATTTACACCATGATTATAGCGGCTAATATGTCTCCTTTTTATGCTGATGTAGAGCAACGATAGATACCAAAATAGGAAGTCGTACTAATGCATAGTTGTTAGCAACAAGTTTGCAAGTCGCCAAGTTCAGAGGGGTGTTTATTTTGCGCTCGGGGTGGTGCGTCGTCCCAGAGAAGAGACACGTCCGTCGCATTTGGTGACGGCATCCAGAGTCCCAGTTCTCTTCAACCGCTTCTCTCGTTCTCCGCATCATGCACGTGGAGTGTTCGCGAAAAAATATTCATTTCGTTTTTCTTAGCAAAAGCGATTCCTTTCAAGTATATTCTTTGGGTGATTAAAATGTCCTGCCGGAGGGTCTATGGCCAAGAGCCAATCACGTCCTCACATATGTAGCCAATGAGCATTTCTGATACATAAAGGCTTTTCGGACCAAACAGACGTCAAATTCGCAGTGAACTCGTGAAAGCTTACACTAGAGGGTCGACTTAAAGCTATTTATTTATTTATTTATTTATTTATTTATATTTTTTTTTATTTTTTTTTATTTTTTTTATTTTATTTATTTTTTTTTTTTTTTTTAGGAAGAGGGAGGTACTTGTGCGGCAAATAGCTGCTCTGTGGCATAAAATACATTTATTACACTTAATGGTGGATAGGGGCTGATAAATAATTAGGTAATTACTGGTTTGGTTTATTTATTTAAATAATTGGACACTGAATCAAATCACAAAATATAAAAATTAAAACAAAAATAAAATAGTGTCTTACTTCCTCACTTGGCAAAGTTAATAAAGGGGAGTGCAAAAATACCTAACGCTTAATGATTGTGGAATGATTCCTAACGCAAGTGCTATTCATACGACTTAACGGAAAAAACGGGCTGTGATCATTAATATAACGTCGATCTGCGGATACGTTACCCCGTGCGGCTGCAGGCATGCGGCGGTGTCGACGGCGTCTTATGTTGTGCGGCGGAAGTCTGCTGTTTACAGTAATGAGAGAAATCGCGCGCCTCGGTAGGCAGATTTCTGACTGGCGCACTTGTTTTCCGTCTTTTGCCTATAGACAACTCGCACGTCTCGTCAAGGCAAGGGAAGCAAGAGCCAGGGTATCGACAGACTCACACAAGACAAATAGACCCTTGTGCCACAAGTGGATGACTACTTAACTGCCGGTACAGTTGAGTTCAACCTGCTCTCCAACTCTTCACAAGAACTTACTGAGCTCAGACCGAAGTCTAAGTACCAAACTGGACCAAGCCTAGACGCGAAGATCTTCTCTCTACCTGAATGAAGGCACCAATGTCCTTCCTCCATCAAAGTGAAAACACAAATCCCATCTCTGCCAAAAACTGCTGTGTTCTCCAAAATCAACTTCCTACCACCTCTCCTCGTTCTAGCCAATCTGAGCTATTTGCTTCCGACGGGAGCCAATTGTGAAGCACATGTACTCCACGTGGAGTGCGGAGTTATGTCCAGAGCGCAGGGCAACACCGCAACGTTTGACGGGAGTTGCCATTGACACGTTTCCCTTCCGCCCCTGGAACGTTCCCGGATGCTGCGTTCTGCAAAGCCAAGAGGCCCCGTGGCTTCACGGTCTGTCCCAGTGAGGGACGCCCTGCTGATTCTGTTTCCGCGAATGTGGTTCCCAGGCGTCGTTGTTCTCATAGAGGAAACTGAAAACCCAAAGGGATTTTGGTCATATGTTAAATATGTTGTTGTTGTTATGGTCTTCAGTCCGGAGACTGGTTTGATGCAGTTCTCCACCGTACTCTATCCTGAACAAGCCTTTTCATCTCCTCATAAGAACGGCAACCCACATCCACTTGTACATGTACAAATTGAATAACATCGGAGAAAGGCTACAACCCTGTCTTACTCCCTTCCCAACTGATGCTTGCCTTTCATGCCCTTCGAGTCTAATAACTGCGGTCTGGCTTTTATACAAGTTGTAGATAACTCTCCTTTACCTGTATTTTACCCCTGCTGACTTCAGAATTTGAAAGAGTGTTGTCAGTCAACATTGTCAAACGCTTTCTCCAAATCTACAAAGGCTAAAAATGTAGGTTTGCCTTTCCTTAATCTATCTTCTAAGATAAGACGTAAGGTAAGTATTGCCTCCCGGGTTCCTACGTTCCTCCTGAATCCAAACTGATCCTCCCCCTAGGTCAGCTTCTACCAGGTTTTCCATTCTCCTGTAGATAATTCGTGTTAAAATTTTGCAACCATGACTTATCAAACTGATGGTTCTGTAATTTTCACACCTGTCTGCACCTGATTTCTTTGGAATGGGGATTATTACATTTTTCTTAAAGTCTGAGGGCATTTCGCCTGTCTCATACATCCTACACACCAGTCCAAATAGCCTTGGCATGGCTGGCTCTCCCAGAGACTTCAATAGCTTTGAGGGTATGTCATCTACTCCTGGGGCCTTGTTCCGACCTAGGTCTTTCAGGGCTCTGTTAAATTCATCTGTCAGTATAATATCTCCTATTTCATCTTGATCTACTTCCTCTTCCCTTTCTACAACATCGTCTTTCAGTTCATTTCCTTTGTAGAGCTTCTCTATGTACTCTTTCCACCTTTCAGCCTTCCCTTCTTTGCTGAGGACTGGTTTCCCATCTGAGTTCTTGATATTCGTAGAGTTGTTTTCTTGTCTCCAAATGTCTCTTTGATTTTCCTGTAGGCGGTATCTACTTTTCCCCTTCTTATACATTCTTCTACAGATTTGCATTTGGATTCTAGCCACTCCTGCTTAGCCATTTTGCACTTCCCATCAATCTCATTTTTTAGTCGTCTGTACTCCATTTTGCCTGTTTCATTTACTGCATTTTTATATTTTCTCCTTTCATCAATTAAATTTAGTATTTCCTGTGTTATCCAAGGATTTTTTGTAGGTCTTACCTTTCTACCTATTTTGTCCTCTGCTGCCTTCACAATTTCATCTCTCAATGCTACCCATTCCTCTTCCACTGTTTTATTTCCCCCTGTTTCTGTCAATTGTTGCCTAAATCTCCCTCTAAAATTCACCAGAACTTCACGTTCCTTCAATTTATCTAGGTCCCATCTCCTTATTTTCCTACCTTTCTGCAGTTTTTTCAGTTTCAGCCTACAGTTCATGACTAACAAGTTATGGTCAGAGTCTATATCTGCCCCTGGGTATGTCTTGCAGTTTATAACCTGGTTCCGGAATCTATGTTTTACCATTATAAAATCTATCTGATACCTTCCGGTGTCTCCTGGTCTCTTCCAAGTATACAACCTTCTTTTGTGATTCTTAAACCACGTGTTTGTTATGATTAAATTATGTTCCGTGCAAAATTCTACCAGGCGACTTCCTCTTTCATTCCTTCTGCCCAGACTATATTCACCTACTATTTTTCCTTCTCTTTCTTTTCCTACTACCGAATTCCAGTCTCCCATCACAATTAAGTTTCCCTCTCCCTTAACTGTCTGAATAATTTCTTTTAGCTCCTCATATATTTCTTCGATCTCCTCATCCTCGGCAGAGCTAGTTGGCATATAAACCTGTACTACTGTTGTCGTTGTTCGCTTCGTATCTATCTTGACAATGATAATGCGATCACTGTGTTGCTCATAGTAGATTACCCGCATTCCTATTTTCTTATTTATTATCAGTCCTACTCCTGTGATACCCCCAACTGGTTTTGTATTTATAATCCTGTACTCACCTGACCAGAAATCCTGTTCATCCTGCCACCAAACTTCACTAATCCCCACTATATCTAACTTGAACCTATCCATTTCCCTTTTTAAATTTTCTAATTTTCCTACCCGATTAAGGGATCTAACATTCCACGCTCCGATCCGTAGAATGCCAGTATTGTCTTTCCTGATGATAACATCCTCCTGAGTAGTCCCCGCCCGGAGATCCGAATGGGGGACTATTTTACCTATATGAACATCATATGTTCATACCATTACTTGGAGGTGCACCACGACCACACAATGATGAACTCACCAGATGTAATTCGCAGCATTGGCCGTTAATGTTTTATTTTAAATGTTTTATGTATAAAAATACATTTTAATTTTTATTTGTTTTGCATAAAAAATTAGTGGAACATCTAAGTAATAGAGGGCGTTAATAACGCCCATCCCTACAGCGCCGCTGCATGTCGTTTGTAAGCAGCGCGCTTATTTCAAACTTTGACACTGCATTTTATGTTTACCGTTGCAGTTACATTCAGGGCATTCATATGCTCGGTATGTATGGTGTCTGTATATTATATTTAATGTGGTATTCCAGTTCAATTTGTATTTGTGTGTAATTCCATACTGATCTTTGATATTGTTCTATAGTTTGAAGGACACTGAAGATGATCATTATGTGATCGAAATCGATCTGTGGTTTTTAAAATAAAACATTAACGGCCAATGCTGCGAATTACATCTGTTGAGTTCATATGTTCATACAGTAGAGCTGCATGTCCTCGGGAAAGGTAACGGCTGTAGTTTCCCCTTGTTTTCAGCCGTTCGCAGTAACCGTGTGGCAAAGCCACATTACCTGATGTTACAAGGCCAGCTCAGTCAATCATCCAGACTGTTGCCCCTGTAACTACTGAAAAGGCTGCTGCCCCTCTTCAGGAACCACACGTTTGTCTGGCCTCTCCACAGATACCCCTCCGCTGTCGTTGCACCTACGGTACGGCTATCTGCATCGTTGAGGCACGCAAGCCACCCCACCTCGGCAATGTCTGTGGTTCATGGGGGTGGATGTTAAATATACTAGGTGCAAAACACAGAAAATACCCTCAACACGTGATAGTTATGGCGATCCTGCCAATGACAGCGCTACTAAAGCAAAGTTACTAAACATAGCTTTTGGAAACTCATTCACCAAAGAAGATTAAACGAATATTCCAGATTTCGAATTATGAACAGGGGCCGTAATGAGTAACGTAGAAGTAAATATCATAGGAGTAGTGAAGCAACTAAAATCAGTTTACAAGAACAAGTCTTCTGGTCCGGACTGTACACCCATTAGATTTCTGTCTGATTATGCTGAAGCGATAGCTCCTTACTTAACAGCCATATACAACCGGTCTCTCAAAGAATGATCTGTACCAAAAGATTAGGTGCACAGGTCACACCTATATTCAAGGAAGGCAGTAGGAGTAACCCACTAAACTACAGGCCTATTTCATTGACATCAAGTTGCAGCAAGGTTTTGGAACATATTCTGTATTCAGATATTATGAGTTATCTCGAACAGAATGATCTATTGACCCAAGGTCAACACGAATGTAGGAAATATCGTTCATGCATAACACAAATAGCTCTTGTAACGAAGTGATGGGTGCTATCGACAAGGGTTCGCAAATCGATTCCGTATTTCTTGATTTCCAGGAAATCACAAACGGCTTTTAATCAAATTGCGTGGTTATGGTATATCGCCCCAAATTTGCGACTGGAAAGGGGATTTCCTGTCAGAGAGGACACAGTTCGTAGTAATCGATGGTAAGGCATCGAGGAAAACGGAGGTGATATCGGACGTTCCACAGGGTAGTGTTATTGGTCCTCTGCTGTTCCTTATTTACATAAACAATTTAGCGGAAAATCTAATTAGCCCTCTTAGGTTGTTGCATATGACGCCGTCATTTACCGTCTAGTAAAATCATCTGAAGATCAAAACCAACTGCAGAACGATCTGAATAAGATATCACTATGGTGTAAAAATTGGTAACTGACTCTAGATAATGAAAAGTGTGAAGTCGTCCACATGAGTACGAAAAGAAATCCGTTAAACTCCAGAAAATACCTAGGAATTACTATTACTTCTGACTTAAACTGGAAAGAAGACGTAGATAATGTCGTGGGAAAGGCGAACCAAAGACTGCGATTTATTGGAAGAACCCTTAAAAGATGCAAGAGAACTACTAAAGAAACTGCATACACTACATTTGCCCGTCCCAGTGTGGGATCCTTATCAAGTGGGTTTGACGGAGGACATCGATAGAGTCCAAAAAAAAGGGCAGTTCTTTTGGTATTGTCACGATACAGGGGAGATAGCGTTACGGAAATGATAGAGGATCTGGGATGGGAATCATTACAACAACGGCGCTTATCTCTGCAGCGTGGGCTACTTACGAAACTCCCATCGGCAAATCTCCTCCGAATGCGAAAAATATAGTATTGACTCTCACATACATAGGCAGAAATGATCATCAGAATAAAATACGATAAATCAGAGCTCGAACGGAGAGATTCCGGTGTTCTTTCTTCCCGCGCGCTTTTCGAGAATGGAATGGGAGATAAATGGTATAATGGTGGTTCGATGAACCGTCTGCCAGGCACTTAAATGTGATTTGCGGAGTATCCCATGTAGGTGTAGATGTAGGACTGTCAGACCGCTGCTGCATATAATCTTTTCCTGACAGTTCATACGATGGAGTCTATATGCAAATGGTAACATGTATGTTGGATAGAACTGATGTTATTATATTGGTGATGGTGAGAAACCTCTCACTCACAGGTGCAATCTATGCCTGGCATCAATGAGTCGCGAGGCCCGCAAACACATGTTTTCGCAATATATATTGCTCTCCAGCTTCCAAAACCACTTCTCACTACGTATCCGTCTCCTTTCTGGAGGACTCGGATTCTCCTTCTGGCTATCAAGAAATTTAACACAATGCTCCCTCGCCCGCACACAGCAGCGCGCGATAACTGACCAGGTGCTTTTCTCCCTGGCTTACAATATCCTGTACATGCTCCTCTTGATAATTACTAATTACTTCTCGATACTGCCAAAATCGTATGTACACTGATACTCGCGCCATACAGTAAAAATGAATGTTTCCATATTAAACACGAGGAAATTATACTAAATTCAAGTTCCTGTCGCCAGTATACATGTTACTCTCTCCTTTGAACTATTTCTGTTATATTTTCTCAATAAAGTGGAAAGGTATCTAGAGGGCAAGACCACTACCTTCCAATTTAGTTAGACTATATTTTACTACCCCTGTTTAGCTCACGTTAGCGTTCACCTTATACCCTCCTTTCAAGACTGCTGGCTCACTCCCAATGCTGTTCCTAGCCCATAGCTCTTTCACTGACAATACCATCGGGAAAACACAAGCAAAAAACACTGTTTGCCTGCCGAAGTGGCCGAACGGTCTGCGGCGCGCCAGTCACGGTCTGCACGGCCGCTGCGGTCGGGAGTTTTAATCCCCCCTCGGGCATGGATGTTTGTGTCGTCTTTAGTATAAGGTAGTTCATAAATAGCTTGTAAGTTTAGGAACTGATGATCCGACAGTTAAGTCCCATAAGCTTAACAAACATTTGAACCTTTTTTGAACAAAGACTGTTTTTCCACAAATATTAATTATGGTTACAGTAGAGTACCACGGGAATACGGGCTGGAGTCATTTTTGTTAGAAAGTTTTTATTTCTTCACCTTAAACCTGTCGTACGCGATAAGATGCCTTGCTACGATGCGCGCGGCGTTTCGCCGTCGGAGGTTCGTCTCCTCCCTCGGGCCATGGGTGTGTGTGTTGTTCTTATGTGTATGTTGTTCTTAGGATAAGTTAGTTTAAGTTGTTCGTAAGTTTTGGGGGCCGATGACCACTACATCTAGGTCACATAACTTTATAACATTTGATCATTACTTCCAGTGCTAAATTCCTCTTTTCTTCACGGGTTGCTCTGTGCACAAATTGAATAACATTGTAGAAAGTCTACAACCCAGTCTTACTCCCATGACAAACATTGTTTACACTTCATGTTTCTCGACTCATAGAAATTGCTCAAAATGTCCAAATGTTTCTAACGTTAGAGGACCTAACTGCAGTGGTCATCGGTCCCTAAACTTACAATCAACTTAAACTAACTTATCCTAAGAACAACGCACACACTCTTCCCTGAGGCAGTAAGGCGTCTTTGTGCGCATGGCTATTCCGCCGTGGCTAGAAATTGCTGTCCGGTTTCTGAATACGTTGTTTGATATCCTCCATTGTAAAAGACTTAGAGTCTTTGATATACAAAAACTCTCTGTGTTACTACGAGCATCCTTTTGTTCACTGAAACAGTATTTATCGTAACTTACACCAAAATGTTCAAATGTTTGTTAAGATTAAGGGACTTAACTGCGGGGTTATCAGTCCCCAAACTTACAAACTACTTACGAACTACCTTATACTAAAGACGACACAAACATCCATGCACGAGGGGGGGGGGGTATTCGAACCCCCGACGGGGATCAGCCTCGCGCATCGTAGCATAGCGCCTTATTGCGCTTGGTCACTCCGCCGCAGTTCGTCACTTACAAGGAAAGTACTTGGGCTCGAACAAACATATCTGTATGAACGTTTGGTTACAGTATGTTTACGTACACCTCAATGTGCAAAACTTTGCAATGATGCTCTAGATAGCACTGTAAATGTAATTGTAGACGTCATACGTAATGCAGATATCTGAACTATAACTTATGTAATAATCGTCGTACATGTTCTCTTGCTTATTGTCATCAAAAGCCGTGATGATAGTTGCAGCTTTAAATTTCTTCTCGGAAGACTGTAGGTATTCACTGCCACTGCTTCTATCTCCTCTTCCCGCACTTACCGTAGCACTACCGCTAGCAATGAGTTCTTCGTCATTATCATCCCTTTTGTATCCCATCCTCGTCGCCACTTTTGTGTCCCAACTTCGTTGCCGCTTTTGTGTCCCAGCCTCGTCGTAGGTGTCGGTGGCCGAGTGGAATGAGACCGACACGCTGGTGCAGGTACGGAGGGGAGCAGCCAGAAACTATAAACACTCGAGTAAATTAGAAAGAGATATATTGCACAGAATGTAACAATACTTAACTTTTACATAGTACTGCAGAACGTTGATACATAGTTGTTAGAGGCCTGCCTAGTGCCTGTACAATAGCAAAGTCTTCACTCGTGCCTATCGGATTACGAAGGTCCTAACTCGTTGCTATCTCAGTCCGAAGTGGCCGGTGTTCTTCAGTGGTGGCCACGAGCGGCGTTCCAGCAGAGGGCGCTCGTGGCTGTCGTCGTGAGATCGCCGCGCCGTGCATGCATGGCGGCGCGCGGCGAAAGTAGGTGGCGCGCACTTTGTACTTGTGCGACACCACACCCCTCCCCCCCAAACCGCCGCGCCGTCGTGGCGTAGGGCTGAGGGCCACGGCGACGGCACTGGGAGGAGGGCCTGGGCGGGGGCGTTACTGGTGGGACGGGCGTCGTAGCTGAGGCCGGGATCGAGACGCCGTCCGCGCCCCGGCATCCGCCTTGAGATCCTCCAGGGAACCCGCCGAAACCTGGGGAAGGGCGCCCGCCCCCGCCCAGAGGGAGCAGGTCATCTTCTTCTGAGGTGCGTGGCCCAGGCGGCGGCGGCACGCACGGTCCCGGAGTCCCTCTCGGTGACGCTGTCATCTGCGGCGGCGACAGCGCCGGCGTCGCGTCGATCTCCATCGGGACGATCTCGTAGTCCGGGGACGAACGATGTGGTTGTGCTCCCTGGCGGTGAACTGGGTCTGGAATCAAGAAACCGGAGACAGGATCGCGCGGCCTGTGCAGGCGCAATTGGTTTGCGTGGCGCCGCAGCTCCGACCCTGTGGAAGAACGTACAACAAACATATTGCGCCCGAGCACGCGCTGAATGGTGCCCGGTAACCATTTCTTCTTGTTGCCAGCAAACACCCTGTACAGCACCGGCGTAGAAACCTGAAAACGCGTAGCGCCATACGAACCGACTCGGTGCGTGGGAGGCTGCAGCAGGTGAAGGAGAGTGCGGTGACGGCGGCCGTGTAGCAGCTCGGCAGGAGACGGGCCGTCACGTGGCATGCACCGATACGTAGACAGGAAAATTTGAAGAGCTTGCTGCCTGGAGTGCTGACCTTTCATCTTCTCCATGTGAGACTTGAATGTTCGAACGAAACGTTCTGCTTCACCATTGGACTGAGGGTGAAAAGGTGCAGTGGTAATATGCTGAATGCCATTCACACGACAAAACTGTTGAAATTCCGCACTAACAAACTGAGGTCCATTGTCACTGACGATAGTTTCAGGCAAGCCTTCGATGCAAAACACTGATGTTAAGGCACTGATTGTACTAGAAGCAGTCGTTGAGTTCATGGCAATCACAAAAGGAAACTTGCTGAAAGCGTCGACAACAATTAACCAGCGCGTATTCCAGAAAGGTCCGGCAAAGTCAATATGTAAACGTTGCCATGGTCCCTTGGGGCGTGGCCAGTCTGAAAAACGTTGCGGAGGAGCCGCCTGATGCTCCGCACAAACAGTACACTGTGACGTCATGTTCTCTATCTGAGCGTCCATACCAACCCAGGTACAATGACGTCTGGCCAGTTGCTTTGTCCTAACAATACCCCAATGTCCTTGATGCAGGAGGCGTAACACTTCTCGTTGCAGGGAACGAGGAACAATCACTCTTGCTTGGTCGTTGTCGGTATGCAACAACAGTACACCCTGACTTAAAGATAATGCATGACGTTGTGCAAAATAACGTCGAACCAGAGGCCGATCAATGTCTTTGGCTCTGGCAGGCCACCCTGAGCGAACAAAACGTGCTACCACACTTAGGTCTGCATCCGCAGCTGTTTCCTGTGCAACCCGACGAGAGTTCAAAGGGAAATCTGCGACAGCGGTAGCATCTCTGGAATCTATCTGACAACATGCCATTTCCGAAGAATCAAACGACACATCCTGGCCAACCGGAAGTCGGGAAAGTGTGTCCGCGTTGGCGTGTTTAGTGGTAGGTCGGTACAAAATCTCATACTGATAATTAGACAATATCAAGGACCATCTCTGAAGCTTTTGTGCCGTTCGTGGCGGAATTGGCTTTGTGGGTGAGAACAACGACGTGAGAGGCTTGTGGTCCGTCAACAAATAGAATTTTCTGCCATACAGATAATGATGAAACTTTGTGACGCCGTAAATGATTGCTAAGGCCTCCTTTTCTATCTGACTGTAATTCTGTTGCGTCGGCGTCAGTAGCTTGGATGCAAAGGCAATAGGACGATCATGACATCCAATACGATGCGACAGAACTGAACCCACACCGTACGATGAGGCGTCAACTGCTAGCACTACAGGCTTCTGTGGGTCAAAGGGAATCAAACATGCATCACTGAGTAGTGCAGACTTTAGTTTGTCAAAGGCAACCTGACAATCTTTAGACCATACAAAAGGAACATTCTTCCTACGTAAGTGATGCAGAGGAGCTGCAATCTGAGAGGCATTGGGAATAAATCGGAAATAATAGTTCAGCTTTCCCATTACTGCTTGCAATTCGTGCACATTCTTAGGAGGAGGCAAGTCTTTGATTGCTCTAAGATGTGACTGTAAGGGATGAATTCCTTGGGCGTTAATCACATGGCCTAGGTACTCTATTTCAGTTTGAAAAAACGAACACTTTGCTTTATTGCAACGTAGACCTGCTGCAGTCAAAACTTTGAAAAGGCACTCCAGGTTTGCTAAATGTTCTTCAACTGTACGTCCGGATACCACAATATCATCTAAATAGTTCGAGCAACACGGTACAGAAACTGTCAGCTGTTCCAAAAAACGCTGAAAAATAGCGGGAGCGGAAGAACTGCCAAAGGGTAGGCGTTGAAATTGAAAAAGGCCCATGTGAGTATTAATGACGAAAAACTTTTTTGACTCGTCATCAAGTGGAATCTGTAAGTATGCCTCTGCTAAATCAATCTTGGAAAAGAAGCGAGACTGTCCTAATTTGTCCATTAGTTCGTCAGGTCTGGGCAGGGGATAAGAGTCTACAATTGTTTGACTGTTCACTGTTGATTTGAAGTCCGCACAGAGACGAAGTTTTCCTGACGGCTTGGGTATAATTACTATAGGCGAGGCCCACTGACTCGCAGAAACAGGAGAAATCACCCCACTATCTTGCCAACGTTTAAGTTCTTCGGCAACTGTATCACGCAATGCGATAGGCACTGGTCTAGCTTTACGAAATTTTGGAACTGCAGATTCTTTTAAAGTCACATGTGCCACGAAGTCTTTTGCACAACCTAGTTCCGGCGAAAACAAGTCACTGTATTTTTCACATAATGCATTAATTTTATCCTGAGGCACTATTGACGAAATTTGAAGCACATCTCTTTGAATTGATAAACCAAACAAGTCAAAAGCATCTAGTCCAAAAATGTTCTGTGTCGATTTGGCCTGAAGAACTACAAAAGCAACTGTTTTTGTTACACCTTGAAAAGAGGCAGGCAGGCTACACGTTCCTAGCACGGGAATAGTTTGTCCTGTATATGCTGTTAACACTTGCTGTGACGGCGACAATTTTGGCGAACCCAGAAGTTCATAAGTATCTTTATTAATTAAGGTAACAGCGGAACCAGTGTCGAGCTGAAATTGCACAGTCTTATTGTCAATGGAAAGATTCACAAAAAGTTTTTGCTTGCGGCGCTCGACTGGTGCGCGAATGTGGGCAACGTCTGCTACGGTTTGTTTGCTGCGTCTGCGCGGGCCGCGTAGTGAAGGAAGCGGCGCAGACTCGGCACGCAGCGGATTAACAACACTGTCACTAGATGACACTACCGCCGGATCGGCGTCCGCGCAATGCGAGGCTACTGCACTAAAATTACTTTCAGTATCTACAACAAGTCTACTGGCACTATCTACACAGTACTGGGCACTATTACAAGGAGCAGTTGCAGAAGGCACTATTTTCACTACAGGAATGCACTGTTCATAGTCATTTTGCTTGTCCCGAACCCTTTTCCGTTGCACTGTTTTACGCGCTCGTTGGCGCTTGCTACGTGGTGCACTATATAGTTTTGCCATAGGCGCAGAACTACTTTCTTGAAATTGAGATCCAAGGAAAGCACTGTTCAATTCCACAGCCCGTATAACATTTACAGAATGAACTGTTCTCGCACTCTGCGATGCACTGTTTCTAACGTTACTGTTCTGTGAGTTTTTAATTTGCATACACACAGACTGCACATGTCCCGATTTGCCACATTGATAACAGGTTGCGTTGCGACTAGGGCAATGAGCACGCTTGTGGCGAGACACACACTGGGGGCAAGACTTACGAACCTTTTTCTGAAATGAAAGTTGGCGCCCGTTATTCAAATTACTGTTTCTAACACGACGGGGCGACCTTTGCGTCGCACTTTTACACTGGCTACTGTTCACTGTCTGTTCAGCACGGCCTGTACTATTGTAAGAATCACTAGTGCTACACTGAGAACTACGGCTAGGAAAGCGTCCGTTACGGCGCACTGAATTAACACTGTGGCTTTGCATTTCTACATCTGCTAAGTCAAAAGTATCATGCGCATCTATAAGCTGCAGTACACTGTCTAATGAGGGATCAGACTGTTTCAGAATTGCTGCCCTAATTCTGGGGTCCTGAATATTCTGCGTAATCGCATCTCTCAACATCACGTCACTATACGAAAGTCCACAAGAGCAAGTAAATTTACATTGGCGGGTTAAGCCCTTCAATTCCGTAATCCACTCTTGGTGTGACTGCTGCGGTAATTTTTTAAGTCTGAAAAATCGGTATCGTGCAGCGGCTACAAGAACTTTTCTCTCATAATGAGCATTCAGTGCATCTACAATTTGTTCAAAGTCTACATCACGAGGAGATGCGAGAGGGAAAAGTTTTTGCAGTAACACGAAAGTTTTGGGGCCCACCACAGACAATAAAAGATGCTTAACAGTCTGACCTGTAAGTTGATGAGCCGCGACGAGTTCTTGAAACTGTGCCAGATAATCACTCCATTCTTCCTCACGTTCGTTGTATTGGCGGAACGTCGGAAGCGGTGCGGCGGCAGGTGTGGGCTGCTGATGTGACGACTGTTGTTGTTGGTGAGCAGCCTGTGTCGTCAACTGCGACACGGCCTGGAGAAGCTGGGTAATTTGCGCCGTCTGTAACTGAATAATTTCCATTAAGTTTGGGTTCGGGGTAGTGGCCATGCTGACCGATTAGGCGCCGCGTATACAAGTAACTTATAACAAAACACAAATGCAATATGAAAGAGGACGCTCTGCAACAAAAAAGTCCACAAAATACGTAACAGAATATGTTCCCCCAAAAATCTTATAATAAGGGTGGGTGGGCGGGAGCAATTTTTGCGTGCTCCGACTGCTGCTGTCTGGCTGCTGTAAGCGGGCTGGTCCAAGGTTCTATCACTCCTCGTCGCCACTTTTGTCTCCCATCCTCGTCGCCACTTTTGTGTCCCAACTTCGTTGCCGCTTTTGTGTCCCAGCCTCGTCGTAGGTGTCGGTGGCCGAGTGGAATGAGACCGACACGCTGGTGCAGGTACGGAGGGGAGCAGCCAGAAACTATAAACACTCGAGTAAATTAGAAAGAGATATATTGCACAGAATGTAACAATACTTAACTTTTACATAGTACTGCAGAACGTTGATACATAGTTGTTAGAGGCCTGCCTAGTGCCTGTACAATAGCAAAGTCTTCACTCGTGCCTATCGGATTACGAAGGTCCTAACTCGTTGCTATCTCAGTCCGAAGTGGCCGGTGTTCTTCAGTGGTGGCCACGAGCGGCGTTCCAGCAGAGGGCGCTCGTGGCTGTCGTCGTGAGATCGCCGCGCCGTGCATGCATGGCGGCGCGCGGCGAAAGTAGGTGGCGCGCACTTTGTACTTGTGCGACACCACAATCCCTATTATCATCGTTATGTGTTAGTGTTACAACAGTATCTAACTTATCTGTTTCATAACAGATACGAGAGAGCATGCGAATGATTCATCTTCTACACTAATACCATATTCACGAAGAAGGGTTCTTCGAAACTTCATCTCAACCAAACGCAATACTTTAGCAGTATTGATTATCAATCGCCGCTCCATCTGCCGCTTCACCACACAAATGTCGCAAAACGCAACTTCGGAGGCGCATTCCACCGTCCCTACTGGCGGACCAACAGGTCAAAGTGCAATGTGGGAAGGCACACGCAGAGGCCTCTAACGAACGACTGCAGAGTTTTGCAGATGCGGGAGTGTCACTAGTGCAATAAGAGATCTTTACTTTATCTCTCCTTGTTAGACCTCTGTCTGCAGCGGCGGAATATCCGTGCGCACTGAGGTGCCTTCCTAAGGTGCGTGCGGCCGTTCCTCATTCGGGCATGTGTGTGTGTGTGTGTGGGTCTGTGTGTGTGCGTGTGTCTTGTTCTTAGCATGAATTAGTTTAAGTTGTTCTTAAGGATTCGATTATCAGTGCAGTTAGGTCCCGTAACTTTACAAACATTTGAATTAGACCTCTGTCTTCTGAGAACAACACACTCGCAAATAGTCACAAATAGCGTCCCTAAGACGGCGTGACTGATGCAGATAATTGCTTTTATTTCCACTTTTATAGTCATTAACAGTCACAGTTTCTTACCACAGTCCGATATGGACGATATGCTACATGCTGGCTGTGAGATACACTAAATGGGTTTTATGACGGAAGTCGCCATTTACTCTGCTGTCCCACTGTTAGTTTGCGTAAAATAGCTAGCACACAGCGAGGGAAAGGCACGGGTAAACATCTCACTGCTGTGTCTACGACTGCTCTTTTAATTTGCTGCTTTGTGTCGCATATCTGCGTCGTTAACGCTGTGCAGGGAGAAAGAATGAAACAGTTGCATCCAGTGCGCTCCGTTCAGATTTTATTTGTAGACTTTCTCCGTCGTGTCGAGATTTTTTTTGTGTGCGCCCCAGATCCATCTTGGCTGTTCTCAGCGTCCCATGAGGTCGCTTTGCTTCTGTCAGAGTTTTAATCAACCCCCAAGCCGACGGCAGTAAGCCTACCAACAGCTCTCTCCCGTTCTTCGCTTTACTCTGTTCTCGGTTTGCGCACTGATTCACAACAGCACCAGCAAACTTTTTATGCTTATCTGTGACGCATGTTCTTTCGCGCGTACAAAACGACAAAGTATTTTCGCAAATGTTGCCTTTATTCGGTATATTTAATGAGTCTGTTGTTATTTCACTCGTTGTGGAAACTAGTTCATTGGGACTGAAGAGGATTTCGCAACTTTTGCTGCTTAGGAGTTACTCGACCGTTCTAAGCACAGAATTTCAAATTGTACAGAGGGAAATTCACTCTTGCAGAAACAATTAATTGGCTCTCTCCTGCGCAGCAACAGAATTTTTCCTCTCTAGAGACAAAGGCGAGATAAAACAGTACCACCTCCACAATTACATTTTTTATATCGCTTTATTTCTCTTTCTTATTCGTCATCATCATCATTAGAGACTGATTATGCCTTTCAGCGTTCAGTCTGGAGCATAGTACCTCTAATAAAATTCCTCCATGATCCCCTATTCAATGCTAACATTGATGCCTCGTTTTATGTTATGCCTTTTACTTCAAAATCATTCTGTACCGAATCTAAGTACTTTCTTCTTGGTCTACCTCGACTCCTCTTATCCTCCGCTGCCGAGCTCATGAGTCTCATAGGTAACCTTGCTTATCCCATACGTGTAACATGACCCCACCATCTGTTTGTTCGCTCTATCTGCTTCATCTATGGTGTTCATTCCCAGTTTTTCTTTGATTTCCTCATTATGGACATGCTCCTGCTATTGTTCCCATCTATTAGTACCTGCAATCATTCTTGCTACTTTCATATCTGTAACCTCTACATTATGAATAAGGTAACATGTATCCCCCAACTCTCACTCCCATACAACAAGGTTGGTCGAAAGATAGAGCGGTGCACTGCTAACTTAGTTTTGGTATTTACTTTCTTCTTGCAGAAGAGAGTAGATCTTAGCTAAGCACTCACTGCATTAGCTTTGCTGCACCTCTTTCTTATTTCTTCTTCATTTTGCTTTCAAATTTATTATATCATATCATGTTTCCTTATATGTTGCTGAAAAGATTGTAAAGCAAAAGCCGTGGTACGATGTAACGGATAAGATTGTTTGGGAACAATGCTTATGTCTCATTTACAATTAGTTCTTTCAAAATCTATTCTATACACAGAAGAAGTTCTCCCAGATCTCTCTTGCTAGCGTCGATGCTCAGGGATTATTTTATTTTATTTTATTTTATTTTATTTTATTTTATTTTATTTAGATTTGATATGTCTCTGTATCGTTGGTAATATCGCATAAATTATGCGTACACCTGGAATGTGCATCATGTCGTTAAGAATTTTCATAGTTATACTAAAGGCCATTGAATTGCTGAAAGAACTACTAACAAATTAGGACATGCCGTGTCACTGCGATTTTAAATATATAGAGTGAGAGACTTAATGCTGTTTTTCGAAATATTTGGAGAAATACAAATCATAGTAAAAAAAGTAGCAATGAAAGTTGTTCGTCTGGAAGAGGGACATCCATTAACATAAATCTCGGCCACTGCAGCACCCCGGGGTCGGGAGGAGGACTGATTTTAAAATCTTAAAAAGGAACACTTATTTTGTTATTGCATATTTGAATTCACCGTGATGCGGCGGAGTGGCCGAGCATATTGAGGCGCTATGCTCCGATGCGCTAGGACGTTCCTCGTAGGGGGTTCGATCGTCCCTCGGGAAAGGATGTTTGTGTTGTCGTCAGTATAAGTTAGTTTATAAGTAGTTTGTAAGATTAGGGACTGATAACCCCGTAGTTAAGTTCCATAAGCTTAACAAATATTTGAACATTTCGAATTCCCCGTGAAAAATTATGTATCCCTGGTATGAAATATTTCTTTCCTTTCATGATAAATAGCGCTGTAATCGGCAAAAACAAAAATTAGGAGTTGAAAACTGTTGAAAAACGGCAGTATCTCAGACAAATACACATGATATTACGAAAATCGAAGTACAATTTTTGATATTTTGATAATCCTCCCAGGAGCGAACGAAGCGCACTCCTTGATCATGCTCTCAGTCCTTGGTCTTCAGTGATTAGGACAGTACACACCTCTACGCAGTTGTTCTATGATATTAAAGGTTCCAGAGAGAGTAGATGTCACTTTCTTGTGCTTTGAGGCTCATAAAAATGTTGAGAAAGCTCGTAAAGGTGTGCTAATCTGTCCCCTGGTAGGAATGTCCTTTTGTAACAACTTTTCGCAGTTTGACCAACTGTTTGATGAACATCTAGAGAAAGATTCCAATGTTGGAGACATTACCGTTTTTAACAATTTTAAATTCGTTTTCATATTTGCGATTACAGGTCGAGCTGTCATGAAACGAAAAAGAATGTTTCATACAAATGTTGCATATTTCTTCACAGAGGATCCAAATGTAGGGGTCTCTGTTGAAAATTTCAAAGTCACCCCTCTCCCGCTGCAGAGGGTGTTGCAGAGAGGAGGTGTCGAGCTTTAGGTTAATGAATTTCCCTCTTCGAGGTGAACAATTTTTATTCCAACTGTTTTAAATCCGTTTTTGTATTTTTCCACATATTCCGAAATAACATAATTATATCCATAATGGATGTGAGGTCGTGGTTGTATTACTTAATTATTTTGTCAAGTAGGCTCAACCACAGATATCGTGTAAAAACACTAAAATATGACACGTTTAAAGGGTCAAGCCCTCATATCAGATAATCTGTACAAGAATCTTAAAACATGAAACAATAAAAATATCAAACGTAATAAAAGAAAACGTGGTTACTCCCTTGTAACCGTGTCTACGAAGGAAGGTCCTCAGCATACTGTGCTACGTCAGAATTCAAACCGGACCCCAGCACTGGCGGCGCATAACACAACCGAAATGCACCGAGTCAACAATACGACTGGGGCGCACGTAAGCACATCAAAACAAAGACCTATAAATTCCAAAGAGCATGCACAAGCTAGTGGGTACATTCAGGTGTCACGAAATCATTTGTACAGTATGACAGAGGTTGAAATTTAAAATAAACGACTTTTGTTATAATAGGTCCACAAAGTTTTTAAAAAAGCTATATGTATTACCTTGAACTTGTTCTTTTAATGAAACGTCGTTTTTAGTGTTATGTTTTACAATATCCAGCTGTTCTAACAGATCTAACTTTCTTCCCTTGTCCTGTCTATGCAAAAGCTTAAGGTCATCTTCAATCCGCTTTATGGGTGGCCAGTTTCGCGGATATGCGTAGCTACAGCGGACTTGTCAAAATTATTAACTAGGAAGGCTTCCATATGTTCCTTGTACCTAACTCTAAGCGATCTACCGGTCTGACCAATGTAGTTGGCATTGCAACCTTACACTATTTCTTGTAAACTCCTCCTTTTTCATATTTATCAGTCTCTTGGTTTAAGTTGTTGCGTAATTTATGATGTAACGTATTATTAGTTTTAAAAGCAGATTCTAGTTTAAAAGGTTTTAGTATGTTGGACACTTTCTGAGATAGATTACCAAAGCCGGCCGCGGTGGCCGAGAAAAAAAAGGGGACTAAGGCGCTCCAGTCATGGTCTGCATGGTCACTACGGTCGGGGGTTCGAATCCCCCTTCGGGCATGGATATTTGTGCCGTCATAGTTCGTAAGTAGTTCATAAGTAGTTTGTAAGTTTAGGTACTGATGATCCCGTAGTTAAGTCCTATAGACTATACAAATATTTGAACATTTGAGATTACCAAAATACGGAACCATTACTCTCTTGATATTTTCAGGTGCCATTTTTATTTGATTACGCACGATGTTTCTTTCGTATTAAGTTATTCACGACGTTTTCCTGGTAACCATTCACCCTAGCAAGCTGTCTTAGAATGTTAAATTCAGTAGTTCTGTATTTTTCGTTCATTGGCACTTTGAAGGCTCTATCGACTAAACAGCGTAGAGCAGAAAGTTTTTGGCCATTAGGGAGACAAGAGCTATTATATATTAAAATGTCGGTTGTTGTAGGTTTCCTATATACTTTAAATAAGTGTCTACCATCCTGCTTCGTAATGTTAAGGTCAAGGAACTAAAGTTTTGTATTTTTATTGTTTCATGTTTTAAGATTCTTGTACAGATTATCTGATGATGGGTGCTTGTCCCTTGAAACGCGTCATATTTTAATATTTTTACGCGATATCTGTGGTTGAGCTACTTGACAAAATAATTCCGAAAAACAGTTTTAAATGGCTCACCTGTATGCAGTCCCTTCGCATATCTATTATCAGTTATCAGATAAGATACGAAGGAATTTACTACGTTTGCTGCAATGGGCATTGAATTATATCAGAGTGGGATAGTTGGAAATTTATGCCGAATCGGAATTCGAATCCAGATCCTCCTGCTTACCAGCCAATCATGCTGACCACTACGCCATTCGGACACAATAATCATTGCCACCACGCCTGCTATGCTAATTTTATATGTATTGTAAGCTTACCAACCTCCGATTTCCTATTAGTTGCCTCCCTGTTCCTGGTATAAAAAGATGTTAAAGTACATCTTACTGACTAGCTAACTGTTGCAGTTACTTTAAATCCGATTAAGATGGTTTTTCGTGCAATTATCTTTGTGTATCTTGGCCCACGCTGTCGCATAGTCACCAGCACATGAATCTAAGTGGACGAAAAAACGATAAACGAAGCAACATGAGATTTCATTAATAAATTTTCTCCGCGCACACAGTAGAATCTCTAATAGACAAAGCGAACATCGTTCCACTTTCCACCATAACTGTATTGAAATAAGCCAACTTGGTACACAAGAGATCCCCATATGAACTGAGCCTAATCTGCAAAGAACAGAATGCGTCCTAATTCCGTGAAAACGCTCCAAAAACTTTAGAAAATGGTCTTCTCCTAACATTGTGCATTTAATTAACCATTTCCCTGCTAATCTGTTCCAGAATTGTCACAAATCACACACACTTCCAAATACATTACCCTCGGAGACCAACATACTCACGTCCGTCCTCGGCCAGTCCAGAAAACATTCTGCCGAAATATGGCTGCCCTCTAGCCTAACCGCCCTTCCCGTTCAACTTGGCCGGAGCCGTCCTGCAATTGGCCTGTCACCGAACGTAACCATCCTGCCAACTTGCGAATCGTGGAGGAATCGCAAATCACAGACACGTGTCGACCACGTCTCCCCAGGAGACCTCTCAGTCCGATACAGAAATAAAGTTGGCTAACCTAACTATGAGCATCTCTGCCTTCCCAGCTGCAGCCTCACACATACGAAGACTCACACACTCACACACACACACACACTGACACTGCCGGCCGCGGTGGCCGAGGGGACTGAGGCGCTCCAGTCACGGTCTGCACGGCTACTACGGTCGGGGGGTTCGAATCCCCCCCTCGGGCATGGATATTTGTGCCGTCCTTAGTTGTAGGTAGTTAATAAGTAGTTTGTAAGTTTAGGGACTGATGACTCCGTAGCTTAACAAAGCTTAAGCTTAAGCTTAAGCTTAACAAACATTTGAACATTTGAACACTGACACTTGGTAGGATGGGGAGATGGGTGCTGTGGAGCAAAGCTCCTTATCTGAGCGGGGTTCACTTCTTATGCCTTTAATTACAATAGCAGTAATAATCATCATGCATTCTTGTCTCCAATACTCCTAGCACTAGCCCTGAAATGAATGATTAAGGTGGTACAAAATGTTAAAATGTTTGTAGAACTTATGGGACTTAACTACGGGGTCATCAGTCCCTAAGCTTATAAACTACTTATGAACTACCTACGACTAAGGACGGCACAAATATTCATGCCCGAGGGGGGATTCGAACCTCCGACCGTAGTGGCCGTGCAGACCGTGACTGGATCGCCTCAGTTCCCTCGGCCACCGCGGCCGGCGAAGGTGGTACGAAAGATCAAATACAAAAATAAAATTAGAAAGTAACGTGCACACAGCACTGTGGCTTGCATGAAAAACGTATAAATTCAAGTAAGTCTAATGGAATGATACTACAGTATCGTTTCAGTATATATCAAACTAACGAACCCGACAATGATTCGTAATTGCTAGATATGCATGGAAATTGCATGTACACTGTTCTCTGCTCGTTACATTCCCCGTTTCTGTAGGCCTACCTGTGTCTTACACCTTTGTCCTCTTAGTGATATATCTGTATTGGCTACCTGAAAACCCGGGTATTTGTTTATTTGGTTACCCAGTCAGTGGATATATTCGTCCCGCCTCTCTCTTCCTACCGTTGCCTCCTCCTCCTCCTCTTCCTATCCATCCTGCTACTTATCTCATTACCTCCCCCGCTCTCTGTAGTCTCCTCCTGTCCCCTCTGCCTGTTCATCTCTTCCCTTCCTCGTATATTAAAAATGACAATACTTGCCAAATTCATCGTGATTGGTCAAAGGGCGTCTCAAAGTCTGGAGTAACGTATCCTCCGCCTTGTATCGTACAAAATCTTATTTAAGCGATGTTCCTCTTATGTTGAAGGTCAACCGTTACAAATTTCATTAAAATAGGTATATAACGTCTTCTGTTTCACATATGTCCTAGAGTTTACAGTCTGACAGTAACAGCCGTAAATTCATTAAATTCGGGCACTGTGACACAACGCTGTGTTATGTCGAGACTATTCACCACACCCGCAGGACTAAGTGGTACACGGTGTCCTGATCGTTTAAATCACGTCATCTGTTGACACTGGAACATTAAATTTCAGTGTGTCTATATGCATTAACGTACGCTAATTCGTATTTTGTTTTCCCCAATTTACGCCAGCTGCACGCTTAGTCAGAATAGCGCAGCTAGCTTGCAGCTGTTTGTTCAGTGGCAAAGCAGGCGGTAATTTGTTGCTACGTACAGCAAACGTGAGCTCGATTACTCAAACACCCAACTGTCAGAGGTCCGTGGACGTGATAATGGTGGCACATCATTATTATGTCTGTGCCGCGTCACAACGCGTAACTGTCCAGCGAGCACTTACATTCAGAAGGCTAGGTAGCTGCGATCTGCAATCACACACTCTGAGTCATTTAGTGCAGTGTTTCTAACCCGTGGGTCGCGACCCCCAGGGGGATCGCAAAGTCTTGTTAAGGAGGAAATACAGATAGTTGCTCCATAAAACAAGCCGACCAGTGCGTGTCTGAATATTAGCGGTTCCGTAATGCAAAAGCAAGTGCCCAAGAAAAATGAAATGCATTTTATATTAAAATTACGCGCTTCGTTGTTGATCACCAATCTCCAGTTAAACAGAACAAAGATTTTTATGATTTTGTATATGTCTGGCGTCTCATTCATATAAATTTTTTTAAAGAATTGACTGCCGTTTGATAATTTGATATTTACTTTCACAACCAGGTTTCCGCTTTAGGCCATTCTCAAGAGCAGTGCATATCATTTTAAAACATCATTATATTTAATATAAAGTAATATCAAAATCTAATAATGTCATCATTTTTTCGATTTCCGTCGTCCTTAGTTGCATATGAAATTGGTGGAGGTGCATTACCGTCTTTAGCAACTAAATGAAAGGCGTTTTTTGTATACCATACGCGTTTCGCTTCTTTATTTATGAAGCATCATCAGTGGCCTGTAATACATGTTATTTTTGTATAATATTGTAGTACAGTCATAATATTATAGCTATTTTTCACAGTATGACAGTTAACAGTGTTGTTACAATTTCTAAAGTTCGGATCTACTAGGTTAGAAACAACTTCTGTAGCACTAGCTTTTGCAAAGTTAATTTAATTATCCAGTTTTTGGCCCTACTTACGGTTTTCTGAGTTATCCCATGTGTGTCTTCATGGAGATGTTTGTGAGGTCTTCAGTTGGATACGGTATTTTCGGTATTGATGAAAACCCTTACATCCCCACTCCAATGTATACTCGTTTTTGAACGTCTGTTTACAATGTTTAGTGTTGCCAACAGTCGCTTTTCGTCTGTCATTTGTTGTGTTCCTTGTATCTCTGAGTGTATCAGCTGCTTTTTGTTAGTGTTGGTGTCTGTGTAGACTGTGTGTGTGTGTGTGTGTGTGTGTGTGTGTGTGTGTGTATGTATGTGTTGTTATTTGTGTTAGTTGTTTGTGAATATGGGAGTGTGTATGTGTGTGTGTGTGTGTGTGTGTGTGTGTGTTGTTATTTGTGTTAGTTTTTTGTGAATATGGGAGTAGGGGGAGGAGGGAGGGGAGCGAGAGGGAGAAGGGGTAGTGCATTTCATGTTTCATTACTGTTTTTCACTGTTTTTGTGGCCAGCTTGATCAGTGAGTTGTTACTTACGTTGATCTGATCATTGATCACTTTCTTATTCATTGCCAGGGCTCTCTGTATATGAAAGTTTTCTTGTAGTGTCAGGATTTTTCTGTCTCGATTATTGGTTCTGAAAATTTTCATATCTTGTTCCATGGTGGATGGTTCATGTCCGTGTTCTATCAGGTGTTCTGCAAAGGTGGAGTGGCTATTTTCATACTTCCAGCTTCTTATGTGTTCTTTATTTCTGGTTTTGAAGTTTCTGCCTGTCATTCCCAGATATACTGATTTACATTATTGGCATTCTAGCTGGTATATACCTGCTCCTTCATATTTGTCTGGTTTATCTGTTATTTCCAACTGTGACAGAAGTGTGTTTCTGAAGACCTCACAAACATCTCCATGAAGACACACATGGGATAACACAGAAAACCGTAAGTAGCTCCAAAAACTGGATAATTAAATTAACTTTGCAAAAGCTAGTGCTACAGGAGTTGTTTCTAACCTAGTAGATCCGAATTTTAGAAATTGTAACAACACTGTTAACTGTCATACTGTGGAAAATATCTATATTATTATGACTGTACTACAATATTATAAAAACAACATGTATTACAGGCTGATGCTGCCGCTTCATAAATAAAGTAGCGAAACGCGTATGACACACAAAAAACGCCTTTAATTTAGTTGCTAAAGACGGTAATACACCTCCACCAATCTAATGATGTTTTTAAATGATATGCACAGCACTTGAGAATGGCCTAAGGCTGAAACCTGGTGGTGAAAATAAATATTAAATTATCAGTCAAATGGCGGTCAATTCTTAAAATAATAGAACAAAGATTGTTTTATAACTATCACTCCGTCTTAACAATGAGTAATGAATGACCGTTAAACTGTTTTCAGGTACCAGGCGATAGGTAGGTTTACTACCTACAATGAGTAATTTTGAAAACTTTAATTTTTTTCAAATTGACTTTACACTGGGACATTGCTCGTTAGAGAACATATATTTGGTGTCGGAATTAAAGTAAAATAGGATTTGTTTCATTCAGAAATATGGTTAAAAGATATCCTATAATGTACGAAACTGTGGTTTTTTTCTAATTTTGCAGGAAAGATGTATCAACGGAAGAAAATTTAATTCGCTGTCTATGAAATTACACGCATAACTCTGTTATGGTTAAGGGAGGGGATGGGAGGGGGTCGCCATCAAAATTCTTTAGGTTGGAAGGGGTCACCTATTCGAAAAGGTTGGGAAACACTGATTTAGTCAAACAGTGCTCAGTAGCGAGCATCACCGGCAGAGCTACTGTTGTGTGTGGATTTTACTAATTTCTCCGTTTTTTGTTGCCGTCTGCTTGTTGTTTTTAACCTTCAATGTATTTTACCGACTGTGGCAACCGTTATAAGCTGACTGCGTATGTACTTCGCACTGCGTTTAAATTTATTATGTTGACCAACTGTCTCCGTTCTATGTCTTAATGCCTACGTTTGTCTCACCTTTTTAAGTATTGTTTCTTTTCATCAAGATTGTAATGCACTCAGCTCTAGAGCGGCGCCGATACCTCTGCCAGGCTGCCATAGTCGGGTGCTTTAAAAGCCAATAAAAGGGTGTCCCAGCTATCTTGTCCACCCAAAATATCTCTGGAACAATTACAGCTATTGGAAAACGACTTTCACCAGTATCAATGTACGGCTGGGGCCCATGAATGTACATATTTGGAAACATTCTTGCCGGCCGCGGTGGCCGAGCGTTCTGCGGCGCTTCAGTCACAGTCTGCACGGCCACTACGGTCGGGGGTGTCGAATCCCCCTCGGGCATGTATATTTGTGCCGTCCTTAGTATTAGCTAGTTCATAAGTAGTTTGTAAGTTTAAGGGCTGACGACCCCGTAGTTAAGTCCCATAAGCTCTACAAACATTTGAACATTTTGAAACATTCTAAAACAAAAGCAAATGTGTTTTTTTAACACAAACTTATGTTTTTATTTTTATTTTTATTTTTTATTTTTTTAATGGACACCCTATATTTTTATTCCGCAATCCATAGAATGACAAATCACATAAACAATGGCGTTGATTGCATCAAAATATTCCAATTACATCCCGAGGTATTGTGACGCGAAGTTGACGCTTGAAATACGCCAAACACGCGGCTAGCGCTCGTCCTGAGCAGCGTGGGGTTCTCGCCTGAGCCTCAGGATGTGCGCTAGCAGCGCGTTTCGCGTTTTTAAAGCGTCAACTTCTCGTCGCAATATCTCGGGATGTAATTGGAATATTGCGATGCAATTAACACCTTTGTTTATGTGATTTGTCATGCTATGGATTGCTGAAGAAAAAAATATAGGGCGCCCATTTAAAAAAAACATAAGTTTGCGTTAAAAACACATTTGCTTTCGTTTTAGAATGTACATTGATACCTGTGAAACTCGTTTTCCAATAGCTGTTATTGTTCCAGAGATATTTTGGGTGGACAAGATAGCTGGGACACCCTATATATAAAGAGATGTGTTCTGTCGAGTTTTATCTTTCAGGTACCTCCTACAGAAGACTACAAAAGAAGTGTCTCAGCAGGAACACTAATTACACTCATTTTCACACAAAAACAGAACACATTGTAAGAGATCACAAGTTCATATTCACATTTAATATTCTCTAAAGCAGTATTTTTCAACCATTTCGAATATGCGACCCTCTTACAAGTAAAAATATTCTGCCGACGCCTTCCAAATGAAAATATACTGGCGACCCCCTTTGAGAAAAATATTATGGTGACCTCCCCTCTCCCACCACTCCTCACGAACTGATGACCCCGCAGTTAAGTTCCGTAAGCTTAACAAACATTTGAACATTTTGTATCGCTTCACCTAAAGGCGTAAGTGAACAGAATATATTTACTGTTAAACTTGTAAGATGAAGTGAAAAGTCACTAGTCTTCTGCACTTTCTCTTTCCGACTTAAAAAAATAAGTTGTCGATGCCTTGTCCTAAACTGGTCATGAGCACAAGCAGGTCAACATCTTCTCCCACAATGAGAACACTTTCAAAATCTTTGATTCTTGTAATGGCAGACGTTGCAATCATAATTTCAGCATTTCTTGTGCCTGGTGCACCTCAGTGCTACACTCCCAAAATTCCTTTTTACGAAGTGTGATCAAGCGAATCCTGTTTCGTTCGTTGTTCAACTATTTCTACCGAGAGAGTTGGTACACCATCTCTGATACAACCACAACGTCGATTGTTTTCTGGATCTACGAATCCTCTCAGCGCTTTTTGTGATGCATCTCTCTCCCTCACATGGGTATCTATCAAATACAGTAGCAAACTGAGATCCAAACTGACAATTCAGGTAAGAAACATAACTTTGGGGTTTGTTAACTGAAGCGAAAATTTCGAGGCCAAGACACTTTGTGTGCAAGGTACCCTCCATTAACGACAAAAATTTACTCGGTGCAGCTGACTTCATATTTTCCACTGTAACGAAGATTTTCTTCCTTTTCGCAAGCATTTTTCTGAGATTAGGGCCACTGGATAAGGAGAAAGTTCATATTTCAGAAAGGATTTTAACTATTCTTAAATTTGTTTCATTAAACATGTCCTTTGGAAAACTGTTAAAATATCAACAGAAGTAATTTTAGTGCTCGCAACTTTTATTGTATTGAACGATTGTATTGAATAAGATTCTCAACTTTATCTTTTCCACGGAACTTTAAGTCCTGGAAATTATCACCAACAATTTTCACGCCTCTTTTACAGTTCGTGACACATACAATTAACATCCTCCGTTTAGACAACATCACTGCTGATAGACATCATAAAATCACTTTTTGGGCCGGCCGCGGTGGCCGAGGGGACTGAGACGCTCCAGTCACAGTCTGCACGGCCACTACGGTCGGGGGTTCGAATCCCCCTCGGGCATGGATATTTGTGCCGTCCTTAGTATAAGGTAGTTGATAAGTAGTTTGTAAGTTGAGGGCCTGATGACCCCGTAGTTAAGTCCCATAAGCTTAACAAACAAACAATCACTTTTTGGGAAGGGAGGATACACTGAAAACCAATCTCACAGCTTAACAAGTCTATACCATCTCGTTCGATGCAACAACGTATTCCATCTGCATGCCTTTCTGATGTTACACCTGTCGCTTCGCACTATGATACAATTTCTTCAGAAATTTTCTGCATGTGACTCGTAACCAAAGTACATCAGGTAATAAACAACCAGAATTTCGAAAACTGTTGTTTTTGACGCAATGTAATGCCTAAGCTACTGAGAGTAGAAAAAAATTATACGAAAGAAATTTGTAGAGAATTTTGTGTTCTTTAAAAAAACTGAGATGTAAAAGCAGTAGGAGTACATAAAACTGAGATTTTTGATAAACAAAACTGAAAGATTCCGCATTTTTCGAAGATTTTGACTGCAGAAAGTTTTTCCAAGAGTAATTTTGTTGGCAAAACTGGATTTTTTAATCTTTCCAACCATATAAACGAGGTACAAAAATAATATCTTCGACCCCACCTTTTCCAATGTAAAGGATTTTTTTTCTGACAGATTGACTGCCCTGATTGGTTTCAGCACATATTTACTCTTCTGCGTTTTTATTGGCCACACTGCTACACACAAACAAAACACATATTTGGCAGACTTAACTTGTTGCTGTGGCTTTCTTTTTTGCAGGTGGTCTGCAAATGTTGAATTTTCTTTCCTAAGTTTCCAACTTCAGTTTTATTTATTTATTAATTAATTGTATATTAATGGCACGCTGGCAGCAGCCTTGTACACTGCTCTTCAGCCCAGAGCACGTTAGAGGTCGAGCATTAGCAAATGCGTTGAAAACAGGAGAAAATAAAGGTCGAACTTAATTTACAAAACAGGTAATACAATCGTTGAATTAAAAACAATGAAATGCAGGCTTTATAACACACATAGTCAGTATTAAAACTTCCATTGTGGCTAAAACTCAGACTTTTCACAGTTAATGGCGACGAGGACGGAGAGATGGTAAAAAACACGGCAACATAGTGTTCTGCCAATTCTGCGGTTGCTGAAATCATATACAGAATTTGACACTGACACAACATTTAAACACGGCGCAGTGTTAAAGCGCTGAGACCTCGCAGGGATAGGGGAGGGAAGGGAGGCACAGATGGGTGGGACAGGAAAGGGAGGGGGAGGGGAAGGAAGGGGCTGGGAGGGTGTAAGAACTGCTGGGGAACGTAGGAAGGGGAGAGCCAAGCAGGAAAGGGCGACGAGGGGGAGGGGGAAGGAGAGGGGACGCACATATATGGAGAGGGATCAAGGTTGACAGAAAGGGTGAAGTCGAGATGAAGGGTGTCATCCGGGAGAGGAAGGTGACGGAAGGTACGCTCGGAAGGGATATGCAGTGTGTGGAAGTGGAGGAAGGGAGCGATAAGGCGTTAACCGCGTGTCAGAGTCCCAGGATACGATAAGAGTTGGGAAACCAGCGAGTGCTGGGATTGAATTCTAAGGGAAGGGTAGTGGAGGCAGAGGTGTCTGAGAAACTTTAGCATGTGGCGGACGGGAATGAGGCCATATAGGATCCCCGTGGGGGAAGGGAATTGGATACCGGTAAGCGAGGTCGAGGCGTTCAAGGATCTGTAGGGATTGGTAGTGGGCAGGTGGAGCGGAAGCCTAAGCAGGGTGGAAGCAGCATAAGATGGGGCACATTAAAATGGTCGGTGTAGAGGATGGTGAATGGATTGAGGCCTTAGGAGTTTGAGTAGATTGACAAGATTGGACAGTTTGGAGGTGGGGTTTTCAGGATAGGGAACGGTCGAGGATGAGGCCAAGTTACTTCGAGGTTTTCGTCTGAGGGATCGGGCAGCCATGAAGTGTTGGATACAGTTTGTGGTGGCGAAAATGGGATGGTGTGACCTATGATGGTGCTCTTTTATCTAGAGAAGTCCCAATCCAGTCGCACAGTTAATCTGATATTCGGTATGCTTGCAATTTGTTAATCAGGCAATGGTCCTGAACAGTATTGAACGCCATGCAAAAGTCAAGAAACACAGCATCTACCTGCGATCCTGTGACCACTGCCCACTGGATCTCGTGAATGAATAGCTCGATCGCCGGCCGCGGTGGCCGAGGAGACTGAGGCGCTTCAATCACGGTCTGCACGGCCACTACGGTCGGGGTTCGAATCCCCCCACGGGCATGGATATTTGTGCCGTCTTTAGTATAAGGTAGTTCATAAGTAGTTTGTAAGTTTAGGGACTGATAACCCCGTAGTTAAGTCCCATAAGCAAGGAAAAAAATAGCTCGTTCACTGCTTTCGGAACCCATATTGATTCCTACAAAAGAGAATTCCTGTCTCCAGAAACGACCAAGTAGTTGAACATAATAAGTGCTTTCAAATTCTGCAACTGACGACGTCAGATATGTAGACCTATAGTATTGCGCATCTGATCGAAAACGCTTTCTTTACACAGAAATGACCTGCGACTTCTTTCAATCATTGGGAACACTTCGCATAATTCGTTTAAAATCGAATTATTACCCTATCAGGTGTAGCGGCCTTTTCCCTGTTGGGCGATTTGGATTGTTTTTCTATCCTACTGACACTTATTTCAATATCTCCCATTGTTGTCATTCTTTCGATGGCTTAGAGAAATAATTACCGCGTAATCTGCCTCCTGCAAAATGAGCATCAAACGTGGCATGTCATGTTCCACACTTGTTCAACCACAGGATGGTACTGCTGCCTCGACCTTTCTGTCCAGATCTCTCGCCTATCGGATACGTTTTGTCGATGAGAGCGCAACGACTGGCCCCGGATACAAAACTAGCAGCGGTTATAACCAGCAATGGCAACAGCACTCATGCTGATTTCTTTATTTGCCTCATCTCAGACCGTGCTGAATTTTGAACATGTGATCTTTGCACAAGGTGTTGTCTCCCAAATAAATTGTGCCGTGATATCTCCGGTCCTCTATGTGTTGCAGTGTGCTTACAGAGGAATTAGTACAGACTAATACTAACACAAAATTCCGTTAGATATGCGTCGATTTGTGATTGTTACTGAGTAATATAGGCATTGCCAACGAGTACACAATATTTGCCGCCGGGCAGAGTCAAACCTGCGACCCTTTCAATAGGAATCCGATCGCTAAAATGTGTGTGTGTGTGTGTGTTAAAGATCAGTTGGGGAAAGATAGTTAAGCCTTTCCATGATTAAAATTCAAGCATTTAGCTTAGAATTATAAATGAGGCCGCCACTAACATGTTGAACAGACGCCTTTTCTAGCCGCCCACTGTGGGAACAGACGCTACAGTCCTGTGCATTTACATAAAAAGCCCGCCGTTTCCGCCAGTTCTGCTGTTCTGATGATCTCCATCTCCGCCTTCACTGCCGTTTGAGGTCTTCCCCGTACCCTGACAAGGGGCCCTCACGAGGTGCTATCACCCGGGCCAGGTGAACCAACGTTTTTTAACGAGGTGTTACTCCTCCCCCTCCTCCTTTTTCAACCGGGCTTGGGACCGGCTTTCAATAAGAAATCAATATCCATCCAAGCGAAACTTATACATTATAATTCAGTTATTAAGACACAAGCAACATATAGCTCAGAGTGCCTCACATTGAATAAGAAATGTGAACTAAGAGAACTAGAAAAAAAGAGTGAGGAAAGTACTAAGAAACATTCTGGGTCCCGAGAAAAACAATGAAAACATATGGATGAAAAGGAGAAATGAGGATTTATACAAAAATACAGAAAAAAATCACAGATACAATGAGGAAAAGACGGTAAAATTTTATGGGCATTTAAAAAGAATGGAAGACACACGGATTACAAGAAAAAATTTAATTATGTTAATAAACTGAAGAAAACTGTACGACGGATAGGAGCAGTGAAGCAGATGCAAACAAAATAGGTGTTACAGAAGAAATAATATGTGACAGGAATCGCTTCAGGCTACTGATAGAAAACGCAACCTATGTAGAAGATAAGCCCAAACCTCGACCAAAGAGAGTGTGGACATGAACAGAGAGCCAGTGAGGAGCAGTCGGAGAAAAAATGAAGTACTGGAAATAAAGGAAGAGAAAGAAACACCATTAGTCTTAAGTTGTATGCGGTCCATAGCTGGCCAAGTGGTCGTTTGTCCGTCATCGTTCTTGGCTGTTCGTAGAGTATTTGGCTCAGCTTTTTCAGTGATAGATCCATATCAAAATTCCTTTTATTTCCTAAACGCTGGGCCATCTGGTGTTCCGAAATGGAGCACTTTCATGTGTCGCCACGCTCTACATGTGGCATAAATTTGGGGGGCCGGCCGCAGTGGCCGAGCGGTCTGCGGCGCGCCAGTCACAGACTGCACGGCCGCTACGGTCGGAGAATCGAATCCCCCCTCGGGCATGGATATTTGTATCGTCTTTAGTATAACGTAGTTCGTAACTAGTTTGTAAGTTTAGGGACTGATGACCCTGCCGTGAAGTCCCTTAACCGTGCAGTGGTCGCGTGGAATGTTGTTTCATTGTAGGTCGCGTGGCGCCTCACAGACGCCAAAAGCATTCTTGCACTATAAATGTGTATTTAGTTCAATCTATTCAAATTTATATTTGCAAAAACACTAATCGAGTAACAATAAAGAGATATGTACCTCATGCCAATTCAAAAATATTTTATTTTTCTTATTTTTTACATCATTGTAATTACCAGAGTCATCATCCGATTCATCATTTTCCTCGAATAACAGTCGGAGCACAATTTCCCTGTCACGTTCATTTTCCAAATTGTAAGTCTTCTGCGAGCTCATATTCTATCTGAAGGCAAAAAACACCTGTTATCAGCAGCTGTTACTAACGAGTATTAGATACTACTAAATGAAATTGTAAATTTAATATTTACCGTTAGTAACGGGAATGGCCGCTTGGCGTCTGGTAGACTTCAGCGATGCCGCTCCGAAAACAAATGCTTCCCTCCAACAATGTAAGGCTACTAATGCGATATTAATGAGCTAGATACGTCTGTATTTAGTTAAATGGGAGGTACATGGCACCCCACGTCCGCCAGTGTATATGTTGAACAACAGTGAGTAAATGAAATGCAGCTGGCGTCTGTCAGACGCCACGCGACCACTCCAGGTTTAAGCTTAACAAACATTTGAACATTTGATTTGAAATTTTGAGGGATTCGGCGATGACGAATAGTCGTCCTCTTCTTGTCGGAAAATAAAATATACAAACAATCGAAATGTGACGGATGATACAGGTAAGGTTACAAGATACACAAGCGATAGCGGCTGAAGATTTTTTCCCTTACGACAACCGACAACTGTGACAGCAGAAAGTCAAGTAACTGCCACATGTCTGCGGCACAACTCTAGTGAAGAAATGTCTGTTATGATTAACTGGACGAGGATCCACATTTGAATAATTGTAGAACCGTCGGTATGTATTATACCGCGAACAATGAACAGAAATTTATTTTCACGTTGGTTGCTTTCCGTAATATTGCATATATACTAAAGTCAATTTCTCATTCTGTTCGTTACATTAAGAACAACTCAGAATAACAACCTTATTTGGACGTGAGATATGAAGACATTTATCACTTTCGCTCATAGATTTTCGTTGCAATTTTTTTGCGATGCAGTGGGTGCAAAATAATTCCCGGAGTCGTAAGAGTGTCATTATATTAGAAGGTAACACAAAAGCCGTGTTTCTGGCAGTTGACTGTTGGCAACAAGAAGAAAAGAAAGGGAAAGAAACGACAGCTTAGGAGCGTAGTGGCTCCACTTACTCCTGAGAGACGTGTAGCTAGCTTGTCGAGCTGAGAGCCGTTTTGTAGCCAGTTAAGCGGACTGGCAGCGGTGGCATGTAGCAGGGGAAGTGGCGAGGAGGGGGGGGGGGGCGCCGTGAAAAAAACCGCCGACACATTCTGGCAGCTTTCTTGGTCCAGCACAGCACATCCGAAAACCGCTGCCGGGCAAAGTGAGTGTTTGCAATTACTTTAACGTTAATTGTAAACATATGCCGAAAGTGTATGTAGGGTAACGATAACTCCATGTCAGTTATACAAGAAACATCTACATTTACATCTACATACATACTCCGCAATCCACCGTAAGGTGCGTGGCGGAGGGTACACTGTACCACTACTAGGCATTTCCTTTCCTATTGCACTCCCAAATAGAACGAGGAAAAACAGAATGCCTATATGCCTCCGTTCGAGCCCCAATTTCTCTTATCTTGTCCTTGTGATCATTACGCGAAATGTAATCTACATAGATACTCTGCAAATCACATTTAAATGCATAGCAGAGGGTTCATTAACCACTTTCATAACGTTTCTCTACCGTTCAATTCTCTAACAGGGCGCGAGAAGAAAGTACACCTAAATTTTTCCGTTTCCGATATGATTCCTCTTATTTTGTAGATATGGTCATGTCTCCCTATGTAGGTGGGTGCTAGCAAAATATTTTCACATTCAGAAGTCGGTGATTGAAATTTCGTAAAGAGATCTCGCCGCAACGAATAACGTCTTTCTTTTAATGATTTCCAGCTCAAATCGCGCAACACTTCCGCGGGCCAGACTGAAAGTAACCACGGGTGACCTATTGCCTAGCCATGTTATACAGCATAACTGGGTGAAATCGTAGTGGAAGAAACTGATAAATGATCCACGTATTGCTTAATCTTCGTGTTGAAAACTGAAAAGAAAAGCATCGTATTACCAACATTGGCTAATTTTACTGGGTAATATTATAATATAATAATAGAATATCTTTCTGGAGGAATATGGACCACGGTCTAAGAGAATAATGTATGTATTTTTTTGTATGGAGTGTTCTTCTGTATGGTGCTGAAACTTGGACATTGTGGAAGGGAGGCAGGCGAAGGTTGGAGGCTTCTGAGATGTGGACATGGCGGAGGATACATAGAATAAGCGGGATGGACACGGAAAAAAATAGGGTGAGCTAAGAAGAGTGGCAGAAAAAGCTCACTTATTAGATGCAATAAGAAGTAGGAAACGAACCTGTGCTTCACATATATTGAAAACGAAGATTTATTTTATTTAATGAATTTGATTAATCTGTGTTAATACCCTTTTATTTATGATGATGGTCCACGACCTCGACCAACAAAACGGTTTGACCAAACTTTTAGAAACATCCTCATAACTAACGAAGGAAAATATTTGATATGGACACAGACTCTTGAAGCTCATTTTCTACCGCTGTTCAAAAATTAATCATCTACTTTCATATATAGCTTCATTAGTGAGCAGCACATTGATTTAGTGTGCTACATTTGTTTTAGGCGGCAAAATAAAAAAAAAAAAAAAAAGTCTGGTTTTGTGGCCTTTATCCGCAGCAGCTGTTAAAATCAACTGTAACCGGTTTCCCGTTTTATGTTGACTGCACGTTGTTGTTGTGGTCTTCAGTCCAGAGACTGGTTTGATGCAGCTCTCCACCCTACTCTATCCTGAGCAAGCCTCTTCATCTCCTCATAAGACCAGCACCCTAAGTCAATTTGAATCTGCATACTGTATTCATCCTTGGTCTCCCTCTGCGATTTTTATCCCACACATTTCCCTCTAACGCTGACTGAAAGTAAGACAGTAATTCACACTACACAAGTTTCGCTATTTATTTATTAAGTATCTTCTCTCGTCCTTTATATATAACCCGTTAAGTCCCAAATTAATTTGATTTGCAATACTTTAAATTTTCGTTTCTCATTTCCAATGTTTAAACAGCACGAAAAACAACCACTAGAAAAGTAGACTACGAATATTCGTACATCTGATGTAATGAATACCCTTTAAATAGGACACTGGTATCTAAAAGAGTGGGTATAATAAAGATGAGCACCGTCCTATAAGCAGGACACTGGAACTCAATGGGATAATTTACGTACGGTGTTATTACTCTTCCTTAACAACCTACTGTTGGTTTTCCGTCTTGTTGCTTGGAGTTACCCAGTTTCCGAAGTGTCTTTTCTTGTTCTGTACTCCGCAAGTTTCTTATATTTTTGCCACGTACATTGGCGCAGCCAGAATTTGGTTCTGGGGCGGGGGAAGGGCTCATTAAAAAAAAAAAAAAAAAAAAAAAAAAAAAAAAAACCAGAACATTCTGCAGAGGTGCCCCCACCCCGCTTGGCCAATGACTGCCCCCCCTCCCCAAAACTGCGACCAATCCCCCCCCCCCCCCTACCACATATATTAAGTCCTGGATTCCTAGTTTATTACCTAATAAAAATGGTTTTACCATTTAATATTGAAATACTGAAACAGTTGAACATACAGAAACATCATAGTGACACTGTCGTAAAGTGAAAAGAAGAGAAGTGTTAAGAAATAAAACGAAAAACACGGGACCAGTGGCGCAGCCATGGGGGCTACTGCTATGCTGAAGTTACGAGCAGTTTGTTCATATGCGGCGACGCGCTGCTTAGCAGGTCAGTGGAATCTTATGCAGGCCGTCAAAAACTACGAACAAAAATTTTTACACATAGAGTCTAATGTTAATTAAATAGTTATAACATCGCGAGCTTCTTATACTTCTGATAGCGAATTATAAGAATCCTTTACCATTAATAAATTCAGTAGGTCATAGGTGCCCACAGGAAGGGTCATGACGCAAACTGCACCACTGAAATTTCTTAGGGGGTGGGGGAGATAATGAGTACTTTTCGCCACCCTGGCTGGGGTTGGGGGGCTTAATAATATAATTTACAAAACGTGAAAGGCTCTAAACAACAGGTTTGCGGGAAGATGGTTGGGGCGCCATGGTCCTCATTCATGGCCCGCAAGGTCGCCCGATTTAACACCAGTAGATTTCTTTTTGTGGGGATATCTAAATGATCGTGTTTATGTCACTGAGCCCACATCCCCAGATGATCTAAAACGGCGCATCGACGACACATGTCTCTCCGTCATACCGGCGATGTTACATCTCGTCCGCAGATCCTTTCGACGGCGCATTGTATTATGCATTGAGGAACATGGACAAACATTTGAACATCTCATGTAAATCAACTTCCCACCGCCATAACATCCATCACCCACCACACTGCCATGTATTATGTACATCGTGTGGTATCTGCCCCTGAAACTTTGAAGGGTTGTAGCTCCCAAACTAACAGTGATAGGAATGTAGTTTAAATTGATTTGGACGCAGCTGGTTTCAACGATTCCAATGAACGATAGAAAAAAACTATTGTTCCATTTAAAAAAATTATATCTTTGTGCTGTAACTCTGTGGCAAATTATACAATAAACTATGTTCATAGCTCCGCAGAAAGTGTAACATTTCTTGTGTTCACCTACCGCATTAAAATTTCCGGTCACCTGTTATTTTATTATTTACAGAGGCAAACACACTTAGTGAAACACCTTGACAGGGTGTTACAAAAAGATACGGCCTAACTTTCAGGCAACATTCCTCACACACAAAGAAAGAAAATATGTTATGTGGACATGTGTCCAGAAACGCTTAATTTCCATGTTAGACCTCATTTTCGTATTTGTATTTAAATGTAAATTGAAATAATTCGTGCAGACTGTTGTAAAAATACCCAATTGTCACCGATGGATTGGTAGAGGCGGACAAATTCCATGGCCTCCACGCTCACCTGACCTAAACCCTCTTGACTTTCATTTATATGGGCATTTGAAAGCTCTTGCCTACGCAACCCCGGTACCAAATGTAGAGACTCTTCGTGCTCGTATTGTGGACGGCTGTGATACAATACGCCATTCTCCAGGGCTGGATCAGTGCATCAGGGATTCCATGCGACGGAGGGTGGATGCATGCATCCTCGCTAAGAGGCAAACACACTTACTGAAACACTCTGTATATACAAATATAAGTAAAAGATTGTACAATAGCCTATTTTCAGTAAATGTGAGTGAACAATGTTATATGCATGACAAAACACATGGAATTAGGATATGTATCATGCGAGACAAGCTTTTGGCTACACATCGATGTCCACATCTTTAATCCACTTCATAGCGTGGGGTGTGGTTTTTGTAAAGTCCTCAGCAGAGCCACTATGTTTTCTTCTTGGGCACACTCTTATTATGTGGTACAGCGTCTGATCAGGTGCTCCAAAATCACAACTTGGGCTGTCCAAGAGTCCGCACTAGTAAAGCATGGCCTTGCATCTTGTGTGGCCACTTCGGACGGAATTGAGCTTAATCCAGTCTTTTCTTGTGAAGTTCAACCCTTTTAGTGCTTTTGAGGGATCAGTTATGACGTGATGATTATTGACTGAAATCTCCATTTTCCAGTTCTGTTTTAGACTGAAGGTAACCTCTCCTCTTATATAGTAGTTACTCGATATTGGCTTTCGTGATGTCAAGCGGTAATTTGGCAAATTTTTTGAGAGATCCTGGATAGGTAAAAATTTTCCTTTATTTTTTACTATTTGTTTCATTCTTTAATAGACGATTTTTGTCTACTTGTTTTTAGTGGCACTATGTTAACGATAACGGAGAGCCACTATGGTGGAGTAGGACTTTAATTTGCCGGTGATTATTCACATGGTTTCACCCTGTTGGTGTGGTGGCTTCTCTCCCAGATCGGAGCACAGTATTCGGCAGTGGCGTAGACTATCAATTTTGTTGCTGGTCGCTGTGCGGATGCATCTGCACCCCCGCTAGTTTTTTACTAATATTATTTCGTATTTTTAGTTTCTGGCCAACATTTTTAAGGAGTTCTTTACAGGTGAGGGACCTATCGAGTGTAATTCATGATGGAAGTTGTGTTTCACTCTCTGTTGGTTAAATAACACTGTCAGTTGTCAATTGGTGACATTATTGATGAGGTGAAAAGCGCAAACTTCAGTCAGACAGATATGGGCACAAACGCCATCTTGTGTAATATCTGCTAAGGACTTTATCGGTTATAGTTTTTGCACATTATTCGACAGATTTACTTTGCAATACAATGGCCACAACATCAGCGTATCCGAATTTTTGGCTGACTGTGAAAGTCATATCGCTGGTAAAGAGGTTGAACAGTAATGGTGCTAATACTGAGCCTTGAGGTAGTCCGTTCTTGATCTTAAGGGATTTACTTATGTCGATTCTACTTGTCACTTTTTTTCAAATAGTGGTATGTATGTGTGTAAGGGGTTCGGCTTTAAAAGTGGGGCCCTGGCGGGCCTGTCCCTCGCAGTATGGTGACTGTGTTCCCCGTCCTCCTCCGTGATCGTGTGTTGTCGGTCAGCGCCGTCAGGTGAGATGTTGACTGAGGGAAGGTTGTAAGAAGCGCTTCCAGTCGACACCTGACCGTTTCTCAGGAGAACGCGGTTTCACAGGAGTACTGCCCCTCCGTCAATCGCTACTGCATTCACTCCTAATTCCGACTAATCCAGAATTGCTCGCCTGTTCGCTACGTCGCGTCGGCAGGTGTTGCGAGATATGGAAAGTGCGTACCAGAGACGTTTCGACCAACGCGCCAAAGATTATGGATTGTAATTTTGGACTTTAGACTGGTTGCAGCAATACTGGAACTACTGAATCCGTCTATGCGGAGTAGATGTCCATTTGTTTGGTTATATCTCAGGTCAAATGAGACAGTACATTGTCAGCTTTCGTGCAGTTATCCAGGCTAAAAAAACAATGTTGAAGATAGTTATTTGTGTTTTCTGAAACTTAAGACAATATCTTCAATATGGAAGGTATTTCAGGAAGTATGTAATAATTAAAGACACTTATATCACTATTTAATCATCAATTACGCATGTTTATTTTTCATTTATCGTACTACAGGAAAATGGACGAGAAAATTCTAAAATACGCTTATAAAAATAAAGATAAGCTACGAATTCCACTTTCGTTTGCGCTGTGTCCAAAAGTACATATATTGTAAATTAAGCTTCAGATCCTGCTACTAGTTGCTACTTGGCTTTGTGCCACGTTTTATCAAAATAGCATTGGTGAGACGCCTATAAAAATACAATAAAATTATTTAACTATGAAGTTCATTTGTTCAATTTAAATTGAAACTGACGAGCATGAGCATTGTAAAGAATAAAATAATTTAAACAATTACGAAAAGTAACAAAGTTTTGTTATTTCAGTTTCTTCTGACCTAGCGTACTCTAGAATCTGATTTTCGAAGAAAGATATTTTTCTAAAATTTACAAAACAAATAATTGAATTGAATTAATTATTTGTAATTTTTTACATCATCTATCTTCTATTTGGTCCTTTTCTTCGGACTTTCCACTTTTTTTGTATATGCTTTAACCATTAACGTCAACAGCCCATAAATACTTCCTTTTATATAAATATAAATAAATGAAATGCATCAGTTTTTGTCCGCCGTCTTGGATCCACAAGTTTTTTAAATTTTTAAACTTATTCTTCTTCAGCAATCAATATAATCCCATAAATATTACTTTTATATGAAGAAAATGACAGTACTGTACATAGAGATCCGCTAGTTCTTTTTTTTTTTCACTTTTTGAAATCATATTCTTAATCTGAAACTTCGTTAACCCTTACATTCCAATTTTGGTACGAATTCAATTTTGACCAGCTTTTTGTGATTTCCACCCGCTGGGCCGGGGGTGGGGGGCTGCATGTCCGTGGCCATATCGACTTTGTTGCCTCACAATTAGTGATACTACAAATGCTTCAAAATTCTGAAGTTGCATTTTTGACTATTTTACTCAGTTCTGAGTTTCAGGTACCCATGTAAAACTACAGTTCATTTCCTGTGTAACGAAGTTTGATGTTAATGTCAAAACAGCAGAGTCACTAGTAGAAAGAAAAATTGTAATTAACCCTTGAAAATCGGAAAAAAGCCGAATGTAGCGCAAAAATTATACAGAATTTTGCAGAAGATGCAATGAACCTGGCAAAAAAAGAACGAGCGAATCCGGAAAGAAGATATCAGACATACAAGAAAACATCAAATCTGGTAAGGAAAAGTTGCACGTAATTTGGCAGAAAAAATTTGTAAATCAGAAAAAAGGCACAGACATTGAAAGAAATAGAAGGATTTAATAAGGGACATTAAAAGAAAGAAAGAAAATAGTGACACCAAAAAGACCCAAAGTTTACAGGATTGGCAATAACAAAAACAGCACATTTAGGCCGAAAACATCCAATATAGCTTCAGTTGGAACTAAAAGTGGTGGAAAATATTACCGTAACTAGTAAAGAGTAACACTGAAATTGGCACAAAGTAATTGCGGAAATGGAAAAAGGAAACACGAAGTAGTAAAAAAAAAAAAAAAATAAATAATACCGAAACTGAAGGAAAGTAATACCGAACTTAGACAAAATAATAAAAAAAAAAAAATAAAAAATAAAAATAGACTACGGAAATTGAAAAAAAAAAAAAAACTTATTCTGTGTTTGGAAGAGAATGACACTGATTTTGCGAAAATACCAAAATTAACACTTCAATGGCAACGATACCGCCAAAAGGTGGCAACGAAATATGAAAAAAAAAAAAAAAAAAGGAAACTAACGTATGATAAAACGGCATCGCAAATAGAAAAATAGCATAGAAGTTAGAAAATTATACAGAAATAGAAGAGAGCACCAAAATTTATAAAGGGTAGTACCTAATTTGGCAAGAGAAAGCGAAATCAAGAAAAAAATTACAGCGAAAACGGCCATAACTAAAAAAAAAAAAAAAAAAAAAAAAAAAAAAAAAAAATAATTTCTGCCTGTTGTCAAAAGGAAACTACTGTCGTCGTTTTCAGTCCTCTGCTGCTTCTGAGGAAATGACGCCTTTGCCTGCTGACGGTGATAACGCGTAACGCTACCGATCTCTCTGGAAGTCTAAGCCTACGAGCGGTACGTTAGAAAATGAGAAATTACTCAGAATATTAAAACAAAAAATTTAAAAATTAAGGTCGACGTCGCCATCAAGGAAAACTCGTTGAGTTTCTAAAGGATGAACGGAACCCATGGTACACGAGTCTTGTTCCCACTTAAGATAATGTTGTAGAATAAAAACAACTTACAGGACAAATGTCTCAAATGTTGTGCAGCTGAAAATATTACTTATACGTACCAGTGAAACAATTACCAGAATATCAAAAATGAAATTTTAATGCAATCATCTTATTCTTCTGTGCAAGTTCGAAAAGTATGTGGTGTTCGTACACTTTTTTGTGTAATCTGAGGCTGTCTTTGTCTGACCTGTTACCATTTATTTGTCGTCTCCTTTTACCATTTTACAAACCACTTAATATTTATCTTGCACATGGTTGACTGATGAGTTTCCGTAACTTACGAAATTTTATGCAAAGCTTCTTGCGAACGTCGCGTCCTCTTGGTACTTCTAGCGTAAGTTGAAATTCTCTGGAGGACAATAATTCTGGCGTTTGTGACTTTCTTGTGCTAGGCAGTTTGTGGAACTCAGACCCTAGTTGGAAGCGACACCCGAACAAACTACTGCTCCAGAAGTTTCTGACTCTCTCCCTCTCTAGGCAGATAACATATGAACGTGACATTGTCTACCGCTTAATTCGCGAAAATCCTACTGTCAACAAATCCTGCACTGACTTGAGAAATTTTAGTAGCTGTCTCTGACATGCAATTAGAGAGGATATCAAGTACATTCGTCTTGCGACATGAATACAAAAGTCCAAGTGATCCGCGTTTTTATTGGTTATTTGTTGTAACTATGGTTTCCCGCGCGTTGATGTCATTGCATATTGTCAAAGACCATTTGAATAACAATTATAAGTAATATATAGAATCGGCTGTGCAAGTATAGAGAGACAAATGTGCTGTCATTTTTTTGTTGCCAATTTTTTATTGGCACTAGCAAACCGACAGTATCTCGCGATTTTAATAAAATTTGGTGAAAAGTGTGAGGAAGAACATTGTTATTTTTAAAAATCGCATTTCCCTTTTAGGTGTTATTAAAATTTTAAATAAGCCGTACATGGTTGGTAGGGGAATCGATGTGTTGATCTCTGTTTATGATTAGCTGATTCGGACCACAGTGATTTGTTTGTATTTTGTATGGGACTTAACTACGGGGTCATCAGTCCCTAAACTTACAAACTAGTTATGAAATAGGACAGCACAAATATCCATGCCCGAGGGGGGATTCGAACCCCCGACCGTAGTGGCCGTGCAGACCGTGACTGGAGCGCCTCAGTCTCCTCGGCCACCGCGGCCGGCGGACCACAGTGAACGCTGGTTGAAATACCTATACCTTACAAAAGGTGCACATTATCCGGCGCTCAAAACTCATCAAAATTGTTTAGGTAGTTTAGTCGTGAAACGCGCAACCAAAAGTTTCTATATTTATTTAAGTAAGCTACTCTTCGGAATACGATATTGCACGAGTGCGAAGAGTACCACTGACACTGATATTAAGGACTTCATAGGGGCATCATAAAAGGAAATAACTGGAAAATGCCACGTGATTTGTCTTTCTGTAGCTCGTAAGGACCCTGGTAGATATTCAATACAACTCTACATAAAATTTCATTTACCATTCCGTTGATGCTTACACCTATTTACTGAAAAAGTTGTCTTCTCTTAAGAATAACAAATGACTAGTAAACAGAAAAAAACCAAAGTTTTTTTCAGAAAGACGCTGTATATCTACTCAACAATGCGAAATTTTTTTCGTTTCGCTTGCAACCATATCGATGAATGTGGAACGTAGATCATTTGTGTAGAATGCAGTACCTACATTATGTAACCCACCAAATAAGCCATCACGGCTGTAACTGAAAGATCTGATAATCAAACGAAAGACATATGATGCCTTTTATGAACAAACTGACGGATTGGCTCTTTTCCCCACAGTCGCAAACCTTTTTATGAAAGCCAAAGATCTTGTAAACACACTCAGATCTCATTTTATACATTACTAATATCATTTACAGAGAAACAATAAAGAAATAACACTGTTGATAGCACAAAATGTACTGAAACACACATAGAAATGTTAAAAAAAATTGTTTTAGAGCTTATGGGACTTAACTACGGTGTCATCAGTCCCTAAACTTACAAACTACTTATGAACTAGCCAATACTAAGGGCGGCACCAATATCCACGCCCGAGGGGGGATTCGAACCCGCGACCGTAGTGGCCTTGCAGAACGTGACTGGCGCGCCGCAGACCGCTCGGCCGCCGCGACCGGCATGTAACAAAAATTGAAGTATCTTGCATATGGTGGAATATCTTCACCACACTTTAGTCTGGTCATTACGGTATTAATTTTCATTTTCTCTGTTCTCTGGACCATTTTTGATTTTTTGCACCATGTATTATCTAATTCACTAAAACGGCTATGCCCCTCGTGTTGATGTTATGGTCTTCAGTCCGGAGACTGGTTTGATGCAGCTCTCCACCCTACTCTATCCTGAGCAAGCCTTTTCATCTTCTCATAAGAACGGCAACCCACATCCATTTGAATCTGCTTACTATACGTGTCTCTTGGTCTCCCACTGCGATTCTTACCCCACACACTTCCCTCCAATGCTAAATTTACGATTCCCCGATGTCTAAGAATGTGTCCTACCAAGCGATCCCATCTTTTAGCCAGGGTATGCCAAAAATTCCTTTTCTCACCAATTCTGTTCAGTACTTCTTCATTGGTTCTGCGATCTACCCACCTAATCTTCAGCATTCTTCTGTAGCACCACATTTCAAAAGCCTCTATTCTCTTCCTGTCCGCACTGCTTATCTTCCATGTTTCACTCCCGAACAAGGCAACACTCCACACAAATGCCTTCAGAAAAGACTTCCTTACACTTAAATTAATATTCGATGTTAGCAAATTTCTCTTTTTCAAAAATGCTTTTCTTCCCATTGCTATTCTGCATTTTATATCCTCTGTACTGCGACCATCACATGTTGTTTTACTACCCAAGTAACAAAACTCATCTACCACCTTCAACGTTTCGTTACCTAATCTAATTCCTTCAGCATCGCCTGATTCTCTAAGACCGCATTCCATTATTTTTGTTTTGCTCTTGTTAATGTTCATTTTATATGCTTCCTTCAACACACTGTCCATTCCATTTAACTGCTGTTCCAGGTCCTTTGCTGTCTCTGACAGAATTATAATGTCATCAGCGAAACGCAATGTTTTTATTTCTTCCCCCTGAACTTTAATCCCTATTCCAAATTTTTTCTTGCTTTCCTTCACCGCCTGCTCGATGTGCAAATTGAATAACATCGGAGAAAGGCTACAACCCTGTCTTACTCCCTTCCCAACTGATGCTTCCCTTTCATGCCCTTCGAGTCTAATAACCACGGTCTGGCTTTTGTGCAAGTTGTAAATAACTCTCCTTTCCCTATATTTTACCTCTGCTGACTTCAGAATTTGAAAGAGTGTATTCCAGTCAACATTGTCAAACGCTTTCTCCAAATCTACAAAAGCTAAAAATGTAGGTTTGCCTTTCCTTAATCTATCTTCTAAGATAAGACGTAAAGTGAGTATTGCCTCCCGGGTTCCTACGTTCCTCCTGAATCCAAACTGATCTTCCCCGAGGTCAGCTTCTACCAGCTTTTCCATTCTCCTGTAGATAATTCGTGTTAAAATTTTGCAACCATGACTTATCAAACTGATGGTTCTGTAATTTTCACACCTGTCTGCACCTGATTTCTTTGGAATGGGGATTATAACATTTTTCTTAAAGTCTGAGGGTATTTCGCCTGTCTCATAAATCCTACACACCAGTTCAAATAGTCTTGTCATGGCTGGCTCTCCCAGAGACTTTAGTAGCCTTGAGGGTATGTCATCTACTCCTGGGGCCTTGTTCCGTCCTAGGTCTTTCAAGGCTCTGTCAAATTCATCTCTCAGTATAGCGTCTCCTATTTCATCTTCCATTCTCCTGTAGATAATTCGTGTTAAAATTTTGCAACCATGACTTATCAAACTGATGGTTCTGTAATTTTCACACCTGTCTGCACCTGATTTCTTTGGAATGGGGATTATAACATTTTTCTTAAAGTCTGAGGGTATTTCGCCTGTCTCATAAATCCTACACACCAGTTCAAATAGTCTTGTCCCTTGCTACAACATCGTCTCTAAGTTCATTTCCTTTGTAGAGCTGTTCTATGTATTCTTTCCACCTTTCAGCTTTCCCTTCTTTGCTGAGAACTGGTTTCCCATCTGAGTTCTTGATATTCGTAGAGTTGCTTTTCTTACCATTATAAAATCTATCTGATACCTTCCGGTGTCTCCTGGTCTCTTCCACGTATACAACCTTCTTTTGTGATTCTTAAACCACGTGATTGTTACGATTAAATCATGTTCCGTGCAAAATTCTACCATGCGACTTCCTCTTTCATTCCTCCTGCCCAGTCCATATTCACCTACTATTTTTCCTTCTCTTCCTTTTCCTACTACCGAATTCCAGTCTCCCATCACAATTGTTTTCCTCTCCCTTAACTGTCTGAATAATTTCCTTTAGCTCCTCATATATTTCTTCGATTTCCTCATCATCGGCAGAGCTAGTTGGCATATAAACCTGTACTACTGTTGTCGGTGTTGGCTTCGTATCTATCTTTACAATGATAATGCGATCACTGTGCTGCTCATAGTAGTTTACCCGCATTCCTATTTTCTTATTCATTATCAGTCCTACTCCTGTGATACCCCGAACTGATTTTGTACTTGTAATCCTGTACTCACCTGACCAGAAATCCTGTTCATCCTGCCACCGAACTTCACTAATCCCCACTATATCTAATTTTAACCTATCCATTTCCCTTTTTAAATTTTCTAATTTTCCTACTCGATTAAGGGATCTAACATTCCACGCTCCGATCCGTAGAATGCCAGTATTGTCCTTCCTGATGACAACATCCTCTTGAGTAGTCCCCGCCCGGAGATCCGAATGGGGGACTATTTTACCTCCGGAATATTTTACCCGAGAGGATGCCATCATCATATGTTCATACAGTAGAGCTGCATGTCCTCGGGAAAAGTAACGGCTGTAGTTTCCCCTTGCTTTCAGCCGTTCGCAGTAGCTGTGTGGCAAAGCCACATTAGCTGATGTTACAAGGCCAGCTCACTGTGCCCCTCAACGAAACAATACTACAGTTCTACATTTTGATGTAAAAATTACTGTCTTGCATGGCTGTCCATTAATCAGAAAAACTTCATTGTATGTGACAATGTTATTACACGCAATAAAGGGAATAGAAATTACGAATGTTTGTAAGCGAACAGGAAGAGTAAACGAAATGACTATCTTGTGAGAGTCCGTATAATTTCGTAGTACACACGCTTGATGCAAATGGTTCAGATTTTTGCAAAAAAATTACGCGATGATTTTGAAACAAAACCAGTTGTGATGTATTTCTGTTATCTTAGTGTTCCTTTGTTTATACCAGTTACAAATAAAATGCTCATTCAGCCGCGGACTATGAGGTTTCTTTCTTTACCAAAAAACCATGTAACTTAACTAATTTTCATCTCTCTTTGTTTCAGGTAAGTCTTCAACAACGACAATCATCTTGAGCTACTTCTCCGACAACGCGCAGTGATGGAATCGAGGGATAACTTACCAGCATCGATCTAAGTAAGAAGTCGCCAATGTAACAGAAAGGAAGTAAGGAATTTGTGTCGATAGCTTCTGATTTTCCGGCAAGGCGATAGCAGAACTCAGACTACGTTAAAGCGTCATAAGCAATCAAAGCCCGTCACCTGCTGTTAGAGTCATAAAACTGCCTTACTGGTCGCCGTGGCACACTTCGGGGGGCAGCGACCGGATAGTCTTCTGGTAATTTGTAGTTTCACTAATTTACTTCAGGTCAAGTTTGGTTTTTTACCTAAAAGCCACTTTTCTGTTTCCATTGACGATGCTCTTCGCCCTTGTTTTCACTCATTTTAGATGTGCCACAAAGAGATATATGATGTTCCTGCATGGGTAAAGGACGTATGTAACACTAATGAAGCTGTGGGGACATAGAAAGAATGTAAGTTTCGTAGCAGAAGTATAGAGAATCAAAGTATTCTAATTTGAAAGAAGACACCGATAATGATTTACTCGACATATCAACAATAGAAACAAGTGAAGGACATGCGAAACCCTGAACAGGCCGCCCGGAATGCAACATCACCAAGAACAGGAGGTACATGGTTATATGGGAGTTGTGACAATATCAAATTATTACAGCTCCGCGTGAAGTCAGGGGTGTGATGAAAACAATATAGCGTGTTGCAGCCTTACTACCTATAACGGCTGCTGCGAGACTCTTCGTTGAGTCAAATGGGTTCTGGGTGTATTTTTGAGGTGTAACAGCTCAAGAAGTTTCCACATATTCGAAAAGTTGACCTGATGTAGCAGCGGGGTGTTTAATATCTGCCACTCAAAGTGGTACAACGAATGCAGGCTGCATGTGAAACTTCAGTAGGTTTATATCAAAAGCGTATATAACAAAAATCAGGTGCTCGGCTTCCAATTCTGACTTTCCGGATATACACCAATTTCAAACCAAAAGTTTACTAATTACAATTACGCTTCGATTCCTCTTTAAATTACAGAGTAAAGTACATAATTTTATCATTGCAGTATACAATTGTATAATTTTTCAGGTATATATTCATTTTTATAAAGTTCGAATGTCTGTAAAACTCTTGCGAATACAATTAGTAGTAAAGAAGTAACACATTAAAACTTGGTGCGTATTGGGGCGATTTCCATGAACTTTACTCTTTATGTTCTCATATCTCATGAACTACGTGTCGTTATGTTAGGTATATTCAGTTATATGTGTGTATACTGCATGTAAAATTCATAGTATAGAAATTATGAATTGTAACGCCATACCGAATGGTATGCGGAAAAGTAGTAAGCAAGAAACTTAGTGCAGTTGTCAGCGATAAAAATGCAATAAAGGTTTAAGATTATCTTTAAAGCTTGATGCAAGTCACTAAGTACTGTCATTCTCATGCAGTGTATGAATAAAATCTGATCGCGTTACGTGGCAGTTTTTGTGATTCCTACCGTTTATGACGTCATATCTCCTGAACCATAGGTCGCATGTGATTCGTAACCATTAAGTAACTGTTACCTGGCGGTAAGGAATAAGCGTACCAAATTTGGTTGAAATCGGTCCAGTGGTTTAAGAGGAAATTTGTAACATTGTCGCGTGATGCAGCAGTTTTTCTCACATCTCATTATATATGACGTCATATCTCGTGAATTGTGTGTTGTACGTAATCATTAAGCCCTTTCTACACGGAAAGTGAGAGCTTGAGAGATTACCCATGATGCACCGGTCACGCAGTCCGCGTACAGTGTAGACCTGTCCACTTGCACAAGATGCACGCATACGATCGCTAGTAGACGGAATAGGTTGGATCCTATTATCACGCGTATGGAAGTGCTTCGTGCATGCGCAGACGACTGAATGGGAAACCCAGCTGAAAAATGAAGCCAAATCGCGAATTTGTTTGAGGATGTGTAATTGTCTCCTGCTCAGAGGAACGCAGTTTTTAGACTCAGTCGTATTTTAGCAGGTGATACTATAGAGGAATTACATTAAAAATTTCATATAACATGTCTAAAAATTTTATTGAATACAGAGATATAGCTGTTAATATGAAAACCTAATAAACTCAGAGAAAATGTAAATCAGACATTTTCACTGATTTATCCGTCGGTTATTGGTAGTATGACATGACACTAACTTCAGCGTAAAATTTTTTGTTTGTTCGACAGTTCATTTCCACTCAGTTACCCGGTTTTCGGCTTACTAGGACATATTCAGACTTTAAAGTACGTTGGAAACCTGTTATTTAAATAAATGTCAATATGATGATCTACCAAGAACCTACGAAAAAATCGGTAAAAATATCGAAATTTGCATGTGCTTTAAGTTTGTTGTACATACCAAGAACTGTATCTCTGTACCCAATAAACATTGGACACACGTTGTATCACCTGCAAATCGTCTTTATTACTATCTTCTAAAGTATTTGATATTTTTCCTGAAACATGTTCTAGTTAACAGACGAAATTTTGTTTTTGGTAAGCTTTATTTGAACCTTTATCACATTGACAGGTCTATATGTATAGACACCTGAGCTTGTTTATCATATACATAGGCGCCTCAAACCGCAGGAGTTGGAAGTATGTAATCGCATTAGATAATGAGGACGTTAATATATGTGGGCGACGTAGTTACGCATGAACTGCACGAAAACAAATACAGCTTAAGCTGCGAGCGCTATGGAATGAATGTAGTTGACTCATGTGTGCAGTCAGTGTGGCATATGGAAATTTGGGACGATTCTGGGGTCGTCTTCGGATAGCCTAGTGTATGTCGCGAAAAGCGGGAAACCCGGGTTCGAGTCCCGGCCCGGCACAAATTTTCATATGTCACAAATGGGTATAAAATCCATACCTTATAAAGTGACGCTAAGAAAAAATTCGCTATTGCGAAATAATATTGATAAAAATATCAACACTAATTCGTCACCATACAGTTATTTATGATACTTATTGGTAGTTAAATATTTTTCGTTATATATATAAAGTCCAACACTTTGTGTTTCTGTTCCACAATATTTGTTTATTGGTTTGTTATGAACCGCCTTTTTGTTTCTTAGGCCATCATCAAATGTTCAAATGTTTGTAAATCTATCGGACCAAACTGCGTGGTCATCAGTCCGTAGCTTACAAACTACTTAAACCTAATAAACTAACCTAAGGACAACACACACACCCATGCCCCAGGGAGGACTGGAACCTCCACGGCGAGCAACCGCGCGCTCCGCAGCGAGGCGCCTTAGACCGCTCGGCTACTCCACCGCGGCAGGCCATCATCAGTACTAAGTTATCTGATGATGACCTACGTAGCCGAAAGCTGTTCGATAACAAGACAATTAACACAAATTGTGGAACAGAAACAGAAGGTGCTTAAGTATTTGATACGCCTGTGTTCCTACAAGTACTGAAGGAATATTCTACCTTGTTATACTGCATTTCATATCACACAATACAAATATACGAGCAAAATGCACACATGAACTTCAAAACAAGACTTCTAAACAAGAACTATGCTCTTTCGTCTTACATACATGTCGTAACCCTTTTACAATTCGTATTTTTAATTTTTTGTTATCTGTTTTATTGCGACGGATGGTTGCAGACAAGGAGGTTGGTCGCAACACCCGACCACAGTATCTACTGCCGCCACGGGCTGTCGATCGGCGACTTGTAGTCGCCAGCTATTTTATCTCTGGTTCGGAAGAGATGATGTTGTACTAGCGATTTGCGTCCGTACATCGATACTCTGCAAGTCACATTGAAGTGCATGACAGAGGATTCATCGAACCACTTTTATGATATTGCTCTATAGTTCCATTCTCTAATAGCTCACTGGGAAACAGGAACACCTAAATATTTCTGTTTTTGATCTGATTTCTCTTATTTTGATGATCATGTCTCCCTATATAGATGGGTGCTAACAACATATGTTCGCATTATGAAGAGAAAGTTGGTAAAAGAAATTTCGCAAATGGATCTCGCACCAACAAATAACGCCTTTCTTTTATTCATTTTCACACCAACTCGTGCATCATTTCCGTGACACTCTCTCCCTTCTATCGCGATAATACAAAACGAGCTGCCTTCCTCTGAATTTTCTCTAAATCGTCCGTCAGCCCCATCTGGCGTGGATCCCACAGTGCGCAGCAATACTCCAAAATAGGACGCACAAGTGTAGTGTAGGCAGTTTGTTTAGTAGAACTGTTGCATCTTCATCTTCTAAGTGTTCTGCTAATAAAACGTAATTTTTAGTTCGCGTTTCCTATAATTTTTCTATGTTTTTGTTGTTCGTAATTGTTATCAGATAGAACTTTTCTCTCATGATCAGTATCTGTATATTAGTTGTTCTATTTTCACATGTCATTTTCAGAATCCTTCAGTGGCATTATAGTTAAAACGATTCTATTCTCCTTTATACTTCTAAGTTTTTACATAAAAATAATCTTACATTTGCAATTTTCACGGCATTTTTCCATAAGGAAATTACAGGCCAATATCGTTGACATCAGTTTCATGTAGAATTTTGGAGCATATTCTCAGTTCGAATATAGTAAATTTCCTTGAAACGGAAAAGCTTTTTCTATGAATCAGCACGGGTTTAGGAAACATCGTTCATGGGAAACTAAGCTTGCCCTTTACTCACAAGACATGTTGCGAGTCATGGATGAAGGGCAACAGGCGGATTGTGTTTTTCTCGATTTCAAAAAGGCGTTCGACGCGGTGCCTCACTGCAGACTGCTAACGAAGATACGAGCTTATGGAATAGGTTCACAGATTTGTAACTGGCTGGATGACTTCCTAAGTAATAGAACGCAGTACGTTGTTCTCGACGGCGACTGTCCATCACAGACGAGTGTATCGTCAGGCGTGCCCCAGAGGAGTGTGATAGGACCGCTATTATTTTCAATCTATATAAACGATCTGATGGACAGAGTAACTTGTAATTTGCAGCTGTTTGCTGATGATGCTGTGCTGTATGAGAGGGTGTCTTCTTTAATTGACTGTAATAGCACACAGGATGACATAGACACAATTTCTAGTTGGTGCGAAGAATGGCAGCTAGATCTCAATGTAGAAAAATGTAAGGTGATGCGCATGAGTAGGAAAAACAATCCCATGATATTCTAATACAGCATTAGTAGTGAGCTTCTTGATGCTGTCGCGTCGTTCAAATATCTAGGCGTAACATTGCAGAGCTATATGAAATGGAACGAACATGTAAGGACAGTTGTGAGTAAGGCGGACAGCCGACTTCGGTTTATTGGGAGAATTTTGGGAAGTTGTACTTCACCTGTAATAGAGACCGCGTATAAAACGCTTTTACGACCACGTCTTGAGTATTACTCAGGTATTTGGGACCCGCATCACATCAATTTAAAGGAAGACATAGAAGTAGTTCAGAGGCGAGCAGCTAGGTTTGTTACTGGTAGGTTCGACCAATGCGCGAGTGTCACGGAAATACTCCGGCAACTCAATTGGGGATCGCTAGAGGAAAGACGACGTTCTTATCGTGAATTTCTGTAGAGGAAATTTAGAGGGCCGGAATTTGAAGCTGTTTGTAGTACGATCTTGCTGCCGCCTACTTACATTTCGCGTAGTGATCACAAAGACAAGATAAGAGAAATTAGGGCTCGTACGGAGGCATATAGGCATTCCTTTTTCCCTCGTTCTATTTTGGAGTAGAATAGGAAAGGTAATGCCTAGTAGTGGTACAGTGTACCTTCCGCCACGCACCTTACGGTGGATTGGGGAGTATGGGTGTAGATGTAAGGAAATATCAAATTTTTATTTGCCAGTTTCATTTACTTAAGAGTCTCTTGTGTTTGATGAACCATTGTTCCTCGTTCAAGTGCAGCGCACCGAGCGAGATGGCGCAGTGGTAACACACTGGACTCGCATACGGAAGGATGGTGGTTGAAATCCACCTCCGGCCATCCTGATTTAGGTTTTCCGCGATTTCCCTAAATCACTCCAGGCAAATGCCGGGATGGTTCCTTTCAAAGGGCACGGCCGATTTTCTTCCATATCCTTACCCAAACATTCCGAGCGTAAGCTCCGTGTCTAATGACCACGTTGTCGACGGGACGTTAAACTCCAAGCTTCCCTTCTTCCTTCAAGTGCAGCAATCGAAGAAGATCGGCGGTTTGCTGCGGAAGTGTTATGGGAAACGTGCAGGAATCTCTTGAACACCCCTACGGCCGCAGTGGACTTTACGACCTATACTCGGAAGTCATGCCCCTTCCTCAATGAAGGCCATTCCGGTAACACCGAGGTAGCGTTTTACGACGCTGAACCTACCGAACTGCAGCCGCGTTTCCACGCTGATCGCTAGCCTACACTGGGCGAGCTTGCTAAAGTCCTGTAGTTATACACACTCGCCCACTTGTAGGAGTACCTAGAGGACATTTTTATGGCTCCTATCGAAGTGCGTGATCGATGTTCCACATGTTGCTGTAAAAATTGAATACTGGGTGCTACAATCGACATACGTGTATTTTGTATTTATGACAGCTATCACATCAAAAAATCACAGTAAATCTGCAACAGTCGGTTGGATGATGGGTTTCGCATTGATAACAACCAGTAGTTTCCGATAAATGCAAATGAAGAACGAGTGTGATAAACATTTCAGACCGCTTAAAATATCGCAATACAGGCAATTAGACATTATAGAAGAGTGGCGCAAGAGGTGGAATGATGGAAGTACAACAAATCAGGATTAAAATCTAACTGCTGGTATACAGGAATTTAACCAGGAGAGAAGTGTAAGGACAAGAGTGAACAGAACAAAATGTGGCCATGCCAGATGCAGTGCCACGAAGCACAAGTGGGGACTCCGAGACTCTCAATTCTGTGACTGTGGGACCCAACGACAAATTGTTTAACATATTGTCAGAGACTGTCTTTAGAGGAAGTATCCTAGACCATTTACTGATTTTATTAATGCTACTCCCTCTGCTGTTAGATGGATCCAATTACTAGACATTGAAATTTGATTTAATGTATCTGATTTAATTGACTTGTGATTAAACTTGCCATTATTATTAAATTAATAAATTTCAGAATTTAGACATATATGCTAAATAAATTAAAAATGAACTGTATATAAACGCGTAAGCACATATACATGTAATACTAAAATGTATGTGCTTCTAAATGTTTGCTGTTGTTGCCATGTGATAAATAAACAAATAAGAAATATCAAGTCTATGTCATTATTTAACACACCAAGGAATATGAAGACTAATAAGACATTAATCAATTAAAAAGTTGCTAATTTGTATTCATTTGACTCTTATGTAATACGTTTTCCTCATTATAGTTATTCCGAGGGGCTTTTGATGAGAAATTTAACTTACTAGTTTTAATAAGTTGTAAATCCAGTACAGGTTAACTCAAAATGCCCATGACTTTGAATATGCACTGAGTTACGGAATGAAGTAGGTAATGTCGTTCATAGTGAAACACAGTAATGCCTTTCACCTGGTAAGGTGGTGCAGTGGAAATACACTGATTCACATTCGAGAGGACGGAGGTTCAAACCCGTCTGCTGCCAACGTGATTTATGTTTTCCGCGATTTTCGCGGTGGAGTGGCTGAGTGCTCTAAGGCGTCTTGCAGCGGAGCGTGCGGTTGCTCTCCATCGGAGGTTAGAGTCCTCCATCGGGCTTTGTTGTGTATGTGGTCTTAGCATAAGTTAGTTGAAATAGTTTTTAAGCCTAGGGACTGGTAACCGCAATAGGAAACCCCTTAGATTTACAAACATTTGAACATACTTCTTCTTCAGTGGTGACAAACCTTGCTCAGGATGGGCGGGTAGTGTCGAGAGCTGCATCAAAGTCAGACACCGAACTGAAGACCACAACGACATCCGTGGCTCTGCTTTCCAAATTGTCAGATTGTCGACTGCGATGTAAGTCGATCTTTTTCAGTATCGCATCAACCATAGCCTGGTTTATAATCACCTGCCGGCAGGTACGACTTATGTAGGATGGCGCTCCGTTCCATGTTGGAAGACGTGTGAAACACTTCTTGCTCAATTATATTGGTGAGGTAGATGATGCAAACATTGGCAATTGACCCTAAACATTGAAAAGTGTGGCCTATATGAGCACCAGAGGCGGCGAGTCTTACTTGTTCACTGGTTCAGTGTACCACCGGAAAAAAGGTCGTTGTCGAAAAAAGGGAAGAAGTAAATATATTAAAAACTGTTTTTAAACTATCATTCTTCGTTTACTTCTTCTATAAGATCATTTTATATGCACATGCAGTTTTTATCGCATGAGAAACGTTTTACCTCGTGGAGACATCACGTATACGAACCGTAGCGCGACGGCCTAATATAGGCGGCAGTGCCCGCAGCGTTGCAATGCGCATGCGCGGCCGAGGTTCAAATCCTGTTCTGAACACCCTGGAGGCAGCATATGGGCGCCCTCTCGTTGCAGGGATCGACGAGGGGAAACGCCGCTTTTAACACTGGCGTTGGGGCTGATGCAGACACCAGCTCCTGGCTACTCGAGCTCTGGCGGTTACGCAAGAATGGTCCCAAAGATGATGAAGCTACTGTGCATCTCGCCTTGCACACGTGCAAATCTCCATGAAGGCAACATCCGCTCTTCATATTTGTATTTGGCGCTCTGAAGATTCCACAAAAACAAGTGATATTTGATAAAATTAAAGATGCATCAACCGAAAAAGCCTTCAGAAGCCTCCTCCTAGCAAGAATAGCCATGTTGTTAGGGGCATCTTGCAGAGGTGTCGAAGGTAGTGGGTTCGAGACCGACTGCAAGCGATTTTTTACACCCAATTTTCTTTTTAATAAATATGGGAACAACAATGACTTTTGTATTGTTACTTGCCACATATCTTTGGACGTTTTAGCAGTTGCGTCGCGATTTTGAGTGTAAATGACATTTATACTCTTCGTTGTTACAAATATTTAACTGTTTGAAAATATCTGGGGGAGAGCAGCCTTTGGGCATGTGTAAGGTTGGAGCGGATAGGTGTTGCTTCAGTGTCACGTCATCTGAAGGTAGCTTGTCTCTTCACTGTAACAGATTCATTTTGTTACAGTCACCTAACAGTGTAATCACTTACTTACTGTGTTTTAGTGTTCAAGAGCATATTCATGTGTTCTTGGTGTTTATTATCAAAGAGAAATGAACAACTTTCAGTATCTTTTACAATCAAATTACTCACCTTTAGATTTGGAACAAAAGTGTGAAATAATGAAGCTTGGTAGGCCTACGCCTCTCTGACGCGGCATCCAAATAAGTGAATCCCCACTCATCTGAAGCACCAGCCGCAACTGAGCACTAAAAGAAATCCGAAGAATCAGTCAAATGTAAAGGCCGTAAATTCAAATAAATACATAGCAGTTACAATTACGAACAACTTAAATTGAAAGGAACTCGTAGAAAATAGTGTAGGGAAGTTGAACCAAAGGATATGTTTCCTTGTCGGAACACTTAGATGATGCAACATTTCTACTAACGAAACTGCCTACACTACACTTGTGAATCATGTTTTGGATTATCACTACCCATTGTGCAATCCCCCATCGAGTGGGAGTAACGGATGATATAGAGGAAGAACAGAGAAGGGCAGCTCGTTTTGTATTATCGCGATATAGGGGAGAAAGAGTCAGAAAAAGGATGCACGTTTTGGCGTGGAAATCGTTGAATTAAAGACATTATTCGTTGCGGCGATATTTATTTGCGAAATACCTGTCAACAAATTTCTCTTCCGAATGCGAATATATTTTGTTAACATCCAGCTACATAGGGAGACATAATGATCTTAATAAAATAAGAGACCCCGGGTGTTCCTTTTTCACCCTATTAGAGAATGCAACGGTAGAGAAATATCATAAAAGCGATTCGATGAACCCTCCGTCATGCACTTAAACGTGATTAGCGGAGTATTTATGTAGATTGAGCCCAGTTCCCATCATACTTCGGCTTCCAGATACCCAGACCGCAGTCCGTGTCGTTATTGGGTTTGGAGTCACTTGAAGTCACGACCCTACTGCAGTCGTAAGACCTGTTTGTTTATGGACGTTAAAACATCCCGCCGCTGTTTCTCACCTTATATACGGATATCCTGTATATTGCTGTTCACAACGTGATGAAGAATGACGGCCCATTTCATAAGCATTGTCGTACAGGATTTAAAAAAACTGCAATAGTTTGGGAGATAATAGTACTCATCGAAACAAGAAACGTAAATCCAATAAACATTGGTCCGGAAACACATACTTTCTCAGATAAACTTCCGCTTATATGTGGTGTTGCACGTGGCGTCCAATAATGGCAATGAGTCCAACTGTCATTTGGCCTAAGGTTTCTGCAAAACATTAAAGACACGACCCTGTAATGCCTGCTCGTTGTTGATTGGAATTCAGTAGACCACCTCCTTCAAGCGTTCCCATGACCAATGATCTTGAGCACTGTTTTTCAACGTGTGTGGCGCCTAGCCCCGTGGGGGGGGGGGGGGGGGTGATCGAAAAGTCTTGATGGGGGGAGGGGAGGTCGCGATCACAGGGGGAAGTGCTTCCACCATAAAATAAACAAAGGTTAAGTAATACAAAAACATATGCCTAAGTGAAATTTAATGTTGAAATACAAAGTTTCTTGTGTAAAATTAGTTATGAATTGGATATATCAAATTGTTTCATAATACAGTATGTTAATGATGAGTAAGTGCAAAACCCGAGAAAGGTTCTAGGAACCAATCTATAGGTAAAATAACATGATACAATAAGTAATTCTGAAAAATTCGAAAAACAATCTATTTCTTTACAAATATTCTATACAATTGGACCTTTCTTAATGAGCATAATTCGCTTTTCAGTATTGCCTGAAATGGGAAACACTCGTTAAGTGAAATATATTTTTTTCTGTCGCAAATCATCTGAAAATATTATAATGTGTTCCGTTGCGAAAATATGCACAAAAATGTTTTTCCAGCAATTTAAAAGAAAGCTGAAGGGAAATAAAGAAGATTAAATTTTCTTTCTTTGTATTAACATAGTTTTGTTACGAATCGTGAGGGGCGGTGGGGTCGCCAAAATATTTTTACTTGGAATGGGATGGCCAGAAATTTTTACTTGGGTCGCATATTAGAAAAAGTTGAAAATCACTGGCCTAAAGGATTGATGTGCGTAGAGCGAACAGGTCAAGGTATGGCATCTCCCAAATCTATCCAGCGGTTCTGAAATGTGCTAGAAGTGTGTTGGTGCACCGTCATGAAAAAACACATCTGCAATTTTTACAGTCTTGCAGATCCTCCCGCTTTACACTGATAAGAAAGACAGATAATGTAATCCGTTTAACCTTTGTGGTAGCACCTAAGGCCTTATTAATCTGTCGCTCTCGGACCACCAACTGACTTCAAATGGAAGATATAATACTGTGAGTAACGCATCAAAATACCCTGGTAATACATTTAGCGGAGCGTCATTGCAACAAAAGGCCTGATATCCTCAACCAAGCACCGCGCAGCCCACCCTATAAACGTTTGTTTACCTCAGAAAGAATGTGTTTCTCGGCACATGTTCAATGGAGTTATTCTCCTGTTTCGATGAGTACTACCACCTCTTAAAGTATTCGACACCTTTTTGAACATTGTCTGGAAAACAATTGTTACAGTGCTTATTCCTTTTAACGTGCCATCTGTAGGTAGGGCCTAATTGTGTGCAATTTTCTTGGTTTCAACAAAACCTCATGTCATTCCAAGCAAGTGTGTACATTTTTACCACCATGTCTACAGAATATTACTCCGTGGAGTAATAAGTTTTCAAGTATTTTCAGACTCTTTCGTCACTGTGTAATCTTCGTAGTAAGTATAATTTTGTACTAAATAGGGTTATGGAATTGGCGAGTGTTTCGATGATAAGATGCTTATTTTGAGTTCAACAAAGGGTGTTTTTTTTAACTTTTGTTTGAACTACTTTCTGTCATACGAAGCTCTCTGTTAAGGTGACTGAAGCATTTAACAAATACAGACATACTGAAGCTGTCAGCTTCAAATCTTCAAGGAACTATCCGGTTTTAAGTTTTCGAGTATTTCGTTACATCACCTTTACCCATGCATTAAGTAAATGTTTGTAAATCTGTCGAACCCAACTGGGCTGTTATCAGTCCGTAGCTTGCAAACTACTTAAACGAAGGTAAGCTAACCTAAGGATAACACATACACCCATGCCTGAAGGGGGACTCGAACCCCCGACGAAGAACGGCCGAGCGCACCGCAGCATAGCACTCCAGGACGCACGGTTAATCCGCCGCAGCAAGTTTCCAAATAATGAATACCCTTTTCGGGGTATGGCACAGCTCTGTAATCGGACTGTTACTAAATATAGTGTATGTTCTATAACTTATATAGCAGAACTCTTCGAAAGCGTTGGTCACAGATGATGCGGTTGTCTATGAAGAGATAGCAGCTCCAGAAGATGATAACGATTACCGGGAGAATCTTCAGTCGACTGATTGATAATGTAAGGAATGACATTTGACTGTAAAGATAAATAAATGTAACATATTGCGTATATATATAGGAAAAGAAATTCACTACTTTGCAACGTCACTGTGGATGACACAGCTGGAAACAATATCTACTGAAAAATATCTAGGACTAATTAGCCACAGCAACCTCAAGAAGAATGACAACATAAAAGGAATATGCCTGGCGCCAGACATATTCATAAGGAGACAATTCAGGAAATTTGACTCATCCACGAAAGTGGCCTATTATGTGCTCCAAGGACCGATTCTTAATAACATAAATCAATGTCAGACCCTTATCAAGATGTACAGATAAAAGATGTAACAAAGATACAAAGCAGAGCGGTACGTAGCTTTATGAGATCGTTTAGTTCGCTTGCAGAGCGTTTCCGAAAGACACAAAAATCTCCTGTCGCAAACGCTAAAAGAGAGGCACTGTGCATCTAGGACAGGTATGCTATTAAAAATTTTAGTGTGTATTTTCTAGATGAGGTCGGACAACTTATTATTTTTCGCTAAATGTACACATACGGAAAATTCGAAAAATTAGGGCTATTGAAGAGGTTTGCAGTATACATTGATCGTTCTGCATACGCGCTGTACGTGTGTCGAACAGCTAAAATGGAGGATGATTTATTAGAGTTAGAAATACCGTCTTCCAACCACCGTCAGGTAACTTGTCGAATATTGATGTAGATGTAGAAATATATATATATCAGTGTAAAGTAACCCGAAAGTAATATGTTATCTGCAGGAAATACCGTTGAAATGAACGAGAAGACATGATTCATTAGAAAAGAAGTAGATGCTACGAGAGATCGAGAGGAGTGTGGAAAGGATCAGAGAGATTGATGACATCACAACGTAATGGATCCTTACCTGGAAAGTCGTCGGGAGATAGTGCACGGGAGAAGAAATTGGTGTGCTTCAGATTGGGGATCACGGATTGTGGGAATCGAATAAACGATTTGATAAAGGGAGGGGGAGAGAGCGAGAAAGAGTAAGAAAGTGAGTGTGTGTGTGTGTGAGAGAGAGAGAGAGGGGAGGGGGGGAAGAAAACGAAGTACTGAAATCCAACTTCTGATAAAAGGAGGAAGAACGTCGGCGCCGAAAGTCGTTGGTAATAAAACACTGACGCAGTTCGATTAGGTTGAGTCATAGACTTCAAATGTTCAAATGTTTGTAAAGCTTATGGGACTTAACTGCGGCGTCATCATCCCTAAACTAACAAACTACTTATGAACTACCTTGTAGTAAAGACGGCACAAACATCCATACGCGAGGGAGGATTCGAGCCCCCGATAGGGAACGACCTCGTGCATCCTGGCCGCTTTGGACGCTTAACAAATCTTGGCGACCGTGTACTCCCTACGTTCCCCCACTCCAAATTCTCATTAGTCGCAAAACACGATAGTAGCGCCACCAACATCCATGCTCTCTTATGCTCACCATTTTCGACTCTCCAACGATGTACAAAGACGTTAAGGTATCTGCGGTCAAGAAGTGAACCATACGACGTCGTTTACATCTACATCTACATGGGATACTCTGCAAATCACATTTAAGTGCCTGGAAGAGGGTTCATCGAACCACAACTATACTATTTATCTCCCATTCCATTCTCTAATAGCACGCGGGACGAAAGAACACCTGAATCTTTCCATTCGGCTCTGATTTCTCGTATTTTATTCTAATGATCATTTCTACCTATGTAAGTGGGGGTCAACAACATATTTTCGCATTCGGAGGAGAATCTAGGCGATTGAAGTTTCGTAAGTAGCCCACGCCGCAGCGATAAGCGCCGTTGTTGTGATTCCCATCCCAAATCCTGTATCATTTCCGTAACGCTGTCTCCCCTGTATCGTGACAGTACAAAACGAGCTGCCCTTCTTTGGACTCTTTAGATGTCCTCCGTCAAAGCCACCTGATAAGGATCCCACAATGGGCAGCAATACTCCAAAAACGGACGGACAAGCATAGTGTGTCCAGTTTCTTTAGTAGTTCTGTGTTGCATCTTTTAAGGGTTCTACCAATGAAACGCAGTCTCTGGTTCGCCTTTCCCAAGACATTATCTACGTGTTATTTACAGTTTACGTCTGAAGTAATAGTAATTCCTACGTTTTTTGTGGACTTTACGGACTTCACGTTTGATTGATTTATCTTGTAAACAAAGTTTAAAGGATTTCTTTTCGTACTCATGTGGACGACTTCACATTTCTCATTATTTAGAGTCAATTGCCAAATTTTACACCATAGTGATATCTTATTCACATTGTTCAGCATCTGGTTTTGATCTTCAGATGATTTTACTAGACGGTAAATGACGGCGTCATCTGCAAATAACCTAAGGGAGCTGCTTAGTTAGATTTTCTCCCAAATCGTTTATGTAAATAAGGAAAAGCAGAGGACCAATAACACTACCCTGTGGAACGCCCGATATCACCTCTGTTTTAGTCGATGCTTTACCATCGATTACTACAAACTGTGTCCTATGTGACAGGAAATCCCCTGTGAAGTCGCAAATTTGGTGCGATATACCATAACCACGCAATTTGATTAAAAGCCGTTTGTTAGATACGGTGTCAAAAGCCTTCTGGGAATCAAGAAATACGTCACGTACAACTCGTTCATTCGTTGCAAAACTTGCGTTTATTATTATCATTGAAACTGGATAATTTATACGAATTTGTTCATAATCAAAACTTTTTTTTAACCTATGCTGTTTGAGAGTATTACGTTTCTCTAAATCTAAAAATTTGTGGACACCAAAACCCATTCTTGCGAGCCGTCATGATTATTTTTGTTCGAAAGACTGGAGATAATTCTAAAAAGAGAGTGTTTTGATAACCTGAAGACGGTAAAAATAACTATCAGAAAGGGACCTGGGCGATATCGCAGTTGAATAGTTCCAGAGGTGCTTCAATCTGAGAGTAAAAGGGAAGCGCATCGCATCTGAATGGAGAGTGAATTTTATCCATTATCGATGGTGAAGAACTCCTTGACTGTTCCTTGTAGGTTGTGGAAATAAAATCCGCTACCAGTCACAATTATTGGTGGTTTATTAAAACACTACCGGTTTCTGGCTTGTGCCTATCTTCAGGTGTTTATATTCAGTGTTGTTGACTGTTTAAGGAAAATGTAAATTACATTGTGCTTAACATGCAGATATACATATACATTTATCATATAGATATACATATACATAAAACAAGTATGGTATGTGGTGGAGTTATTTGTGTTAAGGTTATAAGTGTACTCACATATAAATAGGGTATCCAGTTCGTGTTTGTACATTTCTCATGGATATCGGTTGAGAATAATTTAGTAACAGCAACATAATGCTAATTTGCACTCCCATGTCAAGGGCTTTGCACAATACACAAATCACTCCACATTACATCAACCGATATCCATGAGAAATGTACGAACACGAACTGGATACCCTATTTATATGTGAGTACACTTATAACCTTAACACAAATCACTCCACCACAAACCACACTTGTTTTATGTATATGTATATCTATATGATAATTGTATATGTGTATCTGCATGTTGAGCACAATGTAATTTACGTTTTCTTTAAACAGTCAACAACACTGAATGTAAACACCCGAAGATGGGTACAAGCCCGAAACCGGTAGTGTTTTAATAAACCACCAATAATTGTGACTGGTGGCGGATTTTATTTCCACAACCTGAATTGAGAGTACTTCGCAAATTACTGTAAGAATTTTGTTAAAAGTAATAAGTAAGTTCGCATAACGAAAATCTGTTTGTGGGTACGTTTGGTTATTAGGCTTGCTTGCAATCGTTTCAGTATTTTACACGGAAATGTGCGTTGTAAATACGTACAAACATTAATGATATTTATATTACGCAGATAAATTATACTTCCTTTACGGAATGTAAGCTGAAAGAGTAATTTCATCGCTCACAATGAAAGAGGATATGTGTGACAGAGAGAGAAAGAGAAGAGGAGAAAGAGAGAGAGAGAGAGAGAGAGAGAGAGGAGCGGTAGGGGGTGGTTTATGTTACGCGTCTGCGGGTGGTTGTGGCAGGGGCCTGCCGTTTGGTATGCTGTTGGCGCCCCTCTGTGAATTAATGCAGCCCTTCATTCGGAACGCAAATTAAAGCGAGCCACGTCGGAACGCCTGAATGGAAAAACTCAAGCGTAAAACCCAGACGAGAAGAATTCATCCCGCGAGCAGATTAAAACACCCAACCTGTGCGAGAGAAAGCTGCAGCGGCGAAAGAGGAATTTTAAGCGGCGTCTCAGGCGGCTGGGCCGAAACTTGTTAACCCGACTAGCCAACCCACAGGTATGCGAGGCGCAGCACTTCGTAACTTCCTGTTTCCTTTGAAGTAAAACAACAGTAGCAGCAGCAGCAGTTGTACGTACATTAGTAGTGTCTTTAGTCTACATATTCGGCAGAGGCGGCACGTCGTATGTATTCACAGTATAACAATGTTTCACACGGTTATACATCACCTTCAAATCGATGTTCAGTGCTAGCTCTAGTAGTTTGAACAGCCCTAATAATTTCAACAGCTCGCCTGTCTGTACATAATTATCAATACCATCAAGACGACGGGTTCTTGTTAGTCATTAGAACTCAAATATGAACGTTTCATTTTGTATTCATTTATTTGCATTCTTGGAGAAGCACACAAGCAGAGGCTGACATATTATTGACTGAAGTAAGACTGACTGACTGACTGCGCTACAAAACCGCGCGTATAAATACATCTCAGTTCTAGAACAAGGAAGTTAATATTATAACTATTTAATAAGTAATATTGCCGCGAGAGACCATGAACACCAACTGCCGGCGTGGCGCAGGGGATAGCGTCACGGACTGCGGAACAGAAGGTCGCCGGTTCAATCCCAGCCACCGGCAAAAATTTATTTCTTTGTAATTGACAATTCCGGAAGGTTCTACATCTTTCTTATGTTCACTTGTAAATTCTACTTGTTTCTTATGTTAACTGTTCTTCTGATTTCTGGTAAATTCTGTCTGTGTATAAATAGCAGAGCACTCTGCCTGAGAGGCAGTCAGTGCTGCGTGTATGTTGAGTTCGTAATAAACGTGCTTACAGTATAAGTGCTGTGTTTAGTTGCCTTCGAAGAAAGCCTACTTCCATTGCAACGTGACATTGTTTGGTGGAGGCGCCGGGTACACTGTGTAACAGCTGCATCACCGTGGCTCCGATTAGGCAACGTAAAATCCGTCGCCTACACGGACTGGAACCGGAATACAAGGGATACACCGAGTACATCCTTCCAAAAGTCCGTATTATCAGAAGAACGATGGAGACGAAACCAGCAATAAGCCAGCAGCACATCAGGCACCCGTCGGTGTTCTCTGGAGATGCTGGACAGGACCCCAACAAATGGCTAAAAGGGTTCGACCGAGTCGTCAAGTACAACAGGTGGGATCATACGATGTGCTTGGCCAACGTTTATTTCTACCTGGATGGAACAGCCCAGCAATGGTTCTAAAACAACGAAGACAAGTTGAATGACTGGGAGACGTTCCAGGAGGAACTTAAGAAGACGTTTGGAGACCGCCAGCGACAAATCCGCTCGGCGGAAGAACAACTGAAGAACCGGGCCCAACGACATGGTGAGCCGACACAATCGTACATACAGAGTGTTTTTTGGCCCTGTGTAACATAGTCAATCCGAACATGACTGAAGCGGACAAAATCACGCACCTGATGAAGGGAATTGCAGAAGATATATACCAAGCTCTTCTGATAAAAGACGGCGCTACGACAGAAGAGTTCATCAAGTGGTGCCAGCGTATTGAAGAGATGCAACAAAGGAGGGTTGGACGAAAGAAGTATGACAGACTCCCAAATGTAGTCCCTATGGCCGTTGTGGAAGACCAGCATTACTTCGCTTCTCTCATACGACAAATTGTGAGAGAAGAATTACAACAGTGCATGGCAGCCTGGACTATTAGACCGAGCGAGCAACAGATTATGGCCATGGATGTAAGCCATGTAAGTCACGAGGGAGCCGACGCTGCTGAGAAAGAGGTATTTCAGACATTAGCTCCTGTCTGCCCCGCCAATCGCACCCGACGTGAAGAATGGCGTCGCCCTGCTACGACTTACGCTGCAGCTGCCAAACGGCAGCCCATGAACCGACCGACGCGACCACAGCCAACTCCCCCGGTAACTATGACGCCCCGCAGAAGAACAGACGCCTGGAGGACAGAAGACAACACACCACTGTGTTTCCACTGTGGACGCCCTGGACATGTCGTACACTACTGCAGAGGGAGGAGGCGAGTATTCGATGATTATTTTGCCGCAAGACGTCAGCCGTCGCAGCAGTTCTATCCAAGGCAGTCACCTGCTGAGGAGTTCAGTCGACCTATGGGAAGAAGCCCATCGCCGTACCCTAGACGAGGTCGCTCCCCGACGCGCCGCAGCCGTTCACCGTCGCCGTACAGAGGTAGCAGCCGCTCCCCTAGCCGCCGAGCCCAGGAAAACTAAGCGAGGCGACCATCTACGGAGGTGAGGCCGCCGCAGATGAAAATCCTCCATGGACGACAGTCGCCAAGATGTCGGGAAATCTCATCGACGTCATAATCGACGGCCAACCTGTCCGGGCACTTGTTGATTCAGGAGCCTCTTTTTCTGTATTATCGGATAATTACCGCCGCACACTAAAGAAGACAATGTTCTGTGATACGGGAGCAACTGTGCTGAAGGTCGCGAATGGAAAGTACGTCCATCCAGCAGGAACTTGTGTCGCAAGAATAACCATCAACAACAGGACGCAGCCGTTTGAATTTGTCGTGTTAACAGAATGTAGTCACAATGTCATCCTCGGATGGGACTTCCTTCAGGCATCCCAAGCTGTCATTGACTGTGGAAGATCTGAGCTGCAAATTGAAGAAGTTGTTCCGACAGATACACGTAATACAGAATTTTCTGGGAAGTTATTCGTCGTTGACAATGTGACGATGCCGCCGTTGACAATGAGAAGAGTTGCAGTCACAAACACAGATGACTGGTTAAACTGTGAAGTTCTTGTTGATAGTAAAAAGTTTATCAGGCTCACAAAAGAAATTTACATACCAGGGGCTATCATAAGCATTACCGGTGGTCAAGGAGAGATTTCGATCACAAATTGTCACGAGCAGTCACAACTTATCCCCAAGGGAATGTGTATCGGGACAGCTGAACCAATCCAGGACGGTGAGCTTAACGTCATCAATGAAGACCCATGCCCTGCTATTAGTACAGACAACACACTGGAGGAAACAAATGTGGAACTGCCAATAGGGCGTGGACTGACCAAGGAACAACGCCAGCGGGTGTTAGGTATACTACGCCAATTTTCGGGTGCATTCACACCTCAGCAGGGGAAAAGTCAGACGAAACGGCCCACGATAAAGCACCGTATCAATACTGGGGATCATCCGCCAATTAGCCAGCGTCGTTCGTATAGAGTGTCGCCAGCTGAAAGACGGATAATTCGGGAGGAAGTGGAGAAGATGTTGCGAGATGACATTATTCAACCTTCGGAGAGTCCTTGGTCGTCTCCGGTGTTCCTCGTGAAGAAGAAGGATGGCACGTGGCGATTCTGTGTCGACTATCGGCGGCTGAACAGTATCACAAAGAAAGATGTGTACCCATTGCCGCGTATTGATGACACCTTAGACTGCTTGAAAGGAGCTACATACTTCTCAACTATGGACATGCAGACAGGTTACTGGCAAATCGAGGTTGACGAAGCTGACAGGGAGAAGACGGATTTTATTACACCTGACGGCCTCTATGAATTTAAAGTAATGCCATTTGGATTATGTAATGCTCCAGCCACATTCGAACGCATGATGGACAACTTGCTTCGACACCTTAAGTGGACGACGTGTCTCTGCTATTTAGATGACATTGTCGTTTTCTCGAAAACATTTGAAGAACATCTCAGTCGCCTGTCAACTGTGTTGAAGTGTGTTCAGGCTGCAGGTCTCCGCCTCAATCCAAAGAAGTGCCTCTTCGTCGCCAAAGAGATAAAAATCCTGGGTCACCTAGTCAACGGAGATGGTGTCCGTCCTGATCCAGATAAAGCAAGGGCAGTCACAGAATTTCCAACTCCTCAGCACATTCGTGATGTGAGAAGTTTTCTCGGGCTGTGCTCATACTACCGACGTTTCATAAAACGATTCTGTAACAAGGCACATCCATTACAAGAACTTCTGCAGGGAGACGCCAAATTTTACTAGGATGAGACAAAAGAAAGAGCTTTCCGAACACTTAAGGAGGTTTTAACTTCCGCACCAGTACTAGCCTTGTACGACGAGAATGCAGAAACGGAACTTCACACAGACGCCAGTGGCTATGGGATTGGTGCAGTGCTTGTACAAGTTCAAGAAGGTCCCAAAAAAGTGATACCCTATGCGTCAAGAGTACTCTCAAAGTCCGAGATAAACTACTCTACAACTGAAAAAGAATGTCTCTCGGTTATCTGGGATATCAACAAGTTCCGGCCGTATTTATTCGGCAAACCATTCACCGTCGTGACAGACCACCATTCTTTGTGTTGGCTGACTAGCTTGAAGGATCCATCAGGTCGACTAGCAAGATGGGCACTAAGACTCCAAGAGTACGATGTCACAGTGGTATTCAAGAACGGGCGCAAACACAAGGATGCCGACTGCCTTTCGAGGAATCCATTAGTGGAACACAACAGCATTAATGAAATTTCAGCTCTCACTGAATTAGATGACGTTACAGCTGAACAGAGGGAAGATCCAACACTATTAAAAATGATAGAGGCCTTGGAGAAAGGAGAACCGACCAATGGAGAGTTCCAACTTATAAACGGAACACTGTACAAGAGCAACTACGATCAACTGGGCCCCAAATGGCTACTTGTTGTTGCAGCTCATCTCCAGCCAGCTATTCTCAAATATTTCCATGATGCTCCAATATCCGGTCATTTGGGATTCGTGAAGACCCTAGACAGAATCAGACGCAGGTATTACTGGAAATGTCTCTACCGATCTGTCAAGCACTATGTGAGTCACTGTAAAGAGTGCCAGCGACGGAAGCACGTGTCGCAATTACCTCCAGGACATCTCGTACCGATTCCGTCGGCAGCAGCTCTATTCCACCGAGTTGGGATCGATCTTTCAGGGAGGTCCCGAAGTCGACAACCGGAAACCGTTGGATAATAGTCTGCACTACCTCACGTTGGATAATAGTCTGCACTACCTCACACGCTACGCTGTCAACAAACCTGTACCGACTGCAGAAGCTCCAGAGATCGCAAAATTCCTTGTAGAAGACATTATTTTGAAGCATGGAGCACCACGTGTCATGATATCTGATCGTGAAAAAGTATTCCAGTCAAAACTAGTATCAGAGGTAATGTCACGGTGCAACATTGTCCACAGAATGACAACTGCATACCATCCTCAGACAAATGGTCTTACGGAACGTTTTAACAAAACGTTAGCCGACATGCTGTCGATGTACGTCGATGTTGAGCAGAAGGATTGGGATACAATTCTGCCAGTCGTGACATTTGCTTACAGTACCGCAAGACAAGACACCACAGGCTTCACTCCGTTTTTCCTGCTCCATGGCCGTGAAGCTGAGATGACAATGGATACACTGTTCCCGTTCCAACCGGACGAAACTCAGGATGACTATGTTAAACAGCTCATCACCAGGGTCGAAGAAGCAAGACAGCTGGCTCGCATACGGACACTGGACGCCCAGGAGAAGGACCGTCAGCGGTATAACGACAAGCACCGACCTGTTGTGTACAGCCCAGGAGATCTGGTATGGAATTTTACTCCTGTACGGAAGGTTGGACTATCAGAAAAGTTATTGAAGCGATACTTTGGTCCGTATCGTGTCATACGTCGTGTCAGACGTCACATACGAAGTTGAAACGTCAAAATCGAAGAGACATTGTTCACGTCCTGCGAATGAAGCCTTATTACGATCCTGAAGAGCAGGTAGACGACAATGGCTTCTTGTTCAAGAACTTTAAGGACGGTAATGTTCCTGATGAAGCCTCGACAGGAACGTCTGTCGTCGATAATCGCGGAGAAGGGAAGGATTCTTTTGAATTGCCATACAGAGGACCCATGACACGGTCAAGATCCAGGACATTGCAGCTGGCTCCACAGGGATCGTAACAGCGGGTCGCTGTTTCTCCTGGAGAGGGAGCAATGCCGCGAGAGATTACGAACACCAACTGCCGGCGTGGCGCAGGGGATAGCGTCACGGACTGCGGAGCAGAAGGTCGCCGGTTCAATCCCGGCCACGGGTAAAAATTTATTTCTTTGTAATTGACAATTCCAGAAGGTTATACATCTTTCTTATGTTCACTTGTAAATTCTACTTGTTTCTTATGTTAACTGTTCTTCTAATTTCTGGTAAATTCTGTCTGTGTATAAATAGCAGAGCACTCTGCCTGAGAGGCAGTCAGTGCTGCGTGTATGTTGAGTTCGTAATAAACGTGCTTTCAGTATAAGTGATGTGTTTAGTTGCCTTCGAAGTCAAGCCTACTTCCATTGCAACGTGACAATATTATTGAACATGAATGAATTCTCTATAAAGATGATACAAAATTGCTACAAATGCATTGGAAGTATTATTATTTCAAAACAAAACAGAAATTAGAATCATAAACAATTTACGATTAAACCAGTAAACAGATTTGTTTACACAACTAATTTTACCTAGATTAAGGTAATTGTACAGTATTGAAATAAGATGATCATCATAAACAGGTCAGTATATTGTAAGACTCATTAGATAATGTTAGTTATTAATTTCATTAAAATAAACGTGTCATTTCACAACGTTAATGTTATGTTTTTCTACGAACAGAAGCATTTCATCAAAGGCCAATAAAATACCTTCCTATTGATGCCATTAAACAGTCTTGTATTGTATTATAATGTTTTATGAATAATTTCGTGATTATGCATAAAGAAAGGTTTAGTTGCTACAGTACAGGTATCGTACGATTCATCTGTCCAAACAAACGAAATTTTATACGGTATATACATCACAACTGGTTCAGTGAACCCCCGGAAAAAAGCTCGTCGTGAAAAGAATGTAAATAAAAAATAAATTAAAGTTTTTAAACTATCATTCTTCGTTTCGTTCTTCTATCAGATCACATTATATGCATTTTTATCACATGAGAAACGTTTTACGACGCGGAGATAGCACATGTACGAGTCGTAGCGCGGTAACTTAATATAGGCGGCAGTGGCCGCAGCGTTGCAATGCGCATGCGCGGCTGCGTATCAAATTCTCTTCTGAACCCCATGGAAGTCGCACATGGGCGCTCCCGCGGCAACAAACGTCGCTTTATTTCGGTAGTGCTGGTAGACACGCCAGATCCTGACTACTCGAACTCTGGAGGTTCCGTACGAATGGTGTCGAAGCAAAGACAATAGAGGTACTGCGCACCTCATCTTGTGCATCGGTTAATCCTCCTTTAGCCAACATCCGCTCTTTATATTTGTTGATGCATGGAAGATTCATCCAAAACTCGTCATAGCTGGTAAAATATAACTATAAATTAAAGATGCATCAGCTGTAAAAGCTTTCAGAAGATACAAAGTCACTGCTCCTCGTGTAGTAAGAAAAGCCGTGTGGTTCATGGCATCATTATACGCTGTCGAAGGTTGTAGGTTCTAGATTGAATGCAAGCAACTTTTTAAACCCAGTTTTCTTTTCAACAGGTACGGGAACAACAATGACCTTTGTATTGTTGTTTGCCACATATAATTTGGACGTTTTTCCAAATTGCAAATCTGTCGCGGTTTTGAGGGTAAATGACATTTATACCCTTCTTTGTAACAAATATTTAGCTGAAAAGATAAGGGGAAGAGCAGCCTTAGCGCATGCGTAAGGTTTGAAGGGAGCTCTGCTTACAGTGTATTCAGCAATATAAATCAGGTATATTTTCCACGAACAGTATTTCGGAGAACATGTGAATATGGCAATATGTCGCTCGTGTGTTATGAGTTGGATGAGAAATATTAGCGTTTCGGTTGTTTTTATGCTACGTTTTACCCTACTGGCTGTGAGAACGCTGACGAATAAACGGCTTGTAATTGGAATTATGTAATAAAATACGAGGGGAGTTGTAAAAAAGTTTCCTCTCTCGACTGCGGTCAGAGTTGCGTATAAAATGAGACATTAAACGTAAGATATAACTTAATTTTTCTACATAATTTCCATGTACATTGAGACATTTGTCATGCCGCTTTATAAATTTAAAAAGCCTTCCAGGAAAATATCTGATCGTTGCATACGGAAGAAGCATTGTGTCTCAGAAAACGATGAGTAGCACTTTACCTACAGACGGAGTGCTTTTCAATGCTTTCGGACAAGTGATGACAGATGCTTTACTCCATGGATGCGGCCTTCGATTCTGGCGTGTAATGGTGGACCCATGTGTCATCCCCCGTCACAATCCGAAACAGAAAGTCATTGTCATATTCATGGTCGACCTCTACCCAATGGTGTATCGGTGTCCTGCAATTGCGCGTTCACCTGCTGTGTCGTATTTCGACCATAGCAGTACAACGCTTCTTCGGAATGCATTGTTCTGATTTTTTCCGGATTTTTTGAAGCTTATAAAGCGGGCTGACAAATGTCTCAATGTACTTGGAAATTATGTAGAAAAATAAAGGTGTGTTTGTCTTTAAAGTCTGAGTCTATTTTTTTTCTTTCATATGCAGCTCTAACCACAGTCGACAGGGGAAACTTATTATCCATCTCCCCCTCGTACTTAAGAAATTATTTTATTTTATTTATTTCTTATTTTTGTTTTTGCACTGTGTATCACGAATAAAACAGCCGCAAACAGACAATACACTTAATTAAATATTCATCACATTTCCCGATTCTCTACTTAAAAATAAGACAAGAAAAGATATTACAAATATAAGAATATTATGAAATACATCGAAAGTAAAATTTAACAAAAAATTGCCTGAATGGAGGTTTGAATTTCGATCCACGGTTTGACCGTCCAAGGTCTAAATCGCTGTTTTCTTTCTTCGGTTTGATCGGTCCTTTGCGGACGTTCGATTGTTTTGATCGAGGTTGACTCAGTTTTCTTTTTCTTTCCTCATAGCCGGCGATGGCTGTCGCTCGTGCTTACGAGTACCCAAGCTACAGCACGAGAACGCAAAAACGTTAATTACGAGAACGTCATTAACTTTATAATCCATATTAATTAGGCCAAAATGCTCATCTTCATGTCTAATATTGAAAATGCTATTTTCCGCATCAACTTTTATTTTGTGTTTTTTCAAAAGCTACTAAGTGTGTAGCGAAGAACCGAAACACTTGTGTCTTTATATCCAATTAGAGCTGAAGGAAACTGTATGTATTCGGTAATGAGTAATGAATACTTTGGCTGATACGAAATGCTGAATCGTTACTCATGAATTCATTTCGTTACTCGTATCTGCCTTATCGACACGAATCTGCCCATGCATACATTTCGTTAAATTCGCATCTACCGTATCGATGACACCTCTTTAACGCTATTACGGAGAATGCATATATTCTGTGATACTATTTATTATGAGATGAGTAATTTATATAGACATCCGCGACTAAGTGCATATTGTGTAGTTCTACGATTTAGATGGTTATTTTGATTTTAAACATTTTGGATTATACTTCTTAACCCGTGTTTGTAGGTTAATACTCGATGAACTGATGTCCGCTTTTAACGCAAACATTGTTTTTTGTATTTTTGTACCTGTAAAGGTTTCAGTTTAATGGTTAATTGTTTGTTAAAAGTACTCAAAAGTTATCGTCTACACATTGCCATTCATGACGGTATTATACTAATTGTTACTGTCACAGTTTACAGTACAGCAGTCCCACTGCTGGCCTTCCTCACGAAATATTCCCATTGATTTTGTCATTCCAAGCCTCTAAGTAAAGTGAGGGAACAGTACTTAAAACTCGCTAATTTGTATGACAACAGTATTTTAATAACACGGGAAATGGACTGTACAAATGATTTCCACGGTACTATAGTGCCTCAACAATCAAGTATCTGCGTGTAAAATTTAAATGTTAAAGTAATATTAACAGTAATAGTTAAACATTTTTCACTGTTTCAAAGAGTGTAGCGGCCGTATTTCTAACAAGGGCAGGCCACGACGTTTGGAACACGGATTTACTCGTAGTACTCCATGAGGACAACAAAATGTGTAAGCCGTAGCGCGTACATCTCAAGCGTTATTAAGAAAATCTGAAGATAATTTCGGTCGGTCGTCAAATATGTACCACGTGCACCTGTGCGTGGCCGTTTCGACATGAAGCGGCGGCAGCAGAGTGGTTAGCGTCCGAGTCTCGTACTCGTTGGTCGCTGGATCGAGTCCCGTTAGTAATTTTTTTAACAGTCATATACGTTACTATTTATATTACAGTTGATATAAAGGGAAAATACGTTTAATCAGATGGACTTTTATTAAATTTACAATGTTATTTGGCAGTCAACAAAGTTTTATTATCACAAATAATAAAATCTTCATAACTACCGACTAGTAAACGACCAAAAGCATAAAGTGATACTGACGCGAAAATGTTTGCTTGTCCGTGATTTCAGAAATCCCTTAATCCTGGAAGGAGCCCGAAACTAGTTGTTATCTGCAAGTTTTCACCGCCACAGACGGCTTTAGAAAGATGTACAACTAATCGTCGCTTTCGACATTACAAGTTGCAGAATTGTATTTTTCGTAAAAACATGGAAAACAAAATTAAACGGCACCAGCAGCATTGAATTAATGCTATGTTTCCGCATACGCAAGGTCTTTTGAGATTTTATATGGAAAAACGAACCTCGAAAACATTTTTAAAAACCTCTTTTCTATCCGATAATTTGGAAGCAAACCATGCATAATGTAGCATTTCCTTAAATATCGGCGCTGATAATTGGTCATGCAATATCGAGTCTATTTTAATAGCGTTTTCACGACAAGCAATTTCTCTTACTCTTTCCATTAAATACATCTACATACATACTCCGCAATTCACCGTAAGGTGCGTGGCGGAGGGTACACTGTACCACTACTAGGCATTTCCTTTCCTATTCCACTCCCAAATTGAACGAGGAAAAAAAGAATGCCTATATGCCGCCGTACGAGCAAAATAAGAACAATTTTGAAGACGCTTAATGTAATATTTAAATTGCCTGTGGAAATAAACATCTCAAGGTTGGCAAAATGGCGTGCATTTCGGAGGTACGACGTTAACCGTACGTGTTCCAAATACTTCGTCATTGGTAATAAAAAAAGTGACGAACGGGAGTCGATCCAGCGACCAACGAGTATGAGACTCGGACGCTAACCACTTTTTTTCCGCCTCGTCTCCACTCCTTCAGCGCGGCCTTGCGCTCACCAATATTCGCCTTCTACCACAAACAAAACATTCCTCTGCTGTAGGTACCAGTTGTTGTATTCCAAATAACATCAAATGCGTCTTTCCTTCAAATCAAAATACAACACTAAAATGATGCTCTATGGAATGAATAAGAACGACCCACTCTTCGTGTAGCAAGAAGAAAAAATAATCTCGTAATTCAAACAAATGACAATGATATTCAATACGTAAGTGAAACCTTTAAAAAAGTTTTGGAACAAATTCCTGTACTTGGAACGCTTTTGTATAACGTAATGCTGGTCGTTAATATAGAGTAGGAAATCTTGGAAGGTAGAAAATTCCCGGTTAGTTGCATAGTAAATAAACTGTCCAGGAAGTCAAGTGTAACTTGGCGTCAGGTTAATATTTCCAATCAGTAATGTTCAGTGCGGTGGTGCGAATCATAAGAGCTAGTTTTCTTCTAGTCCACGTCCAGATTTCAGTCTCGACAGACAAATGCGTGCGCTAAAGTGTACCACTCGGCTGCTGCCGTTACCTGTCAAAACAGCCACGCACAGTTACAGGTACATATTTCACGACCGAACGAAATTACCTTACTACTTTCTGAATAGCGCTTGAGAAGTATGCGCTACTGCTTACACATTTTGTTGTCTTCATGGAGTACTACGAGTGTACGACTTTTGCAGTAATCCCGCGTTCCAAACGTCGTGGCCTCCCCTTGTAAGTGGCACTGGTAACGAGATAACGAGTAACGCTACGTTTGTAACGAGTACCGCTTCTTCAAATAACGGATACAAACGAATACGGATCTTTTCGTTACTCTCACAGTTCTATATTCAATACAGAAAATCCATGAAAAATTCTACCTACATTGGTGACCGACATGTCAGAGTCCGCCCTTGTTAGTGCCTAGTGGCTGTGTGGAATAACAGCGGTTATCAACACACACACACACACACACACACACACACACACACACACACGCTACCACTCCGCTGTAGGGAAACAATAGCGACATGTCGACCGACAGCGTTTGCCCACTGGCCATCTCGTGTCCCGTGTTCACCGCCCGCATGCATCCAGGGACCCGGGAGATATGCGTCTGGCAGATGGCATTGTCACACGGTGTAACCCGGCAATGAATGGTGCTGCAGACCACTGCCGTAGGGCAACGCATGGAGGGCCCTGATCGGAAACCGAGTTGTCATCGCGATAACGTGACGTAGGCTATGTAAGCAAAACTAGCTCAGTGTTGTGCTGGGTGGGATTGAAGCTGCAGCACTTATCTTGCTTGGTAGAATGAGCCTGTATTGTGTACTTACAGAAAGCTTTTGATAAACTACACCGGAGTACACTCTATCAAATTGTAAGGTTGTAGTAGAAAAATGTAGGGAACGAAAAGTTACATACAACTTGTATAAAAACCATACAACAATTATAAGAGTCTAAGAGCGTGGAGCGGACGCAGTTATCGCAATGGCAGTAAGAAAGGGTTGTAGGCGTTGGCCAATCTTATTCGATCTGTAAATTGAGCAAGCGGTGAAAGAGATCAAGATTTGGAGAAGAAATGCGAATGGAATGCAGTGTAAGAAAATCAGGCGATACTGAAAAAATTAGAATAGGTAAGGATACAATAAAAGTAGATGAGTTTTGTAATTTGAGTAGCAAGATAACTTATGATGGGCAAAGTAAATAAGATATGAAATGCGGAATGGCTGTGCAAGAAAAGCATTTCTGAAGAAGTGTAAGTTGTTGAAATCCAAAATTAAACATTCAAATGTTTGTAAATCTATTGGACTTAACTACTCTGGGCATCAGTCCCTATGCTTACAAACTACTTGCCGGCCGCGGTGGCCGAGGTGACTGAGGCGCTCCAGTCACGGTCAGCACGGCCACTACGGTCGGGGGTTCGAATCCCCCCTCGGGCATGGATATTTGTGCCGTCCTAGTTCGTAAGTAGTTCATAAGTAGTTTGTAAGTTTAGGGACTGATGACCCCGTAGTTAAGTCCCATAAGCTTAACAAACAATTGAACATTTTTGAATAAACTACTTAATCTAATCTAAGGACAACAAAGCACCCATGCCCGAGGGCGGAGTCGAACCTCCGAAGGCGAGTATTGGCGCGCTTCGCAGCTAGGCGCCGTGGAACGCTGTGCCACTCCACTGCGGCCATCCAAAATTAATGTCATGAAGTTCTTTTTAAGGTAAACATTACCTGACATTGCCGGTTTAGGAGGCGATCTGATGGTTTTATATTCTTCAAGATGAAACGCCAACATCGCGTATTGATAATTTATTGAATGAGTGTCGTTGAACTGTGTCACCATCGTCTGGTCAAATTTGTTTTACAAATTGGTCACCTTATTTAAAAAATGGATATAAAATAAAAAGTACAACATAGCACTTAGTCACCATATAAAAATCGACATGTTAAAACATGGCGACTTGAAATATACTTCAAGTAAGCTGCCGCGTTTTAACTTGTGTATTTTTATATGGTGACTAAGTGCTATGTTGAACTCATTATTTTAAATCCATTTTTTAAATAAGATGACCAACAAGTAAAATAAATATATGATTGTTGACGCAGTTCACCGAAACCGGTCGTCATTCAATAAATTATTAATTCGCGATCTTGGCATTTGTTTTAAGGTATTTCTCTGGAGTTTAGTATTGTACAGGAATTAAAACGTGGACGATAAGGAGTTCACACAAAATGACGACAAAAGCTTTTGAAATGTGGTGCTACATGGGTAGATCGCGTGGCTAATGAGGAGGTGCTGAACGGAAATGGGGAGAAGATAAGTTTCTGGTATATGTTGACTAAGAGAAAGATCGATTGGTGGGACACATTCTGATACATCATAGAATCGTTGATATAGCATTGGTGGGAACTGTTTGGGGTAAAAATCGCAGAGGAAAGCCGAGAGACGAATGCAGTAAGCAGATTCTAATGGATGTGCGTTGCTGTTTATATTCAGAGGTGACGAGGTTTGCTCAGGATAGTAGTATGGTGGAAAGCACCAGTCACCAGACTGGAAACAACAATAACAACAACAACAATTACTAGTACTACATTATTGTGTATTGCAATATTTATATGAGTTACTTGATCCACTCAGGAACTATTACTTATGTAGTAATTTTAATGTATGCAGTTGAAACGAGATGTGGCAACTTTACTGATTGATTTCATTAGTACATATGCAGTTTTGATGATTAAATACAATCATTATTTATTATACTCGTTGTCACGGCAAAAATAGTAAGTATTCCACTTTTTTCATTTTTCCATTTAACGACCATTAATACAGTGTGTCTGCTAAGTCTGTTCACAGTGGCGACCTCTGTGTGTCTCGCGTTGCGGAACGTGTAAGGTTGGCTGAACAGACAAACCGCACCTGCACGTCTTCTGTGGACCTGCAGTGGTGGTAGGGTGGGGGTAGTGCTGCGTGTGCGCTGCAGCGGTTACTTGTGTTGTTGTCTTGTTCTTGTATACGCTGAGTGTAGAGAGAATGCTTACTGTTGCAGAGAGAGATTTTTTTGTGGAAGAGGTTTTATGGGCGGAAGGAAACTTCACGGAGGTGAGACGACAATTCAGATTGCGTTTTCCTATGTCGAGGTGTCCACAACGCGACACTGTACGTGATTTAATTCGAAAATTCCGGACAACAGATTCAGATCACAATACACCACGAACTGGTAGGCCCACGGACATCATGTTGCGGGGTCGAACAAAATCAGTAAAGACATTATCACTAGAGGATAAAGTCTTTCTTACTACAGCACATAACGCCGTAACCAAAGAACTGGGGCGGTACAGTACAAAATTACTGCACTGCAACAATTGCATTATATGAACCATACGAAAAGAATAGCTTATTGTGAATGGTTTCAGCGATTTATTAACAGACGTGGAGTTCGTGTTTTAGAGCGAATACTTGTGACTGATGAGGCTGGTTTCACGTATATGGTTACATTAATTCTAAAAATTCACGTGTTCGGTAATCCGTAAATCCACATGCCTTAAGAGAAACGCCATTGCACGCAGAGAAAATCAGAGTGTGTTTTTTTTATTTATTTATTTCTCATTTATAATCCTGCTACCTTTTAATATAAAGCAGGATGTACAGGTGCAGTTTTACATGTTGTACATTAGTTCATTGATGTGACATAATTCAAGTATTTGAGATAGAGATAAGAAGAAAAAAAGCAAAGAGAAAATACATATATACAAATGCTTACAGTTGTTGCTACAATTATTATATAACAAATCACAATTCGTGCATTTTACAATAAACTGAATGTCGTGGAGAACATAAAAACATAATTGGTTACATGGTTGTTATACACATGTCGAAATTCAATTTATTCTGAAATTTGTTAATTGTAATTATGGGCTAAACAATGTAATAGGAAAGAAAGAAATTATATCTAAAAATAAGAGGGGTTTTCTGTCCTTATGATTAGTTGCATTGTACTGTACTGGGCGTTGAGTACCTTGGAACGTTTTCTTCAAGCCACCGATCACCCAGCACAATTTCCATAGTTCCGGTGATATTAGTTTCTCCTGTAGGGCCTTGTCCTTTTGTATTCTTCATAGGTCGTATTGGATATCTTGTCTGATAGTGTGTTGAGTTGCGTCCGGTTTTGTTCGTCTCTTATTATATATCGTATCGTCTGTTGTAAAGTCAAGCTGCTGTGTGTCTCTGACTTGTGTGTATCGTCCGCAGAGTAAGACGATGTGTTCAGGGGAACCTTCGGTGTTTCCGCAGGTGCAAATGTTGGTGTCGCCCAGTCCCATTCGAAACAAGTGAGTGGGATATGGACCATGTGCTATAAGGAAGTGAACCATACCGCGGCTGCTTCATCCTTTTTTTTTTCTCTCTAATGTCTGGTAGCAGTGTATATAGTCTCCCATTCCTGCCATTCCTGTTGCCATGTGTCCGTTCGCCATGTTCTCAGTTGGCGGTTTGTTACGATGTGTGTGCCCGTTATTTCGTGCACTTTGTCTAGATTCCCCATTTTAAACCAGTACTCTGCAGCTCTATATGTTATTGTGATATCAACTGGACAGATACCGAGAAGGACACATACTGTTTCTATCGGTGTTGATTTGAATGCACCTGTAAGTTTTAATAATACACTTCTCTGCCCATGTCTCACAATTGTTTTGTTGGTTACTACACTCAATCTTTGAGCATAGGTACTAGCTGCAAAGCATGATACTGACTCGAAGAGAGCAGAGTGATAGATTCTTACAGTTGACAGAGGCAGTCTGCATGTTGTTGAATTTAGCCTTGCCAACTTGTGTAATATTCTCTCTGCTTTGTCTGTGGTTATCTTAATGTGTTCGTGGAAATTTTGTCTTTCATCAATGTGGACACCTAGATAGCGTGTGACTACTGTTCGTTTTGTGTGTTGTCTAATTTTACTGACGGGTTTCGATGTAATGAGTATTTGAGTAGAGAGTATGCCGTTTTGTTGGTTGATTTCTTGAGTTTGTTGTGTTCGCACCATTGTGTAATTGTTGTCAGTGTTTCACGTGCCTTCTTCTCTAGCTCGGCGGAGACAACCACTAGAAGGTCTTTTGCGTATACGACGACTCCGTCAACCCTGACATCCAATGTGGGTTGTCATAACATGAGCGCGAATTATAGGTCCGAAACTACCATCACCTCCGAAATCTATTGTTCCCAGATAATCTATCCATTTATTCCGCTGCTCATTCATTTTTCCAGAAAGACAACGCTACTGCTCATACAGCATACCAATGCCTACGACTTTGAGATTAAATCTTTGGAGACAGAATAATTGCAAAAGGTCTCTGGCGTCCTCGATAACCGGATTTGTCTCATTCTAACTATTACCTTTGTGGTGCGACTAAAACAGTTGTTTATCAAAATAACCCAAAGACAATACATGAACTTACGACAGCGATACCTGAATATCTGCATTCGATCCCACCAACCTATCCCTTCGCTTAGTCAGGATATGCCAGAAACTCCTTGTCTTCCCAATTCTGTTGAACACCTCATTAGTAGCTGATCCACTCATCTAATCTTCATCATTTGTCTGTAACACCACATTTCGCAAACTTCTATTATCTTTCTGTCTGAACTCCTTGTCGTTCACGTTTCACTCCCATACAGTGCTACACTCCAGAGAAATGCTTTTACAAGGACTTCCTGACATTTAAACTAATATTGGATGTCAACAAATTTCGCTTCTTCTGAAACACTTTTCTCCCCTTAGCCATTCTGCATTTACTTAGTCCATCAGAAGTTATCTTGCTACCGAAATAATAAGTCATCTACTACTTTTATCGTCTCATTACCTAATCTAATTCCTTCAGCATCACCTGATGTTTGACACTACATTACATAATCCTCGTTTCACTTTTGTTAATGTTCATCTCATACCTTCCTTTCAAGACACTGTTCAGATTTAATTGCTCTTCAAGGTTCTTTGCTGTCTCTGACAGAATCTCTATGTCAGGAAACCGCAAGGCTCTTATTCCCTCTCCATGGACATTAGTTCCCTCTCCAAATTTCTCCTTGCATTCCTTCACAGAGTGTTCAATCTACAGATTGAACGACATTTGGGAAAGGCTACAACCTTGTCTCACTCCCTTCCCAACCATTGCGACCCTTTCACCTACTTAGTTGTATAAATATTTAGATGTAGACAATGTGCTTTTATTAGTAAATAGCTTCAATTTAGAAACCGCGGCGTAAAAGCGCCTTACGCCAGCTCTTGAGCGTTATTTTCCTTTGTAGCAGCAGTGATAGAAGGTGGACAGCAGTAGCTATTTTGTCATGTTGAGTATATCATTAAATTTCGTGTCCCCCATCGGTAACGGTAAACATCACTTGTAGAAACGCCTTAACCTCTCATAAGCGACGGGAGCAGTGTAATCAGTTCCTAGCTACTAGCGGAATAGCGTTTTCTTCTCTTTCGCTACTGCCGCTCGCCGTGTCATGAAAAAAGGTAGTGCAATGACAAGCTGTGCTGGTCTTCATGGTCCAGAGAGGGCCGTACGCGTCGTAAACCTGGCAGTGGTCCGTGAAGTGTGACGGCCACTTCCAGTGGTATGAAGCTCAATGTTGAGTGGAGCAGTAAACCACACAGGTATGTCCTTGTTAGCGTCCCACACCATCCCCCCTATTCCCTTCAATACCACAATAGTTCCGCAGCCTGGGTGCTTCGTGGCCAGTGTGCACATATTCCCTCTATCGTTAGCCGCGTAACTCGAAACGAAATTCGTCTCACCCAGAATATAGTTATTTGCAGTATGTAATGTAAGACGTATCCACCGGCAGAAAAATGCGGGGGTAGATACTGACCCGGGTCTTAACATATCGGTTACGAACTGTACATTAAAACTTAAGAAGCTGCAAAAAAAAAAAAAAAAAAAAAAAAAAAAAAAGGTACCAAAGTAAGGAAATGCAACCTGGATAAACCGAAGATACTTTAGAGTTTCAGAGGGAGCATTGGGCAAGATTTGACCGAAATGAACGGATGTAATACAGTAGAAGAGAGTGGGTACATTTGGGAGAAAGCTGCAGAGCATCCTTCAGGTAAGAGGACAAGGCCTAAAATAGAATCCTTAGGCATTTACAAGATACTGAACTTAATTGACGGAAGGAGGAAATATGAAAACGCAGTAAGTGACGCAGGCAAAAGGGAGTACAGATAAATGAAAAATGAGGTTGACATGAAATGAATAGAGGGATTAGTCAAAATGAGTCAAAATGAGTCATAAACCACGGCCGTATAGCAAGCGCACGTTGTAGCACTGCGTATGAACCGCATTTCATTTGGTGGGAAACATGTTAACAAGCAATTCACGTGGTACTGAGATGCTACTACGTAAACGGATCAAGCAGGCGGGGAGTAATGTATTTGAAGCTATACTGGAAGCAGGGCACGTGTTTCCCCTCGTAGAGCTACAGCTTGTACTGAGAATTGCAGCACCGATCGGCATCAGGTACCTCAGTACAGGTTGTGCTGTTAATTTGTAAATATAATCATTTGATGTAAACTTATTCGTTATGAACTATTCGACAAATAAATATTGAGTTACTTGGGAAACTACGAGGGGGAGTTGGAAAATAAGTTTCCCCTGTCGACTGTGGTCAGAGTTACGTATGAAAAAAAAAAAAAAAAAAAATAAATAAAAAAAAAAAAAAAAAATAGAATGCGGCACTAAAGGTTAGACATATCTTTACTTTTATACATAATTTCCAAGTACGTTGAGAAATTCATCATACCGCTTTACAAGCTTCAAAAAGCCTCCCAGGAAAAAATCTGAGCGTTGCATACTGAAGAAGCATTGTGTCCCAGTAAACGGTGATTATCACTTTACCCGCAGAAGGAGCACTTTTGAACTTCTTTCGGACAGGTAATGACAGATGTTTCCACTCCGAGGATGCGGCGATTCGGGTCTGTAATGATGGACCTATTGGCCCACTTTAGGTTACGGTAGTAACACTAAAAGTGGGACTTTGCGATCGTCGACAGCACGAAATGTAAATGAAAATAACGGCTTAACCATTCATCTGACACGAAAATTGAACAACCGAGTTTTTTAGAGGAGAAAATTCTCTACAACTTTGCTCTCTTATGATTTTTTTCATATCTCGTATCATTTAAAAGATATTTTGCAAAAATAACGGCGATTTTGGGATGTCTGTGTCTGTCCGTAACGTGTTCCCACTTTTTAGATCGAACCGCTCAACCGATCGGCACCAAATTTTACAGACATAATTGTTGGCTACGAGTGACCAGAACCTCACTTTTTGAAATATTTCGGACAAGAAATACGCTAGTAATACAAAAAAAACCGTTTGTAATAGAATTTTAATTGTAAATAAACCGTTCATCAGACGCGAAAATTGAATAAACGAATTTGTAGAGGAGACAACTCTCTACAACTTTGTTCCCTTATGGTTTTTATCATATCTCGTACCGTTTGAGAGATATTTGCAAAAATAACGGAGTTTTGACACCCTCCATTGAATTAACGAAAACCAGCCGTACGCAGATGTCACGTGACATTCCTCGCCCAGAATTCTCTCTGGCATACACCATCTTGCGTTGCGTATTTGATGATTTTCTTATTGTAACTTACACGTTTTCATTTCAAAGCAATGGCGCACTGATGAATTAACAAAGACACGTCGTTCTTCGTACGATAAACGACAATCTAGTGTCTACAAATGATATATTAGTATCAGTTAACAACGGCCATAAATAGTATGAGATTAAAGAACGCAAAATCTCACTGTTAGACGTAGCGTAGTGGGCAATGCGTTGGACTGTGAAGCTGAAGGTCAGTGGCTCGGAACCCGCCACTACCTACAATTTTTTTCCTAAAAGGGTTTCAGACACTCTTATTAATTTTTTATTATTTAGATCTTTATTTTGGTCCAAAATGTTTGCAAAAACTTAATAAAACTACAAACCTAAAGTGGGCCGTGAAACACGTTAGTGCGATTTTTTTTTGTCCCCCGTCACAATCCGAAACAGAAAGTCATTGCGATATTCATGGTCGACCTATATCCGGTGGTGTATCGGTGTCTTGCACGTGCGCGTTCACCTGCTGTCTCGTCTTTCGGCCACAGCCGTTCAAAGGATTTTTCGGTATAAAATGCCCTGATTTTTTCGTCGACGGCTCATCGATTTTACATAGGACCAAAATCCAGTAAAACAGAATTTTTAACAGCATTTCGTTGACTGCTTATCAGGTTGAGGAAAATTTCTAACTCACCAGTAATAGCGAAAACTTCCAGAAATAATTCAACAAAAGAAATCGTGGCTGCGTCAATAGCACAACCTGTTTAATGCGGCGTTTGTGAAAGACGGGCTAGAGGCGTGCATGCCCCTACTCCGACTGCTCGTGACGACCTGGTAACAGCTGATGTAGACACTTGTGGCGTCACATAACTTTCTATCGTGGCCTACGAGAAAGACAGGTCCCAGCGCAGTCGTCGTGCCACGTAATCAAGGTAGTTCCGAGCCGGAGCGATCGCTAGCTCAGTGGCGCAGAAGGGTTTGCCCCAAATCGGCTAGCGATCGCGCCGGCTCAGAAGTACCTTGCTTACGTTGCATGACGACTGCGCTGGGGCCTGTCTTTCTCGTAGACCTCGCCTTCCTATTTGTGCTGCAGTACTTGTACGATCTGCCACCACTGATGAAAATCTTCATGCAGAACTGGAAGAATTGATGAAGGTGTTTAAAGAGAATGGCTATACTCCACGCCAAATAAGGAAGGCCATGCGGAACTATAACAACACGAAGCAAGGCACCGCGGACAATGAAGAAGATTATAAATCACCTGTATTCCTTCCTTATGCAGGCAATGTGTCCTCTAAAATTAGACAGATTGCTAAGGAGACACAAAATCCAGGTCATCTTCCGTCCACCAGCGAAGAATTTGGCTCTAGTCGGATCTGTTAAAAACGACTTGCAACTGAAAAAATCGGGGATTTACAAAATTCCCTGCGAGTGTGGTTCTGCTTCCATAGCAGACGACTCGAACAGTTCAAGAGTGCTGTACGGAGCACGGAAGACACACCCGTCTTCTGCAACAGTCGAAGTCAGCAGTAGCAGAACAACGCATTTCCTTGGGTCAGTGCAAGGAACACAATAAAAAAATTAACTCCTACTTTCGGTTTTTGGGACTCAGTTATAGAAGAAGATGTGGAAATACGTCTTACTGAGGATCTTATAAATCATACTACGGCTTTCAGTTGAATAAAAATTGGAACCCTATAGTAAAAAGTATCGAATCACAGCGGAATCTACGGAATCATTCGATTCTCAATGATTAGAGGAGCTTTTCACTTTCATCACCGAGGGCAGCACAAAGCCGTACAGCGTAGTGATGGGAACAATCGAATGAAAACAATCGAATCATTCGATTGTTGGGAAAAAATCGACCATCCGGTTGTAGTTTCTCGTATCGGTTGAATTATTCATTCATTCTTCTGAGTGGGACCAACCGAATGAAAAAATTGACACGTACGTTGGCCTCTACATTAGTTCTTTTGAGTGAAACCAGTCAGTGGACGCAACCGGATGAAACAGTCAGTCGGTCGTGGTTTTACTATATTGGAATAATATTCGTTTATTTTTTTCGAATGAAAGTAGTCTGTGGGAACAACTGAATGAAAACATGCGAAAGTTTTGCAGTTTTGTACATTGACTGAATTACGCATACTCTCTTTTCAAGTGAAAACAGGCAGGAAGTTTTGTCATATCGCTGGAGCAGGCCTGCGATCACTTTAATAGCCCACCCCAGACTTCAAAAACGTCGATCATCTGGGCCCGATCAGAGTACTTTCGCAGTCACCCACAATCTGTAGAAGTTAAGTGGCCGATGACCACGAAGTACCGCGGGGAGCGGGGACACGAGAGGGGGCGCTGTCTCGCTCGCGTTTTCACTGCTGACAGCGCCAGCAGTCGCGCGCCAAACTCCACGCAACAGTGTTTTGTGGGCGGGGCTGTGCGTGCCATCGCCCATTGTTGTCGGTTTGTTACTGTCTCAATAAAGAAGCGTGGAAACTACAGGGTGTTCCAAAATGATCTCTACAAGTTTAATCTCGCATACTGTATCTCCGAAGTGGGAACAGGTAGAAATGTACAGTTTGCGGCTTCTTGTTCATACGTATCTAAGGTTCTAGCAGGACAGAGTTAAGTATGTTAACTTTGAGCATATTTTCTAGAACCAAATTCGAAGATCACTAAAACATTAGGTATTGTAAAAAAAAAAAAAACCTCCATTAAAGTATTTTGTATAAAAATATTTCTTATAAAATATTTTTATTAATTCCATTTAATTTTAAGGAGTACGAAAATACATACATACATACATACATACATACAACATTTATCAGTGCTGTAAAGTTTCTACAGCGTGTCTGTATTCGTCAACAGTATATGAAAACATTCATCTCAAGTTTCATAATTATTCACTCTTGTCACGCCGCGGTGGAGTAGCCGAGGGTCTAAGGCACCTCGCTGTGGAGCACGCGGTTGCTCGCCGTCGGAGGTTCGAGTCCTCCCTGGAGCATTGGTGTGTGTGTGTGTGTATGTGTGTGTGTGTGTGTGTGTGTGTGTGTGTGTGTGTGTGTGTGTGTTGTCCTTAGGTTATTTTACCTTAGTTTAAATAGTTTGTAAGCTACGGACTGATGACCAAGCAGTTTGGTCCGATAGATTTACAACCATTTGAACTCTTTATCCGCTCACTGACGATTCGCGCGCAACGACTAAGTGATGAAGACAACAAAACAGCTGAGCTCAACAAACTAGAGACAACATTTCTGGCAAATGGCTACAACCATAGAGTGATCCACACCGCCATGGACACAAATAAAAGAAACATCAGTAGGCAGGAAGTCAACAAAAAGCAGCCAGCAGCACGCTTACCTTATGTAAAAAAACGTCACAGATCGCATTGCCAAACATCTTCGCCGGGTAGGAATCCAGCCTTTCTTCTACAGCAGTCGCAAGGTCAAGGATGCTCTTGGTTCCACAAAGGACAACATAGACGCACTACATGCATCAGGAGTATACAAGGTGGAATGCGAGTGTGGGGAAGTGTACATAGGTGAGACAGGGAGGGCAGTGGCAACACGCATACGCGAACATGAACGCTACATTCGATTAGGCCAACACAATAAATCTGCAGTAGCCGAACACCAGCAAGATTGCAGCAGGAAGATAAAATTTAACGATGCCATAATACTCGCCAAGCAACCAGGGATGGTCAAACGCAAGATAAGGGAAGCCATCGAAATTGTTAAACACCCCAATAACATGAATAGAGAAGATGGACTCAGGCTTGCCCCCTCTTGGCTACCGGCCATCACAGCGAAATAGGCCGCACTGACATCACAACACGCGAGCGTCACCAGTAAGCTACTGCCGCCGCGCGGCCCACGGCCAGCAGGAGAGAAACGGAAGCCCTCACCCCATTCGCCGATGAACACCAACCATGTCTCGCTATGCAAGAAGCAATAGGCAACGGCTAACCCCCACCCCTTCCACCTCAGCATCCTATCAAAATAAAGTTCCACTCTTCCGCAATACATTCACCAATAACATCGCTTATTTTAAAAAAATTATGACGTAATGTCTAAATGAAAGTAATATAAAGTGTAGTAACAACCAGCTCATACCAGTTACCCAGATGAAGGCCACTGTAACGTTGGCCGAAACGTTGGTTATTTAAGCAATAGCCTTACATCATGACGCGGTACCATACCCAGAAAACTTTTATGTCATTTGAACTCTTGTCACAGATATTTCTGTGGTTATCGGTCAAACGGTGTGGAGGTTTATTCCATCCCTCCGCCATGTACCATACAAAATCGTAGATGAACAGTGAACTGCCACTTCTTTTGAAAGTCAAGTGTGCAAATTTTATCACGATCGGAATAAAACTCTATATTGGCGTCAAAGTCTGGAATACCTTCTGTCATGCATCGAACTAAAGTAAGATGTAGACGGTGACCATTCTCTTTCTTTGAAGGTGAAGAGCGAAATATATCATTAAAATTCGAATACCAACGGAATTTGTCGAAGTTAGTAGGTAAAGTACCCCCCTCCACTCACCTACGAAATTTATTGTACACAATTAGCTTCGTCTTGTTTTAAAGGTCAAGTGAGCAAAATTTCATCAAGATCGCAGCCAAATTGTGGTTTTTGTCGAAATCAGTATGTAAAGTACCCTCCGCCATGTACCGAATGAAATTTGGTGTAGACAGTGACTTTCCTCTTGCTTTGAAGGTCAAGTGTGCAAAATTTCATCAAGATTGGAACAAAACTGTAGATTTGCATGCAATAGAAACACACACACACACACGGACACAGTGCTATATATATATATATATATATATATATATATATATATATATATAAGATTTGTCTCTAAGAAAGTTTCATACTGAAGGAGTATGCAAATAAAGTCACACAAAGTCGGTGAATTAATAAAAACATCCAAATACCTGCAGAAACCAAATGTTCAAATGTTTGTAGAGCTTATGGGACTTAACTACGGGGTCATTAGTCCCTAAACTTACAAACTACTTATGAACTAGCTAATCCTAAGGACGGCACAAATATCCATGCCCGAGGGGGGATTCGAGCCCCAGACCGTAGAGGCCGTGCAGACCGTGACTGGAGCGCCTAAGTCCCCTCGGCCACCGCGGCCGGCCTGCAGAAACCGCAGAGCCTTTTTCCAGCCGGTTGTATCGCATCAAGTGAAACCACTCAAAGACAAGAACATTCATATAAAGGACAGAGACTTGTTTCATTCGGTGGCCGCGCATCGACTGAAACCACTCCAACCCCCCGAATGAGTGAAAACGTTCATATAACGGCTGCAACCGACAGAGACTGGTTTCATTCGATTGTTTCGCATCGACTGAAAACACTCAACACCGCCAGTGAGTGAAAACATTCATACGGCCACAGAGACTATTTTCATTCGGTTGTTTCATTCAACTGAAAAAACCGACTGAACGAAAAAACAAACGATTGATCAATCGGTTGTTAAAAACAGTCGGTTGTCCCATCACTAGTACCGCGCATGTCACCACCTAACACATTCAAAGAAAGACACCAGCGTATTTCACATGCGAGAAAATCGGCATAAATTCTGCCACCGTACCTGGTCTTTTCAGTAGTTGTCTACTCACTTGAAGATGGGCCGAAATATCGTAGCAGAATGTCAACGGGATCCTACACGAAAATTACTAGAAGAAGAAATACGCCGGGAAAATTTCAGAACGCACATGTCGAACGTGTTTTGCAATTCGTGGAAAGGACCATCTTGCGACTACAAGGGCGAAAATTTCGCCACTTTCAGACTCGCTCAAGGTCTAGATAACATGAGTGTGTCTCCTAGGCATGACACTTGTTTGCTTCACACGTTGATATAACTCTGCACCCTAAGGCTGTGAACATTCCGTATTATAGTGTGCACAAAGATGGCGCTACGGCAGGTATCCGCTGGCGGGCGACATAGATACCGTCATAGCATATATACTATCCCCTAGGCGGCATCTGCCGTCATCGGATCAAAATCGATGTCGTCTTTGTTGTTGTTGTCATGGTCTTCAGTCCGGAGACTGGTTTGATGCGGCTCTCCACCCTACTCTATCCTGAGCAAGCCTTTTCATCTCCTCATAAGAACGACAACCCACATCCACTTTGCTTACTATACGCGTCTCTTGGTCTCCCTCTGCGATTTTTACACCACACACTTCCCTCCAATGATAAATTTAGGATTCCTCGATGTCTAAGAATGTGTCCTACCAAGCGATCCCTTCTTTTAGTCAGGGTATGCCAGAAATACCTTTTCTCACCAAGTCTGTTCAGTATCTATTCATTAGTTATGCGATCTACTCACCTAATCTTCAGCATTCTTCTGCAGCACCACATTTCAAAAGCCTTTATCCTCTTCCTGTCCACACTGTTTATCGTCCATGTTTCACTCCCGTACAAGGCAACACTCCACACAAATGAGAAAAGACTTCCTTACTCTTAAATTAATATTCGATGTTAGAAAATTTCTGTTTTTCAAAAATACTTTTCTTTCCATTCCCATTCTGCATTTATATCCTCTGTACTGCGACCATTCTACCCCCTGAACATTAATCCCTATTCCAAATTTTTCTTTGCTTACCTTCACCGTCTACTCGATGTACAAATTGAATAGCATCGGAGAAAGGCTACAACCCTGTCTTACTCCCTTCCCGACTGATGCTTCCCTTTCATGCCCTTCGAGTCTAATAACTGCGGTCTGGATTTTGTACAAGTTCTAAATAACTCTCCTTTCCCTGTATTTTACCCCTGAAAGAGTGTATTCCAGTCAACATTGTCAAAAGCTTTCTCCAAATCTACAAAAGCTAAAAATGTAGGTTTGCCTTTCCTTAATCTATCTTCTAAGATAAGACGTAAAGTGAGTATTGCCTCCCGGGTTCCTACGTTTCTCCTGAATCCAAACTGATGTTCCCCGAGGTCAGCTTCTACCAGCTTTTCCATTATCCTTTGTAGGTATATTATTTTCGCCGTCATTATAGTTACTGGAGTTGTTTGGTGCCATTGATATTTTTGTGGACAGTAAAGAGGAAGAGTTCCATAACGTAAATTTGACCGTGTCGATAAGTAGTCGTAGTAAGGCAATATAACGAGAGAATAGTGCTGTTATCTAGGCACAGACAGTGTTGCGCACCTTGGCTGCAAGCTGAATGAATGAATAAGAGGAGGAGGGAAGGAAGGAGTTTAACGCACCGTCTGAATCGGGGCTGTTACAGGGGGAACAATAGGCGAGTCGGGAGAGAAAAGAGAGCAAGTAATCGACAGCGGCAACTTTAACCGAGTTTCTCAGCTTTCGTATTTACTAATTTCAAGGACAGCCAAGAAAGTAACTAACAGCAAATCACGTAGGCTTTGAGGTTCAGAGCTGTTTGAGATACGTCCATTGTCATTACCTGTGACCTCTGACGATATGTGAGCACTCCTTCATCTACCCCTTATCCTGATAGAACATTCCTCTTACTATACTACTGTCAGAAACAATTGCATGCATAATTATTATTTATGTATTTGAAACCTTAACTTTTCCCTGCGTAATTAATAAAAAAAATAAAAATAAAAAAAACTTACGTGTATGGTGCCTGGTTTCGTCATTGACCACAGCCAATATTTCAACAGGAGCACACCCTGCCGTTCTCAACTCACAACTGCGCTCAAGAAAGCAATGTGCAAGTGATTTTAAGTGATTTTAATACCTCGGTATGCAAAGAGTAAACAACGAAGAAACACACACATTACAATTCACTACAGATTCAAGACAACCAAAGATCTCCATACACAAAAAATATCGATAGTGACTATTAATCAACAGGTAGGGCAGCATGAATTCTGTCCCTCTGATTTTTGGCAAGAGACAGTGCCGGATTCCAGGCAGAATTTAAACAAGAACCACCATCTCTCTTTATAAGGTCGCTTGCTAGTTTAATTTCAACAGCTTCCTCAATAATCTATGTGACCGTGCAACAATTGCGATTTACCAATTTGAGTTTAGTTGTGAGTGGACCGGCAAAGCGTATGAAGTTACGCCAGAGCTTCTATAACATGAGTGACGTCCTTTCGAAAATAGCTCGCGGTCATTTTGACCGCACTACGTTGTTTGTGTAATTTTTTCTGCTATTACTTTCCGTACATATTATCAATATTTTCCATTTCAAAGCTTTTGAAACATGGAGGAACCGAGTAATTTTACAGGTAAAGGATCTGCTGCAAGTACCTGACAATGTGTGAACACTTCAAATCGAAACTTTGAAGGAAAGGTGAGAAATGCATATGTTCTTCATAAGATTGGATCAGATGAAGCTCCTGTCGACAGAGATATCCTTCTGAAAGAGCTGGCCCGTAGTCGTGTGCTGAAACAAATGCAAACGCGAGCTCAGAAGCCACGACTTCCGCAGGAGCTACGACTAACGACATATTATCAGGTCTGCTAGGACGGGCCGGCCGCGGTGGCCGAGGGGACTGAGGCGCTCCTGTCTGCACGGTCACTAAGGTCGGGGGTTCGAATCCCCTCTTGGGCATGGATATTTGTGCCGTCCTTGGTCTTAGCTAGTTCATAAGTTGTTTGTAAGTTTAGGGACTGATGGCCCCGTAGTTAAGTCCCAAAAGCTATACAAACATTTGAACATTTTGCTTGGACGGTTGTGAAAACTTGTGATTTGGACGGCTCTGATTTTTCAAGAGCTATTTCTTCGGGTTACAAACGTTACATTTTTGTTTCATTAGTTCTTCAATCTTTATTATCAATATTAGCTAATGGAAAACATATAAATGTATTAGTGTACGAAACGTGCAATAAACATATATGAGTGCCAGTTTAACAATAATTATTTAATGTTATAGTATTGTATTTTCATTTTTATTTATTTAATATTAAAGACTCTTTCATATGCAAAACAGGGAATTTCAAAGGTGTTCAAATTGTCAACATTACACCCACCTAAAATGTGAGAGGTCAGATTGACCGCACCACGGTGTTAGTGTTTAATGTTTACCACCACTTTAGTTAAAGGCTGACATGCCACAACTGCTAGGAATACGATAACCAGCAGCTTTACGCAAACCGAGATAATCCTTTACGGACCATAAAAGGGCCTTTATCTTAGAAGGTGGTCGAAAAACACATTTCACCTCATATTTCCGCAAAGTACGACCAATCACGTTGTAAATGCTTCTTCCGCTGGTTTTCTTCATTATCAACAGCTAATTTTCCATTTTTTTAAAGCAGAGATTTTGTGGTGTGTATTCTCGTGTTCTGTTTGCAAATGTCCTGTAGAAATCTCTCGTATTGTAATTGCGAATTTATTTATTTTTTGTAAACATAAATCTTATCTTAAATTTGTACCAGATGTAATCTGATGCTGTATTACTGATGTAATCTGATGCTGTACTTGAAGCCATACGAGATTATATATATATATATATATATATATATATATATATATATATATATATATATATATAATCTCGTATATATATATATATATATATATATATATATATATATATATATATATATATATATGCTGTTCGTTAGTCACGGTAAAACTCGAGAACGGGTAAACCGATTTGAATAATTTAAGTCTTGAAATATTCCTGTAAGTCCAGGGAGGGTTTAAACGTTGATAAAATATGGAAAAGTCGTCCCGAAAAGAGGAAAATAGGGAAAAACTGAAATGGCTTTTTCCAGTGAGCTATCAATACCGTTCGTCCAATTGGGATACAATTTTGTACATTTTATGTTAAAAGCAAGATGAAGGTGTGAATCAAATAAAAATTTGGAAAAGTCGTTCGGAAAGTAGGAAAATTTAGGAAGAACCGAAAGCGATTTTTTTCTACGGATAAAAATAAATTGCCACATGGTTGTAAGAGCATGACTTGAGTACGGCTTGAGAGGACGAGGTTTGTATGAAATACTTTTTTTTTTGGAAAATCTACCGGAAAATTGTAAAATTTGAAAAACGCACTTTCAGTTTTTCTCAAAGTGTTTTTTAATGAATTCAGCACTAAAACTGACTATTGGCACGACGGAGAGGGGTAATTCTGTTGTTGTTTTGTTCATTATGGTATTGGAAAATTTTTCAGTAAAAAAATAGAGACAGTTAAAAAGGAATGACGCAAAATTCGAACCAAGTTTCTATTTCAATTTGTTTCTAAGTGTACTCAATATTATAAGTTGAGAAACGTTCATCCGCTAGCGATAAAATTTTGATCATTTGACGTTGCACGAAAGATGAACGTTCTTATGAACTAAAAATTCGGGAAAGTTTCCCGGAAAATTTAGAAATTCGCGAAAAACCGAAAGAGCTTTTTTCAATGGGACATCAATATCATTAGTCTGGTTGCGATAAAATTTTGCATATTTGACGTTCAAAGCAAGAGTAACGTTCTAATGAAATAAAAATTTGGGAAAGTTTCCCGGAAAATTTGAAAATACAGAAAAAATAGAGATTTTTCTATGAAATATCAATACCATTCATCTGATTGCGATAAAATTTTGCACATTCGACTTTTAAAGCGAGAGGAAAGTTTGAGTGAAGTAAACGTTTGGAATAGTTGGCCAGAAAATAGAAAAAAATGTGGAAAACTGAAAGAGCTCTTTTGTTTGAGATATCAATATCATTCCTTACGATTGCTATAAAATTTTGCACATTTGACGTTCAAAGCAAATGCCTTTACAAAGCTACTGGGACTAAAATACATATGATTTAAATTAGTATGATTTATATGAAGAAGTGATACGAAGTTCACCGGGTCATCTACTAGTAATACTAATAACCTCTTAACGTCCGCCACTGGTATGACTGAGCCTCGTAGTGAAGTTGCCTCAGAACATGCACGCGTTACTCGGCCCTGCTGTTTCCGGTCGCAGACGGAAGTAGTTGTGCAGTACCTCACCTCCTCCCCGCCCCTCCCACACCGCCACGTGCCCGCAACACCGCCAGACCGCTACAGCAGAGTAAACACTGGGCTGCGTATCGCTGCACATTCGGAGCGCAACTCACTGGGGGACCCGCGCACTTCCAGCTGAGTCAGCGCATGGGACTCTGCAGTAGTATTAGATCAGTGCATAAGTTTGAAAATTTCGCCTGTAGGTTTCAAAAATGTTCAAATGTTTGTAGAACTTATGGGACTTAACTACGGGGTCATCAGTCCCTAAACTTACGAACTACTTATGAAGTAGCTAAGACTACGGACGTCACAAATATCCATGCCCGACCGTAGTGGCCGTGCAGACCGTGACTGGAGCGCCTCAGTCCCCTCGGCCACCGCGGCCGGCGTCTGTAGGTTTAATAAAGACAACATATTCATATAAAAATTTCATTAGTCATTACTTATACACTGCTGATCATAGTCTATTTGTGATAACACATTATATAAATGAATTACTGTTCGTTAGTCTCGCTAAAAGTCGAGAACGGCTGAACCGATTTTGCTAATATTAGTCTTGAAATATTCGTATAAGTCCAGGGAGGGTTTAAACGCTGATAAAATATGGAAAAGCTGCCCGGAAAAAGAGGAAAATCGGGAAAGAACTGAAACAGCTTTTTCCATTGAGCTATCAATACCGTTTGTCCAATTGCGATAAAATTTTGTACATTTCATGTTGAAACCAAGAGGAAGGTTCGCATCAAATAAAAATTTGAAAAAGTTGCCCGGAAAGTAGGAAAAATTAGTGAAAACCGAAAGCGATTTTTTCTATGAATGAAAATCAATTGCCACATGGTTGTAAGAGCATACTTCAATACGGCTTGACAGGAAAAGGTTTGTATGAAATAATTTTTGTGAAAAATCCAGCGGAAAATTAGAGAAAGACTGGAAGTGCATTTTTCAGTGTGTTTTTGATTGAATTCTGCACTGTAATTGACAGTTCGCACGAGGGAAAGGGGTAATTCTCTTTTTGTTTTGTTCATTATGGTCTCCGAAAAGTTATCAGTAAAATAATAAATAGGGACAGATAAAAAGGAATGTCGCAAAATTCGAACCAAGTTCCTCATTCAATGTTTTTGTAAGTTTTCAGAGACTCTGCATAACATAAAAAGCGAGAAACTGAAAGAGCTTTTTTCAGTGGGATATCAATATCATTCCCCTGATTGCGATACAATTTTGCATATCTGACGTACAATGCAAGAGTAACGTTCATATGAAATAAAAAATTTGGAAAAGTTACTCAGAAAATTGGAAAATTCAGAAAAAATTTTTCTATTAAATATCAATACCATTGAGCTGAGTGCGATAAAATTTTACACATTCGACGTTCAAAGCGAGAGGAACGTTTGAGTGAAGTAAAAGTTTGAAATAGTTGTCCAGAAAATAGGAAAATGTTTGGAAACCTGAAAGAGCTCTTTTATTTGAGATATCAATATCATTCGTACGATTACAATAAAGTTTTTCACATTTGACGTACAAAACAAGAGTACATACATATTAGCAATTGCAAAGCATTGCCGGGTCGAGTAGTTGAAAATAAAGCCTGTTGTAAAGGCAGGATGTGTTGCCGCCTTCGCTGGCAATAACCGTTCTCCACAAGCATCTTTTAATTAAATAACTGCGTACCTGTTGACTACCGCCTTAGTTGTAGAACTTGACCTTCATTTCCTGTCTGAGAGGTTACAGTTCGTAGTAACTTACTTACTTACTGGTCATACCGGACTTACCGCAGCAACACGGCTTCGCCATCTGTCCCTGTCTTGCGCTACTTCCTTCTAGTCGCCCTCAATACCTAGGCTCCTCAAATCGGCCTTCAGATTGTCCTTCCATCTACGACTCGGTCTCCCCACAGGACATTTTCCCTCTAAGCCAGGCTGTTCCAACAGGCTGCTCCGCGAACAGGAGCGCACCTTGAGACTATCCGCTTTTCTAGCGGCGGACCTTGGTTTTCGAGAAAATTGAAGTTGAAATTCACTACGCTCTAAAAGATGCGCAACTCAGTGACCGTGGCGCGGTTAAGGTCTGCGGCTAACACGCTGGAGACACCGTGTTCGGTTCCTCTCCAATTTTTTGCTTCCTTTTAATCGGAATAGTTCGATACATTTTTCCATTTTATTTGACACACTATCGGCAAACAATGTACATTGTCTTTAGTTGTTGTTGTTGTGGTCTTCAGTCCCGAGACTGGTTTGATGCAGCTCTCCACAATACCCTATCCTGAGCAAGCCTCTTCATCTCCACATAAGAACGGCAACCTACATCAGTCTGAATCTGCTTACTGTATCCATCTGTTGGTCTTCCTCTGCGGTTTTTACCCCACACACTTCCCTCCAATGCTAAATTCACAATTCCTTGACGTCTAAGGATGTGTCCTACCAATCTATCCCTTGTTTTAGTCAAGGTATGCCATAAATTTCTTTTCTCCCCAATTCTGTTCAGTAACTCCTCATTAGTTACGTGATCCACCCACCTAATCTTCAGCATTCTTCTGTAGTACCAAATTTCAAAAGCCTCAATCCTCTTCCTATCCGCAATGTTTATCGTCCATGTTTCACTCCCATACAAGGCAACACTCCATACAAATGCCTTCACAAAGGACTTCCTTAGGCTTAATCTATATTCGATGTTAACAAATTTCTCTTTTTCAAGAACGCTTTTCTACCCATTGCCATTCTGCATTTTATATCCTCTGTACTGCGACCATCATTTGTTATTTTACTGCCCAAGTAAAACTCATCTACTTCCTTTATTGCTTCGTTGCCTAATCTAATTCCTTCAGCATCGCCTGATTTCTTAGACTGCACTCCATTACCCTAGTTTTGCTCTTGTTAATGTTCATCTTATATGCATCTTTCAGCACACTGTCCATTCCGTTCAATTGCTCTTCCAGGACCTTTGCTGTATCTGACAGAATTACTATGTCGTCGGCAAAACACACTGTTTTTAATTCTTCTCCCTGAACTTTAATTCCTTCTCCAAATTTCTTGTCTTTAGTTAGCAATAAATATTTAATTCAGCCCTAGTAATTTAATCTTCACGTCATTATTACAAAATCTTAATCGCTATCGGCTGCATCCCGTGATACGCCAAAACAGAAATCCGGATGGTACTGTCATAATCAAAACACCAAGCATCGAGCACAGTTTATAAAAGCTACTATTTTGCAGGCGCACGCAGTTTTTATAAGCGATACCTGAAAACACTGTTCATTTACATTCAAAAAGGGTTAACTTTCATCCGTTAACTTCGAAGCGAACCAAACGTATTTTCTTGCATTTGAAAAAACACGTGCTCTTAACATGCAAAATTGCCGCGGCGGATTAGCCGTGAGTACTGGGGCGCCGTGTTGCAGTGTACTCGGCCGTTCGCCGTCGGGTGTTCGAATCGTCCCTCGGTCATGGGTGTTTGTGTTGTCCTTAGGTTAGTTTAACTTAGTTTAAGTAGTTTGTTAAAATTAAATGTTAAATGTTTGTAGAGTCTATGGGACTTAACTACGAGGTCATCAATCCCCAAACTTACAAACTACTTATGAACTAGCTACAACTAAAGACAGCACAAATATCCATGCCCGACGGGGGTTCGAATCCCCGACCGTAGTGGCCGTGCAGACCGTGACTGAAGCGCCTCAGTCCCGTCGGCCACCGCGGCCGGCTAAGTAGTTTGTAAGCTACGTACTAATAACGCAGTAGTCGAGCCCGATAGATTTACAAATATTTGAACATTTTGATGCAGAATTGAAGAGTGTTAATTTCTGCGTAAGAGGTCCTCGTATTACACAAATCACTCTTATCACTTCACGCACAAACTCTGTGCGATTATCAGTGTTTATTTCTTATCTTTTTCCTATTTCTTTGTGACTTGGTTTTACATTTCGTTGTCATGTAAAACACTTTTTACATAATTCGATAACGGTAGCGTTGTCATGATTTGTTTTGCAGCACACTTTCTCCTCCGCCATTCTATGGCAACATACAAGCAATAAACTTATTTTGCGCACTTTGTTCTTTCACCCTCACTTCACGCTTTGGCAAAACTACTGTGTACGCTTTGTTATTATCCGCATAACAAGAGACATATCCGCTCGTTTGTTAATAATCAGCCGGCCGAGGTGGCCGAGCGCCCTGCGGCGCACCAGTCACGGTCTGCCCGGCCACTACGGTCGGCGGTTCGAATCCCCCCTCGGGCATGGATATTTGTGCCGTCCTTAGTGTTAGCTAGTTCATAAGTAGTTTAGGGACTGATGACCCCGTAGTTAAGTCCCATAACTTCTACAAACCTTTGAAACGTTTTTTTGTTAATAATCTTACACAATTTACATTGTTTTTTAGTTTGTAAAATAAAATAGGAAAAATATTGGACTCTTCTGATTAAAAGAAAAGCAAAGAGATGGAGATGATACGAGTACGCTACCTCCAGCGCGATAGCCGAAGACCTTAACTAGCGCGCCACGCTCACTTCGTTAGAACACGGTAATACGTTACGTATCTTACAGTGTGCAGTGAATTTCAACATCAATTTTTTTTTTCAAAAAACAAGGACCGTCGCTAGAAAGCCGGGTTGCTTCATACTAGCGGTATGTCGCTCTATACCATCAAAATCCGTTATTTACACTTCTAATGGTCTCCTTATAATATTTCACGCTTGGAGAATAGGCAGCCACACGACTCTGTATGTAGCATACGCTGCTGCATTCCAGGTGACTGACTGCCGTTTCATTTGTGGATCGTAAACGTCATGTTTCGTCTCTAGTCATTATCCGGCTGAGAACTTGTGATCGTCCTCCGCACAACTAATGAGGTCTCCACAAATCGTCATGCGATCATCACGTTGGTCTTGCGACAGGATTCTTGGCACTCCGAGATGGGTAACACGAAACATGTTGAGGTCGTCATTCAAAATTTTGTGGCAAGTATCATCGCTGACGTCTACTGCCACTGCGAAAGCATCTAGCGATTGGGAGCGGTTAGCACGAACCAGTGTTGTAACTTCCTGGATCTTGCGTCCCGTTCGAACTGTTTGTGGCCGAGGAATACGTCTTGCAAACTGTCCAGGAAGGAAGGAAGGAAACTTAGTGTTTAACATACCGTCGACAGCGTGGTCATGAGAGACGGAGCTTAAGCTCGGAAGTTTAGAGAAGGATGCGGGAGTAAATCGGCCGTGTCCTTTGAAAGGAACCATCCCGACATTTGCCTGGAGTGATGTAGGGGAATCACGAAAAACCTAAATCTATATGGTCGGAGGTAGATTTGAAACACCATCCTCCCGAATGTGAGTCCAGTGTCTTAGCACTGCGCCACATCGCTCGGTATACTGTCCCGTGCTTGCAGAAAACGTCGGCTCCACATAAACACAACACTGAGCCCTAGCAGGCCTCACCGTACTCCTCCTGAATCATTTCTAACGTTTTCCTAATTTCTGGCAAACATGTTGTTTGCCCTTTCCTCAACAGTGACATGTCAAGGTGCGACTGACCCATTCATCTCACGGTCACAACGACGACCGTGCGTCTCATTTCAGTGCAAGCACTCAACTTCCTATGGCAGGGACGAGAGACTAACTGACATGGTAGCATGCCACGGCACCACCGATGCGGTTCAAATGTTCAAATGTTTGTAAAGCTTATGGGACAACTACGGGGTCATCAGTCCCTAAACTTACAAACTACTTACGAACTAGCTAATACTAAGGACGGCACAAATATCCATGCCCGAGGGGGGATTCGAACCACCGACCGTAGTGGCCGTGCAGACCGTGACTGAAGCGCCTCAGTCCCCTCGGCCACCGCGGCCGGCACCAATGTGGTATAGTGCACCAGAGGGACGACGTGTTGTCAGTCTCACAACTTACTTATTTGGTGGCTGCATAGGCATTTGTGACACGTGGTGGCCAATTTGATGCACTTGGAATAACTTTAACTGTCTTGGCAACAATTGCACTTCATTAAGGCCTTACGTGTTCGACATAAGTCATTATCAAAACCGAAGCAAAAACTTTTTAAAAAGTTTCCCTTAAAACTATTGGTTTCATAGACATATGCGGTGCGTTAGGTGATTCACTCTGTGCATGCATGGTGCGAAAATGGTCATTTGACACTAAATAAAGTGTGAGGTTATTTACATGTGTACTAAAAGAAACCAGCAGAATTTTGGTTACACGATAAATCGCACGAATCTCAAGGCTATCAATCCATATTCATATTTAAGAATTACATTCACGAACAATTTTAATCGGATAGAACACGTTAATAATATTGTGTTGAATTTGAACTAAAGACAGTGGGTTTTTTGTCGAGCACTTAGAAGATGAACAAATTGACAGCCTACACTAGATGTTACATTCTTGGATCATTGCTGCACAATATGAGTCACAGGAAAAGCTCAAATAAGTTAGGCTTTCTCGAAGGAAACTCCGCTGCGCTGAACCCGAAGCCTCTCGTGACGGAGTGGCAGTTGAGCACGTACTCGGTGGGGTGGCGGCGAATCCGGGTAACGGACTCAAGAGCCAGGGGTGCTCGGGGCGGAATACTGACCTCTGCTGACAGCCGCTCTGGAGACGCGGACTGGTTCCCCATTGCGACACCTCGTCTGGCTACCTGGTTCTCCAATTCTGCCAACTTCCTATCTGCTTATGATGCTCTGAAAAAGGCGACTACTTATTCCGTTCTCAGTTTTCATTGTCCTAGAAGTACTGCTACAAGTTACGTACTAGGCAACATCATAGTAGTACGCCTAGTGGATGGACCTCCGTTGTTTACTTGCTGCAGGTGTCCACCAACCGGTGGCATCAAATGTTCAAATGTTCGCAAATATCTGGGACTTAATTACTGTGGTTATCAGTCCCTAGACTTACAAAACACTTAAACTGACTTAAGGACAACACATACACATATACTCACACTGATGTCCGAGGGAAGGCTCGAACCTCTGACAGGGAAAAACCGCGTGCTCCGCAGCAAGACGCCTTAGAGCGCACGGCCATTCTCGCTGAATCACTTCTGCCTGTATCAGACTTAATCCGGATATTCCCCTAAACCGTCCATAATTGAGGCTTTGAATTAATATTTGTGCTGTGGCTGGGATTCGAACCTGGGACCTCGTAACTAGGCATGCGCTTTAGACCGCTCAGCTAACACAGCGTTACGCACAAAAGCAACTACACGGACTGTCTTCAACCAAGTCTCCCTCCACACCATATACTTTGATACGTATTTCACAGGCAACATTGAGGCAGAAATAAAGTATGTGGTGTGGAGGGAGACGTGTTGGCGGTTTGTCTGCAACGCTGTGTTAGCTCATCCGGGAGTACTATCTAGAGAGAAGTTACCTGAGCGAACGACTAAAAATTACTAGAACTGATATAGACATTTTGTAATACAGAAGAAAACACGAAGGAAGGAATAAAATAGAATCGATGTACAGTGGAGTCAACTGGGAAGCAGTCTGGCAGAATATTAACAGCAGCGTACTTCCTTTGAAAGTTAAGTCAGCGCTATACAAAACGATAAACAACATCGTAACCAGCAAGGAGAGGCTTTATGCAGTTGGACTAGGTGACATAGAACTATGCCTCACCTGTAATCTAGTGGACACTATCCCCCACAGATTCACGTGTGGAAACCGCGATCATCACTGGAAGTGTATTAGGCTTCTAACCAGGACCTCACCGGACTCTATAGAAACAAAACTATTGTACAGACCAGACAAAAAATACTCCCCGCAATGGAAAAACAATACCGTGATGTGGCTACTTGGGCATTATACCAGTTACGTCTTTAATAAACTCGGTGGTGACAACCTTATAGAGTATACGACATATATGGTAACGGAATATACGAGAAATGTAATTGCATGAACCACAAGAAGAAGTTTGAGAACACACTGAAGATAAACTTTAAAAAGACAAGGATAGGCTAGAACTTCTCCTCCGAAAGAAAACGCAATTATGGGGCCGCTGTGCGTCGTCTCACAGGACATATCTACGTCAATTATTTACTTTGAAGAAATTCACTAAGTGTGTTTGCCTCTGTAACTTATAAAATAATAGGTGACGGGAAATTTTAATGCGGTGGGTTAACACAAGAAATGTTACACTTTCTGCGGAGCTATGAACATAGTTTATTGTATCATTTTCCACAAGAGTTACAGCACAAAGATATATTTTAATGGAACAATAGTTTTTTCTATCGTGCATTGGAATCGTTGAAACCAGCTGCGTTCAAATCAATTTAAACTACATTCCTATCACTGTTAGTTTGGGAGCTACAACCCTTCAAAGTTTCAGGGGCAGATACCACACGCTGTATATAATACACGGCTGTGTGGTGGGTGATGGATGTTATGGCGGTGGGAAGTTGATTTACACGAGATGTTCAAATGTGTGTCCATGTTCCTCAATGCATAATGTAATGCGCGGTCGAAAGGATCTGCGGACGAGATGTAACATCGCCGGTGTGACGGAGCGACATGTGTTCTCGATGCGCCGTTTTAGATCATCTGGGGATGTGGGCTCCGTGACATAAACACGATCATTTAGATATACCCACAAAAAAGATCTACTGGTATTAAATCGGGCGACCTTGCGGGCCATGAATGAGGACCATGGCGCCCAAACCTGTTGTTTAGTTCTTCCACAACAGCACGCGCAGAATGGGCTGGGTGACCATCGTGCTGCATCCACATATGGACTCTCGTGTGTAGACACACTTGTTCAAGGAGACCACCCAAACTGTCGGCTATAAAAGCGCGACATAACTCACCTGTCAGTGTACCTGGGATGTAGTGTGGGCCGATGATTTCATCCCCAAGGATTCCACAACACACCACCTACGTTGACGGTCGACAGGTCGTACCCACCGAGGATTGTCTGCGGCCAGGTAGTGCATTTTATGGCGATTGACTGCACCATAATTTGTGAACGTGGACTCATCAGAGAACATAACACTTTGTAAAAACTCCAGCGTGAAATTAAGCATGTCCCACTCACAGAATGTCACTCTTGCACGGAAATCGTTCCCATGCAGCTCCTGGGTCAGTGACAGGCGGTACGGGTGAAACCTGTGGCCGTGTACTATACACCACACAGATGTGAGACTGACACCAGCAACTGCAGCAACGGCTCGTAAGCTGATATGAGGATCGTGGTGTAGTGCAGCTAAAACAAACACCTCCATCTCCTCACTTCTTGCAGATCTTCGTCTGTTACTGCGGCGCATTACGAAGCTGCCTGTTTCCCGAAGTCGTTGTTCAGCACGTAAGAACGTAATGGCTGCCGGAGCTCTTCGCCTAGGATATCTCACGGCATACGCCGTGGCTACTCCAGTGGCATCGTGTCGGCGCTCGCCGAGCATCAACAACATGTCAACGTACTCGTTCGTGTATGCTATTGTCATCCGATGTCAGTAACTGTGGTATATTGAGCCCCGGTTGTTTGTGTGGCTCCAACTGTCGGGTGTACGGCCGTGTGCGGCGACAGTCGGCAGTCTAACAGCGCATCGAGGAAGCTTCTCGCTCCGTGACACTGGCGACGTTACAACTCGAGCGCACCACATTTAGAAGGCGCATTGCATTATGCGCAACGTTTGTGGTATCTGCCCCTGAAACTTTGAAGGGTTGTAGCTCCCAAACTAACAGTGATAGGAATGTAGTTTAAATTGATTTGGACGCAGCTGGTTTCAACGAATCCAATGCACGATGGAAAAAACTATTGTTCCATTTTAAAAATTATATCTTTGTGCTGTTACTCTTTGGAAAATGATACAATAAACTATGTTCATAGCTCCGCAGAATATATATATATATATATATATATATATATATATATATATATATATATATATATATATATATATATAATTTAGTTTAAATGTGGGAATAATTTTAAAGTAAAGAACTAAATAGCCAATCAGTTCATCACTGAAGAATTTACAGAAGAAAAATATTTTTGTCGACATTACTTACATAGCAATCGGTACATCATAGAAGAATTTCAATAAGAAGTTTTGAAGAAGAAATTTATTTAAATTCTGAGTTAATCTGAATACAAGTTCCATTTCAATTCTTAAAGATAATAATAATAAAAAAAGAACAACAACGAAGCCTACAGCAAACGAAACTAGCCGTTTGAAGGCATATCTGGAGGGGAAAAAGTGGTAAAAGATAAAAAAAAGCAGTCCAACGCGCCTACCTAGTAAGCAGGAGGCCCCGGGTTCGAATCCCGGCCACGGCATAAATTTTACTTCAGTCTCTTTATATTAAACACAACCAATCTGTTGCGTAGTGAAAACCTTATTAAAAATCCTCAAACTACGTTTCGATTTCTTAAGACATATTCTTGACTAGAAATGCCACATTACAGGGTGATGCAGAAATGCAATAAGGGTGATCCACTTAAATCTGAAGTGTCACTCAATGTCTTTGAATAAATAGTAGAAAAGATTCAATGTACCAACACAGAAAGCAGTGTAGCATAGCAGAATCTATCCAGAATATAAAGGCAAAAATTCTCTTCGCTCCATCATAATGCACAAATCTTTAGGAGTAATTAAATATAAGCAAAGGCATTGAATTAAAATTTGTGTTGTGGCCGGGATTCAAACAAAGACCTCCTGCTGAATAGGAAGGCGCTTTAGATCGGTCAGCTAACACAGTGTTACGGACAGAGTGACTACACTGCCAGGGCTCTCCTACAGGGTGTCCAGAAAAGGATTCCCTGATTTCAAAATTAAGTATCTCGAAAATAAAGATCGATAGAGGAATGCAGTAAATAGCATGTTTATTGTAAAAGCTGTAAGAAGTTTATACAGCAGTTTGAAATAATAGTTACAAAAGCTGCTACAGATGGCGCTGAAATCGCCATACGTAATGCCTAGTATAAATAGCGATCCGAAGCCCAGAGCGATCAGTCCCGCTATTGAAACGTGAAGAGGTTAACGTACCGAAGAATGAGATTAAGACCATCATTGAGCAAAGTGTTTTTCTGGTGCTAGAGGACCACAGGTTAGAAGAGAGTCCTACGGCAAAAAGGCGAAGTTTTCAAGCACGATTTAATGTTCCAAAAGGACCAGATGCGAAAACCATTCGTACGCTCTTCGCAAAATTTCAACCAACAGGCAGCGTAACTGATGATCTAGTGGGGCATGTTGGCAGCAAGCAAACCGCAGTTACGCCTGTAAATATCGCCACAGTTTCTGGAATTATTAACCGAAATCCAATGTCATCCTTCCGTAGAATTGCATCTGAGACTGGTTTGAAGCATTCCAGCACGCAGAAAATACTGAGAAAGAGCCTACATATGTTTCCATTCAAAATTCAAACGCACCAGGCCATACCCGTACGACCTGTGCAACAAAGGGTTGCCTTTGCTAATCAGATGCTCACAATAATTGATAGTGAAGGATTTGATGTTGGCTGCATTTGATTTACAGATGAAGCACACTTCCACTTGAATGGATACGTGAATAAGCAGAACTGGCGATTTTGGGGTTCCGAAAAGCCATATTGGTGTGAAGCGAAACCCCTGTATTCTCCTAAAGGTACTGTGTGGGCTGCAGTTTGCATCAGAGGTATTATTGGCCCTTTTTTCATTCGAGACACGGTCACTGCTGCACTTTACGTTGCAATTTTGGAACAATTTGTCGCCACACACAAGAGGTAGAGGATCGACCAGGTACTGAATGGTTTATGCAAGATGGAGCCCGACCACATCGGACCGAACAAGTGTTTCGCTTTCTTGAGGAATACTTCGGGAATCGAGTGATTGCTTTGGAATATCCAAAATTTACTGGTGCATGCATGGATTGTCCTCCATATTCGCCGGATTTGATTCCCTGTGATTTTTGTGGGGCACAGTGAAAGACATGGTCTACCCGAAGCATCCCGCCACGCTGGACGAGCTTGAATCTGTGGCAAGTGAATCCATTTCGGTTGAAACACTACGAAATGTGATGGCGAATTTCATCCTTGTTTGCCACACCTCTGTAGTGCCAATGGTGAACATTTTGAAAACATTGTGATGTGACTGTTTGCAAAGAGTATTTTCATACGATTATTTCACTTATGTATGCTGTTATGAGCTGTACAGCGTACAGCGCCATCTTTTAGCAGCTTTTGTAACTATTATTTCAAACTGCTGTATAAACTACTTACAGCTTTCACAATAAACATACCGTTTACTGCATTCTTCTATCGATCTTTATTTTCGGGATATTTAATTTTGAAATCAGGGAGCCCTTTTCTGGACACCCTGTGTATTGGAATATCAACCTAGCAAATAACGTGAATGGGAGCAATCCCGCCTTGTTCCTTAGGCCGAGGTGATATGAATATCAACAGTAATTCAGTATCTTGAGACAAACATTGCATCGTTATAACAAAGATATTAAATACATGGAGAGGCACTAAATGAAAATTAGAGTACCTCTCCTTATATTTAATACCTTTGGCATAACGATACATTGTTTGTCTGGAGGAACTGAATTATTGCTGATGTTTAGGAGTTGTTCGGCGAATTAGTCTAATCGTCACTACTCCCTGAAACGATCATGCTTTGATACAGAAATACAGTTTGAAGCCATCGCCATTGCAACACTAGAATCGTATCTCTTACAAGAGGTGCTCTAAGAAAACAGGTGTTGAAGATCTGCTTTCAAGTACTTGTATTGTTCATGTCAGAGATGTTAGAGCAAAATTTGAAACTATGTAAGTTTCTTCAAGTACTGTCAGTAGACTAACGTATACCACATTCATAAAAAACGTTCATGGAAATTATAATAATATAGGTTAGGATGGTTAGGGATCATTTGGCAGCATCATCTGTATGAACATGGAATGAAAATGAAGATAAATGACGTAGCCCTAATTTCTACGGATGGCGAATGGTCCTCAGATGTCTATCTATTATTTAGGAAACGATGCCTCTACGGTTGATAGAGTTTCAAATTTTATTCGTGCGGGTGCATTGTATCATTCTATATGACTTTTATTGAGTGTCCAGTATCTGTTTTCCACTTGCCTAACACTTTTAGGTAGGTTATTTTCTCGTGTACTAGAGGGGTCAGATGTTCTTTTATTTCTCTGGTCATCCGGTCAAGACACTCTGGTACCCTCATTACACCTTTCTCTTCTTTTACCAGTTTTTACTTTAATTCTTTATTTTTTGGCGTGTTAAATCCTTTGCTTGGTCAATTTTAACACATCGTTTCATACGACATTGTAGTGATTTTATTGCATTCTCTACGTTTGGAACAAGCGACTGATAACCGTAGTAGTTTATTCCCTTTAAATATCAAACCATCCTCTCTACCTCAACACATGAAATAAACCACTGTCCTTTTCCTTTGTCGGCGGTGGAAGCCCATCCAGAACATCAACACTTGTCAGAAGCGTCAACACTCGTCCCACTCTCCATCCCCTAAACCAGCCTTTAATCTACTTCACACACCCTAGTATAGTCAGTGCTTGTGCCCCGTCTGTTATCAAATCCTCGTCCTATATTTGTTAATTTTTGGTCAAATGTTTCACAACAGTCACTCTTTTGAAACCAGTTCGTATTACTAAGCAAACCTTAAGATCTTCTGTTCAAAAACTGAAAATTCTAGAATTTCGCTTAATCTCAACGGTTTATGTCAGAATACTTATTCTCTCATTACCATAACTTTTCATTTGCCATGACTTTCTTTTGCTAAAGTTAGTAGAACAAAACAAAGCACAGTACGAGGGTCACTCCAAAAGAAACGCACACTATTTTTAAGACAGTTTTCATTCTGCATGTTTGTAAGTTTTACAGTGTGTAGATACATCCTTCCCGCTTGTTTTCAAACTTAGTTCAACCTGTTCCCGTGAGTGGCGCCGTGATGGTGTGTCTTCAAGATGGCTGCTAACGTGAGGTTCGTCAGAACAACGTGCTGTCATTGAATTCTTGTGCTGTGAAAACGAGACACTGGGAAACATCCACAAGAGATTGAAAAAAGGTGAATGGAGATGCTGCTGTCGATCGCAGTGCAGTTAGTCGGTGGCAAGCAGGATACATGATGAAAGCGGACACGGCAATGTTGAGGATTGTCCTCCCAGCAGCAGCGTGTATACAGGCGCTGGTTCCAAGATGGCGTAAGGCACTTGAGAAGGATGGGGATTATGTGGAGAAAAAATATTGTCCCTATAGGATGTATCTACACACTGCAAAACTTTCAAACATGTAGAATAAAAACTGTATTAAAAATAGTGTGCATTTCTTTTGGAGTGAGCCTCGTATGTTATAGCTATGATAACGTTAATGATTTACAGTATGAAACTGCCAAAAATGGATATCTGTGGCATAATCAAATTTGATCCTAGTTTGGGTCATTTATCACCCCTCAGTAACCTTTTTTACTGAATTATAGCCGGCCGCGGTGGCCGCGGGGACTGAGGCGCTTCAGTCACGGTCTGCACGGCCACTACGGTCGGGGGTTCGAATCCCCCCCCCCCCTCTGGCGTGGATATTTGTGCCGTTCTTAGTCTTAGCTAGTTCATAAGTAGTTTGTAAGTTTAGGGACTAATGACCCCGTAGTTAAGTCCCATAGACTATACAAACATTTGAACTGAATTATACTCTGTTTACATATTTTAGATATCTGTCATATGATGGTAATTTTGACAATGAGGCTGTAACAGTGTAATTAATTTCGTCTCGACGTATTTCCTGATATTGTTGCTGCGTTTCGTGACGAAGTTATCAGTTAGGCTGCCAAGTTACTTCGTGTAAATCATTAACTTTTTGTGGACTATAAATCTTTAATACTGCTATAGCAATTCAAATTTGGATTCTCCGTATCAGGGGCGCAGGTGCAAGAAGATGTAAAAATTTGAGTGCGAGAACTAGAAGTATTTGCAGATAGAATCGCAGATCGACGTTGTTGTATGTGCCCATAAAACTCAGTCGTTAAAAGTATGGAAAATGTATCGCCTGATACGTATCTTGTATTCAAATTTTATGGTTCACTGATAACTTTTTCAGATACGTTGCTTTGAGAAAAAAATTTGAACATTCAAGGAAAATCGATGCCACAGCCATAAGGCGTGCTCATAAAACTCAGTCGCTGAAAGTTAGGAAAATTTATCTCCTGATATGTATTTCGTATTCAAGTTTTGTTCCTAATTTGTAACTTTTTAATTTACGTTTGTTTGAGAAAAAATCTGAATAATCGATGAAGTGCATATTATCCTTTGTGATTTAGTACAATCCACATTTACGCAGTTGAAAGCTGTTAACGATCGGCTTATGTTATGAACGTTGAGACGCTGAAAGCTGGTCACTAATTTTATACCGTTTAACAGATAAATAATATTGTCCACCGATGCCCGAGTGGTTCAGACCGCATAATAGAGCGGCAGATATCTGCTTTCATTTATTGGGTGCAGCGAGACGGTATATCTCGTATTTGACAATGGCAGTTTATCGCGAACGTGAACGCCAATAAACGCGAGCTCTCATTACAAAAGCAGAATTTTTCATTTTTACTGATTAGTGGCTATAGCCCACACGACTCATTGAAATGTTATAAATTAATCTTTCCGCTAACAATTGCTACCCTTTTTTCATATTAGTATGGAATACCCGCTAGTGTAAGGTCTGACGGCATATTAGCATAAACTGTTTCACAAACTTCAGATAAAACGTCCGGCTGAAAGGTCGTGTTCCATGCATAGAACTTCTTCCTGATTTTCGTCTCCAGTTGCGGGCGACATCGTCTGACGTCTTCCGACTGGAGGGGCTCTCTGATTTACAGAGAGCATAGAGGGCGCCACGTAATCACATGATACAGACTATCTGGTTATCTCTGGATGTTGTCGTTATTCGCGATTATTTTTAATTGATTGTAGTTCTGTTGGCATATAATCGACGTCCATATTTTGTCTAACTTTGAACATTCTTCTTTTCTGTTAAAATTGTTCAGGTGTTTTTGAATCTCGATGGCTTCCCTATAAATGCGTACATAATAATGCGATGTTCTTGCTAATACATACGTCTCATTAAATTTTATTTCATGAATTCTATAATGGAAAACATACTACGGCAGGTTTTCCAGTGTATCCCAGGCGACAGTTCCTTTATGTTCTGTTAAAGGGGTGTTGACACTTCTTTTCGTTGTACCAATATATACTTGAGCACAACTACATGGAATTTTGAATACCCCGGGTGTTGCTACGGGGTGACGTGCATCATTTTGCCGATCTTAAACGTTCTTTGATTTTCTTTGTGGGTCTGAAGATCGTTTTTACCCCATGCTTGGCCAGAACTTTGTCGATTCGATCTGTGGTTTTGGCAATGAAAAGGAGGAAAACTTTTCCAGATGGTTGCCGATGTTCCATTCTTCCTGAAGGCCGACCGTAAGTGTTTTAATTCCTTTTGCAAGTAAGCTGGCTCACAGATCTTGTTGGCTATGTCTACCAAGGTTTTCATGACACCTCTTTTTTTAGTCTTGAGTGGTGGTTTGACTCCTTGTGGAGGTAGCTATCAGTGTCAGTACAACTTGTGGCCCAGAGTCCCGTCCGCCGATGTGATTACAGAAACATCAGGAAAGTTGACCATTCCTCTCTTTCTCCATAATGAACTGTACCTTGGGATTCATGTCATTTAGATGTGTCAAGAAGCCATCAATCTCTTCTTTACCATGAGTCGATTCTACGAAGACGTCGTCCACATAGCGTTACCACTTAGCTGGTATCAATCTGGCTGTCTGTAGCGCTCGCTGTTCAAAGAACTCCATTAATCAATTGGCAACAGCTGTATTAAGAGGGCTGAACATACCCACCCCGTCAATTTGCTCATACAACTAGTTGTACTGGAAGTATGCTGTAGTTAGGCAGTGTCTGAATAAGGCCACTATGTCAGATGGAAATGTATTCGATACGTATGAAATAGCTTCGTTTATAGGGACGATGGTAAACAAGGACACTGCATTAAAATTCACAAGAATATCACCAGGGCTGATGGTGATCTCCCTTATTTTTTCAATAAAATGCAAAGAGTTCTTTATGTAGCTGTTCAGTTTTACCAATATACGGCTGCATCTGTGAGCCAGCTTACTTGCAGGAGGAATTAAAACACTTAGGGCGGCCTTCATGAAGAATGGATATACCAGGTTGGAAATTTATCGAGCACTCCATCAAAAAAAGGCAAGACTCCTGAAATACTGTTGAACATCGACAACCTTCTGAAAAAGTTCTCCTCCCTTTCATCTCCAAAATCACAGATCGAATTGGCAAAGTTCTGGACAAGGATGGGGTAAAAACGATCTTCAGACCCACAAAGAAGCTAAAAGAATATTTAAGATCAGCAAAAGATGCATGTCAACCCCTAGCAACACTCGGGGTATACAAAATTCCATGTAGTTGTGGTCGAGTATATATTGGTACAACGAAAATGAATGTCAAGAACCGTTTAACAGAACACAAAAGGTGCCGTCACCTGGGACACACTGAAAAATCTGCCGTAGCAGAACATGTTTTCCTGGATGGAAATCATGAAATAAAATTTAATGAGACGTGCGTATAGCAAGAACATAGCATTATTATACACGCATTTATCGGGAATCCATTGAGATTCAAAAACACATGATCAACTTTAACAATAAAGAAGAATGTTCAAAGTTAGACAAAATATGGTTGTCGATTATACCCGAACAAAACGACAATCGATTAAAAGTAATCGAGAAAAACGACAACATCCAGAGATAACCAGATAGTCTGTATCACGTGATTGCGTTTGCGCCCTCTATGCTCTCTATAAATACGAGGGTCCCTACAGCCACACTGTCAGTAGCCGGAAGACCTCAGACAATGTCACCCGTAGATGGAGACGAAACGTCAGGAAGAAGTTTTATGCGTGGACAACAGTCTATCAGCCCGGAAGTTTTATCTGAAGAAAACTCCGGCCGTGAAAGTTGACAGTGTATGTTATTTCACAAACATTCGACTTTGTTTAGAATAAAGAGGAGAAGACACTTGTATCAGTGCCTACCTTTCATCTACAAAATAATTTTAATATTTAATCGCTTAATATGTTTGGCGTCTGAAACGAAGTTGTTGGATTGTATAGAAATTTATTTGAATTAAAGCCAACACGTACATAGATATTTGGAATCATTCAAGGTCTTTCTCTTCGGATAACTTACGACAGCGGACTTGAGAAATGGTTATAGTTTCACCCATTTAGACGTAGTAAACAGACCGGATATTCGGTTCAAACGTGTTATCTATCCCAAATTGTTGACAATATGTCTGTATATTGTTAGACCATAATGAATATCTGGTACAAATGTGATTGATATGAATATGACTTTGGTATGAATGATAACATAGCTCTTGTTACACAATGATACAAGGTACCTTTTATCATAATTTACGAGATAATTTTGTTTTAACTACAGTTTGAGGTAACTCTCTCGACGGTGCTGATTTTGAAATGTAACCCTTTAAGAGGGTAGGATACAAATAAAAAGAAGTATGGAAAGTAATTTGAGTGAGATGAAACTTTCTCTAAAAGTATAATCTACCGTTATCTTTACGTACTGCAGGCAAAAGAAAGCTGTAGCTGAAAGAGAACAAAGTTCTGAATACGTGAACGTAAACTAGAATCACGAAATGGTTAATCCACTAATTTTCTTCGGAGTCTGTTGCAACTTATTTTCGGAAGATTTATATTCAATACAGGTTCTTTTCGCATTTATTGCGGGCGAATAAGTAGCAGTACCTCCTGAATTTACATTCACGATTACATAAATTCCATGTAAAATCTATTTACTTTGCATTATTTTTTGTTTACTCCCATTGCTGTATCGATCACAGGTAATCTACGTTCTTGTGCTGTGTGTGACACGTATCTGGTTTGTACGTCCACAATCCTAAACCAACTCCTTGTACTCGACTGGTGTACGCCCGTTGTAAATGACGCAAACAGAATTTTTCACTACTTGCGCTTATCATAGCGTCACCTTTCAAACACCGTGGATTTGAATAATTATAATCACAGCAACATTATGACAAATCTTTCGTAAGAAACTTATTTATTAAATCATTTTGAGGAGTTGGGAAATAATCAGAAGGGTAATCCATAAATTATGTCATACGCTAAGCGGGAGATAGTAGGATAAAAAAAGTATGGCATTGTGATGAAAGGTTTTCATTAAAAATAAAAAAGAATCTATCAGACTCAATTGCTTGGTTATTAGTCCATAGCTTTCAAACTACTTAAACTAAGTTAAACTAACCTAAGGACAACACAAGCACCCATGCCCCAGTGTGTACTGCCAATCTGTTGCGGCGTTTTTGTGAATTTAGAAAAATTTGCATAAAGTAAATATGAGTGTTTCGACCTCCATAGTATTAGTGACGACACACTGAGTATATATCAATTGCATTATTTTATTGATCTTGCTCGATATACATTGACGTGTATAATATGAAACTCGACACAGTCATTATCTTAACCAATCTGTAGTGAACATTACTAATCACTGATCTTTATATAATCAGATATCAACTTGAACAGAAAATCTATTCTTATCAAATTAATCCTAAGGACATTTACACAAGTTTCTTTTTAAATTTCATTGACACAGTAAGCATGTCAAAATATTTGATGTCATCGCCCTTCGGTGGTGTTCGGCTCCTTGGCGACTGTAACCGATGGAGATGGGTACCTGATTTTATGCCACGACATGGGAAGATTCCGCCACTGTGCAATGCTTCTTGCGTCATAGAAGATCTAGTTTTGTTTCTTGAAAAGTGAAGGTATAAAATATAATGATTTCCCTACCATAATACATCTAAATAACATTTATGTCTTGTAATATTTCGGGCAGTGACGTTTTTGATCTGGGACTTTGACGATGGAAGCATTCGCGCACACCACGCCAGAGCCCCTGCCGTCCCGCTGGCCCAGGGGCTGGGGAGGGACCGGCCTGAGGAAGTCAGCGGGAAGCGGCCCAACTTTCACCTTCCTTCGCCACCGGCCGCCGCCCCGCATTCTCTCGCTGTAGGGGACGCATTGCTGTGGCAATGTAGTAAGGATGTACTCGGCGAAACCAGCCTGACTTTAGTTGCGTCCAGATAAATGGCGACAACGGACGCAGGGCAGAGAAAGTCTTTATCTGCGGATACCAGAGGAGTCGCTTCCAAAAAAAAAAAAAAAGCGACGGCATCGCGGATAAACCGTGAACCACTGCAGAGGGGAAGAAGACAAGCAAACTCCTGCAGTGCACACGTGCGTGGGTGGGAGAGAGGCTGGCCTGCAGTGTAGATAAAGTGGTTCCACCAAAACAATGTTTCTGTGGAGGGGAAAAGACCCCGATAAATGGCATACCAGACAGGTCTAACACTGCTGACACTAAGAACTGTTTTTTCGAACCAAGATTGCAGAAGATAGAGGCAACACGCTTGAAATGTGGAAAAGACGCCAGTTCGCGAGTCTCATCTCGGTCCCCAGAAAATTTCCACGGGCGACTGAGAGGCGTGGTTGTGAAAACGGCGATCAGCTGTTGGATGGCATAGCAAAACCAACCCACCAATTACACAGCCAAAGACTCAAAATTCGAGGAGAATTTGTAACTGAGGAGTGTAACCACCGGAGGGGACACTTGGTCCGTCGCTGGAGATGCGAGCAGAGATGCTGGCAGCTGCCGCCTTAGCTGATGAGGGTCTTTGACACCTCCGTTAGGGGGCACATCCGCACAGCAGGGCAGCCGCGGGCTCTGCTGCAGCGACCGCCGACAAACAGGCATACCGCACCGCGCCGATCCATCGCCTGACGCCCACGAGAAGTTAATGTTGGTGAGAAAGGAAGAAATTATATATAGAGAACTGTCTAGAGTGCAATAATTTAGTTTTTTCTACTAGTTTCGGTCTTCTTTTAGACCATCTTCAGGAATTTTAGCTCTGAAATATATCATAGTTACATTTGGAGGACTTTCAGCAATATAAATTAGTGTCAAACTTAAACTAAATTAATAAGGAGAATTAAAACGATATTATATCCCCTTTGATGTTGTGGAGTTGGCAGGTAACTTGGAGCCTTCCAGTGCGTCACTGCTGGCTGGAGCAAGGTTTCCTGCTCTTAAATAGCTGAGGCCAGTTCCACCCATCTTTGATAGCCATTTAAAGTTTTATATTTTTTGGCTAAATTCATCTACGTAGTCTTTTCATTGGCTATCAAAGATGGGTGGAGCTGACAAAGTAGCGCAGCATCAGCTATTTAAGTCCAGTAAACCTTGCTCCAGCCAGCAGTGACGCACTGCAAGGCTCCAAGTTACTTACCAGCGCCACAACATCAATGGTATAACATCGTTTTATTTCTATTTATTTATTTAGTTTAAGTTTGACACTAATGTATATTGCTGAAAGTCCTCTAAATGTAACTATGATATATTTCAGAGCTAAAATTCCTGAAGATGGTCTGAAATAAGATCGAAAATAGTATAAAAATAAATTATTGCACTCCAGACTGTTCTCTATATATAAATTTAAATAAGAGTGCTGTTGCCCAATAAATGAAACAATGTTTCCAAAAATATGTGAAAGAAGAAATTACCTTACCCTTTCCTCTTCACACCTGAGTCGTGTCCATGCCCAGTCAAATCGGCCCTCAGAGATTATTGTTATCAAATCTTTTAATAAATGAAACTAAATTACGTGTGGTAATCCTCTGCGCAATCTGTTCTGTTTTCAAATCAATCCCTCGAATCAAATGTCCCTACCAGCCTAGTTCCATAATTTCTCATAATATTTTTTTATTTAATTTTACTCCAGTGTGGGAATTATTCATGGAGAGGTTTGATTTACCACACTCTATATAGCAAGTAAAGTAAGTAACAGTTTTATTCTGATTTGTATATCACAATGTTTCAGACAGTAGGCTTGGTATGACGCATATTTCAGGCATAACGATTATGAATTTGTAATTTATGACGTCACGTTGTCTATAGGTATACATGTATTTCTGAAGATTTCCGTCGAAACCGTGGTGAAATTTATTACAGAACTATAACACAACTGGTTGGCTGATTATTAATTTGCTACCCTGTAACCTTTGCTGAGACGCAGTCATGTTTAAAATATTGACACCCTATACAGGGTGTCCCAGCTATCTGGAACAATAACAGCTCTTGGAAAACGACTTTCACCGGAGTCAATGTACGGCTGGGACCCATGAATGTATTTATTCGGAAACATTCTAAACCGAAAGCAAATGTGTTTTTAACCCAAACTTATGTTTTTTTTTTTTTTTTTTTTTTTAAATGGACACTATTTTTTCTTGAGCAATCCATAACATGACAAATCACATGCCGGCCGCAGTGGCCGAGGTGACTGAGGCGCTCCAGTCACGGTCAGCACGGCCACTACGGTCGGGGGTTCGAATCCCCCCTCGGGAATGGATATTTGTCCCGTCCTAGTTCGTAAGTAGTTCATAAGTAGTTTGTAAGTTTAGGGACTGATGACCCCGTAGTTAAGTCCCATAAGCTTAACAAACATTTGACATTTTGACAAATCACATAAACAATGGCGTTGATTGCATTGCAATATTCCAAATATATCCCGAGATAATTCGACGCGAAGTTGACGCTTGAAAAACGCGAAATGCGCTGCTAGCGCACGTCCTGAGGCTCAGGCGTGAACCCCATGCTGCCCGTAATCGCGATGTGATTGACATGCGTAATCGCAATTCCATACTTACCAAGAGGTCCGAAACGAATAATAAGGTCTGCTGCCATCCTGCATTAAAGTCGTACATTCCAGCAGGTATTTATCCCATAGGCTAGGGGTGATGCGGATCTGTAACATATCTGTGTACTTTTTTGAGGTTTGATTCCATTACTTGGAGGTGCTCCACGACCACACAATAATGAACTCACCAGATGTAATTAGCAGCATTGGCCGTTAATGTTTTATTTTAAAAACCACAGATCGATCACATAATGATCATCTTCAATGTCCTTCAAACGAGCATATGAATGCCCTGAATGTAACCTTGTTACATTCAGGGCATTCATATGCTCGTTTGAAGGACATTGAACGTTACTCACAAAGTTAACTTCGCTTATCGTTAATCCGTTGCTAAAAAGGTAACGCCGTTCAACATTAAAATTTTACTTTACTGTAGATCTAGCGCAAGTGATAGTGAATCATTTACTCATAATAGTAAATTTCATGTTGATGGTTTTAGTGAAACGAGCAAGTGGACTAAAGGTTTTACCGTTGTTTAGGTAAAAATGTTTTAATTTGGGAAGTTCAGGTAAGACACAGAAGATGAATGTAAACATATTTAACCAATTAGTTTGATTATCACATAATTATCAATGTTATCTTTATCTAATGCGTTACATAACAAATTGTTTCAAGCAAATGTTTCTGAACATCACTGGGTAAAATGTCCCTTTGTAGAAACTTACACTGTGATACCAGCACCACATACTAAAGATATCGTTCACATATCATGCTCAAAGTGATAACCATTGGCTTGCATACAAAGGGTCACTCTGCGGATGAAGGATGCCCTACTTCGTGCTACTGTTTCCTCTTTGATGGCTGTACAAGCATCAATAATGCGTTGATTCATGTTCTCTGGTGTTGTTGATTCATGTTAGTAAACAGCATCCTTCACTGCTCCCCAAAGAAAAAATCCAGCGGTGTAAAGTCCGAAGATCGGGCAGGCCACCTAACTGGGCCACCACGTCCAATCCACGTACCAGGGAACTTACGGTTCAGAAGTCGTTGTGCTCTTAAGTCGTTATGTGCAGGGAATCCGTCATGCTGATACCACATGACCATTCTCCTGTTCAGAGGTACGGTGTCCAAGAGAACAGGAAGATTGTGTCGTATAAATCTGGCGTTTGCCATTTTGGACGCCATTTACAAAGAAAGGTCCGATAATGGTATCTCCAATAAACCCATACCAAACATTCACTTTCCACGGACGTTGATGCTCTACCTGACGGAGCCATTTTGGATTGTCTGCGCACCAATAATGCATATTCCTCATATTGACAATACCTTTGTCGGAGAATTATGGCCGGTCGCGGTGGTCGAGGGGACTGAGGTGCTCCAGTCACAGTCTGCACGACCACTACGGTCGGGGGTTCGAATCCCCCCTCGGGCATGGATATTTGTGCCATCCTTAGTCTTAGCTAGTTCAGAAGTAGTTTGTAAGCTTAGGGACTGATGATCCCGCAGTTAAGTCCCACAAGTTCTACAAACATTTGAACATTTGATTTGGAGAATGATGCCTCGTCAGTAAAGATAAAATCTGCGAAAAAATTTGAATTAGTCAGAATTTTTTGCTGAGCCCACCGACAAAATGTTTCCCTGTTGCTGAAGTCATTTCCATGAAGATCCTGGTGTAAATGAACATGGTAAGGATGAAATTTATGACGTTGAAGAATACGATGTGCACTCGATTTCGAAACACCAACTTCACGTTCAATTTGAGGTGTGCTGATGTGAGGATTCACAGCTACGGTAGAGAGCATAGCAACTTCAGCACTTTCATATGTGCGTGTTCTAGGACGATGTCTAGGTCTTGGTTATAAGCTTCCCGTTTCACGTAGACGATATGTGAGACAACCAAACATCCGGCGCGAAGGCGATGGCTTGTTTGGGAATCGTCTTCTGTACAGTCGTTCAGCCTGAACAGAATTTCGCCCGCCTACAACACAGTACAGTACAGGTATGTAGAGTAGGGTAGAAAACAGACATATTAAAGTAATAATCATAATGTTCTCCAACATTACTATAAACAAACAAGCAATCTAATAACGTATTTCCCGTCAACGTACATTCTCCATAGATCAGCATAATTTCTACCATATCTTAATGTGTGTACATAATACAGTATAAATTCCACAACACAACGTTTATTCACAATGTGTACTACCTCCATGCCGTCACTAGATTACTCTGATGCACGACTACACTGGCAAGCGGTGTACTGCACGCCAAAGCAACAACAAATGGGATGCTCGGGGGGCGGTGGAGTACAGGAGTTTGCATGGGTCGCAAATCACAAACAAAGCGAAGTGGTAACTGTGGTTGAAGTGGGAACTACGTTGGACACGTGTCTAGGTAGATCTAGGCCCTGGATGAACGAGTGCGCGAAGGGCACAATGGGTAATTTAACACATTCTATAAACCTTATTTTGGGTGTGCAGGATAAAGAAGACAACCTGACTGGTGTATACCAATCAGTACTGGTTCATATTGTGGACCTAGACACATAAAAGGTGCAAGACGGAAAGCGTTATGTGCGTATGAGAGTTGATGGCAGCAGACCGTATTATTCGTTCGGACCTCTTGATAAGTATGTATGTGGGATTACGCATGTCAATCACATCGCGATTACGGGCAGCATGGTGTTCACGCCTGAGCCTCAGGACGTACGCTACCAGCGTATTTCGGGTTTTTCAAGCGTCAACTTCTCGTCGCAATATCTCGGGATGAAATTGGAATATTGCGATGCAATCAACGCCATTGTTTATGTGATTTGTGATGCTATCGATTGCTGAAGAAGAAATATAGGGTGTCGATTAAAACAAAACATAAGTTTGTGTTAAAAAACACATTTGCTTTCGTTTTAGAATGTTTCCAAATATGTACATTCATGGGCGCCAGCTGTACATTGACACCGGTGAAAGTCTTTTTCCAAGAGCTTTTATTGTTCCAGAGATATTTTGGATGGACAAGATAGCTGGGCACCCTGTGTATGTATCGTATATGAAAATAGGATGCAAACATGTCTATGTCGTACATTTCCTCCCAAACCATCATACTAATTGCAACCCAAGTTGGCACATATATTGGTTGCCTCACGATAAATCAGCAATGTGAGACTCTGAATCTGAGGAGCTTTAATACAGCCTAGAAAAGTTTCTGAAGCCCCTGCCATATAGGTTGCACTTCGCAACAGGATTGTAACATGACGATAGTAGCGGCCTGTTGGCTACCAATTATCTGTCTGTCTCTCTCTCTCTCTCTCTCTCTCTGTGTGTGTGTGTGTGTGTGTCACAATGACAGAATCCAGAATCTGCTGCAGCAGAAATGAATTGATTCCAACCAAATTTGGTACATGCAGATGTGCGTATGAAACGTAATAAGTTCATTATTAATTAGAGTAATAGAGTGTTAATATACAAGAGGGTATCGTCATAATCACATGGCTGTTGTGGCTGTTGCGTTTGTTTCTGGCGTTCTAGACGTGTCTACCATGGCCCGTGGCCAATGCACGCATGGTGGACGACAAGCCAGCACTATCGTCAGTCCAGTCGGACCCATTCGGCAACTACTGCACAAGTAAATAATGAAAGATCACACAGCAAGTGTTTAATCGGAGATATTTTGGTTGTTTTAGTATTTTGCCTTTGTGGGTTTTTTGTCATAGGACGCAAAGTGGGGTGGCAGGTCAACATCAGACAATAACTTGGATCAGCAGCAAACACTGCCGCGGGTCATCTACCAGAGGTGCTGACTGTGGTATTTGGTAGGAATACTGCTAACGAGGAACTCAAGGAACTCAGTGGGTCCTAAAACCTCTGTACTCATATACAGGTTAACTATACTACTCTGAAAGGTAGTTACAAGTTCTAGAAAAGTAAGGGTTTCGACTTTAACCACAATATAAGCCAGTGTCTAAGCCCAAAAGGTGAAACAAAGAAGTAACAGCCAGTAGAATGTAGACACACGCTCGCAGATCTCCCGGTCACGAAAGAGACTAGTTTCAGAACTTAGCCGATACATGTGGTGAGCGACGTGAAGTGGGCGCTCCAAAGGCCTGACTGAGAAAGTCTGTAGGTCTTAAAACGTTGTTTACCTGTAAAGGCAATTTCACTCACATTCTACAGGTTTTGGCCGATCTGTTTATTCTGTATTATACACAACGGCAGTCAGAGTAACACAGAACAAATAATTGTGGATCCGGATCTTCAATTTAAGTGAGTGCTAGATTTTATACATTTTTCTTCTGCTCAACAACCGTATCCCTGACAAACCACACACAAAAATTCTGGTGATTTTATACGGAACTGTAACCTGTTAATAAAGCAATTCGCTCGATCTGTATATTTCAACCTTCTGTACTTTTTCCAGTGGTTTTAGATTCTCTTTTGAACTTAGTTAGTCAGACTATTTTGGAGCTGCTTCCGCAGGGAGAGGTGAGGTGATACGTCGCTAGTAAAGTGAGAGTTTGCGCTGTTGAATGCGTCATCTATGCAGCTTTTGCGCCAACCCGCACCGCACCTTTCGGATACCTAAAGCCTCCCTGAGGGCAACATCCGGATCTCACGGTTGTTTATGGCACATTTAAGGTTTATCAAAAACACATATTATTTGGTAAAATCTCTTATAACGGAATCTCAACTAATGAAGCAGCTGTTGTGAAAGCCTTCACAGGATCCAAAGATAAGGAATAATTACAGGCAGCCAGAAACTGTAACAATGGCCGTAGGGCTAAAGGAACTGAATGAAAAGAAAAAGTAAAATCTTCGGATTTTAACAGGTTTTGGAACCAGCAGTGACTGTTTTGTTGTTCCTTGCCACAAATGTTCGGCCTTTCTTTCTGAATAACAGTAGCGAAATCCCAGTCATTTTAAGCACCAGCTGCCATTGATTTTATCCTCAGCTGATGAAAGAAAGAGTCCGAATTACTTGACCCGAAACGTCCGCATCTTGGAATCCACTCTGCTACGATCATTTCATTATATGTTTATTATTACTGGCAATTACTCGCGAGCGAGTATTTTAGTCTTCATTGTTCTGTTGATGGGTTCTCAAATTCTTGATCAGTCCAATACGTGCATCATCTGCCGCAGTGATGGCAGACGTATGTTGAGTCACTTACCGATAAATTATTTCTTCTCAGAACCCCTCCTCGTTTTCTTCTCGTATTTACTTAGCACTACTACGTCTGTGGTTTGCGACGTTTGCTACACCAGTATTAATGGTGTTTCTCCAGGTCGAACGATGCAAAGTGTGCGCTTCCCAGTTTACCGTACTGATATTACATATCTGATATTACAGGTCTCTTTAATGGAATCGTCATTCCTTTTTCTCTGACCGCCATGGTGGCGATTACTTTCACTTAATTCAGAATACATCTTCTGATTGGGAATGCGATGGTCTGGCATACGAATCACAAGTACGATCCAGCTAAGCTTATGTTTACCTAATATTGATTATTCTGGCCTTGCCCGCAACGCTATCCCTCCAAGTGATCTCCTAAATATTTCTGAGGCACCTTTAATGGAATTTATCAAGCATTTTGACAAGTCACCTGTATTCTCCATAAGAGAGTCGGTATTGTATTCTTAATAAAATTCTTTTCGGCATTGGACCGCATCGTCAGTATATCAATTCCATCGTCGTTTTCTGGCATTATTGCAACAGAAAAGGCCGCTTGCCACAGTGGCCGAACGTCTGTGGAATTGATATATTGACGATGCGGTCCATTGCCCAGAAGAATTTTATTGTGACAACGGCCGCGGAAGCCTCCGTTTACAAGTCTATGTATATCCTTCTTGGTCTAAGATGACTGGGACACGGCTGTTTACTTACTTATAAATAGACCAACGCACTTCTTCAACAGTTAATATTTTAAATCATGCATTGTTAGTTTCAGTAACTCACTGCTTCCTTCTTCAGACACCGACTTAGATGACTACCATCACATAACCAGGGTCAATATAAATAATCTCACACGTAGACCATCTTTTATACCTGCCTAACGAAGTTGCTCTATCAGGTATCAGCAAACGCCGATAGGCAGGTATAAAAGATAGGACTACATACGAGATCATTTATATTGACCCTGGTTATGTGATGGTAGACAACTAAGCATGGGTCTGAAAATAGTAGCAATGAGGTACCGAAACAATAACTTTAAAGGCTGAAGGTGTATGTTGGTCTATGTACATTGTATGCAAGTGGTTTGGTGTGCCAGCTGATGTCATGGCTCTTGAATATTCTCAGCCGCAGACTTCCGGAGGCAGTCACAGCACATGTCACATGGTAATTAAATAGACGTTGGCGTTTTCAGAGAGATGGCTTCCAACATACGTAAAGCATTCGACATTCGTGAGTGATTGGCTATTTTTTATTGTAGAGACCTCTCCAAACTTTACATGAGCTAGTTGGTTGACTGAGTCCTAATACTGTATACAACAGTAAAAGCATGAGTTAGAATTCTTCTGATTGGAACAATATAGCATTACCTCATTCATATTGATGCTCCATAACGTATGTAAACAACGTCTCTGTTTTAGCCCTGTGTTTAAACAACTTGCCATCCGTATGATGTGATTTGTATTCGAGGAGGAATCTAATCTTCAACTAAGTGTAATATCGTTGAAATGTATATAGCAAAAAGCCCTGTTTCACGCCTGTCCCAACTTCAAATCTTCTGCAGTGGTTCCATTTGTGATCATCGAGGGCATCATACCATCATGGAGCATTCTGCAGACCTTTATGAACTTACCAGTGCAGCCATAATGGGTTTCCAAAGAGTACCACGATCAACAAATGCCTTCATAAGTCAGCAAATAGATTTGTACTGCTCAGGACATTTTTCTTGCATTTCTTGTGCCATGAAGATGTACCTAGCATTGCATCTGCCAAGAAGCCTGAATTGTTATTGTTGCTGTGGCCTTCAGTTCGCCACGCTACCCAGTCCAGTGCAAGCCTCTTCATCTCCGAAAAAGAACGACAACCAACAACCACTTAAACCTTCTTACTGGATTCATCTCTCGGTCTCCCACTACGACCTTTATCTCACAACTTCCTACTGATGGTAAATTGACAATTCCTTGATGTGTCAGAACGTGTTCCACTAATTTATCCCCTCTCTTAGCCAAGAAATACCAGTAATAATTTTTCTCTCCATTTCTGTTCAGTACTTCCTTATTAGTTAAGTGACCTAACCTTCCGGATTCGTCTGTAGCACCACATTTCAAAAGTTTCTATTATCGTTCTGTCTGAACTACTTATCGTCCACGTTTCACTCCCGTTCAGTTCTACACCCCAGACATTTGCTTTCAGAGAAGAGTTCTTAGCATTTAAATGAACATTGGATATAAAGAAAATTCGCTTCATAAATGCTTTCCTTCCCACAGACATTTTGTATTTTATTTCTTCTTTACTGCGGCCATCATAAGTTATTTTGCTACCCAAATAACAAAACTCATTAGTTAATTTTATTATCTCATTACCTAATCTAATTCCTTCAGCATCGCTTGATTTTCTAACAAAAAATTCCATTGTCGTGCCCTTTCTAGTATTCATCGTTATACACTCCTTTCAAAACACTGTCCATTCCGTTCACTTTCTCTTCCACGTCCTTTGCTGTCACTGACAGAATTACAATGTCACCGGCGTACTGCAAAGTTTTTAATTCTTATGCCCGAACTTCAATTCCCTCTCCAATTTTTTCCTAGCATTCCTTCACCGCTTGCTCAATGTACAGTTTGAACAACATTGGAGAGAGGCTACAACCCTGTTTTACTACCTTCCCAGTCACTGCGCCCCTTTGATACCCTTCTACTCCAATAAATTTTGCCTGGCTTTGGTACAAGTTTAATGTAACTTTACGTTCTCTATATTTAAACTCAACATTGTCAAAAGCTTTCTCCAGATCTACAAATGATAAAAACGTTGGTTTCCCTTTCCTTGAACTATCTTCTAAGATATATCTTAACCTGAGAATTGCTTCGCTTGTTACGACATTTCTCCTTAATTCCAACTGATCTTCTGTAATGTGCAATTTCACCAGTTTTTCCATTCGTCTGTAAATAATTCATGTTAGTATTTTGGAACCATGAGTTATTAAACTGATATTTCTGTATTTTTCATACTTGTCTGTACTTGCTTTCTTTGAAATTTGAATTATTTTTTCTTGAAGTGTGAGGGTATACCCCTGTCTGTTAGCTACATTTTGCACAGGAGGTGGGACAATTTCCTCATGAAAGGCTCTCGCAACGATATCAGCAGTTCAGTGGGAACATCATCTACTGTTTCGACTCAAATCCTTCAGTGCTCTGTCAAATTCGTTTCTCGTAGTATTGTGTTTCTTACCTGATCTTCTTCTATTTGTGTCGTACTGCCTTCATTTCGTTTGTATAGGCCCTCTATAAATTTCTTTCACCTTTGACCTTACCCTTCTGTGCTTTTCCATCTGCGTTCTTCATATTCAAGCAGCCTTTTTTTTTTGTCTGCAAACGTCTTTTATTTTGTTTTACGAGTTGTCTTGTTTCCCTTTACTTTACCTTACTTTTTCGTGTCCGGAAACCAGATCACAATCTTTCAGCCCAGTATAGGACCACATCCAGCGCTTGTTTCTTGTTCAGCCATAAATCGTCAGGGTTGCACCTATATGGGCAGTTGGGGAAGCCGTGCAGGTGCTCCATATCATGCACAGCGCCACATTCATCCATGGTTCCAAGACCCCACCTAATCATGTTAGTGTTCACTGGGGCCACCCCAGTCTTATTTGTTTCAATGTCCTCCACGCCTTTCATTTCGAGCTTAATCGACTGGGCACCACCTATATGGGTGGGTGATCATCTGGTGGTTCTCTATTCCCGTTGCTAAGAACCTAGTTATACATTTTTCTATGATCTTGCGTTTATCGTCTAGCCACTCCTGCTTACCCACTCTGAACTTTCTATCCGACTCATTTACCCTATTTACCTATTTCACTTGCTGCATTTTTGTATGTTATCCTTTCATCACTGAAATTTAGTATCTCCTTTGTTATACAAGGATTTCTCTTAGAGCATGTCCTTCTACGTGTATGATCCTCTGCGACCTTGACTACTGCGTCTCTCAAAGTTAGCCATTCTTCTTCTACTGTATTACTTTCCCCCGTTTCGATCAATCCTTGCCTAATTTTCTCTATGAAACTCTCGACAACCTTTGGTTCATGACTTTTCTACATCTTTGCAGTTTCTTAAGCAGCTTGTGATGGAAAGCTAAAGCGTCACACAGCAATCGTGGCCATTCTACTAGGAGGAGTCACGGCAGAGGGCTTCATAGCGTTTTCTGAAGGCAGAGGACGGTCTGGAGCAACGCCACATAGAAGACAACGCCTCACTACTTGCGAGGCCTACATCACACCGAGAGGTCGCGAATGCAAACTGACTGCCCGGCCGCTACGAGGCGGTTGGCGTGCCCAGCGGCCAGCCAGTCAGCTGGCGGCCGCGGCCTCTCGGTGTGACGTGGGCACGGCCAGTTGTGAGGCCTTGTCTTCCAGGTGGTGTTGCCTAGAGGCAACGAGTGGGCGGCAGTGAGCGGTTGTGGTTTGTGTGCGCAGACTTGTGGACTGCTGCGGCCGCTGCCTGGGCTGCGGGTCCAGCCGGCGAGCCTCCGGGAACACAACCCGCCGGCCCACACCGCTAGGTAGAGGTAGGCCGACCCGCTTCCTGCTTCAGCCGTCGCTTTCCAGTCGCCTCTAGCGCCTCCCGGCTCGCCCATAACCGCCCCAATAGACGGCCGGTGTGCATCGTGCCACGTCACGTACAGTAGGCCGGAACGGTTCCTTTCAAACGGCACGGCCGATTTGCTTCCCATTCCCTGACAAAGACTATCCCACCGTGTGCTTCGACTCTGATGACCACCATGTCGTCGGAACTTTAAACAATAACATTTTTATAATTACGTACGCTTCCGAGTCCGGAGTCAGATGACATAAGTTTTCCGGGTGTTGTACCGCGTCATGATGTAAGAAGGCTACTACTTAAATAACCGACGTTTCGGCCAACGTTACAGTGGGCTTCATCTGGGTATACTGATGTGAGCTGGTTGTTACTATACTTTATATTTACTTTCAATTAGACATTACGTTATAATTTTTTTTAATCAGCGATGTTATTGGTGGATTTTAGGCGGAAGAATGGAAACTTTATTATGATAGGATGCTGAGATGGAAGGAGTGTGGGTTAGCCGTTGCCTATTGCTTCTTGCATAGCGAGACATGATTGGTGTTCATCGGCGAATGGGGTGAGGGGTTCCGTTTCTCTCCTGCTGGCCGTGGGATAATCCGCACTCCCTCCACTTCAGCATCCAATCATAATAAAGTTTCCATTCTTCCGCCAAAAATCCAACAGAAACATCGCTGATTTTAAAACATTATGACGTAATGTCTAATTGAAAGTAAATATTAAGTATAGTAACAACCAGCTCACATCAGTGTACCCAGATGAAGGCCACTGTAACGTTGGCCGAAACGTCGGTTAATCAAGTAAGAGCCTTCTTACATCATGACGCGGTACAACATCCAGAAAACTTTTATGTCAACTAACCTTGATACTACTGTTACCAGTCACTTTGTTTTATTGTTCCACCACGCGTTTCGAGGGTTTAAATGTTCAAATGTTTGTAAATCTATCGGACCAAACTGCGTGGTCATCAGTCCGTAGCTTACAAACTACTTAAACCTAGGTAAACTAACCTAAGGACAAACACACACCCATGCCCCAGGGAGGACTCTAACCTCCACGGCGAGCAACCGCGCGCTCCGCAGCGAGACGCTTTAGACCACTCGGCTACTCAACCGCGGCTTCGAGGGTTTAAACCCCCGTCATCGGGTGGAATAACATTAAGCTGTGTACATGTAGGTTAGGTTGACCCGTTTCACTGTCTATAAGAGAAGATACAACCACTGCATTAGAATATAACATTGTACAATTCTTCAAATGAAGTTAAATATAAATTAAAATGTTATACTTCCAATGGCCACAAATACCTTGCATTGTCGTAACCTCACTTATGTGTTTATTAAACTTATGTTCATTTCTGTTAGAAATAAACAGAGACGGTGGCTGTGATTTGTTACACATAAGTGAGGTTAAGACAATGGAAGGGGCCTGTGACCACTGGAGGTATCATATTTTAATTGCTTACATTTGACTTCATTTGAACAATTGTACAAAGTCACATTCTGATGTTGTGTTTTATATTTTCTCTTGTAGACAGTGTAACAGGTCAACCTAACATACACGTAACAGTATAATGTTATTCCACCTGATGATGGGAGTTTTTAAACCCTCGAAACGCGTTGTGGGTACAATAAAACTAAGTGACTGGTAACAGTAATACCTTATGTTTTAATAATTTTCAAACAACTGTCACGATAAAGCCTATACCAAAATGTTTTCATTTAAACTAACCCAGCTGCGGCGGATTAATCCCGCGTGCTGGAGCGCCGTGTTGCGGTGCTCGCGGCAGTTCCACGTCGGGGTTTCGAATCCCCGTCGGGCATGGATGTTTGTGTCATCTTTAGTGCAAGATAGTTCGTAAGTAGTTTGTAATTTTAGGGACTGATGACCCCGCAGTTAAGTCCCTTAAGGTAAAAAAAAACCTACTTCACCCTTTGTCCTTGTTAGATAATCATACTGCAACTTCGATTGTTCATTTTTTCAATTGTCAATGAATCCTATGTTCGTAATTCTGTCTACTGCTTCCCAAATATTCGTACGCACCTTACTTATCTGATAATGATTCCCATTTTCTGCTGAACCTTTTCTACATGTTTAATTCTCTACGCACACTGTTTGTTGTGATGTTCATTTAACAACCTCTTTCATTACTACAATTTTCTCGTTTTTGTTTTTCCCTGACACTCTGCGCTCCATTTCCTTTCACATAAGATGTCCCTGTTTACAGTCAAACTGTTTTAAAACATTGCTACGTCTCGATGGCACTGAAATCTGTTCTATTGAAGGCATTCTTGGCTTGTCACGATACCCTGCTGCGGTAACCCTTGTTTCGTAATTGTACTATTTTTAATGCTGGACAGAAGATTTTTTCAAACTTCGCTAATTTTGATAGCACGGTGTCTTACTTTTCCGTCTTTTCTACTATCCAGAACCTTTCTTCACAATCCTATCAATTGTAACAATCGTCATCGGAGACTTTCCTATGTTCTCTCTTATCATCTACGAAGTTCTTTCTTCCCCTGACATATCTGCTTTTGAAATATTATTGTTTTGCTTTGCAACTTAGACACAAAAGTTAAATAAAATTTACTATTCATTTTTTCCTTGTCTTGCAGTTCTATTAACACCATCTTGTTCTTCCTTCGTAAATTTAATAGAAAAAAGAATATCGGGTAAACTACAATCCAGCTATCCTCAAACTTTACTATTTAAGGGGAAAGTACGTCCTGCTGTCAGTGACTATGAAATTTATTTTACTCACATTTTCCAATCAAGATTACTTTTAATTGTTCTCAATTAACATTTCAGTTCGCAGCTCTCTGAAGAAATAATTAGGATATATATGTTTAATGAAACCGTGTTCATCCATGCGAAGTCGAAAAGGATTGGATTATATAGTGCCTTTCATTGTATATAACAAGTGAGAAATGTTTGGCTTGAGAAGTCTTAAGAATCCCAATATATATGCCTTGCACATATACTTCAGAGGTGTCAAAACGAAGAAATTTATTGACGTTTCAACAGCTAAAACACTTTGATGTTATTACCATAAGTTTCGTCATTTTGCCTTTGCTGAAGATTTTGAAGACCTGCTTGATCTACCTTTAAGTGTAGCGCTTTTTACTAAAACGGTAATTAGAGTTTTGTATGAGGTGGTTACATGAGTTCGAACAGTGTCAGAGCGAGGTAATCGATTATGCCTGGCAAGTAATTAACAGTTAATGCTCTGCGGCCGCATGTCGTTCCACCACTGCCTGCTCTGCAAATGACTATTAGATAGTTAATGTCTCTGTGATTTCCTACCCTATTTCCGCCTGGAATCGTAGGCCATAGTCGATCATGAGTTCTTTGGTCGTATTGAGATCTCTACGATATTTTCTGTCATGTTTCTACTTTCAGCGTTTCTGCCTTCCAGCTAATCTTTTAAAATGTTATTCATTGCGATACTCATAGGCTGATCCCTTTGGTATTATTGCGTCTGCTTTACGCTTTCTTGCCTCTTTGTTTTGTTACAGTGCTTGACGCTTTCTGCTAATTGCAAGCATCAAGCACAGCTGAATGTGAATTCCCGTTCCATATGCCGCTTACTACAGGTTTTGCGGCTCTGTTGATGCGCTAAAAGCTTTAGCGGCAGTACTTCGCAAAGGGATCAGTCGCTACTCTTGATAAGAGTACACACACACACACACACACAGAGAGAGAGAGAGAGAGAGAGAGAGAGAGAGAGAGAGAGAGGGGGGGGGCGAGGGTTGGAGGGAGGGGTCGCGGGTTGGGGAGGTTAAAGTAAGTACGCAGAGACAAGGTTTTTTTTTTTTTTTTTTTTTTTTTTTTTTTTTTTCATTCCTGCGCCACTTCTGCTATTTGCTATGTATGCTGAATCTCAGTTTATTCGGGTTGGGTCAACCACGTGTAGACTACGTTGGAACGAAACTGAGAATGAGGGCACAATATTTGAACACCCTGTTATAGAAAACGACATCACCGTGCTCGAGGGTAAATGTTATACAATGTTTAACGATTGTTTACTTTGAAGGAATTGAAAGGTGATTATTGTCCTTATGTTCCCACTAGTTATTGAAATAAATGCAATTAAATTGTATCAAAAAATGTTGAAATGTATGTTAAGCTTATGGGACTTAACTACGGGATCATCAGTCCCTAAACTTACAAACTACTTATCAACTACCTTATTCTAAAGACGGCACAAATATCAATGCCCGAGGGGGGATTCGAACCCCCGACCGTAGTGGCCATGCAGACCGTGAAGCGCCTTAGTCTCCTCGGCCACCGCGGCCGGCTAAAGTGTATCGCTGACGAACTAAGTCACATTACAACTTACAGCTTTGCTAACTTTACTCCTTTATGGGATATTGACAAATGCGTTAAGTTTCACCAGGTTAGCCGTAGTAGTATTTACTCAAAAGTAGTGGCGAAGAAAATTTCCTTCAGTATATAGCGCCCAAATAATTGCACGAAAACATTTATTTTGCCTTTACAAATAGAAATGTCAAATATATCATATTCTGTTTATATTTTATTTTATAGAAGCTTTTCAAATGTGGTGTTACAGACGACTGATGAAGATTAGATGGGTAGATCACGTAACTAATGAGGAGGTGCTCAACAGAATTGGGGAAAATAGGAGTTTTCGGCATATGCCAACTAAGAGAAGGGATAGGTTGGTGGGACACATTCTCAGATTTCAAAGAATTGTCAACTTAGCATTAGAAGGAAGTCTGTGGGGTTAAAAATCCTAGAGCAGATTCAAGAGGATGTAGGTTGCCGTACATATTCTCAGATTAAGAGGTATGCACAGGACAGGGTAAAATGGGGAGCTGCAGCAAACCAGTCTGCGGACTGAAGACCGCAACAACAACAACAAACACCTGGAGTAGATAGAGGATGTCGATTTTTTTTCGCCGAGGTCAAACATAGTTTTATTTTCCTGACGTGTCTATATACTATTTCATCACACTTTTTAACATTTTCCCAGTTAGATTTGTGATCCTACTAATAAACGGAAGAAAAACTCTCCCTTTTGTCTGATGACGTTCCTCGTTGATCCTGGTTCTCTCTCTCTCTGAGGCGAAATGCTCGGTCTGTCTCATTGTTAGAATAGCCATTCTTCTTTAACGTCAATCGCAGGTGTTTGATTGGTTTGGTTGGTTGATGGTTTGGGACATGGGGACCAAATTGCTAAGGTCAACAGCCCCTCGGTGGGGAGGGGAAGGAGTGACGATAGTAAAGGAGGGGGAAGGGAAAGGAAATGGAGTCCAGGGAGGGAAGTAGTAATAAATACTGCATTAGCTCGGGACCCAATGCCACGCACGTACGTACTCACGAAAGAACCGTGAGCCTTTCTACCAATATTTTTATTACTCATCTTTTTTGCCTTCAGTGGTGGTTAGAATCTTTATGTAGATAACGGTCAGTATGTGTCTTTTTCGTACATCCTGTCGCCCACTGTACCGCCCTTTGATCACAGATACGTGTAAAATGATCAGTTGCCAATTTGTTGACGGCATTGTAGTTCTGTGAGAGACGGCAAAGGACTTATAAGATAGCATGGGCGAAATGGCAGTATCTTTAGAGTGAGATATAAAATGATTATCAACAGAAACAAAGATAATTTATGTAGTCGAATTTGGTGATGACGAGTAAATTAGGATATGACTCACTACATCTATATATGTACTGCGCAATCCACCGTAAGATGCCATACTAGACATTACCTTTCGTATTCCATTCCTAAATGGAATGAAGGAAACAATAATGTCTATATGCCTCCGTACGAGCCCTAATTTCTCTTATCTTGTCTTTGTGATCACTACGCGAAATGTAAGTAGGCGGCAGAAAGATCGTACTACACTCAACTTCAAATTCCGGCCCCCTAAACTTCCTCAGTAGAATTACTCGAAAAGAACGTCGTCTTTTCTGCAGCGATCCCCAATTGAGTTGCCGGAGCATTTCCGTGTCACTCGCGCATTGGTCGAACCTACCGGTAACAAATCTAGCTGCTCGCCTCTGAACTGCTTCTATGTCTTCCTTTAAACTGATTTGCTGCGGGTCCCAAACACTTGAGCAATACTCTAGATGTGGTCGTATAAGCGTTTTATACGCGGTCTCCTTTACAGATGAATTACATCTTCCCAAAATTTTCCCAGTAAACCGAAGTCGGCTGTCCGGTTTACTCACAACTGTCCTTACATGTTCGTTCCATTTCATATCTCTCTGAAATGTTAGGACTAGATATTTGAACGACGCGACTGTACCAAGAAGCTCACTACTGATGCAGTATTCGGACATTATGGGATTGTTTTTCCTATTTATGTACATAACCTTACATTTTTCTACATTTAGAGCAAGCCGACATTCTTCACACCAATTAGCAATTTTGTGTAAGTCATCCTGTATGCTATGGCAGTCAATTAAAAACGACACCCATGTACCACAGCATCATCAGCAAACCGCCGCAAATTACGTTACTCTGTCCATCAGATCATTTATATAGGTATAAAACAATAGCGGTCCTATCACACTCCCCTGAGACACGCCTGACGATACACTCGCTGGTGAACACTCGCTGTCGAGAACAAAGAACTGCGTTCTATTACTTAGAATGTCTTCCAGTGAGTGACAAATCTATGAATGTATTCCATATGCTCGTCTCTTCGTTAGCAGTCTGCAGTGTGGCGCCGCGTTAAATGCCTTTTTCTTATCGAGAAAAACGCAATGTGCCTGTTGCCCACCATCCATGGCTCGCAACATGTTAGGCGAGAAGAGGGCAAGCTGAGTTTAGGACGCACGATATTTCGTAAACCCGTGCTGATTCACAGAAAGAAGCTTATCCCTCTTCAGGAAATTTACTACATTCGATCTCCGAATGTGCTCCAAAATTCTACAGGAAATTGATGTCAACAACATTGGCCTGTAATTATGTGGTTTAGTTCTAAAATTAGTAGATGAACTCTGCGTTTTGGGCATTATCTTCCGAGGTCTTAGTGGAAGTTAATTTGTGAGAGCAATTCATGAGACGTTCTCGGGTAATTCAGTCGGAAGACAGAGAGTCATCATATGCAGATTGATAGACTGGCTAAACTACAGATTAATTATTGATATTGTTTAAACAGGTTGGATAGATGTTTAGGGCATAGAAGCTGACATACATAACTCACATAACTCATCCCTATGAACAGAGGCAACGAGCCACAAACTGTTTCTACCCGAGTTATGCCGAGTTATGTATCGCCCAAGTTTTAGTGGTGAGAACCGATAGGGAGGTCGCAAATGGGTCCCAGTGCCGATGCGTCACGCAGTTTTAACTACTTAATGCCTGAATTAACTTCTACTGCAATATATATATATATATATATATATATATATATATATATATATATATATATATATATATATATATTGTGCTCAATATTGGGATCTTAGACCATTTATAACATCAAATATAAGAAATGTTATACACAGTTGGTATAATTAGGTATGTGTCAAATTTGCGACAACAGGCATTTGACTAATAAAACGCTTACAAACTCTTCATTGAGGGAATTTTTTTTATTGTTCTCATGAGATTTAATGAAAAAAATGAACATGCGTTTGAATTACAATTATAGTTACTTATAAATCTAATGCAGAGGATCAACATTTCTTTGCTCATGAAATTGCCTAAAACAATTGGAATTTTTGTTTAGGCAAAGATCAAGTTTGCATTTCGCACACATAATGACTGTCTGCCCCTTACAGCTGTGTCTTTTGCATCTTTGCCTTCCTGTTACACAAGGCCAATGACCTACTTCATCGGTACGGGTAGATTTATCAGGGACTGGTTTCATTGGACCCCGACGCTTCTTACGTTGGATTTCCGTTTCCATACTTTGTAAGGGCCACCTCTCTTTTTTCGTGTCATGTCTTTTCCTTGCTTACAGAGAGCATCTGCTATTCTGAATTTGAATTCCAGAAGATCGTTTTGCTTGCGACGGGGAATTTCCAAAGCATCACAATCCCTTCGATACAGCAACCACGAATTAACTATCACAAGATCAACGAGGTGGAAAAACAATCTATGGTAATATTTCCTTGACTTTACGAAAAACCTATAACAGGAAATTAGAGCGTCAAGTAAGTCCACCCCTCCCATCAATGTATTGTAAACTGTAGCAATGCTAGGGCATGGTACATGAGTGCGTGCTTTTTCTTTCGGTCCCATCTTTTTATTGCGATCACCGGATGAGCAGATGCAAATGCACTGGCAACACCTCTGTTGTCAAACCATCGTCCTTTCTTCGTTTTATTTCATCGCTTGCATTTACCCATAGAAGTGCCGAAGTGCCTGATGATGCATATTTTACACAAACCGTATATACGTGTTCACTGAAAGTTTTATCTGCTTTATCACATCTAAATATGATATAAAATACTTAAAAGATATTAGAAAAACAAAATATAATTTTCAAAATGAAACTGACCTCTGTATTTAGCTGTATTTCACGGAACAATGAACACAAACTCAGGTGTTGGTTAGCAACACGCACACAATACACAAATGTTGTCATAGAAAGACAGTCAGTGCTCGGTAGATGGTAGCACATGTCACACGCACTTCGCCGATCCCTGTAGAATCTGATACAACCGGTGCTGGGGTCTGAAAATACTTACTCTTCCATATATATATATATATATATATATATATATATATATATATATATATATATATGGGTCACAACGATATGAGGCAAATTTGCGACAACCGGCAATAAGTGGTTAATATTACAGCAAGTATCATGTCAGCTCACTCTCCGCTACAGAGTGAAAACTTAAGCCTGCTGTCGCCTCTCCCCCTGCCATCGAGTCTAGTAGTTGTAACAGTACAGGCTGGTTCAGAGCGAGATTAAGGGCAGCGCTTTTATTGTTTAGAACTAGCGGGGTGCCGTGAATTTAAGAATCCCACGTGGCGTCCCCGAGGGAGGCGTGCACGCTATCATGGGGCAGCAAGCTGAGCGGAGGCAGCAGCGCTAGCGGGCACGGCAACGAGGAGGCTGAATAATGCATGCCGGGTTGCAGCCCGCCAGGGGCGGCAGTCGTTAACAAACGCACGCGGTACGGGACCCTAGGGTTCCGCTGCCTTCACTTCACTGTTTAGGGACCCCACGGCAAGGGCGCCAGGCATGATTTGTTAGTACGAGCTCGACTTCAAGTTATGGTATTTTTGTGGGGACTTCTGTTACACACCAGTGAACAGCATAGCCATTCAGCGATTTTCTACATCTACATCCATACTCCGCAATTCACCGTAAGGTGCGTGGCGGAGGGTACACTGTACCACAACTAGGCATTTCATTTCCTATTCCACTCCTAAATTGAACGAGAAGAAAATGAATGCCTATATGCCTCCGTACGAGCCCTAATTTCTCTTATCTTGTCTTTGTGATCTTTACGCGAAATGTAAGTAGGCGGCAGCAAGATCGTACTACACTCAGCTTCAAATTCCGGCCCTCTAAATTTACTCAACAGAAATTCACGAAAAGAACGTCGTCTTTCTTCCAGCGATCCCCAATTGAGTTGCCGGAGCATTTACGTGACACTCGCGCATTGGTCGAACCTACCGGTAACAAATCTAGCTGCTCGTCTCTGAACCGCCTCTATGTCTTCCTTTCAACTGATCTGCTGCGGGTCCCAAACACTTGAGCAATACTCGAGACGTGGTCGTACAAGCGTTTTATACGCGGTCTCCTTTACAGGTGAAGTACATCTTCCCAAAATTCTCCCAATAAACCGAAGTCGGCTGTCCGCCTTACTCACAACTGTCCTTACATGCTCGTTCCATTTCATATCGCTCTGCAATGTTACGCCTAGATATTTGAAGAAGCATCAAGAAGCTCACTGCTAATGCTGTATTCGAACATTATGGGATTGTTTTTTCTACTCATGCGCATCACATTCAATTTTTCCACATTGAGAGCTAGTTGCCAATCTTCGCACCAACTAGAAATTTTGTCTAAGTCATCTAGTATGCTATTACAGTCAGTTACAGACGACACCCTCCCATACACCACAGCATCATCAGCAAACATCCGCATATTACAACTTACTCTATACATCAGATCATTTATATAGATAGAAAATAATAGCGGTCCTATCACACTCCCCTGGGGCACGCCTGACGATACACTCGTCTCTGATGAACACTCGCCGTCGAGAACAACGTACTGCGTTCTATTACTTACGAAGTCTTCCAGCCAGTCACAAATCTGTGAACCTATTCCATAAGCTCGTATCTTCGTTAGCAGTCTGCAGTGTGGCACCGCGTCGAACGCCTTTTCGAAGTCGAGAAAAACACAATCCGTCTGTTGCCCTTCGTCCATGGCTCGCAAGATGTCATGTGAGAAAAGGGCAAGCTAAGTTTCACATGAACGATGTTTCCTAAACCCGTGCTGATTCATGGAAAGAAGCTTTTCCGTTTCAAGGAAATTTACTAAATTCGAACTGAGAATATGCTCCAAAATTCTACATGAAACTGATGTCAACGATATTGGCCTGTAATTGTAGGGGTCAGTTCTCTTTCCTTTCTTATACACTGGAGTCACCTGCGCTTGTTTCCAATCACTTGGAACTTTGCGCTGAATTAAAGATTCGCGATAAATGCCAGCTAACATATTCAATCGTTTTTCGTACCGCTACATAAAATTCGAAATCCCTTCTGCGTAAAACTCTGCTCCCTATGAGTGTACCCACTAACTCTCGCTGTCCTTGAGGCACTCGTCGGTTTGAAACCGTAGCGAATCGAGCAATTTCTTTATGTTTTATGAAAGGTGAAAATCGCTGGCAGCCAACTCAGTTCTGTACAGTGCATTCGGAAACAACTTCCACTGGAACCGTCGTAAGACAGTTTGACTGTATGCGGCCTTACCATCTATATTGTCGCGTTGAAATGGAAGCAGGCTTGATTTCGAAGGCAGGGTTGTCGACTGATCACAGCACTTATACTGAAAGCAGGTTTATTGCGAAATGACATACACGCAGCATTGACTGCCTATTGAGGAGAGTGCTCTGCTTTTTATACACTGAAAAATGTACCAGAAATTAGAAGAATAGTTAACATAAGAAACAGGTAGAAATTACAAGTGAACATAAGAAACATGTAGAACATTCTGGAAATGATAATTACAAAGAAATTTTTGCCGGTGGACGGGATTGCACCGGCGACCTTCAGCAACGCAATCGGTGACGCCACGCTGGCATCCATGTGTGTGTTCTCTCGCGGCAATATTAATAAACTTTCATTTTTCACTTGTTCCCGACTTACAATCTCCAATAGTTATTGAACGATGACTCTGAAATTTTGAAAAAAAGCTGCATTTTGATTCAGCAGATTTTTGTATACTTTATGACATTGCACCGCGATCGTGGCACTAGGACTGCAACATTTTAGTCATTTGTAAATAGTTTTTGCGAGGCTGAGCTAATTTTTTAATTATATCGAAATAAATTAAAACTGTTGTGATAAAAAATAAAAACAAATAGAATAAGTGGGTCAAAGCACCCCAAATCACAACAGTGTTTTTTCTATAAAAATCTGTATAAATAGAACCAGTAGTTGGGTTTCTCTCTCTCTGTAAGTTCAGCACTCATTAAATTTATATCTCTGTAAGTTCAGTTCTCATTTAGTTCAGATCACTGTGAGTGTAGCTCTGTCTAACGATTGACTCCCTGTAAAGATCAGATGTATGAGGTTCACCGCGGTGATAGGCTGTTATCTGTCTCGTGTAGCTCTGCTTCCCGAGTTCAGAATTAACTTCTTTGAAGAGTTAGAGCTATCGAGAATAGTATCGTATTTTGGTAGCGAAAATTCCTTTACATAGAAGGGTAATAGGAAGTTATGAGGTATGAATTACGGACTGTAAATAGTATCTGAGATTTGTGTATAAAAGAAGATAATGAATGTGAAGAATTTATTTCCAAGATTATTGAATATCATAATTAACAGTGTTTAATGTGTAATATCTGTGAACTAAGTAATTCGGAAATATATTCAAGATACATAGAAAAGGGATTTTTAAGATATTCATTTAAAGTTAGAACCTTTAATATCATCTGTGAAATATTTTGGAAGTAGGTGCAGTACAAATATTATCTGCGACACTCAGAATCTCATGCTTGGGCAGAACAAAATACATAGTTTCGAGGTTTCAGTGGATAGAATATCACTTGAATCAATTAACTACGAGCGCAATATCAGACTAACGACTGTGGAATAAAGTCTTTTGTAATAGGATTCCATTCAAATGGAAATAACCGGAAAGAAGTACCAATATCCAGCATATCATTTTGTGTCCTAAAAGAATCAAGCCCCTGCCGCGACGGATTAGCCGTGCGTACTGGGGCGCCGTGCTGCGGTGCATGCGGCCGACCGCCGTCGGGGGTTCGAGTCCCACGTCGGGCCTGTGTGTTTGTATTGTCGTTAGATTAGTTACCTTAGTTTAAGTAGTTTTTAAGCTACGGACTAATGACCACGCAGTTGAGTCCTATAGATTGACAGACATTAGACCATTTTGAAATCAAACCCCTCAGAGAAAAGAATATTCATACTCATTATCACGAACCCTAGGAAGACAAATTCACGAAAACTGAAGTCACAAGAACTGACCAAAATAAAAAAGTAAATAATGCGCAGAATACTATACTAATGAAGACTACAGCAATATCTTACGTAAAAAGAGAAGAGTGCCTACCAAATAACAAGTTTGAAGTCTCTTACAACATCATTCTTTAATATATGACATGTACCCCATATAACTTTGCGTATATTTTGCAACAAATTTTCCCCACTTTGTAATTATGTAAATCCTTACACAACCTCTGACAAAGTTGGGTGAATAGTTCTGTGACATTTATGCAGATGATGTATGAACTGCAGTTACCTTACTATCCCTACTGTCCTCCTGTCATAACTATGAACCCCTGAGCTCTGCAAGTCTTTGAAACTTTACACCAAGTCTTCCTTTGGGATGGTGTTCGAAAGCTTCGTCATGTTTCATTGGATGTCAGGAACATCGTCATATGACGACTAAGATACTTTGTTAGCAGCTGATTGTTATTCATTGCATAATCTCTGCACTTAGTGTTGATTCTCCTATTAGCATGTACATTCATTAAGCAACGATACTAAAATGTAAGTGTTAATTTTATCCCATCATATGAACATATCTTTTATTACAATCTATTTGGTTCCAAACTGCTTCAAATTTCTGTAACCGACTTTTGTACGTTTTATAGCCTTTACTGTATACCAAAGCACTTGTTTGTCTGTATAGAGACCAGAAGAAGGACACTCAAGCGCCAGAAAAATTAATAATCACAAGCAACTGGTTGCTAAATTTTATTAATTTATATCGTCCAATATCTTTCCTTTCAAAGCGTGCTTGCGTCGAGGGGATAGGAAGAAGTCTCCTGTTTTTAGATCCGGCGGGTATAGGGAATGTATATTTTATAGGTACTGTTTGACGATAGTGATTGTTTGGGCGAGCGTTGTGAAGAAAAACCTAGGAAACTTGTTATGTACCTTGCGTAGACGTTTCATGAAACGGATCAAAATTTCAAAGTGCTTTGCAGCGTTCAATGTAATTCCCACAGGTCAGAATTCCTTGTGGATGATGCCTTGACTATCGGAAAAGGATGAGCATCGTTTTGATGCTTGATTTTTCAGCTCTGAGGTTCTTCCAGCGAGGTGACATCGGAGTAGAACGCCATTTCATGCTAATATCTTTCGTTTCATGGTCGTACCAGAAACACCAGGTTCCATTCTCATTAACAATATGGTTCAAGAAATAGGGTGTAACATCCGACGTTTCGAAAAAAAACCTTGTGAAGTGAGGATTAGCTGGGGTTATAATACGAAAATAACTAGTTATGGTTAAAAATAAGTCAGACGTATAAAAACTAAAAAAATTTAATGGGTCAATGGGAAACCGCTATAAAAATTTAACGAAAAGGCACGAGCATGTGCTTTTAAAGGTTCTTATTATTGTTTTTTTTTAATTCAAAAGTTTTTAAAAATACCAAGACTAGATAGCATTTAAACTGATTTCTACTGATCAGCTGATCATTCAGGAGACCCTCAACTCCAAAGAACGCTCTTTTGGCAATTTCAAATTCCTCGAGCAAATTAAGTTTCCGGTCCTTTGGGGCAAAATGCCGAATTTGCATATTGCTAATAGTGGGTGGAAAATGCCCCGAAGCCTTTAGATGCTCGGCAGAACCTGACTTCTGTTTTATCTGACCTCTTTTGGTATGCGCCTCAGTCGAGCAATTCTTCCCTACAATACCAGTCTAATGAGGTGTCGAACTTCTTGAGATGGGAGGGGGGGGGGGGCGGATGAGGGGTCTGGGCGTTGTTGACGTTTTGTTTGGTAGCGTTTCGTGAATGTCCTGCAGACGCGCAGTGCGAAACATAACACTACGCCCGACACGAGTAGCAATTTCCTGGATGTATGCATTACATTTCTCAGGCCAATGATGCACACACCCTCTTCTAAACTCACTAATTCGAAGGTACGGTTCACGCGTACGTCTGCGAGGTATCGTACACGTCTGCTCAATACACACTGGTCCATTATTTTCGGTGTATAGCGACAGCGAAAGGCACAGATACGTTTTACCAGTAGGGGGAATGTTGCCGCGTCATCGATGTTGACCTTGTATTGGAACTCGAAGGTCGACATGGTTAAAATACTAATCATTTCTGCAGACCATAATAATCTACTTAGACTATAAATATGCATATCCTATCTCTAGTCTTTTAAGGTGTTCTATTTTTCCTGACCATGAGTGTGTCATACAAACCGGTGTCGATTACATACATACATTTCTTCCCGTTTGTGATTACTAGACCGTGGATTTTTAGGTAGAAAAAAAAATGATTTTTAGGATAATATTATAGTGTAGGTATTTCACTTATCTGTCTATGCAACTGATTTAATAAAATATGCTATTGCCATATGCATTTCGCCTTTATTTGGAAGGCATCATCAGTGGCCTGTAATATATACATGATTATTTTTTACAATATTTTATATTTACATTTCTCAGTATTTTTAGATTATGAACAGTTCTAATGCGTTATTTTGGTATAGTATTGATATCTGGATGTTGTACTTACAATATTTCATGGATATAGCTTTACATCTGGTGCTCATTGGTTGCTTCCAGCTGTTCTGCTTCAATTCTGTGCATTTGCTGTTTTTGTTGTTCCAGCACTTCACAGTTAGCACCACTAGGCACATGCCATTTTTGTTTGTGTTGTGTTTTTGTTTTTGCTGGTATTGCCAGCATTTTTAGGAGCCTAAAACAGGGTTCATAATTACCTCATTTAATCAAATAAAATCTAAACTAGGCCCCAAAATCTATTATACGACAGAAATAAACATGTGAAGTATACTGTGTTGATTTACGAGAAATTTTAATTCGTTAACAACAACAGAAATAAAAACATGGAAAGTTGCATAACACACCGAACATTACCCAAACTTTTATACCTTCTGGAAGATAAATATACAATACAGAATATAAGCCACATGTTAAATACATGTAATATACAGGGTGAATCTAAATTCGCGCGCTCGGGCTTCGCAGTGCAATTCCTCACATGATAGCAATAAAAAAATGTCTGTCACAAAATTACGTCCTGCGTATATTTCCGGCGACGTAAATGGACGTCGAAGATTGAGATGGGTGTGTGTCCCGTACGTCTGTGTGTTTCAGAATTACACCAACAAACTTGTAAGGGATGTGGGAGGTGTCTTGAGGAACAAAATGAATAAGGAAACCCATGCGCGGAAACGCCATTCAACGAATATACGGAGAGTCCAAGTTACAGGCACCAGCTCCTGCCGTTAGACATCCCCTCCAACAACTTCGACGCTCTGTAGCGTCATTGGATGACGTTTTCGGGCATGGGTTTCTATGCTCACTTTGTTCCTCAAGACACCCCCCCCCCCACATCCCCTAGAAGTTTGTTGGTGTAGTAGTGTAGTTCTGAAGCACACTGACGTATGGGGTACACACCCATCTCAATCTTCGACGTCCATTTACTGCCGGAAATATGCGCAGGACGAAATTTTGTGAGAGACATTTTTTTATTGCTAGCATGTGAGGAATCGCGCTACGAAGCCCGAGTGCACGAATTTAGATACACCTTGTATAATTTAACAAACGCCGAATAAACCACAGGTTTCAAACATCCAGCCTATAGTTGTCTTCACAATCGCCATAAATGTTTAGTTGGCTCTAATAATAAGTAAAATACTTTTAGACTGATGGATCTTCTAGTAATTGTGTTGTAATGTTACTGAAGCGGCATCCTTCTTTGGAGTTTTAGTTTCTCGATTGTTGGGAGATGCATACTGTAGTATTCTGGTGATGGAAGTACACGTCCCAGCGCGTAGAAACAGAATCAGGTATGACGGAGACATCTGGATATTGTTCCTTTAATGCCTGTACCCTTGATGGTGCCTCAACATAAACTTTCTTTATCTTACAGGTTATTTTATTTACTTTACGAAACTCTAGCCTTATTCGCTCTGCTATATGTTTGATACTGTGTGTGACACGAATCACATGCTGCAACAAAGGCAGAACGTTCGGGTCAAATGAAACACTGCAAGATTATATACAGCGGGATCTGTCAAACCCAGAAGCTCTTTATTCTCGATTGTTGGGAGATGCATACTGTAGTATTCTGGTGATGGAGGTACACGCCATTTAGAGTTGTTATGAACAAATCAAATAAGCTACCGACGGTGCATCTGGATCCAACTTGCCAAGAATCACATTTGCATTGCACCGGCCGAGATTGTGTTTCATCTACAAAAACCGATATGGAAGACTCCTAAATATCGTCTTGGACTCTCTGCAATGCATCAACGGAAGCTGAGTCCACATAGTTTTTACGCCACGATGACTCTGAAGGTACCGACTGATGGGAGTAGTTCTAAAGAAAACCTTTGTAAACATAATTTCCAAGTTTCCGAAAAGGTATGTTTGCTACCACGATAGCATGATGTATCACTGCAGAACTGATTGCTTTCGGTGGATTCATCAGATGTCTTCTTTAGTAGCGTTTGCTTCAATTTTGAGTTTCGTAAAACGTTTGCCTAGTGCAACACTCCAAGTCTGACTTTTTGTCCTTCGAATCCAGAGGAATTCTTAAAAACAAGTAAACTTTTTTGAAAATAGAAAAATAGGTGCCTTTTACGATTTTAAATCTGAAATAGGCGAAACTAGTCATTCAGTTCTAAATAGGTAATTTTAGGTTTTATAAAATTAGTTGTTTCTGTCTTAATTAGTCACGCAACCCATAAGTAAAAGTTTATTTGCAACTAGTAAATGACATGACACCATTAATAAATTTAGACTTTTAACATAAATCTGTAGCTAAGGTAGAATATTCAAATTTCTAGGTGTTTGCATTGACGAGGGACTGAATTCGAAGCAACATATTGAAAATCTCCTGAAACGTCTGAGTTCAGCTACTTATGCTATCAGAGTCATTGCAAAATTTGGTGATATACATCTCAGTAAATTAGCTTACTAAGCCTATTTTCATTCACTGCTTTCATATGGGATTGTATTCTGGGGCAATTCAACATTGAGTAAAAAAGTATTCATTGCACAAAAGCGTGTAATCAGAATAATGGCTGGAGCCCACCCAAGAGCATCCTGCAGACATTTATTTAGGGATCTAGGGATACTGTAGCTTCACAATCTATATATTCACTCATGAAATTTGTTATTAACAATCCGACCCAATTCAAAAGTAATAGCAGTGTGCATAACTACAACACTAGAAGATAGGATGATATTCACTATTCAAGGTTAAATCTAACTTTGGCTCAGAAAGGGGTGAATTATGCTGCCACAAAAGTCTTTGGTCACTTACCAAGTAGCATCAAAAGTCTGACAGACAGTCACCTAATATTTAAAAAGAAATTAAAGGAATTGAATGGCAACTCCTTCTAAAATGTAGATGAATTTTTAGATAAAACTATAAAAAAATAAAAATTCACAAAAAAAAAAATCCTTAAAATATTGATTGTCAAGTATAGACAATCTTTGGTAAACTGACACGATCCACATCATTACGAAATGTCGTATATATGATCTATGGAACAAGTATTAATCTAATCTAATCTAGGTACTCAGGTCTAGTGATGACCTGGTGTGAATAGTCTTGGGACCATACCACGCAATTTAGTGAACAACGATAGTCACCGGTCGACATCACTTGCTGGTATCAACAGTCCCTTCAGTGTCCTATGGTCTCCATACACATCATAATTGCGATGTTGATGATGATTCCGTGTTGTGTTTCTGGTCATTAGACCCCAGTTGGGACCGCGTTCGGCCTGCCTGGTGCAAGTGTTTAGGTGACGTCACTTCGGCAACTTGAGCGTTGAAGATGATGGTGAAATTATGATGTGAACAACACAACACCCAGCTCGCGAGTGGAGAAAATTCCCTGACTCGACCGGGAATCGAACCCACCATATTGTCCACTGGACATCGGAGTCGGACTTAATAATTGGGGTGATAAGTGCAGACGTTAGCACGGAGAAGCGTGTTAGTTATTCCGTGCGTGTGTGCTGACCACGATGTCAGGCTGCGTTGTAAGCTGGAGACCCTTTGTTGGAATCTCGACCGGGCACAAATTTTTAACTTTCCACATCGTTGTAAATGAGTGCTCACGCACTCCTAAGGTAGAAAATTCCATCGTGTCTTAGTATAATTTCCTTTCTTCTTGAATGTTGATTGTATCACACGTTTGCCCCTAGCCTACTCCAATCTGATTTAGAGTACGGTCCGAATGGAATCCACAGAACGTGCAAACATGACTTTAAAAATGTATTAAACTGATCCAGCCTGTTTTAGAGATTTTGGACTGATGGGACAATATATTTCAAAATTCTTATAGATGGACTTGTAGCTTAATGTTGAAGACATTAGCAATTTTCCTGTCGCTGTCGTTGACTAGTAACAGTCTGCAGTCCAAAGCATGGGTGGTCACCTAGCAATCGCCGTCCATCTCTTCCATGAGTATTCGCAATTATGTCACTCGCAAGCTTGTCTGAAACGACAAGAGACATCGCTGATGGCACCGTCACTTAGCAACGATCTGCAGCCTAGTGTAGATGTTTCGTCTAATGCCGTAAATCGATCGGCTACAGCCACGAAATACGTCGCATACCTCTTTTGGAAACTGACACGTTTGGAACTTCGACATCTTATTGCGACGTAGATGGCGACACTATTTTTCCAAATGGTAACTTTTTACAAATACTTTTCATAATATTTCAATAGTTTTAACCACTTTTCTGTGTTATTTTACGCAAACTAAATTTTAACCATGCTTAGAGTTCAAACTGTATTACCTAATAGAGGCATTTCATGCTTAGTCTTTAGTAGGTGACCTTCAGTTACTAGCTAGGAAGCAATAGTTTTCACTTTTCTTTTATCTAGCCTACTTAACTAGGTTCATATAAAGAATCGAAGACTTTGAGTAGATTATACCGTTTAATAGAGATATTGAGAATGACACAAATACGGAATTCGGTCTCACCAACAAGAAATATATCTGGTGCAAACATGCTTCCTGTTTCTCTATGTGACAGTATCGCAGATGTGGACGATTATTTTTATAACTGACACTACTTCTGCTAGCGTGTCAGTTTATACCAAGGTATGCATTCAGACATTTAATGAGTCTTTCAGTCCGCTGCTACTGGAATGCTTAAAAATAGATTTTACTGCTCCTATAATTTCGTCGTTGTGCTCTAAATGTGTTGGCTATCTTGCTCGATATTTTTAACACAGGGTCATAAATTTATGAATTTATTTCATCTTTCGGCTACCTAGCTAGATCGTCAATATTTATAGTAGGCGACGCATAATACTCTTCCGAGCACCTTACATATTACAATAAAATCCTGCATTTGCGAACCTGAGCTTATAACCATTCTATTTTTATATTTATAAACTCGTTATAGCACCATTTGCGTGTTTAGGTCAATCTTTTATTTCAGTTTATCAGAAGCTTTGGCGTAATCCTCTAAGCAAAAATCCTGTTTTTTTTTCCAATAATTTGTCTTGTTATAAATATTGAACAAATAAAGGAACTTTAAGATACCCTGAAAATCACATGATTATCGTTCTTGAATGGAGATATTCGCTACTAATATTAATAAAAAACATTATCATTACATGAACATCCCAATCTGAAACCTCATTGTTGTTGTGACTGCAGCAAAATTAGTTTCCAACATTAAAAACCTTTAAAGTAATTTTTATATCTGGCATTCATCTTTAACATCCTATATCATTCCTATAAACTTTTTAAGTATAGAATTAGCTCTCAATCTGTTAAATATTTCAGGTACCGAATAGTGCTTCCAGATTGTATTTAATATATGAAGAAATCTAAATTCTAAAGTTCTTGACTTTCGGACCCACAGCAGATCAGTTTAAAGGAAGATATGGAAGCATTTCAGAGGCAAGCAGCTAGGTCCGTTACTGGTAGGTTCGACCAAGGCGCGAGTGTCACAGAAATGCTCCGGGAACTGAAATGGAAATCGCTGGAGAAAAGAGACGTTCTTTTCGAGACATTCTGTTGAGGAAATTTAGAGGGCCGGAATTTGAAGCTGACTGTACAGCGATCTTGGTGCCACCTACTTACAATTCAGGTAAAGATCACAAAGAAAAGATAAGAGAAATTTGGGCTCATGCAGGGGCATATAGATATACACATTCTTTTTTTTCCTTAGTTCCATTTGGGAGTGAAATAGGAAAGAAGATGCCTAGTAGTGGTACAGTGTACCTTCCGCCACGCACCTCACGATGGACTGCGGAGTATGTATGTAGATGTAGATGAAAACGTACTCGCATCGCAGAGTATTTAATGATAAGTTTCGTTTTCTATTACGCATGAAAATGGATAATAAACAAAAGAAGACCTGACTTCTTGCAGAAATACTTCGGTTTTCTAATCATGAAGGTCAAGGTTTCTTCACTACAGTTCCATTCAAAGCAGTAAGGGTGGAACCTAAGGAAATTACACGGAATGCAAAAACTACATTATTTAATGAATCGGATCAGCCACCGTAGCTGTAGATGAAGAGAAAACCTCATAAACGTGACACTGAAACACTGATAAAATGAAAAATCACACACCTGAACCAGGAATGGCGAGAATCTTCAAGACATTTGAGTTATAAGCGAAAGTAATTGCACTTAAAAGTACACGCGCTTAATCTAAAGACTAGTGAAGTGTAAAAATTTTGGAATCATGTGACACCATACAAATTGTTACGCGCTAAAGAAAGTGCCCGTCATATAAGAGCAGACAACATAAATTTATGTATCTCGTATGTTTATATGCTATTACTTTCAGCTGAATAAGCTGCAAATAAACACTTATTCGTGAATATTTCCTCATGAGGAAGTTGTTATTTACATCACAGTGAAATTCGGCTTTCTTTAGTTGTCTCACGATGACTTATGTCTCTAGATGTTTTGTTAATGCTTGGAACGAAAAAATTACTGAAACTATTTGATTAATTGTGCTGAAAATTATTATAAACCAACAGCGCTTTTACGACACCTTGCCCATCACTAGGAGCGCTAGTGTCGTATCTGTCAGTTCGTTACTTCTTTCACAACGGCGAGTATCGCTAATGAATATGTAAAACTGTGGTCTAATCGTATAATTCGACTGATCACGCTCGAATTATCCTCTAAAATATATCCTGACATTCAAAACAAATCCTTGGCGTTTCACTTCTTAATCTCTCACGTGAGCTTAAGTGAATTTTGAAGTCATTCATATATTCAAAAGTTGAATTTACATTTATGTGTCTGTTCTCCGAACTCTTTTAAAACAGTTCTTGGCAAGTTTCAGGTTTAGCCCCTTTCTCCAGTACCTGTGTATGCTTTGCCATCAGCTATAGATGGGCCTTGCTAGGCGGTTCACAGGTGGTTTCTGTCGGAAGCCAGGCGAGGTGACGAAGACTTTTAACGTGCGCCTGGGAAGCGATGGATGTGCTTCAGAGGTGAGCGCATTTTCTCTTTCCTGCGATGCTCGCGTCGACTTGAGCTTCGACAGGTGCAGTTCCCTGCTGTGGCAGCTTGCCAGTGTTACTTCACTTGAGGCGCCCTGCTGTGGTACCACCGTTTCACCGCTTGTGCGACTAATGACAGCAAAATGCTCTATGGGGAAGAACTGGAAAATACAAACGCCCTCTGCTTCCAAATTAATCGCTGACGGGAGACGTACAAAATAATGACGTCACTCACTTCGCACGGAATGTTACAGCTCCACTACTTTTCCGCCGGCCGCGGTGGCCGAGGGGCTGAGGCGCTCCAGTCACGGTCTTCACGGCCACTATGGTCGGGGGTTCGAATCCCCCCTCGGGCATGGATATTTGTGCCGTCCTTAGAATTAGTTAGTTCATAAGTAGTTTGTAAGTTTAGGAACTGATGACCCCGTAGTTAAGTCCCATAAGTTTAACAAACATTTAACATTGTAACACTACTTTTCCGACATGTGTTGTAAAGTTGATGGACAAAGTAATATGAACACCTAACACATACAAGTATTTATTTATTGGTAAGGACTCGGCCCACCAGTTTCTGAGATCAGATGCAACACATTCGTGAAACGTTTTCATAGTTTCCAACAGAACGTTATCCATTCTTGTACCAAAACCTCCGCCAATTTCTTTAATGAAGTTGGAGCAATAAACTTGGTGGTCATGTAATTTATCAACTGAAATTGTTATTGCATTTAAAACAATGTGTATGTAAAGTTTTCTGTTTACAGTTAAAGTTTATTCCTTGTTTTCCGTTACCTCCCAGAACGTAAGATGCTTTGTAGAAGTTATTTAAAATATTCTTCAGCAGTCTGTCAAGTAGTTCATTTATCGGAATGATTGTTGAAAACATTAAAAAGGTAATCGTCTTGATGATGAAGCCCTCTTTTTGGTCCTTGTTTGCTTTTGAAAAGAACACTTAGAAAATATTGTAGGGAAGTCGAACCACAGAGTACGTTCATTGGCAGAAACTTAGAAAATGTTGCAGTTCTATTAAAGAAAGTGCTTACATTAAACTTGTGGGTCCTATTTTGGAGTATTGCTGCGTATTATGGGTTCCACACCAGCTGGGACTGACTGACGATTTAGAGAAAGGTCAGAGAAGGGCAGCTGGTTCTGTAGTATCTCGATATAGGGGAGAGAGTGTCACAGAATTGGAAGGCGTTATTCGGTACGACGAGATCTATTTGCGAATTTTCTTTTACCAACTTTCTAACATATTTTGTTAGCATTCACCTACATAGGAAGACATGATCATCAAATTAAAATAAGAGAAATCAGATAGGAAACGGAAAGATTTAGGTGTTCATTTTTCCAACGAGCTATTAGAGAATCGCATTGTAGAGATGTAGCATAAGAGTGGGTCGATGTACCCTCTGCCATGTACCTTAATGTGGAATTAGAGATCCCAAAATGTCTTATATAACATTTCTGCTACAAAGTCCAGAACGATCCCACAATTTTCACTTTTAACAATTTTCACGTTTACAATTGACACTAAATAAAGAAAAGTGTGAAGTAATTCACATGACCACTAAAAGAAATCCGCTGAACTTCAATTACACGATAAATCAGTCAAACCTTAAGGTCGTAAATTCTACCAAATACCTAGGAGTTACAATTACGAACAACTTTGACTGGAGAGAACACATAGAAAATATTGTGGGGAAGGCGAATCAAAGGTTACGTTTCATTGGCAGAACGCTTTGAAGATGCACCAGCTCCACCAAAGACTGCCTACATCTACATCTACATCTACATCGATACTCTGCAAATCACATTTAAGTGCCTGGCAGAGGGTTCATTAACCACCTTCATAACTTTTCTCTACCGTTCCATTCTCTAATAGCGCGCGGGAAGAAAGAACACCTAAATCGTTCCGTTTTCGTTCTGATTTCTCTTATTTTATTGGGATGGTCATGTCTCCCTAAGTACGTGGGTGCTAGCAAAATATTTTCACATTCAGAAGTAAAAGTCGGTGATTGAAACTTCGCAAACAGATCACGCCGCAATGAATAACGTCTTTCTTTTAATGATTTCCACCCCAATTCGTGCAACATTTCCGTGACGCTTCCCCCCCCCCGTAACGTGATAAAACAAAACGAGCTGCCCGTCTCTGAACCTTCTCAATATCTTCCGTCAGTCCCACCTGGTGAGGGTCCCACAAGGGGCAACAGTACTCCAAGAGAGGACGCACAAGTGTGATGTAGGCAGTCTCTTTGGTGGAGCTGGTGCATCGTCTAAGCGTTCTGCCAATGAAACGTAACCTTTGGTTCGCCTTCCCCACAATATTTTCTATGTGTTCTCTCCAGTCAAAGTTGTTCGTAATTTTAACTCCTAGGTATTTGGTAGAATTTACGATCTTAAGGTTTGACTGATTTATCGCGTAATTGAAGTTCAGCGGATTTCTTTTAGTGGTCATGTGTATTACTTCACACTTTTCTTTATTTAGTGTCAATTGCCAATTTTCGCACCAAGTAGAAATTTTGTCTAAATCGCTTTGCAGTTGCTTTTGATCCTCTGTTGACTTCACTAACCGATAAACGACAGCATCATCCGCGAACAGTCTAAGGGAGCTATTCAGATTATCTCCTAAATCGTTTATAAACACGAGGAAGAGTAGGGAACCAATAACGCTTCCCTGTGGAACGCCAGATATCACTTCTGTTTTACTCGATGACTTACCGTCAATTACAACGAACTGTGTCCTTTCTGATAGGAAATCGTGAATCCAATCGCACAATTGGGGAGATATTCCATAAGCACGCAATTTCATTAGAAGCCGCTTGTGGGGTACAGTATCAAAAGCCTTCCGGAAATCCAGAAATATGGAATCGATTTGAGATCCCTTGTCGATGGCACTTAACACTTCATGTGAATAAAGGGCAAGCTGTGTTTCGCAAGAGCGATACTTTCTGAATCCGTGCTGACTATTGGTTAATAGGTCGTTCTCTTCGAGGTAGTACATAATATTCGAGCAAAGTATATGTTCCAAAATCCTACTGCAAATCGACGTCAATGAGATAGGCCTGTAATTTTGGGGATCACTCCTATTGCCTTTCTTGAATATTGGAGTAATTTGGGCAACTTTCCAGTCTTTGGGTACGGATCTTTCGCTGAGTGATCGGTTGTAAATTATAGCTAAGTACGGAGCTATTTCATCAGCATACTCTGAGAGGAATCTAGTTGGTATACAATCTGGCCCGGAAGATTTATTTTTGTTTAGTGACTTAAGTTCTTTTACTACTCCAGGAACATCTACTTCTAAGTTTCGCATGCTGGCAGCTGTTCTTGGATTGAATACTGGAGTGTTCACTTCGTCTTCTTTGGTGAAAGAATTTCGGAAAGCTGTGTTTAGTAATTCTGCCTTAGCAGTACTGTCGTCGGTAGTATTACCATTGCTATCGCGTAGTGAAGGTATTGTTTGTGTTTTACCGCTAGTGTACTTCACATATGACCAGAATTTCTTTGGATTTTCTGCAAGATTACGAGACAGGATTTCGTTGTGGAAACAACTATAAGATTCTCGCATTGAAGTCCGCGTTAGGTTGCGAGTTTCAGTAAAAGATTGCCAGTCTTGCGGATTCTGTGTCTTTTTAAATTTTGCATGCGTTTTTCTTTGTTTCTGCAACAGTGATCTGACCTGTTTTGTGTACCACGGGGGGTCAGCCCCCTCTTTTATTAATTTATTTGGTATAAATCTCTCGATTGCTACTGATATTATATCTTTGAATGTAAGCCACAACTGATCTACACTCGCATTTTTAGTTTTGAAGGACTGGAGACTATCACTCAGGAAAGCGTGAAGCGATTTTTTATCTGCTTTATTGAATAGATATATTTTTCGTTTATTTTTGGTGCATTTGGGAATTTCGATATTCAGTCTCGCTACTACAACTCAATGTTCGCTAATCCCTGTATCTGTTTTGATGCTCTTTACTATCTCGGGATTATTTGTTGCTAGGAGATCAAGAGTATTTTCGCAACCACGTACTATTCTAGTGGGTTCATGAACTAACTGTTCGAAGTAGTTCTCAGAAAAAGCATTCAGAACTAGTTCGGACGATGTTTTATATTTGCCCCCGGTTTTGAATACGTAATTATGCCAACATATCGAGGGTAAATTAAAGTCGCCACCGATTATAACAGTATGCTTCGGATACCTATTTGAAATATGATTCAAGCTTTCTTTGAACATTTCTGCAACCGCATCGTCTGAGTCAGGGGGCCGATAAAAAGATCCAATTATTAATTTATTTCGGTGGTCAGGTATAATCTCTACCCAGACCAATTCACAGGAAGTATCTGCCTCAATTTCGTTGCAGGATAAACCGTTTGTAACAGCAATAAACACGCCACCCCCTGTTTTATTTATTCTATCCTTTCTGAAGACCATTTGGCCCTTTGAAAAAATTACGGCCGAACTTATCTCAGGCGTCAGCCAGCTTTCAGAACCTATAACGATTTGTGCCTCAGTACTTTCTATCAGCGCTTGGAGCTCTGGAATTTTCCCAACACAGCTACGACAATTTACAACTGTTACAACAATGGTTTTTATGTCTACTTTCTCCCCGTGTCTGACCTGCCCCCTTTGAGACAGAAACCCATTTTGTGTATTCCCGAGGCCATCTAACCTAAAAAAAAAATCACACTTGTGCGTCCTCTCCTGGAGTACTGTTGCCCCTTGTGGGACCCTCACCAGGTGGGACTGACGAAACATATTGAGAAGGTTCAGAGAAGGGCAGCTCGTTTTGTTTTATCACGTTACGGGGGGGAAAGCGTCACGGAAATGTTGCACGAATTGGGGTGGAAATCATTAAAAGAACAACGTTATTCATTGCGGCGTGATCTGTTTGCGAAGTTTCAATCACCGACTTTTACTTATGAATGTGAAAATATTTTGCTAGCGCCCACCTACTTAGGGAGTCATGACCATCCCAATCAAATAAGAGAAATCAGATCTAAAACGGAACGATTTAGGTGTTCTTTCTTCCCGCGCGCTATTAGAGAATGGAACGGTAGAGAAAAGTTATGAAAGTGGTTAATGAACCCTCTGCCAGGCACTTAAATGTGATTTGCAGAGTATCTATGTAGATGTAACACTCAACTACCCGTGTTGACAAAACTTGCATATTTATTTTGGCCTATAATCTGGGAAGTGACAATAACTGTAACCTCTGGCATATAGTACAACATTCACTGATACAGGAAGTGCTGTTTTCTTGTTTCCTGGACTGGATGTGAATGTGATAACGGTCTAGCAGGCCTCCTCTTTCCAACAAACACCATTTGCAGTGTTCCAGATAAAAATTGGCCAATACTTTTGCGTAAGAAATCACTTTCAAGACGTCCTCTCCCCTTTATAAGCAGTTTTCCATGTATCAGAAAAATATCACAAAACTGAAAGAAACTTGTACCCTAGTAACCTATGCCTGCCGTATCTGCTGAAGATTCAGATTATTATGAAACTTTCCGCAATAGACAATGAAACATCGCTGTAGCTGAGAGATTAAATGTTGGTTTCAAGCACTATTGCCCATCCAAGGAAGAAAAATTGAAAAATGTTGTAGAAAACTAGGCTCAATTTTGATGTTTCTTGAGCCAAATAAAGAGTTAATCTACGGTACATTCTAGAAGAAATTGTAGTTGACGACGCAAGAGCAGCTGCTCTAGTACTGAGTTCTATAAACATGACTAATTTATCAAAGGACATTTAATTGCTTCTCTTGATATACGTTACCCTCTGTTTTTAGCAAACTCCTGGTATCATACTCGTTGGTAATTGTCTTAACTCTCCGCTTTTTTTCCACAGTAAATACAGGTTAGAGTTCGGGCGTTAATGACCTCAGCAGCTGTGCGTCCTAAAACCACATAATAAATAAATAAAAGGAATTTTGACGACTTACTGGTGCTTCTAAAACTGGATGAAATCGACATCATTCCAAAGACATTCATGTGTCTTCCGGAGCTGCGAACGCTTATTACATTCGAAAATAGCATCAACTGTAAGAAAGCATTTGAATCCACCCTCGTGAGAATTTGTATTATAAAAGTAAGGTCATACGATGACATACGAGAAATGGACTAGCGCTATCTTATGTTTTTCTCCACAATTAAAAACAAACTCATGAGCTCACTGCTCTGCGTGTACCTTTGAGCAACAGCTTTATCCCTAACTTAAATGGCTGAACCAAGCACTAAAATCACTTTGTTGGAAGCGGAATTTAGTTTTTCTACATAGAATTATTATTACCATTATACTGTAAATGACGGTTGCTAATAATTTTAATGAATACGTTAAAAGGTTTTATAAAAGTTTATTTTTACAAAGTTTATTTTTTTCACTAACTAGCGAAAAGTATCTAGGATTTGATTCGTTCGATTCGCGTCACATGAAATTTGAAGTCAAGACGTCACATAGACTAATCTGACTCTCGCTCCTGTATGGTATTGAAATAACTTCGACGGAGAAGTTCAGAATCTGTGATAAAAAGAAAATTTCCCGCTTCAGGTGAGCTGTTGCCTTAACCACTTAACGTTACACAGACAGACTTCACTTCCAGCCCTCGTTCTCAGCTAATGTGTACAGTACAATTGTGGTGCCTCCTTCCTCTTTCTCACTCCTTTAATTGTTTCCAAAATCAAATCAAATGTTTGTATAGCTTATGGGACTTAACTACGGGGTCATCAGTCCCTGAACTTACAAACTACTTATGAACTAACTAAGACTAAGGACGGCACAAATATCCATGCCCGAAGGGGGGATTCGAACCCCCGAGCGTAGTGGCCGTGCAGATCGTGACTGGAGCGCCTCAGTCCCCTTGGCCACCGCGGCCGGCTAATTGTTTCCGCAAGCGGTCAGGAGTATAGGTGCAACCGCACGTAAATTTCCATGTGCCTGTTGAAATCAATATACGATTGTTAAGCTGGAGTCTTTTCTTACAAATATATCCGACAGGATAGGCAACACACCGCCTATATATGTATATCTACATGACGACGGCTTATGTTTCGGTGCTTCACTGCAGATGCAGTAATATCATCCGACATCGTGCGGGAAATTGGATGAAAAGCTTAAGAGAAGATGCACAATAGGGGCGCTTCTGTCCTCGTGTGCAAAGGGGTCGAAGGCGTAGCTTGCAAGTGCTGTCTGAGATATTGGCGCAGGAGAACAATTCATGGCAGGCTGCGTCAAACCAGTCTAAGGGCTGATGGTCCAATAATTAAATAAGTAAATAAAAAAACGAAAAACACTGTGAAAACGAGCTTCATTCTAGGGACCTCTCATTGTGTTTGAAATAAAATTTGAAATGGCGCTGCTGTTTGCGCGCGAGTAATTGGTACGGTTGCGAGCAATGAACCCCCATGTTCAGCATATCGCTGAAAAATCTCAATTTTTTCCTAAACAACCGATTTAGAAGAATGAAAGATTGTTTGAATCGAAGTACAAAAAAGCTACGTAATTCAACAGCAATCGCAAGAAGACTCGTTTTTTATTGGAGATTTTCTTTCAAATTGTCCCGGTTAAATACAATTACAAAATTTTAGATAGTTTTACATTCTAATAAGGTACACAGATTAACTGAATCAAAATGAAATTACATCTCTCAATGTACACTGTACAGCGGCAGTAAACCGATTAAAACTGGAAAAAATTCCTCCTTTCCGTCCGCTTCCTATGTTCTCACTTTGATCACTAGTCTGTTTAATTCATTCACCACATTTCAAATCGAGGAAGTTCAGCTTCTACTCTCTCTCTCTCTCTCTCTCTCTCTCTCTCTCTCGTGTGTGTGTGTGTGAGCGAGCTAAATTAGCATATAAAACAATTACTTTCCACGCTAGTAAACACGCTTTTGTTCTTCGTAAACGTCACCCGTTATAACGCCCCATAACTACATATAAAGTGCATGGCAGTGGGTTCATCGGACCGCTTTTATGATATTTCCCTGGCGTTCCATTCTCTAATGGCACACGCAAGAAGGAACATGTAAATCTTTCCGTTTGCGGTCTTATTTCTCTTTATTTTATTATGCTGGTCATGTCTTCCTATATAGATGGATGCTAACAAAATGTGTTCGCATTGGAAAGAGAAACTTTGTGAAAGAAATTTCTCAAATAAATATCACCGCAACGAATAACGCCCTTATTTTAATGAAATCCACCCTAACTCGTGCACCATTTCTGCCACACTCCCACCTCTATATTACGATAATACAAAACGTGCCGCCCTTCTCTATAAATTCCGCAGTGCCACTTGGTGTGGATTCCACAATGAGAGGCAATATTCCAAAATAGGACCCACAAGCGTGGTTTAGGTAGTTTCTTTACTAAAACCATTCCATCTTCTAAATGTTCTGCCAATTAAACATAGCCTTTGATTCGCCTTCCATACGATATCTTGTGTGTTCTTTCCACTTGAGGTTGTTCGTAATTGTAATTCCTTGGTACTTAGTTTAATTTGCGGACTTCAGATGTTTTACTGATTTATCATGTAAATAATGTTTAACGGATTCACTTTAGCGCTAATATGGATGGCTTCACGTTTTTTATTATTTAGGAGCAATTGCCATTTTTAAACAATGCAGGTATCTAAATCATTTTGTACTTGCTTTTCATCTTCTGGTGCTTTTACTATCCGATGAGTTACAGCATAATCCGCCAAGTCTAAGAAAGCTTCTTAGATCGTCTCTTAAATCGTTTGGAAAAGTAAGGAAGAGTGGTGCCCCTATAACACTTCCCTGGAGAACGCTAGGTATCACTTTTGTTTTGCTCGATGAGTTTCCGTTAATTACTATGTACTGAGTTCTTTCTGACAGGAAATAGTGTATTCAGTAGCACAACTGCGGCGATATTACGTAAGCACGGAATTTGATAACGCTCTACAATTCATTGAACTTTAAACCGCGGAAATTCGGAACTTTTTTCATTTTGTCAAGTGTAATAACAGTTATTTACAAGTAGCACATGATGATCATAGTAATGCCATCAGAAAGAGAACACAACAGAAATACACTTCAAGATTTCAAAAGGTACTTGCGCATCATTCATTCATTTCTCCCTATTGCTTCAATCAGCTAATTCTAAACACAATTATTAATACATTTGTAGTAATAATATTGTTTTATGGTCAAAGCAGCATTTTGTATGAATTTTATTTCATTATAATTCCACATGACCGTTTTCGACATAGTCTTACTGGCATCTTCAGGTCATATGGCATCATCTCGCACGCATAATGCGTACAAATTTCTATATCGGTGTGAATTTAGTGTACTATAAAACTATTCTCATGAGAATTCAAGAAGAAAGAAATCCTTGAAGTGCAAGTAAAATAAAATAAAAGTAATACAACATTAGCAGCAAAGTAATACTACTACTGTAAAGAACAGATCGCGGCTATTAACAAATGTAAAAATGACTATATTTGACATTTGTCATCCTAGTAATAAATCCTGCTAAGACTGTGTAACACTGACTATCTCATAGATGCGAAGAGATGACAAGTTGTTTCAGATGTGCTATATACCGAAGACGCCCGTGGAGTTATGAAACTGCATATGAAGAGGAAAGCAGGAAAATAGAAAATGGATTCAGGAGTGAAACGAGAGACAGGAAATAGGAGATGCTGAGTAAGTGAATGGAAGATGGTATAAAGAAAAGAGAAGAAGGAATGAAGAGAAAAATATTGACCTAATAAACGGATAAATAGCAGTTAGTACCTTCGAGTTAGTAGTTCGATGTTGAGTTCGCCCTTAGTACCCGCAATGCCTCAATTGAAAAAAGAAAAAAAAATTCGTCACATTTAGTTTGCACGATAAATCGCTCGAATTTCAAGTCTTAATTCAACTTAATACCCATGAATTACAATAATGAACAACTTTAACGCAGAGATGATACTGTGCTGAGGGATAACCCAAGACTGTACTTTGTTTGGAGAACATTTACGAAGATGCAACAAAGCCATCAAGTGATTTCAAATTTATTATGAGCCTCAGTCATATAGAATAGTGTAAAGGATTTGACCACCATTTTACTTATTTATGTAAGACCATAAATCAAATAACGGTCAAATCCTTAACAAAATTCACTAAAGAGATTGTCTACTTTACCCTCACCTAGAGTATTGCTACGTCTTATGGGATCCTATTCACATAGGATGTCAGACATTGAAATTGCCGCACGGAAAGGCCGCGTGTTCTAAGGTGTCTTGCTACGAACTGGGAGTCCGTTCCTGCCGGAGGTTCGAGTCCTCTCTCGGACATGGATGTGTGAAAGTTGTCCTTAGTGCAAGTTAGTTTAACTGGTTTGTAAGTTTAGTGACTGATGACCATGGCAGTGTTGCCCAATAGGTTGACAAACATTTCAACTTCTACAGTATCCGAAGAGGCACAGCTCTTTTTGTATTATTGCGATGTGTAGTGACAAAATGTTCAAATGTTTGTATATGTAATGGACATAACTGCTGCGTCATGAGTCCCTAGGCTTACAAACTACTTAAACTAACGTATGCTAAGAACAACACACACACACACACACACACACACACACACACACACACACACACACACCCCTATGCCCGAACGAGGATTCGAACCTCAGACGTCGAGCAACGGCGTGTTTAGCAGCAAGGCGCCCTAGAGCGCTCGGCCACTCCACTGCTGTTATGTAGAGAGAGAGTTAGTGTCACGGACTCCATACCTGAGTTTTACTGGAGTTTTTAATGCGCTGAGACCCATTTACGAAATTCAATCCACCACTTTCCCGTCCAAAGAGCTGCCTACGCCTACATAGGAAGAAATGATCACGTAAATGGAATAAGAGGAAGCAGAGCCCAAACGGAGAAATGTAAGTGCTCGTTTATCCCGCGTGCTGTTTCAGAGGGTAACGGCAAAGACACTCCGATAATGGTTCGATGAACCTCTGTCAGGTACTTTGTGTGAACTGCCGAGAAAATATTAGATGACAGGTACGCGGTGAAGACATTTTGAAGAACCCTGTAGAATGCAGACGCGAGAGCTGTGAATTAGCACTGCTAGATTATTGCGTCTGCATTCTAGAGAAAAGGCTGCCGTGACTACTTAAAAGATAAACTACTCAGAAAAAACTACATGTAAATCCCAAAAGTAACGTACCTCAGAATTATGCACTACGAAATGCCTGAAAATTCTAAAATGTGCAAATGTATGCAGGATGTAATCGGACTCTGAAAGCGGCAGCTCGCAGAATAAGAGTGAGCAGATGTTAGAATAATGCGATTCGGACGGAATGTAAATACAGCTATATAGATTGCTGAAATAACAGATGTCCCTTGTGAGGTAAAAATATATACAGGGAGTTCGAAAAAATGTATCGAATACTTTGAGAGGTAAAGAAAAAGATGCCCGTAAACCCTGGTCCCGAAAAGCATAATTTCTGTGTTGTGCACACTTCCTCACACTGACTGAAAACGTTTGGTTGTGAGTGTCCCCCTCTGTGAAAGACAAGATAAACACTGCATGGACATATCCTTGCCTCTGGGATCTGATCCGTCAACAGGGTTCGCCACTGTCGCCTACATGTCTCTCAGCATCCAAGTACTCAACTATAAGCCGGCCGCAATGGCCGTGTGCTATGCGGCGCGCCAGTCAATCTGTACGGCCGCTTCCGTCGGGGGTTCGAATCTCCCCTCGGGCATGGATATTTGTGTCGTTTTTAGTATAAGGTAGTTCATAAGTAGTTTGTAAGTTTAGGGAATGATGACCCCGCAGTTAAGTCCCTTAAGCTTAACAAACATTTGAACATTTTTGAACTCAACTGCAAACATCAGTCGGAGCATCGGGTTACGTACATGCGGTTGTGTAGTTGCTAAATGTACTGCGTTTTCAGTTTTCTTAGTGTGTGTTATTGTGCAGCACATTCGGTGTGACTAAGACTATGTATCCTTTAATTGCTGTATTTACTGTTATTGCGATGTTTATACTGAACTCTACTTGCTCGACATTTTCATTTCTCGTTCACATTTTATCAATGGAAGCATACTACTCCACAAGTGAGATGACGGATAAGATTGTGTGTTACGGGTCATCAAACGGACTGAGACTCCGGACTGAGACTCCGTGTCCTCTATGTGGAAAAATTTCCAGATCGCAGAATGGCATCCAATAAGCTGTTTAGATGGCTTTTTCAGCGTCTTCGGGAAGCAGGTTCTGCAGAACCCGACAAGGTGAACAGTGGAAGGGCTCGATCCGTCCGCACACATCAGAGGGCAGATGGAGGAGCCAGTGCTAAATTACTGGAGGAAAGATCTACACTGAGCGTGCGGCGATTAGCTGCAGCCGAAGGCGTGAGTCATTCTCTTGTCTGGGGGTATTCCATCAGTATCATGTTTAGCGCGTCAGGGCACTATGGCTAGAAGGCCACTATAGTTATGGATCTTGCAGAAGTGTGCAGAATATCCGTTAGTTTCGTCGAAGATTTTATTTACCGACGAAGCGGGTTTCATACGTGATGCCGTTGTGAACGTTCATAACCTGGGAAAAAATCATGAAATTGCTAAATGATGGTATGAACGTTGGTTCTCCATCAACGTATTCTTGATGATATAGAGGTGATATCCGGCGTTCCACAGGGTACTGTTATTGGCCCTCTGCTGTTCCTTATCTACATAAACGATTTAGGAGAAAATCTGAGCAGCTCTTTTAGGATGTTTGCAGATGAAACTGTCATTTATCGTCTAGTAAAGTCATCTGAAGATCAAAACCAACAACAGAACGATTTAAATAAGATATCAGTATGGTGTAGAAATTGGCAATTAACTCTAAATAATGAGAAGTGTGAAGTCGTCCACATGAGTGCGAAAAGAAATCCGTTAAACATTGTTTACAAGATAAATCAATGGTATGTGAAAGTCGTAAACTCCACTTAATACCTAGGAATTACTATTACATCAGATTCAAACTAGAAATAACACTTAGATAATGTCGTAGGAAAGGCGAACCAGAGACTGCGTTTTACTGGCAGAACGCTTAGAAGATGGAACAGAACTACTAAAGAGACTGCATACACTACGCTTGTCCGTCCTCATTTGAAGTATTTCTGCCAAATGTGGGATCCTTGTCAAGTGGGTTTGACAGAGGACATCGAAAGAGTCCAAAGAAGGGCAGCTTGTTTTGTATTGGCACGATACAGGGAAGACAGCTTTACGGAAATCATACAGGATCTGGGATGGCAATCATTACACGAACGGCGGTTATCACTGCGGCGTTGTCTAATTACGAAACTCCAATCACCAAATTCTCCTCTGAAAGCGAAAATGTATTGCTGACTTCCACCTACATAGGTAGAAATGATCATCAGAATAAAATACGAGAAATCAGAGCTCGATCGGAGAGATTCTACATCTACATAGATACTCTGCAAATCACATTTAAGTCCCTGGCAGAGGATTCATTAACCACTTTCATAACTTCTCTCTACCGTTCCATTCTCTAATAGCACGCGAGCTGAAAGAACACCTAAATCTTTCCGTTTTCGATCTGATTTCTCTTTTTTTTTTTTTTTTTTTTTGGGATGGTCATGTCTCCCCAAGTAGGTGGGTGCTAACAAAATATTTTTACATTCAGAAGTAAAAGTTGGTGATTGAAACTTCGCAAACAGATCACGCCGCAATAAATAACGTCTTTCTTTTAATGATGTCCATCCCAATTTGTGCAACATTTCCATGACGCTTTCCCCCCGGTAACGTGATAAAACAAAACGAGCTGCCCTTCTCTGAACCTTCTCAATATCTTTCAGATGTTCTTTCTTCTGCACGCTATTCGAGAATGGAACAGGAGATGAATAGTATAAAGATGTTTCGATGAACCCTCTGCTAGGCACTTAAATGTGATTTGCAGAGTATCCCATGTAGATGTAGATGATAGGTTAATAGGGCGATACAGGTTACCACACAGATTAAATGGGGCTGGGTATCATCAGTTTCTTGTTAATGTCTTATCTGCCTTGTTTGAGGATGTGTCATGTCAGTAAAGACTACAGATGTGGATTTTGCACGTTGGCGCATCAGCACATTTCCATCGCAATGTGCGTGACTATCTGCCAGTGACATTTGAGGACCGCTGGATTGGTCTGGAAGGTCACACAGTTTGGCCCTCACGATCCCCGGACCTCAATCCACTGGTTTTCTTGGTTATGGGATCACTTGAACGCAATAGTCTACGTCACCCTTGACAACGATGACCAAACGCCGCAGGGCCACGACTACAATGTATGCTAGAATTCACTTCAAGAACCGGGTGTATTTCAATGAGTGCGTCGTTCTTACGCCAAATGCGGAGGGTGCATTGCCATTGTGGGACGTCACCTATCCTAAGAACAAGTGTACACATCTCAGAAACAGTGCGTTACCGGACCAAGATTTATTGGACTTTTATTCTTTTATTTATTTATTTTATTTTTTTATTTTTTTTTTTTGGGGGGGGGGGGTACTACCAGCTCCCAAAGTAATGGAAACTTCTTTTCGAACCCCCTGGAGGGTGCATTGCCATTGTGGGACGTCACCTATCCTAAGAACAAGTGTACACATCTCAGAAACAGTGCGTTACCGGACCAAGATTTATTGGACTTTTATTCTTTTATTTATTTGTTTATTTATTTTATTTTTTTATTTATTTATTTTTGGGGGGGGGGGGGGGTACTACCAGCTCCCAAAGTAATGGAAACTTCTTTTCGAACCCCTGTAATATATGAGGGTTGGATCTTCAATAGTGATAACTTTTTAATCAGAACCGATACAAAAGCGTTATATGTTTGCACCTGTTACTCTCCTTCAAACTAGTCACCAGCGCTGTATAGAACCCGTTGCCAGCGATGTGGAAGGCGAGGTATACCGTCAGCTTAGCCTGTTCTGTTGATGGTGCGAATGGAGCGGTCTAGTGCCTGTCAAATCTCTGGAAGAGTTTTGGTTCCTTCATCTTCATAATCAAATCAGTCACAAGGACTGAAGTCCGGGAAGAATGGTGGATGGTACAGTAGTTCCCAGTCCCATCGACCGAACAGAGGAACCACAGCTTGCGCTGTATGCTCCCGTGTATTGTAGTGCAAAATGAAGGGTGGGTTGCGCAGAAAGTGTTGCCGCTTCTTTCGCAAAGCTGTCGTAGGTGATGCTCCAAAAACGAACAGTCATACTGTGCACTGACGGTCTGCCGTGTACGAACGTGATGCGTTCGGATAACACCATCACAGTCGTACACGAGACTCGCCATAACTTTCACCATACTGCGGCTCTGACGCACTTACGAATTTCGCGGCGAACTATAATGACGCCATTCATTGTATTGGCGTTTCAGTTTTGGCTCTTACTATGCGGCCCATGCCTCACAGTGACACCGTTACGTTAGGCCGCTCGCTCACAAGAGACTGTGTTTCCCTCGATTGCCGGCCGCAGTGGCTGAACGGTCTGTGACGCGCCAGTCACAGTCTGCACGGCCACTACGGTCAGGGTTTCGAAACCCCCTTCGGGCATGGATGTTTGTGTCGTTTTTAGATAAAGTACTTCATAAGTAGTTTGTAAGTTTAGGGACTGATGACCCCGCAGTTAAGTCCCTGAAGCTTAACAAACATTTGAACATTTGTTTCCCTCGATTGTGCGCACGCCGGTGACGTGAGACGGGCGACTTCATTTGCTCGGACGTAATGTAGGTTTGTCAACAACGTGTGCTATCAGCGACAATAGTAGATTCCATTGGATAGTGCCACCACAGCAGTGTTGCCAGTATTTAAGTTCCAGCCCTCGTATTTTTGGAAGTAATATGCCAAATTAAATTGTATGACAACCAGTCTCATTGACTAAATATGCTCACCCTGACTGCTTTTAACATTTTACACTTCTACGCCTAAATGATTACTACGCAATTAACACTTCGAAGCTTTCAAAAGGTGCATCGAATAAATTTCAAAATAATGTTCCCTTCACCAACAACTCGCACAAAGGAGAGTATACTTTAACATTGTAATCGGCTTCGGTAGAAAATTCCATTGAACTTTAAAATTACATTTTAATTTATTTTGAAACGCCCTACCTTGCATCTGCTTTGTTAACTCCCCCACAAAGCAAAATATGTTAAGAGAGTTGTAATAATGTTTCAAGTTTACTTTATATCTGGATGAAATAGTTTTAATCACATTTACAAATTATTATAACTTATGGACGACTTCTATTTCCCGAAGTTTAATTTTTCTTCCTTCACAATTTACATAAGTAAATTCTTTCATTCCGTGGTCTTTTTCCTCTTTCCCTGCCACTTTCTTTCGACTTATATCCCATGCTTCCTCTGCAATCTTGAATATCACCTTGCAAGGTATACCGGAAAATAAATAAAGAATTATGTGTAATGAATTTTTCAAGGTATCCCGAAGATTAATGTTTAATGGAAATTGAGCAATAGTGTGTACTACCTACGTGAAAAACTGAACTTTCAAAAACGGAACATTATGGTGACTATGACTACCAAGGTGAGCCTTAGAAAACATCAATGTGCAACGGACACGCACGGCAAAATAGGAGAAAACACAAACATTAAAATTTATGGACCTGTCGAATGTACTCACAAAGGGTACAATGAAACTGATTAACTTGAATAATGAAAGGGGGGAAACAATCCGACTGCAACATAGATAATATAAAAATTGGCATACCTCGTAAATTCTTATTACAAAACTGGAAACAGGAAACAGCAAGCAGCTCGCGTCATGCATTATTTCAGTATTAAAAATTTCAGAAATGATTGGTGGGTAGTAATTAAGTTCAACAACAATCATAAATGAAGAAAATGAAAGGAAGGGGAAACTAGCTACCAAATGAGAACGCAGAATACAAAATGAATATTAGAAATTATGTATTGTAAAAAAAATATGAAGTTGAAAAAACATTAACAAAATATTAAATTAACATCATACATTACAATCATGGCGTGCTGCAACATTACATAACGACTGCTTTCTCCAACAGCGTCCTCGCTCTACCTCACCCAACAGGCATCTAACTCCCAACACAGCTCGCAACTGACTGCCCTCTCGGAGCCATAGCGCTTACTCTAAAATTGAAATTCCAAGGATTACTGCGCAGCTTACGATATACATCTGTGTCCAGTTCACAAAACTAAATATTACATAAACCAACTATGTCGGGACCACAGGGACCTTACAACCTAACATTCAATCCTCGAACGATTGTCTCTTTACACTGCCCCTACATAATAGATTTTCTCTCTCTTCTAACAGTTCGTTTGATTAATTTTGCAGTTTCATTTCTTTTGTGCATTATCGCTAAAACAGTACAACCCTTTAAGAGTTCGGTAATGCCTTCGTATGTCCCTTTCCCTTCATCCTTGTCCTCTAACAGTCTTCCGGTCGTCCTGGGAATATTCATCCTTAATACATCACCAAAATAATTTTTTTAACTTTTATTCGTATGTGTTTTAGTATGCTGTACTACTATAATTCCTTCATCTACGATCTCCTATTTCATATATTCTTTTTCGACCAAGACTATTCTTACCGATTTCCTTATTTCTTTCTATAGCCATTCTGTGTTATATGTTCACCCAGCGGACTTTGGGTTCGAGGTCGCAAGTTCAGTCTCTAGAAGGCTCATTTGGGATTGTGTTAAAAATTACGAGCGGTAAAATATTAGCTGCTAATCACACGTCTTGTGAACGAGCAGGGGTACAGGAAACATGGGTCCGGGAGATTCATAGATCAACTTTATGTTAACAATATGAACATCGTCGACGTCCAATAAATATTGATAATTATCCGTTATCTTGTAAAATGAACGCCGAATGAAAAATGGCTTTTCTATGGTAGTCGCAAATGAGAACTCTTTGGGAGATACAAACCGTGAAATTTGCTCAGCAGGGTATCCACTCTTATAGAATGGATATATAACCAAATTGGTTCAACCTGGTGATGAGAACTGATGGATATGACGTAATCCAACTACGCCTTAAACGGTAGCAGATACAGAACAGACTGTATCACATTAGGTTACAAGCTATCCCATTCCATGATTTCTTTCACCACGTTACGTCAGTACGATTATGGTGCAAGTTAATTGTTTGGTTTGAAAAATTGTTGGACATCGACATTGTACATTTCGTGAAGTGTAATACATACAGTCCATAGGCGTCATAAGAGTTTGATGTCAGATTCCCGACATCTTTCACCCTCCTCATCTATATGATGAGTCACAAGTGGCTAATGCTTTTCCTGCAATAAGTGTTAACGCAACTCTTTCAAATTCACATTACCAGGGATTTAACCTCCGACCTCGCACTCAAAATTTTCCGTATCAGATCATTTACTTTTTTGCGTAATTGTTTACTATGTTGTTCTTATTGTGTTAGCTTCTGTTAGAGGGAATGTTTATAATTGATTTATGAACGATAGTTTACGTATGCCTGTCGTTAACATGGGCAGAAAAATTTACCAATGTCACCCATCTTGTGACTCAGTGGCGTAACTAGGACTTGGCTTGGGGGGGGGGGGGGGCAGATAGATCTGCTTGACGAGCAAAATTTTAGTCAGTTCCCAGACAGACTACCATCTACCACTCCCGTTGAAGAAACTAATTGACTCCCATCCAATGAAAGCTTATGGTAAAACACCCCAAGTTTCCAATCTTTACCTTTACCAGATTGCTGTTATATTATTTCTTTCTTTCTTTCTTTTTTTCGGGTTCTGGGGGGGGGGGGGTTCTATCCCCCTCAACCCCCCGCCCCCATAGTTACGCCACTGTTGTGACCAGTGTCTAGTGTCCAGTTTCTTATATTAATTTATCACCATTTCAGAATAGTACTACTAAAAGTCATAGATTATTTATTGTCTTCACTCACAGATCTTGCCCAGAAGGCTCCCTGTAATACAATTAGAGTTCTCCCACGATGACTGAACATACGACCTCATTTCCTGTTCCTTCCTCTAATTTGGGCTGATTACACATTCTTTTCCTCGCCATCTCCTTCGTTAGTCTTCATTTCCCAACTTAAACAGCTCATTTAATTTTCAGCATCTTTCTTGCAGTAGCGAACCTCAGACAATTGATTTTCCACTTTTTTTCTGTTTTCCTCAAAGTGTAATACTGATTTACACGCAACGCTGTGCTGCAACCGTGCATCGTTAGAAATCGCACAATGAATATTATTCCTAGTTTGATTCGAGTAATCTTCTTTCAATTAAGCAAATCTTCCTAGTATGCGATGGGGTACTTCTTGTAACCTCCTTGCTTTGTCCCTAATTGAGATCTTTAGTCCCAAGGTAGCATAAGTCTTGCAATTCATTTAGTATGTGAGCACCAATTTCGGTATTAAATTTATTGCTAATATCATTTATGCCACTTCTCATTACTTGCTTCGGTTTTATCTCACTGCATATTTTCTACTAACACGAGCCCTGCACTTCATATTTTGTACTGAAATTTTCAGCCTGTCTTTTTCTAGCATTGTGAGCTGCAGTACTTAATGAATGAGACTTGTTGATGGGTTAACATGAAAGTTTTTGATTCGGAATGGACGCAATACGGCCTGGCTATTCATTGCAGAACACATCAACCAATGCAAATACAATGAGATACTAAAATCTGAAACTCTGAAACCTTTTAATAAGCCAATAAACTTAGGAGTTATTAAAGACAAACATTTCATTCATGGTAAGTGAAATCTTGTTATTTCATACCACTGATGGAGTGGTACGGGACGCATCCAGAAAGTAAACATCCATTATTCCTGGAAAATGAAGAACGAACACCATGAAATCAGGGGGAAATTTTATTGGAACATTCTTGAGGATGTATGAAACACACGATCACGTAGAAAGAGCCTTAAGCCGTCGGCACACGGAGCGTGTGTCTGAACGTGAGTGGTCAAAGTGCCGAGGCCACAGTACGGCTCAACGTTCGGAGACGGCGCGACTTCTGCATCCGGGGCGTGTGCCTCAACAAGCTACACGTGCCCGCAGCGCGCTCCAGCGACAGTTGTCGGCTGCGTCAGGTCCTGGAATCACACTATTTACCAAATGAAAAGAGAGGAATTCCTGCTTGTTTACGCGCTTGTGCATATGTTCGATATTTTCTGTGATACAGGCCTACATAAGTAACAACAAAATATCTATCAACATAAGCCACTTATAAAAGTTGTATGTTATGTCAATAAGTGCAGCGCATTATAAAAGTTTCATAACAAACTGGGCTATATAAAACTAGAAAAGGCCTTCACATGAGGCAAACATTATTGCAACAGTTACGATTTTTGTAAAACTTAAAGGTCATTCTTCCACGGTCAATTTTACTATTCAGTAGAAGAATGTTAAGCTGTAATATACAATACGCAAACTTCGTATTTTATTCTAAGTAAAGTGCAAATTGTCCTGTTCATCAAACGACTCCGACAACTCACTCCTCTGTGGATGCGCACTTACGTTTACATAGGATCGAATGTTATGCAGTATACTTCTATGAAATTTATAGGAAAGTCTGTGAGTATCAGAAAACACGAATAAAAGAAGAAAAATGTTTGGTTACAAGGAGCCTTGAACCAGCTCCAAGAACCGTCATTCCTTTTACAGTCCGCGGCGTTGTTTCGTACTCTACGGCCTCTAACATACTTCGCTCTCCCTTGTAACGGCAGATTACTGTAATACTGAAATTTTATACCACATATAAGACGTTTCCAGTCATTTATTCCAACAAAATTGTCCTCTAATGAGCGGTTATCGAGAGATTTTCAATTTACTCAGTTTTACTTGCTTTGAAATGTCTTACAGTCATAAGACCTAAGTTATATACATAAAACCCATGAAATACGACGACCAATATGGCGTCTTCATCTCCGTATCGAAAAGAGCTGCCCCCTCCCCGGATAGCCACGTGGTGTGACGTCGTTGGAGTTCTCCCACCTTATTGGTGATCGTTGACACACACGTTCAGAATATCTGGCATGCTTGATACTGCCCGACACTTTGGGTAAGCTTTCCCAACGTACGGTTCGCACGTTGTGACGTCACAAACTCGCCACGTTGGTCACACTCGTTCAGAAACACGCTCCGTGTGCCGACGGCCTTACACAATGTCGACACTAGTATTGTGAGTACCCCCCTTTTGCAGACCACGCAAAATAACATTTCCGACACTTGGTATATGGGAGACAGATCTGGTGATGTTGCTGCGCAAGATTGTTGATGTATACCTTGCCGAGGACGTTGTTGGTACGGGATACATATGGACGTGCACTGTCATGTTAGAAAATCATACCGACTTCTTGATGCAAGATGGCTTGAATGATGGTTTCAGTGTACCGTGCACTGTTCAATGTTCCCTCGACGACCACAAGAAGAGAACGGCCAGTGTAGGATATGGCTCCCCAAACCATGATGGTAGGTGTCGGCCCTGTGTACCTCTGACTTATACTCCTGATTTTCGCGATCCTCTGCACAACGCCACACACGAGTACGGCCATCATTAGCAACGAGGCACTCATGATTGAAGACGGCACGTCTCCATTCGTCCTTCCATAAGCGCCTGTCGTAACACCGATGAAGGTGGGCTAAACGATGTTGGGGCGTGAGCGGAAGACGCCCTAACAGGCATGATCGTGCATTATGGTGTGGGGACCCATATCGTGCACTGGCCGTCCTCTTTTCGTGATCGTCGGGAGTACATTGAACAGTGCACAGTATACTGAAACTATCGTTCAAAATGACTCGCTGCCGTTCATGAATCAAGAAGGAGAATGCACATTTACGTGTATCTCGTACTACGCAACGTGCTGTTCAAGGTGTACATCAACTATTCTGGCCAGCAAGATCTCCACATCTATCCCCAATTAAGCATGCTTTGGGAGCGGATGAAACGACAACTTGTGTGGTCAGCACGACCGGCATGAAATCTGGCTCAACTGAGGCACCAAGTGTAAAAGGTATAGCAGGCCATTTCGCGAGACTACACTCGGCACGTCTACGATTGTCTCCATGTGGGAATCGCAGTTTGCACTGCTGCAAAAGGCGGGTATACACGGTACTAGCGTCGACACTGTGCACGCTCAGGTGACTGTACTCACGTGCGTATGTCTGTGTGTGTGAGGTCGTGTGTTGTATACATCCTCATTATTGTGTCAATAAAATTCCCTCTGCTTGGTGCACGAATTCATGGTGTTATTTTTTCATTTTCCAGTAGTCTATATATATGTAAAATCAATTTATCAATATCAGAAAATGTTACTGCTACACCAAGAAGGAATGCAGGTGATATACGGTTATTCATTGGACAAATATATTATACTAGAACTGACACGTGATTGCATTTTCACGCAGTTTGGGTGCATAGATCCTGAGAAATCAGTACCCAGAACAACCACCTCTGGCCGTAATAACGGCCTTGATACGCCTGGGCATTGAGTCAAACAGAGCTTGGATGGCGTGCACACGTACAGATGCCCATGCAGCTTCAACACGATACCACAGTTCATCAAGAGTAGTGACTGGCGTATTGTGTCAAGCCAGTTGCTCGGCCACCATTGAACAGACGCTTTCAGTTGGTGAGAGATCTGGAGAATGTGCTGGCCAGGGCAGCAGTCGAACATTTTCCGTATCCAGAAAGGCCCGTACAGGACCTGTAACATTCGGACGTGCATTATTCTGCTGAAATGTAGGGTTTCGTAAGTATCGAATGAAGGGTAGAATCACGGATAGTAACACATCTGAAATGTTACTGCCACTGTTCAAAGTGCCGTCGATGCGAACAAGAGGTGACCGAGACGTGTAACCAATGGCATCCCATACCATCACGTCGGGTGATACGCCACTATGGCGATGACGAATACACGCTTACAATGTGCGTTTACCGCGAAGTCGCCAAACACGGATGCGACCATCATGATGCTGCAAACAGAACCTGGATTAATCCGAAAAAATGACGTTTTGCCATTCGTGCACCCAGGTTCGTATTTGCGTACACCATCGCAGGCGCTCCTGTCTGTGATCAAGCGTTAAGGGTAGCCGCAGCCATGGTCTCCGAGCTGATAGTCCATGCTGCTGCAAACGTCGTCGAACTGTTCGTGCAGATGGTTGTTTTCTTGCAAACGTCCCCATCTGTTAACTCAGGGATCGAGAGGTCTCTGCACGATCCCTTACAGCCATGTAAGGGATGCCTGTCAGCTCGACTGCTAGTGATACGAGGCCGTTGGGATCCAGCACAGTGTTCCGTATTGCCCTCCTGAACCCACGGATTCCATATTCTGCTAACAGTCATTGGACCGCGACCAACGCGAGCAGCAATGTCGCGGTACGATAAACCACAATCACGATAGTGTACAATCCGACCTTTATCAAAGTCGGAAACGTGATGGTACCATTTTTTCTCCTTACACGAGGCTTCGCAACAACATTTCACCAGGCAACACCGGTCAAGTACTTTTTGTGTATGAACAATCGGTTGGAAACTTTCCTCGTGTCAGCACGTTGTAAGTGTCGCCACCGGCGCCAAACTTGTGTGGATGCTCTGAAGAGCTAATCATTTGCATATCACAGCACCTTCTTTCTGTCGGTTAAATTTCGCGTCTGTAGCACGTCATCTTCGTGGTGGAGCAATTTTAACGGCCAGGAGTGTATTGCAGGAATGTTTGAGCTACATTTCAACACAGTCACAGAAATAACTGAAATAACTGGCATATCGTTGGCTCAACTTGTGTAATCGTATGTTATAGAAGTGAGCCTCCTGTGCATGTGACAATCGTTTTCATCTCTTCATCGTTGTCAGAACGCTCGCCGGAGGACGTGCCATAACTACGTAACCACTCGTCTTAGAACTCGTAAGCCCCCCACAGTGGCTCAGTGAGCAGACTAGACAGAGGAGTAGCGCAGCCGGGTCACAGCTGGTACAGCAGGTGTCTGCCTGGTGCGGGGCACGGCGGCGGCTGCTGGCTGGTGGCGCCCGCACCACGTCCACCGCAGATACCAGCGCGGCCGCTGCGGGTATCCACCGTCGGGAGGAGGGGGGAGGGGGGAGCTCTGTCTGTGTGTCTGCACGGCCATCCGTAACACCGGGTCACATCTGAAACTGCACTCTGCTGACCCAAAAGTGACAGCACAGCGATATGCGCAGGCACACACTGAAATGTGACATTACTATGTTTTGATTTTTTGCTGAAGGACTCAAAATTTAAAAAATTCATCTTTAATTTACTGCACGCAAGACCAAGCGATTAAAAAAAAAAAGGGCAGTATCTGTTACAACTTGCCTGGTAGAAATTTAACTGTCTCTTCTAATGGAATTAAAGAGTTCATCAAAGGGGAGAAAATAGTCACTGGCCGAGAGCAAGTCTTTATATGTGACTATGTAATGTTAAAACTGTCCAGTCTCTCAGCACAATCTTGCAGACTCTTATAAATTTCCCCTGCTTTTCCTTCACTCCTATTAATGGGGATGCATGCGCTTATGGTCCTATTTGCATTAGGGAAGCCGTGGCGGAGCGGCCGAGCGCATTGAGGCGCCATGCTGCGATGATCGAGGCCGTTCCCCAGCGGGAGTTCGAATCTCCCCTTGGGCATGGGTGTTTCTCCTATGTTTACTATAAGTTAGTTCGTAAGTAGTTTGTGAGTTCAGGAGTTGATGACTACGCTGTTAAGTCCCTTAAGCTTTACAAACATTTCAACATTTGCATGTTTGTGTAGTCTATGGGCGGTGAATAGCTCAGAAGAATTACAATTTTAACAAAAATGAACGCGAAAGCCTACGTTCTTACATACTGATCGTCAGTGCGACATACTCACACGCACACACTACGGGGTCATCAGTCCCTAAACTTACAAACTACTTATGAACTACTAACGAACTAGGACGGAACAAATATCCATACTCGAGGGGGGATTCGAACCCCCGACCGTAGTGGCCGTGCAGACCGTGACTGGAGCGCAGCAGGCACAATATTTGCACTAGATAATGCATATTGCACGAGGGGCCATGGGTTTCGCCAATTCTTCAGACTGGGGAAACAAAGTTCTTTTATTTATTAATGACCTTAGATCTCGAAGTAGATAATGTCCCACGCAGTTTCAGCATGCAGGTTGCTGATTCTTCATGTCTGAAGCTAAAATGCTAAAAAAATGTTCAAATGTTCGTAAATCTATAGGAGTCAACTGCCTGGTCATTAGCTCTTAGCTTACAAACTGCTTAAACTAACCTAAGGACAACACAAACACCCATGCCCGAGGGGGTACTCGAACCCCAGACGACGAACGGCCGCGCGCACCGCAGCACGGCGCCCCAGTGCGCACACCTAATCCGCCGCAGTGTTAAATTGCAGTGAAAATGATTTTAGCACTATAACTACGATATTCTTCATAAAATACGGGATGCCAGAGGATTCCGAATTTATTCTTCCGACGTTTACACACGCTCAGCGAAATCCACATATCTACGGGGTACATTGAACAACAGTCACTTCACAATAAATAATAGTGCCATGATAATAAATGTCCAAGTTTTATAATGCTCCGTGATGAGACAAGGTGCTAGATGTTAACAGTTCGAAGGTCGGCACTGGACTGTGCTCGGCCAGTCGTGGCTGCTTAGTTGCTGCCTCTGTATTTTTTTTTTTTTTTTAGATTCGTTGCTACTATTTTGTTGATATAAGTTACAATGAACAAAGTAACGAATGGGTTCAAATGAAAGCTTATTAACATTAAAGTGTTACATTGAAATTACGCAACTATCTAATGTTTACTTTCTTAAATATTAATAAATGAAACGTTTAGCACGTCTATGCTACACTGCCGTGCTTTCTCACGGTTCATACATGATCTGTGCCATTTGTTATGCTTTTACCACCTCTTCCATCGACTACATCATGCTATTTTGCCTACTGCCAGCCAGCTGCTTGGCTTCTATAAAATTTACAAGTTCAAACAAAGATATGAAAACTCTGAATACTATTATTAAACAAATAAAGATATAAAATGAGACTTGTCACATTGTTCATTTACTGTCTGAAAATATGAGTTTAGGTAATTGAAATTCAGCGTCGCAATGACAATAAAAAGAAATAACGTATCTTACAAATTGTTACGTTTACTACGTAGTAGCACTGCCTTTACCACGAAACGCAAAATATGGATAAGAACAAATATAATTAGTCAGCTTCAAAACTTAATGCTGATACCAAAATATAGCAGACAGTGCACCATAATTTAAGGATCAGTAGTTGTTGGCTTTTGCGGAAGAATCCAACTGTTGGAGTGTATAATGCCGATTTATTAAACGTAACCCACGCCCAGCTCAAAATCATAAATCTGATAAAATTTAATAAATCGTCAGATCTCAGGTACGTGATAAATCATGAAAAGTTACTTCTCTTTTATATTCCCGTGAACGGAATCGATTTTAACAACGTACGCATCTCCTACAGTTGCATCCGTTCCGCGCCAAGATAGAGGTCGGCGTATTGCTGAAATAGAACAATACAGAACATTATAATTCTTGTAAAATTATGAATAGATCAAGATTATTTATATGATAACAACGCATCGGAATTCTGTACTGAATAACTGTTATTGCAAAATTATATTTACAAAACAATTGACTCTAAATAATGAGAATTGTGAAGTGGTCCACATGAGTACGAAAAGAAATCCGTTAAACTTTGTTTACAAGATAAGTCAATCGAAAGTGAAGGCAGTAAAGTCGACTAAATATCTAGGCATTACTATTAAATCATATTTAAACTGGAAAGATCACATAGATGTCATAGGAAAGGGGAACCAGAGACTATGTTTTTATTGGCAGAACCTTTTAAATAAGCAACAGAACTACTAAAGAGACTGCGTACCCCACGCTTGAGCGCCATCATTTGGAGTATTGCTGTCCGGTGTGGGATCCTTATCAGGTGAGATTGACGGACGACATCGAAAGAGTCCAAAAAAGGGCAGCTCGGTTTGTATTGTCACGATACAGGGGATGCAGTGTCACAGAAATGATACAGGATCTGGGATGGGTATCATTACAACGGCGATTATTGATGCGGCGTGGTCCAATCACCAACATTCTCCTCCGAATTCGAGAATATATTGTTGACTCCCAGTTACATAGGTATAAATGATCATCAGAATAAAATACGAGAAATCAGAGCTCGAACGGAGAGATTCAGGTGTTCTTTCTTCCCGCGCGCTATTCGAGAGTGGAGTGGGAAATGAATAATATAAAGGTGGTTCGATGAACCCACTGCCATGTACTTAAATGTGATTTGCAGAGTATCCCATGTAGATGTAGACGCTTACTCTCACATACATGACAGAATGTTCTCCACGTGAAAATCACTTAAAGTCAAGAGAAGTTAAGTAATACGTCGTATCAGTACTAGGTCCTAAACGAGAAGAGCGATCTTTCTGTCCGCGCTCCTTGAGCTAGCTCAAGACAATTGACAACGGCAAATTTATATTTTTTATCGTCTCTGCTTTTTGGTTAGTTAAAATAGTTCTTTGCCTTTGGCGTTGTCAAACTGGTTAAATAACAGTATCATTTCCTGTTAATCGAATGTTCAAATGTTTGTTAAGCTTATGGCTCTAAACGACGGGGTCATCAGTTCCGAAACTTACATACTTGTTACAATCTAACTTATACTAAAGACGAATCAATAGCCTTACCCGAGGAGGGATTCGAACCCCCGATGCGGAACGGCCTCGTACATCGGAGCATAGCGCCTCAGTGCGCTCGGCCACTCCGACGCGGCTCCTGTTAATCTGTTTTTCCATTCAAAGTTCATGTTAAATTAATTCTGACTAAATCATTTCTTATTCCCCGAAATGTTATAAGATGTCGGTAGTATCGCGTACAAAACGCATAAAATGGCGGGGCATTGGCAGAGCTAATATTTGCAATACGGCGACTCACGCGAAAGAGATTCCGCCGTGATTATGGTCACGCTGCGGGCATGTACAGACTGTGAAAGCTGATCGTCACTCGGTGCTAGATGCGTGGCACATTCCATTTCGGATATCGTTGGTGTATTCAATATTCCGAGATCCAAAGTGTGAAGAGAGTATAAAATTTCAGGCATTACCTCTCACCACGGACAATCTAGTGACCTAACGCTTGCGCTTGGTGACCGAGGGCATTGATAACAGACAAACAACGTGCGAAATAGCCGCAGAAGTATTGCGGTGCACGCGGTCGCTCCCACTGGACGTTCGAGTCCTCCCTCTAACATAGGAGAGCGCGCGAGCGCGCGTACGTGTGTGCGTGTGAGTATTTTTTCTTTTTTCTTTTTTTTTGTGGTTTTAGGGCGCACTACTTCTACGGTCATTAGCGCCCAGACAAGAACTTAGATTAACTAGATCTCAAAAAAAAAAAAAAAAAAAAATCTGGTGACAGTCAGAAAATCAAGAACAGGCTAAAAACGAAAGATAAAGGACAATGAAAAGGGTTAAATATCCTTCGATAAGTTGGCCAAGTTGATAAAACGCAAAACTCGAGCAGCTGCTCATGTGTCATCAGCTAAAATTTCCTCCAGTGTAGACGGAAAGTGAAGGGCTACACGGAGATGATTAAAATTTACGCAAGACAATAAAACGTGTCGCACCGTCAGCAATTCACCGCAGGAGCACAGCGGTGCAGGGTCGGCGGTTAGCAAATGACGGTGGCTGAAACGGCAGTGACCGATCCGCAACCGGGCCAGGATGACCTCCTCCCGCCGAGAGGGGCGTGAGGAGGTCCTCCAAGCGGTCGGGATCGGTTTGACAGTTCGCAATTTATTGTTGTACAGTGAAAGCCACGCACTGTGCCATGACGACACGATACTTCGGCGAAGAGCCCACTGAACATCGTCCGGTTGGATGCAAAGTAGCCATGCGAGGCAAAAGAGCTGCGGCCTTGGCTGCTATGTCGGCGGCCTCATTCCCGGGCACACCCACGTGGCCAGGCACCCACAGGAAAGAAACGTGACAGCTGTCATCTGCTAGCAACTGGAGGGAGCGTTGGATCCGATACACGAGAGGATGGTTCGAGAAAGGGTCCTTAAGACTCCGCAGGGCACTAAGGGAGTCCGAACATATGGCATAGAAAGATCCGCGGTGGCGGCAGGTATACAAAACGGCCTGGTGGAGGGCAAAAAGCTCAGCCGTGAAGTTCGAGCACCGGTCAGGGAGCTTGTATTGGAAACGGTTGTCGCCGACGACGAAGGCAGATCCGACACCGGCAGTGCTCTTTGAACCATCAGTGTAAATAAATATGGCATTATCGAACCGCGAACAGAGTTCGACAAGCCTCGAGCGGTATACCAAATCCGGATTGCTCTCCTTGGAGAGCGAACTAAGTTCAAGGTGAGTGTGAACCTGGGCCTGACGCCACGGTGGCAATGGGCTTTCGCTCAACCGAAAGGTGGAAGGAAGGGTAAAATCGAGCCTCTGTAGCAGGCGGCGCAACCGAACTCCAGGTGGAAGCAAGGCAATCGCAGAGCACTGATATTGGCGATCGAGTGAGTCGTCAAAAAATAATCGGTAAGATGGATGGTTGGGCATCGACCGCAGGCGGCATGCGTACCGACACAAGAGTATGTCACGTCGAGTGGTCAAGTGTAATACAGCAGCCTCGGCATACAGACTTTCAACAGGGCTGGTATAAAATGCACCGGTCGCCAGACGTAATCCCCGATGGTGGATAGAATTGAGACGGCGGAGAATCGACGGCCGTGCAGAAGAGTATACAAGGCTTCCGTAGTCGAGCTTCGACTGAACAATGGCCTGGTAAAGGTGAAGCAGGACGGTACGATCCGCTCCCCATGACGTGCCACTGAGGACACGAAGGACGTTAAGGGATCGGGCACAACGAGCAGCCAGGTAGGACACGTGTGTGGACCAGCAAAGTTTACGATCCAACATGAGTCCCAAGAATTTCGTAGTCTTCACGAAAGGGAGAGCAACAGGGCCGAGACGTAGAGAAGGTGGAAGAAATTCCTTGTATCTCCAGAAGTTTATACACACAGTTTTCTCAGTGGAGAATCGGAAGCCGTTTGCGATGCTCCAGGAATATAGACGGTCAAGACAGCGTTGAAGAGAACGCTCCAAGAGACACGTCCGCTGGGCGCTGCAATAAATTGCGAAATCGTCTACAAAAAGAGATCCGGAGACGTCGGCTGAAAGGCAATCTACGATCGGATTGATTGCAATGGCAAAGAGCGCCACACTCAAGACGGAACCCTGTGGTACCCCATTCTCCTGGCAAAAGGTATCGGACAAAACAGAGCCCACCCGTACCCGGAACTGGCGATCCGCCAAAAAAGCTTGAATGAAAAGAGGAAGGCGGCCCCGAAGGCCCCATGTGTGCAATGTGCGGAGAATGCCCGCTCTCCAACAGGTATCGTATGCATTCTCCAAGTCGAAGAACAGTGCTACTGTTTGACGCTTCTTTAGAAAGTTGTTCATAATGAAGGCCGACAACGTAACGAGGTGATCAGCAGCAGAGCGGTGTCGACGAAAACCGCATTGGATATTAGTCAGGAGGCGGCGAGATTCGAGGAGCCAGACCAACCGAGCGTTAACCATGCGTTCCATCACCTTACAGACGCAGCTCGTCAGACAAATGGGGCGATAACTGGAAGGAAGGTGTTTGTCCTTCCCTGGTTTGGGGATGGGGACAACAATGGCTTCACGCCAACTTGTGGGAACGTGACCTTCAGTCCATATGCGATTGTAGGTACTAAGAAGAAAGCACTTGCCCGCAGGAGAGAGGTTCTTCAGCATCTCAATGTGAATGGAATCGGGCACGGGAGCAGAAGATCGGGACAGGGCGAGAGCACGGTCTAGCTCCTGCATGGTGAAGGCGACGTTATAATTTTCACGATTAAAAGAGTGGAAAGAAGGCGGCCGTGCCTCCTCTACCTGTTTGCGAGGGAGAAAGGCAGGGTGATAATGGGCAGAGCTCGAAATCTCCGCAAAGAAACGGCCCAATGCGTTGGAAACAGCAGCGGGGTCCACGAGGACTGCGTTCTCCACGGTCAGGCCAGGAATCGGGGAGTGGACCTTGATGCCGGATAAACGGCGTAGGCCACCCCAAACAACCGTGGAGGGAGTAAAACGGTTAAAAGAACTAGTAAAAGCAGTCCAGCAAGCTTTCTTGCTGTCGTTTATGATACGAAGACATTGCGCTCTCATACGTTTATAATTGATGCAATTCTCCAAAGTTGGGTGGCGGCGGAAGGTGCGTAAAGCACGGCGCCGGGCTCTAAGCGCGTCGCGGCAGGCTGCAGTCCACCAAGGGACCGGGACACGACGTGGAGAAGAGGATGTACGAGGTATGGAACGGTCAGCAGCGGTGAGAATAACCTCTGTGAGGTAGTCGACCTGACTGTCACAGTTGGGAAAATTCTGATCGTGAAAAACAGCCATGGAAGAATAAAGCCCCCAGTTGGCTTTGGAAATGCTCCAACTGGTGGGACGAGGAGATGGGGAATGATGCAGGAAGTGGACGATACACGGGAAATGGTCACTTGAGTACGTGTCAGAAAGTGCATACCACTCAAACCGACCGGCAAGCTGAGTAGTGCATATTGCGAGGTCTATATGGGAATAAGTGTGTGTTGTGTCTGAAAGGAAGGTCGGTGCACCGGTGTTGAGGCAGACAAGATCGAGGTGTCGGAGAAGGTCCACCAAAAGGGAGCCTCTCGGACAAGGTGCCGGAGAGCCCCATAGGGGGTGGTGGGCATTAAAGTCGCCTACCAACACGAAAGGTGAAGGGAGCTGGTCAACAAGGTGTAGCACATCTGCCCTAGTAAGGGCAGATGACGATGGCGAATAGATATTACAGAGGGAAAAGGTAAATGTGGATAAAGTGATGGGGGCGGCAACTGCCTGTAGGTGAGTATGCAATGAAATGGGATGGAAATATACGTCGTCTCGAAGGAGCATCAGAACCCTTCCATGGGCTGGGATACCTTCCACGGGTGGCAGGTCGAACCGCACAGAGGTGTGGTGTGGAAAGTCTGCACGATCACTTGGACGCAACTTAGTTTCTTGGAGGCAGACTAGAAGCGGGCAGTGCAATCGAAGGAGTAGTTTTAACTCCTCCCGATTAGAACGAATGCCGCGAATATTCCATTGAAGGAGCGCCATGATAAAAAATGAGATAAGAGATACGGATAAAAACTAACAAGCAAGCGGGGTCACCTCGACGGCCGCTGAGGACCGGATTTCGAGGGAGCACTGCTATCGCTGTCTAGGGGCAAAGGGTCGTGGTCCATAGGTTCTACCGACGCGCCTGCCACCTCCTTGAGTTGATCAGGGGGGGGGGGGGCAGTTTCCACCGCCGGTAAAGAGCCGGGTGCCCGGCAGACGGAGCGTCCCGGTGAAACAGAAGACGGCCGAGGCCGGCAACTGTTGGGCGGCGTGACGGATGGGTCACGCCTCGGCGGGGAAGGAGAGGAACTCTTTTTCTTGTTGGCTCTTCTCGAAGAGTGACGGTGAGAAGAGGGTTCCTTTTTCAACCATCTTTTTCGGGCATCTTGTTTAGGTGCCCGCGGTTTACCAGAGGTTGATGAAGACTGTACTTTAGAAGCAGCAGGAGGAAGCGGGGACGTGGAACGGGCAATCTTCGGGCTGGCGGATCGCACAACTGTATCAGCGAAGGTGAAATCACACGTCTGGGTACTTGAATCCTTAGTAGATCGAGTGGAGGTGAGGACCTTACTGTATGTGCCCGCTGGGAGGACAGCGGGCTTTCGACTCGCCAACATCCGTAACCCGAATTTGCTGGATGACCGTCTCATCCTTGTATACAGGGCAGTCGCGAGAGGAAGCCGCATGGTCACCGTTGCAGTTAAGGCAGTGAGGGGACGGAGGTGGGCAATCCCCCTCATGGGCGTCCCTACCACAAGTGACACATTTTGCTGCATTTGGGCAAGAGTAACGGGTATGGTTGTACCTGTGGCATTGGAATCAGCGCGTTAGGTTTGGAATATAAGGGCGGACAGAGATAACTTCGTACCCTGCTTTGACCTTCGACGGGAGTTCAACCCTGTCGAACGTCAAAAACACAGTACGAGTCGGTGTCAGCTGGTTATTTACCTTTTTCAAAACCCTATGCACGGCTGTGACACCCTGATCTGACATGTAGGTTTGTATGTCTTGATCAGACAACCCGTCAAGGGATCTCGTAAAGACTACCCCCCGTGACGAGTTGAGTGTGCGATGCTCTTCTACCTTGACAGGAAACGTGTGTAACAGTGTAGTCCGGATTAGTTTCTGAGCTTGGAAGGCACTGTCCACTTCCAGCAACAATGTGCCATTGTGCTGACGCGAACAGGTTTTAACAGGGCCAGCAATTGCATCAACACCTTTCTGTATAACGAAAGGATTGACAGAATTGAAATCTTTTCCGTCGGTGCGAGACACAACAAGAAATTTCGGTAAATTAGGCAGAGTCTTCTGTTGCTGAGGCGAATCTATCTTACGTTTCTGGGTCAACGTCACTGTAGAAGAGAAGGAAGAGAAGGAAATCATCGCGGAGGTGTCCCCCGTGATTACCGGCGTCTCCGATGGCGCGCTCCTTCCTAGTGGGGGCCCTCTCCGAGGGCTGAGCTCGAACTGAAGCGATCACTAGCAGTAAGCAGCCGTGTCTAGCTACTTTGAGACAATTTGCTGCCATACGCGCACTTCATCTTTCGAAACAACAACGAAATATTTAAGAGTAGGGATGAGCCGTGTTACCCAGTCACAAGTAGTCTCGGTTGGTTTGGAAAAGATTTGATTAATTCCAGCGAATGATTTAGACACCCATTTAGCCTAACTTGAATCGCATGGAAAACTAATTAAACCACAAAATCCTACACCGGCAACACTTTCCCAGCTGTGGTCGGCTACAGGGACAGCACGACTCGGTATGCCTGGAAGTGAATTATCAGCCAGCCACAGTTACCTGCTGTAATGTTTTCATTCATTTAACCACTTGCTCTATTCCCTCTGTGTTTTTCCTTCTTATGTGTTGATTTTGGCACTCTATCGATAACTGCAGCGCTCTATAAATTGTGGGTTTCCTTAGGGCGCAGAGCGCCAGATTTTTATTTTGTTTAGCGTAGCCTGTTGCTATGGCGTCTTAGCTAGGAACAGGGACCTATGACCCAGCATTTTAGTTGCAAAACGTAAACTTCCACGGCAGGAAATGTCAATATTGCTAAAATTTCCCTGGCTATTATACCGTGGTCTTATAGATTTGTTATTAAAACCCAAAGTTTCGTCACCATCTGCGGAGGACTTGCTCAAGGGGGATCGTGGCTCTTTTTAAGTCCGATACACACCTTGGCTCCGATACACACACTGACTGCAGTCGAATTCCGTTTACACGCGCTCACGAAAATGGCAGGTTCGGTCATACAGTTCATTAAAAGTCTACACATACAAACCGTTATCTGCAGTAGGATTCAAATCACCACCCGCAGCAAAAGCGAGGAATAGTAAAGACGTTCAAGGACAGGGCAAGGAACATCTGCGAACCGGAACTACTCGATGCGGAATCAAAACACCTGAGTAATGCTTTACTTAAGAATGGCAATTCGTCTACAGAGATAAGGAGAGCGTTGAGACCGCCACGTAAAATTCAGAACGATGAAAAAGTTCCTGTGAAAACCAAAGTATTCCTGCCATTTATTAAGAACGTCACCGACCGCATCGGTAAAATTTTGACGAAACGGAATGTCGCAGAAACATACAAACCTACTCGGAAGATACAAGATCACCCGAAATCGGCAAAGGATGCAAGGAAATCGATGGATAAAGAAGGAATTCATAGGTTTCCGTGTAGCTGTGGTACATGGGTACCACAAAAAGAACAGTCAAGACAAGACTAGAAGAGCACAAAGGTAACTGTAGAAGGGGAGACATTGATATATCAGCTGTTTCTGAACATGTTTTTCAATCAGGAGACCAACTTATTCAATTTGATAAGACTCAGGTTTTTCCAGTGATAAACGGATATCACGAAAGACTGTACAGAAAGGCTACTGGATTGGTAAAAAGACCCCAATAATTTCAGTAGGATGTAGGAGGGCGTGAAACTCAATGAAATCTGGATTTTTTTGTTGAAGAAATGTAAGAGTCCTGCACCATAGGACGACATCGACAATGGACAACGCCAATTGGCAACGTTGCATTGCGGGCGCCTATCCAAAATATCTGCGTCACACCACTGCGCGCGAGCACGCGAAAACGGAATTCGTCTGCTGTCAATAACGAGCCAGGGTGTGCATCGGACGTTAAATGCCATCATGCCTTAGAGTAATTCGTTGTTGAGTAAAAACGCATTCATTTCACAAAAGCGTGTAATCAATATAATTGCGATAGCGTAGCTGAGGCACGGACCACCGTCTCATGACCACCAGCCAGTGAGCTACGCTGTCGTAGCCTCCGCCCCCTAAACTTTGAAGGGTTGTAGCTCCCAAACTAACAGGGACGGGAATGTAGTTTAAATTTTTTTGGACGCAGCTGGTTTCAACGAATCCAATGCAGGATAGAAAAAACTATTGTTCCATTTAAAAAATTATATCTTTGTGCTGTAACTCTTTGGAAAATGATACAATAAACTATGTTCATAGCTCCACAGAAAGTGTAACATTTCTTGTGTTGACCTACCGCATTAAAGTTTCCCGTCACCTATTATTTTATAAGTTACAGAGGCAAACACACTTAGTGAAACACCCTGTAATATATGTATATATGCCTTTTTGTTCGTATTTTATGCACAGCCATACCATACATCCGATCCCGATAAAACTTTGATAAAACTTTGTCAACGTTTTGCTTGCACTTTCGTGAAGGTTATAGGCATAATTATGTCACTGTAGGACGTATAGTTCAGGAGACATGGCAATATGGAAAATGAAATGCGTGAAACACCGCCGCTTTGTGAATGACGTTAAAAGTTACTTTGTTACTTAATGCTTTCGAAACATATTGTGCAAATAGTATCGTTTTATGAGAATGAATATGACCACATAATTGTACATTTATAGTTTATGAGAAATTACTTCCTAAACACGAAGACGCGTGGGAAACTACCGCATCATGACTGTTCGTATTTCATGCGCTGCCACACCGTTAATCTGATTGCGATTACACTTTGCACACTTAATATTCAAAACAAGCGGAAAGACATTATCTACGTGAAATTTTGTATCGTGCTTAGCAGTGTATACTTTACGTATGGACGACAATATCTACGATTTTATTCAGACCTTGACGAAATGTTGTACACCTAACCGTCAGAATATGTTTCTTTGTAAATCTATCGGACCAAATTGCATGGTCATCAGTCCGTAGCTTACAAAGTGCTTAAATTAAGGTAAACTAACCTAAGGACAACACATACACACGCACGCCCCACGGACGACTCGAACCTCCGACGGTTAACAACCGCGCCTCCGCAGCGAGGCGCCTTAGATCGCTCGGCTACTCTACCGCGGCCCTTCAGAATAGAGGAACGTAAACATCTCCGTAAGATTTCATACAGTGCATGGCGGAGGGTACCGTGAAATATACTCAGAAACCAATTTACTGATCACCGTGAAAGTTAACAGAGTTATATAACTTTTAGCAGATGGGGGAGGCAATTGACTGAGGAGGTGGGGGAGTTGGACAAAGAAATGATTGGTAGAGAAAGTGGAGATGGGCAGAGAGGAGGTAGCAGGATATGAACAGTGAGGGAAGATGAGATGAACAGAGAGAGAGAGCAGGAGATGAGTAGAGAGAGAAAGGTGGACAGAGAAAAAAAAAATAAAAAAAAAAAACGGGAAGGAAACTGAAGACTGCAATAAATATATACCCAGGAGACGCCGGGTTTTCAGGTAGCAGGCTCATATATAAACTGATACGTTCCACATCCTTACGAAATGTTGAATTAATGATCTATGGAAACAAGTACTAAGCTAGAGTAATCTGACTGAATGAATGATCTCTAAGAAGAAAATCATGCATATCCGGAGATTAGTTCATTAGACGTTTTTTGTTCCACATTCCCTGTTCGATCAACCATTGGCGTCTGTTTACGGGGGTAGAAAATCACTGAGTATAAAAATGGGTGCTCGTCTAGGATAAAGCAAAAGTTTTTTTCTGCATATTCTTACCTCAAACTGCGCTGTAAATTTCAAGTTTCGAAATGTCGTGCGGAGAATTAAAGTTTTCAGATTGATCAAACCCGATCTTTACCTAATGTAGAGAGTGGACATTACTGCAATAGATCAAGAATCAGATGTGTATCATTTGACTATTTCGGCATTCTGCCTTAAATTACCTTCCGGTGCGGGCGAGAAACCAGAAACAACGGCATACCAAACTGGGAAAGCGCTAGTGGAGCACTAGTTACCTCGGTGACCGTGAACTGCGGCTGGGCTGGAGTAACACGAACTGTCGAGTGATTAGCGATGGTAATGGCTGCGCGGCGTGATTTGGGCACGCTCAGCGCCACTGCGGGGCCAGCGAGCACGGGCCGTGAGCTCGTAACTCAATTAGGCGCCGGCGGCGGCGCCGGCGCTGCGGTCGCCCCTCCAGGCCCTGCCGGGGCGTTGCGGTTGTCGGAACGTCGACCACAGCGCGCGTGTTGCACTGCCTAACGAGGCGTGGAGCACCCAACGCTAACTACCTGCTCCTGAAGTGCACCAAGTAGGAGGACGAGAAGAGAGAGCATAGGCGCCGACTTTTCAAAATGTTGGGGTGTGCTCAGTGGCGTTTCCGAGGGGGGAGGGGGGGGCGGTTGCCAGCATGCAGTTCCCCTTCCCTCCCACGTCATTTCTTAAATAATAATAGAAAAAAGTTTTAAAAAAATCTTTATTTGAACGTCTAAATTTTTCCAATTCCAAATGCAAACATAAGTTTAAAGTAATAAATCTGTTTCTAACTTATGGTCATATTTCTGCACTATCGTAGATACCAGAAAACATGCGAATGATTCATGTTCTACACCAATATCATCTTCTCGAAGAAGGGTCCTTCGTAACGTCATCTCAACCAATCGCAATATATTAGCAGGATTGAACACCAATCGCCGATCCATCTGACGCTTCACTATTACATAACGTCACAAGACGCAACTTGAGAGGCACACTGCACTGTCCCTACTGCTCCCGAGTGGCGTACCGGCAGCTCAGTGTGCAATGCGGCGTGGCACACACGGAGGCCTCTAACGGACCACTGCACAGTTTTGCAGATGCGGGAGTATCACTAATGCAATATGGGAGCATTACATTATCTCTCGTACAATTTTGGTGTGTTTTTTCGAGCCAAAGTACTTTTCTTGTTAGAAGACGAAAACTCTCAAAATGACAATAGCAGTTACTACAACGGGAAATCAGTTTCAAATGGTCGAAAAACCCGCCCAGTAGTTTTAGAACATTGAACTGAAATTAAGAATTTCGACTTTTTTTGCTTCATTTGGTGTTAATTGAGGACCATTTTAATCTCTGAAGGGAGTGAGTTAATTTTTTAATGCACAGTAAAAAAGTGAACAGCCATTAATTTCAGTTCAATGCTCTAATATTACTGGGCGGGTTTTTCGGCCATTTGATACTGATTTCCCGTTGTAGTAACTGCTATTATCATTTTAAGAGTTTTCGTCTTCTAACAAGTAAAGTACTTGGGCTCGAACAAACACAACAAAATCGTATGAGAGATAATGTAAAGCTCCCATATTGCATTAGTGATTCTCCCGCATCTGCAAAACTGTGCAGTGGTCCGTTAGAGGCCTTTGTGTGTGCCACGCCGCATTGCACACTGAACTGCTTCAAAAAAATGTTCAAATGTTTGTAAATCTATCGGACCAAACTGCGTGGTCATCAGTCCGTAGCTTACAAACTACTTAAATCTAGGTGAACTAACCTAAGGACAAACACACACACCCATGCCCCAGGGAGGACTCGAACCTCCACGGCGAGCAACCGCGCGATCCGCAGCGAGACGCTTTAGACCGCTCGGCTACTCCACCGCGGCACTGAACTGCCGGTACGCCAGTCGGGACCAGTAGGGACGCTGCAGTGTGCCTCTAAAGTTGCGTCTTGTGACGTTATGTGAATAGTGAAGCGTCAGATGGATCGGCGATTGGTGATCAATCCTGCCAATGTATTGCGATTGGTAGAGATGAAGTTACGAAGAAACCTTCTTCGTGAACATGATATTGGTGTAGAAAATGAGCCAATCGCATGTTTCTTGGTATCTATGACAGTGCAGAAAGATGACCATAAGTTAGAAACAGATACAGCTGTAACACTAACACACAGTGATTATGATAGCAACGATAATGAAGAACTATTCATTGAAAGCGGTAGTACATTTTCAGTGCAATCTAGAGATCGATTGCAGAGTTTTGCAGAAAAACGACACTCACCAGCACACTGAGGGGTACGTAATGGCCCTGTAACCAAACGTTCATACAGAGATGTTTGTCCGAGCCCAAGTACTTCCCTTGTAAGATATGCATATCGGATAATGATGTGCCTGTGTTATGAATACTGTGTTCACTATCGCAAACATTTACGTCGGATAGCCTTCCTGGATACATTCTACTGCAGATTTATTTTCTACACAGTATTACCAAAATAGTCCATAACCAGTTCTACTGTCATACCATGTCTGTCAATACCAATATGTTCACTGACGATTGTAACATCACACAACAATTCAGTAAACCGGATAAAAAATGTCTCGACTTACACTAACACGATTCCTTGAATACAATTGACTTCCAAGAAAATACATAAACATTAAATTAGTACTATAAACATTTTCGTGGTATCGTACCAAACCCACTTCATTTCTAGTTGTTTAATACAACAATTAAAGGTTGCCACCTTCAATTTACAAAATTGACCTAACAAGCGGCATTCCATTAACATTCGGAATATTTAGAAAACGTTCACTTCACTCACATATCAAAGTGGATTTTAATGCCTACGAATTTAGTTAGCTGTTTGTTTTAAAATAATCGTTTTACAGCGGTGTATTACGAAAGCTATCTGCCCATCATTGGAATGAGAGAGTCTATTTTAATTACAGTCAATGAATATAACGTGAAGAAAAAACAATACCAAAATCTTCAGGGGGGCATGCTTGTGCGACCAAGCATACCCGTAGTCGGCGCCTATGAGAGAGAGGTCTGAAATATCCTCACAGGTTTCAGGTACCAATTCGCGACCGATTTGCGTAACTAATTTTGAAGAATGGCAACCTAACAAATCAGTGACGGCGCGTCCTGAAAAGCTCGTTATGAAAAAAATAAAAAAAACTGTTTTTGAACTATCTTTCTTCGTTTCGTTCTTCTATCAGATCATTTTATGTGCCCATTGAAAGTATTTTATTGCATGAGAAAAGGTATACGTCGTGAAGACGGCACGAATACGAGTCGTATCGGGGCCGCCTATTACAGGCGGCAGTGACCGCAGCGTTGCAATGCGCATTCGCAGCAGAGGTTCAAATTATCTTCTGAACCCCCTGGAGGGAGCATATGAGCGCTCCCGCGGCAGGGAGGGGCGAGGGGAAATGGAGCTTTCAACATTGGCGTTGGAGCTGATAGAGACGCCAGCTCCTGGCTACTCGAGGTCTGGCGGTTACGCACGAATGGCCCCGAAGCAAGACAATGGAGCTACTGCGGACTTCGCCTTGCGCATGCGGAAATAAAGACACAAACTGTGGATGCATAGTAGTAAACGCACTATTAATGCAGTTTATTAGATTACTGCATCCACAGTTTGTATCTTCATTTCCGTCAGCCCCACAAATACACTTCTGTATATAAGCTTCCACATGCAGCTGTTCAAGCTTTTATTTGGATTCTGAGAGAGATTATACACATATCCCCTCACTCGTTTCGTGTTTTTCAGATCTCTGTGACTTACGACGAAAACACGGAAGAAACCAAATAATACATCAAGTATTCTGAGTCACTTAAAACTGTCAGATACGCATGGCCAATGTACAATATTGCGTTCAAGCTTCGTGTCGTTGTCGGTACGCATGTAGAACCTCTTTGTCATGCTCTCGGCCGTCTCGTAATGAGGGGGTTCTGTTAGCTCGACAGCGTGTATGACACCGTCGTACTATTGAATAAGCGACGCCTAACTGTTCTCACTGCTCTCAACCCTTCAAGGCGGCCTAGTTTTTTTTTTTTTTTATTCAGCGCCCTTTTTTAATAATGTTCGATTACAACAGTTGCCATCTGAGTTTTTAAATGTTTTAGTGGATGACACGCGATGTATTGGATCACGTCTTATTTTCTGTCCATCGTAGTAGCGTGGCGTAGGTAATCGGATCTCCATGGACCTCCGCCATCTCAACGATTTTTTTTTCATTTACTAACAAATTTGTTTATAACGCGACATCCTTGCCTTTAAACGCACCTCTTCTAATGATAATAGCATTTAGCTTGTTCTCGTATGTTTATTATCACAGCGTATCTGCCTTAAAATTTGACACGAGTTTTGCGTCGTAAAGCGAGCGCACACACAAACTAAAAGTAAGAACGAACGGAAAATAAAAATGCTATACAGTTTTGTAATGCTCATGAAATGCCCTTCTCTATAGAGCAAAAATATCTGTAGCTCATTTTCGGTCATGTTGCGCGAGTATAACACCTTAAATGCAGAGCAACACCCACACCCATTGTGCTCAGTTACGTGTTCTGTGGAGAAAAATAGTGCCACGAAATTTTAACCTGGATAGCTGATACCAGTAGGAATCAAAATTATGTTGTGTGCCGCGCGGGAATAGCCGAGCGGTCTGGAGTGCCACGTTGCGGATCGCGCGGCCTCCCGCGTCGGAGGTTCGAATCCTCCCTCGGGCATCGATGTTTGTGTAGTCTCTAGTATAAGTTAGTTCATAAGTAGTTTGTACGTTTAGGGACTGATGACCCCGCAGTTAAGTCCCATAAGTTTCTCAATCATTTGAACATTTTGGAACGTATGTTGTGTAGGTCGAAAACGCGCCGATTTTTAACTACGGCAATATGACATCACGAGCTCCGATTGGCGGTGGTCCTACGTTGTCCAGAGCATCCGACAAGAGGGCAATTTCGTGTCCAATCGGAACGTGTGTCAGGAAGTTTCTGTAATTTAAAAATGCTGCGTTTTCGACCTACACAGCATTGGTTATTTTGATTCTTACTGACGTCAGCTCTCCAGGGTGTTATTTTATTGAGCGTTTGCTTACATAATTATATCTTCAGTACATACAATAACTTCTATAAGCTTAATATGTGCCATTACAAAGAGATATATATACACATAAGATCTGGAGAGCGGCAGTATAAAAATCGGGGATTTAATTTTCATCATAGATGGATATTCAGAGATTCCAACCAGTCAATTGCTGCACGTGGTGCTTCTACAAAGTCTGTCCAGATACCCAGGGATCTTCCTTTTCGGCAGTCGCGTAGAAGGTTGAGACGTTTCGGACTTGCGTCCCTCGCGATCTCTTTAATCGATATTAAATATGCATAATACGAGTCAGTTTAATCGTGACTGATTGGCATATTTATTGTGTTACTAAATTATTTAGTAGCTGAGCATCCTTGAGTAATTTCAATTGGGATAATTCATGTAACTGCAATTTTTCTGGCGTAACGTGGGAAGATTTTCATTGACAAGTATAGTAGACCAACTTGTGTCTGGCGAGCGGACAGTCAGTCGCTGCTCCAGGGAGAAGGTAGGTAACCTCCCTCGCAGTGTCGGCAGGGCGACTAGCCGGGGGCTGAGGGTCGTGAAACGATAGAGAAAGCCGTATGGTTCGGAATGACCAGTCCCACAGCGAAGGAGTGGAAGGGGGCGCGCGTTTTAAGTGATGAATTCTTTAAGGTGTTAACGTCCCACGTGGGGACCGTGGTATAGTATGTTGGCAGCTTGCAAAAGCCCGCCGTTTCAGGCGCGAAGTAGCCCGATTTGTCAAAATTTTCAAATGTGTGTAAAGTCTATGGGACTTAACTACGGGGTTATCAGTCCCTAAACTTACAAACTACTTATGAACTAACTAAGACTAACGACAGCACAAATATCCATGCCCGGGGGGGGGGGGATTCGAACCCCCGACCGCAGTGGCCGTGCAGACCATGACTGAAGCGCCTCAGTCCCCTCGGCCACCGCGGCCGGCCCCGATTTGTCAACCGCCTAGAATTCTTATTGGGCGGCGATTGGAAACGGCGAATAATGAGTGATCTTTCCTCCCGCCTTCAGCAACAGTTTTACATTACTCACTACCATTGGTTGGTAAAATACTGGGAGGGAGAGTTTTTTTATAGACAGAATGATATTTGAGTCTTGGAGGAAAGAAGACGTTTCTTTGAGGGGGGTGAAGTTTTAGACTTGGGAGCGACAAGATATCCGCAGCCATGAGCTCCAGCTGGGGGTAGGAGATGGCAACTTGTACGAAACTTTTGTAAGAGTAACATTTTAGCTGAAATCTGTTCAGAGATATCAGGCAAGTACAACATTACTCAGCTACAGTAATATTGGAAAGCATGCCACCAGAGCTTTCCGGCCTGCGTTTTTAGAATAGGCATTGCAATTAAACATCGTGTCCTCATTTTATTTTATCCTGATGTCGTCACTCACTAATTCCCGTTAATTTAGCTTTATCTCGTATACAGCATAATCATTCTCCTTTCTTGGTTTGCTCTCAGTAACGTCTGTTTGAATGCTTACTTTTTATCACGTAATTTCATTTCATGTTTGCGTGTGTCTTTTGCATAAATAAATGGTGTATAGTTTCACTAACCCCTGTTTCTATTATTAGTTAGAACCCTCATATCTTATTATTTATTACGTGAATGCTGTTTGTCTATGTGTCTGGCCACTCAGGTGGTTAGGATAGCGCCATTTGATAATCAATACAGTCAGTTTTCAAAGTCGTTGTCTACCATTTGCGCTTATTTCATTACAGTCCAGGCAATTTAATTGCTTTATTAAATTTTCCTATCACTTGGATGAGTCTTGCTCTGCTGTGCCGCTTTGCGAGCCACAGACCAGCGGAGTATATTCATATAATATACCAACGTAACTTACGAAGCTCCCAGGCACGTAGCAAAGTGCTCCAGCGTTTGTGCCGATGTTCCACAGTCGCATTGGTCATCATCGGTAATTCTCCATTTGTGTAGCGTTGCTTTGGTCAATGCGGATTCAATTCTGATCTAGGAGTGTGAGCTCCAATTATTTTATTTTTTATTTTTTTTATTTATTTATTTTTTGGATTGAATACGGAAGTGGGATGATCGGATCTATATTGCATAAATTCTTGTGGCTATTGAAGGCCATCCATTTGTTTCTCCATTTTTCTATTAAATTATAGCTGTGTTGGAGGAGTTGGCCGGTGGTTACCCATATTGGTTCTCTAGATTTGTCAGGTGTGTGCTACTTTCTTCACTGTTTTATGTTCATGTGAAATTTCGTGACACATTTTTTTCTCCATCTTGTATACTTACTCTATTGAAAGAAGCATAGTGTAAGGTATCGCGGGAAATAAATAAAGTTTAATGGAAATTTGCAAGGTGTCCCGAATAGATTAAGTTACGTTTAATGGAAATAGACCAAGAGTGCGTACTACGTAGTGCAAAACTGATGTTTTAAAAACCGAACAATGTGGTGACTACGACCACCGAGGTAAGCCCTGGAAAACATTAATATGCGCAACGGACACGCCCGTGAAATGGGGAAAACACAAACACTAGAATTTATGGCTCCGTCGAACGTACTCCCAAATGGTACAACGAAACTGATTAACTTGAACAATGAAAGGGGAAAACAATCTGACTGCTACACAGATAAATAAAAAATTGATTTACCTCGTATATTCTGATTACAAAACTGGAAACAGGAAACAGCAAGCAGCTCACAGCATGCAGGTTCATAACTTGATTGATTTCAGTATTAAAATTTTCAGAAATGATACGTAGGAAGTAATTAAGTTAAACAATAATCATAAATGAAGAAAATAAAAGGCAGGGGAAACTAACTATTAAATGAGATCACAGAAAGCGAATTGGAGATAAGAAATTACGTATTCTTAAAAATATGAAGTAGAAAAAAATATTACAGTAAATTAAATTGACATCATACATTACAGTAATGGCGTGCTGCAACACAGACTTAACCGAACTCCAAAGATAACTGCGCCATTTACAATATATATCTGTGGCCAGTTTACAAAACGCAGCCGGCCGCGGTGGCCGAGGGGACTGAGGCGCATCAGTCACGGTCTGCACGGCCATTACGGTCGGGGGTTCGAATCCCCCCTCGGGCATGGATATTTGTGCCGTCCTAGTTCGTAAGTAGTTCATAAGTAGTTTGTAAGTTTAGGGACTGATGACCCCGTAGTTAAGTCCCATAGACTATACATACATTTTTTTACAAATTTCACTACATTGTCTATATTTACTATAAAGTATGTACAAGATAACTTATAAACAATGAAGAATGACAAACCTTACGGATAACAATAATACAACCCTACAATTACTATGTGAACACCATTATGGCCTAAATATTACGGAAAACCGACCATGTCGGGACCATAGGGACCTTACAATAGTAACATGAATGCCAGGCCACGAGACCATTGATGAAAACAAAGATGTACAAGATAACTTATAAACAATGAAGAATGACAAACCTTACGGATAACAATAATACAACCCTACAATTACTATGTGAACACCATTATGGCCTAAATATTACGGAAAACCGACCATGTCGGGACCATAGGGACCTTACAATAGTAACATGAATGCCAGGCCACGAGACCATTGATGAAAACAAAGGACACAGCCAAAGCACGGCTGACGATTATCAAAGCAACATCATATATATATATATATATATATATATATATATATATATATGTGTGTGTGTGTGTGTGTGTGTGTGTGTGTGTGTGTGTGTGTGTGTGTGTGAATTGCTGTTCGTTAGTCTCGCTAAAACTCGAGAACGGCTGAACCGATTTTTATAGTCTTGAAAAATTCGTGTAAGTCCATGGAAGATTAAAACGGTGATAAAATATGGAAACGTTGTCCGGAAAAGAGGATAATCGGGAAAAACTGAAACAGCTTTTTCCAGTGAGCTATCAATACCGTTCGTCCAAATGCGATAAAATTTTGTACGTTTCATGTTGAAAGCAAGAGGAATGTTCGTATCAAACTAGAATTTGGTAAATTCGCCCGGAAAAATGAAAATTTAGGATAAACAGAAAGCGATTTTTTATCAATGAATAAAAATCAATTGCCACATTGTTGTAAGAGCATCACTTCAGTACGGCTTGACAGGACAAGGTTTTATGAAGTAAATATTTTGGAAAATCTACCGGAAAATTGGAAAATTTCAGACAAACTGAAAATGTTTTTTTCAATGGGTTTTTGATTTAATTCATCACTTTAACTGACTATTCGCACGACGGAGAGGGGAAATTGTTGTTTTGTTTTGTTCATTATGGTCTTGGAAAAGTTAGGAGTAAAAAAAAAAAAAAATTGGGACAGATAAAAAGGAAAGTCGCAAAATTCGAACCAAATTCCTTTTTCAATGTGTTTCTAAATGTACTCAACAATATAAGTTGAGAACCGTTCATCCAATTGCGAAAAATTTTGATAATTTGATGTTCAACGAAAGATGAACGTTCGTATGAACTAAAAATTTGAGAAAGTTACCGGATTTGAAAATTCGCAAGAAACTGAAAGATCTTTTTTTAATGGGAAATCAATATCATTCGTCTGGTTGCGATAAAATTTTGCATATTTGACATTCAAAGCAAGAGTAACGTTCTTATGAAATAAAAATTTGGAAAAGTTTCCCGAGAAATTGGAATATTCAGAAAAAAATAAGAAGAGATTTTTCTATGAAATATCAATATCATTCATCTGACTGCGATAAAATTTTGCATTTTCGACGCTCAAAGCAAGAGGAAGGTTTGAGTGAAGTAAAAGTTTGGAATAGTTGGCCAGAAAATAGGAAAATTTGTGGAAAACCGAAAGAGCTCTTTTCTTTGGGATATCAATACCATTCGTACGATTGCGATAAAATTTTGCACATTTGACGTTCAAAGCAAGAGTACATACATATTAGAAATTGCGAAGCATTGCCGGGTTGACTGTTGTCCTCCTGTTCTAGCCACTGTTTTACATAAGAGACAATGCATTTTTAAAAGTTAATTATAACTTCTGAAAAATAATTAGGAAGTCAAAGAGTTAATAGCTTTTCCAGAGAGTAATTATAGTTCGATAATTACAAAAATGAATTACATACTTTCTAAAGTATCTTATCTGGTACTTCAGCGCTCAAGCTGTCTCCGCACCAGAGTTCATGACTATAGATTCAGTGGTTTAGGTAATGATATATAACGAAATCGGTTCAGCCGTTCTTTTAGGGAGACTAATGAACAGCAATTCATTTTTATAAATTCAAATGTTTGTATAGTCTATGGGACTTAACTACGGGGTCATCAGTCCCTAAACTTACAAACTACTTACGAACTAGGACGGCACAAATATCCATGCCCGAGGGGGGATTCGAACCCCCGACCGTAGTGGCCGTGCAGACCGTGACTGGAGCGCCTTAGTCCCCTCGGCCATCGCCGCCGGCCAATTCATTTTTATCTTTAGCAGTTCATGTACGGGTTCAGATCGTGTAAAGTGCACTTTACTCTTTCAAAGTATATTTCTGAACGCGCCCAACACAACAACAAGTCATTATTTTATATGTTTTAAATCTACATTTTCCTCGCTATTTTTCCATATTTTATCACCGTTTAAATCTTCCCTGAACTTCCACGAATGTGACATGAACATTATCCTGGACATTTGCACGTGATTTGTCCACTCTTTACGCCCACTGTCGAGCCGACACTGTCGGCCTCAGTGGCCGAGCGGTCTGCGGCGCGCCAGTCACGTTCTGCACAGCCACTATGGTCGGGGGTTCGAATCCCGCCTCGGGCATGGATTTTTGTGCCGTCCTTAGTATGGGCTAGTTCGTAAGTAGTTTGTAAGTTTAGGGACTGATGACCCTGTAGTTAAGTCCCATAAGCTCTACAAACATTTTTTGAGCCGACACTTAGACTATCGGACGATGCCTTTATAAAGCTACTGGGTGGTCTAAGATATATATGATTTAAATTAAATGTGGTTTATGTTAAGAGGTAAGTGATACGAAGTTCACCGGGTCATATAGTAAATAAATAAATAAGGGACTGAAAGCGTAGGAAATTTGTCTTGTTGGCCTTATTCCAAAAGAGTGGAAATTTTCCGGTTTACTCTTCCCAGCGGAAGCGTAAGGGTGTCAGTGGAATTGGTGGTTGCGGCGGCAGGGTGGTGTCAATGGTGTGGCCTGTCTCGTGTTTTTACGAGGCGGCGCCTTTGAGCGCTGACCCGCAGCTGAGCGGCGCTAATGCCGGACAGGGCAGGGGGAGGGGGTGGGGGGAGGCTGGGGGAAAGAGGAGAGGGAAGTGGAGGGGGAGTAGCCAGCGCCAGAGAAGGGGAGGCGCGAAAAGTGTGCAGGAGGCAGCGCGTGCGGGGAGGTTTGCAATACGAAACACTGTGGAGCGCTGCCACAGCACTATGCTGTCAGCACACAATAAATCAACGACATCGATTGTTGATGATGTTGTTGGGTTTTATAGGGGACTAAACTACTACGTCATCAGTCCCCTGTTCCTAGCAAATATGTTTCATTTTGATGTAAAGAAAAGGTAATCTGGAACTGCACACAGAGAAAGCAAACCCTCAAGGGGAACAGATCGGCAATGAGCATTTGGCTGACAACACAAGGGGGGAAACCAAAAACGGGAAAAACATAGTGTTGGATGAAAGTAAAATTTTACAGCAGAATACCATGGCTGGCTGATCACTAGGATAAAAATGGATGAGTCAACCACACTGTAGACACTAAAAATCTTTGAATGAAATAAATCGCAATTTGCGATCAGTTATAGCTTCATTTTACTAGGTTTAGATGGAATACTAAAGTGCGGCGAATAAAAATTTGTGCCCTGCCAGCATTCAAACCCAGGATCTCCTTCTTACTAGGCAGACGCTTTGACCACTCCGCTACCGACGACACAGTAACCAGCCCGACTGCAGAGGACTCTTCCCTACACGTCTCCCGCCACACCCAAATCTCCATTCACCACGCTGTCCTTTCTTCCCTATTACCACAGCCTATTTGTTCTTTGTAACGTTTGAAGTCAACATGTGCTAAACTAGAGATTGTCCAATATGTGTGATCAGTAATGAAATGTAAAATACATACCTAAGTAATACCTTTCGTTCCTTAAAGTGTGTATATACTATATATTTCCCTGGTGGACTCTGCATAAAGAGTTACTTTAAGCGCAAATATTTCTGGAACAAGAATCGATATAGAAAAACGACTTTCTCGAGTATTAATCTAATGCAAAGGCCCATGAAAGTAATTAAACTGCTGGTTACACAAACTGGAACCCCTGGTGGAGAAAACCAACAAATTTGCTGCCTGCTTTTGCGGTGACAAGAGAAGCACATGAGCAGCGTTTCAGCGCAGGCACTCACCACGGGACCAGTGGCGACACTTAAAAGCACTGCATAAAAAGAAAACAGATGGCGTGTGGACGTATTGGAATTGTTCTTCCTTAAAGTCGTTTTGCGTAAACAACTACACTATGCTTCGGAAGAGACATCGGCCGTCTTTCCAGCACGTTTCGCCGTTCCACCGAAGCAGAATAGTTGCCTTTAGCCAGGAATTAAAGATGATCCTTTACAGACGCCACTGCTCGTAACCGAGCAACTGTGATACGGATGTAATACCGCTGACTGACTGACGGGAGCGATTGAATCCAGCTCTTTGCACCGCTACACGCGATGACAGGAGTGATGTGCACATGGAAGTAAGGTATCGGTCTGCCACGTCGCTGAGCCATTTGCAGCAGACTGGACCAGCTGCTGAGCAGGTGGAGTTGGTGCCTCAGCAGAAAAAAACAAGGTGAGGGCGGAGGACTCACTGTGGCAGCCTCCTCACCTTCGAATATTCGGCGAAAGTGGCATCAATCACAGATCTTTCCTCAATATAAGCGAAGTAGTGTAAAAATGTCGACTGTCCAAAAGTATCCTGAATTGCACACTTTCTAAAAGTAGAATATGTTCTTCTTCATCGTTCAAGCTATCTCCATGCCCAACTTCAAGATCGGTTAAGCGGTTTAGTCGCGAAAGCATACACAGACAGAGCTTCAATTGCATTTACAATGGTTATCATAAACAGTGGCAACACTGCTGTGGAGAATCTACTATTTTCTCTGATAGCACACGTCGTTGACATATGTACCTTACGTCGGAGCAACTGGATTCGTTCGTCCCACATCACCGTCGCACAGTGGAACGAAATCCTCATAACGTGGCCATTTGCAATCGCAGGGTACAGGAACACCTTTATTGCCTCCTTTGACAAACTTTTCACACGTGTTTGTGTCAGTTTTCTAATACTGGATATGTATGGATCAGAAGTTAACAGAAGCCTCTTTAAAACGTCTTCTGTTGTTTGCACAACTGCAAATTTTCTGGGAAAGTCTTCCCGATATCTATCGACCATGTGTGTTACGAAATGTCGGCCGCACGGGCACTTGTAAATATTCATTATACAAGAGAAATGGCAAATTTTGGCAACTGATTCTTATCAATTCCATCATATAATCGATCAATCTTTAGTGTGGGTGTTGAAATTCCGCGCTATATTGCGGTATATGCCACTTTCACTCTAGTTGAAAATGCAAGTTGGGCAAAGCATGGTCGTTTTTACAGGCATCGGAAAAAATATAAATAGGATAACCATGAAATTTATACTGATTTAGTATACGAACATTTTGTGCGTATCTGTAGCAACCGTTTCCATCTTGTAGACCTGAAATTCTTCACTTCACTACCAAAATATTCACACACAAACCGAAGTAAATTTGCTTTGTTTTCATGGCGCCGCTTGTGCTCTCGGCGAAGGTCGCTTTTGAAGTGAAGTAACGCGACAGGTATCGAAGGCGGCGACCTCTCATTCTGGAATGGGATGGCCGGCCGCGGTGGCCGCGGGGACTGAGGCGCTTCAGTCACGGTCTGCACGGCCACTACGGTCGGGGGTTCGAATCCCCCCTCGGGCATGGATATTTGTGCCGTCCTAGTTCGTAAGTAGTTCATAAGTAGTTTGTAAGTTTAGGGACTGATGACCCCGTAGTTAAGTCCCATAGACTATACAAACATTTGATTTGGAATGGGATGCACCAATCCTTCCCCTACCTAACCCACCCATCAAAATTCCGAAAATCGTAAATTCATTTTTCGGGTTTTAGGCCACGTTTTGGGGATTCCGTCCCACTGTGCAACGTACATACGATCGAGGGAAACACTTCTGAGCGTGCAGTCTGACGTAATGGTGTGACTGTACGACTGTGATGATGTTATCCGGACGTAAATGCACATTATTACAGTTCGTTTTTGGAGCATCGCTTGCGACCTGCCCTGCGAAAGCAGCGGAAGTACTTTTTGCGCAACCCACCCATCATTTTGCACGACAATAGGAAGGCGCATACAGCGCAAGCTGTGGCTGCTCTGTTCGGTCGACTGCACTATCCACCATACTCCTCGGATTTAAGTCTTTGTGACTTTGATGTGATACCAAAATGAGGGCACAATTTCGTGGAATTCGCTTCCGAACAGGTAGAAGACCGCTTCATTTGCCCTATCAACAGAACACGCTCTTCTAACGGTATACTACACGTTCTACGTTTCTACACAACGCTGTTGACTACTTTGGACAGTAACAAGTGCAAACATGTAACGCATTTGTACCGGTTGTGAGTAAAATGTTGCCATGTTGCCACTATTTAAGTTCCAACGCTCGTAATGTACACCGCAATTGACAGTAGTCTAAGACATTATTGATAAATCTGAAGCACTGAATTAAAATTTGTGGTGCGGCCGGGAATCGAACCCGGACCTCCATGCTTACTACGCAGACGTCTTAATCGTTATTTTTATTTATTTATTTTTGTTCTATGGGTAGTTCTCTTTGTTGCGGACGCTGATCGTTTTTGTTCGTTCTTGTTCGGTAAGTTGTTGCCTCAGCTTTTTTATTACAGAGGGCGTTGAGCCCTCTGACCAGGCGCGCTGAGCCACGGCGCCCGACGACCGTTAGACTACCACACCACTAACGATTAAGGCGCCTTGGAATAGTCTATGTAGATTTCCCTCTACATCACAAACTTTAATTCAGCTTCTGGGTTCCAAAGATAATTGCCACTACTGCCAAGGCTCTCCATGCAGCGGAATACCACCTCGTCAATGCACATGGTGGAACAATCCTCTTAAGGTGATATAAATATCAATTAATATAAATAAACAATCCCAGAGACGGATTTACGTCTCAAATATGTCAAAGACATTATTGATAAATCTGAAGTATTGAATTAAAATTTTTGGTGCGGCTGGGAATCAATGCTTCAGATTTATCAATAATGTCTTTTTGACATATTTGAGACGTAAATCCGTCTCTGGGATTGTTTATTTGTATTAATCGTAGTAGTCTGTTTGAGGATTCCAATAGCGACATGAGACCTGGCTCCTCGGACGCACGGTAATGGTGCCGTACATCGCCTCTGTAGACACGGCAGGTGCGATGTGTACGCTAACGAGTGGTTGCCCGACGCCTTCGGCCCGGGGTGGTGCTTGCGTAATGAAGGCGACGACTTGGCCCGCTTTGATCTCGGGCCAGACCGCGCTGTCCCACCGGCTCTCGAGGGCCCACGAGCCCAGATCAAAGCTGCCGTAAGCGGCGCCGCGCCAGTTCTGACACCAGAGCAAACAACAGCCCCCAACAGCACGCGACGTGCAATCACACCGCCGCGCCGGCGACGTAGGCAACCTGCGGTACGCGCCCGTGGGGTAGGCCGCTGTGCTGGGAACACGGCCAAGGCGGGCGGCTGCAGACCATCGAATACCGATAATGCGCTTCCTGCAGCCGCCTCCGCGAACCTTCCAGAAACGAGACCCACTAATTTTCCTTTCTTCCGTTAATGCACTCAGGAGCAGTAGCACGCTAGCCATTAAAATCTCAAACGTTTTCAACGCGTCGCGTCTTACAGCTTTCAAATATTCAAGGACAACCATTCTTAAATAGGACAGATATTTTTAAATAATTGTATCGAAACTACCTATTTATTGCTGCCATGACTAGCTTTTCAAACTTTCTTTAGACAAATATTACAGTTATTGTTGTGATCTTCAGTCTGGAAACTGGTTTGATGCAGCTCTCCACAATACCCTATCCTGAGCAAGCTTCTTCAACTCCACATAAGAACGGCAACCTACATCTGTCTGAATCTGCTTACTGTTTTGGTCTTGGTCTTCCTCTGCGGTTTTTACCCCACACACTTTCCTCCAACGCTAAATGCACCATTCCTTTATGTCTTAGAATGTGGCCGGCCGCGGTGGCCGCGGGGACTGAGGCGATCCAGTCACGGTCTGCACAGCCACTACGGTCGGGGGTTCTAATCCCCCCCTCGGACATAAATATTTGTGCCGTCCTTAGTATAAGGTAGTTCGTAAGTAGTTTGTAAGTTTAGGGACTGATGACCCCGTAGTTAAGTCCCATAAGCTTAACAAACATTTGAACATTTGTCTAAGAATGTGTCCTACCAATCGATCCTTTCTTTTAGTCAAGGTATGCCAGAAATTCCTTTTCTTCACAATTCTGTTCAGTACCTCCTCATTAGTTACGCGATCCACATACCTAACTCTCAGCATATTTCTGTAGCACCACATTTCAAAAGCCACTATCCTCTTCCTGTCCGCTCTGTTTGTCGTCCATGTTACACTCTCATACAAGGCAACACATCGCACAAATGCATTCAGAAAAAACTTCCTTTGGCTTAAATGAATATTGGATGTTAAAAAATTTCTCTTTTTCAAGAACACTTTTCTACCCATTGCCATTCTGCATTTTATATCCTCTGTACTGCGACCATCATTTGTTACTTCATTGCCCAAGTAACAAAACTCATCTTCCTCCTTTATTCTTTCGTTACCTAATCTAATTCTTTCAGCATCATCTGATTTTCTTAGACTGCACTCCATTACCCTAGTTTTGCTCTTGTTAACATTCATCGTATATGCACCTTTCAGCGCACTGTCCATTCCGTTCAACTGCTCTGCCAAGTCCTTTGCTATCTCTGACGGAATTACTATGTCGTCGGTAAAACGGACTGTTTTTAATTCTTCACCCTGAACTTTAATTCCTTCTCCAAATTTCTCCTTGCTTTCCTTTATAGCTTGCTCAAGGTACAAATTGAATAACATCGGAGAAAGGCTACAACCCCGTCTTAATCCTTTCCCAAACACTGCATCCCTTTCCTGCCCTTCAACTCTGACTACCGCTGTCTGGTTTTTGTACAAGTTGTAAATAACCTTACGCTCCCTATATTTTACTCCTGCTTCTTCAGATCTTGAAAGAGTTTATTCCAATCAACGCTGTCAAAAGCCTTCTCCAAATCTACAAAAGCTAGATATATAGGTTTGCCTTTTCTTAATCTATCTTCTACGATAAGCCGTAAAGTGAGTATTGCCTCCCGTATTCCTACATTTCTCCTAAGCCCAAACTTTTTTACCCGCTTTTCCATCCTTCTATAAATAATTCGTGTTAATATTTTGCAACCATGACTTATCTGTCTGCGCCTGCATTGCTACGGTAAACAATGTATTTTATTTTTGAATAATACAATTCTGGGCATCGTTTTTTAAACACTTGACCCGAGTTCTGCAGTGTAAACAGCGACCACAGTAGAACTGACGCTCGGCCTGAACGTTCGCAGTAGGAAACACCATCCCCTGGGTGTTAGTTGCTGATTGGCTATTGCCTTCGAATCAAATACAAGATTTTGCCTACCGATCACTTACCGGGATAGCAAAAGTAAGGGCCTCCTGATACGCTACTGCCATCCAATCACCATCTTAGATGTATGACGTCGGTTACAGATAATCGGAAAAATTCACGTATATAAGGGTATACATTCAGCAGCAGCCAACAGTTAACCGCCTGAAGAGGACCACTGCACAGTGGTCGACACGTCGGCAGTTTCTTTGTTAAGTGTTAAAAAATGACACGCGGCCTCATACCCAGAATTGTTTTATTCAAAATGACATCGGCCGTGGAAGTCTACGAACTTATAATGCATGTTAATGGTGGATACAGTGAATTTGGGTAATAACGGTGTTGGTAATAAAGTTTATACATTAACGTGCGGGTAAGACTCGAAGGGCACGAAAGAAAAGCACTGGTTGGGAAGGGAGTAAGGCAGGCTTGTAGCTTTTCTCCATTGTGATTCAATTTGTACATCGTGCAAGGCCGTGTTTGTAAGCAAGGAGAAATTTGGAAAAGGGGTTAAAGTTCAGGACGAAGAAAAAAAACTTTGCGGTTTGCCGATGACATTCTAATTGTGTCGGAGTTGCAACAGAAATTAAACACAATAAATAATGTCTTGAAAGGAGCGTATCACTGGAACATTAACAACGGTAATGGAATGTAGTCTACGGAGATCAGGCGATTCCGAAGAAATTACATTAGGTAACGAAACACTAAATGTGGTAGATCAGTTCTGTTATTTGGACAGTAAAATAAGGTATGATGATCACAGTACAGATGATTCAAAATGGAGAATGGAAAGAAAAGTGTTTATGAAAAAGAGAAATTTGTTAACATCGAATAATAATTTATGTTCCAGGAAGTCTTCACGGAAGGAATTATTTTGATTATTGCTATGTACGCTAGTGAAATATGGGTAGTAAATAGTTCAGACAGGAAGAGGATGTAGGCTTTTCAAATGTTGTGGTACAGAAGAATGCTGGATAGATCGCTAACTAAAGAGGAGATAAGAAAATTCTGGCACACTCTGACTAAAAGAAGGGATTGATCGGTAGGAAACACTCTTAGAAATCAAAGAATCGTAAATTTAGCATTGGAGGGAAGTTAGTGGGGGAAAAATCGCAGCGGGAGAAGAAGACACGAATAAAATAGGCACATTCAAATAGATGTTGGTCGCTATTGTTATGGGGAGATGAAGAGGCTTGTTGAGGATACAGTATGGCGGAGGGATGCATAAAACCAGTCTCCGGACTGAAGACCATAACAACAATATATTCAGAAATTGATTATTAAATATTGTATATGTATGTGATGTATAAGTAATAGAACAGTTTTCATTACTCACTGACTTTATATCCTTAACTCTGTGTCGCTGTCCAGATATGTTTCTCGAAGACGTATATAATGCAAATGTCTGAGGTAATGGAAGTATTTCAACTTTTGATATGCACTTTTGTTAATGGTAATAAAAGCAATAAAAACCGAAAACCGGTTATTTAACCCGCGAGGACTCACGCGTGAGCATTTTGCTCACAGTACTTTTAAAACAATCTGCATTTTACCAATTTTAAATAGTCAAATATTTGTGTTTTCTTTTAAACGTAACTAGAAATACTTATTTAGACATATTAAGTATATTACAAACTTTTCTTTGACTGTCAGAAAAATGGTACACACGCGATCGATCGCGTAACTTTTAAAGGCGCGAGTTCTCGCGGTTTGAAAACCTATCATCTTGAGCTGTTCTTACTGTAAGGTTAAACTGGAAATGAAAAAAGTCCAGTATTAAAGAAAAACGGTTGTTTCAACGATAGCTGCCATCCCGTAGTTCTTGTACTTAAATGCTGTGAGAACTTACTTAAAACTGCTGAGATTAAAGAAACGTTATAACCACACTCTTTGGAACGACACGAAATGTTTGAAACTAATTAGTCGTTAAGATGTAACAACTTACACGTGGAAATGCTGCATCGTACTGGACGAAAGTTCTGTCACAAGTTATCACTAAATAAGTCCATGATCCGATGAACAAATCGGAAGGCGGGTTCTGGAACGATAATGAGAGTTAGGTTAGATCCTTTGATGATCCCGTTGGAAAAAATTAATGCTTCATCATTAAAGTAAAATGAGAGAGACAGTGGAAGGCAGATGCTTACACAGAGAATGTTCCAGCCAGAGAGACAGAGAAGGACAAAAGAGAAGCACATCCCAGAATACAATAGCATTACATTCCCAGATAATAATGTTCCTCAAGGGCATTGTCTTTGCTTTATGAATTACGCGACGTCTGTTCCGTAAATCAAAGGGTGGTTACTGTGGATCGTCGACTAGTCTTTGTGAAAACAGAGAGACGGCTGATAAAGTGAAGTCCCAGCTTCGCAGTTAAACTTCAGAGTTCCGTAGCTGTTCGCTAGAATCTCTGATGTCAATACAGAGATAATTATTGAGGCAGTACTCCACGCAGAGTGCCACTTTGTCCCAATTAGGAGATCTCTCTCTGCTGGATCGTAGCGCTGCTAACTCTAAGCACACAGTGGATGACCTGGTTGCAGCCCCGATGAACACGAAGCATATTATCTGAACGCGAGGCATAGTCTGGTCTACAAGCCGTATGCACAGGGTATTAAACTATGCATCGATGTAATGTGATCTATTCATCTCAATACGTACAATTTTCAAATCATTTCATTTGCGTAACGGACACATGTTACGTTTTACAATACTCAACCCCATTAGTGCCAAAATTAATTTATATTATAAGAAAAAATAAAAAAATAGGCCTATGTATAGATATATTTTGCCGGTCTGACTACCAGTTACAAAAAGTGAACACCTAGCTATATTGAAATAAAAAATAGGTCTTGTATAAACTGTTGAAGTGTCAATATAAGCATTGTTAGATTGTGGATGATTTACAATTTGATCCCTGACAAGTGGCTAAAACATCATAGTAGGTGCACACAAGGCATAGAAGCCAGGACAAGACGAAAAGGCCATTTACAAGGAGATCTAGAACCTAGCCTCCAAGAATGTAAAATTCGTGTCTAGTTTGGAATATATTACTATGTCCGAATTCCGCTAACAACAACACATGCAAAGCGAAAGTAACCACCGAGCACGCGAATATAATCTCAATCAATTCCTTTTGAAATTATGCGCTTGGGGTTGTAATTAATTTCTGCTGCAAAAAGTTTTTGGACGACACGATTACGACTCCGATTTAGTGACAAGTATGTATTACACTGCACTGACATTTTGTTATTATAGTCTGTCTTTAAAAGAAGTAGTTTTATTACTTTCATGAAGTTTGCATATTTGTTTTAGAAAATTCATTGATTGAGATTATATTCGCGTGCTCGGTGGTTACTTTCGCTTTGCATGTGTTGTTGTTAGCGGAATTCGGACATAGTAATATATTCCAAACTAGACACAAATTTTACATTCTTGGAGGCTAGGTTCTAGATCTCCTTGTAACTTTAGGATCACTAAATCTGCAATTTTCATTCCTGTAGACTTTTGCGACTGTCAGTGTTAGACTGTGATAGCACTGGCGTGTTTCATCTCTTATCGCCTTAGGACTTACGTTTGTAGAGACTAACATTTATCAGAATGTCTAACTTGAGTGGAGAACACATTACTACTCTGAGTAGGCAGATCTTTTTTCCGGTCTTACATTAGTTACTCCTCGTTGTGTTTCAGAGGATTACTGTACGCAAAAGAAAGAAAGAATAACTTAATTACAGTTTATATACTTGCATGGTATGGATACAAGACGTATTGACGATTAAATGAAACACACTAAATGAAGCAGAAAGTTGTACTTTAATAATGCCGACTGTTTAACATTCCAGATGACCTTATAGGACAAGACAAACGCTATAGACGTATGACAGTTACGTGAAAGAAGTATTAGAAACGAACATAAACTTGAACGTACCTAACGTAAGGCATTCCAACGACTAATAAAAACGAAAAATAGAAATTTAAAATGTAGTATTTTTAATGTTATTTTCATATGTCCCAGTTACTAAATGTCGAGGTGAATTTTTCAACACGAATAGGAAAATATAATTACAGTGATATTCCATCTCCTGTTAATATCAGTCTATAGTAATGAAATGAATATTTAAACTCATTGTAATAATCCTGAATGCCACCGCACGTATCAACAATGAAGTCTGAATAACTGGTGATGCTCATTCGCAAGTTAAACGAACCAAAGTTGTGTAACGGAACCAGATTGACCATTCAAAACTGAGATCAAATTTAATCGAAGTATCATTAATCGGCTAGGTGACGTACTGATGTCACACATACCGACGATCTCCAACGATTTATATATGGAATTCACACGGCTCCATTTCCCTTGCGTCTTGCCTTCGCACTCAGCATCAACAAAGGTCAAGGCCGATTGTTGATTGTTGCTGGCTTAAATTTCGAACATTAGTGCTTTCCACATGCTCAAATTTAGACGTTAATGGAAAAACATCCCAACTCAATTGAATAAAATATTTGAGGTAAGGCATAAAAAAATCGTTTTGCGGAACAACGTAAGTTGAAGCCACTTATGAATGGCTCACTTTTATATTACCTACATGTTTCAGACACAAGAGAAAGTGAATAATATATTATCATGGAGTTTGGATATTTTTAATGCACGGTAAAAAAAAGACACTGGTGAAAGAAAAAATATTGCTATTTTTTCACATTTTAATAAAGTTTATGACATCGAATGGCTGAAATATCGTAATGTTTGTAAAAAGTGTATAAAATATTTTGTGTAAAGAAAAATAAAGTGTATTTCTCTACGTTGTTACTTCTCATGATGCCATCGCCGTTACGCGATCCACCAACTTAATTTTTAGCATTCTTCTGTAGCACCACATATAAAAATCCTCTATCCTCTTCCTGTCCACACTGTTCTGTCGTCCATGTTTCACTCCTATATAAAACAACACTCCACTCAAAAGCCTTCAGAAAGGACTTCTTTACACTTACATTAATATACAAACATACATTAACATACAAAACATAATTTTCCATTATACCTGTACCTATGGAGATATCTGCTAAAAATGTTGGTCACAGGATCTTCCCCACCAATCCTCCAGATGTCACGTGGCTTCATTAAATAATTACAACTATTGAAAGCCGGGGCGGTCTCTGGTTAATAAATGAATCTGCTAGGTTTGTAATCTCCTCGGGTTTGCAGCCGGATACTAAAGTCAACTTGGCACAATATTTCAGCGGCGCAACTGCCCGCCATCTTCAGGTGAGCGTGCTGGTACACAATCTCGCCGGAACTGAGTTCCCAGTGCAATCGGCGGCTCCTTTATACATCGTGGAAGACCCATATCGCGTGCGCAAGAAGTGACAGTAACTTTCCTCTGGCGCACAAGACATACAGCGCTCCGGTGGTAGAATCCCGCGAAATCGATAATCGATGACGAAGAAAATTATTATTCAGATTGCTAAAGTATCAACCGTTGTTTTTAACATCTGATAACACAGGGTTCCAAGATTTACTAAGAAGGTAGTCTTTGTCTCTGTTAATCAGTTAATCGGATCGCTACGGTATCCTTTAAGACACAGTCCCAGTAAGGAGTCGCTGAAGCAACCATGTGAGTTACATTATATAACATTCTATGTCCCTCATCGAGACAATGCTCAGCTACCGCCGACTTGTCGCGCTGGAGCAAACGTGTGTGGCGTTGATGTTCGACACTTCTGTCCTGAATGGTACGGATCGTCTGACCAGTATACGTTTTCCCACATTGGCAGGGAATCTTATATACCCCGGGCTTCCTCAGACCCAAATCATCCTTCACAGATCCCAGAAATGCTCTCGTCTTTACTGGCAGACAAAAAACACTCTTAATGTCACGCTTTTTTAAAATTACACACAGTTATTACGCCGGGAAAACCTTAGTGGTCGAATCTGCTAAGGCCGGCCGCGGTGGCCGAAGGACTAATGAAAGCCTACGCCGATGAAGGCGACAAATGGCGAGTGCAAGGACGGGCTCTAAGGGGAGATAGGAGGCCCGCAAAACAATAAAAAAAGGGGACTGAGGCGCTACGGTCACGGTCTGCACGGCCACTACGGTCGGGGGTTCGAATCCCCCCTTGGACATGGATATTTGTGCCGTCTTTAGTATTAGCTAGTTCATAAGTAGTTTGTAAGTTTAGGGACTGATGACCCCTTAGTCAAGTCCCATAAGCTCTACAAACATTTGAACATTTTTGAATCTGCTAGGTGTGAGAAGTTAAGGTGTCGTCGTGCTGTTACTTAGCAGTCGCCTCTGTGGCTGGCACATGTCACACATGGAAGTGAAGCAAACTGATCGCGTGGGCGGCGGCGCAGGTGCATGCGGGTCGGGAGTGCCTCGGCAAACAAGTAAACAAGGCGACCTCCGGCAAACAGGGCGCCACCTGGCGCCCTCCGACCTCCCTAGCAGCCTTGTTTGCTTTCCCTGTGCGTACTGCAAACCTCAGACCGTCAGACCTCTACGCGGAGCCATGTATTCCAGTGCTTAGATCGCTGGAGTCACATTTAACAAGAACGGCATCCAAACGTCTATCTCGCCGTACCGATTCGGGATTCGCATCACTTCCCTCATCTCTGTGACAGGGAAGGGTACCATATGGCATTGAGTAGCAAATTTGGTTGAATAATGTAGTAAACTAGCTTAATTCTAGTTGATTCCCACGCGTAGACTGGATGGTCTGCATTGCTTGTTTCTTATTCTAAATATAAGTTTTCATCAATTTATCTTTAAAAATGTTTTCCAAATCAAGCATTTTAATACATCTTGCCACCCCCTATTGCACCATTAATGGCAGAATTCAAAACATCCCGAAACACTTTTTTAAATTCTAACTGTGGTTCCAAATACAAATTTTCTTACATCTAAGTAGTCTTAGTAGCACCCTTAAAATATTTTCTCTTAATTCACTCACTTAATGGTCGAATTTCCAAAAAAATAGCGGAACGCATGATTTAAAAATTCCAATCAAAAATGAAAATCCGAAGTTTTGCATTTCTTGCTTCAAATTTGCCTGAATAGCAACGTATATTAAAAAAACCGTTCATCCCCTATTTCAGCCCCTTAGGGATGGGCATATCGAAAATCCGCTGATGGCTACAGAGTAAGATAAACAACGTCTACTAATTTCGAGTTTCTATCTCCTGTAGATTCACTTTTCAGCACCGTTTTCTGTTTTAGAAACGAATTGAGTTCGTGAGATTTCTTTCTTACGCTTTGACATCTTTCTTGGAAATTTTACTTTTCAAACTGCAATTTGCACTTATTTTTCTTTATTCGTACGCTTGTTACCGAAAAACAACTGAAGAATGTGCATCATGTTGCGCTGTGTATAACCTCTTTGTATTTTAGTGTCAAAAGTCATCGCTGGTCTTCAGTTCGAATTTTCTATAAGCTCACGACTTTCAACCGCTACATCTTCCACCCTCTTAAAGCTGTCGACACGGAAATGCTATGGTGCACACAGGGAGACTTTGTACTACAACAACACAGAAAGATCGTTCGTCTGCATTGTGTAATTTTTGACGAATAGCAAAATATCGACACCCACACGTAGAATTTTATATAAGTCGGTGACATTTAACTGACGTATCTTCCACCCCCTTATCGTTAACAAACCTCTACCATCATAATGCACAATGGGAGACTGGTACTTACTACCACATACAAACACTATTCGTGTGCGATGGGTAGTTTTGGCTGCAGAGTGAAGTAAAAGCATCTCATATATATATATATATATATATATATATATATATATATATATATATATATATATATATATTAGGTACTACATGTATGTAAATGTTCACAATATCTGAATGTCAATTACCTCAGGAACTTCATTTTCCTGTATTTTTTTTCCATTATTTGTATTTTTTTTTTTTTTTCAAGTAATGCGTTTCGAAGATTTGCATTCTAAGGTGTAGTACATTAAACTTACTAATAGATGATCCATCCGTACTAATCCATACTAACATTACAAATGCGAAAGAAGCTGTCTGGTACGCTCACAAGACTAAACAGCCTTACCTTTTCAATGAAATTGGGTGTGGCGATAGCTTGATGGCTGAAGAAGAACATAGGCTACTTTAGAAAGTGTGTAAATCACGATATTTGTTGATCTTAAGTAGAATTGTTCAATTGTTTGTAAATCTAAGGAACCAAGCTGCAGTGCTCATCTGACTTACAAAGTACTTAAACTAACTAATGCTAAGGACAACACACAAAGCCATCCCCAAAGGAGGAATCTAACGCCGGCCAAGGTGGCCGAGGGGACTGAGGCGCTCCAGTCACGGTCTGCACGGCCACTACGGTCGGGGGTTCGAATCCCCCCTCGGGCATGAATATTTGTGCCGTCCTAGTTCGTAAGTAGTTCATAAGTAGTTTGTAAGTTTAGGGACTGATGACCCCGTAGTTAAGTCCCATAAGCTATACAAACATTTGAACATTTTTTGAGGAATCTAACCTCCGGTGTCAGGAACCGATTTTGAAGAAATCTGAATCCTGCATTATTTACACGTTGCATAACGTATAGCTTCTTCAGTCCGCAGTTTAGTCACGATGTAAAAGAGTTTCTTTTCATATTGAATATCTTTATTTTCATCTCGATAAATGACAGTATTTACAGTAATTCTACCCACGGTATGTATTATTTAAAGCGAGAAATTATAAATTTTTCTTTTATATTGATGATCCTAGCCAAAATTTAAGAACCAATCTGTGAAATGACTGTACTTTCGATGGTGTTTGAGACGTATTCAACGATATCAACGCGCGTGTTCAAATCTTTGTAGAACTTATGGGACTTAACTACGGGGTCATCAGTCCCTAAGCTTACAAACTACTTATGATCTAGCTATGACTAAGGATGGCACAAATATCCATGCCCGAGGGGGGATTCGAACCACCGACCGTAGTGGCCGTGCAGACCGTGACTGGAGCGCCTCAGTCCCCTCGGTCACCGCGGCCGGCATCAACGCGAGTGAAGCCAGGGGTAAAAGCTAGCTATAGACGTAAAATTAATTCTTTTCGCTTAATATTGACTGGTCTGGGATCATATCTCGGCTTTTCTGGATATATTAAATTACTTAATGTTTTAAATTGAAGGGTGATTTCTAAGATGTTCTGGAAAGCTCGGTTTCTTTTATATTATTTAAATTTATCCAATCGCACCGCAAGAATACAGTTTGGTCCATTGACAGTGACCGAACTAAATATCTCACGAAAAAGCATCAAACGAAAGATCTAAAAATAACAAAACTTTTCTAGATTGAAGAGGGCGCTATGGTTGGCCCGCTAGATAGCGTTGCCATAGGTCTAACGGTTATCATCTGCATTTTTAAATAGGTACCCCTATCTTTTATTACATATTTGTCTAGTACGTAAATAAATATGAATGTTTTATATGGAACACTTTTTTCGCTTTGTTATAGATGGCGTTGTAATAGTCACAAACGTATAAGTACGTGGTATCGCATAAATGTACCGTTTGCCAATTACAGAATAGGTTGATGTGGTATTTATGTATGGCTATTGAGATCAAAATGCCCAACGGACCTGTGCTATGTATGGTGATCTTTATCCTGGACGACATCATCCAAAGGTCCGGACCTTTCGTTGGATAATTACGTTATTTAAAGAGTCAGGCAGTGTTCAGCCAGAAGTGAAACGTCACCCACGACGTGCAACAAATGATGATGCCCAAGTAACTGTTTTAGCTGCAGTTGCGGCTAATCCGCACATCAGTAGCACACAAATTGGGTGAGAATCGGGAATCTCGAAAACGTCGGTGTTGAGAATTCACCGTCAACATAAATTTCACCCTTACCATATATCTATGCACCAGGATTGGCATGGCAAAGATTTTGAACGTCGTGTACATTTTGGCACTGGGCACAAAATAAATTACGGGACGATAACAGATTTTTTTTTCACGCATTCTGTTTAGTGACGAAGCGGCATTCACAAAAATAGGTAACGTAAAGCGGCCTAATATGCACTATTGGGCAGCGGAAAATCCACGATGGCTGCGACAAGTAGAACATCAGCGACCTTACCGGGTTAATGTATGGTGCGACATTATGGGAGGAAGGATAACTGGCGTCTATTTTATGGGTGGCAATCTAAATGGTGCAATGTATGCTGATTTCTTACATAATGTTCTATCGATTTGACTGCAAGATGTTTCACTGCATGACAGAATGGCGATGTAGTTTCAACATGATGTCCAGGACATGGCTTGCGTGCAGTTGAAAAGGTCTTAAATGAAATATTTAATGATATTTGGATTGGTCGTAGAAGCATCATACCATTGCCCGCACGTTCACCGGATCTTACATCCCCAGATTTCTTTCTGTGGGGATAACTGAAGGATATTTGTTATAGTGATTCACCGACAACGCCTGAAAACGTGCGTCAGTGCATTGTCAATGCATGTCACAACATTAGTTAAGGCGAACTACTCGCTGTTGAGAGGAATTTCGTTACGCGTATTACCAAATGCACTGAAGTTGAAGGACATCATTTTGAGCATTTATTGAAGTCATGAGGCAATTACAGGTAATTACGCAGGAATAATGCGTTCTCATAATATATGGGAATTTCACAAAAGTACATGTATGACGTTGGGACAACTGAAAAAACTTCAACGTATCTACGTTCTGTGTTTTAATTTAAAAAACCTGCCTGTTACCCATTGTTCGTCTAAAATTGTGAGCAATATGTTTGTGAATATTACAGCGCCATCTATCAGAAAGCGACAAAAGTGTTCCAAATAAAACATTCATTTTTTACGTACTAGACGAATATGTAATAAAAATGGAGGTACCTAATTAAAAAAATGCAGTTGATATCCGTTTGACCTATGGCAACGCCATCTATCGGGCCAACCATAGCGCCATCTGTTTCCCCCCTGCAAGCTAGAAAAGTTTTCTTCTGTGTAATTTTTTTCGTTTGGTGCTTATTTCGTGAAATATTTGATCCGGTCACTATCACTGGACCACCCTGTATAAAAATAACACTACAACAAGTGAACCTAGTTAAACGTTTCAACAAAATGAAATTCAATCGTTCATATGAAATATGCATTTTAATTCCAAATTATTAACGTGTCCACCAACAGCCGTAAAGTTTATGTTAATACCATTTTCAGGCCATGTCATAAAACAACCAAGTGAAGTACCAGAATGGTCATACATATCGGTTACTTAATAAAAATTCACCAAATCCTGAATAAACGTGTTATCTAACGCTTAATTTCCATGTTAGAGCTCATTTTATTACTTTTCTTCAAATCAAATTAATCAGGGAACGGAAACACACAGCAACAGAACATACCAGCGTGACTTCAAACACTTTGTTACAGTAAATGTTCAAAATGTCCTCCGTTCGCGAGGATACATGCATCCACCCTCCGTCGCATGGAATCCCTGATGCGCTATGCAGCCTGGAGAATGGCGTATTGTATCACAGCCGTCCACAATACGAGCACGAAGAGTCTCTACATTTGGTACCGGGGTTGCGTAGACAAGAGCTTTCAAACGCCCCCATAAATGAAAGTCTAGAGGGTTGACGACAGGAGAGCGTGGAGGCCATGGAATTGGTCTGCCTCTACAAATCCATCGGTCACCGAATCTGTTGTTGAGAAGTGTACGAACACGTCGACTGAAACGTGCAGGAGCTCCATCGTGCACTAACCACAAGGTGTGTCGTACTTGTAAAGGCACGTGTTCTAGCAGCACATGTAGAGTATCCAGTATGGAATCATGATAACGTGCTCCAGTGAGCGTAGGTGGAAGAACCAAAATGAGCTCTAACATGGAAATTAAGCGTTTCCGGACACATGTCCACATAACATATTTTCTTTCTTTGTGTGTGAGGAATGTTTCCTGAAAGTTTGGCCATACCTTTTTGTAACACCCTGTATGTGGCCATTTTGACAGTTCTCTTGGATGTATGTTATGACATGGCCTGACGATGTTATTAATGTAATACCGAAACCGCTCGTTAAATAAAATAACATTAATAACTTGAAATTGAAACTAGACTAACTGCAGTCCCATTCCTTTACAATATGGAATTACATCGATTAAATATGAAACTGTCATCTACTGTTTATTGGATATTATTTGAGAAAGAATGTGGTTGTTATTGATTTATGTGTTGTTAGTTTTATTATCCGAGTCCTAGAAGCACAGTTCTACAAATTAAGTTTTCCTCTCAGAAAACTTTGTTATTCTGCTAATGCAATTTGGTTGTTTTGACGAAAGAGTTTGTCAACCACTGCAAGGCTATGGAAAACTTAATCAGTTTCATTGGGAAGTGTTCGATCACCGTGCGTATAGCCCAGATCTAGCGCCTTTGGACTTCTAGTAATAAAATGATTTTGCCTTTCTGCTGTGTTCTGTCAGAGGTTGAAAATATAGCCCTCCTATATCTTCGGTCGGAAATGGAGAGCTCTGTATTTGAAGTCACACAGCTGGAACACGAAAATTCCGTTAACTCACTCGAGTTACCTATATCTTCTTAGTAGCAACTGTTTTATTTCAGTGTATCACGAAGATGAAGTGATGTTAAAAGCCAAATAGTCTCTAAACACAGAGTGCTAGTCAATTTTTATTAAAAAAAAAATAAACACAGCAGTGGAGCTGCCGTCTATGTTGGCTGTATTGCAGTTGCAAGAACAGCATTCAGCTCAGCTTGCAAAAGATCTTCGAGATGAGGTCATGCCTGCAATATGAACGCGGGGAGCAGTGGAGCGACGCACAAAAGAAAGCACGTCTTCTCTACGGCAGGCAGGCTGGTATGGAAACCAAGCGGAACGAGTCAAGTGGAATGGCTCGAGCAAGTAAAGCGACGTTGCTCAGAAAAATCTGCAGTAAATGTTCATACGAAAGAAATTTCAAATGTGGTTCTGAAATATGGTACCAACATTAGTTGATAACTTCCGAAAGACGTAATACTAAGTGGTATTGTTTCGCTTTCTGTCATTACTTCGTCGTTATGATATTAAGAGTTCGAGAAATCTGCCTGAAGAATGAGGCAATAGTAAGCTTTCAACACAAAGGAAAAAAAAGGCAAAGATTAAAAAGGTGTATGATAGGAAAGTAGTTTTTCATCCGTCCTGTTAAAACCGGACCTGTTAATCGAATAAGCTATGAGGAAAATTATAGAATGTTTTGAGAGTGGGTTAAAATTTAGGGGGCTAGCAGGCGGATCGAAAGATTCTATGACTTCACAAGGCAGTTGTTTCAACTGCATGAGTTGTATTTCGGTGAAATCCATGCTTCAACCTCCTTTCGACTCGGAAATACAATGCTGAACAACGCATGTAACGAGCAAAAAGGCCATGTGTTACTATTCCGTGTTAACTTTACAGTCAACGGCAGTGTTATTCACTGTAAAACGAAGAAAAGTATTTCAACATTAACAGTTTATTTTCATCGGTTATCACGAAAAAAAGTTACTGCTAAAAGAGGATCTCCGCTGTGTAGGGAATACACCGCCAGAGATTTAAGAGATTGTCTTCCAACTCTAATGACCACGTTGCCGACAGGACATTAAAGCCTAAAAGTCCTTCTTTTATTCGTTCCTTCGAGTTTGAAGAGGACTTTCCGACAGTAATTCTCACTGCCGACGAAACTGTTAGAACGGGAAAAACAGAACTTCGTGCGAAGTTGGCGTGTCTGCATTGACGTTTGGTGGTGCCAATTTGAACATCTTCTGACAATGTGACAGTTTGTGAAACTTCAGAAGGTAAAGGCACTTACTATTACTGTACCACAGACTTAGTATTCTGTCTCTGGCATCAAGTTACATGCAACGTTACTAGTCTATAAAAGGGAAATTTATCGGAAGGTATTGTGTAGTATTCAGAAGGAATTAGGTGGGTAGATCACATAACTAATGAAGAGTTACTGAACAAAATTGGCGAGAAAAGGAATTTTTGGCATACCCTAACTAAAAGAAGGGATCGCTTGGTAGGACATTCTTAGACATCGAGGAATCGTAAATTTAGCATTGGAGGGAAGTGTGTGGGGTAAAAATCGCAGAGGGAGGTCAAGGGACGCGTATAGTAAGCAGATTCAAGTGGATGTGGGTTGCCGTTCTTATGAGGAGATGAAAAGGCTTGCTCAGGATAGAGTAGGGTGGAGAGCTGCATCAAACCAGTCTCCGGACTGAAGACCATAACAACAACAACAACCTTTCCCGCCAGTCGTATTCGGGTATAGTCCCTTGCTTCAGATGGCTACATCCATCCTGCTCCATCATCCATGCACTTTTGACATCATCACGGAGTAATCTTGTATAGTCATTATGTCCATTCACAGTATTCTTACTATTTTATAATCTAGAAGCAAAACTGTGCTAGAAAAATCATCAAATGAAACAGTATAAAACAAAATGTTGATGAATAAATTTCAGATTAAGAGGACCAATACATGGTGGATATTAATAGTCCATATTAATTTTACACCAGACATTGTCCCATTTTTGAGAAATCGATTGAAAGAACGGCAATGAAATTACTACCATACATTAGTTACCTACAACACATTTGAGTAAATATAAAAACTTTTTTATAATTTGCTCTTTAAAAAGAAAAGTTTAAAAACCGAAAGGATCCAAACTTCTGTCACAGTTTCTTCATTTATAATTTTATAAGACAAAAATATATGTTTTTATTTTGTGAATTGAGATCCGTTAGATGACGATGGTAGTTATGTAGATACATATTGAATTTTATTGAACTGTCTTGGATAGTCTTCAGAAAGAGGGACCTTTCTAGTAAAAATTATTTGCGATATTATTTTAAAACAAAATAAATTGGCCATGGAGTGCTACATCCATTGGAGAATGAATAATACAGATTACTTTGTAATTATGGCAATCACAACATTTTCTTCTTTACACTATAGTATCACTTAAAAATTTCTTCTTGAAACAACTGAAAAATTCTTCGTGCCGCTTTAGCTGTTTCATTATAACTGTTTATTTTGACCCACTAGGGTTTTAACGCCGCTATAATCGACCCATGAGGTGGTTCTATATGAAAACAACAAGACTGTCTGTACACGTGTTGGTTTTTTAACATATTCAAAATAACAAAGATAGAACTAGGTGTTTTTACGTTTTACTTCACAGCCCATTAGAAATTACCATAAAGTCCTAACTTTGATGTTGTTTTTGTACATGTCAATTTATAAAATAATTCTTTAAAAAGACTTATTGTCGGCCCAAACCAACACTAAATTATTTCTAAAAATAGACTTAAAGTGGTACTTAAGGTACAATGCTGATATATCACTGACGTTTTTAAGTAATGGAACTTCATTATTCAATTTGTATAGATCAGGTCTTATGCAACTGTAAATTAGTCTACTCGAGACCAGACTCGTTTCGCTTTATTGTAAAGCATCTTCAGGGGTCAACTGTACAAGAATTTTTTTTGCATTATATGTTTATTTATTTTATTTATTTGTTTTTTCTGTTCCATAGGACCCACTTGAGGAGTAAGACTCCATGGTCATGGAACAAGTCAATACATTGTTACACAAGAATGGTAATAGAAAAATTTTAAGTAGTCCTTTGCACACGACAATCTTAAGACAAAGTGAAAAGAATCAATAAAGAAAAAATGAATTAGCTTAATTGTTTAACTTTTCTAGGAGCTCCTCGACAGAATAAAAGGAGTGAGCCACGAGGTAACTCTTCAATTTAGATTTGAAAGCATGTGGATTAGTGCTAAGATTCTTTAGTTCTTGTGGCAGCTTATTGAAAATGGATGCCGCAGAATACTGCACCCCTTTCTGCACAAGTGTTAAGGTGGTGTGGTGCAAATGTAGATTAGACATCTGTCTAGTATTCACCGAGTGAAAGCTACTAACTCGTGGGAATAAGCTGATATTATTAACAACAAAAGACATTAAAGAAAAAACGTATTGTGACGCCAGAGTCAAAATTCGCAGACTACTGAAAAGGGGTCGACATGACGTTCGCGAACTTACACCAGATATTGCTCGAACCGCCCGTTTTTGAGCCAGAAATATCCTTTTTGCATCAGGCGAGTTACCCCAAAAAACAATGCCGTACGTCATAAGTGAGTGAAAGTAAGCGAAATAGACTACTTTTCGTGTTGAAAAATCACTTATCTCAGATATTGTTCTAATGGTAAATATAGCAGAATTTAGTTTTGGAACAAGATCCTGAACATGGGCTTTCCATGACAGCTTACTGTCTATATGAACACCTAGAAATTTGAACTGTTCAGTCTCACTTATCACATGCCCATTATGTGTAATCAAAGAGTCAGCTTTCGTCAAATTATGAGTTAGAAATTGTACAAACTGAGTTTTACTGTGATTTAACATCAACTTGTTATCTAGAAGCCATGAAGTTATCTCTTGAACTGCATTATTTGATACTGTGTCAATATTACGAGCAACATCCTTCACTACCAAGCTGGTATCATCAGCAAACAAAAATATTTTACAATCACCTGTTATACTCGAAGGCATATCATTTATATAAATAAGAAACAGCAATGGTCCCAAAACAGACCCCTGGGGCACCCCATACTTAATTGTGCCCCATTGGGATTGCACGTCATAGCCATTTTCTACACTGCGGAGAATTACCTTCTGTTGTCTATTATTAAAGTAAGAGGTGAACCTGTTGTGGGCTACTCCCCGTATTCCATAATGTTCCAACTTCTGCAACAATATTTTGTGATCAACACAATCAAACGCTTTTGTTAAATCAAAGAAGACGCCTACTGTCCGTAGCCTCTTATTTAACCCACCAAGTGCCTCACAGAGAAACGAAAATATAGCGTTTTCAGTCGTTAAACCACTTCTAAAACCAAACTGTACGTTTGACAGGAAATTATGTGAACTGAAATGATCAATTAATCTTGAATATACAGCCTTTTCAATAACTTTGGAAAAAACCGATGGCATAGAAATAGGTCTATAGTTGTCTACATTATCCCTTTCTCCTTTTTTATAAAGCGATTTCACTACTGAGTACTTTAATCTGTTAGGAAACTGACCATTCTGAAAGGAAAAATTACAAATATGGCTTAGTACTGGGCTAACATATGGAGAACAGTACTTTAGAATTCTGCTAGATACCCCATCATATCCAGAAGAGTCCTTAGTCTTTAGTGATTTAATTATTGACTCAATCTCACCTATGGAAGTATCATGAAGGATCATTTCAGGTAACAGCCTCGGAAACGCATTTTCTAAAAACGTTATATGATTACCTGTAGAAACTAGAGTTTTGTTGTTCCTCTACTATATTCAGAAAGTGATTATTGAATATTGCACATATATCTAACTTGTCAGTAACAGAAACATTCCTACTACGCACTGACGTTATATCTTCTACCTGCTGCTCCTGACCAGACACTTCCTTCACGACTGACCAGATAGTTTTAATTTTATCCCGAGAGTTTGCTATTCTTTTTGCATACCACATACTTTTTGCATTCTTAATGACTTTTTTCAGAACCTTACAGTACTGTTTGTAATGAGCTACTGCATCTTCATTCTGACTGCTTCTAACATTTTGATACAACTCCCGCTTAGTTCTACATGATACTCTTATCCCCTTTGTCAGCCACCCTGGCTGTCTGTTACTGAAAGTACCCTGTTTTGAGCGTTCTAGCGGAAAGCAACTTTCAAACAGCATAATAAATGTGTTCAGAAAAGCATTATATTTATCATCTGCATTATCAGCACTATAAACATCCTGCCATTCTTGTTCCTTAATTAGGCTTAAAAAGGTCTCAATTGCAACTGGATTAACTTTTCTGAGTAGTTGATATTTATGTTTAACATTTGTTTGAGAACAAATACTTTTTAGAATTAAAAGTTGGGCATCGTGGTCTGATAGGCCATTTACTATTCTGCTGACAGAGTGCCCCTCTAATAATGAAGAATGAACAAAAATATTGTCAATGGTAGAACTGCTAGTTCCTTGCACTCTCGTTGGAAAAAATACTGTTTGCATCATGTTATAGGAATTAAATAGATCTAACAGCTGACTTTTCCTTGAGCTATCACCTACACAATTAATGTTGAAATCTCCACACACAATTAAATTTTTATACTTCCTATACAGTGAACCCAGAACCAATTCCAGCTTGGGCAGAAACATTTTAAAATCTGAGTCAGGGGATCCATAAATAACAACTATTACTAGTTTAGTTCCATTAACATTAACAACTCCTGCACAACATTCAAATATCTGTTCTGTGCAGTGTTTAGAAAAATCGATTGACTCCGATGAAAAATTGTTTTTTACATACATGGCCACTCCCCCACACTGCAAGGAACTCCTAGAGTAGAAGGCAGCTAACCTGTATCCTGGCAAAGGAAGTCTCTTAATTGTCACACCACTTAAAAAGTGCTCTGAAATTCCAATAATGTCAGAATCAGTATCAATAAGCATTTCATTAACTTTATCTCTGATACCCTGTATATTTTGATGAAAAACAGTAATTCCCTTATTACTTATATTCTTAGACTTTGTCAAAGGTGGTTCATTTCTTAGAGGGACTTCCTTTAAGCAGGAATATCTATCAGCTGTCTTCAGTCTAAAAAAGGTGCAGCCCTAACACCAACTACTACAGGAATTTTTCCATGAGTGAAACCCCCACCCCCTACTACACTGTCACCTATGAGCTTTGCCAACCTCCCCTTCCAGTACCTACTGACGTGCAGACCGTGCCTAGTAAAATCCGACCTTTGGATAGTCTCAACTGGCACCACTGCAATGTGATCCATGCCCTCCGTCATCAGCGCCTTCTCAAGCCCCATGTTAACACGGCTGACAGCCGTATTAAGACAAGGCCTATCATGACGCTGAAACAGCTGCACGAAATGCACATTCGTGCCACCAGTTTCAGTTGCTATCCTTTCCAGATCACCACCTATATCATATTCCCCGTCCCTATCAAGACTATTCCCGGCCCCACCCACTATAACTACCTGATCCTCTTTTGAAAAATTCCTACATAAGTCCCCTATGTTACAAGTGACCTGAGCTAACCCTGCACTAGGCTTCACTATGCTGGTGACCTGGTACTCACTCCCAAGTACTTCCTGCAACTGTTGGCCAACACCTCTGCCATGAGAACTACCTAGCAGCAGAACCTTCTTCTTCCTAAGAGACCTCTCTACAGATTTCGGCTTACCAAAAGCTGAGGTCTGCTGCGTACTTCCTACACCTACAGCTACAGGAGGTTCATCTCCACTCAACTCCGACAGTTGGTCAAACCTATTTGCAACTTGCAATGTAAAGCTATCTGAATACCTTCTCCTAGCTACCTTCTTGCCAACTGCCAGTTCCCATTCCCCAGCCCCCCTTCCCCTCCTCAACCTACCTAGTTCCTCTTCAGCGTTTTTCAACTGCACCTGAAGGGCGCAGATCAAACGCTCCTGCTCCTCTATCAACTTATTCCTGCTGCAAATCCTACAGTTCCAGGAGAGAACCTCACCACAATGCCCACTGTCTTCCCCACTGCACTCCCCCCCCCCCCCATGAAAATACTTACTACAAATCCCACACTGCAGCCCACTACGCACGACCCTACGACAGAGCCCACACTTTTCACTCATGGTAAAATTTTACAATAATTTGTTAAGAAAAACTAGACGTCTACGTTATGAAGTTAAGTTTCTACAAAATAAGTAGGAAGTACCTTTTAACTACAGCAATCAACAAACCTCAGTCTCTACAAATCAAGTAACAACAACTAATAGTATCAGAAAAGAGCAAATAACACTACCACATGTTTGATTTTTACTAAGTTTGATCGATAACAGTTCTCATGCAATAGGAGTATTTTGATTCTTATGTTGTCCTCTTCATGTGTGTTTTATACCACATTGCCACTTGCTGTCATTGTTTATATTTACACTGTTTACATTTACGCTTTCTTATCAAAGTTTTTGAAAAATCGCAATTTCTGTAGCCTGGCAGGCTGTGTATGTCGTTTGTTTTGTTTTTGTTTATCGTGTCTGTGTGTGTTATTTGCTTACAAGTTCTTTGGTTCGCACTGTGTGATGTGGTTTTGTTTCGTTTCTGTCAAATCAGGCGTCTGATAGCAACTTAGTGAGTGATGTTCTGACTGTATTGTGTGTCAGTTTATAAATATGATTTTAGTTCAACCAGGGAAGTTTTATATATATATATATATATATATATATATATATATATATATATATATATATATATATGGGTGTGTGTGTGTGTGTGGGTGGGTGTGTGTGTGTTAAAGAGAGTGATTCTGATTTTCTGCAGGTGTGTATGTGTGAGTAGGGTTTTGTTGTTGTTTTATATGGTCGTATTATGTGGTGGGTTTGAGGGTGGGGGAGGTTTGTCTTTGTCGACTATTTGTTTTATTAGTTTAATACTTGGTTGCTGATGTTTACTTGGTTTACTTCAGCCCGTAGCTTAAAAACTACTTAAACTGAGGTAAACTAACCTAAGAGCAACACAAACATCCGTGCCCGAGGAGGGCCTCGAACCCACGACTTCGATCGGCCGCGCGCACCACAGCACAGCGCACCAGTACGCACGGCTAATCCGCCGCGGCGCGGCATGTGTCCCAGCGTGGCAGAAACCTTATGATACACCTTAGAAAGTACGTGCGTAGAGTGTAAAATAGGACGAATTGGGTTTAAAACGTCTCAGATTAACGAATGAAATTCATGACTTACGTTTGAAGAAATCGATATTCAGGTAACTTACCGGTGAAAATGTGTTGAGACGGGGGTACGTACCGGGAAATTTAAAATGAAATCTCTGTGTCTGATTCTTCCAGGAATTGCCTGCGCTAAGTGTATCGTCATGCGGAACAAAGTAACCTGGAACTGACATTGAGTAGAAGGAGTATCTGCAAATTGATAACTCCACATCTTATTAAAAGATAAAACTGCAAAACTGCACATTTCGTCTGCTAAGAAACCTGCTCGTATAAAGCTCATGAACCGATAAAGCAAATCCAGACGTGAAAAATAAACACAATGAATTATCGACACTGTCCTAAAACTGAATGCACAGGAAAATCTCAGGGATAGTATATGAATAAGTTCCCAAAGATTCAAATTCCATAAATACATTTCATTCATTTTACCTGTCTCACATATTGGCTGCATTTAATTGCCACAGTTGATACTCGCTAGTTATGAAGTTTTCCGACTAACTAGAACTGTATCTGTTGATGATACACGTGGGAACAATGTACATGCGAGTTCCGGTAATCCTCGAATAGAGCCATGTTGGTAAATCATTATAAACTACCTTCGTGGCAGAATGTATGAGAGTTACCAGATCATACGTATTGCAGAGATAAGGTGAAATGGTCAGACTTGTAGTAAAATGTATTCACTATGCGTCAGCACATTTGTGACGCAATACAATGTGTTTCAGAAATGTATTTATTATAATTTCACATTGCATTGTTTCTTACAGATTTAGTAAGAAGGACTTTGATGTTAAGAAATAATTGGTTGCTGTTACGGTAACGGTGTTCCTTAGTCAAAAGAGATTCTCACTCCTTTAGACGTTGCGCGTATTTCGTGAGAACGGGGGCGAGAGAATCCGCTTAGGCCGTAATGGACCATGACGCGAGCTAGCCAGATCGTTATCTCCAAGGATTCCACTGCCACAAACTGTGGGGCACAGCTATGAGTCCTCACCTTGGAGTCATATACCTGATGCTTGGAGGAATTGTTTCACTTGGTAAGCTCTCCACTCGAGACTAAATTATTTATCCAGACAATCATTTAACACTTTCCTTACTATACATTGTAAGAGGTGAGGCTGTTTTATTTTCTGTTCGTTCTCCTCTACTTCTGAATCCTACATATGTAGTTATCAGACACTAAGGTGTCACTTTATCTCCATTTGCATTAGAGTAAAGTCGTACGGCAATTCACAAAGATTATACGGAAAAAAGAGCTCCTTCCTCTTTTCATATAAGATGTCATATAAAAAGTCTACATCTAAAAGGATGCGCTGCATGGCAGTGGGTTCATTGAACCACGTTTGCGATGTTGCTGTATAGTTCAATTCTCTAATAGTTCGCAGGTAAAATGAACACCCAAATCTTTGCGATTTCGATCTCATTTCTCTTATTTTCTTATGATGATCATATCTCCCAGTACAGTTGGGTGCTAACAGTATAAGTTCATTCGGAAGAGAAATTTGGTGAAAGAAATTTTACAAATAGGTCTCGCTGCAATAAATAACGCCTTTCTTTTAACGATTTCCATCCCAACTTGTGCATAATTTCCGTGAGACTTTCTACCCTATATCCCGATAATACAAAACGAGCTGCCCTTCTTTGAAATTTCTTTCGTCAGTCGGTCTCGCCTGGTGCGGATCCCACATTGCGCAACAATACTCCAAAACTAGACGCACAACTTTAGTGTAGGCTGTTGCTTTTAATAGAACTATTCCATCTTCCAAGTGTTCTGCCAATGAAACGTAGCCTTTAGTTCACCTTCTGTGCAATATTTTATGTGTCCTTTCCGATTTGAGTTGTTCGTAATTGTTATTCCTAGGTATTTAGATGAATTGACGAGCTGTATATTTAACGGATTTCTTTTCGTAGTCATATGGATGACCACACACTTATCATTGTTAAGGCCATATGGCGAATTTTTGAAAAAAAAAAAAAAAAAAAAGGGTTGAAAATCTATCGGACTCAACTACGTGGTTATAAGTCGTTAGCTTACAAACTACTTAGAGTATGGTTAACTAACCTAGGGACAACACAAACACCCATGCCCTTGTGGGGACTCGAACCCCCGACGGCGAACGACCGCACACACCGCAGCACGCCCCCCCCCCCCCCCCAAATTTTTGCACCACGCAGATATCTAAATCATTTTGCAGTTGCTTTTGACCTACTGGTGACTTTACTAGCCGATAAGTGACAGAATCATCCGCGAACGGTGTAGGAGAGCTACTCAGATTGTGTCCTCGTAAATCGTTTATAAATATCAGGAACAGTAGGGGCCCTATAACACTTCCCTGGGAAACGCCAGATATCACGTCTGTTCTACTTGATGACTTGCCGTAAATTACAACGTACTGTGTCCTTTATGACAGGTAATCACGAATCCAATCGCACAACTGTGGTTATATTCTATAAGCACGCAGTTTGATTAGGAAACGCGTGTGAGGTACAGTGCCAAAAGCCTTCAGGAAATTTAGAAATACCGAATCTGTTTGACATCCCTTGTCGGTAGCACTCGTCACATCATATGAGTGAAGAGCTAGCTGTGTTTCACAAGAACTATCTTCCTGAATCTGTGTTGACTATGAGTCAGTATGTCGTCCTCTTCGAGGTAGTTCATAATATTTGAGCAAAGTTTATGTTCTAAAATACTGCTTCAAACCAACGTCATTGATATAGGCCAGTAATTATGCGCATCACCCCTATTGTCTTTCTTCATTATTGGAATGACCTGTGCAAATTTCCCGTCTTTCGGTACGGAACGTTCGCTGAGAGAGTGGTTGTATTTGTTGACTAGATATGGGACTATCGCATCAGAATACTTTGATAGGACGCTATTTGGTGTACAGTCGGGTCCGGGAGTCTTACTTTTGTTAAGTGGTTTAAGTTGCTTTAATACTACAGGGGTATCTACTTCTAAATACTTCTAAACTGTGTGCTGGCAGCTGTTCTTGATACGAATTCTGGAGTGTTGGAATGTCGGAAAGTTGTGTTAAGCAATTCTGCCTTAGCAGAACTGACATCATTAGCATCACCATTTGTATCGTGTATTGAAGATATTGACTGTGTTTTGCCGCTAGTACACATTAAATACGACCAGAATTTTTTAGGATTCTCTACCAAATTATCTGATAGGGTTTCGTTGTGGTAGCTATTGTAAGCTTCTCGCATTGACGTTCGGAGCTAAGTTTCTAGTGAAAACAAAACGAATTCCCACAGAGATAGATTCGTCCGCTCTTGAACAAACCCGTTGGTATAACTGGACAAAGACTTTTCCATCGACTGTGCAAACTACTACATCATGATGACAACAAAGAACAAATGATTTTATTAACGTGTATCGGGATCAAGGGTCAGTTCACAAAGCTCAAGGCCACAGATAAATTTAACACCGTCTCTGTAGTCAGAGAGTGTAAAACTGTACCGAATAAGGCACATAAAAATTCAGTATACTTCTCTCTCATTGATTTAAATTTGTTTCATCCCTCTAATTAGTGTGATCTGTACGTCATACAAGACGTCTGATGAAACACAGTGTTCTAGTGTCATAGTTTAGCATCATGAAATTCTACTTTTTCATTGTAGTGACTCCATCTAAGTTTGTTTGTCTTTGCAGTCAATTTTCTTTCCGTGTTGGAGAAAAGTTTACTTCTTGAGCCTTTGCATCGAAAATAAGTCCGATGAACATGGACTCCAAAATACATACGTTAAAGGCCATGCGTTCTTAATCGATAGAAAAGATGTGTTCCGCATTATCAAAGATGAATAACTGCTCAAAAATCTCAACTTTTTCCATTTCAAACATCTATGATGTATATACGCAGACTAGCACCGCAGAAAAATTTATACGAAGACAAGGTTGCGAATCCGAGTAACGTGAAGATTTGGCAGGTACGTTAACCACAGAGCCACTTTGGCATAGTGTTTTCGCACATCCGCACAAATTACCCTTATCACCTTCATTAATATAAATTTTCTGGCTTCGCTCCACACGATGTTTCCCGTTAAACTCGGAGAGGTATAAATTTTCAAACGATGGTTCAGTCTGTATACGAACATCTTACCTGGTTATCACGAAGGATATCTACATCTACATCTACATGGGATACTCTGCAAATCACATTTAAGTGCCTGGCAGAGGGTTCATCGAACCACCGTTATACTATTTTCTCCCATTCCATTCTCGAATAGCGCGCGGGAAGAATGAACACCTGAATCTCTCCGTTCGGGCTCTGATTTCTCGTATTTTATTCTGATGATCATTTCTGCCTATGTAAGTGGGAGTCAACAACATATTTTCGCAATCGGAGGAGAATGGTGGCGATTGGAGTTTCTTAAGTAGCCCACGCCGCAGCGATAAGCACCGTTGTTGTAATGATTCCCATCCCAGATCCTGTATCATTTCCGTAACGCTGTCTCCCCTGCATCGTGACAATACGAAACGAGCTACCATTCTTTGGACTCTTTCGATGTTCTCCGTCAAACCCACCTGATAAGGATCCCACACTGGGCAGCAATACTCCAAAAATGGACGGAGAAGCGTAGTGTATGCAGTTTCTTTTGAAGTTCTGTTGCATCTTTTAAGGGTTCTGCCAATAAAACGCAGTCTCTGGTTCGCCTTTCCCACGATTTCCAACTTAAGTGAGAAGTAATTGTAATTCCTTGATATTTTGTGGAGTTTACGGCCTTCACATTTTATTGATTTATCATGTAAACAAAGTTTAACGGATTTCTTTTCGTACTCATGTGGACGACTTCACACTTCTCATTATTTAAACTGTCAATTCTTACACCATACAGCTATCTTATTCAAATCGTTCTGCAGATGGTTTTGATCTTCAGATGACTTTACTAGACGGTAAATGACGGCGTCGTATGCAAACAACCTAAGAGAGCTACTTAGATTTTCCCCTAAATCGTTTACGTAAATAAGGAACAGCAGAGGACCAATAATAATACACTGTGGAACGCCCGAAATCACCTCTGATTTAGTCGATGCCTTACCATCGATTACTACGAACTGTGTCCTCTCTGAGAGGAAATCCCCTATCCAGTCGCAAATTAGGGGCGATATACCGTAAGCACAAATTTGATTAAAAGCCGTTTGTAAGGTACGGTGTCAAAAGCCTTTTGGAGATGAAGGAATATGGAATAAATTTGCGAACCCTTGTCGATAGTACACATCACTTCGTGTGAGTAAAGAGCTAGTTGTGTTTCGCATGAACGATATTTTCTAAATCCATGTTGACCTTCATATCTATGTTGACGTTCATAGTATGAACGTGGGATGTGGGTGAAGAGGAGGTAATAAACAAAGAAATTGGGTTGTAGAAACGTACAGAGGACGAGGAGATCAAGAGACGGAGGGCAATGATGGGGTACAGCAGAATGGGAGATGGACAGAAAAAGGGGGAAGGAGGAAATGTAGAAGAGAGAGAGAGAGAGAGAGAGAGAGAGAGAGAGAGAGAGAGAGAGAGAGAGAGAGAAAGAGAGAGGAACTTGAGCAATTTGATTCGGAAGGAGTAGATGGAAAAGAGATGGAGGGGAAATATGTACAGAGAATGAGGCAAGCAGATGTAAAATGGAAGTGAAGTAGGAGATGGAGGAGACTGGGGGAGTGGATGAGGATGAGAAGGAGGAAGAGGAAGCGGAGATACATAGAGGAGATGGACAAATGGGGAGGCGTAGATTCTTGCAGAAAGAAAGGGAGAAAGGAGGAGAGGACGAAACGTTTAGACAGAGGGGAGGGGCAATGACGAGATGTACAAACAGAAGAGGTTGGAGGAGATGGATTAATAGTGGAATGTAATAAATACCCTCTATACGCCGTGTTTTCAGCTAGTGAATGCCTAAATTGGTTAGCCACTGTGACTCTCCACAGTCGCATTTGAAGATGTGGAGCAGCCGCTTCGTTGACATACTAAGTAGTTTCCAAAACCATAACATATTGTTTGTGGGAGATCCTCAAATATTGTTTAAATTATTATGGACTTAATCCACTGCGGTTTTAATTGACACATTCTGTATTGACGCTGTAATGCGTGCATACAGCATAAACAATCCCAGCGGATCACGGGAGTTTCTTGTCTCATTCTCCTACTAATCCATCTCCTTCTTCCTCCTTTATCAGTATCAACCTTGCCTCCTCTCTCTACCAATTTCCTCTTTCCCAGTACCTACCTCTAACTCCTCTATTTATCAATTCCTCCCGGTCTGTATCACTCGTTTCCTCCCCTCTTTTTGATATAAACGATAGTAAGTGTAGTTGAGAGTAACAATTTGTGCATTATCTATTTATATCACTCTTCCATTACTCCATATCCCGTGTTTACGTGCTCCTCCCTACTCACTGAGTCTACACTAGTGGACATGGTTCTGGACACGTTTCATAATGCAATGCATTGGTATGTTACTGACCTATTTACTTGGTGGATGATGGGATTATAAGCAAATTAATGTACTGCGTAAGTTAGCTTGTTGTGTATTTCATATTTCAACCTTAAATACATTTACATTATGGACGTTATGTGAGGATGGCATTAATTAATTAATCAATTAAATCGTATAAAACAGTCTCTGAAACGCAATAGTAGGTCACTATTTTGTGAGGAATCCCTTACCTTTTATTACCGCTTCGATGCTGCGAGGCATGGAGTCAACCAACCTTGGACCAAGCCTGGATGATGGTTTCAAAAAGTTCCATTTTATTCCTTGGATTTAGAGCAAAAACGAGTACTTTCAGTCTGGCCCACAAGTTTTCGATTGGGGTTAGGTCGGAGATGTTACCTGGCCATGGCAAAAATTTAATCCGATGATCTTTCGACCGTTTCATGCTCAGTTTTACAGAATGCCACTGTCTCTGATGATAAGGAAACAAATCGCTGATTGTAGATAGCATAGTTTGTTCCAAGATCTCAGGTCGTACACTAAAGCCGGCCGCGGTGGCCGAGGGGACTGAGGCGCTCCAGTCACGGTCTGCACGGCCACTACGGTCGGGGGTTCGAATCCCCCCTCGGGCATGGATATTTGTGCCGTCCTTAGTATAAGGTAGTTGATAAGTAGTTTGTAAGTTTAGGGACTGATGACCCCGTAGTTAAGTCCCATAAGCTATACAAACACTTGAACTTGAACTTGAACTTGGTACACTAAAGGCCCCCTACAAGCTTTCCGATTTATCGTCCGACCAGCTAACTCACCAGTCTACCAAACAAATTCATAGCAGCCTACATACGTTCCGACCAACTGCATGCAGCGATTTCAGTGCTACTCTGTTCTGGTAACAGGTTGTCGAATTGCTTTTGTTTTCGTGTGTTCGCTGTGCAGACAGCAGACGATCGAAGGCAGAAAATTGGTCGGGTAGCGCTACACACGGAACAGTTTGTCAGGTGGAATGGTGGAGAGGTCGGATGTCGGATGGTCAGGCTCTACCAAACATCCGACAAGAAAAGTTGGTCAGGAAGCGCCTCCAATTTATCGGACCACCGATTTAGGATCTTCAAACGCCCGAAGACCCCAGACTATCATATGTAGTCGACCAATATCATGACTTGTCATACATCCTCACACCATCACAATGACCGGATGTTTCATAGTAGCGTTTGAGCATTGTTGTAACAAATCTACGCCAGATCGATGACGCAAGTATTTGATACCGTCACTTCCAAATATTGAAACAAGTCTCTCATCACTCCATATTACGTTGCTCCAGTCCACATCAGTCCATGTTTTGCGTTCCAGACCCCACTTCACGCGTTTTCCCTTTGTTCTGTAATAAGATAAGGCTTTTTCCTTGATTTCCTGGTTAGCAAACCATTTGCACACAACTGTCTTCGGACGGACCTGTCGAAATGGTGACACCATGATTACAAATGTTTCTAGCACTTCCTTAACCTGTTTTTATGTACGCCGCCAATCTTGTAACGCAAGGAGGCAAATTCTTGTTTTATCTTGAGGACAAAGCACAGATTTTCGTCCAGTTATAGGAGTAGTTTTAGTATTGTTGGTTATCTAATAATGGTCCCACACCTTCCTTACACCTGCTTTTGCAGCAAGACTGGGTTGTTGTTATATTTCTTCAAACGTATACCCTTACTCACATAAATAACAGCTATACTACGTTTAGATGGTGACCAATCAATCCGTTTTTTGCACTTAGGAGTCATTCTTCACTAAAAGGAGAGCTAAGAAATTGAAGAATGTTCGCTGACACCCCAACATTAAAGACGTACGTACACTCTTTGACAAAAAACCTGGCCGCCGACCGGCCGCCGCTGAGCCTAAGTCCGAGCTGATCGCGACATGGGACAATAAAAGTGGCCACGCTGATTCGCTCTAAGTCCAGCTATCTGCACAATCTGGCAACACTGCAGACTGCGGGAGTTCATACAGTACTTCTTGTGTGCAGTTAGAAGACAACTTGGTCAGCTACATCCGTGGTATTGCGGTAAAGTGCGCGACTTGCATGTTCAATATTAGCGATCGAAACCGACTGTTGACAAAAATTTTAAATTCATGTCATTCGTGCATGCTGATGCTACATGTGTAAGGGGAGCATATGTGTAACGTATTTCATTTTTTGGTACACTGATAATAACGTTTCGGCCCAATAACATTGCCACCTCTGGCCGCAGCACTTGGCAGAGCTCTCCGCGGCCCATATACCTCGCCGGCAGCAGCGGTGGCGGCGCTACACAGCGCTGCCTCGCCCTCTGCCCACAGCGCCTGCCGCCGCTCATCGATCTGGATACGTAAAATGCTGTAGTGTTGCTGAGTGGTGATCGATAAAAAAGGTTGGGGTTCGTATTTCACACAGGATATAACGAAGCAGACCACCTATTTTGAATGATGAGCATATAATACATTAGAGAGGCAAAAAATTGTCATTGTCCAATCCAATGGCACTCTACGATGGTTAACACTTATTTGTGGTTTAAATCTCGATCCTTTTCCTTTCAGAAATGCCTTTCATGTAATTTTTTATTGTCATCAGTTCATATGTTTTCATCGAGACACACTATTGTAACTCACTAAAATGTTTTAGTGTCGTTGTTTCATTCCTTACGGTAAATGTATGAGCTAAATTATGTGAATACGTTTCAGTGCACGTTCTAAAGCAACAAAGGCACACTGCAAGGTTCGTGTCTTCATGTCTCATTTCTACAGGAGGTATTTCGCATCAATGGAGGTGAATTCGAATTTCTTCGAAGGCGTTTGTATGGTGAAGCAAAGAAGACATCTAATACCATTTCCATAATTTGAAGTCGACCTTTCTGAAAGACTTATTGTATAAAGCTTTTCTTATGATTCCGTTAAAGAGTTTCTTCTTGCAATCTGCAGCATATAAAGTAAAATAAAACGAAATTCCATCCCCAAACGCAATTTCTCCAACCAGGATTAGAACTGCCGCCTCACACCAGGCGTGCATCATAAAACACAAACAGAACCACACAGCCAAACACACACTGCCGCATAGTGTCCTCAGTCTCTCACATATTCAATGCTGAGCCTCTAACGCATCGCGAAAGATAACTTGAAAGTCACCTAGACAAATAACTACATTCCTTGAGTGCAAAAGTTAAATTTCTGTCTCTCATTTCACGTGGGCATTACACATCTTGAGTCATGAAAGTAGAAGAGGAATGTCAAGTGAACTTAGCGAGACAATTCAGTACCACTTGCGGAAGTAACTGCACTATCACAGTGTTGCCAAATATCAGCAACGATGTTGCCAGTTCTTAGCTGTACTAGGAAGACCTGTGTAGCGATAAGCGACGCGAAATCGCGTACGTCTCATGCGGGCTTCTAGAGGGGAGTCGCGCATTTTGGTTAATATGCGGCGCTCTCTCCTGATAGTTTCCGTCGTCACATTTAGGATGCAGATATTCAATTCGTCCAATGAGGCCGAAACTAGCGTTTAAATTTTTTGAAGCTTTACTGCATTATGATATATTTTCAGCAAATGACTAGAGAAAAAAATACTGATATTGTGATTGCAACATACGGCAGATCAAAGACTGAGATACGTAAACATGCATCACGATTTCAGTTTCATCCCCCCCCCCCAAAAAAAAGACTAAAACAATTCCTTTTTTTAGATATATACAAACCCTTTTTTGTTAGTTACTAAACAGTAAGGTATCAAACACTTCCCATCTTGAAAGCGATAGCCCACAATATTCTCAATCCTACTAGCATCTGGCCTCAACTGGCTTTTAGCCATGCATTGAGAAGAAATGCTTATGCATTGATAACTTACCCTCATCAACGTTCAGTGAGAGCTTTTTGTAACAAAACGAAAAAGTAATTCGAACCATCATTTTCTCCAATGATACTAGGCACTGTTGTCCGAAGATGGACTGTATCTATGTTGAGTCTTGTCAAACGCGTCTCACATTCAAGGAATATTACCTAAACGTATTTAGTCCTCATGAAGCTGTAACAAAACAGAGAATCTGGGTGGTTGTGCATATTCGTAAGTTTTCTTACTTTGCCGTAATACTTGATGCAAAGATAAGCAAAATACAAATCCTTCATCTATCGGTTTCTTCGATTCTTTGGGCAGTTTTCTTTGGTTTGTACTCCTTCACTTCTTTGGTGATCTACTGGTTTTATTGAAAATACAGTAACCAAATTACGCGACTGTTTGTCCCACATTTTAATGTCCTTGATTTTTATTCTGAATGACAGTGATGATTTCTGTTGGACTGGTTCCATATATCTGAGTCTAATTAATGAAGTTTTATTCCCATGAAAGCAATTAGAACCTTCTGTCTCTATAATGAATTTTCATATGAAAAAATTAACACCTGAAGATGGATCTTTAAAAATGTGAAGATGGTCGTGGACCTGTAAAGCAACGTTCTTAATAAAAAAACAGCTGACGCGGCTTCAGAATTTATTATTTACTTTATGAGATGATTGAAGTGATTTCCAAATAATTTGTTCTATCTATATTTAAAATTTTACCATCATTTTAGAACAATTGATAAATTCATTTAAGAAAATGTTCTTTCGTTTTGTTTGTGATGTCACTTGATATTCTTGAAGTAGGTGGCTACAACATCTGCTATGAGGTTTCCAGGAGACAGTTGGCACGGATGATTTTGTTTGACAGTAAGCGGATAAATTTAAGACGTAACGAAACGAAATGATGAGATCCAGCTTTTGCAACAAAACGGACCTGATTTCTAAATTGGCTAGGTTTTCAGAAAGTGACTATTATACAGCTAGACATTACTGCTATAAAACCCTTCCTCATTGATTTACTCACAGCTGAGGCAGATTGCTCGCAACGTGAAAGAGAGTAGGAGTAGTTAATGTATGAAACGACCTTCTTGAACACAAATTCAGTTAACTACGACAATGAGCTTATTATGATGTTAATTTTTCAAAATACTTAATGTAGGTGACAAGAAAAAGTCAACTGACTGCAGAATTACATATCAGACAAACATCTACATGATGCCGAAGTTGCGAAACAATATGCCCTACTATGACGTTGGAAAATCTTGATTACATTGATGGCCTGATGAACGAGTTTTTGAAGCTGGCGTCCTGCATGTTAGGATCCGGATCAGTAATTCCACTCAGACTCGAGATATTGTGCTCTCCAAATTGCACATATGTCACGTGGCCAGCTAAAAAAAAAAAAAAAAAAAAAAAAAAAAAAAAAAAAAAAAAAAAAAAAAAATCAATGAATACCTCATTGAGCGTATTACCAGTTTTGGTTCTCGGTTTATTGTTGATTCATATGCAGGACTTATGTTTACTGTACTCCATTAACTAACAATAAGACTCACAATTTATCGCAGAAAAGTCTTCGAAACATATACTCAAATTTTGTCCAGTTTCCTTCGAGTTTGCTTCCTGATAAAATAAAATGTCCGCAGGTCATTATGGAAATTACAAGCGACCTGTTATTGACAGAACATCTTGATACGTTAAATAGCGTTCCATTTGAATTTTTTGAGCACATTCCTTGATGAGGTGCTGTCTTTGTTGCCTGCCTCTTTGATTTCATAAAATGTTACGTTGTTTCATGGTCGGATGCGATGCAGGCATAGTTTTAATTGCAGTGTGTTCATTACAGCGCGGTGATAGGTTTCAAAGTACAAACTTAATGGTGACTTTTAGGTGCCAGGTATCTCACGTCGATAGATTATCATTCGATCGGTGTCGTCGCAGATAGCGGACGACATTAATTTACTAACCATTGCAATGTTCAATGCAATTCGTGAATTTCTTATGTTACAGTCAAAACGCGTAAGTTCCAAGAGGTCTACCGAACATCTGTTAGGCTCCGTTTGATGTCTTCCTCTGTTCAGAACGAAAACTATCCCTCCAGCAGGCGCGCTCCGCCTTTTCCGTTTCCAGACGCGCGCACCTTCGCTCGCTCGTTGTGCCGCATTTACCAAAACGACCGTGGCTGCTCCCACCGCGTCATACCTCTTATCGACTTCAGAAAGGTAATGAAAGAAATTACCCTTCAAGTTGGTGGCCACTAAACGCTACTGTTAGCATTACTCATGATGCAAGAACACTTTGTGTTCCAGTGTTACTATGATGTCTGACATAGCTCTTAAAAATTCGAAAATTTTTGGAACTATCCTTAACGCGGTAGCAATTATCGAGTGGACAAAAGTTACTTTATACGTCTTAGTGTATTTTAAAACCACGTTTATATGCATTTTCCATTTGATTGATTATTTCACGCCTGCCGCGGTGGCCGAGGCGACTGAGGCGCTTCAGTCACGATCTACACGGCCACTACGGTCGGGGGTTCGAATCCCCTCTCGGGCATGGATATTTGTGCTGTCCTTAGTTGTAGGTAGTTCATAAGTAGTTTGTAAGTTTAGGGACTGATGGCCCCGCAGTTAAGTCCCTTAAGCTTAACAAACATTTGAACATTTGATTATTTTACACTTTTCAAATTTTGTATTGTGAAATTTTTCATTCAATTTCAAACGTTTTTATGAGAATACAACGATACATTTGTTTTATTTCTATTCCACCTAACCCCTCTTATGTATTAGTCACGATAAGATCGTGAAGGTAAAAAAAATAGGGCGATATGAACTCACACTAAGTCTTACCAGAAATAGTTTTAACGGCGAACCATTCACAACTGGAAGAGAAACAGGCGGAAACAGCAGTTGTATAAAAAGTGCCCTCCATCAAACACCAATTAAGAAATGGCGTTAATGAAACAGTGTCATCCAGTTCTAAGTTAAGTTGAAAGTTCAAGGTCTCTTGTTCAGAGGGAAGTTGGTTTGAAATGAACTGCAAAATTTGTACCAACACACGGGAACATGAACAAAGTAAGCTCTATTGCATACGTGACACGAAAGAAATAAGGAAGGTTACGATTTAACGTCCCTCGACAAGGGGTCATTAGAGCGAAGCAGAAGTTCGGATTGTCATGATAAGGATGTGGAAGGAAATCGGCCGTGTCCTGCCGTGTCCTGCCTAGACTGATTTAGGAAAATCATGGAAAACTCAAATCCAAATGGCCGAAGGCCAGTTCGATGCGCCGTGCAGCCGAATATGAGTCCCGTGTGTTACCACTGCACTAACTCGTTCCGTAGCAAAAACGAATGCGGGTAAATATTGCATTATCACGCGGTTCCGAGTTGCGTTAATTAAGTTTCTGGCCTATCGTTAGTATAAAATCAATTGTAAAATTTGTAACAAAAACATAATAGACAATAAAGCAACCTAATAACCACGTGTTACAACGATTAAAAATGATCGATGAATTGTGCCATGGTTTAAAACAACATTAGGGAAAGCAATTTCACTGTTGCTTGTTAAAAGATAGTAAATAAAAGTATTGACGTATCTCTTATTCACTGATTTTGAACAGATGCCGTAGAATGCGCAAGGCTGTAGTTTTACTGCTATTATAAAACTTAAATGGACTGAGTACAAAATTTGTAAATAAATTTGATCCAAATTATCATTATGAATGAAGTTAATAAATGAGCAATCCGTGAATGTCCTCTGCCTACGTATCGGTTTCAAATTAAGGGTGTTAAAAGAAGTGTTCCAGATTTTCAGAGGAACTTTTACGGATGAAACAAGACAATAATGACCGTTATACATTAGCTCTAACTCGCTTATATTAATGGATATGAGAACTTGTTGATCTTCTATATTGTGAAACATATTGAACAAACAAATGTAACGGTAATACAAAATAAAATTCAGAGATCAACTTGAAATAAAAACTAATGGTACTAACAATAATAAAGCACAGCAGTTCAACCACTTCACGAGGAGAATTATAGGGAAAATACGTGTTTAACAATATTAAGGAGATGAACAGCAAACTGTTTACGGTTACAAACAATATTCGTACTGCCCATGGACGATAGACATGAAATAACCAAACGGTTTGGTTTATAGGACAATTTCACTTTTGGCGGTTGCAATTACTTTACAAAGAATAGATCGAATGAATGGAGTAATTTGAAGGGAAACGAATTATTACAATTACTTTGAATCACCTGCAAAGATAAAAATATTTAAGACAAAAAGTACTTCTGAAACAACATTAAACACATTATAATTCACCTAAACAGGGGCATCACTATACGAAGAAAACAGTTTCTTATTGGGAAAGGGTATGCGGATGTAATAGAAGTCACTATATTCTGCAGCAAAAGCCATCTGGTCAATTTTATGATTATCGGTAAAAACTTGCGTAATAGCTGCTCTAGGACGGTACCCACCAGATACTCATTTTGGTGATATTCCTGAAATGTGAGCCGCGTATGACAAGATTGAACGTATATACGTCCAATCTGGGACAAAAAAGCGTAGGAACTTTGGAGAAACTAGTCATTTCACACTTTATCCGTTTCGTTAAAAGAAGGTAAGTCACTGTTTATCAGCATTTTGAATGATGTTGTCGGACTGAAGCCTTACTTAGAATGGGCTTTGGCAGCGCAGCATGGATAAAAGCCAGTTGAAGCAAGCTGTTCGTAGGAACGAAGATATTGTGGGAAGGTCAAGAAATTCTTCCTATAGCTTAGCAGTATTGGTTACGATACTAGGCAACTCTGATGGTTCCCTTAGTTTCAGAATTCGAGGTATTTTCCAGTATTCATGAGGGTATGAGATTAGTCATTGCATTTAAATGACTGTTATCCTGAACTAAATATTCGATCGCAGAACGGTCTACCCCTGCTTAAATTGCAAACAGTTTTGTGTTTTATGTCGGGACTGTGTGTATTAACTGCCAACAAATGTCAGATAACTGAACGAGTAATCTCATTTTAGCTCGGTGGCGCCATTCTCGTTTTCTGATCTACAGCAAGCATAGTTGATTAGTGAGGTATCGTTGTACTAGTGATGTGTGTGGCTTCACATCTATTTTTCTCCTCTGAAAAATGTCCTAAATGGTATTCAGCAACGAAATACCAAAACTCATTGCAGTGTGTCAACCAAGAGATCGGCATTTTCTATTGTTATTGTAATCTTTATCACTCTGTTGTAACGCCGTAAACATCGTTGATTACTATCATTATTACCATAATTATTATCATTAATTCAGTTGCAAAAGCGTTCTTTCCCATGTGGCCAAGAGACCAGAAAGAATGTGTGGTTTGACGAAAAATAGGACCATAGGAGAAAGTAGGTAGAACGTTTTTACCAATTTCTGTTAATTTAACTTCGTGACCACAGATACTAAGCAACAACACATGTAAGTCATAGGTTGCAACGTTCGAAAAATCCATCAGACACATCATCATCATTTGTTGGCCCAACAAGGCTGTAACACTACGAAATAAAAAGCTGCTTAGTAGTCTATAGATTATATGTATATGTTTGCAGAGGAAAAACCTCAGAATTGCACATTTCCCACATATACAGTTTAGTTTCTGTGGTCATGGCCGTAATTTTAAATATCCAGTCTTCTGAATACTCAAATGAAATAATTACTGTGCTGCACAAATAGTCAGTTAACTATGTTTCTACTGGCTTTCAAGCATATCAACACATTTATGTATTCACGTAGAAGACATGAAATATTACTTGCACGGTCGTAAGGCTGCATTTTGAAACGCAGTCGCTTGGTAGTTACAAAGTTTTTCGAGACGGATGGGGCAGCATTATTACCAGTAACTTTTCATCAAAAAAATTAGGTTTTGTCGAAATGTAAGAAAGCAATTGTTTTAGTCTTTTTTTTTTGGGGGGGGGGGATGAAACTGAAATCGTGATGCATGTTTACGTATCTCAGTCTTTGATCTGCCGTATGTTGCAATCACAATATCAGTATTTTTTTCTTTAGTCATTTGCTGAAAATATATCATAATGCAGTAAAGCTTCAAAAAATTTAAACGCTAGTTTCGGCCTCATTGGACGAATTGAATATCTGCATCCTAAATGTGACGACGGAAACTATCAGGAGAGAGCGCCGCATATTAACCAAAATGCGCGACTCCCCTCTAGAAGCCCGCATGAGACGTACGCGATTTCGCGTCGCTTATCGCTACACAGGTCTTCCTAGTACAGCTAAGAACTGGCAACATCGTTGCTGATATTTGGCAACACTGTGATAGTGCAGTTACTTCCGCAAGTGGTACTGAATTGTCTCGCTAAGTTCACTTGACATTCCTCTTCTACTTTCATGACTCAAGATGTGTAATGCCCACGTGAAATGAGAGACAGAAATTTAACTTTTGCACTCAAGGAATGTAGTTATTTGTCTAGGTGACTTTCAAGTTATCTTTCGCGATGCGTTAGAGGCTCAGCATTGAATATGTGAGAGACTGAGGACACTATGCGGCAGTGTGTGTTTGGCTGTGTGGTTCTGTTTGTGTTTTATGATGCACGCCTGGTGTGAGGCGGCAGTTCTAATCCTGGTTGGAGAAATTGCGTTTGGGGATGGAATTTCGTTTTATTTTACTTTATATGCTGCAGATTGCAAGAAGAAACTCTTTAACGGAATCATAAGAAAAGCTTTATACAATAAGTCTTTCAGAAAGGTCGACTTCAAATTATGGAAATGGTATTAGATGTCTTCTTTGCTTCACCATACAAACGCCTTCGAAGAAATTCGAATTCACCTCCATTGATGCGAAATACCTCCTGTAGAAATGAGACATGAAGACACGAACCTTGCAGTGTGCCTTTGTTGCTTTAGAACGTGCACTGAAACGTATTCACATAATTTAGCTCATACATTTACCGTAAGGAATGAAACAACGACACTAAAACATTTTAGTGAGTTACAATAGTGTGTCTCGATGAAAACATATGAACTGATGACAATAAAAAATTACATGAAAGGCATTTCTGAAAGGAAAAGGATCGAGATTTAAACCACAAATAAGTGTTAACCATCGTAGAGTGCCATTGGATTGGACAATGACAATTTTTTGCCTCTCTAATGTATTATATGCTCATCATTCAAAATAGGTGGTCTGCTTCGTTATATCCTGTGTGAAATACGAACCCCAACCTTTTTTATCGATCACCACTCAGCAACACTACAGCATTTTACGTATCCAGATCGATGAGCGGCGGCAGGCGCTGTGGGCAGAGGGCGAGGCAGCGCTGTGTAGCGCCGCCACCGCTGCTGCCGGCGAGGTATATGGGCCGCGGAGAGCTCTGCCAAGTGCTGCGGCCAGAGGTGGCAATGTTATTGGGCCGAAACGTTATTATCAGTGTACCAAAAAATGAAATACGTTACACATATGCTCCCCTTACACATGTAGCATCAGCATGCACGAATGACATGAATTTAAAATTTTTGTCAACAGTCGGTTTCGATCGCTAATATTGAACATGCAAGTCGCGCACTTTACCGCAATACCACGGATGTAGCTGACCAAGTTGTCTTCTAACTGCACACAAGAAGTACTGTATGAACTCCCGCAGTCTGCAGTGTTGCCAGATTGTGCAGATAGCTGGACTTAGAGCGAATCAGCGTGGCCACTTTTATTGTCCCATGTCGCGATCGGCTCGGACTTAGGCTCAGCGGCGGCCGGCCGGCGGCCAGGTTTTTTGTCAAAGAGTGTACATCACAGTAAAGAACAGCAGTCACTCAATAATCCGTGAAAGTTGCTGACAATGAGATGTACTACAATATACTACATGAGAATAATGACAAGGGGAAGGAAATCTGAGCTCAAGAATTGAATAAGTTTTTTTCCACTGTTTTCGTATCAACATTGGTACATAACAGAGCAAAATTGCAATAAAACCAACAGCGCACATAACTAAGTTGCCATAAATAAATAACAGTGTTGTACAGTTTCATAAACATATGAATAAAATCAGCTATGTACTTTCAGTATGTATTTATCCTGTGATATATGATTCAATCCGACCTATAATAAAATTGTTTATAATTATGTCTACTAGTGTGTCTACTTTCCTCTCTATTTCACAATCCATCTATTCCTGTCCCTCTCTCTGTCCATCTCCTAGTTCTGCTCTAACTCACATATACATACTAATATTCATAAACACCATAACACCAGGAAGGCTAGAGATAGGAATTTCATTTTCACTGTTGATGTTAATTAGTATGTTCTGAAGAAAATTGTAGCATTTCTGTCAACTCGGGTCAGCACGTGCCCTGTTTGCCAAGTAGGTACAGAGTCCGCCATGGGCCCTGATAACTTGTTACATGTGTTATGGCGTACGAGGGCGACGCCTGCCCCTGGGGTACACAAGGACGGGAAACAATTTTCTTTGTAAATAATACGCAATTCACTCAGCCTGGTGGTCTGGCCGAGTCATGGGCCGTGCCGTGTGCCTGCTGCTGGACGTTTCCACACGCAGGTTCCCGACACGTGCCTGTTGATTCGGCACACCTGGGTGGCTTGGCTCTGGTGACGAGGGTACGCCTCCCTCGAAGACTCTGCAGACCCCAGCCACCAACCAGAAGCTAGCTAAGTGGTCACGTGAGACACGCTCTGTCGCTACCTGAACAGCCACACCAAGAACGGACGCTTACTGACGCCCCGGCCTCCAACCTGATCGGACGTGGTCACTTGAGCCCGCTCCTACTTAGTCTGTTCTAATATGTACCTCTTAGGGAAAGCTATCGACCTCCCCTCGAGTCCCCTTGAGAACCATGTAATAACTTCAGGCATTAAAAACCTTTTTTGATGCTAACTTAACTTCACGCTTTCAAACCTATGCCCACTAGCCCGCTCAACTATACTGGCACAATGGCTTAGGCACATGTATCGACACTTGTGCATTCTCGTAGGTACCGCACACGAGATTAGGCAGGTGTACCAGACTCTTTGACTCTTTAGTGCTTATGCTGCATGTAGTTGATTGTTAACGTTGCCTAATGGCAGACAAATTTTCTAGGAATGTCACTTTCGTGAATTGCATACTTGATTCATTCGCCCAAATCGTGAGCCCCTTTTTTTAAATATGTTCATCCTCTTTTTCAGTACTTGAGAATGGATTAATGTAGTCTAGAAACATGTCGTACTGACATAAACTAAGTGAATTTTATCCATTATTGATGTTGAACTAAGTGACTGTTCCTTATAGGTTGTGGAAATAAAATCCGCTACCAGTCACAATTATTGGCAGTTTATTAAACTTATCACAAATCACTCCACCACATACCATACTTGTTTTATGTATATGTATATCTATATAATACCTGTGTATGTATAACTGTATGACAAGCACAAAGTAATTTACGTTTTCTTTAAACAGTCAACAACACTGAATGTAAACACCTGAAGATGGGCACGAGCCCAAAATCGGTAGTGTTTTAATAAACCTCCAATAATTGTGACTGGTAGCGGATTTTATTTCCACAACCTGACATAAACTGTTATATAAGTGACAACTGGTGATTTGCTTCAGTAATAGAGTAAAAGAAAGGTGTCCTTGTGTAGTGGTACGGCAGACGGCGGGTGTAACAGGTGCTTGGTTGTGTTGTGTGCGCAGCGGAGCGGTCGCGGCTGAACGTGGAGGCGGAGCCGGCGCTCGGCCGCCACCTGTCCAAGTCGGCGTCGGAGCTGCGGCCGCGGCCGGGGCGGCGCGGCGCCCATGACGACGACGACGACGGCGCCGGCGCCGCGCCCGCGCCCGCGCAGTCCGCCGGCTCCGTCGCCGCCGCCTCCCACCACCACCACCACCACCACCACAACCCGCTCAAGCCCGCCACCGGCTTCTTCAGCGCGCTCAAGGTCAGCACGCGCCAGCTCACGCCTCGCACCACTACTCACGCGCACGCGACCAGCTGACAGTACTTCGACATGTGTTTCATCTAAGGACCGACCGAAAATTCGGTTTTGGCAAATTTCGGCCAAAGTATTGGTTTCCGCCGCAGTTTCAGATTCAGTCATATACGAGGGGGAACCCAAAACAAATTGGACTCCGACGGCACTGCCATTCTTAGACGAAGTACAGGGTTCTCACACTAGAAGTAGAGACCTTCATGAAACAGCTTTGCAGACGGCGTCAGTGCTGAACGTGCAAGTGTGGTATTGTGTTTCTCTGACTGTTGGCGGGTTAAACCCTACAAAGTCGTTATGGCAACATTAAAAGAACAAAGAATGTGTGTGAAATTTCGTTTCCTGATTTAAAAAAAAAAACTGAAACGGAGACACACCAAATGCTTCAGGAAGCTTTCCAAGAGGACGGTATGAGCTGCATACAGGTTTTCGAGTGGTTTGGGCGCTTTAAACTTGGTGAGATGAGTGTTGAAGACCAAGCTCGTTCTGAACGCCCTTCAACATCGCGAAACGCGGAGAACATTGAAAAGGTCCGCCAAAAGATCAACGAGGATCGTCGCCAAACGATCGACCAAATTTCAGCTGAGACAGGAATAAGTTGGAGCTCGTGGCAGCGGATTTTGAATAAGGATTTGCACATGAGACGTGTTTCTGCTAAATCTGGTTCGCGCCTTCTCACACAGGAGCAAAAAACCATCCGCATGAATGTGTCAGGACTTGAAAACAGAGATTACACGTGATCCAAACTTCTTGAACAAAGTCATTACAGGGGATGAGAGTTGGTGTTACGGGTATGACCCAGAAACCAAGCAAGCGTCAAGCCAGTGGAGGACTCGTAACTCTCCCAGACCAAAAAGAGCAAGGCAAGTGAGGTCCTATGTGAAGACGATGATCATTGTCTTTTTTGATGTTCGTAGAATTGTGCATCGGGTATTCGTACTCCCTACCCAGACTGTTAACCACCACCTGGATGTTTTAAGGCGTCTGCGAGAGGACATGAAGAGGAAACGCCCGGAACTTTGTCGATCAGGTAATTGGTTTCTGCATCACGACAACGCTCCAGCACACATGGCCTTACGAGTGACCCACTATTTGGCATCTCAGAGGTGGTCTGTCGTTCCCCACACTCCGTATTCGCCGCACCTAGCCTCGTGTGACTTTTTCTATTTCCACGAATGAAAAAAAAAGGCTAAAAGGGGAGCGTTATGATGATGTGGGGCGGTAGAAACAGCTTCGCAAAGGGCACTGGACAATATCATATTTGAAGAGTTCGAAACATGCTTTCAGCAGTGGGAAAAGAGACTTTACAAGTGCATCACTTGTAATGGAGAGTATTTTGTAGGTGACTGAAATAATTTTGTAAAAAGGTTAATAAATAAATTTTTATGACAATAATCCGGTTTATTTTGGGTATCCCCTCGTATCTGCCGAATCTTTGTCTTGACCGAAACTATAGTCGGCATCATGTAGGAAGGCGCTTCCGTGCATAGAGGCGGAGCGTTAGGGGAAGCGTGGAGGGGAGGAGCTACAGCCGAGCGCCAATAGTTGTGCTTGCGTGAGAAGCATTGAGTCACTCGCTGCCAGCAACTTCTTTAGAGAATGAATATTATTGGTTGCCAGTACAGTAATGGAGGGAGGTGCACAGAACGGCTGAAAACTGGGCCACCTTCGTACGTGACACCGACTATAGCTTTTGTGATGTTATAGATGAAGTCAAGTCGCGTTTGGGACGGATTTAGTGCGCGTAAAAATTGAATTTAGTTGTTGCTGTTGTTAATCCCAATACAACGGAATAGTATCTTATAGTGATATTCTTCCACTGTACTTGTATAAATTTAACTTATTCTGTATTGTACCTAATGGAACGATTTATCATATTGTTATGCTGAAAAGTTCTATTAATGTGTTTCTGGAAAGCGAGGGGCTTTTGTAATAACCAATATGGGCTTAGGAAACATTGATCATGTGGTACACAGCTTTTCCTGTTGTGTTTGAGTAAATTTACACTGACAACAACCATACAATTACTCGGAACTGTGATGCTATTTATCGCAATACGTTATGCAGCACTAATTGAAGCTCATTTACTAACAGGAGCGAAGCCTATTTCTCAGCAGCACTACATAAATACAACTCTACTTAGCTTAAATGTAATTACTGTCAGAAACAAATGAAAAAAAAACAAATAATGTTCACAAAAAGATACAAACATCCAGCGAAATTTTGCAACGTATATACGAGGTCCTGGTTGTGCGTGACTCAAGTTCATCGGCAATAGGACACGATCTACGTCTGTCATGCGGTGAGCGTGCTTCACAATTTCGCTTACGTATCACCGTTAAGGTATAGTGTAAATGTTATCTGTGTATTACAGTGTCCTCAGCAATGAATGTATCGTAATTGGGATCTCTCTCTCTATTTTGAAGAGAATACGTACTCGCAACAACTTCAGTATATTTTCAGCTACTCTGCTGTGCGCTTTTTAAATGCATCGCTCTTCTAGGTTTGGGAAAACGACATAGCTTCAGTAATAACAGTTGCGAGGTATTCGGATGCATTTGCTCACAAGTCCAACTTAAGGGGTGGTTGGCTTAACCCACTAGTTCCCCTCGTTACAGATATGTAACACCAGGAAAGTGCAGTAAATGATTCGCTAACAAACCCATTTTTCTCTAATGGACAACGTGTCATATTTGTAACAATGTATGGATCCCATTCTGTTGGTCAGTCTTGTAACCACTTGGTTCTAGCAGCGATTAAAGGAGTTTACAGACAGATGTTTCTTTCTAGGGACACCATACCTGGGCACTAGAGGGTTAATATTCGCAACTGCCGGATGGAAAGTTTAGGCAATAAATCTATACCCTTCCTGTATCTTCTTCTAAGGACTTCTGGTCAAGCTTACACACACTCAAGAAGGCTTATACGAGGAACGGATTTTGGAAAATGAGGAAAAACTAGTGATATGCGGTATAACGTAAATTGACCGAAATTTTAAGTTCGTTAACTAAGTTTCGGATTCGGCCGAAACTAGAACAGAAGCCGTATATTCGGTTACGGTTTCGGCTTTGGTCCCAAATCATGTTTCGCTCGGACTCTAATTTCATTGCATCACTTTTTACGTGTCGAGGGAACAATCTGAAAATAATTCACCGAAGAAAGAGGTGCGCCAACACAACTCGGATTGCTTATTTCTTTATTTCCCTACCGGTTCTCACATTCACGTCCACCTCTTTTACGTGCTATTGATTGTGTAAGAAATAATATGGGGTATCCATATAAAAAGTATATTTGTGTCGGAAATAATATTTATTTATTATTTAAAGCTGTCTCATAGTGCTTACATTTATCAGCTCATACCGTAAGTTTATGACCGCCAAACTTATTTTACAGTATCTATTGTAGTTCCAGAGATATTTGCAGTGAAATAGTTGAGTGGAATACCCTGCATTGATGTATACTGAATGCTTACTCACCCGATTTGTTAATTTTTTCTTCAACAACGGTGGTAACTCTCAACATATCGGTTGTTAGGCATTTGATAAGTGCCTCAATTTCTCAAGCTGGCAACTCGAGGTAGTTCCGATATTTCTGAAGTGCTGTCACATTTCTCGAGTTCGAAATCAAGATTTTCAATATGACTATTTAATTCTGCCACCAGTAGAATGACTCTCGCTTCTTTGAAATAGTGACAAGTCGTATGTGCGAACCTGTCCATTGCCTGCAATATAGTGTACACTTATATTTTGGAACATTACATTTTAAGCTGTAGAATATCCTGAGAATTCCGCCTATATTGTCCCTCGTTCAGTATCCTAGTTTCGCCAATTACCAGAAACCCGAATGCTGTACCGTTCCAGCAATCGGCGCATATGGCTATAAATTCATTGAATGTTACCTACATCAGCTAGGTAAATAAGTTTCCAATTAGTGACTTCCTGTCTAAAATTAACAGTTAGGTTATAATCATCGCTTATTAGCTATTTTGAAATTCTTTAATGTGTTTGAGTTGGGAGAAATACATCGACATTCTTATGAAGACCATAACTCAAATATTTACGAATTTTACCCTGATTTTTCACTGTAACATCAAGAAATATAAATATGCTGTTTGGTTTTATCTTCTCGTGTGATGAAATGTCAGTGTTTTTGCTGAAAGTCTGTCAGCTAACACCATCAATGTTGTGCACAATTTCCTGTATAAGCTGGTTTTTATGTTGAAATTGTCTTTTTGAAAATACTTAAACGGGCTTGAAGTGAATTCCCTCGTGATTTGTTAACAGGGATACAACTATAATTGTTTTTCCACAGTCAGATGGTTCAACGATTAATGCATATATGTTATCAGGAAGTAGTGACCTATATATTTCTTTCTAGGCTGCTTACCATCACCGTTGTTGTACCAGTCGGCTGCTACAAGTCCCTGTCGTTTACTCCACTCAGCCAGGTCCGTATCGCTTATTGGTGTCGTCCAGGCAGTAGCACAACTGACATCCGCGCCACCATTGTTCCAGAATCTTCAGATTTATCTCTCCAGTCACTGGCTGATTTTTACCACCATTCATTTTCTTACGCAGCATAGGAAGCGAGGGACAACCAAAATGTTCAAATGTTTGTAAATCTATCGGACCAAACTGCGTGGTCATCAGTCCGTAGCTTACAAACGGCCGCGGTGTATTAGCCGAGCGTCTCGCTGCGGAGCGCGCGGTTGCTCGCCGTGGAGGTTCGAGTCCTCCCTGGGGCATGAGTGTGTGTGTTGTCCTTAGGCTAGTTTACCTTAGATTAAGTAGTTTGTAAGCTACGGACTGATGACCACGCAGTTTGGTCCGATAGAATTACAAACATTTGATTTGAGCTTACAAACTACTTAACCCTAGGTAAACTAACCTACGGACAAACACACACACCCATGCCCCAGGGAGGACTCGAACCTCCACGACGAGCAACCGCGCGCTCCGCAGCGAGACCCTTTAGACCGCTCGGCTACTCCACCGCGGCAAGGGACAACCTTTGTCCTCAATACTATACACGTTGTATTGAGGTAACAAAATATATTTTATACACTTTCGTTTCTCCAACAGTTTCATAAAGACTCGTGATTCAGGTGGAGTAACTAAGCGTAGCCTAGCCAGCGCCGTCTCCACAAACACGCCTGTAGAACCCATATAGTCACCATGGTGATTTCACATTAACCATTTTGTCGAACGTACATCCATCACGTATTTGGGTGTTGCCCACCTCAAAATGAAGACGCCAGAAGCAACCACTGAACTTCATTTACTGCCAATGAATCTATATGCTATTTCGTACGGAATAGATTGTGTATAATAATGAAAACCTTTTAAGACTAAAATACGCCGCGCATAGTTCTGAATATGCTTCCATGGCAGGAGTCTCTGCACCTGACTCAGGCTATTTAAAGAATAACCCATGACTGGGATGGAGAGAAACTTCTCGGAATTATGACAATTTCATAGAAAATATGCCCTCCCCTTGACGCATGGAGATCGGTGACCTTGATCAATCAGCATTCCTAGAACGACTTAGAAATGCGTCAGTCCGCTGGTACACTACACTATTTGTACCCAGCATATGGAGGCAAATAGTTAGTCACGCTAGGGCTTCACCCACGACCTGTTATTCATGAACAACAAAAACTTCTTCGAAAAAAAAAAAAAATAAAATAAATTTCACTGACAGTACACGAATGGTCGTCCCATATCTCCAGAATATTAGAGTTGAAGTGTGAGCGACATATGATTAAAGTAACTTTTAGAGAATCCATGTTAAGTCGACTAAGTAGTGTACTTATTGATGTAAACTTTCCGATGGAGTCCCCATTATCAAATGATCCATATAGCCCTCCCTAATGACAACTATGTCCACGGGACGTTAGACCCTCATATCCCTTTCTTTCTTCATCCATACACCTAACTCTTGCCTTAAAACTGGACGTGCACAAAAGTTACTGCTCACAAATCTCATGGCACTGTACACGTTATATTACATATGCTACATTTTAAAATGCCGCACTCGTATGCTTACGGGCCAGTTTTTATATGCACGAACTACTGTAGCTCAATGTTTACGTTCATGCCTCATAAAGCACAGGTCGTCTTAAATAATCTTCCTACATAACTTACGAGGCTTTCTGTAACAGTTACCTTAATCAAGAAGTACTGTCGCTCAGATCCATCAGATACACTGAACCTACATTTTAATCAGCTAAAATGATTTCCAGTGCATGGTATACAACAACCACTGAAATTATTATTATTTTTTTTTCAATAAACGCCGTCTTGGTTGCAGGGAGTTTTATTTCTTTAATGACGCGTTTCGTCCTTTACCAGGTCATCTTCAGATTATCTGTGTGACAGAATTTACACAAGAATAACAAAACGTATTTTCAGAATAGGGGTTACTTGGAAATGGGCTTATTTTGTGTTAAGAATATTCTACAAATGATAAACAAAGCTTACAAGGCACTTTCCGTGGTGTGACACCGTATGTGAGATTTCGGTATCTGAACGTTTTCTGCAAAGCTGGACTTCATGCTGGGCCTTTAAATGATCGAGTAAGAAGAATTAGAGATGGAACAGACGCGGTAATAATGTCAAAAGAACAGAAACGATGTTGAATTACCTTAAATGGAGCGGTGGTCCTTGTAGAAACGAGGTAAGCCTATGTTTACAGTTTCAATCACGGACTGAGGGCGCTCGTGGTGTGCTGCTCCGTCGATGTGTATAAACTAACTGAGGGAGTATGGCTAGGGAAAGATGTAGGAATCCGGTGTAGAAGACGGGACAGACGGGCTCTAGCTATTTGAATAGAATAAATGATAGAATATATGAACAAGCCAATATGGACAGATACCTATCCTCGGGAGTCTAATTAACTACAATGTCCGGAGAGCCTGGCTAAATATATAGTACAGACAGACTGGACTTTTTAACTACGGTTTATTGCCAGATGGGCATACGCGAATCCCTGTACACAGGAAGCCATGCGAAATTGGCATTGATTTCTCCACATATTTACAACTTTTGAATAATTGGACTGAAAGACTGAATAAGTCTGACCACTTGAGAACTCAAGCAATTGTACAATATGGTCGAAAAATAAGTTTTGTACAATAATGCTCAGAGAATTATGATATTAAATGTACCAAATACATTAACGGTGACTGTAGAAAAACTTAAGGCCTATCGTTCACAAATAATTAAATAAATTGTTCTAATGTTTGTAATCCTAAGGAACGAAATTGCTAACATCTCGGTCCCTAGTCTTACAAACTATTTTAACTCATTCTAAGGACAACACGCACATCCATTCCCGAAGGAGGAGTCGAACCCCCGGCGGGAGCGTTGGCGTTCTCCGCGACGTTTGGCCCCAAATCACACGGCCATTCCCGCGCGGCTCACATGGCTTGATTCTCATTTTGATAACTGTACAGTTCCATACGCCCGATACTTTTTTTTCTATTTTGTGGTACATTTTTGAACTTTTTACTGTTTAATATGGTTGAATCATTGTAATATTTTTTGGAATCATAGGCTCTTGAGAATGACGCTATAGTCCGCCGAAACTAGTAATGCATTATAGATGGAAGTTTATTAACTCGACAAGTCAAGACGGTTTTACCTGGTGATGCCAGGAGCAGAAAACATCTGCACTACTTGCAGGACAATTCATTTATTTCGGAGCGCTGTCAACGTTACGCTGCCCTTAGACGCAAAATATTACTGCGCACATTGTTACGGGTAATGTTTCCAACACTGCGACGCTGCCTTCCGCTCACTGCTCCTCGCCTCCCGGCAGCCATGGAACACGCCTCCTGTCGCTGCCAACAGCCTGAGCCAGCGCACGAATCGTCAACTTACCGTGAACAAACAATACTGTTTGTAGGTGTTTCACTATCAAATAATGCACTCAACAATAATCAAACAGCCAGTAAATATGTCGCGCTAAGTTTGATATTCCGTCAAAACCTTAAATCATATTTCGTGTATCGCGTTGTATTGAATCAACTTCTTCTTCGCGCTTTGTAAAGTTGGCACGTAAAACGTGACGATTTTTGAAGAAAGAGCTCCGGATCAACAAAATTACACTTGATTGAAGCATTCCTACTAGCATGAAAATACTTTGTATCTGACTTGCAGGAAAATGCTATTGAAATTTCTAATTTGCTCCTATAACTAGAAAACCAACACGTGTAGCTTCAAATGAAACTGTTTATAATGCATGGCAGTACTATTTCTTAGTGTCTAGGAAAAGAATCCACAGTGATTAAGTGATTAACTGATTATCGAAAACACCTGAATGCGCTAGCCTGAACGCAGCTCTAGAAATTCACGCTTATATTCACATAGCTAAATCCTTTAACTTTGTTTACGTATGAACAAAACGTGCACAATATCTAATTTATCTCCCATGCAATAAAAAAATAATAAACGTCTTTTATTTAGTTTTATCGTCAATTACTGACAGAAAGGAAGCAAGAAGCAATTTTAAAAAAAGCATAACACAAAAAGTCAATTTACGTTATGTAAAAAATTACAGGAATTTTGCCTTTTTGAACTTATAATTACATGCTGTCTTTCAGTAAAAGATAACTATTCTTATGCTGACTGAAGCTGTAAACATGAGCTTACCTTGTGTCTACAGGGACCACCGCTCCTGTTAAGATAAACCAACATCGGTTATGTTCTTTTCACATCATTAACGGGTCTGTTCCACATCGAATTCTCGTTACTCGATCATTTGTAGGACTACTAAGAAATCCAGAACTGCACAAAACGTTCAGATACCGCAAAACACGGAGAATGCCTTGTAAGTTTTGTTTATCACTAATACAATCTTCTTAACACAAAATAAGCCAATTTCCCACTAAACCTCTCTTTCCGTTCATAATTCCTGTGTAAATTCTGTCACGCAGATGATCTGAGGATGTTCTGCTAAAGAGCGAAACACGTCATTAAAGAAGTAAAACACTCTGCAACTAAGACGGCTTTTATTGAAGAAGTATTTAATCAGCTTGTCGAAAATCTACTTCCTCATGCATGTTTCAGAAAATTAAAAAAATATAAAAAGAATAACACTTTCAACAGGTCTTCTAGAAATTATAATGAAAAAATAACAAAACCAGAAAAATGATCTTGACCTTCCTTCCAGACGCCACAAACGTCCAACGAATCTGTCACTCGTAAAAGCACCGCTAATACAATTGTTTTATGCTTGTATGTCAATATGAGGTGTGTTCAAATGAAAAGGTACGAAACGATACTTCGGGTATAATTGAAGTCTTTATTCAAAAGTAATTACCAGAGGCCTGAACACAACTATCCCACTCTTTAACGAGACGAAGAATTCCTTGTTCTATGAATTCCTGTGGCTGTGACAAGAGCGAGTCCTCTACTGCGTCGTTCTGTTCGTCATCCACGTTGAAGAGCTTCCCTGTGAGATGTTTTCTTAGCAGACGAAACAGATGTAAGTGACAGGGCGACATATCCGGACTGTAGGGCGGATGCTCAAACTGACCTCACTTGAACTTGGCCAGTACGCGTTGTGTATTGGCTTGCTGAGGTCACAGCCTTAAATTTTTAGCAGGAAGTGACGACGCATGCTTCGAATCCCTGGAGATCGCACTTCATCATCTCAAAGCGGCATATTCAGATTTCATCCAGTTTGGTTGTTGAGACGTTTCGTACCTTTTCATTTGAACATCCCTCGTAATTAAATATTGCACAACGATATCTGACTCTCACGTCACTAGGTGTTGCCTCCTGCGACTGACACCGAATCAGCTTTAACTAGTATGGCAGAAATAATTATACTGCCCGCGCATGATAAAGGTAGGGGAGCTTCTACAACACGCACATGTATAAATACATACACTTGTCATAATAACCTGCATCCTGCAAACGACTGACAAAAGAGATTGCATTCCTTAACCCTTTCATTCCCAGTATTGTTCCTGGACAACAACGAGTTAGAAGTTGATTTATACTGGATTTTGTGCATCAATCCTTAAAGTTTCATTTTTGTTGATGAACAAAATGCTTCTAGTACGACATTTTGCCTCTTGGCACGGTTTGTAGCGACTTCTGAGACATTTTCTGTCCATCTTGCAGGTTGTGTTGCGTTGCCGTCTGTACGTGGCTGAGAGTGTGAGCGTGAGTTCCTTTTATTTTATTCCAGCAGTGAGTTGTCTTGTCTTTGCTACTGTGACGAAGATTATGCAAACATTATTGATCTGGCAGTGTAAACTAACAACAAAATATCGTTCAAGTAATAAAATACCTCGATACAAACATCTGTGTTGTGCATGAAATACATGACATAAAAAATCAATGGTTCGGCCAAAAGATTTTAAAACACATATTTTGATGTTTATCGCACTGTATTAATACAGAAAATACTAAATTTTAATTTTTCCAAAGCTGGTTTCATAATGTGGGAGTGAAGGGTTAAGAGAGAGAGTGAGGGAGAGAGAGAGAAAGTCGAAAGTTACAGCATCTAACCACCGTACATGTCTGTTTGTTGGCCTACCAGGAAAGAGCAAACTGTCTTTTCGTATCTATTTTCTTATTGTCTCTGAGTTAAAGGGTCTGGTAAACGGAAATGTACTGAGGCGATGTCTGGATGGTCTCTGAGAAGCCTAACAGGTTTCATGGCTCCTGCACTAACATTCAGTGATGGTGCAATATCTACGATTCATGTTATGAAAAAGTAATCTCACTAAAAGTAATATGGTTTTAGCTGTAATTTATGTTGATAACCGAAGGAAGATACTACCAAGGAGTTCAAGATGTACAGCTAAGACGTTTTTCAAACCAGCACAAAGGTACCATGAACCACATTTCCAGCCTTTATGTCAAAGAAAATGGGAATGAATAAAATAGTTCTTAATTTTCTGGCGACATTCAAATCACATGAAACGAAGTTCGTTCGGATTAATATTCAGGAAGTTCATAAACATAATCGCCAATTAGATCATATAAACTAATTTTCCCCGACAATATAGTATCACCGTCTGCTTGCCTGACCAAAGGACCAACCCCTGGTTGGTGCGAATTAATTTACCGAGTCCTAGATTAATAATACCATAAATTGACAGGTCGGCGATCAGCCACTAAGGCTGCCGGAGGCGTTAGATTCAAACCCAGAAAGCGAACATCTCTTGGCGGAAGGACGCTTCTGTCGCCGATATCTCTGTAGAGTTTCCGCTACGGCAGGTCGCCACCCTAGGAGCCGTGAAACCGGAGCTTGCGGGCCGGAACGAACTCTTTAACACTACTCTGTTTTAGGTTGGTACCACGTCTCTAGTTTCGCTGACGGAAGAATCAGCGGCGCGAAACTCGCGTTAACGAAACTGGCGTGGCGACGTGGCCGCTCTCTGTTACATCCAGATCATAGGACAGGTCCGCGATCGTTTAGTGTCCAGAAGTAGCCGCCATGTTTGATCTTGGGGATTATTCGCTTTAACCGACATAAACTTCACAGTTGCACCGAGCAGGTTTCCGCAAAGAAGGTAAAGTAATCGCTTACCGTTTGTACTGACCCTGCTTTGGGCTCAGTCTGTTGTATTCGTGACTTACGGAATATTCAGGAAACACTCTCAATACGCACACTCTGTTTAAAGGTTAGTCGAATTTTTAAAAGTTTTCGATTTCGATGTTCTCTCTCTCTCTCTCTCTCTCTCTCTCTCTCTCTCTCTCTCTTCTTTTCTACTTCTTCTTCTTATAGTCCTGCAGTAAGAATTAGTAACGTTTTTGTTTGATGTAAGAGGACACCTCGTAATTCTCTCTGATACTTGCAGATAAGTCTGTGGTCCTCCCTTGTTGTTATCATTTCAACTATATAACAGAATCCCCTGCTAGAAGGGAAGAGGTCCGATGCTGGCAACGGTCACAGGAACCTGTCACCTGTCAATTGGGAAGCGGAAGCCAGTCACATTAATTAATTCCACAGTCTCGTTTCATTTGTCTCTTCTCCCAACCAACCATCAGAAGAGTTGAGGCTACAAAGATAAAAGAAAGAATGAAGCAAAATAATATGGAGAATACAGAAACAGGTGGCCAACTGGAATATGCAAATGGAATTTTCTTAACCTGCCTAACCATAAGTAAATAATTTCTAAATATTTTTTTCCGATTTACTGAAAAGTTGAATTTTCATCATTCCCATATAATTTTCTTCTAAATTATTAGACACTGACAATTAGTACAATTAATAAGACGTCTTCTACCGCCTCGTCCTACTATTTGCAGCGAAATCTTTCACATGACAAATCTATGACATTTTTATTTTCAAATGTTTGTATAGTCATGGCACCTAACTGCAATGGTCATCGGTCCCTAAACTTAGAAACTACTTAAACTAACCTATCTCGAGAACAACACACAAACAGATAAACCTATGCCCGAGGGACGATTCGAACATCCGACATTTAATCACAGATCAGCATCAGGATAGAAAATTAAAGACATCCACAGTATAATGAATATCGCAATGATTTTCCCAGAAATTCTTTGATTAATATCGCCAATTGTGTGTAAGGATTTTTAGATACCTCTGTATGATACACCAGTAATCCTGTGACGGATAAGATAATACTAAAAGCGCAGCCCGTTCAGATGCGTGTTCTGTTACGTGCTCACCTAAACCAGCAGTAACAAATGTAAGACCATGGCTCGTTATGAGCCATGCTATGAGGAACACCTAATTACACTGACATGAAGTTTGTTTATTTTTCAATAAGTGGAAATAAGCAAACCAAAAATCTGCGTTGTAATTAAATATACTTTACCTGGATTTCGACACCAGCTAAGGGTGTCTTCATCAGAAGTACTGATAAAATTATAACCTGGAATGAATCACAAATTGTATATTAGAAAAGTGGTACAAGTGTTTATCAGTAGCTCTGATAATAGTCACTCTTAGCTGGTGTCGAAAAATGGATAAACTGTATTTAACGACTACGCAAGTTCTTGGTTTGCTTATTTGCACCCACTTCAAAAAACTGTTACGGTTGTTTCTTTAAACACAAGGTACGTTCAAAATCTTAACTTATATGAAAATTAAAGTTCTTTTGAGAGTTGTGCCACGTCGGTATATAAAATACATTAAAAATTAAATTAAATGTTCTAACCATATCAAAATGGCCTTAAGGGGCTAGTGTAATACGTCGATTTAATAATTTATATTTTAACGCCCTTTAGACAATACCGTGATACAATTCACAAAAGTGTTTCAGTCTTCTTCACACATGCAGAAGTCCATGTAGTAATATACACAAAAATTGCGGGTTAACATACTAGCTACTCATTAGATTGTATATACTTTTGCTATTACTGGTATATGGAGAGTCTTATTCGTACATTGCAATGACGAAGAAGTTAATAATACACGGAGGTAGAGGTTGGTCTACATGAAATGTGCCAGCCAGGAATTCTCAGAAATGTTTCATTACGGGATAGAAATACACGCGATGCTATGTCTCACAATAAAGTGCAATAGGGAGGTACATAAAAACACGTTTATATAGCCATTTTATTAATTTTTTTTGTTTTGTTATCTGTTATCAGATGGAATTTGCATATTATCTGGCATAGGAAAGACGTATTTATTGATCATGAAAATATAACGAATAAATAAAATCACTTTCTTCCTAGAGAATTACTTCCTTCGCAATCAGGAAGCGAGTAGCAAATCAAAGCAAACGGAGTCAAGAAAAGTATGCTGACCACGAAAATCTAATATTGATGTTTGGAAAGATACGCATCCACGAACAAAGTGAAAGATTTATCTACCGATAACTTCGTTGGGCGCGCGGAGGACAAGTTTGGACTTTCTTGAAGTTCGAATCCTTGAGGGAAAGACTTTGAAAGGTCTTTGGGAATTTGAGTTGTCTCTTTCTGGCTTTCCTTAGTTTGATTTAGGTAGGACCGCCTGCTATACTGGATTACCCAATACAACGACATGTTATATATCATAGCGTGCTTCACCTGATCTGTATTTTGCTCTGACTGCAATTAGATTGCAATAGGCATTTAACTTTGTCTTACAACTCAAATTTATGTTTGAAAGTTAAAAGTGAATACTGAAATACTGTAGTACTATTTTCCATCACCATTCCGTCAATGAAGGCACCAACACACTTGCAGATGAGAAACTGTCAACGAGAACCTACACAGATAATGTAGGAAAACTGTAATCACCATCAATAAAAAGACCCACTGGAGTTGCTACAACCATAGCGAAACCTGTATAAATGTTCAAATATTTGTCAAGCTTATGGGACTTAACTGCGGGGTCAAACTTGCATACTACTTATAATCTAACTTATACTAAAGATAACACAAACATCCATGACCGAGGGACGATTCGAACCCTCGACGGGGAACGGCCTCGCGCATCGGAGAACAGCGTCGCAATACGCTAGGCTACTCCGCCGCGGCAAACTTGTATAGTTTTAAAAATAAAAACCAGTGTTTTTCTCGAGGCAGATCATCAAAGAGGAGAAACTAAAGATGATCCATGACCTTGCACTTTAACGTCAGATTACTGAAACTAATCGTAACTTGTGTTTTTCGTAACCGGTCATGCTGGCAGCTGAACTCTGGCTCTGCCTCTATGTATCGACAAAGCTTTTTTTTCTATAAAATACGAGCAAATTCTTCTCCTCCTGGTTGGCCGAAAGCTACACAGCCAATCAGCTTCCAGTTAGAAACCACGCAGTCGAGCTTTTTGTTAAGTGACCAATCACAATACGTAGACATTTCTATGACAGTTGCTGGATAAATAAAATATACGAAAATTATTAACCAAAATATTTCAAAGTTAATTGGCAGGAAAACTTATGATAATCACTGGTTTGCCAGTACCATAAAACTACGAAATATAATTACAATTTCCTTTCCAACTTTTGCTATACGACTCAGCATTACAATTTCCTTCTAGAATTTTACTTCACATTCATGCCACGTTCACAAAATTCAAATGTTTGTATAGCTTATGGGACTTAACTACGGGGTTATCAGTCCCTAAACTTACAAACTACTTATGAACTAACTAATAGTAAGGACGGCATAAATATCCATGCCCGAGAGGGGGATTCGAAACCCCGACCGTAGTGCCACATTCACACTTATGACTAACAAACATTCATACATTACTTAATAGTGCTAAGTTTATGTTCTGATTAAAAGAAATCTGAATTTCTGTTCGCTACTTACATATGACGATCACTACTTCAACTGATTGCTTTTAACAAGTTGCGAAGCCTGACATAAACAATCTGTCTAGCAATGGGTCGGAACAATTCATTCCTATTAACTACTCCATTCGTTCAAATTATTTACTTCTGTGAAGCGTTCAAATGAAAGTAATGAAACCTCTCAATATGCTGAGTTTCTTTTAGTAGCGGTTTAATTCAACGAGCTTGACTTACTCGATCAAATATATAGAGTGTCCGTATGTTTGTGTATACGTGTTGCATACAAGTCTACAGTTTTGTTCCAATCTTTATGAAATTTTGTACACGTAAGCTTCAAGCCATGAGCACGGTCTCCGTAAGTGTAAGAATCGCGTAAAACACATAGTTCACGAGATATGACGTCATAAATAATGAGATGCTCGAAAACCTGCTCATTTTTTCCTAAACCACTTGACCGATTTCATCCAAATTTGAAACAAATATTTCTTGCGTGAGATAACAATTGCTGTAGGAGTAAGAACCACATACGACACATGGTTCAACAGATGTAACGTCGTAAGCAATATAGTTACAAGAAACTGCCACGTAATGCGACGAGACTTTATAAACAATCTATGTGAGAACAACAGTACTTAAAAAGTTGCAACCAACTTTAAACATAATTTCAAACCTTTATTAAACATTTTATCGCTGACAACCACTTCAAAATAATCAAAGGAGAAAAGTTTCTCGCCCATTACATTTCCGTTTTTCACGGAGCAAAACAACAGCATTCGGTATGACGTTGCAATTTACAGTTTCTACACTGTTCGTAACGGATTTTACCGACATACAACACTTATTCAGATGAATATATAAGTGTAAAATTATGTAATTGTACCAGATATAATTCAATAAATATAAGATCGTATGTACTGCTCAATTGTTCAAATGTTTGTTAAACTTAGGGGACTTAACTGCGGGGTCATCAATCCCTAAACTTACAAACTACTTATGAACTAACTTACACTAAAGACAATAGAAACTTCCATGCCCGAGGGAGGATTCGAACCTCCGACGTGGGATGCCGTGCGACCCGCAACGTGGCGTTCCAGACCGATCGGCTACTCCCGCGCGGTGTATATGCTGCGCTAGGTAGAACCTGTCACATCATGCAACACTTATTCTAGTCAGCTTAAGGCAATTCCTGGAAAGCTGACAGTAGCAGAGGTGCCCATAGGGGGCACGGGGGGGAGGGGGTAGGGTCAAGACGCATACTGTGTGATTGAAATTTCGGGGGGGGGGGGGTGAAAAATTAATACTTCTTGTCAGTCTGGGGGAGGGGCTTTCTAAAACAATTTGCAAAACGTGAAATAACATATTTAATTTCAATATTAAATGGCAAAACAGGACCTAATATCTGGGGGGGGGGGGGTGAAGAGTTTTTGGCCAAAGGGAGGTGGGGGCATCTGTGGACCGTGGTGGTGCCAACTTTGAGCTCTGAAGCGCCCAGGGATGCAGGCGATACCAATGGACTTTTATAGAGTTGTAAGGAAAAGAAGAGAATGCAACAGAGTAGATGCAACGAATAGGTACCCATTATTTACGACAGATCTGGCTTTTAACTTCAAGAAAATACAGTTTCCGTGAGACTTGCATTTTCTATTACGATTACTGAAACGACAGGGTAATCTATTCAGTACTGTGGAGTGCATTTGACATGCCCATGTTTCTCACTAGAACAACTTTATGTCACTTGCTCAGGGGTCGCCTCAGCAAAGAAATTATTCATATTAGATCCTGGACAAGTAACAAGAAATATTGCTTATAGTAAAGTTGAGAATTAAATGAATGTATGAATGTTACATATCATTTGTATTTTGATTACTGTCTTTCATTGTTTGAATGCTATACTTAGAATTTCGTATATTACGCAAGACAACCTTATTTCCGATAAATATAACATGTTATTAGAAAAAAAGATGTGGACAGAGAGAGACGGGATAGGAGACGTACTAATTCAAAGCTTGAATAAATAAATGAATAGCCGGGCAACACCGGGTTTTCAGCTAGTATTTAACAAGAATATGACCAACTGCTAGCATAACTATGTATTTATAGGCAGGCATGGTTCACTTAATTACAGCATCTGAGATAAATTAACCATGTCATGGCTGGAATGTGCAGGTGAAGTGCCCTTCTGAATCTCCTAAAACCAGCTTTGAATTGACAGTCATAGTCAGACACCTCGCTGAAGACATTCCCTGCGATTAGTATTATTATTCCATATGAGAAACAAGGAAACCAGAAAGAATATAAAAATTACCTGGAGAAGGCAACAACTGCTTCACTATGACACTTCAAAATACTTGGGAGTAAAGTTAGACCGAAGCCTCACATTCAAGGATCATTGTGAGGAAACCAAGATGAAAGTATCTGCCCGGAACAACATCATACGTAAACTCAGTGGCTCCACCTGGGGATCACAGCCAAGTGTGCTCCGCACATCTGCCCTGGCACTGTGCTTCTCTGCAGCGGAGTATGCAGCACCAGTCTGGAGAAACTCAACACATGCCAGTGATACGGCACTAAATGTGACTTGACGCATAGCGATTGGCTGCCTTCGACCAACTCCTGTCAGAAAAATCTACGGAATTATGGGCATACCGCCTCCAGACATACGCAGAAGAACCGCTGCAGAAACAGAGAAAAATAAACAGGAAATCGACCTCAGATACCCCATCTTCGGATATGAGACACTAAAGAATACGCTTAAGTAAAGGAGGAGCTTTATGAGCAGAACAAAGTCAACTGCATTGAGGCCTGGAACTCAGAGAACAGAGTTATGGCACAATTCACCAAACGAAAGAGCCGGAGAGAATATCAAAGCGGAACCTGCCGAAGGATTCCATCTGACGTATGCAACATGGATGGCACTAAACAGACTGAGGACAGGAGTGTCACGCTGCAAGACGAATCTCAGAAAGTGGGGCTTCACAAACGAAGAAGAGCTCTATGAGTGTGGCGATGTGCAGGACCCACAACACCTCCTGGTCTGCAGAAACCTGCCCAACCCCTGCACCATAGAGAACCTACACGCAGCAAATGATGTGGCCATCAAGACAGCAGAATTTTGGAGCTTGCGGTCCATCTACCAGATACTAGCAGTGTCCTACAGAATTAGTCACCTCATTCCATATTTTATGTTTCTAATTTGTAGTTTGTGTATTTTAATTGCATATTTATTGAATTTGGCATTCTTGGATTGTAATTTGCTCAATGTTATTGTATACTGTAAACATATATTTAATGAATTTGGTGTCCCTAGATTGTAAATTGTACATTATTAATGTGCTGTAATTGTATATTTATTGATCGAAAGATATGTCTTAGTCCTGGACACGTAAAATAAAAATAAATAAATTATTATTTCAGCGTGTTAAAAAAAAGAATATTGACAAATTGTGCGTCCACGAGGATCTCCTCAATACGGATGTATGAAACGAGCAGCAAATGTAATGTAGTGTGTCCTCCTGGTGACCGGCGTGCGGCCCTCGGTGGCTGGCCTGGTGTCGCCGCCTGCCGAGCGCGTTCGCTCCCGCCCTGCCCCCCCCCCCCCCCCCCACTGCCGCCACTGGCTGCCGCAGGCACTTGTCCGTCAGCGAGCTATCGACCTTCGGCCCGGCGTCACAGACTTCGTTAGCGCGCCTCTTCCGCACCGGCTGCCAGCAGCAGCCGCACAGGGCATCCGCCGCACGCAGGATACTTCCTCGTTTGCGCAGAGAAGGCCGACGGCAATTAGGTTATTAGGTTGTGTCGCCAGAAACTTGGTTACCAACTTCCGAATCTTCGAGACTAGACTTTAGTAGTGCCGATGCCGAGAAAGTGAATATCGTGACGTAGGGACGCGCTGGAGGCCCCTGTCCCCCCAGAAATTCGAAGGTAGTAATAAACTGCTGTCACCAAAAAGAAAAACAAATTATCCGAGAACACTATGTTATGACATTAGCGGCGGAAGTGTGAACAAGCTCATTTATGGTGCGCTCGAAAACAAATAATTTAAATTAAGGTTGTTTCAAAGAGCTGAACTTATAATAATCGCCGCCATGTTGAAAATGAATAGACTAAAAAGAGAGAGGGAAAAAAAAGATAGAAAAATACTTTACTTGTCAGTAGGGTAAGCTAGGTTTGGTTGCGACGATTTTCATTTGATCTCCTTTAATATTGTTACTATGCGAGTTAGCTGGAAGAAAGATATTTTCGTAGTGTTGTTTTGTTTTGATCTTCATTCCGGAGAATAGTGTGATGCAGCGCTTTTATTGCAAGTATGTAACATGATAGCAACAGAATATCCTCTGGAAAAATTTAACATTTATGTAACATAAGATATAAAATCTTGTAATAACTCTAATAGCTTTCAATTAACAAGTATCTCTAGCATTTATAGCTGTTATTATGTCGTCATATTACGATCAGTAAAAGAAGATAACTAAACTTTTCGAAATATACAATAAAGTACGTTGGTCGAAGGACAAAACGCATAAATGTATAGACATTATAAACGTCAATGAAAGAAAAATGTGAAAATGTCTTATCTAACTAAAAACTAAGGATTTTTGTATGTATGATCACACAAAATCAGAATACAGTAGATGCATAAGCTTCAGTCTGACTTCAAAAAGTGCAAAAGTAAGATACTGATTGCTAATTTATTGCGTCACTTTTGTAACAAATGTAACACCGATTACCATCCGATAACTCCGAATGAGACTAGAATTCACATTTTCCTTGACATTTGATTTTTTTTTTTTTTTTTTTTTTTTTTTTGCCAGACATTCTTTTAGAAAATGCACTTAAGCAAGTCAGACAGAAATAAATAATCTTCTTCATCCGATTGAGATGGTAATATCTTCCTTATCTTTTTTCCCTTCTCTTAATTGATTCTATCTGACCCACAAGGGAATACCCCCTCGCACCCCTCTCAGATTTAATTATAAGTTGGCGCAGTGGATAGGCCTTGAAAAACTGAACACAGTATAATCGAGAAAACTGGAAGAAGTTGTATGGAACTATGAAAAAAAAAAGCAAAGTATAAAGTATGAGCAGTCCATGCGAAAGATAAGCAAAGTCGAGCAGATTGTAAGCACCCGAACGCAGTGGTCTTGTAGCTAACTTGAGCAACTGCGGAACGAGAGGTCCTTGGCTCGAGCGTTACCAGAGGCGATGTTTCTTTTCTTTTCTTCTCTCTCTCTCTCTCTCTCTCTCTTTCTCTCTCTCTCTCTCTCTCTCTTTTCCAGAAAATTATTATTTGTCCGTCCGTCCATCCGATACGAGGTACATAACTGCGACGTAGTATGGGGACGCTACGCCTAAACAAACGTCTAAGCACTCGACGTCATTCGACTACCATGCACGTCGGAGAGAGTATTCCTGTTGACAAGGCTGCATGGCTGGCAGTTGACTGTTCGTTACATTCAGAATACAGCAGACGTGTTTACCTGTGGAGGAATCGGTTAACCTACCATCTTGTGATCGAAAGTTTTAGGTTCCCATTGGAGAGGCACTTCCTTTCGTCTGCTAATCGCACGGTTTTGCGGTGCGATCACAAGACACAGACAGTAAACCGATTACAAAGAAAAGAGACGTCAATGACTGGACGAACAGATCATAATTTTGAAAAACTAAAAAAAAAAAAAAATTAAAACTTTTCTTCGAGAGAAGGCTCGCTCCAAGGACCTCTCGCCGTACAGCTCATCGCACTAGATACCAGACCACAGCTCTCCTAAGCTCATAATCTGCTCGACATTGCCTACCTTTAGCATGGACCGTTCAGTTTTCATATTTTCCTTATTGTTTTATAGTTCCACACAACTCCTTCCTGTTTTCTCGATTGATCTGTGTTCAGTTTTTCACGGCCTACCCAATGGACCAACTTATAACTAGATCTGAGAGGGGTGCGATGTGGAGGTTCTCTTGTTCAAATGTTCAAATGTTTCTATAACTTATGGGACTTAACTACGGGGTCATCAGTCCCTAAACTTACAAATTACATATGAACTAGCTAATACTAAGGATGGCACAAATGGCCCGAGGGAGGTTCGAACCCCCGACCGTAGTGGTAGTACAGAACGTGACTGGCGCGCCGCAGACCGCTCGGCCACCGCGGCCGGTGAGGTTCTCTTGTCAGTAAGATATTTATTTACCTGCTGAGCCATCAGTCGTTTTACTTGTTTGTCAGATTCTTGTCTGCATGCCTCTTTGGGAGGTGTGTGTGTTTATAAATGATTGTCTTTTTACTGCTGAAACATTTTGTTTTTCTTTAGGAAGTTTTGGGAAACGGCTTGAACAATTTAAGGCGAGGTATCGAGGCTGAAGAAGATCCAGATGGCTCAATAATGCCTGAACTTGTGATTGGAAGATTCACTCATTATAAAAGCTGAAAGGGGCTGCAATTTACCCAGAAAACATGTCATAGCCGTACCCTTACAATATGTCGCTATCGCACCCAACGCACTCCTCCGCACAAAAACCATCGCAGTGACAACACAAAATCATCTACGTACAAAGTGATCACTGCTTTAAACTACTAATGTTTGACTTATAACGAGAAGAAACACTCGTTTCTCTATCTGTCCATATATAACTACACTGGTTAAAAGAAATGAAATAGAGATACTTAGTTTTGATTGATAAAAAGTAATGTAAGCCACTGTTAGATTTATTGTCGTGTGCAGACTGACGAAACACTGTGACAAGTTTAGACAGGCAAGTCGCTTTTGTCTCCATTCCACTCTCCTCGCTATTCGTTACTGTTTCGGTAATATAGCGAGTGTAACATCCGTAAACTGGCACAACCGTACCCAGTCTTCAAAATGTTCAAATGTTTGTATAGCTTATGGGACTTAACTACGGGGTCATCAGTCCCTAAACTTACAAACTACTTATGAACTAACTAATACTAAGGACGGCTCAAATATCCATGCCCGTCCTCTCAGCCACCGCGGCCGGCGTACCCAGTCTACTCTACTAAATTTACCATTGTATACCGAGAAGGTTTATAATTCTCAGTAGAATATAGTTTATATCTGATAATATATTTTCTGTTTTCAGTCATTTACTGTCGGAACAACGATCAAAGTATATAACCATGTAAATCAAATGTTGAAGTGTTGTAATTCTTAGGAACCAAACTACAGTGGTCATCGGTCCATAGACTTACAAACTACTTAAAAGTAATTTATAATGAGGATATCACACACACACCCATGCCCGAAGGAGGACTCGAATCTCCGACGCGAGGAGCCGCACGATCCGTAACGTAACGCTGCAGACAGCACGGCCATTCCCGTGCGGAAGAAACACGTAACTCACCAAGTTTACAATTTATCATGAACAAATGAGAATTGAAATTAGTAAACGTATAACGTTCATATCTGATTATAATGCATAGTAAGTATTATGTAAATTTTATATTTTTGTTTTAAACCACGTATGAATTGATTTTGGAAAGGTGGTCAGGAATTACAAGTAATTCCGGTTAAAGAAGTGGGTCTTGTTACCAAGTTCGTTAGAGGAGTGCAGTTCATGCTTGGTGGTCTTCTTGACGCTGGAATTAAGACAATAATGAGGGGGCATTTGTCTCGAGCGCGGTGTCTTCTGTGTTCGGGAAGAGAGGACGGGGATCGGCTCTGTCTGGTGAGAGTGAGCTGTCTTTGAGGCCCACGTGATGAACAATCCGTGTCTCTAAGAGACTGGCATACCTCGGATTTTTGTAAACACCGCTGCTGCTGTACAGTCTTCATTTAAATGTTCTTTAGATGTACCTAGGACTATATGGCCACTCGGCCAAGCTAATTTCTTTATGTGAAATGATATTTATTTCAGTCACAAATGCATTAGTCCACTCTATTATCCCACGGGACAATCCATTTGGTTTACAAATTTAGATTGTCGTCTGATTAAATACCGGGTGATCAAAAAATGAGTAGAAATTTTAAAACTTAATGAATCACGGAATAATGTAGATAGATAGGTAAAAATTGACACACATTCTTGGAATGACACGGGGTTTTGTTAGAACAAAAAAGTATTGCGTGAAAGATCTTTTGCGCGTCGTTTGGTGATGATAGTGTGCTCAGCCGCCACTTTCGTCATGCTTGGCCTCCCAGATCCCCAGACCTCAGTCCGTGCGATTATTGGCTTTGGGGTTACCTGAAGTCGCAAGTGTATCGTGATCGACCGACATCTCTAGGGATGCTGAAAGACAACATCCGACGCTAATGCCTCACCATAACTCCGGACATGCTGTACAGTGCTGTTCATAACATTATTTCTCGACTGCAGATATTGTTAAGGAATGATGGAGAACATATTGAGTATTTCCTGTAAAGAACATAATCTTTGACTTTTATCATTATTATTATTATTATTATTATTATTATTTTGTTCTAATAAAACCCCATGTCATTCCAAGCATGTGTGTCAATTTTTACCTCTTTATCTACATTATTCCGTGATTTAATAAGTTTTCAAATTTATACTGACTTTTTGATCACCCGGTATACAAGCATTTCAATACCATGCTACGCCACACCAATTCAAATATTTTGTGCCTTAAGGCAGCAGTGCATAGCCGAACCCTTAGATAGTGAGGCAGTAGTTTGCGTGGCAAGAGCGGGACAGCGGTTACTTCGCAATGTTTTAACTAAATATCATCAAATTTGACCAGGAGACACCGGGAGATACCAGATAGATTTTATAATGGTAAGGCATAGATTTCGGAATCAGGTATTACAGTGTAAGACATACCCAGGGGCAGATATAGACTCTGACCATAACTTGTTGGTTATGAACTGTAGGCTGATACTGAAGAAACTACAAAAAGGTAGGAAAATAAGGAGATGTGACCTGGATAAATTGAAGGAACCTGGTGTTCTTAAGAATTTCAGAGGGAACTTTAGGCAACAATTGACAGAAACAGGGGAAAATAAAACAGTAGAGGAGGAATGGGTAAAATTGAGAGATGAAATAGTTAAGGTAGCAGAGGACAAAATAGATAGGAAGGCAAGACCTACAAAAAATCCTTGGTTATCACAGGAGATACTAAATTTAATCGATGAAAGGAGAAAATATAAAAATGCAGTAAACAAAACAGATAAAATGGAGTACAGACGACTAAGAAGTGAGATTGACAGGAAGTGTAAAATGGCTAAGCAAGAGTGGCTAGAAGGCAAATGCAAGGATTTAGAAGAATGTATAAATAGGGGAAAATAGATACAGCCTACAGGAAAATAAAAGAAACATTTGGAGATAAGAAAAACAGCTCTATGAATATCAAGGACACTGATGGAAAACCAGTTCTCAGCAAAGAAGGGAAAGCTGAAAGGTGGAAAGAGTACATAGAGCAGCTCTACAAAGAAAATGAACTTAGAGACAATATTGTAGGAAGGGAAGAGGATGTAGATGAAGATGAAATAGGAGATACTGTACGGAGAGAAGAATTTGACAGAGCCCTGAAAGACCTAAGTCGAAACAAGGCCCCTGGAGTAGATGATATTCCCTCAGAGCTACTGAAGTCTCTGGGAGAACCAGCCATGACAAACCTGTTTCATCTGGTGTGTAAGATGTTTGAGACAGGCGAAGTACCCTCAGACTTTAAGAAAGATGTTATAATCCCCATTCCAAAGAAAGCAGATGCAGACAGGTGTGAAAACTACAGAACCATCAGTTTAATAAGTCATGGTTGCAAAATATTAACACGAATTATATACAGAAGGATGGAAAAGCTGGTTGAAGCCCACCTCGGGGAAGATCAGTTTGGGTTCAGGAGAAATGTAGGAACTCGGGAGGCAATACTCTCTTTACGGATTATCCTAGAAGATAGATTAAGAAAAGGCAAACCTACATTTCTAGCTTTTGTAGATTTGGAGAAGGCTTTTGACAATGTTAATTGGAATAAACTCTTTCAAGTTCCGAAGCAAGCAGGAGTAAAATATAGGGAGCGTAAGATTATTTACAACTTGTACAAAAACCAGACAGCGGTTGTCAGAGTTGAAGGGCATGAAAGGGATGCAGTGGCTGGAAAGGGAGTAAGACAGGGTTGTAGTCTTTCTCCATTGTTATTCAATTTGTACATTGAGCAAGCTATAAAGAAAAGCGAGGAGAAATTTGGAGAAGGAATTAAAGTTCAGGGTGAAGAATTAAAAACCTCGCGTTTTGCCGATGACATAGTAATTCTGTCAGATACAGCAAAGGACCCGGAAGAGCAATTGAACGGAATGGACAGTGTGCTGAAAGGTGCATATAAGATGAACATTAACAAGAGCAAAACTAGGGTAATGGAGTGCAGTGTAAGGAAATTAGGAGATGCTGAAGGAATTAGATTGGGAAACGAAGTAATAAAGGAGGTAGATGAGTTTTGTTACATGGGCAGTAAAATAACAAATGATGGTCGCAGTACGGAGGATATAAAATGCAGAATGGCAATGGGTAGAAAAGCGTTCTTGAAAAAGAGAAATTTGTTAACATCGAATATTGATTTAAACCTAAGGAAGTCCTTTCTGAAGGCATTTGTATGGAGTGTTGCCTTGTATGGGAGTGAGACAGGGACGACAAATAGTGCGGACAGGAAGAGGATTGAGGCTTTTGAAATATGGTGCTACAGAAGAATGCTGAAGATTAGGTGGGTGGATCGCGTAACTAATGAGGAGGTGCTGAACAGAATTGGGGAGGAAAGAAATATCTGGCATACCTTGACCAAAAGAAGGGATAGATTGGTAGGACACATTCTTAGACATCAAGGAATTGTGAATTTAGCGTTGGAGGGAAGTGTGTGGGGTAAAAATCGCAGAGGAAGACCAAGAGATGGATACAGTAAGCAGATTCAGACAGAGGTAGGTTGCCGTTCTTATGTGGAGATGAAGAGGCTTGCTCAGGATAGGGTATTGTGGAGAGCTGCATCAAACCAGTCTCTGGACTGAAGACCACAACAACAACAACATCTTCAAATTTTACTAAATCATTTTACTGATTAATGCATTGTACCATTATTTATCAGTTTCTTTATTCTCTTTCTCATCATGTACTCCGCTCCGCCCCTTAGTCTGCAAGTTAGCAACGCCCCAGTAGCACTGTGGTACGTGATATGCAAGTGGTAGTGACTGCGACGAGTTAATATCTCTATATCTACCTCTACATCTACATCTGCATGCATATTCCGAAATCCATCCATAGGTGCGTGGCGGAGGGTACTCAGACAACTACTAGAGACTTGCTTTCCTGTTCCACTCCCATATGGAACGAGGGAAAAACGAATGATTGTATGCATCCCTCTGAGTCCTAATCACTCTGATCTTATCTTTAAAGGTCTCTTCGCGAAACGTAGTTTGGCGGTTGTCGGAGCGTTCCGCAGTTTGCCTTATATTCCGGCCCTCTAAATATCTCGAAAAGAACTTCACCTTTCCTCCAGCGACTCCCATTGGAGATACCGAAGCGTTTCAGTAACACTAGCGCTATGATCGAATCTACCAGTCACAACTTAGCCAACAGCCTCTGAACTGCCCTTACGTCCTCCTTTAAACCGATCTGATACGGATCCCAAATACTTCAGCAAGACTCGAGATGGGGTCATACGAGCGCTTTACATGCGGTGTCCTTTACAGACGAATGACATCTTTCCTAAATTCTCCATAAACCGAAGTCGACCATCGACCTACCTCATCGTTCCATTTCATATCGCTGTGCAATGTTACTCCTAGATATTTAATAGACGCGACACTGTCAAGCAAAACACTTTTAATAAGCTTCACAAATATTTGAACATTCAGCCGCAGATTGCAACTCACTCTGTCCGTCAGATCATTTATATAGATAGATCATAATAATGGTCCTATCACACTTCCCTGTGACAAACTGCGTGGTCATCAGTTCGTAGCTTACGAACTACTTAAACTAAGGTAAACTAATCTGAGGACAACACAGACACACACACACACACACACCCATGCCCTAGGAAGGACTCGAACCTCCGACGGCGAGCAAACGCGCTCTTCACAGCGAGGCGCCTTAGACCGCTCGGCTAATTCACCGCAGCACCGATTCAAACGCATTACATGTTTGCACCGGTTACTGTCTTTCAAAGTAGTCACCAGCGTTGTGTAAAACACGCTGCCAGCGATGTGGAAGGCGCAGTATACCGTTAGAAGATCCTGTTCTGTTGATGGTGCAAATGGAGCGGTCGACTGCCTGTCGAATCTCTGGAACAGTTCTTAGCCGATTGCCACGAAGTAGTTCCTTCATCTTTAAAACCAAATCAAAGTCACGCATCCATTTCTGCATTTCCGTCAGTTCATGCGGAACCAACCGTAATGAAAGTTTTCGCATGCCCAGGCGTTCATGCAGGATGCGAAGCACAGCCGTATGTGCTAATCCGGTTTCGTGGGCGAGCTTACGAATGGTCTGGCGCCGATCACTGTCCTTTAACGTGGCAACATTATGCACTTATTCAGAGACGATAGGACGACCTGCTCTATGCATGTCTGCCACACTTTGCCGATCTTCATTACAGGCTTTTACCCAAGGTGCTACTATTCTGTACGGCAATGCCTTATTAAGATCTTGATGACACTGTCGTCCTGTACGACCTCTGGCACATTCACTCTTGATCCAACTCCGTTGAATCTGTTTCGATAACATAGTGCCGCTGTTACGTTAGACCGCTCGCTCACAAGTGAATGTATTTCCATCGATTGTGCACACGCCGGTGACGTCAGACGGGCGAGTCCATTTGCTCGGAGGTAAGTTACGTATGTCAACAACGTTGCTATGAGCTACAATAGTACTAGGGTCACTCAAAAAGAAATGCATACTATTTTTTTTAAAAAATACAGTTTTCATTCGGCATGTATGAAAATTTTACATTGTGTAGATACATCATTCCCGCTTGTTTTCAAACTTAGTTCAACATGTCCCGTGAGTGGTGCCGTCACAGCATGTCTTCAAAGTCGCTGCTACATTTGACGTTAGTCAGAAGCAACGTGCTATCATTGAATTACTCTTCTGTGAATACGAGACAGTGGGAAACATCCATAAGAGGTTGAAGAAGGTGTATGGAGATTCTGCTGTCGATCGCAGTCACGTTAGTCGGTGGGCAAGCAGGTTATGTGATGAAAGCGGGCACGGCAATATTGAGGATCGTCCTCGCAGCGGCAGGCCTCGTACTGCACACACTCCAGACAATGTGCAGAGAGTTAACGAATTGGTGACTGTCACGAATTGTCACAATACGTTTGGACAGGGGAATGAAGTGTTTGCAGAATACTGAAAGTTTGGCGTTAAAAAGGTTTGTGCCTGGTGGGTTCCCAGGATGTTGACAGTTGGCTCACAAAGAAACAGGAAAAATGGTATGCAGCGAACTTTTGGAACAGTATGGGAATGGTGGAGATGAATTGTGACTGGTGATGAAACGTGGCTTCATCATTTTTCACAAGAGACGAAGAGACAATCTATGGAGTGGCATCATGCAAATTCAACCAAGAAAAAAATTCAAAACCACGCCTTCTGCTGGAAAAGATATGGCTACGGTATTTTTCGATTCCGATGGACTCTTGCTTGTGGACATCATTCTACGTGGAACCACCATAAATTCTGATGCATTTGTGACGACTCTGAAGAATCTTCAACCTCGACTGAGTCGTGTTCGACCACATCGACAAAAACGGGATGTTTTGCTGTTGCACGACAATGCACGGGCACACGTCAGTCAAAAAACCATGGAAGCGATTTCAAAACTCGGATGGACAACACTGAAATACCCACCTTGCACTCCTGACTAGGCTCCATGGAACCTCCACCAAATGAAAGAAAAGGTTTGCAGGGGTGCAGACCTGTTCAGTGCAGATCGATGTGACTTGCATTTGTCGATCTATACAGATAAGATATTTTATTTCATTCCTCACACATTGAAAATCGGAGTGAATATCGTCACAGATTCTCTCATTTAAATGTTCAACATCGTTGATACGAAAAATGTAGACACGTTGCTCCTCACGAGAAAGTCAAGTCATGGGATCGTAGTTGCCATGCCTTAAATCCCCTCCCCCAACTCCTATACATCGCTGAGGAAATGCTATACATTTTGTTTGTTTGTAAGTCTTATGGGACTTAACTACGGGGCCATCAGTCCCGCTATACATTTTGTCCCATTTTGGAGAAGAACGCAGTACGGGGAAGCTCTATCTTGTTGGAAGATCATCTTCATCATAAATTTGTGGTGCGGGATTGAATCGAAATATTGTAAGTGACTTCATCACCAAACACTATCCTCTTCAGGTATTTCTAATCGTTCTTAATCTCAAGAAGCACTTATGAAGCAAATTCAAAACGTTCGACTCTATTATATGGGTGCATAACATGTAACAATTTCTGTCTCTAATCCGTAAAACGGAGACACATCCGTAGAACTTCATGGGCTCTAGTCTTCTTTAACCGTAGCTTTCGAGCAGATATATACACCGATTTCTTGGGGAAACTTAGGTGTCCCGTATAGTTTCTGTAGATTCGATACTTACCGATGGTCTATAGAACGTTTTCGGGCCAACAATCTGCCCGTTTCTTTCAATTACTGATGCTACTACCTAATGCTGTTTCTATGAGGCCGAACGTCATTGTACACACTACGATATTCCTTCAGAATTCGTGTCACGCAATCAAATTTAGCAAGCCACATAACACACTGAATTTTCCCTGAATCCTCCACATCTTCATTGTAACGACCTGACCTGCTGCAGTTACATAATTCGTTTCATTTCATTTTTGCATCATTATTTGCTCCCGCACAACAATGAAATTAGTGTAATATAAACTGCGAGAGTTTGTTCTGAATTAAAAATCGCAATTTTTTGTATGATCCACAAGTTTATTTTAATCCCTTAAAATTCTATTGTTGCATGTTACTTGTTCCCCGCCACAACAATGAAATTAGCGTAACATAAACTTGGAGAGTTTTTTCCTTAACCTAAGTTTAATTCGTTAATTGCTTTTCGGCTTACGACGCCATCTTCAGACTTCACTGTTTTATCGAACAAATTGCAAGCCGAAGGGGGGTTCGAAAATAAATTTCCCTCGTCGACTGTGGTCAGAGTTGCGTATGACAGGAAGCAAACAAAATGAGACATTAAAGATAAGACATATCTTTAGTTTTCTAAATAATTTTCAAGTACATTGAGCCATTTGTCATTCCTCTTTATAAGCTTCAAATAGCCGTCCAAACAAAAATCAGGGCGCTGCATGTGAAGAATCGTTGAACGGCTTGTTTGACATCAGCATTGCTTCCAAAGCGCCTTCCGCCGAGAGTCTTCTTCAAAGCTGGAAACATATGGAAGTCACTTGGTGCGAGATCAGGACTGTATGACTGTATGGCAGACGGAGTAGGCACTCCCAACTAAGAGCTGCAAAACGCCAGATCCGTGAAAGCAAGTTCGCTTTTTCAGAATCACCTCTTTCAATTTCGACAGAGACCGCGCAATATTGATGGTTGCATCCTCCAAAACGTCCAACAACAAAACTTCTTGGGCCTCCCAGGAAACGGTCGGTAGCACTTTACCAACAGATGGAGTGCTTTTGAATTTCTTTCGGACAGGTGATGACTGATATGTTTCACTCAATGGATGCGGCCTTCGATTCGGGCGTGTAATGGTGGACCTACGTTTCATCTCCCGTCACAATACGAAACAGAAAGCCAGTGCCATATTCATAGTCGACCCCTACCCAATGGTGTAATGGCGTCTTGTACGTGCATATTCACCTGCTGTGTCATCTTTCGCCCATAGACGTTCAACGCTTCTTCCTTATGCAACCCCTGAATTTTTCCTGGACGGATTTTTAAAGATTATAAAGCGGTTTGACAAATATCTCAATGTACTTGGAATTTATGTCGAAAAATAAAGGTCTGTCTTACCTTTAATGTCTCCTTTTTTTTTTTTTTTTCCTTGCCGGCCGCGGTGGCCGAGGGGACTGAGGCGCTCCAGTCACGGTCTGCACGGCCACTACGGTCGGGGGTTCGAATCCCCCCTCGGGCATGGATATTTGTGCCGTCCTAGTTCGTAAGTAGTTCATAAGTAGTTTGTAAGTTTAGGGACTGATGACCCCGTAGTTAAGTCCCATAAGCTTAACAAACATTTGAAATTTTTTTTTTCCTTTTCTTACGCAATTATGGCGACAGTCGACTTGCGAAACTTATCTTCCAACTCACCTACGTAAAATAAGCTTGCGTAACGTACACATAATTTTGACTTTTAATTCAGTAAGATGATGTTCCACCAAGAACCGTCGAGAGATTCAGTGAAAGTTATACAATGCGCCACCACAGCACAATTATCCGTCTTTTCCTGTAGATTGGAGAGTTTTTCTTTCATTTGGTGGAGTTTCACATTTCCGTCTTATTTCGTTGCCCCCCGCCAAGTAGGAATAAAACAGAAGTTTCTTGTTTTCACCTGAACAACCGAATGACTTCAAGGGACCTCAAAGTATACTTCGATAACACTCTTCTCCGCCATAATAGACACCCCAGATATCTAGCTATTACACTCGACCGAACATCATCATTCCAAGAACATCTGAGAAAGAGTGCTGCCAAGATTCAGACACGTAACAACATAATTCAATAACTGTGTGATTCCTCTTGGGGTGCAAGTGCAACTCCTCTACGCTGCTCAGCTCTAAGTTTAGTTTACTCTGCTGCGGAGTATGATTTTCCCGTCTGGATGAACAGTCATGTGAAGATAATAGATGTTAAGTTAAATGACACAATGAGGATGATCGCGGGCATTATCTGATAAACTCCAACTCAGTGGTTTCCCTTACTACGGCATATACCGAACCATACCTTCGTAGATGCATTGCTCTGATGAATGAATTCAGTAAGATCCAGAATAATCAAAGATTGCCCACACTTCTGTAAGGCGGAGAACGTTTTAGCCAACAATTTCAACCTGACTGATAAACTCCAACTCAGTGGTTGCCCTTACTAAGCCATATTCCTCACCACACCTTCGTAGATGTATTGCTCTGATGAATGAATTCAGTAAGATCCAGAATAATCAAAGATTGCCCACACTTCTGTATGGCGGAGAACGTTTTATCCAACAATTTCAACCTGACTGAGAGATGGTTTAATGAAAGGAAACAATTTGCTGCAGCAGAATCTTTACATCTTCATCGACGTACATACTTCGCAATCCGACGTAAGGTGCGTGGCGGAGGGTACACTGTACCATCGCTAGGCAATTCCTTTCCTATTCCACTCCCAAATAGAACGAGGAAAAATGAATGCTTATATGCCTCCGTACGAGTCCTAATTTCTCTTACCTTGTCATTGTGATCACTACGCGAAATGTAAGTAGGTAGCAGCAAGATAGTACAACACTCAGCTTCAAATTTCGGCCCTCTAAATTTCCTCATCAGAAATTCACAAAAAGAATGTCGTCTTTCCTCCAGCGATCCCCAATTGAGTTGCCGGAGAATTTCCGTGACACTCGCGCATTGGTCGAACGTACCACTAACAAACCTAGCTGCTCACCTCTGAACTGCTTCTATGTCTTCCTTTAAAATGGTCTTCTGTGGGTCCCAAACACTTGATAAATACACAAGACGTGGTCGTACAAGCGTTTTATATCCGGTCTTCTTTACAGATGAAGTACATCTTCTCAAAATTCTCCCAATAAACCGAAGTCGGCTGTCCGCCTTGTTCACAACTGTCCTTACATGTTCGTTCCATTTCATATCGTTCTGCAATATTACGCCTAAATATTTGAACGACGCGACTGCATCAAGAAGCTCACTACTAATGCTGTATTCGAATATTATGGGATTGTTTTTCCTACTCATGCGCATCACCTTACATTTTTCTACTTTGAGAGCTAGCTGCCATTCTTCGCACCAACTAAAAATTTAGTCTAAGTCATCGTGTATGCTATTACAGTCAGTTAAGGACACCCTCCATAGACCACAGTATCATCAGCAAACAGCCGCAAATTACATGTTACTCTGTCCATCACATCATTTATGTAGATAAAAAAATAACAGCGGTCGTGTCACACTCCCCTGGGGCACGCCTGACGATAAACTCGTCTCTGATGAACACTCGACGTCGAGAACTACGTACTGCGTTCTATAGATATACCATGCATTGCACGGAAGGTGCCTGGCTTCGAACAATCTCGGAAAGTATCGTCCAAGTTAAACCGGATCCGGTCTAACCATGTTGTGTGTGCAGATCTGCTGTATAAATAGCGGAAAAGCCATTATCCTGCTGCGAATGTGGTGCTGAGAAGCAAACTGTGAAACACATCACACAAGAATCCCAAAGAGACGTTTCAATGCATAAATAAGTGAATTTTTCCTGGCGACGCCACAGGCGATTACCTATGTAAATAATGCAAATATAAATCCGTAAATTAGTGTACTATCATTTATATGTCATAAAGGTAAAGCAGTCAACAATCCGAAGATTGGTTTGAACACCACAGTGCTTTACTAGGCATGGCCCTGTTTGGAGGTGGTATGCCGTTGCCTTCCTCCGACCTTGGAACTGACTTACCCAGCCAGTTATGGGGGACCTACAGTTTAACGTGGGTTCTGATCCACGGTGCTACTCGGTATTTTTCACATGAGCAATACTGCCAGAGGTGAAAGAAGTGGAAAGTGACAGATAAAAATCCTAGGACCCGGCGGGGATCGAACCCGCGACCTTTGGATTTGTAGTCTGACACTCTACCACTGTGCAACCGAGGCGCACTTATATGCCATACGATAAATAAATAAAAATTTTACCTGTTGCAGCAGCACCATGACTTCAGCAAAACTGAAACATTACTGGTATCCTACACTTCGTCTGATATTGAGCATTTACTCTCGAAACTTTCTTTTTCAATAATCTCTCTATCGTTTCCTTCTTTATTCCTGTCTTAATTACCCACGAAGTAGGACTTTTTTCTGTAGCTTGGTATGAAGAGCTAATTAAAAGAAGAAGACGCGTTCATTAGCGTTTTAATTCAATGCATTTCGTAAGATTTCAGATAAGAGTTCACGAGAGGAGCTAAGCCGCAGTTGCGGGAGCGGGCAGATACGGAGCAGAATGGAGCTCCCGGCGGGTGGGTTGCGCAATATTGCCCTAACTAATTGCACTGTTCCGCGCGAGATGAGGCCCGGCTTTTATGCAAAGGCGAGCCGAGCCGAGCCGCGTGCGATATTGCCACCAGCCGCCTGTCTGGGCTCGTTTGATGGGCACAGCGCGTGCGCCTTGCACAGTGGCTAGAAGCAAAGGTCGATCACCTGTGGCTCCCTGCACGAACAGTTTACAGTTCTTTTGAGTTTGTGAAGGTTTTCAAGTTACGCGTTATAAAGAAACAACCTGGTTTTGTTCTAATGATTTTATATTCTCTTCGAACTAGTTTTCGGCCTGTTGGACCATCTTCAGGTAACAGGTGACTAGCGTTGATTTTCAAACATTACTTAACCCTTTCATCCCCAGTGTTGTTCCTGGACAACAACGTATTAGTCTTACCATCGCACCATTGTAATGTGAACGCTCGGATATGGATATTTTCTGTGCAAGAAACAGTATTATGTAATGTATTTTTTAAGTTCGTAAACTTATACGACCTTAACTGGTGATAATCGATACAAACATTGTACGAACCTAGGGAAATGAATGAAGTATAAAGGAACAGAAGGGTGAGGAACTTAAAATTGTTTTCGTAATATTTGGAAAAATGAAAATAGGGTTAATGAAAAGATGGGTTAATAGTGGTTCACCTCCAAAAGAGAAATCCATCAATATAAGGCTGAACCCCATGCGCCACTTCCGGGGGAGGGTGAAGTAGCAACACCTATTCCTTCTTGCTTTTTTTGACACTCAAGTCAAAAATTTATAAGTTTTTTGTGACAAAGGTTCTCATTTGATGATAGATGGCGCTGTGACCGTCATAAATAAAAGTAAGTTGAGGAAAAAAATAGAGAGAGAGAAGTTCAAAGGCTTATAAAGTTATGAGACTTCAATGCAAGTGGTTAGCGGTTTCTAAACTTGCAAGCTACTTAAACTAACTTAACCTAAGAACACACACATACACACACACACCCATGCCCGAGGTTTAACATTTCCAGCTTCAGCAAACAGTTGGACAATACTACTAAAAGTTGTCGCAGAAGGAAGATCGCTATCAGAGAACGGGTTAGCACACATTTGACGAGCTTCTATAACATTTTTGGGAGCTCAAAGTACGGGTAAGGGATAAATACTCTCTCTACAATAATTAAAACCGTGTAACAATTGCGGAGAGATGTGTACAGTCCGGATCATTGAAGTTCAATGACCACTCTGATCACGGCCTGAGAGCATATACCCAGCTGATGCTGCACCTGAATATGGGAGGCCTCTCAAAATAGCACTATCAAAAATGTCAGAACTTTACTTTGATTTTCCTAATCTTAGTGTGGTTTTTTTCAGCTACTACCGGTGTTAACCGTTTCATTCACAGTGTTGTTCCTGGGCAACAACGTATTAAAAGTTAATTTATACCGTATTTTGTGCTTCAGTCCTTAAAGTTGCATTTTTTTATGAACAACATGCTTCTACTACGACATTTTGCCACTTGGTACGGCATGTAGCCACTTCTGAGGCATTAATCTGTCTGTCTTGGAGGTTGCGTTATGTTGTCGTCTGTACATGGCTTAGAGTGTGAGCGTGAGTGTGGTTTCTTTTATTTTATTCCAGCAGTGAATTGTCTTTTCTTTGGTGCTGTGGCGTAGATTATGGTAGCATTATTGATCTGACAGTGTTAACTATCAACAAAATAACGTCCAAGTAATAAAATACCTCGATACAAACGTCTATATTGTGCATGAAATACATGACATTAAAAAAATCAATAGTTCGACCAAAAATTTTAAAATACATATTTTGATGTTTACTGCACTGTATTAATACAGAAAACACTGAATTTTAATTTTTCCAAAACTGATTTCATAATGTGAGACTGAAAAGGTTAAGTATTGTGGTATGAGTAGGAGTGGTTCAAATCATACTTAACTGGAAGAGCACAGGAAGTGGAAATAAGCAGTTCCCATAACATACAAGTAACAGCTAAATCCTCTGACTGGAGAAATATAAAAAATGGGGTCCCACAAGGTTCGGTCTTGGGTACTTTGCTGTTCTTAATACATATTGATGACTTGCCATTGTATATTCAGGACGATGCTAAGCTAGTTCTTTTTGCTGACGATGCAAGTATAGCTATCACGCCTAACAATCAGGAATTAAATGATGAAATTGTAAATGATGTTGTTCTCTACAAACGGACTCTCATTAAACTTAGATAAAACCCAGTATCTACCGTTTCATATTGGAAACGGCATGGCACCATTAGTAAACATAGACATTGAACAGAATTCTGTAGCCAAGATAGAATATTCATATTTTTGGGTGTTTGCATCGATGAGAGATTGACTGGAAGAAACACATCACTGAAACGTTTGAGTTCAGCTACTTATGCTTACAGAATCATTGAATAATTTGGTGATATACATCTCAGTAAATTAGCTCACTATGCCTATTTTCATTTAATGCTTCCGTATGGCATCACATTCTGGGGCAATTCAACATTGAGTGAAAAAACGTATTCATTGCACAAAAGCGTGTAATCACAATAATTGCTGGAGGCCACCCAAGATCATCCTGCAAACATTTATTTGAGGATCTGGGGATTTTCACAGTAACTTCATATTATATGTATTCACTTATGATATTTTTTTATTAAGAGTCAGACCCAATTCAAAAGTAATAGTAGTGTGCATAGCTACAACACTAGGATAAGTTGTGATATTCACTATTAAAGATTAAATCTAACTTTGGCACAGAAAGCGGTGGATTATGCTGACACAAGTCTTTCGTCACGTACCAAGAAGCATCTGACACATAGGCGACTAGTATTTAAAAAGAAATTAAAATAATTTCTTAATGACAAAGCCTTCTACCCTTTAGATGAGTTTTTGGATAGAACTTATTAATTTCGCTAAAAATACATGAAAAACTAAAATAAAAACTAAGTAAAAACATAAAAAATAAAGAATCCTTAAAATATCGAGTATCATGTATAGACACCATTTAGGGTAAGGTGGTACAATTTCGATCATTTCGGACAAATGTTATTGAAGCTGGCAATATATTGGGGAAAGAAATAATTTTAACTATGGCACTTGTTCTTGGATGTTTAATGATTATGTAACACAAATATTATACAATTACAAATGTTGGTATGAACACAAAAGAAGGTTACCGAATTGAGAAAAATCGATCGAAAATGTACCACACTAGGTACAATTGTGATCACTTCCTGGTACAATTTTGATTACTGTCATCTTCCACATAAAAATCACTTTTTCTGTGAGGTAACAACGCATACGTCGTGGTACCAAACATTGAATTTTTGGCAGCGAATCCAGTCACCCTTAACTGGAAAATTTACAAGAACGCGTTAGACTAAGTAGCTTCACTTACCTCTTAACAGGAAAAAAATTATGTCTTCTTAGCACAAAGTGGTGTGATCTTAGAAAAGACAGTAGGAGCTCTAGAAACCTGCTACACGCCACGCCACGCCACGTGACTGACAAATCGCGCAAAAACTTCTGTTGATCGGAATTGTACCTACATCGAATTTGTACCACCTTACCCTACTAAACTAACACGATCCACGTCATTGCAATATTTAGTATTTATGATCTAATATAATCTACTCAAAGATATACGTAATTATAAGGTCTTACGTTACGACATTCGTTGAGAAGTTTTTACTTTCTTCTCATGTTACATATAGTGTTCAATAATACACACTTACTGTACCTATCTTGTTCACCCCCAAAATACCTGATGTAAAAGCAATATAAAAACTGTAAAACTATAACGTAGTGTAATTAAGTATGCGATATTGAAATGTAACACAATATCTAAACCGTAATGTCTGACGCTCAACGAATGTAACAGATAATATAATGTAGATATTTCGTAATGGTATTTTGAAATTATTAGTTACATTTTTTGGTGAATTCTAGTCTACATGTAGTGAAGTTGTACATCTACATCCCCATAAATACTCTGCAAGTCCCTTTCAAGTGCAAGGTTCATCTAAACGCTTATGTAATGTTTCTCTACAGTTCCATTCTATAATACCTCGCGGAAAAACTAACACCTAAATCTTTCCGTTTGCGATCTGATTTCTCTTATTTTATTTTGATGATAATATCTTCCCATGTAGTTGTGTGCTAACAAAATATATTCCCGTTCGGAAGAGAAAGTTGGTGAAAGAAATTTCACAAATATATCTCGTCGCACAAGAAACGCTTTTCATAAATTTTTTTTAATGATTTCCACCCCAACTCGTGCATCTTTTCCGAGACACTCTCTTCCTTATATCGCGATAGTACAAACCTGGCTGCCCTTCTCTGAACATTCTCTAAATCTAATGATGACGTTAACTACGAATGGGTAAAGTTGAAAATGTGTACCCAGCTGGGATTCGAACTCAGATCTCCAGGTTCATATGCAGTTGTCATGAACCCCTACACCACTGGGGACACAACTATCACCACAACTGCACGATTTACTGAAGCATGCGATCAAATATTAAATTCTCAACTAACTGCTGACGCCTACACTGCTAAGGACCCAGTGATCACCACAATCACACCCACAACTCTAGTACGCCTCTCATCAGATACAAACTCTTAATTTTACCCTTCCCACTATTACTCAAACTCGCGTTTTTTTCTAACTGATTTCCTATGAGTAAAGACCTAGGAGTGCCTCTGCACTGAAGGAAGGTACATTGCCCATCATCAACATATTGTATAAGTTATAAAAATATTTGGTGTCTGTTCTTTCAGACCCTATTTACATTCAGGTGTTAAAAGTCAATGGGTAGGAAAAATTAAAAATACAATTTTGTGTTTTTTCTACAAGTTTGTTTATTACATGAATCGATTTTCAGCTTCATAGGTCATCATCAGCCATTTACTGAAGTTCATCCAAGGAACATGCATTGTCAACAAACTAGAAGAGATGTTATATGCAGATAAATTTTCTACAGCGAATGTTTTCTACTTTCTGTGTTAATACCAGTCCAGCTTTCCAGTGTATTGCATCTGTTTGGTATCATCCTTGTTACCAATATTCCAAATTATTCTGTACTATGTGCTTACATTAATTCTTTTTTTAATTGCTTATTTCTAAAAGTTTATTTATTTATTTTTCTGTTCGAGTGCATATCTTTTGTTTTCACAATTCTTCAATGTATCCCACCTATGCCTTCTCATGCCATCCCTCTATTTTTGTCTACTTGTTTATTTAGTTATAAGAGTGTTCCAGGTTTCTGATATGTATTATTTATTTTCTAGGTTTTATCTCACCTTGTGTTTTGAAAAACCCTTCAAACTTTAGATTCCTGATTAATTTTGTTTACTGAATTCATTATTACCATTAAATTGTTATGTATGCACTGTTTCTCGAGGCATAGTGTTAATGTTTCCTTCTTGCACTACTATTCACTTACAAATTTCATTTAAATATTTATTTATATTGTAAATGCCAGAGATGATAATTCATTTCTCTGCATGTAACATCTCTTCTGGTTTGTTGACAACACATGTTCTTTGACTAAACTTCAGTAAATGTCTGATGATGACCTAAGATGAATAAAATCGATTCACATAATAAACAAACCCGTAGAACAAGCAGAAAATTGTGTTTTTAATTTTTATGGTGAATTTGTTCTACCAAGAACCGACGGAAGAAGCAATTAACATTGGGAAGCGATTTCACAGATACAGAACGCTTTATAATCGCGTAGAGGAGATATGAAAGGGCGGTATATCGGCGAAACTGACATTTGTACTCAGGTGATTCGTGTAGAAATGTCCATACCACAATATGAATTAATAAATTTTGAACGCTGCCTGGTAATGGGAGATAGAAGTTTGATATATGCAGCTTCGGAAATCCATAGCGTCAAGGATGTGCCGAGAATAACAAATTTCATGCATTACCTCTGATTGCGGGCAATTCATCGGCCGACTGCTTGTAGTAAATTACCGTTTATGTAGGTCTGTTTGTGCTAACAGACAAGCGGCACTGTGTGAAGCAAATGTAAAGAGCAATCTTATACCCACGTCAAACGTATTCGTTAGGACAGTTTGGTGAACATTAGTACTAATGCACTGGTCCTATCAGTTATGGGATGAGTTATCTAGGTTCTGAAGTATTGTCATCGGCAGAATGAACTAAAAAGGTTCGACGTCTTTACTTCACTTCTACAGAGACGAGACAACAATACTACGGCAACTGAGATAGTGATAATAACAGAAAGTTGCTGCAGAGGGGGTTGGTGATGATTAGTGTTGATTTGAGCTAACTCTCCCACGAAATCACACAAACAGTTGGGTACAGATAGTGTAGTGAGGAGATAGTGCAATGCAACAACAACGTGACTTACACAAAGCTATGGCATACAGACAGACACAGAGGGAAGTGGCTGCAGCTATTGGAGGGTCCCAAAGACTAATTTCCAGAGCCTGGACGTCATTTCAGACAACAGGAATCGTTAAAAGAAGGCAGGGCCAAGATTTTTCATGGGTACTTGAAACATTACATTATTGTAGGAAGCAATGTTGAGGAGATGTGATATCAAAAGGACTGAGCTACGAAAATCGCTACAGAGAGAAGACAGGAATCTGTCCTGTCGACAGCTTGCTAATTAAAGACGAACATTACACTCGGATTTTTGGGGAAGGAAATCAGCTGTGCCCTTTCAAAGGAACCATCTTTACATTTGCCTGGACTGATTTAAGGAAATGACGCTACAGAGAGAGGTGAAATGAACAGAGAGTGAGGCAGAAGTCGATGGACAGGGGGAAGGTAGAAGATGGACTGAAATACGAATGGAATTAGATACATACCCGAGTAACACCCTATATTGAGGCTAGTATTACAGTTTTTTATGTAGATAATAAAGAGTTATACGGGCAACTGTGTTTAAAAATCTGTTTATAAATCGATATATACACTATGTGATCGAAATTATTCTGACACCTGACACCTGAGTGAACATCTATATCTATAAATGTGAATGTCTGTTCGGTGTACGTTTATCACGTCTGAACCACAAGACATACAGAGCTAAATATTTGTACAGTTACTAATGTCTACCTGGGGAAGGCTTTAGACTCGGTTTTATAGCGCTCAGATAGCTATATATATATATATATATATATATATATATATATATATATATATATATATATAAATGTGAATGACTGTTCGGTGTACGCTTATCACGTCCGAACGACAAGACGCAGAAACTTAAATATTTGTACAGTTACTAATATATACCTGAGGAAGGTTTTAGGCATGGTTTTATAGCGATCTGATAGACATTTAGTAATTTGAAGAATATAACTCGAAATGCGGAACAATATTATTCTATGAAAATGATTTTATTGGTTGCATTGTTGTTTGAGGGTTGATAATGATAAAAGGATGGAGTATATTGGGATGGAAAGTTACCGGTGTATATAAAATTCTACTTGTGTGTCTGTTAATATTTCGCTCTGCAGCGAAAACTACAGAACGCAAACGAATGGTCTGTGTGTAATTGTTGTCTGAAGTCTCCCGTTGTATACTATAGCAGTTCCATGCCGATAGGTATAAGACGGTGCAATATATGGTGGTTGAAAGTCGTCAAATAATTAAAAAAAATTCGGACTGAAGGCCAGCGATGACGTTTGCGACTCTATAGCAAGGAGATTACATATCTCTGGTCTATGCGTGCTACAATATCTTCAGCTCTTTCTCTGTAAGGATAAGCATACGAATAAGGAAATATAAGAATAAAAAAATAAAACAGTAAAAGAGAAATTTCTTTTAATACATCTCTTTAAAAGAAATCGATTTGACGTTTCGCTCACTATCTATCATAATCAACCAACACGCGAGCGGAGCCGCGGGTTTAAGCTAGTGACTTATAACTTCGGGACGCCCTCCATCGGTAATGCTTGCCCACCCTTAGCCTTGGTGACAGCTACTACTCTCTCAGACATACTTTCAATCAGGTGCTGCCACATTTCTTGGGGAATTCTTCACGGTGTATTGCGCTGTGAAGAAGTATCTATGAATACTATTAGCAATTCAAATTGCTACACCAAGAAGAAATGTAGATGATATACGGGTATTCATGGGACAAATATATTATACTAGAACTGACACGTGATTACATATTCACGCAATTCGGGTGCATAGCTCCTGAGAAATCAGTACCCAGAGCAACCACCTCTGGCCATTATAACGGCGTTGATACGCCTGGGCATTGAGTCAAACAGAGCTTGGATGGCGTGTACTGGTACAGATGCCCATGCAGCTTCAACACGATAGCGCAGTTCATCAAGAGTAGTGACTGCCGTATTGTGACGAGCCAGTTACTCGGCCGCCATTGACCAGACGTTTTAAATTGGTGAGAGATGTGGAGAATGTACTCCCCAGGGCAGCAAACGAACATTTTCCGTACCCAGAAAGGGCAGTACGGGACCTGCAACATGCTGTCGTGCATTATCCTGCTGAAATGTAGGGTTTCGCAGGAATCGATTGAAGAGTAGAGTCACGGGTCGTAACACATCTGAAATGTAACGCCATTGTTCAAAGTGCCGTCACTGTTAATAAGAGGTGACTGAGACCTGTAACCATTGTCAAAATCAAATGTTTGTAGGACTTATGGGACTTAACTACGGGGTCATCAGTCCCTAAGCTTGCATACTACTTATGAACTACCTTATACTAAGGACGGCTCAAATATCCATGCCCGAGGGGGGGATTCGAACCTCCGACCGTAGTGGCCGTGCAGATCGTGACTGGAGCGCGTCAGTCCCCTCCGCCACCGCGGCCGGCTAACCATTGTCATCCCATACCATCACGCTGGGTTATACGCCAGTATGGCGACGACGAATACACTCTTCCAATGTACGTTCACCGCGATGTCGCCAAACACGGCTGCGACCATCATGATCCTGTAAACAGAACCTGGATTCATCCGAAAACATGACTTTTGCCATTCGTACACCCAGCTGCGTCGTTGCGCACACCATCGTAGGCGCACCAGTCTGTGATGCAGCTCAAGGGTAACCGCAGCCATGGTCTCCGAGCTGATAGTCAATGCTGCTGCAAAAGTCGTTGAACTGTTCGTGAAGATGGTTGTTGTCTTGTAAATGTCCCCATCTGTTGTCTCAGGGATCGAGACTTGGCTGCACGATAAACCGCAATCGCGATAGGTTATAGTCCGACCTTTATCAAAGTCGGAAACGTGATGGTACGCACTTCTTCCCCTTTCACGATTCATCACAACAATGTTTCACCAGGCAACGCCGGTGAACTGCCGTTTTTGTATTAGAAATCGGTTGGAAACTTTTCTCGTCAGCACGGTTTAGGTGTCACCACCGGCGCCAACTTGTGTGAATGCTCTGAAAATCTACTCATTTGCTTATCACAGCCGCGGTGGAGCGGCCGAGCATTCTAAGTCGCCTTGTTGCGGAGCACGCTGTGCTCGCAGTTGAGGGTTCCAGTCCTCCCTCGGGAATGGGTGTTTGTGTTGTCCTTATCATACGTTACTTTAAGTAGTTAATTTAAGTAGTTTGTAAGCATAGAGACTGATGACCAACGTAGTCAAGTCCCTTAGATTTTAAAACGTTTGAACGTAACACCTATCTTCAGCACCAGCAGGCTAACAAATTCATTTTTGGGTATTCGTTCCCAAGGAAGGCGGTGAAATTTTGATTTGGCTCCTAAAAGGCCATGCAGACATCGCCTCAGTAGATTTCTGGTTTCCAGATCCTTATATATAAGTAAGTGGTTGGTGATTGATAATTTAGGCGAGCACATACACTATATAAATACTAAAAGTATTTGGACACCTGGCTGAAAATAGCTTCCAAATTCGTGGCGCATTCCATCGGTAATATTGGAATTCACTACAGTGTTTGCCCACCCTTAGCACTGATGACAGCTTCCACACTGGCAGGCGCACATTCAGTAAGGTACTAGAAGGGTTCTTTGGGAATGGCAGCCCATTCTTCACGGAGTGCTTCACTAAGGAGAGATATCGATGTAAATCGGTGAGGCCAAGCACGAAGTTGGCGTTCCAAAACATTAGAAAGGTGTTCTATTGGATTCAGATCAGGACTCTGTGCAGGTCAGTCCATAACATGGATGTTACTGTCGTGTAACCACTCGGCTACAGACCGTGCATTATGAACAAGTGATCTATGGTGTTGAAAGATGCAACTGCCATCCCTGAATTGCTCTTCAAGCAAGAAGGTGCTTAAAATGTCAATGTAGCCCTCTTCTGTGATAATTCCAAAAACAAAGGGTGCAAGCTCCCTCGATGAAAAATACGACCACGCCATAACACCACCGTCTCCGAAGTTTACTGTTGGCACTACACACGACGGCAGATGACGTTCACGGAGCATTCGCCATGCCCACACTCCGCCACGTTGTGTACCATGTTCCGTCAACTTCACACTACATTATTAATTAAAATTTCCGGGCTAAGATGCCGTGGTCCATCAATAAAACTTCTTACTCCCGAAGTTTCGTTGCCTACTGCGGGAACATCTTCAGAGATGAGTCGACGACTGCCTACTAGGCGCCGGAGGTCCTGCTAATATAGAGGGTATAGATGGCGATACCACTTGCCACGTGCTGGAGTCGTGGGGCATAAAGGTATACAGAAAAGACACACACACCGATCGTTCATAAGGACTCGAACCATCATCCTAGGCAGAAGAGAGGTGTCATTAAAACATTGGTGGATCGAGCTAATAATATCTGTGAGCCTATTTATCTGAGAGATGAATTTAAACCATTTGCGAACAGCTTTCAAGAAAAATGGAGACACCGATAAAGAGACAGATCGGGCTTTCCATCCAAGAAGAAAAGTGTCGGAAAGTAAGCCACAACAACAATCGTCTGGAAAAGTTTTTCTTCCTTTCATCCACAAAATTACGGACCATATGGGGAATGTTTTGGCCAGGTTTCAAGTGAAAACCGTCTTTAGGCCTACTAAGAAAATTTGTGAATGTTTACAGTCGGTGAAAAACGCACATCCCCTAGCTACGCCTGGGGTATATAAAACTCCCTGTAGTTGTGGCATGGTGTATATAGGAAAAACAAAAAGAAGTGTTAATACTCGTATTTTGGAACATAAAAGGAGTTATCGAATGGGTCACACAGACAAGTCAGATGTGGCAGAGCATGCTTTTACACAGAGTGATCATGAAATAAAATTTAGTGAAACGAGCATGCTAGCCAAGACCTCGTATTATTATACACGCATGTACAGAGAAGCTATAGAAATACAGAACAGCGCACATATTTGACGGAAAATAAGAAGGTTTGAAATTAGATAAGATATGGCGGTCGACAATGAACCAACGATATGACAGTCGATTACCTGTATTCGAGAGAGATGACACTGGTCAAAGATAGCTTCTTAGTCGGCAGAACGTGACAAGTGGTTGTGCCATTTATGCCCTCTATATAAGCAGGACCTCCAGCGCCTAGTGGGCAGTCGTCGACTCACCTCTGAAGTTGCCCGCGGTAGGCAACGAAACGTCGGGAGTAAGAAGTTTCACTGATGGACCACGGCATTTTAGCCCGGAAATTTTAATTAATGAAGGCGCCAACCGTGAGAAGCTACATGCTATGACTACACACTACGTTTTTAACTGTTGATTTTAAACGAGGCGTCGTTTGGCATTTATCAATGTGATGTGTGGCTTGTGGGCAGCCGCTCGACAATCAAATCCAAATTTCTGACTTCTCGCCCAACTGTCGTACTTGGAGTGGTTCCTGATGCAGTTTGAAATTCCTGTGTGAAGGTCTGGATAGATGTCTGTCTATTATGCTGTAGGAACCTCTTCAACTCATTGCGGTCTCAGTCAGTCAACAGACGAGGTCGGCCTGTAAGCTATTGAGCTGTACGTATCCTATCACGTTTTCATTTTACTTTCACATCAGAAACAGTGGTCTTACGGATGTTTAGGAATGTAGAATTCTCCCGTGCAGACTTCTGACACAGGTGACACTCAATCACTTGACCACGTTCGAAGTCCGTGTGTTCCACTGAACACCCCATTCTGCTCTCTCACGATGTCTAATGATTACTTACATCGCTGATATATAATACCTGCCAGTAGGTTGCAGCACAATGGACCAATTATGAAATACACATGTGCTTGGAAGTGACAGACTTCCCCAGTAAATTCTCTTCTAGCCCTGTAGAACCCCCTTTATTAGCTTGCTTATGTGATACTACATATTTCTATGGGCTGCATGCCGTATTTCCGACTTTGAATTCATTCAATTTTTCTTATTTTTGTAGACTGGACTTCGTCCACCCATGTAAACCCTTCCAATAGAGTCTAACTGTATTTTTTTAGCTTCCTTATGATATCTTACGCATTTCTAAGTGTTGCATGCCGTAGCTATTTTTCTTTATTTTCCAGGAATTGAATTTTTGTAATTTCTACTGGTTTTCGGAACTACATGGCTCCGAACTCCGACTTCAAGGGCTTATAGCTAGTCACTCGAGTTTCCGCCACTGCTCACACACCAGTGCCTTCCTATTGCGTATTCTTGCTTCGTAATCTGTGATTCCGTTGGTTCTTGTTGAAATGAATACAATCTTTAAGCAATTCGTCTTCAGTGGAGTGCGAATACGTAATGTAGCGGACACGTGCCGCGTGTCTCAATAATTCTGCATGCTCACGGTTAGATTTGATTGGAAATTAATCTCGCTATCATCGTGTACCATCTCAAGTAAAGAAAGACAGACTAGAGCGACCTACGAAATTTACTTTTTCTTGTGTTCTGTGGTGCATCCTTGACGCTGCATCACAGACAGGAGCGCCTGCGATGGTGTACGCAACGACGAACCTGGGTGCACGAATGGCAAAATTTCTTTTCTTTTTTCGGATGAATCCAAGTTCTGGTTACAGTATCATGATGGTCGGACCAGTGTTTGGCGATATCGCGGTGAACGAACATTGGAAGCGTGTATTCGTCATCACCATACTGGCGTATCACCTAACGTGATGGTATGGGGTGCCAGTGGTTACACGTCTCGGTCACCTCTTTTTCACATCGACGGCACTTTGAACAATGGCCGTTACATTTTGATCAAATATCTGGCTGGGAAACGGGAGTTCTCAGTTGTCCTGGCTGGAGTGAAGTTCGCGACGTGGGGTCGTGAGAAGGCAGCGTGTGTGGCGAAAAAGGCCAGATCGATCGGCGAGTCTCGCGAGCCGGCACCTGTGGTGATTGCGGGCGCCGGAAGTGACGATAATGAAACTGGCCCGCTTCCGGAGGGGCGCTCGCTTTGTTCTGCGCGCATAATTCCGTCCACTGGCGCGGCTGAGGGCCACAAAGCCAGCGACCAGTGCTCGCCAAGAGGCAGCCGCACCGCGGAAAATTTACTTATTCACTGCCGCGCTGATTTCCATCTCACCGTACTGCCGATGCAATCTTGATTAAAGCCTTTGGAGATGACTGTAGAGCCGCAGAAGTTGGCTCATGTACTATACACAGCTGGCAAATGGAGGTTTTGTTTATTGTTCAAGCCATGAGGTTGTTTCAGACAATGAGAAAGCGTACCAATGCACCGTCTTACGTAAATAAAATTTGTGATTGTACTTATATTTCACTATGCAGCCAAATATGGTTACCATTTACATAAAACAACCAATATCATGTTAAACAATTTTGTAATCGAATGAGTCCAAAGAAGGTCAGCTCGTTTTGTATTGTCACGATACAGGGGAGACAGCGTCACAAAATGATACAGGACCCGGGATCGGAATCATTACAACAACAGCGGTTATCGCTGCGGCGTACTCTGTTTACTAACCTCCAATCACCTACTTTCTCCTCCGAATGCGAAAATATATTGTTACTCCCACCTACATAAAATACGAGAAATCTGAGTTCGAACGGAGAGATTCAAATGTTCTTCCTTCTCGCGGTCCAGAGTGGACCAGCTGTATCTGCTGAAGGAGTTCGGAGTAGTAGGTGGGGGAGGGTGTTTTGATCAGGACAGAGTCCTTCCTAGGGATGAGTTGGAAAGGGGGGGGGCGGTGAGGAGGTACTTCTTGATTTCATGGGAGAGGTGATGGTTGTCGAGGAACTCAGGAGTGGGGTTGGAGAGGATAAAGGTGAACAGTTGATGGGCGGAGGTAACTTCGGGCTGGGAGTTTAGGATGGGGGTGGTGTCCAATGTGAGGAGTGGGGGAGGAGGAGCAGAAGCAGTGGTGGAAGGGGATTTTTTGCTGTTGGAGGAGAGGGGTTGTGCACTGAGGCGTTTGGAAGAGTGGGACTTGGTAGAGAACTTTTTGGGGGCAACGGAGACCGAGTGGGGGAGGGGCTGGGCTCGAGAGGGATGTGGCGGGGATGAGTAGGGCCTGACGCAATGCGTTCAGGGCTAGGTGTAGCGGGAGATTCGGCCACCGTGGTGCGGCGATGTTGAATGCTGGCTGGTGATGCTAGAAGCGGGGTGGGGAGGAGGGGGGGTTCATGAGGGGCGGTGACGATGGTGGCTGGAGTCGTGATGGGGTAAGGAGGGGTTAACATAGGAGGAGGCGAAGGAGGCAGTGGTAGAAAGGATGACTTGAAGAAGGATGGTAGATTGTGGGAGTGCAGAGGCACTCCAGGTGATAGTTGTTGCAGCATGAGATGTAGTGGCGATGAAGTGGTAGTGACTGAAGGTTGAGACATGGTTGGGGGAGGATGATACTGGGGTTGGGAGCTGATGTTAGCACTGATGGGTCCATCTTAAACGTCCGCATCATTCGACGAACTCACTGGCGACGAAGACCTTCCAGAATTTTCACATTTTCCTCAGAGAGTAATATGAGGAGCACGCACCTGCGACGCACAGTGTTACCAGCCTGCAGTTGTTTCATTCACAGATTCAGTGCCATTTTCAAATGTTCAAATGTTTGTATAGTTTATGGTACTTAACTACGGGGTCATCACTCGCTAAACTTACAAACTACTTATGAACTACTTACGAACTAGGACGGCACAAATATCCATGCCCGAGGGGGGATTCGAACCCCCGACCGTAGTGGCCGTGCAGACCGTGACTGGAGCGCCTCAGTCTCCTCGGCCACCGCGGTCGGCAGTAGCATTTTGAAGGCTTCAGTTATGTAGTACATATCTATTACGAGGAGGCATTTTCCTTGGCGTCAGGTATTTAAATCGTTTAAGTGGCCTGTTAAATTTGCAAGAAATGCGAAGTCACAAATCCAGGTTTCTTCTTGCAACTGTGGAACAGGATGATTTTGACCAGTCAGTAATAATGCTATTTCATTTCTTAATTCAAACAATCGATCTAGCACCTTAACCCTGCTCAACCAGTGCACATTTACGAAAATAAGGAAGCTCGCCATACTGAGTACCACATTCTTCAAGAAAACTTTTAAATTGTCTATGTCTCAAGGTCACGTGATCGGATGGAATTAGTGACTTGTACCATCGTGTCCATAACATTTGTGATTTTCATATATTTTGCGCATGTATTATCTTAATGAAGAATTCAGTGGACGTAGCGGGTTCTTATGTTGCACCAGAAACATGTTTCATACGATCTTTCATCCGTGCTATTAATCCACATTAACTCCTAGCATAGACGGAGCCCCATCTGTTGCGATAGAAACAAACTTATTCCAACTGAGGCCAGCGTTTTCAACAGATTTTCAAAAGCCTCTGAAAATGTCCAACACAGTGGTGGTGCCCATGGGGGGGATCGAATTTAAAATTTCTTTCTGTTATATCCAGATTATCATCGACGCTTCGAATGTAGAAAGCTAATGGTGCAGTATCCGATATGTCAGTACTCTCCTCGACAGCAAAAGAATAACGTATAAACTTAGGTTCCGTAAACACCTAGTTCTTCTTGCACATCTGCAGCCATGTCCTGAATATGTCGCATAAAATTTTTTGGAAACAAACTCACCTTTTTTATTCTACCCAATGTGGACACATTTCTTCAGCGGTCATCATAACCAATTCTTTCGCAAAGTCACCCTCAGTAAACGATCTAACTATCTTGGCTGAATGCAGAGCTATTCTGTAGGTCAGACGGACAGACGCTTCGGTACTCTAACAGCCCCCACATCAGTACGTTCCGTTCCGTTAATTCAGATATTAAGGCGTCCCGTTCTTTTCCTTCATATTTCCCATACCCATTTCCGTTCAAAAAAATGTTCAAATGATTGTTAAGCTTATGGGACTTAAGTACGGGGTCATCAGTCCCTAAACTTACAAACTACTTATCACTACCTTATACTAAGGACGGCACAAATATCCATGCCCGAGGGGCGATTCGATCCCCCGACCGTAGTGGCCGTGCAGACCGTGACTGGAGCGCCTCAGTCCCCTCGGCCACTGCGGCCGGCATACCCATTTCCGTGACACACGAAATAATGACGCTGTAAATTATTATTATTTTTATTTTTTATACTCCGTGCTTTTTTTATACTCCTTCACCGCATTCAACGAAAAGAAACAGATTTTCCTACACAGATAGAGAAACTGCTTATATTCGACATGTATTGTAGTCAAGAGCGCTATTGCTGAGTGAGCCCTCCAGCTCCGTACTCACAGCCCCGTTCATCTAGGCAACATTTCTGACGTCACACGGATTGACAGGCTTGCTCTTCCTGCTTACACGTCACACCGCCTGAAGTTGTCTTCCTCTGGTCTAACGTATATATACAACTACCATGGAAGTTTAAGCTGTGTCTAACATAAAGAGTCGCGAAACTGCCAGTGATTTTCTGCAACTTCGCGATTGCAGCGCTGCCAAGGGCCGAGTCGTAAAGTAACTCCGCGAAGCGATTGAGTAATGAATGTGTATTTGGACTGAAGCAGCAACTTCGTATTTACGAGCTTCTGTGGCGCTATAAATTGTAGCAACTGTCAAAAATATAAATCGGAAATCTCTCATTTGCAAAGGATGCTCAGAAGTAACAGAATAATGTTATGAATAACAGGTGTTCGTTTACTGTGGTTAGTTGTACTTTTAGGCATAGAAGTAAATCTTTAATAATTCATTCACGTCCAAACTTCTGTTGTTAATGAGAATCGCAAATACTTGACCAGTATTTCATAATATTACTGCTGAATAAATGTCATGTATGAATGACTGCGTTAGGTTAGTACCTCAGCTTCATAAAAATGATAACCCTGTATACTAACATATTTTGTCGGTTACCTACTAGTTTGATAAAGTTAATACGTAGCTACAAATAAGTATGTCCATATACAAGCTGTTAATGTTAGCACGTCACATTCTTGAAGATATTCAGTTTGATACCTACCAAGAAGCTAAAAAATTGTGATAGGTACCGTACGCGAAAGGCACAGAAGCAAGGACGAGGTGAAAAGATGGTTCAAACGACTACGTTGAATCTAGTCCCATGCAATGTGAAAATCGTGTGTACTTTTCAAAACATTACAATGTCCGAAATTCGCTGAAACAAAACTCGTGCAACATGTCAGTACGCATCGAGAATGCGAACATAATCATAATCAGGTCCTTTTATATACTTCAGCACATCAGGTTGCAATTCATATCTGCTTTCAAAAGATTTCAGACGATATTAATATGACTCGGGTATTGTGAACTGTATGAATTACACTGCACTGACAGTTTCTTAAATTATAGACTGCCCTTAACAGAAGCAGTGATATTACTTTAATGATGTATTCGTAATTGTATTAGGAAGTTCACAGCAACGTTCAGTGACCAGGAAGTATGAAAGTAACAGCATTAAAAACGAGAACTTCTCAGTTTGCATCATGACATTCCACTGTTATTCCCTACTGACCGCTTGGAGCGCTAGTATCGCTTCAGCTGCAATTTTTTTCCTAGAGAGTTTCGCGACTGTCTGTGATAGACTGTGGTTTAAGTCTCACGCTTACAGCGACAATAGCGCCTCTAGCGGAAAGAGAGCCAACCGTTATAATAATGATAGTTTAAGTGATATTTCCACTTCATTAAGGAAATATTTACAACTTATTATATTTCAACTTTCCATGCCTCAGTAGATTGTCAAGAAATATGAATGATCAAGAAATAAAACTTTAAAATGGCGAATATCACTGATGTATGATGTAAGTTACATCATATTGATGAAGATCAAACGTACTACACAACGGGCGCGCACGCAAAATAATGAAAAAAGAAAAAATTGTACATTTTCATGCGGTTTTCACAGGAAATTTGAGCAAAGATTGAGGCAAGATAAAATCGGATCACGGGAAAAGATTAATCCGCAGTATAAACTGTTAGGGAGTCTTCAGTTTATTACCTTATTAGTTATTGGCATCAGATTTTGGTGTAGTGTCACTGTTTAGAAAATGTATATTAGAGATATGACGCTGTAAATTATTATTATTATTATTATTCTACTCCGCATTATGCAGAAGGTGTGCTTACAGTTATTATAGGTACGCTAATCTACCACCAGTGAACTCTGTAAAAGCTGGATGTTAAATATCCACTGTTCACGTTACAAATAAATCCCAACATTAATTTACATCGCTACAGTTTACGGAATTAAATTAAATTCACTTTTTGTATCAAAAACTTTATGAAGATCCATCGTTTCGAACTATGACTTTTACTTACATCTGACATCTTGGCTAGGACAATTGAGTTTATTGACAGAGAGATCCAACAAGGATTCCACTTTTACTGACTGAGGTTCCTAACCCTGAAAAGCCGTGATACTCACCAGCCCTTCTTTAACAACCGTTGCGAAGTACGGGCATATAAGCTAGTTTTCGTAATAAGAATCTTTCTCAATAGTCCTCTCAGTTTAGCCCAGTATCAGTTTGTTTGTAACGGTCAGTGCTTCCGCAGCTCCAGTAATTTCATTATTAATGTCTCTCTATGATATGCCTGCATTTTAATCAAAACACCTGTATCAAAGTGTATGAAAAACATTATTACCATAGATTATTACAATCCTTTAGTACAGCCTTCCGATTTCAGAAAGGTTTTGTCGCAATTTCTTTTTTTAATACTGTCATGTAAATATAGTTTGTAAGTACGAGTTCTCCTTTTTCTTCTTCGTTAGAAACGCATCAAATCTGAATAAGACAGATAAGACAGATATTCGCAACCAAGATAGGCATTTATTCAAGAATTTCGACTTAATATCGTTGCTGCACTACACCACAGTAATGGAATGGGAACAATGTTTCGTTAAATGCTGTTGAAATTCGGTCGTAGACATCAAAACGCAGTAGCGCTCTCTTTGTGAGTTCATATCTGAGAGGATAATTCTGCTGTAAGTAAATAAGTAAAACGATTACTAACATTATTCTATTTATTCACTATTTAGTATCACGCGCTGGAGCAACAACCTTGTAAATTTCAGATTATGTTCATGTGTAGACAAATGAGCTGATGTTTATGCTACATTTCCTAATCGGCTGTTCACGGTATGACACGTAAACGATTTATGTTCACAGTTGTTTTCTAATATAGCTGGCGGAAACCTAAACTTCATATTGGTTGCCCTTCCAAATATTTACGACAGTGATATCAGTTTATGAATAGAGAAATCGACGACTTCTTTCCCAAATCATCTTTTGAATGCGCATGATGAATGCAAATGTTTTAATAAAATTTTAATACTTTTTTATTTTGTTGATAGTTACATTCTATCTAACAATAAAACATTTTTCAGCGTCAGCAAATGAAAGAAACAAACAATTATGTACAGTTGGATTTGAATACGGAACGCAGAATTTTAAAAACCAAGATGCTACTCGTTTCGCTACCACAAAACAGTCGTATAAACTGCCCAAGCAGTTAAAGACAATGGAAAACTTTCTCCGTCATATTTGCTACATAATATTGTTGACACTTAAACCAAAACAATTGTCCTCTTACACTACCGGCCATTAAAATTGCTACAACAAGAAGGAATGCAGATGATAAACGGGTATTCATTGGACAAATATATTATACTAGAACCGACATGTGATTACATTTTCACGCAATTTGGGTGCGTAGATCCTGAGAAATCAGTACCCAGAACAACCTTCGCTGGTCGTAATAACGGCCTTGATACGCCTGGGCATTGAGTCAAACAGAACTTGGATGGCGTGTGCAGGTACAGATGCCCATGCAGCTACAACGCGGTATCACAGTTCATCAAGAATTAAGACTGGCGTATTGTGACAAGCCAGTTGCTCGGCCACCATTGACCAGACGTTTTAAATTGGTGAGAGATCTGGAGAATATGCTGGCCAGGGCAGCAGTCGAGCATTTTCCGTATCCAGAAAGGCCCGTACAGGACCTGCATTATCGTGCAGGTCGTGCATTATCCAGCTGAAATGTATGGTTCCGCAAGCATCGAAAGAAGGGCAAGCCACGGGTCGTAACACATCTGAAATGTAACGGCGTTCAGCTAGATCCAGCACGGCGTTCCGTATTGCCCTCCTGAATCCACCGATTCCATATTCTGCTAAAAGTCATTCGATCGCGATCAACGCGAGCAGCAATGTCGCGATACGACAAACCATAGTCGCGATAGGCAACAATCCGACCTTCATCAAAGTCGTAATCGTGATGGAATGCATTTCTCCACTTTACACAAGGCATTACAACAACGTTTCCCAGGCAACGCCGGTAAACTGCTGTTTGTGTATGAGAAATCGGTTGGAAACTTTACTCATGTTAGCACGTTGTAGGTGTCGCCACCGGCGCCAACCTTGTGTGAATGCTCTGAAAAGCTAATCATTTGCATATCACAGCATCTTCTTCCTGACCGTTAAATTTCGCGTTGTGGCACGTCATCTTCGTGGTGTAGTAATTTTAATGGCCAGGAGTGTAATTTCGCCCTTCCATAGCCAGCTACCTTTGTCATCCCAGAAGTTTCATTGTAACCAATCAGCAATAAAAATGCATAATGGTATGAGGAATGTGTCAAGTGAAGAAGATCAATATACACACTGATACTGTGAATCAGAAGTGTATTTACTAGTTCGATACTTACCATGCAATTTTGCAGTAGCCGCGGTGCAGTAGCCGAGCGGTCTAAAGCGTGTCGCTGCGGAGCGCGCGGTTGCTCGCCTTGGAGGTTCGAGTCCTCCCTGGGGCATGGGTGTGTGTGTTGTCCTTAGGTTAGTTTACGTTAGTATAAATAGTTTGTAAGCTACGGACTGATGACCACGCAGTTTGGTCCGATAGATTTACAAACATTTGAACATTTTTCTCTAATAACACTGTTAATTTAATAGTGAAATAATTAGTAGAAAAACGAAGACTGAATGTAAGACGCAGGCCTTATTTACACACTTTTACGGTGTGTAATTGTTTCTGACTCTAGAGTAAAGTCAGTCTGTTGATACATACAGCCAACAGTTTGATTTGATTAGAGGTATATTGCGTTTTAAACGCAGTTTTCACTGTTCTTGTTGCAGGCATGTAAAATCTGAATTTTGAATTAAACACACTAGATAAATGTGCAATATACTGCAAACTTATTGTTTCCAAGAACCGATTTTCGGCTGCTAAAATATGACAAGATATAAAGTACAACATTTTCTTAAGAAAATATACTGAACAATAGAAATTGGATGAGCACCTGCTAAAAGAAGATCACATCTACAAGGTAACACATGAAGTCATACACCATATCCAGAAAGGAAGGAAAATGAACTGCATTGAAACAGTGGAAATTAATAAACATATCTCAACTTCCCCAGACCTTGTACTAAATTACCAACCACAATTTCCATTCCCGCCACTTCTGTCTTCAGAATGAAACCAGGCCTCATATACTACCCACACATATTCAGTTAACTTAAGTCACTACTAGAGATCCATAGGCTGATTACTCTCTGTTATCACAGAAGTTTAGCTACTTACCAGATAGCAATTAAATTTTTTTGGTAACAATATTGGACATTTAAGCCAGTAACTATAATTTAACCACTTAAAAATTTTTACCTATAAATATTCTCAGACGTTTCACTCAGTTCATTCTCACCCTGCTATGTTCCAATTGCTTGACCTGCTAAAATAATTTGTCAGCCAATTTATATTGTTCAGTTTATTTTCTTAGGACAAATGTTGTACTTCATATCTTGTCATATGTTATCAATGTTAATGATTGTCACATTAGTCTTCGTTGAATATTCCTGTTCATGTATTATATCTACAGCATCGTAAGATCCTTAATGTAACGCCCAGCTGCATCGCTATATATCTGTAGTGATTACCTGATGATGGCGTAAAAGCCAAAAACTGATTAGTAAAAACAATAAATTTGCAGAATATTTCACATTTATCTCATGTCTTTGCTTCAGAACGAATAAAATAATCTGTCAAGAACCGACGGAACAGTAAGTGAATTCAATATCCTCACATTCACGCCCCTGTCCTCGATAGACTCCTTTTGCGACAGTTCGTTTAGCTTTGAATTGCAGAAGGTAATGAGGGAACAAATACGATAGTCACTGCAGGTATCGAATCTCCAAGTGGGCCGTGTTTGGCGTGCTGCGGTTGTGTCTGGGATGAGATTGGTTCTCCCGGTAACAGAGCCCGTGGGATCCCTGGGCGCTGAGCAGCGCGGTGAAGCCGGTCCGATGCAAAGTGAGTTAGCCGCAGCTAAGTTGGGCGCCGCAGCGGCCGCAGCGCTGTTTGGATGCCCGCTTTGTCTGCCGCCGCCTCCGCCGCCCTCGGTCCTTTGTGTACCTCACAGAAAGCGGCCGACCAGCGTGCGCAGATCTCACCAGCTATCCCTCCTAATCTTAACACGTTCGGGACGACTCACTGGTCGTTTATTTTCTCTTTGGCCTGACTTCTTTTGTGACGTACATTAAATCCTACGTTTACAACAATTGATATACGCCAAGAAAAAAAAATTGGTATCACGATATCAGTATAATTTTAACGTCACCCCACAGTGGCGTTCGCAGGCCACTAGGATAGATAATGGCGTTATGGTAGGCAGCAACCAGCAACGAACCTCTATCTATATCGCAATTTTTGTTTATTCTCCAGTTTGAGTTCATATTTTGAACGGTATATATGATAGTCTGATCTATTTTGTAACGTAACTAATTTGTACTTTGACTTTTCATGGGATATTTCCCATTCAAATTTAGACACAAGAGTTTCAGAAAATTGTGGACCAGTGATAATCTATGTAAAGAATCTATTTATTCAAATGTTTGTATAGTCTATGGGACTTAACTACGGGGTCATCAGTCCCTAAAATTACAAACTACTTATGAACTACTTACGAACTAGGACGGCACAAATATCCATGCCCGAGGGGGGATTCGAACCGCCGACCGTAGTGGCCGTGCAGACCGTGACTGGAGCGCCTCAGTCCCCTCGGCCACAGCGGCCGGCGAATCTATTTCTTATACAGGAAAATATTTATATATAAAACAATTCTAAATACACGAAAAAAACAGTAATTGAAACAAAATCACTTCCAATTGGCAAGTAATCCCATTAGCGTCCACTTGTCGCCTTATGGAATAAATATGTTTTATTTATTTTTCACAACTTTTTACGTCAATCGTAGACGTAAGAACTCATGCCCGAAGAACTCATTGATTCGTCGTTGGGATACATCCATAAAATGAATGGACGGACATGAACTGACATTATGTGTTGTACATACCTCGAACAGAGCAGGACGTAGACAGCAGTGATTCTACACCTCCCAAATTTCGTCAAAAAGCATCTGAAATAATCTTAGATATGTCCCTGGGAAATTGGTCTTACGAGATAACTTACCGTTTAGAACGAAAAATATCCAAATGGTGGAGTAATGAAGATGAATATTCGAAGAGGTGGATAAAATCATTTGACACTTAAACTCCCAGACGAACCAGCGTCAATGACAGCAAACTGTCTACTGAGGTCCTGGCCGTAGTGTTCTCTTTAATCTACAAATTGACCGAGCCTATGAGCCTTGATCACGTGAGGGTTCGGTGACGCCCCACAGGCATACGCCGCCCTGGAGGAACGTGTTAACTATTACCAATAAAGCCCCACTTCCACTGAAAATCCGATCACCTTATCAGACTAATAACTGCTCCGATAGCAGAATAACAAAGGTAAATACACTGCTTAAAACGCATTTTATTCAGATATTGGTTATAATTGTAATTTTTGTATGATACTGTACGTTATTTTCCTGTCTCTACTCTTTACTTGATGTTTAATTATGTTTGCTTACAAGTACATCACATGGGTGTCGGATTTTAAAATTTCCTTATATTTTGGTACGTGAAGTTTACAAATTAATGACAATCAGCCCGAGCCACTCGACGCAACTCTCAAAAGTTCTCGAGAAAATCGGCTTTGACGTCTTGCAAGTCTACCGCGAAAAATGAAGCTTGCTGTGGTGTCATTTTGCATAAACTTTCAACTGATTATTATTGCGAACTAGCTATCTAACAGTGTACCTGTCGTTCCTGCGTGGAAGAACCTAACAAGCAAGTCGCGTAGAAGTCAGCAATATGCTCCTTGTTGAATTAAGATATGTTTCTGTAACATTACTTAAACTCAGATCACATCTCCTACAAGAAAACCACATCTCTATATATTACTAGTGAGGTCAAATTGGGTACAAATTTGGCGTCACTACCTGCCAAAAGTAAAAAAAGATTTTAGTGTATTTAATTTATTTAAACAAAGAACATGTATTGACTGAACTAAAATTTCACAATAATTCAGGTTAGTTGGGATAGGAGCTATTAACTGGAAGAAAAGAAATTACTACTTTTGTGTCCCAGCCTCGTCGCCGCTTTTCTGTCTCGTTTCCGTCGTAGGTGTCGGTGACCGAGTAGAAAGACCGACACAGGAATAAAGGATGCACGCTTGTGCAGGTAGGACGTGACCAGCCAGTGGGACAGCAGAAACTAGAAACACTAGAGTAAATTAGAACGAGATATATATTTCTTAGAGACTTAGCAATACTTAACTTTTACATAGCTCAGTACTGCAGAATGCTGATACATAGTTGAGCTAGAGGCCTGCCTAGTGCCTATCCGATAGCCAAGTCTTCACAGGTGCCTATCTGATTCCGAAGTGTTAACTGGTTCCTATCTCAGTCCCAAGTGAACGTTGTCGTTCAGTGGTGGCCACGAGCAGGATAGCAGCAGAGGGCGCTCGTGGCTGACGTCGTAAGAACTCCGCGCCGTGCGTGCATGGCGGCGCGCGGCGAAAGTAGGTGACGCGCACTTTAGACTTGTGCGACACCACAACTACGAAAACTCATAGAAACTTCATCCCGAAACATTAAATGAATTCAAATAAAGAAGTCTCTCTGATTATCTCTGACGGCCGGTACAGTTGCACACCTGCATGGCATGAACAGTATGAGGTCATCCATCATCTCTTGGGGAATATTTGGCCATTCTTCCATGAGCGCAATATCCAGCTCTGCGACCATTGTGGATGATGCTGGTTGAAGTCCGATGAACAAGCTGGCCACTCCATTCGTTCAGTTCCCTCAGCTTCAAGCGTGTTGTCCACCAGTGAAGCTCTGTGGGGATGAGCGTTATCTTCCACCAGAAGGAACCCATCTCCTATAGCAGCAGCATAGGCCACTACAAAACGTCGAAGGATCTGGTCTCTGTAAGTCTTAGCAGCCAAAGCACCAATACTGACTTGCGCATACAGTAGTCGTCGACCACGACGAAATGGTGATAATTCCTGTACATGTTGTTGTTGTGGTCTTCAGTCCGGAGACTGGTTTGATGCAGCTCTCCACAATACCCTATCCTGAGCAAGCCTCTTCATCTCCACATAAGAGCGACAACCTACATCTGTCTGAATCTGCTTACTGTATCCATCTCTTGGTCTTCCCCTGCGATTTTTTCCCCATACACTTCCCTCCAACGCTAAATTCACAATTCCTTGATGTCTAAGAATGTGTCCTACCAATCTATCCCTTCTTTTAGTCAAGGTATGCCAGAAATTCCTTTTCTCCCCAATTCTGTTCAGTACCTCCTCATTAGTTACGTGATCCACCCACCTAATCTTCAGCATTCTTCTGTAGCACCATATTTCAAAAGCCTCAATCCTCTTCCTGTCCGCACTGTTTATCGTCCACGTCTCACTCCCATACAAGGCAACACTCCATACAAATGCCTTCAGAAAGGACTTTCTTAGACTTAAATCAATATTCGATGTTAACAAATTTCTCTTTTTAAAGAACGCTTTTCTACCCATTGCCATTCTGCATTTTATATCCTCTGTACTGCGACCATCATTTGTTATTTTACTGCCCAAGTAACAAAACTCATCTACCTCCTTTATTGCCTCATTTCCCAATCTAATTCCTTCAGCATCACCTGATTTTCTTACACTGCACTCCATTACCCTAGTTTTGCTCTTGTTAATGTTCATCTTATATGCACCTTTCAGCACACTGTCCATTCCGTTCAATTGCTCTTCCAGGTCCTTTGCTGTATCTGACAGAATTACAATGTCGTCGGCAAAACGCAATGTTTTTAATTCTTCCCCCTGAACTTTAATTCCTTCTCCAAATTTCTCCTTGCTTTCCTTTATAGCTTGCTCAATGTACAAATTGAATAACATCGGAGAAAGGCTACAACCCTATCTTACTCCCTTTCCAACCACTGCATCCCTTTCATGCCCTTCAACTCTGACAACCGCTGTCTGGTTTTTGTACAAGTTGTAAATAACCTTACACTCCCTATATTTTACTCCTGCTTGCTTCAGAACTTGAAAGAGTTTATTCCAATCAACATTATCAAAAGCCTTCTCCAAATCTACAAAAGCTAGAAATGTAGGTTTGCCTTTTCTTAATCTATCTTCTAGGATAAGCCGTAAAGCGAGTATTGCCTCCCGAGTTCCTACATTTCTCCTAAACCCAAACTGATCTTCCCCGAGGTCAGCTTCTACCAGCTTTTCCATTCTCCTGTAGATAATTCGCGTTAATATTTTGCAACCATGACTTATTAAACTGATGGTTCTGTAGTTTTCACACCTGCCTGCACCTGCTTTCTTAGGGATGGGGATTATAACATTTTTCTTAAAGTCAGAGGGTATTTCACCTGTCTCATACATCTTACACACCAGTTGAAACAATTTTGTCATGGCTGGTTCTCCCAGAGACTTCAGTAGCTCTGAGGGAATATCATCTACTCCAGGGGCCTTGTTTCGACTTAGGTCTTTCAGGGCTCTGTCAAATTCTTCTCTCAGTACAGTATCTCCTATCTCATCTTCATCTACATTCTCTTCCCTTCCTACAATATTGTCTCGAAGTTCACTCCCTTTGTAGAGCCCCTCTATATACTCTTTCCACCTTTCAGCTTTCCCTTCTTTGCTGAGAACTGGTTTTCCATCAGTGTCCTTGATATTCATAGAGCTGTTTTTCTTATCTCCAAATGTTTCTTTTATTTTCCTGTAGGCTGTATCTATTTTTCCCCTTTTTATACATTCTTCTACATCCTTGCATTTGCCTTCTAGCCACTCCTGCTTAGCCATTTTGCACTTCCTGTCAATCTCATTTCTTAGTCGTCTGTACTCCATTTTGCCTGTTTCATTTACTGCATTTTTATATTTTCTCCTTTCATCGATTAAATGTAGTATCTCCTGTGATATCCAAGGATTTTTTGCAGGTCTTTCCTTCCTACCTATTTTGTCCTCTGCTACCTTCACTATTTCATCTCTCAATTTTACCCATTTCTCCTCTACTGTTTTATTTTCCACTGTTTCTGTCAATTGTTGCCTAAAGCTCCCTCTGAAATTCTTAAGAACCTCAGGTTCCTTCAATTTATCCAGGTCCCATCTCTTTATTTTCCTACCTTTTTGTAGTTTCTTTAGTTTCAGCCTACAGTTCATAACCAACAAGTTATGGTCAGAGTCAATATCTGCCCCTGGGTATGTCCTACACTGTAGAACCTGGTTCCGAAATCTATGTCTTACCATTATAAAATCTATCTGGTATCTTCCGGTGTCTCCTGGTCTCTTCCACGTATACAACCTTCTTTTGTGATTCTTGAACCAAGTGTTTGTTATAACTAAATTATGTTCTGTGCAAAATTCTACCAGGCGGCTTCCTCTTTCATTCCTTTTGCCCAGACCATATTCACCTACTATCCTCCCTTCCCTTCCTTGTCCTACTACCGAATTCCAGTCACCCATAACAATTAAGTTTTCCTCTCCCTTAATTGTCTGAATAATTTCCTTTAGCTCCTCATATATTTCTTCGATTTCCTCATCATCGGCAGAGCTTGTTGGCATATAAACCTGTACTACTGGTGTCGGTGTTGGCTTCGTATCTATCTTGACAATGATAATGCGATCACTGTGCTGGTCATAGTAGTTTACCCGCATTCCTATTTTCTTATTCATTATCAATCCTACTCCTGTGATACCCCCAATTGATTTTGAATTTATAATCCTGTACTCACCTGACCAGAAATCCTGTTCATCCTGCCACCGAACTTCACTAATCCCCACTATATCTAATTTCAACCTATCCATTTCCCCTTTTAAATTTTCTAATTTTCCTACTCGATTAAGGGATCTAACATTCCACGCTCCGACCCGTAGAATGCCAGTATTGTCTTTCCTGATGATCACATCCTCCTGAGCAGTCCCCGCCCGGAGATCCGAATGGGGGACTATTTTACCTCCGGAATATTTTACCCGAGAGGATGCCATCATCATATGTTCATACAGTAGAGCTGCATGTCCTCGGGAAAGGTAACGGCTGTAGTTTCCCCTTGCTTTCAGCCGTTCGCAGTAGCTGTGTGGCAAAGCCACATTAGCTGATGTTACAAGGCCAGCTCAGTCAATCATCCAGACTGTTGCCCCTGTAACTACTGAAAAGGCTGCTGCCCCTCTTCAGGAACCACACGTTTGTCTGGCCTCTCCACAGATACCCCTCCGCTGTGGTTGCACCTACGGTACGGCTATCTGTATCGTTGAGGCACGCAAGCCACCCCACCTCGGCAATGTCTGTGGTTCTTGGGGGTGGAATTCCTGTACATAAGCAGGATTATTCCGACTTACACTTTCTCTCCAGATGACGGAACGACGATTGTCCGGCTCAATACAATATCTAGACTCTTCTGTGAACATTTATTTCTACTTCAGTCCTGCTCCTAGGTTCTGCGGGCTAAGCCGTGTCATGGTTTTAATGTGAAACACACAGTAGCCCTCCGTGGGTAGAGGCTACAACCCCCTAGGAGATTTCGGACTGTTTGTATTGATATTGCGCGTCCTGTTACTGTCTGGAGGGTGCGTTACAGCTGAGATCCATTCAGCCACCAGTATCGACGGGCGGTTAACCGGAAATAACGATCATATCTTGCCCATGTTACCTGTGAGCTATCTTGGCCTTCCCTTCTTTTAAGGGGAACCAAATTTGGTAAAAAAAAAAAAAAAAAAAAAAATAACGGTTGTTCTTTTTTGCTATCAAAACTTAATTGGAACGTTCCTCTTTAACGCAAAATTTGTATTACTGTTCTACTCGCCCTAGAAGTGGACTTATTACCATTTTCTCCCACGCCTGCAGAGGAAATGGGCGGAGCCACTGAATGCATCTTACAACCTCTCGTGACTTCTTGGCGAACTACTTTGCATTGCCTCGTCCTGAAGTTGAATGTTTCCTTATTTAGTCCATAACATCGAGTGTGCAAGGTTTGGCTACATTGCTTTCTGTGACAAATGAAGCGCTAAGAGCGCCGAACAGTCTCTCATTCTTGTTGTTTGTTTCGAACTACTTCAGTGTTGCGCCTTTTGCTAGTAGTAATACAGTTATTTTGTACGTTCAGTGATGAAAAGTCAATAGGAGGAAGAGGTAGGCTTACTGATGATGTTATTGAACGCATACAGAGATACTATGGGCATACAATAAGGCGAAACTAGTAATACTAGTGACATGCGAAAAGCGATGTAGTCATTGTTTGTTCATACTGCCTTTTCCAATGAATACTCTCAACCGAGCCTTAGCAGATTTCTGGTTTAAATATAATGCCAAAAAGGACTATGATCAGAAGAATGATTTGCCAGCATCTGTGATAAACGAAATAAAACCAATTTTTCCATACAGCATAGCCAGAATTGTTACACGGGAAAATGCAGAATCCTAATGAGAGTGATTTAATTTGGACAGTGATTCCTAAAAGGGTGTTTTAAGCATAAAAACACTGCAATTGGGCATTTATGATGCAATATCAACTTACAACTAAGAGAACAGTGTAAAGAATTGAAGGCGTCAGGATTTCATCTACATCTACATAGATACTCTGCAAACCACATTCAAGTGCCTGGCAGAGGGTTCATTAACTACTTTCATAACTTTTCTCTACCGTTCCATTCTCTAATAGCGCGCGGGAAGAAAGAACACCTAAATCGTTCCGTTTTCGATCTGATTTCTCTTATTTTATTGGGATGGTCATGTCTCCCTAAGTAGGTGGGTGCTAGCAAAATATTTTCACATTCAGAACTAAAATTCGGTGATTGAAACTTCGCAAACAGATCACGCCGTAATGAATAACGTCTTTCTTTTAATGTTCCCACCCCAATTCTTGCAACATTTCCGTGACGGTTTTCCCCCGTAACGTGATAAAACAAAACGAGCTGCCCTTCTCTGAACCTTCTCAATGTCTTCCGTCAGTCCCACCTGGTGAGGGTCCCACAAGGGGCAACAGTACTCCAGGATAGGATGCACAAGTGTGATGTAGGCAGTCTCTTTGGTGGAGCTGGTGCATCTTCGAAGCGTTCTGTCAATGAAACGTAACCTTTGGTTCGCCTTCCCCACAATATTTTCTATGTGTTCTCTCCAGTCAAAGTTGTTCGTAATTGTAACTCCAAGGTATTTGGTAGAATCTACGACCTTAAGGTTTGACTGATTTATAGCGTAATTAAAGTTCAGCGGATTTCTTTTAGTGGTCATGTGTATTACTTCACACTTTTCTTTATTTAGTGTCAATTGCCAATTTTTGCACCATGCAGAAATTTGGTCTAAAGCGCTTTGCAGTTGCTTTTGATCCTCAATTGACTTCACTAACCGATAAACGACAACATCGTCCGCTAACAGTCTAAGAGAGCTATTCAGATTGTCTTCTAAATCGTTTATAAACACGAGGAAGAGTAATGGACCTATAACGCTTCCCTGTGGAACGCCAGATATCACTTCTGTTTTACTCGATGACTTACCGTCAATTACAACGAACTGTGTTCTTTCTGATAGGAAATCGTGAATCCAATCGCACAATTGGGGAGATATTCCATAAGCACGCAATTTCATAAGAAGCCGCTTGTGGGGTACAGTGTCAAAAGCCTTCCTGAAATCTAGAAATATGGAATCGATTTGAGATTCCTTGTCGATGGCACTTAATACTTCATGTGAATAAAGGGCAATACTGTCAAGCTGGGGTGAACACTGTACGAGCACTAAGAAATATTAACAGTGAGAGGATAAGTGGAGCAGAAAGAAAAGAAAGGAATATGAAATACGATGGAAAATAGGTCAGAAAATAAGACCAAAAAGGAAGCTTTTCGAGGATGAAGAAGAAGACCCTGATGATACGTCCTATAGTGCAGGAAAGTATTCAAAATTTGACAGACATTTCCCGTAAATTAGAATTGTGGGAATGTAAGGAATATTTTCTCAAAATAGACTCATACTAGGGACATGAAATTTTTATATAGCACTCATAGCGATCAAATTTAAATTGTGACATAGGCATTTGGCAATATATGCAGTAGTTTCATTTCAATTTGACTAAATAAAGCAATTTTTTGTACAAAGGTTAGGTCATTAATAAATAAAATTATTGAAAGGAAAACTAGAAAAGCTACTCCAATATTACTCCATCTTAAGAGCAATTCTAAACCACAATATATGTTTTAAAAAATTCAGATTTTTCTGTTTGGTAGAGTAATCAGAAACGTTCCTCAAACTTAGTGATTTTAACATGGGCAGCATAGGCACCTCCGTCTCCCCTTAACGGTTCCTGTTGTCTGAATACGGGTCTAGGTAGCTACAAGCACCTCCCTCTGTATCTGTCCCGCTTCCAACCTTCCTATGGCTCTCCATGCAATAGCTTCGGGTAACTCACGTTGTTTTGTATTCCCCTACTGCTCACTATACTATCACAATCCAACTGGTAGTGTAGTTGCTTCGTTAAACACAAGTCAACACCAAAACCCCTTCTGCAGCAACTTTCTGTTATGACCACTATCTCGGTTGCCGTAATGTTGAGGTCTCCACTCCATAGGACCGACACAAAGACGTTGAACCATTTTAGATCATTCTGCTGATGACAGTATTCCAGAACATCGATATCTCGCCTGAACCCTTAATTGATATTCGCAGTGTACGTTCTGGTGAAATACAAAGGTATAAAAGGGCAGAGATGAATTCTTGACTTATCTGTCAGTTTCAAAAACGGTTAAATGATAAAAAAATTATCGGTAGCTTTCACAGATAAACTGCCGGGTATCAGTGCCCAGTGGGCATAATGTTTCAGCAAACGACTACGTTGGAGCGTTGACTGATCATAATCTCCCGTCCCACGCTGCAACCCCCACAATTAACCCCCTCCACCAATAAGGAAAGAGAAATGATGAAACGAAAAAAAGTTTATCGCTCACTATATTTTCTGTGTTTATATGTTAAAATTTCAACGCCTCACATACTCTTCTATCACTGTGTGTTGCCACGATGGAATGGCCAATTGCTCCAAGGCACCTTGATGCAGAGCATGCTGTTGATTCCCGTCGAAGGTTCGAGTCCACCCTCAGGCATGGGTGTGTTTGTGTTATTCTTAGATTAGATTAAGTAGTTTGTAAGCATAGGGACTGATAACCTCAGTAGTTAAGTCCCACAGATTTGCAAACATTTGAACATTTTCACGGTATGGTGAATATTTGAGGAGATATAATAGACACTTGCAAGAGATACCTTTGATCTCGAAGTCTCGGAACCACACGAAACGATGCTTCGAATAACAGGCAATCATAATCAGGACAGTGGTGTGGTCATTTCTTTGCAAAAAGTTCCGTTGTACCTCATGTAACGCTTTAACAGAGAGAAATAACAGAGAGAAATAAGTTAACCAGATACCAATGCCATAGGAAGGAAATTAAATGTAATTTAATGGCGTCAGTGTATCATACATATTAAATCAACAGATCCAAAAATTATCTTCTTAAAGTACTTATAATAGCTCAAAACACACATATACAGCAGTACAGTAATCAGTACTTATACAGGGTGAATCACCTAACACTTGCACCGGAAATATTGCGGAAACGGAAAGTGCAATTTATGTGCGGTTTTCACAGAATGGATTGATAGTCAGGACTCGTATTGTTAGCCAACAAACAGATTGTAAAAATATCTACAAAGTGTATTTTTATGCAGACATACTATTTTTAAATAGAACAATGGTTGTTTCTATGATGCACAGGAAGTTTTGACACCAGCTGTGTGCAAAGAATTTTGAATGACATTTTTATCATGTTTAGTTTGGCAGCTAGAACCATTCAAAGTTTTGAGGGCGGAGGCTACGACAGCGTAGCTAACTGGCTGGTGGTCATGAGACAGTGGGCCGTGCCCCAGGGGCTAGCTACTCGGCCAGTGAGCTACGCTATCGCAGCGTCCGCTCTCGAAACTCTGAGCGGTTGTAGTTGCCAAACTAAAAGTGATAAAAATGTCATTCAAAATTCTTTGTACACATCTGGTGTCTGGTGCATGATAGAAACAACCAGTGCTCCATTTAAAAAACTGTATGTTGAATAAAAAATACACTTTTTAAGTAATACTACAATCTGTCTTAATCCTTTGAGACGCTCTCGTCAAACATCGTGTCATAGTTGCCACATACTGTAGACAATGAAGGCCAAATATCCGTTTGAATAAACACAAACTGTCTAGAATCTTGACTGCATAAAGTTTATAAACGTACTTGAAGGTACTGCCTTAGATATTTGAAGCACATGAACATACGTATTATAATTATATTGCAATAGATGTATTAGGTGTGATTTATTTTTTCCCCCTAAAAAAAGTGTCTTAAAATGCGGTGTGTCTTATATGTCAGGGCGTGTTATATGCCGACAGATACGGTAATAAATTATTGTCCCAAACCATATTTTGTCTCCATATAATTATATAAAAGCTATGAAACTGAAGGAAAAACGTGGAATTACAATTTGTGCCATGGCCGGGATTCGAACCCGGGTTCTCTTACTTACTAGGCAGTTTGTGTTGTGAAGGGAAACGTACTTTAAGACAACCCATATAGTTGCCGTAGAGGTGAAGTCGTGGTGGCTTAGTGGTATAGCGCCCGATTAGTTATCAGGCATCCCCGGGTCGAATCCTGGTCATACCACAAATTTTAATTCAATACCTGTCCTTCAGTTTCATATCTCTGATGTACATTGAGACAAAATGCGTGCCGCCCGCGGTGGCCGAGCTGTCTGCGGCGCGCCAGTCACGGTCTGGACGGTCTCGACGGTCGGGCGTTCGAATCCCCCCTCGGGCACGGATATTTGTGCCGTCCTTAGTATTAGCTAGTTCATAAGTAGTTTGTAAGTTCAGGGACTGATGAGCCCGTAATTAAGTCCCATAAGCTCTACAAATATTTGAACATTTTGAACAAAATACGTCTTATTTAATATTTACATATGTCACCTGCGCCTGAGGAACACATCAGGGTCGTTACCTTTAACGTCTATTGCTGGGGTGCTATACCGCTATTGGAGAGGCTTGTGGAACATTGATATGTATTACACTGGGAAATACAAGGCAGAACTGAAGTTTGTGTTCAGGCGGGAGGCGTGTTTTAAGACAGTACGTGCAGTGGCCGTGTTCTTTAACTCATGATGGCTTAATGGTATAGCGCCTGCCTCCTAACAAGGGAACCTCACCATCACACCCCCCTTAGATTTAGTTATAAGTTGGCGCAGTGGATAGGCCTTGAAAAACTGAACACAAATCAATCGAGAAAACAGGAAGAAGTTTTTGTGTCCCAGCCTCATCGCCGCTTTTGTGTCTCGTTTCCATCGTAGGTGTCGGTGGCCGAGTGGAAAGACCGACACAGGAATAAAGATAGCACGCTGGTGCAGGTACGGAGGGGAGCAGCCAGAAACTAGAAACACTAGAGTAAATTAGAACGAGATATATATTGCACAGAATTTATACAATACTTAACTTTTACATAGCTCAGTACTGCAGAATGCTGATACATAGTTGAGCTAGAGGTCTGCCTAGTGCCTATCCGATAGCCAAGTCTTCACTGGTGCCTATCTGATTCCGAAGTGTTAACTGGTTCCTATCTCAGTCCCAAGTGAACGATGTCGTTCAGTGGTGGCCACGAGCGGAGTTGTAGCAGAGTGCGCTCGTGGCTGACGTCGTAAGAACGCCGCGCCGTGCGTGCATGGCGGCGCGCGGCGAAAGTAGGTGGCGCGCACTTTGGACTTGTGCGACACCACACCCCTCCCCCCCAAACCGCCGCGCCGTTGTGGCGTAGGGCTGAGGGCCACGGCGACGGCACTGGGAGGAGGGCCTGGGCGGGGGCGTTACTGGTGGGACGGGCGTCGTAGCAGAGGCTGGGATCGAGACGCCGTCCGCGCCCCGGTATCCACTTGCGATCCCCCGGAAAACCGGCCAAAACGAGGGGAAGGGCGCACCCCTCCTCCCAGATGGAGCAGGTCCTCTTCTTCTGAGGTGCGTGACCCAGGCGGCGGGGGCACGCACGGTCCCGGAGTCCTTCTTGGTGACGCTGTCAGCTGCGGCGGCGACGGAGGCGGAAAGGCGGACTGCGTAGGAGGCGCGTCCACCTCCATGGGTACGATCTCGTAGTCCGGGGACGCTGGGCCCGGCGGCGGGCGATGTGGCTGTGCTCCCTGGCGGTGAACTGGGTCTGGAATCAAGAAACCGGAGACAGGATCGCGCGGCCTGTGCAAGCGCAGTTGGTTTGCGTGGCGCCGCAGCTCCGACCCTGTGGAAGAACGTACAACATACATATTGCGACAGAGCACGCGCTGAATGGTGCCCGGCAACCATGTCTTCTTGTTGCCAGCAAACACCCTGTACAGCACCGGCGTAGAAACCTGAAAACGCGAAGCGCCATACGAACCGACTCGGTGCGTGGGAGGCTGCAGCAGGTGAAGGAGAGTGCGGTGACGGCGGCCGTGTAGCATTCGGCAGGAGACGGGCCGTCACGTGGCATGCACCGATACGTAGACAGGAAAATTTGAAGAGCTTGCTGCCTGGATTGCTGACCTTTCATCTTTTCCATGTGAGAGTTGAATGTTCGAACGAAACGTTCTGCTTCACCATTGAACTGAGGGTGAAAAGGTGCGGTGGTTGTGTGCTGAATGCCATTCACACGACAAAACTGTTGAAATTGCGCACAAACAATTTGAGGTCCATTATCACTGACGATAGTTTCAGGCAAACCTTCGATGCAAAACACTGATGTTAAGGCACTGATTGTACTAGACGCCGTCGTTGAGTTCATAGCAATCACAAAAGGAAACTTGCTGAAAGCGTCTGCAACAATTAACTAGCGCGTATTCCAGAAAGGACCAGCAAAATCAATATGTAAATGTTGCCATGGTCCCTTGGGGCGTAGCCAGACTGAGAAACGTTGCGGAGGAGCCGCCTGATGCTCCGCACAAACAGTACACTGTGACGTCATGTTCTCTATCTGAGCGTCCATACCAACCCAGGTACAATGACGTCTTGCCACTTGCCTTGTCCTAACAATTCCCCAATGTCCTTAAAGCAGGAGGCGTAACACTTCTCGTTGCAGGGAACGAGGAACAATCACTCTTGTTTGGTCGTTGTCGGTATGTAACAACAGAATACCCTGACTTAAAGACAATGCATGACGTTGTGCAAAATAACGTCGAACCATAGGCCGCTCAATGTCTTTGGCTCTGGCAGGCCAACCAAAGTGAACAAAACGTGCTACCACACTTAGGTCCGCATCCGCATCTGTTTCCTGTGCAACTCGACGAGAGTTCAAAGGGAAATCTGGACAGCGGAAGCATCTCTGGGGTCTATCTGACAACATGCCATTTCTGAAGAATCAAACGACACATCCTGGCCAACCGGAAGTCGGGAAAGTGTGTCCGCATTGGCATGTTTAGAGGTAGGTCGGTATAAAATCTCAAACTGATAATTTGACAATATCAAGGACCATCTCTGAAGTTTTTGTGCCGTTCGTGGCGGAATTGGCTTTGTGGGTGAGAACAACGACGTGAGAGGCTTGTGGTCTGTCAACAAATAGAATTTTCTACCATAGAGATAATGATGAAACTTTGTGACGCCGTAAATGATTGCTAAGGCCTCCTTTTCTATCTGACTGTAATTCTGTTGCGTTGGTGTCAGTAGCTTGGATGCAAAGGCAATAGGACGATCGTGAGAACCAATACGATGTGAGATTACTGCACCCAGACCGTACGACGAGGCATCAACTGCTACCACTACAGGCTTCAGTGGATCAAAGGGAATCAAACATGCATCACTGACTAGTGCAGACTTTAATTTGTCAAAGGCAACCTGACAATCTTTACACCATACAAAAGGAACATTTTTCCTACGTAAGTGATGCAGTGGAGCTGCAATCTGAGAGGCATTGGGAATAAATCTGAAATAATAGTTAAGCTTTCCCATTACTGCTTGCAATTCCTGCACATTCTTAGGAGGAGACAAATCTTTGATCGCTCGAAGAAGCGACTGTAATGGATGGATTCCTTGGGCATTAATCACATGGCCTAGGTACTCTATTTCAGTTTGAAAAAACGAACACTTTGCTTTATTACAACGTAGACCTGCTGCAGTCAAAACTTTGAAAAGGCACTCCAGGTTTGCTAAATGTTCTTCAACTGTACGTCCGGATACCACAATATCATCTAAATAGTTCGAGCAACACGGTACAGAAACTGTCAGCTGTTCCAAAAAGCGCTGAAAAATAGCGGGGCGGAAGAACTGCCAAAGGGTAGGCGTTGAAATTGAAAAAGACCCATGTGAGTATTAATGACGAAAAACTTTTATGACTCGTCATTAAGCGGAATCTGTAAGTATGCCTCTGCTAAATCAATCATAGAAAAGAAGCGAGACTGTCCTAATTTGTCCATTAGCTCCTCAGGTCTGGGCAGGGGGTAAGTGTCTACAATTGTTTGACTGTTCACTGTTGATTTGAAGTCCGCACAGAGACGAAGTTTTCCTGACGGCTTGGGTATAATTACTAAAGGCGAGGCCCACTGACTCGCAGAAACAGGAGAAATCACCCCACTATCTTGCCAACGTTTAAGTTCTTCGGCAACTGTATCACACATTGCGATAGGCACTGGTCTAGCTTTACGAAATTTTGGAACTGCAGATTCTTTTAAAGTTACATGTGCCACGAAGTCTTTTGCACAACCTAGTTCCGGCGAAAACAAGTCACTGTATTTTTCACACAATGCATTAATTTTGTCCTGATGCACTACTGACGAGATGTGAAGCACATCTCTTTGAACTGATAAGCCAAACAAGTCAAAAGCATCTAGTCCAAAAATGTTCTGTGTAGATTTGGCCTGAAGAACTACAAAAGCAACTGTTTTTGTTATACCTTGGAAAGAGGCGGGCAGGCTACACGTTCCTAGCACGGGAATATTTTGACCTGTATATGCTGTTAGCACTTGTGGACACGGCGACAGTTTTGGCGAACCCAGAAGTTCATACGTCTCTTTATTCATTAAAGTGACAGCGGAACTAGTATCAAGCTGAAATTGCACAGTCTTATAGTCTATGTAAAGAGTCACAAAAAGTTTTTGCTTACGGCGCTCGACAGGTGCGCGAATGTGGGCAACGTCTAATACAGCTTGTGTGCTGCGCATGCGCGGGCCGCGTAGTGAAGTAAGCGGCGCAGACTCGGCACGCAGCGGATTAACAACACTGTCACTAGATGGCACTACCGCCGGATCGGCGTCCGCGCAATGAGAGGCTACTGCACTAAAATTACTTTGAGTATCTACAACAAGTCTACTGTAACTATCTACACAGTACTGGGCACTTTTACAATGAGCAGTTGCAGAAGGCACTACGTTCACTACAGGATTGGACTGTACATAGTCGTTTTGCGTGTTCCGAACCCTTTTCCGTTGCACTGTTTTACGCGCTCGGCGGCGCTTGCGACGTGGCTCACTACATAGTTTTGCCGTAGGCGCATAAGAATTTTCTTGCATTTTCGAATCAAGTAAAGCACTGTTCAATTCCACAGAGTCTATGACATGGACAGCATGAACTGTTCATGCACTCGGGGAAGTACTGTTCCTAACGGCACGGTTCCTTGAATTTTTGTTTTGCATACACACTGTCTGTACATGTCCTGTTTTGCCACATTGATAACAGATGGCGTTGCGACTTGGACATTGCGCACGCTTGTGGCGACATACACACTGGGGACAAGACTTGCGAACATTTTTCTGAAATGAACGTTGGCACCCGTTATTCAAATTCCTATTTCGAACACGACTGAGCGACCTTTGTGTCGCACTTTTACACTGGCTACTGTTCACTGTCTGTTCAGCACGGCCGGTAGAAAAATAAGAAGCACTAGGGCTACACTGAGAACTATGGCTAGGAAAGCGTTCGTTGCAACGCACTGAATTAACACTGTGGCTTTGCATTTCTACATCTGCTAAGTCAAAGGTATCATGCGCTTCTATAAGCTGCAGTACACTGTCTAATGAGGGATCAGACTGTTTTAGAATTGCTGCCCTAATTCTGGGGTCCTGAATGTTCTGAGTGATAGCGTCTCTCAACATCACGTCACTATAAGAAAGTCCACAAGAGCAAGTAAATTTACATTGGCGGGTTAAGCCCTTCAATTCCGTAATCCACTGCTGGTGGGACTGCTCTGGTAATTTTTTAAGTCTGAAAAATCGGTACCGTGCCGCAGCTACGAGAACTTTTCTCTCATAATGAGCATTTAGTGCCTCTACTATTTGTTCAAAGTCTACATCACTAGGAGATACGTCGGGGAAAAGTTTTTTCAGTAACACGAAGGTGTTGGTGCCCACCACAGATAATAGCAGATGCTTCACTTTCTGACCTGTAATTTGATGAGCCGCGACGAGTTCTTGAAACTGTGCGAAGTAGTCGCTCCATTCTTCGTCACGTTCGTTGTACTGGCGAAACGTAGGAAGAGTTGCGGCGGCAGTTGTGGGCTGCTGAAGCGGCGGCTGTTGTTGTTGGTTAGCTGCTTGGTTAGCTGGGACACAGCCTGCGGAGTTGTGTGATTTGCACCATCTGTAACTGAATAATTTCCATTAAGTTTGGGTTTGGGGTAGTGGCCATGCTGACCTATTAGGTGCCGCGCATACAAGTAACTTATAACAAAACGCAAATGCAATAGGAAAGAGAACGCTCTGTAACAAAAGAAGTCCACAAAACACGTAACAATATTGTCCCCTTAAAAATCTTATAATAAGGGCGGGTGGGTGGGAGCAATTTCTGCGTGCTCCGACTGCTGCTGTCTGGCTGCTGCAAGCGGGCTGGTCCAAGATTCTATCACTCCTCGTCGCCACTTTTGTGTCCCAGCCTCGTCGCCGCTTGTGTGTCTCGTTTCCATCGTAGGTGTCGGTGGCCGAGTGGAAAGACCGACACAGGAATAAGGAAGCACGCTTGTGCAGGTACGGAGGTGAGCAGCCAGTGGGACATCAGAAACTAGAAACACTAGAGAAAATTAGAACGAGATATATATTGCACAGAATTTATACAATACTTAACTTTTACATAGCTCAGTACTGCAGAATGCTGATACATAGTTGAGCTAGAGGCCTGCCTAGTGCCTATCCGGTAACCAAGTCTTCACTGGTGCCTATCTGATTCCGAAGTGTTAACTGGTTCCTATCTCAGTCCCAAGTGAACGATGTCGTTCAGTGGTGGCCACGAGCGGAGTTGTAGCAGAGGGCGCTCGTGGCTGACGTCGTAAGAACTCCGCGCCGTGCGTACATGGCAGCGCGCGGCGAAAGTAGGTGGCGCGCACTTTGGACTTGTGCGACACCACAGAAGTTGTGTCGAACTATGAAAAAATTAAGCGAAATATTAAGAAAACTGAGTAGTCTATAGTACCGTAGTGAATGTAGTGAGCACAGGAGTGCCAAATTCCTGTGGCTAGCGTGAGGAACTGCAGAGTGAAAGGTCCGTGGTGCGAGCCTTCCTACAGGCGAAAATACTATTTTTTTCATTTTCAGACTGTGAAACTGTTGCATTCATTTGTTGAAGTTTATGTGACAAAATCTTATGTTTTCTTAATTTTTTGGGAGTTATTGTCGCATCCTCAAGAAAACCTAAATCTGGCAAGGTAGAATCTCTTTACCCATTCACCAAGTGTACAAGTTAGGTGGGTCGACAAGAGATTCCTGTCATATGACGCACACACCGTTACCAGTGTCGTATAGAATACAACAGACGTGGTTCCCTGTGGAGGAATCGGTTGACCTATCACTTTGCGATGAAATGTGTTAGGTTCCTATTGGAGAGGCACTTTCTTTGGTATGTTAATCGCACGGTTTTGCGGTGCGGTCGCAAAACACAGACACTAAACTAATTTCAGCGAACAGATACGTCAATGAACGGACGGACAGATCCTAATTTTGCGAAAGTAAAAATATCAAAATTTTAGTTTGTGGGAGGGATTGAGCCAAGGACATCTCGCGCACCACTTCTTCACGCTACTCACAGGGCCACAACTTATAACTAAATCTGAGGGATGTGCGATGGGAGGTACCCTTGTAAGTGGGAGGTACTGGATTCGAATCCTGGTAATGGCACAAATATTAAATCAATGCCATTCCTTCATATTCATATCTCTAAAATCAAAAAGTAAACAGAATTGCTGATTCGATAGTTCGGACTATGAATAATGCAACCCTAACAAAATAACACAAAGATTACCACAAACGAGCTGTGCGTGGTGTTATCAAAATAAGTAAAAATTTTATTAATATTGTGGTGGAATTTTCGAAAAATGAACCTTCGACGTCCTCATTTGTTTGGGGTACATAGTAACTGCTACATCTCGATACTCAGTAAATATTTGACACGTGTTATATGGCGCTATCATACCAATTCATGTATACTAACACTTCTTAAAATGATTACTATTCTTCCTGAAAAAAAAGTATACCATACCAGTTTTGTAATAACATGTTTGTAAATATATCGGACCAAACTGCGTGGCCATCAGTCCGTAGCTTACCAAACTACTTAAACCTAGGTAAACTAACCTAAGGACAACACACACACCCATGCCCCAGGGAGGACTCGAACCTCCACGGTGAGCAACCGCACGCTCCGCAGCGAGACGCTTTAGACCGCTCGGCTACTCCACAGTGGCTTGTAATAACACTCTAGACATAAAATCATTAATGAAGTCTTGCGGCCATTGTAACTTTCACATCATTTTATTTCTACGGTATATGAAGGTGTGTGTATGTATCAAATTAACTGTATCAGTCGGTTTCCCTTTGTGTTTTTCTCGGGGCGGTGTAAAAAGACAGAGCGCGCGTGTTGCGGCGTGGTGACAGGAGGTACCAGTGTGGTAGCGGCTGGCTGGCGGCCTCTTTGTCGCGGCTGATCGACTTTCGCGCCAGCACCGTGCGCTGATGGCGCCAGTTGATAGACGCCGGCCGGCGTGGCGCCGCGGCCGCCAGCCACTGGCGCCAGCGCGTCGCGCTCCCCACCACTCCGTCTCCCCCCTCCACTACCTCACACTACCCCCACCAGCGCCCCCGGCCATTTACTTAAGCCTCTCCGCGCTAACATGACGCTCCCCTGCGGGCCACTGCTGCTCTGACGGGGCGTACGTTGTCCTCAGTTTGCACTTCCTTAAGTAGAAACAAAAGATCGGATTGTCTCTCACGCGTTTTTCCATTACCATTTCGGTCCTACAGGAGCGCTCAAACAGTTTCTTTTCTTGTAACAACCATGATTTCTAACATAGGGACACAAAAATCACACACTTACTTGTACATTATATCTGTTGTTGTTGTTGTGCTTTGCTGCAGCTATCCTCGCTGTCCTGTACAAGCCTATTCATATTCCTTGCTGGTGGTCTGAACACAGATGCAAGAGTTGTAACATTGCAGACGCAATGTTGTACCTCTTTTGTCTGTGTTCAGACAGCTGATGAGGCCTGTAAAAGACGATCTATGTCTCGAAACACCAGGAGTTTATAGAATACCTCGTGAGTGTGGAGCCGCGGTGGAGTAGCCGAGCGGTCTAAAGCGTCTCGCTGCGGCGCGCGCGGTTGCTCGGCGTGGAGGTTCGAGTCCTCCCTGGGGCATGGGTGTGTGTGTGTTTGTCCTTAGGTTAGTTTACCTAGGTTTAAGTAGTTTGTAAGCTACAGACTGATGACCACGCAGTTTGGTCCGATAGATTTACAGACATTTTTTTGAGCGAACACGGCAGACATGGGACAAAGAAGTGAAGCCCAGTGACGTCAAAGCCAGCAGCCCCGAGTCCAACGAGAGTGACAGGCTGCTGCACGCCTGTCAACTCACGTAAGCAAGGTAGGCCTGAGCCAGCGCGGTCGCTAGCTGAGTGGCCCGCCGCTATGAGGCAGTGGGCTGTGCCCCAGTGGTCGGCCAATCAGCTAGGGATCGCACCGGCTTAGAACTACCTTGCTTACATGAGTTGACAGGCGCGTCGGGGCCTCTCTTTCTCGTTGAGCTCGCAGCCAGCTCGAGTGACGTCACTACCAACACCACGACTATATAACGGCAAGGCAACGACGATGCAGCAGTCATTTACCACTTGAAAATGGCCAACGAGAGCTTGTCCGAAAGTTCGTTGGAGTCTAACCACCTGATGCGGCTGGAGGCCCGAGAAGATTTTATTCATAATCAATACTGACATTCAGAGTCTAAGGCCCACTCCAGTACTCTTGCTTACTGCACGACACAAAGCCTTATGTCTCGTCTGGGCCTGTCAACACCGACATTGGACTGTTGATGAGTGCAAACATGTTGCTTGATCTGACAAGTCTCGTTTCCAATTGTATTGAGCGGATGGAAGTGTAGGGATTTAAACTGGTGGAGGCTCTGTAATGATGTTGGGTGTGTGCAGTCAGTGGTAAAACGGTCAATTTTCGGATCATGGAATTAGTCAAGGTGTTTCTGTGGAATAGCCACCCAGATCACCTGATGTCACAGCAGTTGACTTTTATTTAAGGAGTCATTTAATGCATACTGTATACGCAGAGAAAAAAGAAAACAGACTTCATGTCGACCACGTTATGTAGAAGTGTGTGCTGGCCATAGGCATATATTACTAGTAATTTTTGAAAGCATTTTTTGGAACAGCGTTCTTAAAAATTTGCTTCGTCCACTGCGAACGTCCACCAACAAGGTGCCAAAGGCCTGAAGATGGTTCTATAGAACCGAAACCGGATGCCAACAATAAACGCAACAAATTTCGATCTGTCTTATTGAATTATTTATTACTTGACTGGCAATACCGCATACAGTATCATTGGTGTCAGTGAAGTCTAGCCGCCATATCTATACTTACACGTGTGTAAGTAGTTTTGTGTGTTATTACACAAAATTTGTAAAAATACAGGTGAACTGACGTAACTACGCAGTCTTTTGACTTTGACATTTGGAAATTTGGAAAATTCGTGTGTTGTACATCGCTCTATTTTTTTCAGCTCGAGTGTTTTGTTATTATTAAACTATACCAATCTCATTCACTTTCGTATTTCTTTCAGTAGTATGGTCATCAGAAAAGTGTTGTTTTTCGTGGATAACACTTTTCTTGAGAGTTCTTACGAAGTCTACAGTCTGCTTTGACACACATTAATGAGTCGCGTTTCCTGTTTTTATTAATCGGTTACCGGTTTCGATGAACTTCGGCTTTCCTTTTAATAGTGTGGCCGTTATAAATTTACTGTTTGTCGTGGGTAACACATATCTTTATTCTTCCAAGTGTTTTTCAGGTAACTACAGTCTGATGTAACTTTACGTAACAGTAAATTTTTACTTACCATCCCGGTTGTCTGGCATGATTATGCTGGCAACATTAAGAAAATGGTAGAAAACCCTCGCCAATATGTTAATATTTTTAGAAATCAAAAGACACTGACTTCATTAGTGTTTTATACAGCCGATGAAGTAAATGAATAATGCTGTTCCTGCTCTATGGTTGACAGGTTCTTGTATGTACCCTCAGTCTCTCAATAAAGGTAATTGCCTCGTAAACAAAGACTTCATGAGAAAACATTTACGTTGTCACGCGATTGGCTATAGCGAACATAACATGGTTAACAAGAAAATCATGCGAGGCTGCTAGGGCGCTAAGTAAAATGTATCCGTACTTAACACGTTCTTCTCATAACACGATTTGACAATATACGCCTATGTCTTAAATTTAATTACTGTCGAAGCATTAGCTCAAATACAAATAATTGTCATACCAACTAGTAAAGCTTACAAATCCATATCGTATCAGAAGGTCATAGTAGTACCGTACGGAAACTTTTTGACGTGAGGTCCAGCAATATGGCGGCGTCAGGCTTCAGTCACAGAGGGAAGTTTGCCAGTCTAGTAATGTATGTCTGTGGTGTCAGCATTTTGGCGGAAACTCTTAGGCGAGTTCATGACGATTGGATCCAACGCTTTCAAATCTACGTTGAACATGAAGGACATGACGCTGAACGCACTAGATGGCTTTTTTTTACGGAGAAGAGTCCAGTCTGCACTGCCCCAGCAAAATAAGTTGTAAGTTTCGAACCGTAACTGCTATATCGAATCTATTTAAAGGGATAAACTTGTCAGAAAATGACGACGTTGTTTGACATTACACGACTTTCTTTCCATTAAAAATACTGACTTAGGTTCAAGATGACCGACTTCAAGATGTCGCCCTTATAGGGTATATACCGTAAACGATAGACCGCCATGCCCTTACCATACTGCATGCTGTTCCAACGGGCTGCCCCAGAGCAAGAGCACATCTAGCGCTCACTACGCATGCTCGAAACTGAGGTGGAGGAGCAAGCTGACGTCACACACGCTAGTACTCGGCGAGCATACTTGAACGACACGTTCGTTTATCTCTCGTCAATGTGTAGGTGTGACAACAACATAAATGTCTAGTCGCGAAAGTACAGTGCCTGCCACTGTAGAGGAACTGTATCTCGTTACTGAAAGAGAAGGATGTCAACAACGTATAGTGTGCATAAAATCTCTTGTTTGCGCAAAAACGGTCTATCTACAGCGTCATTACAATGGTCCCTACGTAGTAGATTATGATGGAATAGGACAGAATGTTCACAAGGAACTGATTTCCAATTTGAAGGGCAACCTACAGGAAGTTTTAAATTGTAAAATACTGTGAATGAGGAACGTTTGGAACTGTAGAAAAAATTTGACTTACATTACAGATAAATGCCACTAAAGAAAATCAAAATGAGACTGTACATTCGTGCGAGTTACAAAGTAGCCAAAATCATAGCGGTGTCAGGCAAAGCATTTACCTTGGGACTCGTAGTTCAAAACTGTTTGTTAAAGCTTAAGGGACTTAACTACGGGGTCATCAGTACCTAAACTTACAAACTACCTTATACTAAGGACGGCACAAACATCCATGCCCGAGGGGGGATTCAACCCCCGAAGGCGAACAGCCTCGCGCATCGTAGCATAGCGCCTCAATGCACTCGGCCGCTCCACCGCGGCGACTCGTAGTTAAATCGTGGCTCAGTTCCATGGACACTCTGCAGTGCATGTCAGAGGGTTCAACGAACCACTTTTATGATATTTCTCTATAGTTCCATTCTCTATTTGCTCGCGGGAAATAGGAACATCTAAATATTTCTATTTCGTTCTGATTTCTCTTATTTTTTTTTTAATTTTAAGTACATGTCTCCGTATGTAGATGGGTGCTAACTATATATGTCCGCATTCTGAAGAGAATGTCGGTGAAAGAAATTTCGCTAATAGATCTCGCCGCAACAAGTAACGCTTTTCTTTTAATGATTTCCACCCCAACGGTGCATCATTTCCGTGACTCTCTCTCTCTCTCTCTCTCTCTCTCTCTCTCTCTCTCTCTCTCTCTCTCTCTCTCTCTCTCTCTCTTTCTTTCTTTCTGTCTCTTTCTTATATCGCGATCAGACAAAACGAGCTGCCCTTCTCTGAATTTTTTCTAAATCCTCCGGCAGTCCCATCTGGTGTGGATTCCACAATGCGCAGCAATACTCCAAAATAGGACGCACAAGTGTAGTGTAGAACTGTAGCATCTTCTAAATGTTCTTCCAGTGAAATGTAGCCTTTGGTTTGCCTTCCCTACAATGTTGTCTTAAGCATTTTGGAATGCTGTGTTAAGCAATTCTGCTTTAGTAGAACTGTCATATGTAGTATCACCATTTCTATTGTGTAATGAAGGTATTGATTATGTTTGACGCCTTTACTAGCCTTTTGAAGGCGTATGTTCCTGTCGAATTCTCCACGTCGATGCTGATTTAAAAGCGCAACACTGTCATGAAATCAAATCGTTGAAATTTAGGATCACAGAGCTTTTACATTACTTACATGAAAGACATAATATTATCGCTGAGGATCGACCTGGTGTCACATAGTCGGCATTCTCATGGAGAAAAATGGCTGTGTCAGTTATATGTGTTTCAGAAACACTTTTGCTCGTGGAGAGAATTGGAGTACGGCTGCAGTTTATCGTGACGTGACAACCCAGCCAGGTGATTGATTTGCACATACTCTCACGACCGAGAAGCAGTGCTCGGCGAGCAGGTGAGCGCTCCCTATCTCACGGGCGAGCGCGCGAGCTGGAACAGCCAGTCTTAATGGATTTTATTTGCCGAATGGCTGATACCAGTGCTTAGTTGTCCGGTACGGGGCTATACGGCGTACCGCCTAAAATTCAAACTCGCTATTAGCGTACCGGATAAAATTCTTTCGTAAATCTGTAAAAGATAGACGAACTGTAAATTGTCGAATGGATTTCGGAAGGAAAGTTGGATAGTTTTAGATTCGTTCCAGTTGTGATCATAACCGCCGAAGCATTCAAATTGCACTTTGGAAGAATTCCAATGGAATCTGACTGGCCGTCAAATGTTCGAACTAGCCAATGGAGAGCTCCGATTAGTCTGAACCGAACCAGAGGAAATGCTTCTTACCGACTCCAAAGCGCTTGAGAACCTTCCTCCAAACACATAAGCCACTACATACGCGTGCTGCGGCCGAGCGGCCGAGGGCATTGAGGCGCTATGCTTCGATGCGCAAGGCTATTCCCCGTCTGGGGTTGGAATCCCCCCTCAGACATTGCTGTTTGTGTCGTCTTTAGCATAAGATAGTTCATAAGTAGTTTATAAGTTCAGGGACTGATGACCCCGCTGTTAAGCCCTTTAAGCTTAATAAACATTTGAACAAGACACTACATACGCAATGTCTTTTGTATGCGATGTCGCTGACTATTCGTTAAAGAAAGCAAGTGAGAAGTTCCGGAAATTCTTTTAAAAATTTAAGGGACCGCACGTCGCAACATTTTTACTTAATTTTTATGGATTGAATCATGAAACACTGCACGAGATAAGTATGTTTTCATGCTAGCACTCACTGTCAAGATGAAATATTTACCGTAAGTATTATGTTTACTTAACTATCTTTTTCGGACTGTAGTCAGTTTCAGATTATAAAATAGTATGTCGTGGTACTAGTAGGAACTAAAATAGAACCGAATTTCAATCACTATGACCATTGCTTCTTCAACCGCCCGGATGTGTACATGTTCAAATGTTGTTAACGCTGACAGTTTTGCTTCTTATATCGGTAAACGTTTGGTTCCGTCTTTACAAGTTCCACGCAGTTCCATTGTCCGAATTTTGTAATGGTTTTCGCGTGATATAAGTCTGCAGCAACACGCACTCTTGTTGTCTTCGGGAATGCCTCTCCTGGTTAGTTACGATGTTCTCCAAAGATGATGGGTTCTATCCTCATCTAGACTAAACCCTTGAATATAATAAAAATTCGTTTCAAATCTGTAAATTATAGCTATATTTTGTCACTCTATTCACATGCCTTAATCTTTACTTTCTTGATTTTCTAAAAATGTCCATTTGACTCATTTAATGTGGAATGACCAGAGTACCGCCTAAAATTTTTTTCCAACTAAAGCACTGGCTGATACACACAATACAAATATGTACATATATACAGAAAGGAAACAACGAACTTTGCTAGGTAGCATAAGTTTTATAACTCGATGTCCACTTACTCAATCCAACACACAGTTTCTGGGGTTGCCAGTAGGAAATCTACTTCTCTTCCACCATATGCTCGAAGCTCCACAGTCACAATGTGGATAAGATAGCTTGTTCCTTTTATGAAGTGCATCGTTACACTTGTCATGTCCTGTTATAATGATATTCAGTGCTGTTCACGACTTGCGTGGTAGTTAATATCCAGCTGGTAGTTTAGCGTCTGAAAATATGTCATGCAGGTGCTCATCCGTTGCCGCTTACAACCGACACTTCCATTATTGGAGAGGCTTAAAATCTCTAGTAAACATGTCAGTAGCATCACGCAGAGTAGGATGACGTGTGTAGTTGGTTAACATTTAGAATTGGTAGTTCCCTATGCACAGGTAAATTAAGGTTTCTTGGAGATTCTTTGCAACTCCGTCATACACTATTGGCCATTAAAACTGCTACATCAAGAAGACATGCAGATGATAAATGGGTATTGATTGGATAAATATATTATACTAGAAGTGGCATATGATTACATTTTCACGCAATTTGGGTGCGTATATCCTGAGAAATCAGTACCAAGAACAACCACATCTGGGCGTAATAACGACCTTGATACGCCTGGATATTGACTCCAACAGAAATGGATGGTGTGTACAGTTACAGATGCCCATGCAGCTTCAACACGATGCCACAGTTCATCGAGAGTAGCGACTGGCATATTGTGACGAGCCAGTTGCTCGAACACCATTGACCAGACGTTTTCAGTTGGTGAGAGATCTGGAAAATGTGCTGGCCAGGGCAGCAGTCGAACATTTTCCGTATCCAGAAAGGCCCGTACAGAACCTGAAACATGCGGTCGTGCATAACCTCCTGAAATGTAGGGTTTCGCAGGGATCCAATGAAGAGTAGAGCCACGGGTCGTAACACATCTGAAATGTAACGGCCACTGTTCAAAGTGCTGCCGAAGCGGACAAGAGGTGACCGAGAAGTGTAACCAATGCCACCACATACCATACCTGCCGCCACCGCCAACCTTTCTATGCTATATGTTCGGACTCCCTTAGTGCCCTGCAGAGTCTTAAGGACCCTTTCTCGATCCATCCTCCGGTGTATCGGATCCAACGCTCCCTCCAGTTGGTAGCAGATGACAGTAGTCACGTTTCTTTCCTTTGGGTCCCTGGCCACGTGGGTGTGCCCGGGAATGAGACCGCCGACATAGCAGCCAAGTCCGCAGCTCTTTTGCCTCGCATGGCTACCTGTTGCGTCCCATCGGACAATGTTCAACGGGCTCTTCGCCGGAGTATCGTGTCGTCATGGCACAGTGCGTGGTTTTCACTGTACAACAATAAATTGAGAAATGTAAAACCGATCCCGACCGCTTGGAGGACCTCCTCACGCCCCTCTCGGCGGGAGGAGGTCATCCTGGCCCGGTTGCGGATCGGTCACTGCCGTTTCAGCCACCGTCACTTGCTATCCGCCGACCCTGCACCGCTGTGCTCCTGCGGTGAACTGCTGACAGTGCGACATGTTTTACTGTCTTGTGTAAATTTTAATCATCTCCGTGTAGCCCTTCACTTTCCGTCTACTCTGGAGGAAATTTTAGCTGATGACACACGAGCGGCTGCTCGAGTTTTGCGTTTTATCAACTTGGCCAACTTATCGAAGGAAATTTAACCCTTTTAATTGTCTTTTATCATTCGTTTTTAGCCTCTTCTTGATGTTCTGACAGTCACCAATTATTTTTGAGATCTAGCGAATCTATGTTCATGTCTGGGCGCTAATGACCGTAGAAGTTGTGCGCCCTAAAACCACCAAAAAAAAACGAAAAAAAAAACACATACCATCACGTCGGGTGATACGCCAGTATGGCGATGACGAATACATGCTTCTAATGTGCGTTCACCTCAATGTCGCCAAACACGGATGCGACCATGATGATGCTGTAAACAGAACCTGGATTCATTCGACAAAAATACGTTTTGCCATTCGTGCACCATCGAAGCCGCTATTCTCTGTGATGCAGCGCAAGGGTAACCGCAGCCATGGTCTACAAGCTGATAGTCCATGCTGCTGCAAACGTCGTCGAACTGTTCGTGCAGACGGTTGTTGTCTTGGAAACGTACTCATCTGTTGACTCAGGGATCGAGACGTGGCTGCACGATCCGTTACAGGCATGTTGATAAGGTGCATGTCATCTCGACTGCTAGTGATACGAGGCCGTTGGGAGCCAGCACGGTGTTCCGTATTGCCCTTCTGAACCCCCTGATTCGATATTCTGCTAACAGTCATTGGATCGTGACGAACGCGAGCAGCAATGTCGCGATACGATAAACCGCAATCGTGATAGGTTACAATTCGATCTTTATCAAAGTCTGAAATGTGATGGTACGCAGTTCTCCACCTTACACGAGGCATGACAACAACGTTTCACCAGGCAACGCCGGTCAACTGCTGATTGTGTATGAAAAATCCGTTGGAAACTTTCCTCGTGTCAGCACTTTGTAGGTGTCGCCACCGGAGCCATCCTTGTTTGAATGCTCTGAAAAGCTAATCGTTTGCATATCACAGCATTTTCTTCCTGTCGGTTAAAATTCGCGTCTGTAGCAAGTCATATTCGTGATGCAGCAATTTAAATGGCCATGAGTGTAAGAGCCGTAGATCTGAGCAAATCAGGTGGCATTATACCAGTTAGTAGCGGAAGCCAGTATACCGGAATAGATCTTAGGCAGTCTTACAGAAATATTCGGGTTTCGTGCAAAGTTCTTTAAAAAAAGGGTGTTCTGCGACTTTTGACTCACTCTGTGCTTACGATTAACATCGTACCGGACTGGCAAGCAGGCGAGCCGCTCAGTTCGGACAGCAGAGGTGTCGAGTGTTGAGAGTCCAACCGGGTCGAAGCAACGCCACAAGATACAAGCCCTGTGCGCTGCTTGCCAAGAGTAGTCATAACACAAGCAACTGTCACCGTTCTGCTGAGTCTGAGAATACGTGCATGTTGCACACTGTGTTTCAGAATGTTTTTCGTATTATCTGTGGTATTCTCCGTGCAGATTTTTGCTGGTATGAGACAAAATGCCTAATAGGAACCGTCCGATTCCAATATCGTTACGATATCTTACTAATAGTTGATAAATAACTTATATCAAATCAAATTTTTCAGTGACTCACGTAAATAACATTAATAACATTGTGAAACACAGTGTTTAACATATAGGTATTTCCAAATTTAGGACAAGGCTACGCAAGACAAATAGTTTGGTTGTGTTATGACTACTCCTGGCAGGCAGCACACAGGTCTTGTATCTAGGTGGCGTTGGTCGATGTCGCTGGCGGCCCCGGGGCGTCCGAGGCCGCCATGACAGGAGACAAGGCACGCGGCGGCCCTCGAGGGCTCAGCGGACGCCAAGGCCCTCGGCACGCCCGCCTCCCGCCGCCTGCCCTTCAGTCAGGCACGCGTCTCCACGGCCGCAGCACCGCCGCCGTCACCACGTCACCGCCGTTCTCCTGCCGTCTCCTCTGCCTCTGCGACTCTCTCCAGCCACTACACTTGTCAGTGAGGTAATTTAAAGCCGCTTTCACAGCACCGACTTTATTGTCTCGATGTACTCTTGAAGCCGGCCGCGGTGGCCGAGCGGTCCGCCGCGTGCCACTCACAGTCTGCACGGTTGCTACTGTCGGGGGTTCGTATCCCACCTCGAGCATGGATGTTTGTGTCGTCTTTAGTATAAACTAGTTCATAAGTAGTTTGTAAGTTTAGGGACTGATGACCCCGCAGTTAAGTCCCTTAAGCTTAACAAACATTTGAATATTTGAACACTCTTGAAGAATGGGTCTACTGTATCGTCCCTGGCTTGTCATTCCCAAACTAACAAGAAGACCACATAGGTATCGGATTTTAGAATTTTCTTATATTTATGGTACGTGAAGATCAAGACGTAAATAACAGTCACGCAAAGCCATTCGACGCAACTCTCAAAAATTCTCGAGAAAATCGACTTTGAAGTTTTTCAAGTATATGAAAGTATCAATGGTAAAAGTGCAGTTTATGAGTTGTGGTTCACGTGTAGATGTTGGTAACGGCGCGATGAATGACGCAGCTGAAGGCGGCCAATTAGATTCCGCGTTTCATGTGTTGTGTATTTGGTCTTTCTTTACATGCTTTTTCGTTCATATTTAACAATTTCTTGCAGTGTAAACTCAATTAAGTGTTTCTGAAGTAATACGACTGACAATTTTTCCAGTGAATTGCAATACGTGAATAATGAACGTTATTAAAATTAGTGTTCACTTCCCTAAGAAAAAATTAGATGTTGGTTAATTTGGAAGAATCCGAGTATCTCGAAGTTCCGGTTCTGAACCGGAGATTCGGGCGCTACGCCCCCTCACGTACTAAAAAAAAATTTCTTGTTTAACCTATACCTAACCATCTCAAGGCTACACTACAGATTACTTTTTTAAATGATAGGACGTTTCTAAAACACTTTCAGACTACTCTTTAACACACTATTGATAACTTCAAAAACAACAGGCCAGCGCAGCCTTAAGGTTAGGTACACAGGTTACACAAGAAGTTTTGTCTCGTACTAGCGCCTGAATATCCGGTTCATAACCGTTCAGTATAAGTAATTGCGCTCGTAAAGCCTGCGAAAGTCATGCAATCGCCACAGCTAAAATCAATGGTGAAAATAATTTTGACCACATAGCACAGCCAGTACGCTAAATCTACATTACAGAACGTAAATATAAATCTCACGTTTATTGCAATGCAATATGTTGATCTAAAGATCTTTACATCCACTACGCCGATTTGTTTACAAACCATGAAGAGAAAGCTATTTGTTATTGGCCGCGTGAACGCGACTGCTGATTGGCTCCGGCGCCGTTACCAACGTCCAAACATGAAACGCCACTCGCGGACTTATAAACAATACTTCAGCCGTACCAAATAATTTAAGCAGTTGCAGCTTGTGTTACTGTAACTCAGGTGGTAGTGTTTAAGCTTGACAACCATGGAGTCGGCAGTTCGAATCCTGTTGTGACAGATTTTTTAAATTTTTTCCGTTGTTTCCGAGTTCAGTTATACAAAACATTTTGAGATCTCTAATTCCACGCAATGTGTCAATTTTTGTTTACGTGTATGTAGTCGAGTTGAACAGTTTGTCACCTTAAACGATGGTTGAGTAGGTTATCTGCTTGGAAAGTGATTAGTATCTATGGAGATGACTTTCCAAAATCAGCGGCATACCTCTTCACAAACTGAACAATCAAACACAACCGTCGTCAACTAATAGTGAAGCCAATACTGTAAAATATATAACTTGTTATGTGTTTCTGATGTAGACCGTTATTATTTATAAACTTTTATAAAATATAGAAAATTACGAATAAACAAAACTACCTTCATTTTTCGTAAAATGTTACTGTAGACATTAAAAATGTGTAAGTACTCCAACACAAGGAGAAAAAAATCTGTCACGGCAGGATACAAACCACGTACCCTAGCGTTGTAAGGCTAGAAACTATACCACCTGAGCTAAGCCGACAGATGCTACAGCTGTTTTGATTATTGGTACTTACGTGTACTTGCAAAACTTCAAAGTCGATTTTCTCCATTATTTTTGAGAGTTGCTTAGAATGGCTATGGCTGATTGTTATTTGACCTCTGAACTTCATGTACCATAAATACCAAAAAATTCTAATATGCAATACCCATCTGGTTTCCTTGTTAGACCCGACTGTTTAGCGTAGTCGCTTTCGTTACCACGTCAGCAAAAAATTGTTTTGTTGAAAGAACCGTCTGTTGTGGACTTTCCAAAATGATCAACTAAGTGAAGTTACAAGCCCGTTCCCTTTAACCGAAAAAAGAAAAATTTTAATGTAGTAATGAAACGTATGAACAACCAGTGATTAGAGAGTTTATTATTAATAATAAAACATACTTGATGTGTGCAGTGCCACGAACTCCATTTGTATTTTGCCGCGGCGGAGTGGCCGAGTGCATTGAGGCGCAATGCTCCAATGCGCGAGGCCGTTCCCCGTCGGGGGTTCGAATCCCCCCTCGGGCTTGGATGTTTTTGTTGACTTTAGTATAGGTTAAGAAAGTAGTTTGTAAGTTTACGCACTGATGATCCCGCAGTTACGTCCAATAAGCTGAAATATTTTAACCCTTTTGTCTTCTGGTTGGACTGTTCTGACGTCACTCTATACTTATTTACGTATTTACTACGTTCAAAAAGCATACATAAAGGTTGTTATTTTGAACTATTCACACGTCGATATCACACTCGCTCCGTTTACATTGACTCCTAAAAACGGATTTCGTTAACCGAAAAATGTCTGTAAATCTGTCGGACCAAACTGCGTGGTCATCAGTCCGTAGCTTACAAACCATTTAAACCTACATAAACTAACCTAAGGACAACACACACACACACACACACACACACACACACACACACATGATCCAGGGAGGACTCGAACCTCCACGGCGAGCAACCGCACGCTCCGCAGCGAGGCACTTTAGACCGCTCGGCTACTCCACCGCGGCTCGTTTACCGATTTCGCATTTCCGCTTTTGGTTGGTCATGTAAACGCTCCAAAATAGATTCTGGAAATTTGCTTCTGTAAAGCAGTTTTCCACTCCCACAATCGATTTTCGTGCCAGTGTAAATACAATCGCTTTTGAAACAATATTGGCTTGTTAGATTGCGTCTGCTTGTTAAGAATTTTTGGCTTATACGTGCATTGAAATTCAAGTATAAATATTAGATTAAGCATGAATCTGTCTATTTCAGTATACTGAAACAGTGATTGTGTTGATTAAACGAGGAACTGAAACAGCTGTTTGCCAGATGCCATATTTGACTCGAATACAAAATCCGCTTCTCTATCGTTATCACGACAGCGAAAAACGGTTTATGACTCTTCCTCAGACCATAGCTGAGCAGACTCTCGTTTATTCCCCTCAGGCAGGACAGGTGCCGAGAAGCTGTTGGCCTGGACGGAGATGCACTCGCCATTTTCGATCGCATTGATGTTGGAGAAATCGGGAGTCATGAGATTATGCATCACTCTAGCACTGCGGCAGTGTCCAGTTATGACGGTCACGTACTGATAATGTTCTGGCAGATAGGTGTATTTACACTCTTGGCCATTATAATTGCTACACCACGAAAACGAGAAATTTAACCGTCAGGAAGAAGATGCTGTGATATACAAACGATTAGTTTTTCAGAGCATCCAACAAGGTTGGCGCCGGTAGCGATATCTACAACGTGCTGACATGAGGAAAGTTTCCAACCGATTTCTCGTACACAAACAGCAGTTGACCGGCGTTGCCTGGTGAAACGTTGTTGTGATGCCTCGTGTACGAAAGAGAAATGTGTACCATCACGTTTCCGACTTTGATATCGCGATTGCGGTTTATCGTATCACGACACTGCTGGTCCCGTTGGTCGCGATCCAATGAGTGTTAGCAGAATATGGAATCAGTGGGTTCAGGACGGCAATACGGAACGCCGTGCTGGATCCCAACGGTCTCGTATCACTAGCAGTAAAGATGACAGGCATCTTATCCGCATGGCTGTAACGGATCGTGCAGCCACGTCTCGATCCCTGAGTCAACAGATGTGGACGTTTGCAAGACAACAACCATCTGCACGAACAGTTCGACGACGTTTGTAGCAGCATGGACTATCAGCCATGGCTACGGTTACCCTTGACGCTGCATCACAGACAGGAGCGCCTGCGATGATGTACGCAATGACGAACCTTGGTGCACGAATGGCAAAACGTCATTTTTTCGGATGAATCCAGGTTCTGTTTACAGCATCATGATGGTCGCATCCGTGATTGGCAACGTACATTGGAAGCGTGTGTTCGTCATCGCCATACTGGCGTGTCATCCGGCGTCATGGTATGAGGTGCCATTGGTTACACGTCTGGGTAACCTCTTGTTCACATCGACGGCACTTTGAATAGTGGCCGTTACATTTCAGATGTGTTACGACCCGTGGCTCTAGCCTCCATTCGATCCTGCGAAATCCTACATTTTAGCAGGATAATGTACGACCGCATGTTGCAGGTCCTTTACGGACCTTTTTCGATACGTAAAATGTTCGACTGCTACCCTGGCCAGCACATTCTCCAGATCGCTCACCAATTGAAAACGTCTGGTCAATGGTGACCGATCGACTGGCTCGTCACAACATGCCAGTCACTACTCTTGATGAACTGTGGTATCGTTTTGAAGCTGCTTGGGCGTCTGTTCCTTCACACGCCATCCAAGCTCTGTTTGACTCAATGGCCAGGCGTATCAAGGCCGTTATTACGGCCAGAGGTGGTTGTCCTGGGTACTGATTTCTCAGGATCTATGCACCCAAATTGCGTAAAAATTTAATCACAAGTCAGTTCTAGTATGATATATTTGTCCAATGAATACCCGTTAATCATCTGCATTTCTTCTTGCTGTAGCAATTTTAATGGGCAGTAGTGTAGTTAGAAGTAATTCATATGGGTGCTCAGGCTACTTAAGTTACACAAATTTTTACTACTGTCGAGCGTAGTGGATAAACCTACAAGGACTCACACACTGCCAACTTTCTCGGCTCAAATTTGACTGGTCAATTTGAAGAACCTAAAACGAAGGACTCTAAGGTATTTTCGGTCTGTAGCCCTCACTCTTCTGTTATTTTAGAAAATGTCTTCTAAAGGTTATGAGGAACAATTGATTCTAAATTGACAGGGTCGTTATATAATAGTATATAGATCAGTTTTCGTCTTCATGTGTAGCGTCCGCATATGCATGCTTGTCTGCAAATGAAGGAGAGAAACTGTTTCGTCTCTCCATACGTAAACACATGGTAAACGCTTTTCGTCGAGATCGCCCAACGCCAAGGTAACTGGCTGGGAAGTGGAGAACCCTGGTTCAAATCTTGAGGAAATTGCACGGTTTTCATATCTTCAACTTCTAGCCTTTCGTATCAGAATTCATAGAGACATGAGGGTTAATAAGGCAAGCAAACCAGTAAGGAATGAAAAGATATGCAAATAATTTTATCGAACTTCTTGTTACAGTAATCAGAATAAATTTACAACACACGCTACTCCCCAAAACCTAAAATTAACTGAAGTAAAATAAAAAGTTCTGGATGCTGGTAGTTGAAATATAACCTTAAAGGTATCGAAACATTTTTTTTCTTTTTTTTTAACCACAACCTATTTCACATCAAGTGGGATGCATCTTAAGGTACATGTGTGAAAAGCAAAAGACAAACTGAAGTACTAACCAGAATATCCAAAAGACCGAAAATTGTAAGAAATTTCTATAAAATTGTTAAAATTAAGTACAGAGAAGTACTTACTAAGATAATGATTACATGTTCTATGAAGAACAGCGTCCAGCATTCAGGAAGCCCTGATAGAATACTATCATAATAAGGTGTGGTCACCAATAATTAAATAACTTCCCGGTTTTTAACCAATTCCAAGAAACGACCAATGTGCGTGAATCTAAAATTTTATAGAAATTTCTTATAGTTTTCGTCTTTGGAATATTCTGCTTCGTAGTTAAGTGTGTGTTTTGCTTTTCACAGAGGTAACTGAAGATGCATCTCAATTAATGTGAAACTGGTTGTGGTTAAATAAAAACGCTTCGACAGCTTTACGGTTCTATTTAAACACGCCGGCACCCAAGACATTTTGTATTACTTAAGTTAATTTTATGTTTTGGGGAGCAGTATCTCTTGTAATTCCATTCAAAATGTTATTAGGCTGTGCCTGCCCTTCCAAGATAATTATTTGTAACTGAAATATTATTGCTCGGCACAATGCAATGGCTCTTCCTCTCACTGTTGTGTGTCCTCAGTTTTCTTCGAACAAGAGAATGATTAGTACTTTTAATATACACATTGAAAGAAATATACTCGCGGCGTTAAGAAAATCGAAAAACGTTTACCATCTGGATAAATAACGGGCTGTTTAAAAGTTTCTTTTTTCGGTTTGTCGAAAAGTACGCATCTGCGGACGCAATACATGATGATGTAAAGTGCTCTGTTTAAATTATCTATCGATACCGTCAATGTTGAGTCGATTGCTCGTTATAACCTTTGAGGGTGATTTTGTCAAACGGAAGGGTGTTGAGCCAAAACATCTTAAGCGTCCTTCGTTGTAGGTTGTACACAAGCGACCTTTCAAATTTTAACCGTGTCTGAGGTTTCCCCATTCTGGATAATATCCACCTCCGATTAATTATCAAACATTATTTCTCAGTTAGCTGTTTGTTGGCAGTATTTTGTGTGCTAAGCGATAAAGCTGCTAACAGACGTACTTAATGATCGTCGTGATTCAGACAAAAGTGTGAGCGATGTAATCCCCAAAGAGACGAATGGTGAAGTGTGCAGTGATAGCGGGTAGCTCGGAAACGCACTGCTACTTCGGGGGCTGCCGCGGCATGGCGAGGCGCCGTCTTGTCAGGTAATGTGGAGGCGGATGGAGGAGCAGGAGCAGCCGAGTGGAATATGGGGCGGGATCACGGCAGGAGATTGGGTCGTACCGGGCGGCGCTGGCCTTCAGTCCTGAGTGCTCCGAAAGGCGAACCTCAGCCTTACCTGCCGGGGTTGTAGCTCGCTCAGTTTTCTGTGTGTTCCTCGTATATTGCTCACGATAAATGTTATGGCGTGGAGTGTGGCAACTGGAGAAACAGATACGTAAAATACAATTCACGGATACGCACTCGGTTTTCGCAACTAAATAAAAGATGTTTGTTTACGCCATACGCGTTTCCCCACTTTTATCTGGGAAACGTCTTCAGTCGCCTGTTATACACGTTTGTAATCTTTATGAATCTCTTACGAGATCTTTATTTGCCACAGTTCGCTTATATACATTGATTTTACATTTATGATTAGTTTCGACTCTTTAAAGAGTCATTATCAACTCTCAATTGTCAGGCATGGTAAGACATATGTTCCAGATGAACTGACATCATAGTGGCAAGCTATAAATGGTATGCACGTCACCAGTCAAATATGACTTAGTCATGTTGTTAGATACCCTGTGATCTCCTGTTCCATATGTCCAGGCAGTGCGTCTCACAGCAAGAACTGGAAGTGCCGAGCACAGGCTTCACGCTGTGATGTCTGCTCATCTGAAACACATGTCTTACCATGCTTGGACAACTGAGATTTGATAATGACTCTTTAACGAGTCGAAATAGTCATCAATGAAAAATCTGTGTATATAAGCGATCTATGGCAAATAAAGATCTCATAAGAGATTCATAATGATTACATTCAAGATCGCATCATGTATAAAACCTGAATACGTTGTCCAGTAATATTATAATGCACGTTTGTCTTGGTGTGTAATATCTTCAGTGTACAATAGCTGTAAAATATTACTGTACTGCAGTTTCTCTTCTTATTCTTACATTAAGACCTACAGATGTGATACATCTTTTATAACACAAGGTTTTGGAAGGTTAGTTCAACATTTCGTTACGGTGTAAGAATTCTGGTGTTGACACTGCATGGGTGTTCTCCTAGAGTTGCGTATGCACATACCAGATACTCAACTTTAGATTTTTCTTGACGATCGTACTTATTTTAATATTACACTTGCACTTAACCCTGTGTTTTGAAAGTGTTTAGTGTTCCTTGTGTAGTGTTACCAACTGCAGCTGTATGCTTATCAGCTGCCTTTTGTTTGTGTTGCTGCCTGTGTGTGTAATGTTACCACCACAGTCCGGCAAGGAAGGGGCTCCAGCAGAAGTAGGTGCCATTAAAACGCAACAGACTTGCACTAGGAAATAAAATAAAAAGAAAAAAACGTAGAAAATAGGAGAGAACTTTGTGGCTAGATAGCAGCCACGGAATACGTGTAGACCAGATTCGGCAGAAAAAATTAGGTGCCAGGTTACAAACTTTTTAAAGCCTAATGCTTGTGTTATCCATGTTATAGAGGGTATAGATCCCGTGTGCAAGGGATTTACAAAGCAGGATCATGTTGTGATAGTGGGCGGAGTAGAAACAGGAGCTCCAATACTCGGAGTGACCTGGTTACAACAGTATGTGCAACAAGCCATACAAATGTTGCGCCAGTGACTGCCTTCCTGTGTTATGATCATCCCCATTTTAACGCATCTATAAGGAGGGTAACATGGAGTTATCCAGTGCGGAGTGCGGACATTTGTTCAGGCTTGGGATTGGTTTCTGTTGATACTATTGGTAAGTGAGTTTTTACTAGGCATGGACTGCATCTCAAAAGGAACTGGAAGTTGATAGCTAAGTCTGTAAGGTGGGCCAAGGCAACTCATGGAAATTCCTGTTTTTTACTATAACATCAGTATCCATTAAGAAACTCAGACGGTCAGAACTACAGCTTTCAAACATCCCAAATACAGAAATTACAGTGGACAAAATAATGTTAGTATATTTCAGAAAATATTGAGGGATTACGAATTCATCTTGCATCAACATATTTAAGGATCTATCTACAGTAGCTTCACAATATATTCTCTCTTATGTAACTTGTTATTAATAACCGAACTCAGTTCAAAAGTAATAGCAGTGAACGTAGCTCCAACAATAGCAGGAAAGATGATCTACACTACTCAAGGTCAGATCTAAATTTGGAACAGAAGGGGATGAATTATGCTGCCACAAAAGTTATTGGTCACTTATCAGATAACATCAAATGTCTGACAAATATCCAAGCAGCATTTAAAAAAAATTGAAAGAAATTCTGAATGTCAACTCCTTCTACTTAGTAGATGAATTTTTACATAGAAAATAGTATTTTACCAATAAAACTAAAATAACAAAATAAAAAAAGTATATCATGTGAAATTATCGTTTAATAAGATGACACAAGCCACATAATTACGAAATCTTGTATTCATGATCTATGGAAGAAGTATTACTCCAATCTGATATATGTGTGTGTGTTATTCGTTTATGTTTGGGTACCTGTTGTTCGTTGTTGTTTCTTGTGAGCGACTGAAGGAAGTTGTGACAGAGAAAAAGAGGAACGGAGAGGCGAATGTAGAGAAAAGAGTTCTTTAGTTGCCAACTTGATCAGTGAGTTGTTGCTTATGCTGATATGGTCACTAATCACTTTCATACTCGTTGCCACGGCTCTTGGTGTACGAAAGTTTTCTTGACATGTCGGTAGGTGTCTTTTCCTATATCTCACTCTGATAATTTTCATATCTTGTTTCACATTTTATCAAGTGTTCAGCAGAGGTGGAAGGGTACTTTCATATTTCCAGCTCCTACTGTGTTGTTTATATCTACTTTTCAAATATCTGCCTATCAATCCCAAACAAACTGATGTACTTTCTGGACGTTCTAGATAATTTATACCTACTCCTTCATATTTCTCTGGTTTGTCTGCTGTTTGTAAATGTCAGTGAAGTGACTTTCCTTTGATATAAGCAATGTGTAAGCCTTTATGCCTTGGTAAATTTGTTATACTCTACGTTGGTAGTGAATTATGGCCTACCAAGTCGTAGAAAGAGCAAAACAGAACAACAAAAAGCAGCGAGAACGATACAGGATACAGACCCGACAGAAAACAATGCCACACAAAACAAAACAAAAAGGAAACTTAACGTAGACGCTTCTACTCTGGTATATGGCGTAAAGCCACTAGACTCGGATTCGGAAGGAGGGATGTTCAAATACACCTCCGGTCACCCAGATTTAGGTACTGTATGCTTTCTCTGAATCGCTCTATGGAAATGAGGGGATGGTTCCTTTGAAAGAGCAAGGCCGATTTTCTTATCCATCTTTCACAAAATTCCGACCGTGAGCTTTCTCTCTAATGACCACGCCGTCGACGGGACATTAAACAATTAGCTTATTTCCTTCCTTACGGTGTGACTTGGCATACAGATACTTCGTATAGAGGAAAACAAGGGTAATTAAATGCAGTCTTGGAAAATCAGGCAATGCTGATTAGGTTAGGTAACGAAATAATAAAGGTGGTGGATGCGTATTGTTACTTGGGTAGAAAAATAACCTATGACGGTCGCAGCTTGTCCAGACCGTAGCGGGTGCCATCTCATTGGTCAGGGCTACCCTGCTGCGGCAGAGGTCCCACACGGGAGAGATCTTCCCGCACAGGAATCGGTGTTCCTGGGTGTCTGGGGCATCACTAGTCCTGTAAGCTGCCGAACCTCTCAGGCAGGTGTGCGCCAGGCTCTCGTTGTTGGCCAGCGTGTTGTTGGCCACACAATACCATATGGCCGAGACATCCGTGGGCAAAACCTGGCTATGGACGTTGGCCCACAGTTGGCGCTAGTTGACAGTGGACTGTTGGACCGCCCGTATGAGTATCGGTGGGTGTCCTCGCTGGGCCATGTATAGCTGATGAACAGACCTCAATCTGTCAGTAGCCAGGTCCACGATGTAGCTCCTGGCAAAGAAGTCCTCCCTTATATAGGACTACTTGAAGGGGGTGTTCTTTACAGAGAAGGGTGCGCACTCTCACTGTGGCTGTAAACGAACTATGATGGCTGCTGTTGCGCCATTGGGATGGCTGGCGCACAGAATGGCTGATGAGCAGGGGCATAAATTGACTGCAGAAGCCGACTAATCCCAGTCCTCCCACCGATTTATCCAAGATTCACTTAGTGGCTCCGACTTTGAATATAACATGACGCCACAGGACCCAGAAGACCGCTTGAGTTATCGCCATGGCTAAAAGCTTCGGCACGCTCAGGTGTTGTGCAACCTACCACACTTTTGCCCGAATACGGCATTAGTCAACCTAACCCTTCGATGCAGGTTGAGGCGTCATGTGGCTTGTTTCTTATACAGTTCTGTAACTGAATGCATGCATACCAATGACATGTCAGTAAATATTAGATTTACACGGCTGTGTAAGTATAGAATGCCCACATAGGTGCATTCTTGAAGTCACCACCCTGTTGTTGTGAAGTTGATACCAGTCAACTACAGTGTCTGAGACACTGAGACAAAACGTTTGCTTACAGCACGAAGCACCTGAGATGATTAAAAGACTTGCTAGTCAGCTTACCCTCCAAAATGAATGCATTTTACCAGAGGCCGCAGTGACGGTCTTTGTGGAGTGTCATATTGTGCAATTGTGAGGCATGTAAGCCATTCATTTGCCACAGTGACCCGATGTTGGGACATGAGGGTACCCAGCCATATCACCCCAAAGAAGGACCGTCCTATGATGCACCCAGCAATGCGGAAACACGGGACCTCAGCAGCCGCCATCCGTGAACATGTACTGGAGATCCTACAGTACTCTTTGAACTTCTTCACAGTGTCTCGACGACTCGCATAGGCCGAACTTGGGTCCTGCCCCTCCATGTATCACCAGAACACTTATGCCTGCGATTTCAGTGGCGCCATGACCGAAGTGCATGGACAGATGGCGAACAGCGTCGTACCATTTTCAATGAGTCACACTTCTTCATAAATTCCAGTAACCACAGTATTCGGTTTTGGTGGCCTCAAGGGAGAGGATACATCCTGCCAATACTGAGGAGGGACATATAGGCGTAGCTCTGACGTCATGATGTGGGAAGCCGTAGCATATCTGTTCAGGCTATCTCCAGTCATGCTTGGACAGACATCGACGGCAGAACGATACCTTACAGACATATTGCCTCCGCCCGTCGCACCCCTGATGAGAGTGTTCCAACAAGATAATGCACGCCAATACACAGCACATCTGTCTACTAGCAGCCTACAATCAGCGAGGCTCTTCCTGTGGTCAGTAGCCTTCCAAGTCCTCTCCGTGACTAAGCATATGAGGGATAACATTGGAATGGACGTCCATCTCAATACCTGCCCGCGGGATCTGGAGGGTCAGCAGCAACCACTGTGCATACATTTGTCTCAGGCGGCTTACAAGGTCTGTTTGTCACCATTCTGAACCGCACAAGGGCGTGCACTGCGGCAAGGCAGATTGCTAACCTGGCGCCAACGTTGCACCTGCGACTACCAACGGCAATGTCTTTCCCCATCTAAATCTACATAAATACACAGCAACTCACATTGAAGTGCGTGGCAGTGGGTCCGTCGAACAGTTTTTATGATAGCTATCTACCATTCCATTCTCCAATAGCGCTACGATAAAAGGAACACTTAAACCTTTACGTTTTCGATCTGATTTCTTTTATTTATTTTTTTTATGTTGATCATGCCTTCCTTTTGTTGGTGGGTGTTAACAAAATATGTTCGCAGTGAGACGAGAAAATTGGTGGAAGAGAATTCGCAAACGAATCTCGCCGCAATGAATAGCGCCTTTCTCTTAATGATTTCTACCACAACTCGTCCATTCCGTGACTATTTCTCCCCTATGTCGCGATAATACGAAACGTATTACCCTTCTCTGACCTTTCTCTAAATCGTCTCATCCCATATTGTATTCAGTTCAATGAAATCACATGGTCTTTGATCATATTATATAGTTTCATCCACTTCTACAGTTTTTTATTAGGCAGAGTGTGTATGTAAATAGGCTGCTCAATAGTGACCCTAATATCATTTTGTAATGTTTTCTTATAAACAGTTATTATACCACAAAGAATAAGCTGGAATATTACGGAGGTCAGTTCTGATCATTTTCGCAATATGTGAACACAGATTTGAATACGTTGTTATACGAGAATATGAAGCTATTACAGATAAAATGTGTACATGTAGACAACTCCATCTGGAGTCTGATACGGAGCGACCACTTTAAAATTTTTAAAATTGGAAGAACCAGCTTTGGCCGCATTGACACCTTTATTTTTTTATATTACAGATCGATTTCAGTCAGTGAGTGACCATCTTCAGTGCTAGAGTCCAAGCCCTGTGGGCCCAAAGAATCTTGCACTCTGCATGTTGATCTTATGTTAACATGAAATTGTAGCCTGAAGTTCAGGCGCAACCTCGAAATTTTTAGTTAAATAAACAATATTTACTATCGTAAAAATTTTGTGGCTAGCAACGCTGACATTAGTAACATACTAAATACAACGGCATCTCTGCTGAACTATTAATCGTATTACGACATAATATCTCATATACATTCAGTGATATATATCTACAAGTGTACATACTGTTCGCAAAAAAATCGCGAACACAATTCGTAAAAAATTTGTAATAAATCTGAATCTCATGGCTGATGGGGCGGTTTATCATTATTTATGAACTCATATATCATTAACTATGTTTTGTATTACGATACAACTGTGAAGTTACATTAAGTGGTATATGCGTATGCTGTCTGTTAGATATGACGCGAATATAATCAGTGGTGTAGATGTAATAAATTGTAACGTAATGCCAAAATGCGTAGTTTTACTGAATGAACAGATCTTTTGTAGAACGCAATTAAAACATGGCATCGACTTGTTGGGTAGTACGATGTGTGGTGGCGAGCTGTTCGTTTTACGAGGAAAGTTGCTTTTACTGAGGGGGCAAGGGTACATCGAGAACTTTTCAACCATAGAGCAGGAACAGCGTTATTTAATTACTTTATGGTCTCTACGATACACTAAACAAGTCATTCTATGTTGTTTGGTTTATCGAGCGAGGTGGCGTGCAGTAACACACTGGACTCGCATTCCAAAGGATTGTGAATGAAATCCATCGTCGGCCATCCTGATTTATGTTTTCCGTGATTTCCCTAAATCACTCCAGGCAAATGCCGGGCTTGTTCCTTTCAAAAGGGCACGACCGATTTCCTTCCCCATCCTTAACCAAAACTCCGAGGTTAGTTCCTTCTCTAATGACCAAGCTGTCGACGGGACGTTAAACTCTAAGCTTTCTTCCGTCGTTGTTTGGATTTTTAAGAATATTAACATCTTGGAAAATCAGACGAACTCGTTGAGACGGGAAGTAAAATTTTCGCGAACATCGTGATTTACACTACTGGCCACTAAAATTGCTACACCAAGAAGAAATGCAGATGGTAAACGAGTATTTATTGGACAAATATATTATACTAGAACTGACATGTAATTTTATTGCCACGCAAAACAACCACCTGTGACCGTAATAATGGCCTTTATACACGCCTGGGCATTCAGTCAAACAGAGCTTGGATAGCGTGTACAGATACAGATGCCCATGCAGCTTCAACACGACACCACAGTTCATTAAGAGTAGTGATTGGCGTATTGTGCCGAGCCAGTTGCTTCGACACCATTGACCACACGTTTTCAGTTGGTGAGAGATCTGGAGAATGTGTTGGCCAGGGCAGCAGTCGAACATTTTTCGTATCCAGAAAGGCCCGTACAGGACCTGCAACATGTATTATACTCCTGACATGTAGGGTTTCGCAGGGATCGAATGACGGGTAGAGCCACGGGTCGTAACACATCTGAAATATAAAGGCCACTGTTCCAAGTGCCGTCAATGCGAAGAAGAGGTAACCGAGACATGTAACCAATGGCACCCCATACTATCACGCCGGGTGATACGCCAGTAGCCGGCCGCGGTGACCGAGGTGACTGAGGCGCTCCAGTCACGGTCAGCACGGCCACTACGGTCGGGGGTTCGAATCCCCCCTCGGGCATGGATATTTGTGCCGTCCTAGTTTGTAAGTAGTTCATAAGTAGTTTGTAAGTTTAGGGACTAATGACCCCGTAGTTAAGTCCCATAAGCTTAACAAACATTTGAACATTTGATTTGATACGCCAGTAAGGCGATGACGAATACACTCCTCAAATGTGCGTTTACCACGATGTCTCCAAACACAGATGCGACCATCATGATTGTGTAAATAGAACCTGGATTCATCCGAATAAATGACGTTTTGCCATTCATGCACCCAGGTTCGTCGTGGCGTACACCATCGCAGGCACTCCTGTCTGTGATGTAGCGTCAAGGGTAACCGCAGCCATGGTCTTCGAGCTGATCGTCCATGCTTCTGCAAACGTCGTCGAACTGTTCGTGCAGATGGTTGTTGTCTTGCAAACGTCCCCATCTGTTGACTCTGGGATCGAGACGTGGCTGCACGATCCGTTACAGCCATGTGAATAAGATGCCTGTCATCTCGCCTGTTAGTGATACGGGGCTGTTGGGACCCCGCACGACGTTCCGGAGTTGCCCTCCTGAACCCACCGATTACATATTCTGCTAACAGTCATTGGATCGTAATCAACGCGAGCAGCAATGCCGCGATACGATAAACCGCAATCGCTATAGGCTACAATCCGATCTTTATCTATGTCGGAGACGTGATGGTACGCATTTCTCCTGCTTACACGAGGCATCACAACAACGTTTTACCAGGCAACGCCGGTCAACTGCTGTTTGTGCATGAGAAATCGGTTGGAAACTTTCCTCATGTCAGCACGTTATAGGTGTCACCACCGGCACCAACCTTGTGTGATTGCTCTGAAAAGCTATTTATCTGTATATCACAGCTTCTTCTTCCTGTTGGTTAAATTTCGCGTCTGTAGCACGTAATCTTCATGGTATAGCAATTTTAATGTCCAGGAGTGTAATTAAAAACACTAATCAATTAAAACACGTCTGCTTTGACCAATGACGTCATGTCTGATGTAAGGAAAATAGTTTGACCGGCCGCGGTGGCCGCGGGGACTGAGGCGCTCCAGTCACGGTCTGCACGGCCACTACGGTCGGGGGTTCGAATACCCCCCTCGGGCATGGATATTTGTGCCGTCCTTAGTATGAGGTAGTTCGTAAGCAGTTTGTAAGTTTAGGGACTGATGACCCCGTAGTTAAGTCCCATAAGCTTAACAAACATTTTAACATTTGAAAATAGTTTGTTTACCAGTAGAACATAGATTACAGATACGATTTTTTTTTTTTTTTTTTTTTTTTTTTTTTTTTTTTTTCGCAAGTGAACGCGGAAGGCGCGAATTTTTGGGACCTGTGATCGGTGTGATATTCTATTGTGTGTATCTGCAATTTATTAGGATAATCACTATACATAAGTATTACGATATTATCTCGTATTTTTATATTCGTTCGTAGTGGTTGTTTTGCTAGTTGGTATATCTACTTAGCGTATCTTAAAAGACTCAGATATGACATTGGTCAAAGCTGACGGGTAGTACCGCGGCCTTCAATTATGCCGGATCTAATCATGTTTGATCGAGAAACTTCCGGGTAGTGCCTCTCAGAGAATTCGATTTTGTTCCCTAACATCATAAATACGATAAAGTGTTATCAGCATTGTTGATAAAATTCTCTCGGGCTTCTAGCCGCGTCAAGTGGGTTGGTATGAGTATTGTTGTATATTATTTGCACAATGAAAATATTGTGCATTCATTCATTTGTACTATTGCGCGTTATTTGTCACGAAAACTGCGTACTCGACTACACATTGCGATGAAGTCACCTGAATGTTAGTCAACCCTACTTCCAATTGGAAGTGTTAGCGAAGCCAGGTAATTGGGTAATTGTGTGCTTCTGCAGTTTCCATATTCAATATTCATAGGCAATCAAAAACAGAATAAAAAGTGTTTGCTTTTGCCATTGAACTCGTTTATCGAGACCGACAAATACGGAATTGAAAATGTCCATCAGCAGCGAATAGCATCGTTTCGTGTAATTGTGCGGTGCAGACCAACGACTAACACAGCGGAATCTACACTACAGACTGTGTCGTTAACATCGTAATAGGTCCGCATAACATTGAAAGTGTCACAAAAATCTGTTGTCATTGCCATGAATTTTATAGGTAACTGGCTTAACGCCCGCTGCTTCGCATGATTAGGCTGGTTGGTGTTTCTCCCTCTTAATACAAATTTTCATTCATATAGCTTAAGTACTATCATACTGAAATGTTGTGATAGTACTTGTAGCCGCGGCAGAATGGCCGAGCGAATTGGGGCGCGATGCTGCGGTGCGCGCTGTTGTTCACCGTCGGAGGGTCGATTCGCCCCTCGGGCATGGGTATTTGTGTTGTTCATAGCATAAGTTAGTCTAAGTTAGTTTTAAGTTAGTTTAATTAGTTTTTAAACCTTAGGGACTGATGACCCCGTGATTAAGTCTCTTAAGATTTACAAACATTTGAACATTTGTTTTTACTACTTGTAACCCCCTCTGGCAGTCCTTAATTGTTGAATTTCGAAACATCCCCCAACATTTGTTGTTTAAATTCCAACCAAGTATTCAAACAGCAATTTTTGTAATTCTGGGTTCAAAATTGGCTTAGTAGTAACGTATTTTGAAAAACACGTTTCATCCCCTAGTTCACCCCCTAAATGATTAATTTTCTGAAAATGCCGAAACACGTATCTTTTTAATTCTGATCATGAAAACATATACCAATTTATGTGGTTGTAGCTTGAAAATTGCCTTAAAGCAAAAGATTTTTGAACAACATCCCCTCTCGTATTTAACCCTCTTGATGGTTGAATATCCAAAATTACCGAAACACGTACTTTTTAAAATTCTAACGAACAATACAAATCCAATTTTTGCAGCTCTAGCTTCAAAATTGTCTTGACAACAATGTGTTTTCGAAAAGAATATTTGATCCCCTATCTAACCTACTTGGTTGTTGAATTTCCAAAATATTTAATCCTAATGAAGACTCCATGTCCTAAGTTTCGTAGTTGTAGCTTAAAATTTGAGTTAACAGCAACATATTATTGAAAATCAATTTTTTTGCGTCCTCTATTTTACCCCCTTATTGACTGAATTTCAAAAAATGCCGAAACATGTGTCTTTTAAATTCGAACCCTGAATTAAAATCCGAATTGTTTTAGTTCTAGCTTCAAAATTGTCTAAATAGCAACGTATTTTCAAAAAACGTTTCATCCCCTATTTCGCCCACTTACGGACGGAATATAAAAAAATCACTTCTTAAATGACACCTACAGAGTGAAATCAACACCCTCTACAAATTTCAAGATTCTATCTTCGGTGTTTTGGACTGGGAGATGATGAGTCAGTCAGATGGGAAATTGCGTTTTATACATAGAGATTAAATATTCACATAATTACAGAATAAACTGCGTTATGAAACTCACAGAATTAGCTTTCAATCGTACAGGAGTGACATTTGGATAGGTAAGACAGTCGCGTGAGACTTCGGTAACAGTATAGTATAGTTTATGTGTCTCTGTGGTTGTGCCACTATCCCTTCGAGCATATTAAATGAAGTAACTAAAATGGATTTAATAAAGCAATATAAACAATATAGTCATCTTGTATATGATGGGTGATAACTTTTAGTTGTCTTGTCTGTCAGAGTCTGTATAGAACTAAACTGTTGTATTAATATGACAAGTTACTCGAAGTACAACTTCGATAAATATGAACTATCGTTCTTGTTTAGAGTGATTATCATACCCATGTTTAACTGAATTACGTTTTTAGCATTCATAGGGCCCCTGGATACAGGTGGGCATGCGCATTCGCCATTTTCGTTCCTTCCCGTCGACCCGCGAGGGTGGAATTGAGCAGTTAGTACTCTTTCAGCATGGTGGGCTGTGCAGTTTCGATGTTTTTCGTGTTTCTCGTTTGCAGAGGATCCTGAAAGGTGTAAAACATGGTAAATAAACGGTCGTCGTGACAGGGTCTTCAAAATTGTGCGAGGTGGATTAATTCATCCATAGTTATGCACATTATCTACTCGTTGTAAACGACAAGTTTCAACACTTTTTTTAGCAAAGAATCCGACGCTACGAGCTACTGTTACAGACTTTTATTTATACATATATTGGCGATAACAAACAATATAAACATTTACACAATAACAATAACAATTATTTTTAAATGATGCATGCTATTTTTTACAAATGGATCATACGGCTCGTAACAATATTTGAACCGACTGTTATGTTGAAAAGCACGAATTTCTGTGAGCCTACAACACAGTTCCTTTGTAGATTACTGGCAAACTGTCTTACCTCTACAATAGACGTTCTTCATTAGCCTACTGAAGAAAATTGTTTTTCAATGGCCAAATGCTGATTGTCTATATGCTGTAACTGAAAACCTTATGAAAAGTCTACTCTGTTTGTTGTTAATTTATTTTTAGATTCATTTTGAAGACATTCAATTTGAACAAAATAGAGCTTATGGTTGGAAACGATTTCCAACCATTTCCTATGTTCCTAATCCTTCACTACGGACAACAGTTCAAAGACCGATGAGACAATTATTTTTCAGGAAAATATGAAACAAATATAGTAATGTAGTTCCTCAATTGGCTAGACCTATATAAATGAACTTTTACATGGATTCAAAACAGTTGAAATTCCACAGTGCTGTCAAATAGAGAGAAAACTTGTTGAGAATTTTTTTATAAATTATATGTCAATATGTTGAAAATCACATTTACAGTAGATTCACCAAGTGTTTTGCATCAAAATGAGGATGCAATGTGTAGAAATATGTAATTTTAATCGCATGTAATTTAAAAATTAAGATTTGTTCGTTCCTAATAATATGAAAATACTCGCATTGGCACGAAAAATTACGTTGCAAAATGAGAAAGTTAAATATAGCGTATTTATAAATCTTTTACTGCATCCTGGATTATCATGCTTATATATTTCATATCTTCCACATTAAAAAATGCATTTTGTATGAATTCTGAAAACACTGTAAAACAGAGCTGCTAAATGCGGAAAAGTTGCTCACAATACACACCCAGGTGGGCATAATCCCAAAGACGTATATAATTATTTTCAAACCATAGTATAATAATTTATTACTACGAGACTAATTTTTAATCCAAATATTTATTTTCCTTTTGATATGTTTGTTAGAAATAAAGCAAGCGATATTTAGAAGCAATAACAGCAAAAACACTGTGCCTTTGAAAACCTCACGCTATCACCGCTGGGAACAAAAAAGGTGGCGGAAGCTGCTGCTAAAGCAGAAGTCAAAACACCTGCAGTATATATCCAGGTGACCTGGGCGCTTAGAAGATTGTTTTTTATTACCAGATGAAAACCCGGCAGAGATCGGGTATTACAAAAATCAAGAAGTCCATATACTGCTAGCTCCTCCCTTTGTCCATCTCCTCTTCTCTCTCTATCTCCCAATCCTCCTCGCCTTATCTTCCTCCTCCACCATCTCCTCCTCATCCTCCTCCTCTCTATTCATCCATCAGTCCCCTGCTTGGTAATGGGTCAGACAGTGTCAACGTGGGGAGTCAGGTCCTCTTTTACATGTGCCGTACGAAGTCTTATGCAGACAGTAATGTTACTCTCGTTTGTGTGCAAAATTTCGCCAAGATCGGAATAAAAGCATAGATTGGTGCCGAAGGCTGTTGTAAAGTACCTCCATAATGCACTATATGAAGTCTTACTCAAACAGTAACCGTCCTCCATTTTTGTAGGTCAGGCGTGCAAAATGTCAAAGAGATCGGAAGAAAACTGTAAATTGGTGTTGAAATCTGTTGTACAGTACCCTCCGCTACGCACTATAGTGTCATTATGTAGGCGGTGCCTTTCCTTTTCCTCTGAAGGTCAACCGTGCGGAAATTTTATCGCAATCTCATCAACGGTATTGCAGCGGGTAATATAGGCACAAACATGATGAGGCAGTTTCTCAGAGTATATGACGTCGTATCTCCTGAGTCGAAGGACATGAAAGGGTCGCTGTGGTTGGGAAGGGAGTAAGACAGGATGTCTTACAATCTGTACACTGAGCAAGCTGTGAAGGAATGCAATGAGAAATTTTGAAAGGAAATTAAAGTTCAGGGAGAGGGAATAAAAACCCTGCGATTTGCTGATGATTTAGTAATTCTGTCAGACCTGAAGAGCAATTAAATGAAATGGACAGTGTCTTGAAAGGACTATATAAGATGAACATCAGCAAGAGTAAAACGAGGGTAATGCAATGTAGTGTCAGAAAATCAGGCGATGTTGATCAAATTAGATTGCGTTATGAGATGATAAAAGTAGTGGATGGGTTTTGTTATTCGGGTAATAAGATGAATTCTGATGGCCGAAGTAAAGAAGATATAAAATTCAGAATGACTATGGAAAGAAAAACATTTCTGAAGAAGCGAAATATACTGACGTTCAATATTAGTTTAAATGTAAGGAAGTCCTCTCCGAAAGCATGTGTCTGGAGTGTAGCATTATACGGGAGTGATACATGGATGACAAGGAGTTCAGACAAAAAAAATGATAGATGCTTTCGAAATGTGGTGCTATAGACGAATGATGAAGATTAGATGAGTATATCACGTAACTAATAAGGAGGTGCTCAAAAGAATTGGGGATAAAAGGATTTTGTGGCATATCCCGACAAACAGAAGGGATAGGTTGAGAAATCAAGGAATGGTCAACTTAGCATTGGAAGGAAGTGTGCGTGGTACAAAACGTAGAGGAGATAGAGGAACGAACAGTAAGCAGATTCAAAAGGATGTAACTTTCGTACGTATTCTCAGATGAAGAAGCTTGCACAGGGCAGGGTAGCGTGGAAAGCGGCATCAAACCAGTCTGCGGACTGAAGACCACAACATCTTCTGAAATATAAGTCGCACAGTGATATAATTTTGTAGGTATATTCATTAGCATCAACGGGTACCCATTGGAAATTGTGCTACGAATACTTTTAGCAGCAAAGAAGAAATAAATTCAAATGTCAAAATTTTAAACATGGCTGCGTACAGCAACGGTGATTCAAAGCAGTAAAATATCACATATTTTTGGAAACATTTTTGTTTCTCTATTTTTGGGTTAACAGCACTCTATTTAAATTTATCAATAAAGAACAGTCTAGACTGCACTAATTTATTTCATTCAGCTAGTTTTAGTCTTATGTAGACCACCTTCATGAATTTGTCTCCATCGATGTTGTGGAGCTGGCAGGTAGCTGGGAGCCTTCCAGTGCGTCACTGCTCAATTTCTTAATAGAATCCCAACTTTTTGATATATTTGTCCTTAAGAGTTATTAATAGTCACTGTAAATGCAGGAAAAATTGCGAATTGTCTGCATTAGAAATGGAAAGGTAAAATAGTGTCCGAATAAATCAAAATTCGCCTATTTTCTGTGATTCCATTAAAATTTGGCAATAAATATAATTATTATCTAAACATTTTATAGGCATTTTGGTTCCATTAAATAATCATTCCTTTGTATTCAAATTTCTGATAACAAGAAAAATACAATTCACTTTTAATTGTAAATTGTGTGGTGGTAAACCACTTACAGACGGGGAATTCAAAAATTCTGTTGGATAATTATTAATTTGATTTTCATTATCACAAATCATTTTATCATAGCTCTGCAATAGTTTCACACATAGCTATTTGTACAGGTCACAGAGGCGCGGAATTATCGCTGATCATTCATTTGTCTTTATAAACTTAAAAAAACATAATGGAGAACACTGGTGATGTCTTTTTTATGCTTGAGCAGGCGCATCGATTGTTTAATTTTTTTTTCTCCTTTCACGAGAAGAGACGTGGTGTAGGCCTACTCAACATACCACCTTCTATCGTAAATTACAATTCACTTACGAACAAGGTAAATATTTGTACTTTGCACTAACATTGCTATGTTGCAGCACTACGAAATTCTCCCATGGCCTATGGGGTACTCAGTAGCATATCACGCCCGCTCCAGGGTTAAGTCTTCATTCAAACTTGTACTTGCGATGTTACCAACACTCACTTCACTATTAGAAAATCCTTGTTGGGTTACCATTTTTCAATAAAACTATGTTTTTATGGAAAATCAACGGAGACACTTGAAATGTATTATTTAAAAGAATTGCTCTTTAAACACATAATTGAAATTATTGTAATGAATCTGAATATATTAATACTGCTTTCATAAACTGAATTGTTTAATTGTATTTAGAACTATATTTAAAGGATAAGAATTGAACATTATGTTGAATTTAAAAAAAATGGTAGGCAATGGGAATAAAACCCCGGAGTTTCAGATTAGAACTTCAAGCACTAACTGACTGAGCTAACTCTACCTCTACCAATATGTCACTTACAACGGGTTATAATATAGTGGCAAAACGTATGGAGCATTTGGTGTATCATCCTAAAATTTCTTTTTCTGTTTACTACTCTTAACCCGCGAGGACTCGCTTGGGAGCATTTTGCTCACAGTAATTTTAAAACAATCGGCATTTTGCCAGTTTTAAATAGTCACATATTTGTCTTTTCTTATAAACGCGACTAGAAATACTTATTTAGACATTTAAGTACATTACAAACTTTTCTTTGACTCTCATAAAATGTTATACACGCGATCGATCGCGTAACTTTTAAAGGCGCGAGTTATCGCGGGGTTAACGACTATGCGCACACATAATTTCTATATTCGCACCATCTATGACAAACGACCGTTCGAATTATGTACGTTTCATTGGCCTTCTTATATAATTAATATTAAAAATCTGTGCCCTAAGTCTCGTGTTAGAGGATTTAACCTTCAGCCCGTACATCGGTCTTTTGGACCGGGGCGCCCCCTTCTCTGCCCTCCCCTTTTCTCTCTGAGTGCGTGTCAGCGCTCTGTCCTCCACTGTAGCCTCAAGGCCGTTCACGAGAAAGTCGAAGTAAGTCTTTTCTTAGTTGTGCATCTGTCTGAAGTTTTGTTTCAAATGTTCAAATGTTTGTATAGCTTATGGGACTTAACTACGGGGTCATCAGTCCCTAAACTTACAAACTACTTATGAACTAGCTATCACTAAGGACGGCACAAATATCCATGTCCTATGGGAGATTCGAACCCCCGACCGTAGTGGCCGTACAGACCGTCACTGGAGCGCCTCAGTCCCCTCGGCCGCCGCGGCCGGCTGAAGTTCTGTAATTAACGAATTGCACTCTCCGCTTCCGGTCAAAAAAGACCGAGGTGTACGTTTAACGTCTTTATTTTACCCGGTCCAATGTTTTCCGCGTACCCTCAAGTTCTGTGATTTTCCTTTCACAGTCAACTGCAAGTCTGTAAAATTGGGAAATATCTACATATCAAATGTGTTAGAAAGCTATTGGGGGGGGGGGGGGGGGTGTATGGTGGGGAAGGGGAAAACGAATGGTGTACTACATCAATTTTAAGACAATTATATGGTAAAAATGCTGAAAGATACTGAAAGAAACGGAGCCCCGATTGTCAAGACCGAGTGTACGCTTTGTGTACCGTAAGGGGGTGTACGGGCTGAAGGTTAATAATGATTTTTTCATAAGAAAGCAAAGTGCTACAGAGGTTTGCTGTGTAGTGGCCTTTGGCTGGACGTCAAGGGATCGTTAGGGAGTGCAGTGCGACATGCTACCAACAATCTCCAAGGGAAGCTGTAACTTGTCAGAGAGTTACAGCGGTGGAAGCAGAATTCTGCTGGCTTTGTCGCAGCGTTGTGCCAAATCCGTAAATCGCGACGCGCGCTGAGCCGTGTGACGTCACCCTGGCTGTAGCTGTAGCTGTGGTCTGCCTGCAGCTGTAAACTCTCTACACGACGAGCGCGCCGCTGCCTTACACACACACACACACACACACACACACAAGATGGAAGCAGCGCGGTCCCCAGAACGGCACCCTTTGTTTCTTCTCCAAAAGCACGACGACGGCGCCACTACGGAGCCGTGATTGCAGAAGAAAACAAAGCAGGCATGAGAACGTACTGCAGGCCTCCACGACTACGGTTTTTGTACAAAATGAGTAGAAGAGCTCTGGAAGAAATAACTTTTCACACCAAATAATGTCTCTCAGTACCTCCTCCTTAACGTAAGTACCCTGCTCAGAACAATTAGGGAATAAGATGACATAATCGTATACATTATACATATGGTCACATATTTTCCACCCTCATTAATCACAGACATTACCCAGGTGGGGCGGCTTTCGTGCCTCAAGGATACCACAGCCGAGGGGTATCTATGGAGAGGCCAGACAAACGTGTCGTTCCTGAAGAGGGGTAGCAGCCATTCAGTAGTTACAAAGGCAACAGTCTGGATGATTGAGTGAGATGGCCTTGTAATATCAGCTAATGTGGCTTTGCCATACAGTTACTGTAAACGGCTGAGTGTAAGGGGAAACTACGGCCGTTACTTTTCCCGAGGACCTGTAGCTCTACTGAATTCATATATGATGATGATGGCGTCTTCTTGCGTAAAATATTCCGTAGGTAAAATAGTCCCCCATTCGGATCTCCGGGCCGTAACTAGTCATCAGCATGCTGTCATCAAGAAAAACAATACAGGCATTATATGGATCGAAACGTGGATTGTTTTATCCCTTAATCGGCTAGTTAAGTCAGAAGATTTGGAAAGAGAAATGGATAGGTTAAGGTTAGATACGGTTAGGATTAGTGAAGTTCGGTTGCAGGATGCACAGGACTTCTGGTCAGATGAGTACAGGGTTATAAATACAAAATCTGTTGGTGGTAATGCAGGAGTAGGTCTGCGGGTAATTACTATGAACAGCAAAGTGAACGCATTATCGTAGTAAAATAGACAGGAAATCAACAGCGACCGACCACATTAGAGCAACTTTATATACCAACTATATCTGCTGATGATGAGGAGATCAAAGAAATGTATGAGGAGATTAAAGAAATTAATCAGACAGTTAAGGGAGAGAGCCGCGGTGGAGTAGCCGAGCGGTCTAAGGTGCCTCGCTGCGGAGCAAGCGGTTGCTCGCCGTCGGAGGTTCGAGTCCACCCTGGGAAATGGGTGTCTGAGTTTGTGCTTACGTTAGTTTACCTTAGTTTAAGTAGTTTCTAAGCTACGGACTGATCACCACGCAGTTTGGTCCTATAGATTTACAAACATTTAAACATTTGAAGGGAGAGACAAACATGGTCGTGATAGGGAACTATAACTCAGTAGTAGGAAAGGAAGAGATGGAAAGGTAGCAGGTAAAAAAAGACTTGGGAAAAGGAATGAAAGAGGAGATCTCCTGGTAGGATTTTGTGAAGCGCACAATTTAATCATCACAGACACGTGGTTTATTCATCATGAATGAAGGTTGTATACGTGGAAGAGACCAAGAGACACTGGGAGGTACCAGATTCACTTTATAATGGGAAGGCGAAGGCTTAGAAACCAGGTTTTAAACTGTACAACATATCCAGGGGCAGATATAGACTCTGACCATAACTGATTGGTTATGAACTGTAGATTAACCCTTGACAGACTGCAAAAAAGGTAGAATATTAAGGAGATGGAATGTGGACAAATTGGAGAAACCAGACGTGGATGGCACTTTTAGTGGGAGCATTAGGCAGGGATTATCTAAAAAGGGGGGAAATTAATACATTAGAAGAAGAATGGGTTGCTCTGAGAGATAGAATACTGAAGGCCGCAGAGGATCAAACAGAAAGAAGGACAAAATTCTTGGATATCAAAGGAAATACTGAACTTAATTGATGAAAGGAGAAAATGTAAAGCAGGAAAAAGGGAGTACAGATGTCTGAATAATGAGGTTGACAGAAAGTGCATACTGACTAAGCAAGAGCGGCTTGATAAGAAATGCAAGACCATAGAAGAATTTATAACTAGGTGAAAGATAGATACCGCCTACAGGAAAATAAAAGAGACATTTGGAGATAAGAAAAGCAGCGGTATGAATATCAAGAAATCAGATAGAAAACCAGTGCTAAGCAAAGATGGAATAGCTGAAAGGTGGAAAGAATGTATATAAGCCTGTACAAAGGAAATAAACTTGAAAGCAGTATTCTAGAATTGGAGGACAAAGTAGAGGAAGATCGGATAGGAGATACGATACTGCGAGAAGTATTTGACAGAGCACTAAATGATTTCAGTAGAAACAAGTAGATGAAATGCTGATATCTTTAGGAGAGCCAGTCATTAAGAACTTATTGTGCTTGATTTGCAACACGTATGAGACAGGGGAAATACCCTGCGACTTCAAGAATGGTATAGTAATTCCAATTCCTAAGAAAGCAAGTGCAGACTAGTGTGAAAATTACAGAACTATTAGTTTAATAAGTCATGTTTGAAAAAATACTAACACGAATTATTTAGAGACGAATGGAAAAACTGATAAAAACCAACCTTGGGAATGATCATTTTGGATTTAGGAAAAATGTAGGAACACGGGAGACAATACTCACATTATGATTTACCTCGTATGATAGGTTAACGAAAGGCAAACCTACTTTTTTAGCATTTATAGATCCGGAGAAAGCGAAGGATAAGGTGACAGGAATAGACCCTTTAAAATTCTGACGGAAGCAGGGGTAAAATATAGGGAGTTAAGAGATATATTCATCATGTGCAAAAATCAGACAGCATTTATTAGAGTCGAAGGGCATCAAAGGGTCGCAATGGTTGGGAAGGGAGTAAGACGGGTTGTAGCCTTTCGCAAATGTTGTTTAGTCTGTACATTGAGTAAGCTGAGAAGGAATGCAAGGAAGAATTTGAAGTAGGACTTACAGTTCAGGGAGAAGAAATTATAACTTAGTGGTTTGCTGATGATATAGTAATTCTGTCAGAGACAGAAAAGGACCTCAAAGTGCAATTAAACGGAATGAACAGTGTCTTGATAGTAAGGTATATGACGAACTTTAACAAGAGTAAAACAAGGATAATGAAATATAGTATCAATAAATCAGGCGATGCTGAAGTAATCAGATTAGGTAATGAAACAATAAAAGTAGTAGATGGTTTTTGTTATTTGGTTAGCAGACTAACTTCTGATGGCCTAAGTAAAGAAGATATAATATGCAGAATGGCTTTGAGTAGAAAAGCGAAGAAGCGAAATTTGTTGACATCCAACATTAGTGTAAATGTTAGGACGTCCTTCCTGAAAGAATTTGTCTGGAGTGTAACACTGTATGGAAGTGAAACGTCGCCGAAAAGATGCTAGAAGCTTTTGAAATGTGGTGCTACAGAGGAATGATGAAGATTAGATGGCTAGTACACGTAACTAAAGAGGCGGTACTCAACAGAACTGGGTAGAAGAAGAGTTTGTGGCATATCCTGACTAAGACAAGGAATAGGTTGGTGGGAGACAGTCTGAGACATCATGAAATCGTCAACTTAGCATTAGAAGGAAGTTTTTGGGGTAAAAACCGTAGAGGGAGACAGAGGGAAGAATAAAGTAAGCATTTTAAAAAGGATGTAGCTTGCCACTCTTATTATCTGATGAAGAGACTTGCACTTGATATGTTAGCTTGGAGAGCTGCATCAAACCAATCTGTGGATTGAAGACAACAACAACAACAATACAACTACGTATTTTATTCAGATATTGCTTACAGTTGTTATTTGTGTGTGATACGGTACGAAATTTTTCTGTCTAAACTCATTACTTGAGGTTTAAAGACGTTTACTTAGATCTAAGCACAATGGGACTAACATAACAGAGAAAAAGTCACTCTCGTTGTTTCTTTAATATGGTGTGTCATCATCTCGGACGGCTAGTATAACTGCATGCCTGTGTGGCATGGACAGTGTGAGGTTATCAAACAGCTCTTGAGGGATATTTGGGCATTACTACTTGGGTGCAATGTCCTGCTCTGTAGTCGTTATGAAAGGTTCTGGTCTGGCTGCAATGCGTCTGCCATGTGCATCCCACAATGCTCAAGTTGTCCGATCGATTCGTTCAATTCTCTCTCAATTTCAAGCTTATTGTCCACTAGTGCAAATCTGTGGGGACGAGCGTTATCGTACCTCAGAAGGAACCCATCTCCTATGGCACCACAATAGGGCAGAACCAAAGGCAGAAGTATCTCATCTCTCTAAGCATTCAAAGCCCTATTCCGGACGACATGTAGATCCGTACGTCCGCCAATACCGACTTCTTACCACACTATTCGTTCACTTCCATGATGTTTTGATGTTTACTGTACAACGTTCTATCTAGATTACGGAACGACGGTTGTCCGACTGAACACAAAATCTGGAATTATCCGAGAACAGAACCCGTCGCCAGTCGTTACCTTTCTGATCCCGATTTTCCTCCGCCAAGTTTCTGCGGGATAAAGTGTGTCGTGGTTTCAGTTGGACACATACCATAGGCGTTCGTGTGTACTGGTCACATTCTTGAAGGCAGTTTCGGACTTCCTTTTTCTGTCGCTGGTTGGAGGGTGCGTTGCAGCTGAGTTGCATTCAGCCACCTATCTTGACGGGCTGGATATGTCAACTCTTGCTGATGTTACGCTTCAACGATCTTGGCCTTGTCTTCTTTCAACAGTTGCTGTTCGAAATCACGGTCAGGTCCTGGAAAGTACTCCAATAGCTGCAGAAACCTTCCTCTGTCCCGCTTCCAACTGTCCTGTGGCTCTTCATGCCATAGCTTGTTGTTGTGGCATTGCGCTACCTGCTACTTACAGTATATTAACCCAAATGCTTACGCAATTCGTTTTACAGAGGACAGACAAGTCAACACATACCTCCTCTGTAGGAGCTTTTTGTAATTGTCACTATTTCGGTTGCTGTTATGTTGTTGTTTCCACTCCGTAGAACCGACAGAAAGTCGTCGAACCATTTTAGCTCGTTTTATCGACGACAATACTTCAGAAATTAGATATGTCAAGCGAGCAATATTTTTTTTTGGCGGGGGGGAGGGGGGGGCGGGTGGTTGGGAATGGTTGTAGCTTATACCCTACACTAACAGATGGGATACCTTTCGTAAAGCCACCGTTCTGTGAGTGGCGGAGGATACCTTTACAAAGGGGTAATACATTTGTATGACTTTACGCTAAAACATTTGGATGGATTTGGGAAATATTTGAATGCAGATAGCTTATACCCTGAAATATCGGATGAGCTTCCTTCAGGAAGCCACCGAACGATGCATGGCTGAGCGTATGTTACAACAAACATCCAAATTTTTTGACTTGTCACATGAAATCAGAACATAAATGTGTTCTCAAGAAGAAGATTTTTATAATCTGCAAACCAGTGAATTTAGCATGAAGGAGGGTACCTTAAGACTTTTGACACTGTTTGATCAGTCACCATAAAACTTGTATGTTTTCATACAGGAGGTGGACAGAAAGGAGAGGGAGGACAGAGAGTGGTTAAAGGAGGAGACATACAAATAGAGGACAGAAGAAGAAGAGAGAGAGTAGATGGTGACAGACAGGTGAAAGGAGATGCACAGTGGGAGGGGGGGAGGAGGAAATGGATAGAGAAAGGTACAGGAAGAACGGGGGGAGCAGCAGGCGAACAGAGAGAGGGGAGATGAGCAGATGAACAGGGAAAGGAAGTGAGGGGGAATGGGAGGAGACGAACAGATTAAGAAGAAAACAGAAAGTGATCAGAGAGAGAAAAGGGAAGGACAAAAGTACTAATTGAAGACTGGAATAAATAACTACCCGGACGACGCCAGGTTTTCAGGTAGCATTGCACAAAAAGAGATACGTGTTTCGGTTTTTTGATAGACAGTAGTTTTTGAAAAAATCAAAGAGGAAGTTGATTATGAAAAATACCGTTTTCAATGCTGTACATCGAAAGTTCGTTTAAAGATGAGCATTGTTTATTAATATATATGGGGTCAAAAGTAAATGATGTTCGAGTAATTTTCAGCTGTAGCTCGGGTGCTCGTAAACATGAGTGACCTTCCAAGCTCCGTCGCCCGTCGAGCAGTCCAGGGCTTGGACTCTCAAACCGTGGATCCAGGTTCCAACCTCCATCATGGCATTTTTGTTAGTTTTTTTTATATATTTGATGTTATTCTCGTATTTTAATAAATTTTCTGCCCTTGTTTTTATGTAAAGCATCGGGAAGTGTGATTAATATTCAATTAATTGTATTATCTGTTTACAACTGTTTTATTTATGATATACAATGCAAAAACAATTAAAATAAATAATATAAAATAACTTCTAAAGTATACTATTGCGTAATTCCAATTACTGGTCATCTATTCATCTGCGTTATCAAAGCTAGTAGGGTAAATCTTGTCATACAAAACAACAAAAACACAAATAATTCTCACACATGCACTACAAACGAACTGCATATTGCCACATTCATATGTTGTCCGAGGTATCGTTCATAGAAAAGCTACCTGATTTATACTGCTGAAGACAAGTCTATCAGATATTAATTTCGATGCGTTCCAAGAGTATAAGAGTATATATTGAAAGTCAGGAGCAGGCAACTGATTATGTACCGAGACGTGAATTTTAATAATATATGCTCTATCATGAATTTCTCTGCTCTCCTGTAATGTGGCACGATTTTGCAGTCATGCGATACAATTCTTGACCTGTCGAAACAAGTAATCATCACAAGGTTTATAAAGAAAGGTGCATTTCGGTGATATCACTTTAACAGTTCAAGGAGGATGAGCGTCGTCATCGTCTACAAAGTCCGGTCGTAGCGCATCATGTCGGTTTGGCAACCCATTACTCCAGTATCAAGAATAATTCATATTTCTGAACAGAACATTATCAAGATATAAGTAATACAGTTCGGAGGTCAACTTTCAGATTTTTAGCAGGTGCTGAAAAAATTTCCAAATTCTCTCTGTGTGTCACAAATAAAACTTTTAAACAACAATACGCGTAATTCAATATAAATAACACTACAATATGCTCTACTTCAAAATAATGCAAGAAAACATATTACACATACGACAATACTATCAAGTACATCAAAAAATTTAACAAAAATTTGCCATGATTGAGGTTAGATTCTTGATCGTCGGTTTGAGAGTGTAAGTCCTGAACCGCTCGACGGACGACGGCGGTCGGAAAGTCGCTCATGTTTACGAGTACCCAACTACAAAATAAAAACACAAAAACGTTAATTACGAGAACGTCATTACCTTCTCACCCCGTATATATTAGTAAAACATGATCATCTTTAGACGATCTTTTGAAGTACAGCATTGAAAACGCGGTTTTCCATGATCAACCTTGATCTGATTTGTTCAAAAACTACTGTGTATCTAGCAAAAAGCGGAAACGAGGTGTTTCTTTATGTTCAGTATTTGACGTCGATCAAAATGTGGTCGAAATCGGTGACTTACCTGTCAGACCCTCTCCTTGTTAGCTAGAAATGTTTATCCGTACAGTACCAAGTCGCAGTCTAACATATACACTCACTACAGCCGGCCGCGGTGGCCGGGGGACTGATGCGCGTCAGTCACGGTCTGCACTGCCACTACGATCGGGGGTTCGAATTCCGCCTCGGGCATGGATATTTGTGCCGTCCTTAGTGTTAGCTAGTTCATAAGTAGCTTGTAAGTTTAGGATGATGACCCCGTAGTGAAGTCCCATAAGCTATACAAACATACAGTCACGACAACCCACCGATCTATGTTATACACTGCGATAGCAGCGATACAAGCGGCCGGCAAGCTACAATTCTGAATAGTAGCGTTATTATTGTTTTTAACAATGGGAAACGTATGTAGTACCACAAAAATCGGTGATAACTAAAAATATAACTAAACATTAGTCTCTCTTAGATTTTCGAACATCCCTGGCATGATATGAAACAGTACGTTACAAGACAGTTTATTTACAATTATCTTGTAACCTATAGATTTTTGCTGAAGAATTTTATTTTTATCAAAAATAAAGAACTGGTTAGGAAGCACTAGAAGACTGCCCTTTGGCAGAAAGACGTCGCTCTTCTACTCAGGAACGTGGAGGTTTCTTCTCTACAGTTAATAGTAAAATCTGTGAAGGTGGAACGTAGGAAGCGTACGTAGAATGCAATACCTACGTTACTTAATGTACGAAAGAACCACTACAACTGTAGCTGTAGGTAAAGCGTAAGAGACGTGGCAATAAAACAGCAAAAGCAATTGAAACTGTTTCCCAACAAAGAAGAAACCAAATCCACAATTATTGCTACAGCTGTAACACGGCAGGAATCTTCAATAAATTGTCTTTTTAGACAAATGAAATTACACTCAAAAGCATATGCACATACAGGAAGGACGAGAAAAATGTAAATATATACCAATGAGTAGACTGCATACCTAATTTATGTGTGTCAAAAACCTGCCCGTCATAGTAAAAACAGACCATAATGGAAATTCATGTTTCTCTAGTTTTTCTATTCTACTTGCTTGCAGGTAAGTACGTTGCCAATATAGACATATTCATAAACATTTCTTATTGTTTTCCCTACCACTAAATCAGTGAAATTCAGTTTTACACATCCTACAGCCCTCGAATATTTATAATACTTGAAAAGCAATAATTTTGATAATATGGTTCATCTATAACACTTTGTTATACTCCAACCAAATTGTAAATACGTGTGTAAATATAATCGTAAGCTCCTTCGGACAATCGAGGTTAAATTTATGGAATTATCCCAAGTTTCGATCAGTATTGCAAATGAGTGGCCGAGTGGTCTGCGGCGCTCCAGTCACAGTCTGCACGGCCGCTACGGTCGGGGGTTCGAATACCCTCTCGGGCATGGATGTTTGTGTCGTCTGTAGTATAAGGTAGCTCATAATTAGTGGAAAGGATGAGTAGGGAAGGGGCTCAGTGTTTTTATCTTATAAATATCATTGATTGACCATGCAATCACATTCCCTGAAGAATGTCATTGGCAAAATAGATGGTGACATTGACAGATGTGACAGCTGCATAAGCAGGATACATGTAGTAATTACGAAGGATTGGTCAAAAATGTTGAAATGTTTGTAACGTTATGGGACGAAATTTCAGAGGTCATCAGTCACTATACTTACGATCTCCTTAAAATAATTTGTGCTAAGGATGACACACACATCCATGTCTGAGGGAGGACTCGAAACTACGACAAAGGAATGTTTAAATTATTTCATACAACACGAATGGTCTGTTCAGACACATAAACTCTCAGACGATCATTCTCCCAATCTTTCTTACTCCGAATTTACCCGTTGCAGCATGCACCGTAAACTCTGCAAGGAAGTTACTTTTCGATTCAATCACTTTAAAAGCCTGCGTTCACCTCCAGAAATATTTCTCTCCTTTTTTACTCTGCTTCAGTTCCTGAAGAGGATATCTCAATGTGAATAGTAAGTCTAACATCCAGATTATTCTTCAATTGACTGAGTAATTAGAGGAAACTGATGGATACAATGGACTTTCCAGTAACATAGACGCAATTTACAAGTTAATTAAAGTAAGTAACGTGTAGAATTCAAGGCGAATATTAATGCAGCTAGAATGCGATTATAACCACAATTAAGAAATTGTAAGTCCATTTTTTAGTTGGTATGTGAGAGACAGCAAAGGACCTAAAACATAAATTGAAGGGAGTGGACAGTGTCTCGAAAGGAGGGTATAACATGGAAATTAAAAAGAGAGAAAATAGGCTAATGGAATGTACTTTAAGAAAACCAGGCGATGCTCAAGGAATTAGATTAGGTAACTAGAAAATTAAAAAAAATGGGATTTGTTATTTGGGTAGAAAAATAACATCTAATAATCGAAGAAAAAAAACATATAAAGTGCAGAACAGCGTTTCAAAGAAACCCATTTATGAAAAAGAGAATCTGTTGACCTCCAATATTGTATTTATTTTACTTTATATACATAGTTTGCGTCCACATTGAACCACTAAAACCAAACATTATAAACAGAGTCTAGAATAATTAAGTTTAGATCTTAACAGTCAGCAATTTCTTCGTTTCCCAAAATTTCTCCAGTCGCTGTAATCTGGCTGTTCTTTCTTTTGCAGATAAGACATAATTCTTCCGTTCTGGTGGATTGAATGTCAGCCAGTGTATTTGTTCTTCAAATCAATTCCTCTGGTCTGTGTTCAATTTTGTGTGTGATGATATTCAATTCATCCAGATAGATTTATACTTCTTTAAACCAGATGTTTCTTGTTTTAATGTTCCAAAAGTAGTTAAAATGTTTTCTGATGAATCCAGTATTTGGTTGGCGACATTTGTGCCCGAAAAGTGCAATCTTTCTCGCACTGAATCAAAATGTATTCACTTTGTTTATAAATCACTGAATTGGGCAAAATCTCCATTGCCTACTAACTTGGAGTTTTTTACTGATAATCGTTCGGAGAATTCTCGTATCAAATTTCTGCAGTTTGTCAGTTGTTGCTTGTGTTTCACTTGCATATGTTGCTTTCGTTTTAACGACGGTGGAGTATTGTCGAAATTTAGCATTTAATGAGAGAGATCATATATTAGGTTGGCCATGTGGTTCTTTGCGCTTTCTGTAGTTTTAATGTTCTACTATCTATTGATGCTCTTTCATTACCAATCCAGGTAATAATCTCACCAAGATATTTAAACTTCTGCACAACATTAATTTTTTCAGCATTATGGGGTATGATATGGGAAGTATCAACTGGAAACCTGGGCATCATTTCTGTTTCCTCAAACGAAATTTTCAACCCAATCTTTGCCGCTAATCGTTCTAGTTGTTCTATCTGCGCCAAATCATCTGCAAATGCAGGGCTGTCAAGTCGAATCTTTCTTCAAATCTTAACAGATGGTGGAATATCTTGTTCCATTCACGCATGATTTTCTCCAGCACACAAACAACAATGGAGACAATCCATCGCCTTGTCGAAGGCCAGTATGTATCTCAAAAGGTTCGGAGAATTCATTTCTGAACCTTACTCTAGCTTTGACTAAAGTCTCCTTGATATTCGCCTAGTTCAACATCAAGCTGTTCCTGAATTCTGAAATACAGAACCTTCGAAAATATTTTATAGATAACATCCAGCTGGTATATACCCTTATAATTATATGGACCCGATCTATCTCCTTTTTGTGTAGTGGATGGATTATTGCAACTTTCCAGTCTCCTGGTAACTTCTTAGTATTCCAAATGTCAGTAAGATGTTTGTGTAAGAACAGAATAGTTTGTCCATTTGCATATTTCCAAAGATCTGCCACTACTTGATTCTCACATGTCGTTTTATAAGTCCGAAGTGAGTTAATGTCCAATATCATATTAATTTAAATATTAGCAAGTCCTTTCTGAAAGCATTTGTCTTGAGTGTAGCATTCTGAGGGTATGAAACGTGGACGATAAGGAGTTCAGACAAAAAGATGATAGAAGCTTTTGAAACGTGGAGCTACAATTAGACTGAAGATTAGATGGGTAGATAGTGTAAGTAATGATGATTTATTGAATAAAATTGGAGAAAAAAATTTTTGACGTATCTTTACTGAATGAAGGTATCGATTGGAGGAAACATCCATGTACATCAAGGAATTGTCAGTTTTGTATTGGAGGGAAGTGTAAGGCGAATACAGTAAGCAGATCCCGAAGAATGTAGGTTGCAGTTATTATTCAGAGATGAAGAGGTTTGCACTGTTTAGGATAACGTGGAGAGATGCATCAAACCAGTCTACGGACTGAAGACAACAGAAATAGTAACAACAAGTATATTACAGTAGTTAAATTATTAAATACCTTACAAACGGAAATGAAATCACTTACTGAGTACTCTGAAACGATGTACCATAAGGACAGTCACAATCTAACCCAACTTTGTGCACTCTCTCTATGTTCTGTCTTCGACATTGCCAGCTCCACGACCGTACTATCACAGTTGGGAAATGTTTGGTCATTTGATTGATTGATATTCAGTGGCCTCACATGTGGAACAGGATAACGTCCTTCTTGTATTATTAACATTAACGTAGAAACAGGCACGAGCATCAGAAAACGTTGAACAAAATTCACTCTGCCAGTAACTGAATAGATCTATTTCACGTTTACAAGATCGAGAAAAGAATGACAGTTACCAAAATCAGCAGGGCTGTTTCAAATATATCTCTGCAATTTGCATAGTTCTTACAATTAATTATCAGTCGTAACTGGGAAAGTAAATAAAAATACTACTAAACAATAGAATTACGCACCAAATTGATTATTAACGCAGTCTGTTTTGAGAAAAGTAAATCTAGAAAAGGTTGGTATAGACAAAGAATGTAGAACAAACGAAATTTAGTGCTCAAACATGTATACAGTATTGTACATAACCTTGAGACGATGTCTCTGGATCAGCTATTTAATCTGATTTGTATGAACTTTGCGAAAGAAAAACGACTATTTCACTTTTTCGACACTACATCATAACATACTTGTTAAATGAAGATAAGGATAACGGGGCGCGCGGGAGTAGCCGAGCGGACTGGAGCACCACGTTACGGATCGCGCGGTCTCTCTGGTCGGAGGTTCGAACCCTCCATCGGGCGTGGATCTGTGTGTTGTTCTTAGGTTAGTTTAACTAAGTTTAAGTAGTTCATAAGTCTAGGGACTTATGACCAACGTAGTTTGGTCCCACAGAACATTTGAACATTTTTGATAACGGTTAAACCAGCGTATTGTAACCTACGATCATGAATAGAGAGGCCGCGTCACGTAGGAGAACTACCTCAAAAGTTTTTGCTTGCCTGTTGTCGTTAAGCACGACTTACTTTTTAACTGGTATCATCACAATGTATGCCATTGACTTTTCTTGGCGTGTCACAGTCAGCATATTGTAGATGCAGATATTCCCTGATTATCTAGTGATAGTGTTAGATAGACTCCATACACCAGCACATGGTTGCAAAATTAGTCTTTCACTTATTTAATCTCTAACACAAGTTCACATGTGTAAGTCTACATCATCATGCATGCATAATGACGCCGATGTGACCAGTATCTCCGCAGTAGCATACAGGGAATCGCATGACAATTACGGCAAACATCCAAAAACTGTATCTTTTACCTCACATCGTGGACCACAGATTTGTTTCATGCTGCACCACAGATTCTTCCTTGAGCATCAATATTTTCCACGCATGGCCATACAAATGAAGAATTTTTCAAATTTTGTATTCCGTTAGTATATAACCCGTAATGGAAATAAGAAGTCAATCATCTCTAAATTTCAGTCCCGTTATCGAACATTCAGAATTTTTCCGTTCCGAATGATAAAAACTGTAACCGACGCACGGTTTAAGGCACTATGTAACGGATTGCACGGCCACTCCCGCAGGAGGTTCGTGTCCTCCATCGGGCGTGGCTGTGCGTGTTTTTCTGAGTGGAAGTTTAGTTTAAGAAAGTAAGTCTACGGACCGATGACCTTAGTTGTTCGGACCGTTAGGTTTACAAACATTTCAGCATTTTTGATTATATGTAATTAATCTCGACTACGGTAATATCACGACTCAGGTCCATCCTTGTCAAAAACTGTTCCGTCAATGCCTCTGGCAAAAACTTTGTTCACACGAAACCTACAAATTTGAAGGCGTATCTAATTTAATAATGAACATCTACAGTCGATTCTCTAACTAAACGTAATCACAGAAGAGTAAAGTATAATTACATAAGATTGAAGTAATTGTAATACTTGATTATGTTGCCATGAATTTACTTCACTCGTTTCTGCAGTTATTTTGATTGATGTGGAAACTATGCCTCACATGAAAAATGAAGAAAGAGTCACGAATTGACATTGAAGGTGAACGTACAACTATTATTGACGTATTATGTTTTTGAGGCTGGAACTGGTCGTTCTGGAATGAAGTTTTCAATGAATGGCGAAACTTCTCTTTCCAGACTCATTATTATTTCGACCTGTTCTCCGAAAGGCATATTTACAGTCAGCATGAATGGCTTGACCATACTTGGATTCTTGCAGCTGCCTATGGAACTTAAACATGTAGATACAAGCCACTTTTCTATTATGTCCCTGCCGGTCGCGGTGGTCGAGGAGACTGAGGCGCTCCAGTCACGGTCTGCACGGCCACTACGGTCGGGGGTTCGAATCCCCCCTCGGGCATGGATATTTGTGCTGTCCTAGTTCGTAAGTAGTTCATAAGTAGTTTGTAAGTTTAGGGACTGATGACCCCCCCCCCCCCCCCCCCCTCCGTCTATTAAGTCCTGCACAAGTGCCGAAATCAAATTTTAAGCAAGAGGTGTTGTTTGCCATAGAGGAAGTATTGAGGATAACCAATGTTACACAGACGTCTGTTCATTTAAACTTGTCTTATCCCATTACCACACCCAAAAATAAGGAGCTATGTCCATACCGAGCATTGATGGACATCGCTTCTTAAGTATTCACATGCGGTCAGGCGAACATGGTTCTTTCTAAAGTGATATGTCTATAAGGCTTACATAGAATTAATTACGACTTTAATATTATCAAAGCTCACGTGTCTGCAATCGCTGAATACAATCAACTTATAAATGCTTACGGTCCAGATTTGGCGAACTTCGTCATATCAAAGCCGGTGAGGAAAACCATAGAGCCTTGGAGTAGGATTTAACAAAATCCGTAGATGACGTACAATAAATGTTACCGGAGGTGAAAATGGACTACTTATAAAAAAATAAATCAGATCCCAAAAAAAAGAAAAATTATTACAAATTTCAAGTACCCCAACGCAATCTTTCCACATAAATATTTTTTTTAGAGAAATCATTCAAAAACTTGTTGGGCATTTTAGATAGTATATATGGCAGCACCTCTTTAATAATTTCGCCATACACTGTCATCTAATTAATAACGCAACAATATTTATAGCGATTGTATCGGTATTAGACATCTCTATTTCTGTAATAAATATATTGACTTGGCAATCGCTTGGCTACATAATCAAATAATTCAAATGGACTACTGTTCCTCTTAAATGATTACGTTTAGCTAGATAATCGAATGTAGATTATTGTTATATAATTTTGTTGCTGTGAATTTCTAATGCTGATACGGTCGCTGTAAATGTTGATAGGTAACTTAAAAGATAATTTATGATAATATTATTTCTGCTCGGGAATGGCCGTGTGGTCTGGAGCGCCACATTACGGACCGCACGGCCTCTCGCGACAGAGTCTCCAGTCCTGCCTCGGGTATGGGTTTGAATGTTGTTCTTAGTTTAAGTTAATTTAAGTATTTTGTAAGTCCATGGACTGATGCTCCAGTAGTTTGTTCCGACAGAACTACAAACATCTCAACAGTTTTGACAAAGTTATTGATTAGCCGCGTACACAAAGACTGAAATAACCGAATAGATTTGAAACAAGATCTCAATATTTTCATGAATTTTCTCTTCTCATGTTCGACTTTGTGCAGTGGAACAACCTTGTTTGTACTAGTTGGTAGCCACCAGTTGTATGTATTAACCAGTCTATATATATGAGTGTAGTTAGGATGACCATGAATACATTCAAAGTCGTTTGCAACAGATCGTCCGAAAATTTTCACTTAATACAGGTTCTTGCCGCTCTTATTGTAGGCGTAAAATTCATGTAGCAACACAGTAAAGATTTAATAAAGTGAATTTAACGTCTATTTACTTTGCCGACGTTTGTTAATCTATGTCTTTGCGTCATCTGTGATGCGCATAAGTTTGTGTATACACAATTCCTAAACCGGCATAATGTTCTAGCTTGGCTTGTAATCGTAAATGAAATCATTAGTTTATACATCAGGAGTGATTTAAACATTTAACCCTTACTTTATAGACAGTTTAAATAACCATGAACAGCAGCAAAGATACATGTTTATCATCCCAAAGATATTCACTAAAACGTTTTAAAGTTTGCTCTCAAACCAATCGATTCCGAATCTTACAGAACCACTCCCTTGTCTTCAAAATGAGGAAGCAGATAATTCTACACCTAGATCAAATCTTTTAAAATGCCAGTGCGCCAGCCGCGGTGGCCGCGGGGACTGAGGCGCTTCAGTCACGGTCTGCACGGCCAGTACGGTCGGGGGTTCGAATCCCCCCTCGGGCATGGATATTTGTGCCGTCCTTAGTCTTAGTTAGTTCGTAAGTAGTTTGTAAGTTTAGGGACTGAGGACCCCGTAGTTAAGTCCCATAGACTATACAAACATTCGAATATTTGATTCCAGTGCGATCTAATTTCCATCACTATTTAGTCATAATAAAAGTGACTGACTTTGCTTTGTACATTTCCAATCATAACCAGAAAAAATATTGTTCAGAAAACATCGGGAACTTCCAAAATTGTAACTCTTAATCCAATCCTTTGTTTCCACTAAACATTCAGTTACATGTAGAACACAATTAAATAAATTTACTTGAACTTCAAATTATTTTGTTCTATCATTAACACGTAAAATACGAGGAATAAATCACCACTGAAATATAATAATGGAAAGTCCAGGTTGGAATTAATAATATAGTAAGGACAGTTTACAACTCACCGCAAAGACGTGGCGACGAGCTGCGACAGGGCACATACAACACTTTCAGCTATCGGCCATGGCCTTCTTCAGGAAATAGAACACTCACGCAATCACACAGGCACACAACACAGTAATACAACCATCACTTCTGGCTGCGGCAGACACGTTCAACGTGTCATTTGTGCAACCCTTCAGCAGATTGCTGCGAATTTCAGTGCTGGGCCATCAACAAGTGTCAGCGTGGGAAGAATTCAACACAAATAATCGATATAGTCTTTCGGAGCCGAAGCGCCCCCCCCCCCCCGCTCGTGCGCTCTTCCTGATTGAAAGGCAAAGGCTTTACAGCCCGCCTCGCCCCGTCAATACTGACATTGGACTGTTGACGCCTCTAAGCTCGTTGCTTGGTCTCATGCATCTCGTATCTACACTCCTGGCCATTAAAATTGTTACACCACGAAAATGACGTGCTATAGACGCAAAATTTAACGGACAGGAAGAAGATGCTGTAATATTCAAATGATTGGCTTTTCAGAGCAATCACACAAGGTTGGCGCCGGTGGCCACGCCAACAACGTGCTGACATGAGGAAAGTTTCCAACCGATTTCTCATACACAAACAGCAGTTGACCGGCGTTGCCTGGTGAAACGTTGTTGTGATGCGAACTGTTTGTACCCTATCGCGATTGCGGGTTACCATATCGCGACATTGCTGCTCGCGTTGGTCGCGATGCAATGACTGTTAGCAGAATGTGGAGTCGGTGGTTTCAAAAGTGCAATACGGAACGCCGTACTGGATCCCAACGCCTCGTATCACTAGCAGTGGAGATTGGTATCTTTATCCGCATATCTGTAACGGATAGTGCAGCCACGTCTCGATGCCTGAATCTACAGACGCGGACGTTTGCAAGACAGCAGCCATCTGCACGAACAGTTCGACGACGTTTGAAGCAGCATGTACTATCAGCTCGGAGACCATGGCTGCGGTTATACTACACGCTTCATCGCAGACAGGAGCGCCTGCGATGGTGTATGCAACGACAAACCTAGGTGTACGAATGGCAAAACGTAATTTTTCGGATGACCTTGGTTCTGTTTACAGCACCATGATGGTCGCATCCGTGTTTGACGACATCGCGATGAACGCACATTGGAGACGTGTATTCGTCATCGCCATTTTGGCGTATCACCCAGCGTGATGGTATGGCGTGACATTGGTTTCACGTCTCGGTCACCTCTTGTTCGCATCGACGACAGTTTGAACAGTGGCCGTTACATTTCAGATGTGTTAGGACCAATGGCTTTACCCTTCATTGGATCCCTGCGAAATCCTACATTTCAGGAGGTAATGCATGACTGCACGTTTCAGGTCCTGTGCGGCTGCCCTGGCCAGCACATTCTCCAGATCTCTCACCAACTGAAAACGTGTGATCAAAGGTGGCCGAGCAACTGGCTCCTCACAATACGCCAGTCACTACTCTCGATTAACTGTGGTGTCGTGGTGAAACTGCATAAGCATCTGTAACTGTACACACCATCCAAGCTTAATGCCATGGCGTATCAAGGCCGTTATTTCGGCCAGAGGTGGTTGTTCTGGCTACTGATTTCTCAGGATCTATGCACCCAAATTGAGTGAAAATGTAATTACATGTCAGTTATAGTATAGTATATTTTTCCATTAAATACCCGTTTATTATCTGCATTTTTTCTCGGTGTAGCAATTTTAATGGCCAGTAGTGTAATTATTGGACGGGTGTGGAGACAACCTCGTAAGGTCCATGGACTCCACATGTCAGCAAGAGACTGCTGCAACGGTGCGGGGCGTGTGTGGTTGGAGTGATATGAACACCTGTTACACCCAGATACGACTCTGACAGGTGAGACGCTCGTACCCACCTTCTTCCATTCATGTCTACTGTGCATTCCAACGTACTTGGGCAATTCCAGCAGGACAATGCCACACCCCACACGTACAGAATTGCTACAGAGTGTCTCCAGGAACACTCTTCTGAGTTAAAACATCTCCGCTGGCCACCAAAGTCCTTAGACATGAACATTATTCAGCATATATGGGATGCTTTGCAACCTGGTATTCAGAATAGATTTGCTGGGGCCGAGCATTGGGTTCCCAGCTTTATGTCAGGATGAGGCGTGGAACCGAGTGTACCGCTAGAGGACGATAATAAAACATAATTAAAGTTTACACGTTTATTCCGCAGCATACGATAATTCGGATGAAGGCGCAGCTCGACAGGAACTAGAGCAGTCCGCTTGCAGTCACGCTGCGCCCTCGGTGCTCTGACTGCTGTGAGCCGTCTGGACGGTAGTATCCAGGCCGCGACATCTGGGAATCGAAGCAGGGACTGTTGTTGAGAAGTACTCTATCCCTTCTCCAGTCTATGCAGCTGCTAGTGGGTCCATGCGTGGACCCCCCTTGAAGTCGGATGCCGTGCTGATACTCTGGATACTGGCTGTTCGGTTTAGCTCCAGAGTGTTAACTCATCGACAGTAACATTGGTCATCGGTAATCAACCACTGAAGACTGCGCTGGCTGCAGGCAGCAACAATAGGGTTGTGAAGTCGTCATCTCAGCACATCACAATCACTTAGTGCGAATTATGGACCAACCACACTCCATCTCCTACCTGCCTCTAGCAGCTACCAGTATGTACTGCTATCTGTGTCAAAGACTGAGCACAATTATTAGGCAAGTGAATCGACGACTACCTCCTGAATATCGTCGATCCCGAAGACCAAGTGACTGCTACTTCTAAAAATGGGAGTAAATATACCTAAATTTTGCTGAAGCTATGACGTATGAAACGGGTTCGAATGTATTCCATTTGAAAATGCCATGTCCACTTGCTGTCCCTTTACCGGTGACGCATCCGCGGTCTTATTCACTCTTGTGACAGAGTTACGTGTAGTTATGTAACGTTTACTAGCTGCCTCTCTGACAGCCGTTTCACCCAGCAGTTCGCTGACGGTAGACCTTCCAACTTGCCGACACAGCGTCTGCTGTCGTCACGAAGACAAGTGATCATTTCTACTACAGAACTGCTGACCTGATTCTGTCCAGCTACAGTGAGCAATCTAAGATTTTAAGCACGTTGTCTTTGGTATCCTGTAATTTTTGCCCAATACAACTTACAAGTTTAAACTTGGCTTACAATGGTCTCAGCTACGTCGCAGCCTGCGCTGTCACTGCTTGGTAGCACGTTGCACTGCCTTTGCCTGCCGGCCTCCACAGCTGTCTAAATGTTGACATTCGTCGGCTCAAAGAGCTGGCGGAACCGAACGGCCTTCAGTCAACGCCGCTGCTGCTTCTGTGCGGACAGACCTCACGTATATCCGATTGCAGTTTTACTTTTGGACTGAACGCCTTACCGACGTCGTTGCGAACGAATGCTTCCCAAGAATTATACCAGCTGAATACGGACACAGCACGTCTGCATTTGCGCTGTTACGTTTCAAGATCAGGAATCGCCAAAATGTCATTCTTCCAAGAAGCGGTAGGCTGCTGCAACATACATTCTTAATGTGAAATTTAAGCTTCTAGGCATCTTGCTGTAGAGTTACACAGACTTTATTAAAATAGTGCGGTAATTAGTTTGCACCAATAATAATACTTTTAAACCAAAGGTGTACGTATTTAGCTTTCAACCCGCCCATCAATGCATGGTGGCCAGGCGGGAAAACCGCCGCACTTCGACAACAACAGTCCCAGCCATTTTAAGCTAACCCCAACCTGAGCAGGTCATGGAGGCTTCCCGTGTCGTCTCACTGCTGTGCTGTTCCATGTGGCAGTTTACTCTGCGTGTTTCATTCTCGTGCAATGGAAGTTTATAAATAGTTATTGTCCCATTTTAGGTGACGATAGTAACACTATAAGTTGGCCTTTGCGATCACCTTTTGACAGCTCAAAATTCAAATGAAAGTAACGGCTTAACCGTTCATCTGACACTAAAATTGAATAAAATAACCGTAGATGAGAAAATTCTCTACAACTTCGCCCTCTTATGTTTCTTTTCATAACTCGCATTCTTTCAGATATATTGCTAAAATAACGGCGATTTGACGGTGTCTTTCTGTCTGTAAGGTGTTCCCACTTTTTAGGTCTCACCGCTCAACCGATTGGCATCAAATTTTACAGATGTAATTGTTGGTCCCCAGTTCACAGAACCTCACTTTTCAACATATTTCTGACAAAAAAATAGGTTAATAACACTAAAAAAAGACCGTCTGTGATGGCGTTTTACAGGAAGAAATTTAATTGCAAAATAGCGCTTTAACCTTTCATCTAACACGAAAATTGAATAAACGAATTTGTTGTGGAGAAAATTGTCTACAACTTCGCTCTATTATATTTTTTTCATATATTGCATCTTTTCAGAGATATTTGCAAAAATAACGACGATTTGACACCGTCACTTGATTTTAAGGAAACAGGGTTCGGAAATGTCATGTGGCATTCCTCGCCCAGAACTCTGGCATACGCCATCTTGCTTTCTGTCTTTTATGATTTTCTTATTTAACTCACACTTTGTGATTTCAAAACAATGGCGCACTGAAGAATTAACAAAACACATCGTTGTTCATACGATAAATTATAATCTAGTGTCCGAAAATATCACATTACCTGTTAACATCTGCCATTAATAGTACGATAAATAAGGGCGATAGTACGAGACCAGCTACTACTTTCTCTTTTTCACCTTGGCTCCTGAAAGGGTTTCAGGCACTCTTATTAATTAAATAGAGCTATGTTCTGCAATATTTAGATTTGTGCATATGTAAAAGTGCTGCCTCTAAAATGTGCGTTTGTTCTATTTCGTGAATATAATGTGAAATACGTACCAACGAATTCTACAAAGTTTTTCTGAAGGACAAGCATATAACCTGGGAGGTTACTGTGAGAATGATTATTTTAATCAAAGTGATGATTATGGTAGTTTCATAAATAAATGAAGTCCTAGATTTTTGTGGCAACTGTCGTTGCTTGATGAAACTGAGGGGAAGTGTATACATTGCAACTAATTACCTTGTTTCTTTTTTCTTATAAGCAATTATTCACTAGTCAAGTCATTAATTTCTCTGTTTCAAACCGTGACAACGTTTTCTTTTACAGCTAAAATAACAGATGCAAAAATTATGGTAATACTGAATTCCACATAATCTATATACAAAGCTACCAAAATCATTACGTCATTTACAACAGCCATTGTAACAGTATCGCCCCATTTGATGTACATGTGATACGTAAGTCTATGTTTGCAGTTCGTTGGTATGTTCAAATGTTCAAATGTTTGTAAATCTATCGAACCAAACTGCGTGGTCATCAGTCCGTAGCTTACAAACTACTTAAACTAGGTAAACTAACCTACGGACAAACACACACACACATGCCCCAGGGAAAACTCGTACCTCCACGGCGAGCAACCGCGCGCTCCGCAGCGAGGTGCTTTAGACCCTCGGGTACTCCACCCTGGCTCGTTGGTATGTTAACAAACTAGAACAAATGTACTTTTCAGAGAAAGCGATGTTACCTTTAAATAACTCGGAATCTTTGCAGAATATAGTTGTGTTCTATTAACAAGAGTGGTCGAAACTCTTTTGCGAAGCAAGAAGGAAAGAAATTGCCATTGTAGTTATATATAACTACAAAACAGTTATGCATTGATCTTTTCAATCAGTCAATAGTAGTGTTCCGTATTAGCTAATGTAGCCGGCTAGCTTGTTGTACTTGCTCCGTACTCGCTGGTAGACTGGTAGAGTGAACCAAATGTTCAAATGTTTGTAAATCTATCGGACCAAACTGCATGGTCATCAGTCCGTAGCTTATAAACTACTTAAACTAAGGTAAACTAAGGAAGGACTCGAACTTCCGACGGCGAGCAACCGCTCCCTCCGCAGCAAGGCTCCTTAGACCGCTCGGCTACTCCTGGCTGTGGTGCGCCGGCATATGTAGGTGAGTCCTCTACTTATGATGGGCAAAGCAAGGCTCCATACAGCTAGTTATAAATATTGTTCATTTAAACTCATGTTAACTGCAAGTTGCTTTGCGATATACCACCCAATATATTTGAAGCTGCCTTGTAAACACACGCAAACTTTGACTATGTAGCTCTCGTGCTCTGTTTCGTGAATAACATATGATGAGTAGTTCTTAATTCGTCCTCGATCTCGCAGCAATAGAGTGGCCGACGGCTCTAAGGCGCCTTGCTACAGGGCGCGCGGTTCTCGCCGTCGGAGGTTCTAGTCGTCCTTGGTGCCTGCGTGAGTGCGTGAGTGCGTGCGTGCGAGCGCGCGTGCGCGCGCGCGCGTGTGTGTGTGTGTGTGTGTGTTGTCCTTAGCATAATTTAGTCCAAGTACGAAGGTGAATCAGTAAATAAGTTGCAAACTGAGGTAGGTACGCCAGTAATGCGTTTACGATCCTGAAAATTGCTTTACTTTTCAGCTGACTCCACCTGTCCCATCGTTCGAGGAGGCTTTAAAAGCCTGAGACTTGGTTTTTTTGCGGCGGCGTTTGCGTCATGTAAGTGACGCTCTTGAGCTACAGCTTTATTTGGTTCCTGAAACTGCTGCAACCCAAAAGACGGATGTGCCGTAGTGGTAGAGAAATACCCATACATAGCGCGCAGTACTGGCGTGTCTTACAAGCTTCCTAATGTTTTTATTTGTGGACGGAGAAGTTGGTACTGCTTTCTCCCACAAGTCCCCTAAAACCTCCACATCTTTGCGGATGCTGTGCGTTTGCACCGCCCTACAGTACGCACGATGTGCCGTAGTTGCTGTCCAAGGCTTTATGGAAAGCATAGAGTTCTGACTAACCTGTTGTCTTCTATAGTTGTGTCCCCAGTGCACAAGGCAGCACACAGTTCGTTGGTTCTTCTACAGCATACAAGTGAGGCTAAAATATGTTCTGTATGATGGAAGCATAAGAAGCGACTCGCTAGATGTTTAATTGTCAGGGATGCCATTTATTTAATAAATAATAAAATTTGAACAACTATTGTTAATACGACACGGCCTATGCTGCCCGTAATTCATGTTGAGACCTCGACTGTTATCACAATTATACAAAACTTTACTCATTTCCGGCACGGTCCGGTGCGTATAGCGGTCGGCTCGAGACTGCTACTCCGGCGCGTTGCGAGAGGGCACCTGCCGCTCTATTTCGCGCCAAAACAGGGCCGTCGCGCGCCTTCTGCAAAATCGCTCTTCTCTTGTTACAATAAGAGAAGGCACCTTAAACTTTTTAAACTGTCAAAACCCAGCCTGTCCTTGAGAGATCACAAATTCTCAGCTCTGAATAATTATATAATAAACAAAACTAATTTCAAAAGAAATCACGTGACGTGAAATGCAGCAGCCAATGCGAGGAGAGCACCAGTAACATAGGCGGGCTTTCCCACGGGAACCAGCACCTACTGTGCCATATGCTACTGCTCCCCACCGCACATTTCAACATATGCTGAGCTCCTGTCTTTCTTCCGCGTGTAAGACATGTACAATGTTAGCAAAGAAATGGCCAGCGGCCAGAAATATGAAGTGGCCATAGGCCAGGAATATCACAGTCTACCTCAGTGTACGACTTAATTAATAAGTCACACTTGTAGTTTCAAAGCCTAGGGACTGATAACCGCAGCATATAATTAATTTCGTTAGATTTATGAACGGTTTTTTCTCAATCGCGTCTTTGTTGGACCTATTCATTTTGTTGTTCACTCCCTTGCGATTAAATGAACCACAGTCGAAGTTACCTACCTGTTCTGCAGTCACATCGGCTTCACAGCGCAGCCTGTTGGCTGCTGCAGTAAGCTGAACAGCTTCCGTGAATCCTGCCAGGCTTGCAGGAACCCAAGTTCCTCGGGACAGCGGGAACCCAATAACAACTTTACCCACTGCGCTTCGGTACTCGTGCACCGTTGTGTTCACGTTACGGCAGGCTGGCTGAGATGCAGCAAGGGTTGCAGCGGGGTAGGGTCATCCATGTTAGACAGGGACGTCGTACGCCAATCGTTGAAACACACGAACGAAAGTAGAATATTTGTTCCCTACCGGGATTAGAACGCGAGTCATCCTGCTTGGTATGCAGTCACGCAGACCACTAAGCCACTAGGGACACAGAAATTATAACGACAGCGCTGGTTACACTGGAATGCCCCCCCGCCTTACGCAAATTCTCAACTTTCCCCCAGCCGTTATAACTCATTACTCACGGAATTTCGCCAATTACCATGAGAGTTCGGGCCCAGTGTGCATCCGCATTGGAAATAGGATCGATGTCGCCTTCACCTTAATTATACAGGGCGAGTCAGTAACTATTGCCACCAAGAATAGCTCCGAACGTATGATAGGAGGTGAAACGTTTGTGGGACAATAGTTGCATCGAACAAAACAGCCAGAATATAACGTTGGTTTTTGTTGATTGGTGGGGTCAATGTAGAGAAATGAAGGTCAAATTTGTTTCTTTAAATGGGATGCTATAGTTTGGTACATATCTTCTGATAGCGGCTATCTAAAAGAATCCAATGTTGTGTAACAGTAAGGTTTTTGAAGGTCAACGACGATAAAAAAAATAGCATGAACGTCCATTTTCAGAAGCTGTTCGAAATGATGATCATTGGTATCAGTGCAGTGCTGCCAATCTTCTCATCAAACTGCTTAGAAAACTGCTACGGAATCAAAGGGAACTTAACTGCAAACATAAAAATAGCCACAGCCTTGTAAACAAACAAAAATTACACGAAGCGATATGTAGCGTGAGGAGGGCTACGCGAGAGGCGTTCAACGAATTCGAAAGTAAAGTTCTATGTACTCACTTGGCTCAAAATCCTAAGAATTTTTGGTCTTATGTCAAAGCGGTAGCCGGATCAAAACAAAATGTCCAGACACTCTGAGACGAGTGAAACAGAGGATGACACTCTAAAGGTTGGATTACTAAATTTCTTTTTCCAAAGCTGTTTCACAGAGAAAGATTGCACTGTAGTTCCTTCTCTAGATTGCATATCGAAATAATTGACAGAGGGATAGAAAAACAATTAAAATCGCTCAAAAGAGGAAAGACCGCAGGACCTCATGGGATACCACTTCGATTTTATACAGAGTGCGCGAAGGAAGTTGCCCCCCCCCCCTTCTTGCAGTGGTGTACCGTAGGTCTCTATAAGAACGTAGTGTTCCGAAAGATTGGAAAATGGCGCAGGTCATCCCCGTTTCCAACAAGGGACGTCGAACAGATGTGCAGAACTATAGGCGTATATCTCTAACGTTGGCCATTTGTAGAATATTGGGAAATGTATTATGTTCTAGTATAATGACATTTCTGAAGACTAGAAATCTGCTCTTTCGGAATCAGCATGGGTTTCGAAAAAGGCGATCGTGTGAAACCCAGCTCGCGCTATTCGTCCAATAAATTGAGAGGGCCATAGAAACGAGTTATCAGGTAGATGCCGTGTTTCTTGACTACCGAAAGGTGTTTGATACAGCTCCCCATGGTCATTTAATGAACAAAGTAAGAGCATGTGGTCTATCAGACTAATTTTGTGATTGGATTGAGGAGTTCCTAGATAACAGAATGCAGCATCTCATTCGCAATGGAGAGAAGTCTTCCGAAGTAAGAGTGATGTCAGGAGTGCCACACGAGAGTGTCGTGGGTCCGTTGCTATTCACAATATACATAAATGACCTTGTGGATAACATCGGAAGTTCACCGGGGCTTTTTGCGAATGATGCTGTAGTATATAGAGAGGTTGTAACAATGGAAAATTGTATTGAAATGCAGGAAGATTTGCATGGAATTGACGCATGGTGCAGGGAATGGCAATTGAACCTCATTGTAGACAAGTGTAATGTGCTGCGAATACATAGAAAGAAAGATCCTTTATCATTTAGCTACACTATAGCAGGTCAGTAACTGGAAGCAGTTAGTTAAACCATAAATTATCTGGGAGTAGGCATTAGGTGTGATTTAAAATGGAACGACCATATGAAATTTGGAAGAATCCTAAGGAAATGCAGTTCGAAATCAAAGAAAGTAGGTTACAATACACTTCGTCTGCTACTGCTTGAATACCACTCACCGGTGTGGGATCCGTACCAGGTGGGGTTTATAGACGAGGTACAGAAGATCCAACGGAGAGCAGCGCGATTCGTTACAGGATCATTTGGTAATCGTGAAAGCGTTACGGAGATGATCGATAAACTCCAGTGGAATACTCTGCAGGAGAGACGCTCTGTCGCTCGGCAGGGGCATTTGTCGATGTTTCGAGAACATACCTTTATCGAGGAGTCTAGCAGTATATTGCTCCCTCCTACGTATATCTCGCGAAGAGATCATGAAGATAAAATCAGAGAGAGAGAGAGAGAGAGAGAGACCACACAGAGGCATACTGACAATCTTTCTTTCCGCGAACAATACGTGACTGGAATAGGAGGAAGAACCGATAGTGGTGCTCACGATAACCTCCGACACACACCGTCGGGTGGCTTGCGAAGTATGGATGTTGCTGTAGACCATGCATCGAGTGGTATTCCGTACCACTTCGGCACTTATCGAAGCACATGTTCTGACAATTATCTCTTGTACATCTTTTAAATAGTAAATATTCGCCGAATACGGCGTATCTACCTAACGTGTCGTTGATATGTAAACACAATTCGATGGCTACGCAATACAACACTAACAGGAACGAAGTACGCGAATGTAGTTGATGTATTCCTTCGGAGAACAAATCAATATGCTTCTTATTTACGGAAAACGTCAACGCAATTCAGTAAGAGCTAAAGCCTTATACGCTGACAGAGATCCTCAACGTACTCACCCTACACATCGTACATTTAAATATGTGTATGATAAATTGAGGACAACTGCAAGTCAGACGTATCGGAAACATATTCCGCAAAGCAAAGTTACTAACGAGGAAGCGGAAATTGGTACTCTTGCCACTGTCGTTCGAGATCCTTGTGTTAGTTCGCGTCTAATTGCAAGGAAATCTGGCATGAGCCAGAGTAGTGTTGTTCGTGTTCTGCATCGCCATAAATATCATCCTTACCATATCAGTGTACACCAAATATTAATAGTACGGATTGTATGCGTCGCATGGAATTCTACCGATGGGCTCATCGTCAGATTCAGAGGGATGAGGCGTTTATTAATTTGATTTTATTAACTTGCGAGACTACATTCACGAAGGATGGAAATTTTAATCTGTGTAACATGCATTTTGGGCAACTAAAATCCATGTTGGTTGCGACAAGTTGCACATCAAACACTTCGGTGAATATATGGTGTGGGATTGAGGAAGACGGGATTGTAGAACACTATTTCATCGAAGGAATTGTTAATGGTAAGATGTACACCACATTCCTGCAAGGTGCATCTGTATGTTACTGGAAGTAATACGTATAGGATCAAGGAACAGAATGGTTATCGCCACGATTGGTGTCCGTCTCATTTTGCGCTGATGGCAAGAAATGAGTTGCAGAGACGATTCCCAAATGGTTGAATTTGACGCGGAAGAGATGTATCTGGTCGTCAAACTTGACGCCTCTGGATTTTTTCTTGTGGAGGTGCGTAAAAGAAGTTCAACTACAACTGAATATAAGTGAGAGAGAATTACCAGAGCATTTATTTGGATAAATGCCGAAGTGATACGGAATACCACTCAAAGCATGAAAAGAAGATTGCAGTGCTGCATTGCTACGAATCGTCACGCAAACCAAAAGAAACAATTTTTGGATAATTTCTCGTGTTTAAGTTTAGAGTAATCTCTAGGCCTATATCTGGGCATTATGGAATTTATTAGTCAGAAATTGCAGAGTGCAGAATACTTCCAAACAGAAATTTTGTAGCACTATGTAATCTAGCAGGCAGACGCTCACCTCGAAATTGTTCTCATCAGCAGAAGGCAAACACGTGATTTTTAATTCTGCTGCGCGTCCTCTCGCTATTGCCCGTCGGTCTTCGGAAAAGAATCCAACGAACTAAGAAGGAGATACGTTTGGCATAATAGTTCGCGACCGATAACTCATGTTTTAGTTCGCGACAGATTGCAGATATTTTAGTTCGCTATAGATTTTACATATTTTAGTTCGCGACCGATCGCGCATATTTTAGTTCGCGACCGATCACGCATATTTTAGTTCGCGAGCGGTACCTCTCCTTTTAGTTCGCAGCTCGGCCGCGAATTAGGTCGCTCTGTTTTGTTCGTCCGCTCTTTTTGGCTTTTGCTACCGCTACTAAAAGAGCACTTTCTTTTGTTATGTCAGCTTTTTTACATAATGATCAGTGTTGCCCAAGCGTGTGCTATTACCCGTATTTTTGGGCAATGCCTATAAAACTACAACTGAGCTGCATCTCAGCTCGAAATGACGGTGACTGGCAAAAGGGAATCACGCGATTCTGCGTGCTCTCGCGTCCCTTCGCTGTCCCCCGTCAGTCTTCGGAAAAGGAGCGGACGATCTAAGAGGCGAGGGATCTGCGAACAGTTCGCGTCGTTCACCTGTGGCAGCGCTCTCCTGAACTAGATCGTTCGCGAACTACACAAGACTGCTACTATAGAATAGATCGACTCAAATCCTCTGCGAAAAAACACAGCCTTCATACTTTTGAACTGACGATACAGGGTGTGCCGCCTTAAGTTCCGCTGTTCTTTAGCGCCATTCTGTTGCGTTACACTACAGAAGTTCCCAAGAGTGCTGCTGAAGTTGTTAAGAAGACGCGGGAGCCCAAACGGCTGTCGGGTATTAACCAAGACGGTGACCAGCCGTTGTTCGCCGTCTGCTTCCCCGCGGTGGTGGGGCACTTAGTGGGTACTAACGCAGCTGACGCCGTCGAGATGCGCAGAGACAGCCGGCGTGGAATGCGGACAGATGGGCCCCCTCTGCTGCCGGAATGCAATTTCCGCTGGTAACGGCGGCGGCGCCAACAGTAAGCACGTACCGCGAGTGCTGTTATTGTTTCACGACGAGCGCCTGTCTCACTGCGGGTCGAGCTCACGCCACGGCCACTGTCGCGCAAAATGATTATTGACTAGCGTAGCGCAGCAGTCGTAACTACCTATCTCGTCTGCATTTGCATAAACGTGTCTGCACCGTTAGTTTTCCACCCAGAATACACTTGCTCCAATTTTGAGCACATCTCCTATACACTAGGGATGGGAAAAACCGACCGGTTAAAACCGATACCGGTATTTTAGATTTGAATAACCGGTTTTTTTTCGGTATTTATTTGTTGTCGGTTGTATCCGGTTTATTTTAGTTATTGCCAAGAACTGGGTAAAAGAACCGGTACGACTAATTCACATTTTCTTTTTCTTTTGTAAATAATTTTAAAAATTAAAACTAGTAGACCCTAATATTTAGGGCTATTCCCAAAATTGCAACTGCTGTGAAATGTCATATAAGGAGAAAGCATCCAAAATGTTCCTTGGAAGAGAAGTTAAATTCGATTCATATACCTATTATGTAAGTGATGTGCTCTAAGCTTGGAATTTACTAACTTTTGATGTATATTGTTATGCTAACAAGTTTTATTAATATGATTCCTTGAAAGCGAGGCGCTTTTTAATAACCAATACGGATTTAGATAACATTGATCATGTGCTGCGTCGCGAGGTACCCGTGCGGTCTGAGACTATATGTCACGGACTGCGTGGCTGCTCCAAATTCAAATCAAAAATGTTCAAATGTTTGTAAAGCTTATGGGACTTAACTACGGGGTCCCTAAACTTACAAACTACTTACGAACTAGGACGGCACAAATATCCATGCCCGAGGGGGGATTAGAACCCCCGACCGTAGTGGCTGTGCGGACCGTGACTGAAGCGCCTCAGTCCCCTCGGCCACCGCGGCCGGCGCGGCGGCTGCTCCAGTCGGAGGTTTGAGTCCTCCCTCCTCCCTCGGTCATGGATGTATATGTTGTCCTTAGCGTAAATTAGTTTAAGTTAGATTAAGTAGTTTGTAAGTCTAGAGACCGATGACCTAAGTATTTAGGTCTCATAAGAACTCATACCCATTTGAAAATTCTTTGATCATGTGGTATATTCGTATGCGCTGGCTCACAAGTCCAACTTATGGAGTGGTTGGCTCAATATTCGCAACTGCCGGATGGAAATACTAGGCCAGTAAACCTGTATGCTTCGTATATCGTCTTCTACAGACTCCTGGCTAGGCTTACACCCACTGAAGAAGACGTAGTATTGGGAGGGGATCTTGCAAAATATGGAAAGACTAGTGATTTGTCGTATAACGTAAATTTACCTAAATTTTAACTAAATTTCGTAAGTTTCGGCCGAAACTAGAAGAACCGACGATTACGGTTTCTGTTTCTGTCGCAAAATATGTTTCGTTCGAACTCTACTGGAAATAGCAATAAAAACCGAAAACCGGTTATTTCAAAAACCGGTTATCTTGAGCAATTTTTACGGTGTGGTTAAACTGGAGACGAAAAGAACCGGTATAACCGAAAACCGGTTGTTTCAGCGATAACAGCCATCCCTACTGTACACCCACACTCAAAAAGGTTTTGTATTAGTACTTTATATCCGTTACACTGCTTTTTATGTTATCGTATCTGCTACGTGAAAACCTGGCGTCATCGGGGTATTTAATTATTCCAGTCTTGAAGTAGTACTTCTCTTCATCCGTTCTCTCCGTGTCCACCTCCACCACTATCTCTGTTCATCTCCACCTACCCCTGCATCATCCTATGAGCTCCCCTCTCCCTATCTAAATATTCCCCTCATTATAAACACATAAAAAATCGCACTGTCATGTTTCAAAGCCCACTTCTTTTGCAAATATTTCGAACAAAAATAATACAAATATATGTTTTGTGGTCTGTGGTCTTCAGTCCGCAGACGGTTTGATGCAGCTCTCCAAGCTACCCTGTCCTGTGCAAGCCTCTTTAACATAGAATACGAACGGCAACCTACATCCTTCTGAATCTGCTTACTGAATTCGCCCCTCGGTCTCCCTCTGCGATTTTTACCCTACATACTCGCTTCCAATGCTAAGTTGACTATTCCTTGATGTCTCAGAATGCGTCCCACCAACCTATCCCTTCTCTTAGTAAGGATATGCCAGACACTCCTTTTCTCCCCAATTCTGTTGAGCACCTCCTCATTAGGTACGTGATCTACTCATCTAATCTGCATCATTCGTCTGTAGCACCACATTTCGAAAGCTTCTATCATCTTTTCGTCTGAACTCCTTATCGTTCACGCTTCACGCCCATAGAATGCTACACTCCAGACAAAATCTTTAAGAAAGGACTTCCTAGCATTTAAACTAATATTGGATGTCAAAAGATTTCGTTTCTTCAGAAACGCTTTCTTTCCCATAGCCATTGTGCATTTTATCTCTTCTTTACTTCGGCCATCAGAAGTTATCTTGCTACCCAAATACCAAAACTCATCCAATACTTTTATTGTCTCATTGCCTAATCTAATTCCTTCAGCATCGCCTGATTTTCTGACACCACATTCCATTACCCTCGTTTTACTCTTGTTAATATTCATCTGATACCTTCCTTCTGTACAGGATGACCAGCCAGTCTACAATAGTTTAGAGAAATAATTCAAAAATTTTATTTCAAACTTCGCATAAGTTTTACAAGTGTTCTTCCACTGTAACATACGCCTTGACAACGTGACCAAGCCTGTCCACCTTGCAAGACAGAGCCGGCCAGAACCAGTATTGACTGCTGATTCTAACATTACGCCACCCTTCTGGCGTCCGTGCTGGAACTACTGATGTTTCCCTGCTACCGTGGAGCCAATAGCAGACACCCAAGTTTGATCACGTGTGCTTCTGCAGTAGGACTCAGAGGTGCGAGAACCAGTGCCTTCGCTCTCTTCAGTTTGAGTTCTCGGACAGAACAGATGCACTCGAGTGGCCCAGCCTCTGTGCGGGGCGAACGGCCGCATGCCTTTTCCGTTTTCTAAGCCGCTAACTTAGACTGGCACTCATTCATTGCATCCGACTCCAGGGCGAGTCCCTATATGTATCCCGTATTTCAGAATATAGCAAATATTAACTTGAATCCTACCTTTTATTTGCCAATCAGCCACCCTTTCCTAGAGCGACCACAATTCTTCACCGCTCCGCCTTCCATCCTGACAACGCTTCCAACCCATCTTATTTGTACAGCAGTGAGATGGGTTATACAATTTTAGTATCATCCGTGGGATAAGAATTGGGTGCTGTACACTTTCAAGACACTGTTCATTTCGTTTAATTGTTATTCCAGATTCTCTGCTGTCTCTGAAAGAATTACTACGTCGTGAGAAGATCACAAGGTTTTTATTCCCTCCCCCCGGACATCAAGGATATTCAGTAAAATAAGAAGCAAATAAATGTGGGGAGACCAAATTAATCACACACCTTGTACAAAAGTGAATTAAATCATATAATTACTGCTAGTATTACAATTATTTCTGCCATTTATGAATATGGAGGTAATATGGGAGGAAATTTTCAAATACACAATGGGTAGCTGAAAGCACATTCACAGACATGCGTATAATGCTTGACAGTACATTACAATGCTGGAGCATATGAAAGCAGCGGCGAAACGAAGCGAAGTTTGACGATATGGTGGGTGTCTAGATCCCAAATGTAATTATACTGTGCATTATACAAACTCATGTTCAGGGAGTCAGCGGCTCACTATTCTTAATTGCTATGTGGTATGCGACCACGCCGAATTTCATAGCATTTTCAAACAGAAATCAATTTAGAATAAGCGAGTAAAGGACACGCAAGAATTCGTATAGAAGAAAACTATATTAACAAAAGCATGGCTCAAGGCCAAAGTAATGACCACTATGAAAGCACATGGTGCAATCGGTCATACAAGACAGGAAAGCTGGAATCCAACAAGAAAATTTGAGAAATATTTATTATACTTGCGGATACAGTAACAACGCAAAAAGTCAGTTAAAAACACAAAGGATATTCAAACACACAAAGGCTGTACGCCACACACATGTATTTTTACTTGAAAAATACCAGACACACAATCATCACTGGAATGAAAATGCAAATAATAAATTATCACTGAATTTAATCGAGCTCTGAAAATAAAGAAATGCTTTGTCTCTCATAGCAAATGAATTACTCAACAGAATTATCACTGAAGAACCAAGACTGCCTGTTCACAAATAAATCAAAGTCCTAACAGCATGCCTTCCCCTCAGCATGATTTGGCGGAGCACTTACTTCCACAGTCATCAGAGACAGAATGAAGAGTGAAGACTAAAGATCTAAGGCCTTGTAAAAACCTCCCCCCGCCGTACACCGGATGTAGAGGACGCTAAAAGCGACGCAGGTTTCGTTCAAAAGACTAGTGTTTACAAATCCTTGCTACCTGTCCAAGACAATTTCCTCCTCAACCGCTCCCAGAGAGGTCTCCTGTCTTCCTTCCAAGATTAAGTTGGTACGACACCAAGAACACGGCCACCTCGCCGCCTTGCAAAGTAAGCTTGTCTCTGACCAGCCAGCAGGTCCAGCGCAGACGTCAAACGAAGCCATGCGTTGTTAACTACAGCAAAACGAGTCCTAGAGCGTGAGGCGGCGGCTGTAAGCCACTGCGCGGCCGTCAGTCAATATTAAGAGCAACCTTACACATTCACATGAACACACAAGTTCAGTCACATAGGTGGAAACATATATAAATGTGGGGCAAACATATATAAACACGGAACATTGATCATTAATAAAAAGAATAAAATAATTAACACACAGATAGATATCATTAATGGTGCAGAAACACTTTGGGTTAATGAATAAATCAAAATGCAACACGACCACACATTCAGTGGACGTGTTTCATGTTGAAGATCTACGTTTCTGCATGTGCAGCCTATGGGGCTGTCACTCAACATCTTAGAAGAAATCCGCATCACGAAATGCAGGATTAATTGCCCTTACAGAAAACTGAGTGAACAAATTGAATTAAACCAAAAGGGCATATTAAGTAACTATATACAATGTTTTCAGGGTATTAAATATCAGTGATATTCACATATTCCAAATGTAGGTACGTTGCCTTCTCTTCATACATTATCTTATATTGTCATTGTAGCTTCTGCTAGACCGTTCCTCGGAGCTTTGGCCTAATTTTAGTAGTCATAACTGCATTCTGGTTTAATGAGTGAATTTAACATTAATTTTGGGGTCTCCCATTTACTTTCTTTCTAGTCTTTCTGCAATATTCTTATTTTAAGTAGTTTGTAAGTCTAGTGACTGATGACCATAGATGTTTGGTCCAGTAGGTTAAGAAACATTTCAGTAATGAGCACACGACGCCTCCCCCCCCCCCAAGGCTTCAGGTTGCACCAAAAGGTTCATTTAGCCACTGCTTGAGTAATTTCTCCCGTCTTCCAATGGCAATCCTGCCTAACTCCCGCACATTTCGTGGTTGGCCAGGACACGCTTCTCAATTTATCCCAAGCACTTTTCGTTGGATTCACCTCGGGGGAACATGGTCCAACCGTACAACACCGGCGTGACTGGTAAATCGTTGTCGATGTCTGCTCGATGGGCTCGGGAGTCGTGCGTAACCTTGAATTCTTCCGCGAAATACCGATCAAACGTTTCACAGAATGGTTGCAGAGTGTTAACCTTGCATTGTGGAGCCTTGAGCTTGTCCTTGGTGCGAAATAATGGAGTCCGAAACCACCACGTGATCCTTGCGCAGAACATCATAGATTCTCCACCTTGCTGTACCTGATTGACATTTGCCAGGCTCCAACCACAGCTGCTGTTGACAGTTTCATATCTGTATCTTTTATTCGTAGTGTCAGTTGATAAGGAATGCTTTGGTATTTAAATTACACCTTCACAGTGAAGTCCACTTTGAAGATTTTAGCAGACGGTGCGTCCATTCACCTGTTATCATATATTCACTGATGGCCAACCAAATCGTAACACCTTGAACAAAGCATTCGAAGCAGGTAACATATGCAGCATGTGATTGCCGCGACTATTCATGCACATGATTTTCATTTCTGCGCAGCCGCGCGTCACGGGTTACAATAGCGCCAAGCGTTATATAAGGCGAAACTGGTGGCCTTGCTGACGTATTCGAGGTGCTGTTGTTTTGCGTAAGTAGCATCAGTGTGCTTCTAAAAGACAGGAAGTGAGTTACGAGTTCATTTCGGTGTCCGACCGAGTAAGAATGGTTGGCTGTAGCGATTGGAGATTATCGTGCACAGAAATAGGTGATCCTTTCGAACGCAGCCAAGCTACCATAATGTGCATCTGTAACCGCTGGATATAAAAGGACATGATGGATTGACGGGAGATATTTCACCCATCTCGTTGCACCATCACACGTGACAAAAGACATTGTTTTCATTGGAGTGATGGATCGTTAAAAGTTTGCTTGAAATTTCCGCTGCCTGTCACAATAATGATTTATGTGTTGCCACGGTGGAGTAGCCGAGCGGTCTAAGGCGCCTCGCTGCGGAGCGCGCGGTTGCCCATCGTCGGAGGTTCTAGACCTCCCTAGGGAACGGGTGTGTGTGTTCTCCTTAGGTTAGTTTACCTTAAATTAAGTAGTTTGTAAGCTACGGATTGATGACCACGCGGTTTGGTCCGATAGATTTTCAAACATTTGAACATTTATGTGTTAAAATATTTAATAGCGACAGGTTTCGATGCTGTGCATCATCATAAGGATATAGGCATACAAAATGTATTGCTAAAGTTGTACATTAATCTACATTGACAACATCTTTATGTTTGTGGCAATGAACCTGTGAAAACAGATAGATGACATACGTAAGGTTATGTCTCTTTATGGGCTGAGACACAGTTTATAAAAGTGTCATTCCTGTTGAGATTGTACTTCCGAGAAAAAGGTTTTTCATTTGATTAAGGACACTTAACATGAAAATGGAGCAGATAGAACATGTTTTAAGACGGTTCCACAATCATTATTGACACAAATGAATAATCAGACAGAAAGACAAACACTTGCTCTTAACTTCATTTACAGTGCCCAGAAGTCATTTGAAACAGGAATGGTTCACTTAAATAAGAACCTGAACTCTAATACAAGCGACTCGGTCACAACGACCGGACTGGTAGGAAACGGGAAGGTCACCAGAGGACAAAAATATGTGAAAATGTTTGTAAATCTTATGGGACTTAACTACGGGGTCATCAGTCCCTAAACTTACAAACTACTTATGAGCTACTTACGAACTAGGACGGCACAAATATCCATGCCCGAGGGGGGATTCGAACCCCCGACCGTAGTGGCCGTGCAGACCGTGACTGAAGCGCCTCAGTCCCCTCGGCTACCGCGGCCGGCACCAGAGGACAACCGGACAGATTAGAGAAAAATGTAACATATGAGTGAAAATAAGAAAAAGCTGCATAAACGACTACTGCCAAACTACAAACACGGGCGGGCAGGAACAACACGCAGAGGGAAAAGCACATTGCCTGCAATAACGCCTTTCCCCGGGTAGTTAACGGAGCAACAAGCGGGCACACGCCAGATAAATTCCCCAGACGCCCTCACTAAGCGTTGACAAATAATGAATTAAACATCAATCTCTCACACCGCGAGCCACAGGTAACCGACATTCAGACCATCAACACGAAACAAGCAAGACACAGACATCATTCAGTGCCACCTGCTCCGATTCAACTTTTGTGTCTCGTTTCCGTCGTAGGTGTCGGTGGCCGAGTAGAAAGACCGACACAGGAATAAAGGATGCACGCTTGTGCAGGTAGGAGGTGACCAGCCAGTGGGACAGCAGAAACTAGAAACACTAGAGTAAATTAGAACGAGATATATATTTCTTAGAGACTTAGTAATACTTAACTTTTACATAGCTCAGTACTGCAGAATGCTGATACATAGTTGAGCTAGAGGCCTGCCTAGTGCCTATCCGATAGCTAAGTGTTCACTGGTGCCTATCTGATTCCGAAGTGTTAGCTGGTTCCTATCTCAGTCCCAAGTGAACGATGTCGTTCAGTGGTGGCCACGAGCGGGATAGCAGCAGAGGGCGCTCGTGGCTGACGTCGTAAGAACGCCGCGCCAAGCATGCATGGCAGCGCGTGGCGAAAGTAAGTGGCGCGCACTTCATACTTGTGCGACACCACATCAACCAACAAGCCTCCCAACAAACACAATGGAAACTCCATGACAAAAAATATGAAGGACCGGGCACTTTCGAAGAAAGCTTACACTCGAAGATGTACGGCCGGAATCGATATACAGGGTGTTTCACTAAGTGTGTTCGCCTCTGAAACTTATAAAATAATAGGAAACGGGAAATTTTAATGCGGTACGTCAACTCAAGAAATGTTACACTTTCTGCGGAGCTATGAACATAGTTTATTGTATCATTTTCCAAAGAGTTACAGCACAAAGATATAATTTTTAAATGGAACAATAGAATTTTTTCTATCGTGCATTGGATTCGTTGAAACCAGCTGCGTCCAAATCAATTTGAACTACATTCCTATCAATGTCAGTTTGGGAGCTCCAACCCTTCAAAGTTTAGGGGGCGGAGGCTACGACAGCGTAGCTCACTGACTGGTGGTCATGAGACAGTGGGCCGTGCCCCAGGGGATAGCCACTCGGCCAGTCAGCTACGTTATCGCAGCCTCCGCCCCCGGAACTTTGAAGGGTTGTAGCTCCCAAACTAAAAGTGATAGGAATGTAGTTTAAATTGATTTGGACGCAGTTGGTTTAAACGAATGCAACGCACGATAGAAAAATTATTGTTCCATTTAAAAAATTATATCTTCGTGCTGTAACTCTTTGGAAAATGATACAATAAACTATGTTCATAGCTCCACAGAAAGTGTAATATTTCTTGTGTTGACCTACCGCATTAAAATTTCCCGTCACGTATTATTTTATAAGTTACAGATGCAAACACACTTAGTGAAACACCCTGTATATCAAATGTCGAGTACGCGGCTATTCATGCGCAGGATGTGTAAATATGTGTATTTACTAATTTATCATAACGTTCAAATACATTTTATTATTAGAAATCTAACGATAATAAAAAAGTTTCTTCACTCGTGAGTTGTGTGAATATGGATATTTACTAATGTATCATAACGCACAAATACATTTTATTCTACATCTACATCTACATCTACATGGGATACTCTGCAAATCACATTTAAGTGCCTGAAAACTAGAAAACTACCGATAACAAAGAAATTACTTCACTTACTTTATTAATGAGCGAAGTATTCGTCTTTCAGTACTCTATCAGTTGTATATGCTCTTTCTTATTAAGAACACACTATCATAATCGACATTCGATATATATATATATATATATAATTCGTCCGTACAACTTCGAGTGTAAGCTTTCATGGAAATTATCAAGGACAGGAACTAAAAATGGGTAGGTAAGGAGAGGCGACCAAGTTTCAGCAGGTCGTGATACGCACACATGCCATCACAAGCGCAACGGAGTCCACCACGAGAACAGTGCTTATTTTGAAAGGTGCCGACATCGAACAGACTACTTGATATGTGCCGATGGTTGAAGCAGCTCCACTTGGTCATGATGTGACTTCCGGTGATCACATGACTACCAAAACACGGCAGGCACGGAAGACGGATCAGTATTCCAGGGGCGACCAATTTCAATGGGGAACTACACTACTGGCCATAAAATTGTTACACCGAGAAGAAATCAGATGATGAACGGGTATTCATTAGACCAATATATTATACTAGAACTGACATGTGCTTACATTTTCATGCAATTTGGATGCATAGATCCTGAGAAATCAGTACCCAGAACAACCACCACTGGCCGTAATAATGGCCTTAGTACGCCTGGGAAATCAAACAGAGCTTGGATGGCGGGTGCAGGTACATATGCCCATGCAGCTTCAATACGATACCACAGTTCTTCAGGAGTAGTGACTGGCGTGTTGTGACAAGGCAGTTGTTCGGCCATCATTGACCAGACGTTTTCAGTTGGTGAGAGATCTGGAGAATGTGCTGGCCAGGGCAACAGTCGAACATTTTCCGTATCCAGAAAGGCCCATACAGGACCGGCAACATGCGGTCGTGCATTATCCTGCTGAAATGTAGGGTACTGCAGCGATAGAATGAAGGGTAGATCCACGGGTCGTAACACATCTGAAATGTAACGGCCAGTGTTCAAAGTCCGTCGATGCGAACATATGTCACTGAGACGTGTTACCAGTTGCACCCCATACCATCATGCCGGATGATACGCCAGTATGGAGATGACGATAACACGCTTCCAATGTGCGTTCACCGTGATGTCGCCAAACACAGATGCGACCATCATGATTCTGTGAACTGAACCTGGATTCATCCGAAAAAAATGACGTCTTGTCATTCGTGCACCCAGGTTCGTCTTTGCGTAGACCATCGCAGGCGGTTCTGTCTGTGATGCAGCGTCAAGGGTAACCGCGGCTATGGTCTCCGAGCTGATAGTCCATGCTGCTGCAAACGTCGTTGATGTGCTCGTGCAGATGTTTGTTGTCTTTCAAACGTCCCCATCTGTTGACTCAGGGATCGAGACGTGGCTGCACAATCCGTTAGTTACAACCATGCGAATAAGATGTTTTGAATGTTTAAATATTTATGGATTATGGGACTTAAATACGGGGTCATCAGTCCCTAAGCTTACAAATTACTTACGAACTAGCTAATACTAAGGACGGCACAAATATTCATGCCCGAGGGGGGATTCGAACCCCCGACCGTAGTGGCCGTCAGACCGTGGCTGGAGCGCCTTAGTACCCTCGGCCACCACGGCCGGCGAGGTGATACGAAGCCGTTGGGATCCAGCACGGCGTTCCGTATTGCCCTCCTGCACCCACCGATTCCATATTCTTCTAACAGTCATTGGACCGCGAACAACGCGAGAGCAATGTCGCGATACGATAAACCGTAATAGCGATAGGCCACAATCAGACCTTTATCAAAATCGGAAACGTGATGTTAGGCATTCCTCTTCCTTACACGAGGCATCACAACAACGTTTCACAAGGCAACGCCGGTCATCTGCTGTTTGTGTATGAGAAATCTGTTCGAAACTTTCCTCATATCAGCACGTTGTAGGTGTCGCCAGGGGCGCCAATCTTGTGTGAACGGTCTGGAAAGCAAATCATTTGCATATCACAGCATCTTCTTCCTGTCGGTTAAATTTCGGGTCTGTAGGACGTCATCTTCGTAGTGTAGCAATTTTATTGGCCAGGAGTGTAATCTCCGATGTGTACATACGAGGCCACAGCCGACTGTCACCAATGAAGGTCCGTAGAGCCCAACCCACAGCAAGCTATCACTACAACAACAAACAAAAACAGTACGCGAACCGGAGGGGGGGGGGGCTCACTATCGGGTCGCCGATTTCCTCGTTCGGAGCCGTACTCGCCGTTTCCCCGGTCGGGGAAAAACTCATTCATCTTCCGCACGTTTCGCGAGATTAGTCGCCACCCGCGAGACAAGTGACGAACGGAAAGCTAGTCGCGCCACCCGCTGGGAAATAATGAAGGGATATCGATAAGCGAGTACAAACGGTGGTAACTGGCGCCAGTGCACAGAAGAGGAAAACAACGGAAATCAAGCCAGCACGGCTCAGACGGCATCGAACAAACCGTTTAAATGATACAGTTTTACTGTTACTTTTTCTCCCGCAAAATTAACCAAGTACATCTGCTCTGAAACCAATCGAACGGATTTGTCTCGAGAATTAATAACTGCACTGCAGCTAATACACGAAACTGTGTCGCGTTATTGCCGAATTCTGGTGAGATGCGTTGCAGGACAGCATTCTGTCACAGAAGACGAGATATGTTCAGCTTGTCGATTCTGTTCTTGAGCGCCTCGTTATCAAAGCATCAGATGATAGATATAGTGTTTAAATGTATTCTTCGGAATCGTATAATAGAAGCCTTAATATTTAACCTTACGGTGAAATTCTTGGAGCCGACCGCGGTGGCCGAGGAGACTAAGGCGTCCCAGTCACGGTCTGCACGGTCACTACGGTCGGGGGTTCGAATCCCCCCTATGGGTTGGATATTTGTGCCGTTCTTAGTCTTAGGTAGTTCATAAGTAGTTTGTAAGCTTAGGGACTGATGACCCCTTAGTTAAGTCCCATAAGTTCTACAAACATTTGAACATTTTTGAAATTCTTGGAGTATACTTTTACAACACACAGCTAACGCATAAAAATATGCCTTCTGTTTATAAGGAATTGTTATCGTTCTTGGTTTTAATCACAGTTCGGTATTAACAACGAGATAATGTTGTGTTTTCAGTATGGTCCTCCAAGGAACGTACGGCCGGAGCTTAACCGTATATTATTTCAACTTGTTCGGACATTACATGACTTCAAAGCTATAATTACTCTCGGTTCGTCTGTTCTTTTTCACGTCTCAACTGAATTTATTCACATCGTTGCAGGTTTATAAGACAGATAATAGAACTGATCCGCATAAATGCAGATCAATATAATTAACATCCGTTCACTGTAGGATTATTAAGCGGTTTCTCAGTTCGAATATATGAAATTTTCTTCAGTCGTAAAAGCTTTTGTCCACGCACCAGCATGGCTTTACAAAGCATTGCTCATGTGAAATTCAGCTTGCCCTTTTCTCACATGACATCTCTCGAGCGATGATTGAAAAGAGAGAGCGTATATATCTCGATTTCTGAAAAAAGTTTGATTCGGCGTAACGCTGCATAATGCATAAGTTAGGTTAAATAATTTGTAAATCCAGGGACTGATGACCATAGCAATTTGGTTCAATAGGTTTACAAACATTTGAATAGATTCGTATTTTATGCGCTGCTATACCGTTCATGCGGTAAATAAAATTTTGCACACTTGAGCTTCAAAAAAGTGGTGCATGGTGGAAGATACTTTGCGACAGTCTTGGACACCACTGTAGAGTCTTATTTTGCACACTTGACATTCAAAACAGGAGAAACATCGATGTCTTCATAAAATTTCGTACGATCCGTAGCAGAATGGAATAGGATCGCAGATATGTGATGCCACGAAGAGTTCATAAACTATCCTCGACAGCGATTGTCTGTCAGAGCTGCTGGGGCCGAGCGTTAGGTTCCCAGCTTTGTGTCATGATGAGGTGTGGAACATGGTGGATCACCAGAGGACGCTAGTAAAACAGTATTAGAGTTTACAAGTTTATTCAACTGAATACAAGATTCCGTGGTGTAGGCGCTAGCTCGACAGGAGCTAGATCAGCAAGTGACGTCTCCTTCGGCCGCGTTAGCTAGCCGTCTCTCCGCGTCTTCTAAGGGCCTGCCGCTGCACCGTTCTGACCGACGTGCCCGCGCCGCGACGTCTGGATGTTGAAGCAAAGACTGCCAGGTGGAGTCCTCTATCCCTCCTCCGATCTAGGCAGCTGCTTATGGATCCAGGCTTGGAACCACTGGATTCGGATACCGTGGTGACAGTTGATCCCTTGATACCGCTGGCAGAGTTAACACCGGAGTGCTAGCGCGTCGGCAGCATCATTGGGCTTTAGGAAACCAACCAATGAAGACTGAGCTGGCCTCAAGCAGCAATCATATTCAGCGTTGTGAAGACGGTAGACTGCGGTTCACCATATCCTCCCATGATGGTCAGTTCGAAGCGTAGTAGTTGTCTCCGGACACCATCTCCTAGTTGCTACTAGTGGCTACTAGTTTGTACTGCTTTATCTGAGACATAAGCTGAATACATAGATCATTTGAACGACGACTACTATCCAGAGCATCTTTGAATTCCAAAGACCAAGTCAGTACACTTCTAAAAGCGTAAGTTTATATACAGAAATCGGCTGAAGCTATGACGTATGGGACGGTTCGTAATGACCGCATTTTACGACAGAGCCGATGACCTGTTTTCGCCTAGCTTGACTGGCGATTGCTTTAGCAATCTAAGATTTTAACAAGTTTCACTGTCACAATTTTGCACTTCTTAATCTACCGAGAAACTTCCAGATGTTCCATTTCAGATCTCCACCAAGGGGCCGCGATTCTGTAGCAGGAATCCATGGGGTGTCGTCGGATGCCTTGTTCCTCCATTAGTTTTGGCGGTGTGTCGTTGGCGATGCATCCATTCTGGTTGTGGTGTTGAGGAAGCTCTTTCTAGACTTCAGCCTATCTCCTGGGGGTGTGTGGCCATAGAGTGGCTGGGCTGAATTGGTTTCTACATTCCACCTCTCATTGTTGGCTGCTGTTTCTCGTCTTATATCTGGCGGAGCTATTCCTGCCAGATTATAGAGCTTAGCAATGGGAGTCGGTTTTAGGCAGCCAATTATTCTGCAGGTCTCATTGAGGGAAATATCGACCAGTTTTGTATGTGCAGATCTAAACCAGACGGGACAGGCATACTCAGCGGCAGAGTAACAGAGTGCGATTGCTGATGTTCTGAGTACCGACGGTTGGGCACCCCATCCACTGTTTGCGAGCCTTCAAATGATGATATTTCAAGCCGAAATGTTCTTTTTTGTATTTATACAGTGCTTTTTGTATGTCAGTGCCCGGTCCAACGTGACGTAAAGATATTTTGGGTTCCAGCAGTGGCCTATTTCTGTGTCTCCCCACTTTATTTTCAGTCTTATACTGGCATCGTTATTTCTTAGGTGAAATGCACCTACTTGAATTTTCGCTGGGTTAGGTCTCAGGTGGTGAATTTTGTAATATTATGTGAGAGTGTTCAGTCCATTGTTAGGTCTCTTTCTTCCGTTTCAAATTATCCTGCTTGAGATATTAGTGCCAGATCATCAGCGTAAATGAAACTTTTTGTGTTTGGAGTCTGTGGTTGGTCTTTGGTGGAGATGTTAACTAGTGCTGGTGCTAGGACACTCACTTGTGGCAACCCGCATTTTTGTGCCCTCCATCGGCTCCTCCTGCCACCAAGATCAACGTAAAAAATGTTCAAATGTTTGTTAAGCTTATGGGACTTAACTACGGGGTCATCAGTCCGATCAACGTAGAACCTGCGATTCTGAAGGAGGACCTTTTATAAAGTTGGTAAATTCAAAATCTCTCGATGCCTTGTATAGTCTGCATACCGACTTATTTTGCTGTACAGTATCATAAGCTGCCTAGAGATCAACAAACAGAGCACCAGTGACCAATCCCAGCTCAAAGCTGTCATCAATGTTCTGAGTTAAGTTCAGAACCTGTGCAGCGCAGCACTTGTTAGGTCGAAATCTAGCCTGTTGTGGTATCAAGTGTGGCTCAGTTTCAGGAGATAGACGATTGAGCAACATTTCTCGAGAGACTTCTAAAGGTGACACAGAATCTTTTGCGTTAATTTTGTCCTTCCCTGGCTTTAGCATGGCAATAATTTTTATTTTTCTCCAGATCCTAGGGATTGTTGGTGCGCCATACAGTACTTGTAGAGGCGTAATAGCCATTCCAAAGTCGTCGTGCAAAACTGTTTTACTAGTTTTACCATTATGACATCGTTTGAAACAAGATAAACGACATTCGTTGAGAACAGCTGAGTTCCTTAAGAGAGCTTTACATGACGAAACTATTCCATCTATTGTGTCAGGTACGTGAGACTAGTGAAATACTGTCATATTTAAAGTATAATGTACCAATTGCAAATACTAATATGGCAGGTACTCATACTTTTCAATATGACACTACCACTAATTTAATACCGATTCTCCTGGTAGCAAAACAGTGACAATCATTCACAGAAGAATAGAAAAGTGACGGACACCGAAATCTCGATCAGTTCGGATTCCAGAAAAATGTAGGAAACAAACGGCGCAAATAGGACTCTAGCAAGTCATCTTGGAAGATATCTTCTCTGCAATAAGTTTTGGAGAACTGGTTTATAATGAACCCATTGCGCAGTAGAATCAAAATTTAGCACAGAAGAGGACATAACGATTTATTCTTCAAGCCGTATTACTAGCTGGTCGTAGCGGACATACACAGTGCAAAACATGTAGTGCTGAAAAACGTAAACGCCATTTTCTGCTTCAGGTCACGTTCCAGATTTCCTCAAGTGTTTCTGAACAGTCCCCAGCGGTTCCACACTGGATACCAGAGTAAAATTGGAATCGTGATATTGGCCAAACGGGTGCGATCGCGATTAAGAAGGTTACGGCAGCACCATGTTCTGACAGAAGGGTGAGTGTCAGCGATTTCGAAGGTTATCAGGAACGTCATGTAAATTGCACTGCGGACTGTAAGTGACGTTTACAAATCATTAAGGAAAGAGGTGGTTAACCTGTGACATCGTTAATTTCTAATCCGTGCCCGTACAGAGGGAGGACGTGTCCAAATTGTTTTCCCCGGCCACGAATTAGGCAACAGCATTGTTTTAATGCTAGGTGTCACCACAGCCAGTCGGCTTCAGTCTGGCACACATGGCGATTTGTCACCTCAGTTATTTCCGCACTTCCACCCAGCACTGAAATGCAACTTATGACCACCTTGACGGAGCTGATGAACCTCATTACATTGACGACAATCTGTCAGTTTAAAATTTTGTATTCTCATTCTGTGATTCTGTGTGAAAATCTGATTAACCATCAACATTCGTGGTTCTCAGTAATTATTATAGTGGTTGTTTATTGTAGGGCAGCCCATCACTTAGCCTAATGACAAACAAACCAAACAATTTTTAACGAACCGATTGCCGACTTTCCAATACTTTCACTTAAAATAACACGAAACACACGGTCAACTGATTTCACGTTTGATGAGAAGAGGGAAGGTGCTTGTGGTAGGACCTCGCCATTAATGCCCGTTATCCACCATAAATATTACAAGGAAAACATTGTAAGTAATATAAAAAATATTTATTGCAATACCTAGCCTACTGGCTTGTAAAATATTGCGTTTAACTTCCTCGTACATAAGTAGTTTGGATTTTTGCTTGTTAATACGTAACGTTTCAATGTAAATATTCATTTTATTAAATCAATTATCATTCTGTGCAGTAAAAAGCACTTGAAGATGCAACTTTTAAGTTGTGAAACCGATTGTGCGGGACTCCACGACTCCAATCGAAAAACAACTCAAGTGGACCACGGCCTTTCATTCAGACATCTTCAATTTTAACACCTAATTTTAACTGTGAAAGTGTCTTAATTACGTATAAATATTTTAGCTGTGCCCTTGCGCTTCATACAAAATTCTTTGCTAGTTGTCACAGTTCCGATCTCCTTGGCAGAAGCGTCAAAAGAAGGGGTGAAATGTGGTTGAGAGGGGTGACCTCGTGAGATGATGTGGGATCACAGTGGTACTTGGCATGCTCGCAGAAGCAGACGAGGTAGGCGGCTGTCTGAGCTGCACTTCTGTTGGCCTGCTGGTCACGTAGTCGGGTGAAATCCGCCATCTTGAAGCTTATCTCAAGTCGTCTAGCAGAGCGCCTCGCGTTGAAGCAAGCGACGTGCTTCTAATGGCTGTGGCGAAAAGGCTGCCACATTCTATTACTAGCGTCTTCCTCCCATAAATGCAGAAGTCATCTTTTCTCTTTCATTAAATTGAAATGAACCGTCTCTTCCATCTTCCCCACTTCGTTTACTTCTGACGATAGGATTGTATTAGAAGAAGGAAAAGAAATGTTGAGGCGTTTCAAAGACAACATCATCACGTTTTGAATGATTTAAAGAATCGGTAAGAGTCTCTCTCTCTCTGACCTCGCTCCTTTCCCCCAGTAGGGGTAAAATAATAGCAGTACCTAGGAAAGACATATGATAAGTATAGCCACTCAAATAGGTCTTTCTCGAATTTTCGTGAAATATATATATTCGTTGGTCACGTAGGAATGGCATGTATGTCTGAGTTGCTGTTTGATTTTCGCGGTACTGCTGTTGTGTGCGGCTAAGCAGCAGATTTGTTCAGTATGTGATTGCGAGAAGTCGTAACGGATTAACTGTGGGCTCCACAAATGCGGAGCGAGAATTAGCAGATACCTTTATTTGATTTTCCTCAATTAGATAATTCAGGGCTTTTAGTTTTTTATGTTATTTTATTACTCTTTTTTTATATTATTCAGACAGAATGTAAGGAAGCGTTCCGCTTTGTAGAATTCCTCAGACAGCCATTGTTAACAGCATGAAAACGTCTCGCAATAATTCGTTATGAGCCCCCCCCCCTTCCCCCGATAAAAACGTACCGAATAGAAGAAATTAAGAGTTTGCGTTTTTTGGGTAACTGATGTGATGTTTTTTATTGTCTTTCACTTTTAATGATGGTACATGTCTTGATTGAACATTGTGGTGTGAATTTAAATCGAACTGAAGAAGTAATTGTTCATGTTTTGGTGCAATCTTTGATATTACTAAAATGTTGTGATGACGTCAAAGTAAAACCAAACCAGTGTAGCGTACATGATTTTTTCCTGCCATTTTTTATAATGTAGTGTAATGTGACTTTTTAAAAATAGTTGTCACAGTAATCACAAATTGCACATGAGTGACTTTAGTAGTTACATTTGGTCAGCAGAGTTAATTTTGATTTGGAGCAGTGTCACCTACACTGCCTTCCATAAGTTTGGAAACACCTAGTAACAATGGAAATAGACAATGGAAAGGAAACAGTATAAAAATGCATTTTGTCGTTTTTCAAAGGTTTATTAAGCTCCGATAATACACAGGAAGAAGCAACAGTTAAATTTTCGTTTCCTCAAAACAGTCACCCTTTGCTTTCATCACTGCCTTGCACACTCTCGGCATACGTTGCGTCAGTTTTGCCAAGGTTTCAGTTGGAATTTATCTCCATTCTTGCTGCAGGACCTCCCACAATTGTGTCCCACTCATGATTTCTCGTTTTCGGGTCGCCTGTCCAATTCATCCCACATCAGCTCGTTTTGGTTACAATCAGGAAATTGGGGCGGCCATTCCATGTTTTTTCAATATTTTACGAACCTCTAGAGACTTCACATAGTTCTGACGAAAGCGAGACGTATATTTCGGGTCGTTGTCATGTTGCAAGACAAACCGTTTTCCAATCAGACGCAAACCACATATCTTAGAACGTCGCTGGAGAATAGTATGATAATCAATTTAATTCGTTTTCCATCTATTTTTACCAAATCTCGACTTTATTTCCTGCAAAGGATCCCCATACCATCACAGAACCCCCAGCATGATTCACAGTTGGAATTACGCACTGAGGTTGCAAACGTTCATGGGGTCATCAGCGTACAAATTGACGGTGTTTACTTTCAGACATTTTGAACTTAGATTCATCAGTGAATAAGACTCTTTCCCAATCCCCCGCTGTCCAATGTTGGTGTGTCTTAGCATGCAGCTTTTTCTTCTTGTTAACAGGGCCCAATAGTGATTTCCTTGTTCCTACATAACCTCGGAGGTTGTTGTCTGCCAGGTGTCGTCTCACTGCTGACTCACTCACAGGTGTATCCCTCATTGCGTTTAGTTCACTAGTCAATTCATAGACAGTTTTTAATTTGTTGCGTTTACTGGTCACTATTAAATATTTTTCCTGGCGTTCTGATAAAATTCTGGGTGCTCCTCAGCGAGGACGATCTTCATGGGAGCCTGTTTCTCGATGCCGGTGTACGATTTTGACAACTCCGCTGATGAAAATCTTCAGTTTTGTTGCTATTTGTCGGACACTGTTGCCTTCTTGGTGCAAAGTTATTATTATTACCCATGATTCATAAGGAATCTGGCACTTTAGAGTGATTTTCAATTACTTTCGCCGCGTGTTATACCTTTATGCAAACGCAAATACAAGTGAACAGAACTACAAAGAACGTAGCTCTACATAGCCATGTGATCTACTCGCGTCACCTGGCGTTTATAGTAGAACTTCTTGGACAGGTAACTTTGGTTTACATAAAACGATTCAACACTGATGTGTTTCAATGTGTGTGTATATGTACAATAGTTAAGTGTACAATACAGTCATTATTAACCGTTATTTGTGCTTGCTATTCTAAGAAATAACTAACATAGATCACTCCGATTTTGCTTCGTTGTAATACGCAGCATGGTGTTTCCAAACTTATGTAGGGCAGTGTATATCCAGTTACACAAGGATTGAATTACTCTTACATCTAACAGCTAGTTAAATAATTAGTTTTGTTATTGAAACCAGTGTTAATTACAAATAATTCAACAGATGACTACATGAAATCAGGATCAAAGAAACCAGTCATCATTTACAAAAGATCAATACGCTGCAGACACTTACACTTCTCAAGGGTATGCTGCCGGGTGACGTCGTCGACAACCGCCGATATTTCGACAGGAGGACACCCAGTCATTCTCAAGCCACAACTGCACTGAAGGAATCAATGTGTAAGCGTATTTAATACCTCGGTTTGCAAATGGTAAACAAGGAAGATAACACACACAGTGCAAGTGACTACAGAGTCAACACACCCAAAGATAAACAAACATCAAAAATATCGATAGCGACTATTAATCGACAAGTGAGGCAGTATTAATTCCGTCCCTCTGTTTTTTGACGAGAGACAGTGCCGGATTCCAAGCAGAGTTTAAACAAAAACGCTTGCTAGTTTAACTCAAACTGAGAGAAGCAACTGAGGAAAACAAATGTGATCAATTCTTGTACCAAAACAGACTCCAATTACTTCAACTAAGTCGTAGATGTACATTAGGTCCTCATTCTCTTGTCTGAAACTATCCACAACGTTTCAGTTATTTTGAGACATGACTATTTTGGGGTAGAGGGGAGATTTTTGGTAATTTTCTTAGGCTGCACAAATTATGCCTGATCCTTTTTGAAAGTGTGTGTGGGCGCATTATCATTTTTGTATATGCAGGTGTTTCCCAGTAATACGTTATTGATAGTATGAAGTTTGCTGTCGAGAGTGGTGTCATATTCATTCACAATTATCAGGCCAGTGAGATTAATGGTAGAAGTAGTTGAATACCAAGAGATGATGCGCATTCCGCGATGGTAACTCCACCATGCTTCAAATGTTCAAATGTTTGTACAGCTTATGGGAATTAACTATGAGGTCATCAGTCCGTAAACTTACAAACTACTTATGAACTAGCTAATACTAATATCCATGCCCGAGGGGGGATTCGAACCCCCGACCGTAATGGCCGTGCAGACCGTGACTGGAGCGCCTCAGTCCCCTCGGCCACCGCGGCCGGCTACACCATGCTTCATTGAAAGCAGAAAGCATACCGTAACGTAAGCTTTTGTAGTTTTTGATATATAAACTCTGTTTGTTGGAAGCAATGTAAATGATGATTCGTCGTACCATATCACAAACATCAAGTCAGTAGTTCTCGAGTTCTTCTGATCGAAGCACAGTTTCTCTGGCAGCTTTGCGTTGGTTTCCATTAGAATACTGTAAAATATTAAAAAAAGTTATTCAGTTATCTAAACAAATGCACTATGAAAAGAAGATAGCAACATCAGGAAACCAAATAAAAACAATATGGGATATAGTGAAAGAGGAGACTGGTAGAACCAGAAAGGAACAAGAGCAGGTAGGATTAAGAGTATCTGAGACATTAGTAACTGATGGGCATAGTGTGGCAAATCTATTTAACAAGTACTTTATATCCGTTACTGATAGTATGGGATTGTCTGGGTCAGTAAATAATGCCCTTGAATATTTGAAACTAGCATTTACAAATAACTTCACACACATGAATATGTCGGTAACTTCACCACAAGAAATATCTCCCATAATAAAATCTTTAAAAACAAAGAATTCCAGTGGTTACGATGAAATATCAACAAAGTTTATTAAAGCGTGTTCTTGTGAACTTAGCACAATCTTAGGGTATTTGTGTAACCAGTCTATTATTACGGGAACATTTCCTGATTGGCTAAAATATGCAGATATTAAACCTCTCTTCAAGAAGGGGGATAAAGAGATACCATCAAACTACAGACCCATTTCACTTTTGCCAGCATTCTCAAAAATTATAGAAAACGTAATGTACAAGCAGCTTCTCAACCACTTAACCACAAATGGCATATTGTCTAGAACACAGTTTGGATTTCTGAAAGGTTCCGATATCGAGAAGGCTATTTACACTTACAGTGAGAATGTACTTAATTCATTAGATAATAAATTGCAAGCAGGAGGTATTTTCTGTGATTTTTCAAAGGCATTTGATTGTGTGAACCATAACATCCTTTTAAGTAAATTAGAGGTCACGGGAAATGCTGCAAAATGGTTCAAGTCGTACCTCACTAACAGGAAACAAAGGGTGTCAGTGCAAGTGACTAGTGAATTAGGCCAACAGTCATCATCGGATTGGAAAGAAATTACATGTGGTGTCCCACAAGGATCCATCTTAGGGCCATTGCTTTTTCTTGTGTACATTAATGATCTCTCATCAGTTACACTACCAGAAGCAGAGTTCGTTTTGTTTGCAGATGATACAAGTATTGCAATAAAAAGTACGTCAAGTATAGTGATAGAAAGGTCTGATAATGATATTTTCATGAACATTAATAAATGGTTTAAAGCCAACTCATTGTCCTTAAACTTTTAAAAGACGCACTACATGCAGTTTAGAACATGTAAGAGATTTCCTGACAGCATATGCATTAAGTGTGAAGAAGAGCAGATAGAAGAGGTTGACAGAATTAAATTCCTGGGATTACAGCTTGATAATAAATTTAGTTGGGAGGAGCACACCACAGAACTGCAGAAACGACTCAACAAATCTGTATTTTCAATACGAGTGTTATCAGACATAGGAGACATAAAAATAACAAAGCTTGCATACTTTGCTTACTTTCATTCCTTAATGTCATATGGTATAATATTTTGGGGTAACTCTTCAAGTCAGTCAAAAGTCTTCAGAGTCCAAAAACGTGTAATACGTATTATTAGTGGAGTAAATTCACGGACGTCTTGTAGAAGCCTCTTCAAAGGACTGGGTATATTAACTACTGCCTCTCAGTATATTTATTCCTTAATGAAATTTGTCATAAATAATATATCCCTTTTCCCAACAAACTACATACAATACTAGAAATAAAAATGATCTACACAAGGATTTAAAAGCACTTACTTTAGTTCAAAAAGGGGTACACTACTCAGGAACACACATTTTCAATAATTTACCATCAAGTATAAAAAACTTAGCTACAAATAAAGATCAGTTTAAGAGGAACCTAAAAGACTTTCTAGTGGCCAACTCCTTCTACTCCATTAGTGAATTTCTAAATTGTACCAAATGATGCATGCACTCATACTATATTAGTATTATTATATTATCAGCAAAAAAAATCCTTAAAAATTATGTATCTGTATTTATATTATAAGTGTATGTATTTGTATTTATATTATTAGTACTATCTGTTATTCAACTCGTAAATTTTGTTTCTTGACATGTTCCACATCCACGAGGATCCCCTCAATATGGATCTACGGAACAAATAACTAATCTAATCTAATCCGTTATTAGGTGTTTAACAACTGCTGCCCCTCCATGAATGTTAAGCTCCAACACTACTATTTCCATCGAAAAAGTGTTAGTTAAGTTTTATTTATTTATTCCTGTCAGAAGTATCACCAGATTATTAATTGACATATTCTCACCCTAAAATTCGTACATAGCATATTCTCAGAGTCTACAGCATTAAATTTTGGGTATTAACCTGGCCAGGAATAGCAGTACAATTAAACATATACATAAAGAAATATTGAGTGCAGTGCTAAAAATATCTTACCCAAAATAATTTAAATATGAACTATGTACACATCACAAATACCGAACTGCGAATTAAAAGCTAAACATATCTTGCCCAGAAACGGGCGACGTCAATTGCATTTGGCTTTGGTGCCATAACCTCTGTGGTACATTTTACGGTACACAGTGGGCAGTATAAGATACGTACACTGTGGTGTCGCACAAGTCCAAAGTGCGCGCCACCTACTTTCGCCGCGCGCCGCCATGCACGCACGGCGCGGCGTTCTTACTACGTCAGCCACGAGCGCCCTCTGCTACAACTCCGCTCGTGGCCACCACTTAACGACATCGTTCACTTGGAACTGAGACAGGAACCAGTTGAGATCTTCGGAATCAGATAGGCACCAGTGAAGACTTGGCTATCGGATAGGCACTAGGCAGGCCTCTAGCTCAACTATGTATCAGCATTCAGCCGTACTGAACTATGTAAAAGTTAAGTATTGTATAAATTCTGTGCAATATATATTTCGTTCTAATTTACTCTAGTGTTTCTAGTTTCTGCTGTCTCACTGGCTGCTCACCTCCATACCTGCACAAGCGTGCTACCTTTTATTCCTGTGTCGGTCTTCCTACTCGGCCATCGACACCTACGACGGAAACGAGACACAAAAGCGGCGACGAGGCTGGGACACAAAATACACAAGTTTGTGGTACTCCTCATTCACAGAGGATAGACTCCACCGAGTCTCGCCATTTGTGAAGCGTGTCTCTTTACCTTACAGTGCCCGTTCTAGCCTGTTGAGTGCCCTCCAGGTTTCCCAATTTTCATTCCATCCTAGTGCTGGATTCTCTTTAGGCTTCATCCAGTGTCGATTTGAGGTCTTCCTCCAAAAATACACTCTGGATTTGGGTCCTTCGTATTCTTCCGTTGATCCCAGGAAACTCCCTTTTGACATTAATCGCTGATAGGCTCGGTTGCACAGTGGTAGAGTGGCAGACTACAAATCCAAAGGTCGTGGGTTCGATCCCCACCATGTTCTAGGATTTTTATCTGTCACTTTTCCCTTCTTTCACCTCTGGCAGTGTTGCTGATGTGAAAAATACCGAGTATCACCGTGGTTCGGAACCCACGTTAAATTGTAGGTCCCCCTATAACTGGCTGGGTAAGTCAGTTCGAAGGTCGGAGGAAGGCAACGGCATACCACCTCCAAGCAGGACCATGCCTAGTAAAGCACTGTGGTGTTCAAACGAATCTTCGGATTGCTGACTGCTTTACCTTTTTTAGGCCGCTTGGCGCCAGTGGAGGAGGTGGTGTTCAGATTCTTCAGAATTTAACCTTTCTTTAAAAGCTGCTGGTCCCTGCTGACGGCAGGAGGACAGATGCCAGCAAGATGGTGGACCGTGCCTAGAGGGGTAGGCCTCAAGCATCCTGTGACGATTCTGCTTGTCTCGTTGAGGGCGACATTGACTTGTTTTGCATTCACTGATTTATACCAAACCGGGCATGCCTAATCGCCGTCAGCGTGACGCAGGGCAAGTACCGAGAGTTTAAGACCCTGGGTTTGGCTCCCCTGTTAGAACTTGTCAGCTTGCGAATGATATTGTTTCTTCCATGAACTATTAGTTTATTATTCATGCATTGTTGTTTGTTTGTTAGTGTCATATCTAGAGTCACACGTAGAAATTTGGGGTTGGGGCCGTACTCTACGGGGACATCTTCCCATTCAATCTCTAATTTTCTGTTGGCCTGGTTTTTCCAAGTTGGAAAGAACACACTTGCGTTTTAGTCCGGTTTGGCTTCAGCTGGTTCCTTTGGTAATACATATCTCGCTCTGCTAAGGCCCTACCTAGACATAGTTCAACCTCCTCAAATATTTTCCCTTGTACTCTTGCAGCCCTGTCCTCTGCGTATATATAGCTACTTGCGCCTGCGAGTTGAGTTTTGCAATTGCTTTTGTCGTTCTAATAATTTTATTCCGTTCGACCTCAATAAATCGTAATGCTCTTCAGTCGTTGTCAACTATTCGGGTTTCGCCCACTATTCCTCTTCGCCAATTATATTTAACCTTTCTTGTCTACCCTGTCAGTACCGTAGAAACTGTCGCAATGCAGCCGTTTTCGGCAAACATTCTGCCACAGATTTCTATTTTAAATACATTTTTCAAACTTGCACTAGGTGTCAATACATATGGCATGTCAAGAAAACAATAAACATACCACAAATCCTGAGAAGAGCTGTCGTAGCAGTAGCGTCAGCCACGTTAGCATCCAGCGGTCATCCTTCAACTGTCTGCGTGCAGTTGCGTGGCAACGACGCGCGAAGCTCGACAACAGTGGCCGCATAAACGTCGATAACGGAGGTGCAGCGAATTCCGTAATTTTTCAATTAGAGTTTGGATTTTCTGATTGAAGGTATTTCTGTCGATTGGAGAAGTACTACAAAAGAGTGATGATTCAGGAGTGAAATTTAATTTGGCAGAGAAGGGGGTAAGTAGTTAAAAGAAATCAGTAGAGTTGAAGGAAAACTTCATTAATAATTTAAAAGCAATTACATATTGGGTATATTTTGTCCGAACGAAGAATCAAAAAGTATTTCAAAGGGTATGACCGATTTCCTTCCCACATTGTTAAGAAAAAAAAGGAATCCGAGTTTGTACTCCCTCTCTGATGTCTAATATGAGCTTGTACTTCGTCTATACTGACTACATAGTCAACGGGGCGTTAGAAGTTTAGCCTTCATCCCTTCCGTCTTTCCTATAACATCGACTACTGCAGTCCGCGCGTGAAGGAAATATCGTAAGCCATTACGTCATTTTCAGTGTCGATGGGTGGAATTGGACACTACCATTGACCCAAAAATTTCATATGAATTGTCAATGACTACCGTTCAAAATCACTCGACTGCCTGCGACTAACTATAGCGTATTTCCAACATGCAGCGGAAGAGCAGTAGACACTTAAATGTTCTGGAGTCAAATTCGCACAGGAAGAGATTAAATATTATTTAAAAAAATTCTATACGCTCAACAGGAGGACATAGGTTACATGAACAATCTGGGATAGTTTTAGTTCCCATACAGATGTTGTAGGATATAATACTAGGGGTTGGTAAGGGTTCTTGTTTGTGTCGGAATTCTTATATAGAAAGATATACTTGATACTGACACTAGATGAGAACTGAACATAAACAATTAGGTATAACGAAAACAAGAAACTTACCTGAAATGACGTGAGGAGATGCCGTTGCAGGTGCGTCAACCACGTTAACGTCCAACCGTCAATCCTTCAAATGTTGGCATGTCGTTGCCAGGCAACGTAAGGCGTAGCTCAATAATAGTTACATCATGGACGACCCTAACATGTTTAATTAAAAGTCAGTAGCCAACTTTGTTCACACTTCTTTCCAATTATAGTACATTTATAGAATTTTTAATTATTATTTTTTATGTTTTTTGTTTGAGAAAGGGTTTATCGTGAATATTAACAAGCGGTATACAATGTACTTGAGTTTCCAAGATCTTTTGAATGCTGTTATGAGAAGCATATGGTTCTATTAAAAATCATTCTTGTCTCAATATCTCGAACCGATATCATCGATATGGAGTGCAAGTGGAAAATGATATAAAAAAACAAATAATTCACATTAAGATAACAGCCACAATCACTAAGAGTAATTTTTTAAAATGTTTTCTCCCTCATAGAATGCAGTTATAGATAGTGATCAGTTTCATAAAAAAAATAAAAAAAAATAAAAATTACATCGTACTGCTAAAACCGTTCAGGAAACAAAAAATATATGTGCCCCTCGACGCTCTAGCATGTGCCGAAAATTCCGAAAACCGCATTTCGATATACACAGCCGCTTCACGAAGTAAAAGGGGTATTACGTCTTACTATCAATACAGGGTGACTCACGTGTCTGTGAATCTGGAAAAATTAATTTAATAGTTTAATGACGCAAAGAAGTTTGGAGGATTATTCTTGAGGAGTCTGTGTTAACATTAGCTCGGAATATAATGTAGAAAAGAATCTGTGATCAGAAATAAAGTATTATTTCTGTAGTTATGTCTTTCTTTGTCTGAGGACTGGTGTGGGGCCACGGCAGAATAGGCGTGCGCACTAAGGAGCCCAGCTGTGGTGCGCGCGGCCGTTCGACGTCGAGGGTTTGAGTCCTCCCTCGGACATGGGTGTTTCTGTTGTCCTTAGCATAAGTTATTTTAAGCTAGTGTGAGTAGTTTTTAAGCTTAGGGATTCATGACCACCGTAGTTACGTACCTTTGGTTTACAAACATTTGAACATTTGACTGGTGTGTCAAATGATGCGGTCTCGCCATTTGACTTCATGCTTCACCAACTTACAGTGTGGGAGTCTATTGAATTATTGTCTTATGGTTCGAGATAATGGACCTTCAAGCTGTAGAATTCTTGAACATATTCTCAGTTCAAATAAAGTGATTTTCGTTGTGACGGAAAAGCGTCTGTCCATGCATCAGCATGACTTTATGAAGCATCGGTCGCGCGAAAGCCAGCTTGGCCTTTTGTCTCATGACATCTTGTTTGCTATGGATGATGGGCAGCAGGCAGACTGCATATTTCTCGATTTTCGAAAGGCGTTCGATACGGCGCAGAAATTCAGACTGCTAACGAAGGTACGGTCATAAGGAATAGGTAACCTAATATGTGAATGGCTCGAAGACTACCTACGTAATAGAAACTACTACGAGTGTTCATCACAGTCTAGGGTATCGTCAAGAGTGCGCCAGAGAAGTGTCAGAGGACCACTATTATTTTCTGTCTATATAAATGATCTGGCAGACGAAGTGAGTTGCGTCATGCGGGTGTTTTCTGATGATATTCAGGAAGGTATCATCACCGTATGACTGTAGTAGGATGCAGAATGACTTGGACGAAATTTCTAGGTATTCTGAGGAAAACCAACTACCTCTAAATGTGGAAAATGTAACGTAAGAGGAACAATTCATTAACAATCGAATACAGCATTAGTAGTGTTAAATATCTATACGTAACGCTGCACAATGATATGAAATGGGAGAGCATTTAAGGGAAGTCATGGGAAAGGCTAATGATCGACTTCGTTTTATTGGTAGAGTTTTGGGAAGGGGAGAATCGTCTGTAAAGGAGACCGCATATAAAACGCTTGTGCGACCCCGTTTTCAGTATTGCTCAATTACTTGCGATCCCAACCAGATCGGTTTAAAGGAAGACATAGAAGCAATTGGGAGGCCGGCGGCGAAGTTTGTAACTGGTTCATTCGATCAATGCGCGAGTGTTAGTGAGATCCTTCGGAAACTGAAATGGGAGTCCCTGGAGGAAAGGCGACTTTCTTTCCGGAAAACGCTGTAGAAAAAAATTAGAGGGTCGGAATTTGAAGCGGACTGTAGAAAGATTCCACTGTCCCCAACGTGCATTTCTTGTAAACACCAAAAAGATAAGATCAGAAAGATTATGGTTCGTACGGATGCATACAAATATTCGTTTTTTCATCGTTCTATATGGGAATGGGACAGGAGAGCCAGTAACAAGTAGTGGTACTGAGTACCCTCCGCCACGCATTTTTGGGTGGATTGCGAAGTATATATATAGATGTACATGTTGTGGTAGTATTGATCGTCATCTTCCTCGTTTCACGTGGTACTTGACCGAAGTATATTAAATATATATATATATATATATATATATATATATATATATATATATATATATAAAACAACCAAAAGCTGTAACAGTAATGATTTTATTAACTGGCAAACAGTTTCAGCATCTCATTACTGCCATCTTCAGGCCATCAAGACATCCAGGATGAAAATATGATCCATATGATTGAATGTAATTAGATTCACAGCTCCCATATGGATACGTTTGTACCATACTCATACAAGACTTGAGGATGTGGATGGAGCATACGTGTCCATATGGGAGCTGTGAATCCATTTTAATCATTTAATGCATGACTCTTTATTTGAAGCTATAAAAACTAGCAAGATTAATGTGTAGTCAGTACATACTGAGAAAAATAACGAAAAACAATTCCTTAAAATTATTAAGCACTACTAGCAACAACAAGTTCAAAGGTGGTCAGCTATATAGTGTTCCATGATGTACCCGATGCAGTAAATGTCACTATTATGTCTCAAAATTTAACATAAAGTAACTCATAATGCAACAGTAGTATGTGATTGACTATTTTTATATGACAAAGGAGGAATACTAAAGTAAACAAACGCACATGTTACGAGTAACTCAATGTAGCTAACTGTCTAACTGATTCAGTAGAATTCTGCAATTTATAATTACTATGACAAGCTACTAGCATATGTAACACTATGTATAGAAGCTGCTACAAATGAATTTGAGATAAAATTTTGATCAGTTTGAGAGATTCTGTATCATCTCCGTGACGCTGTCTCCCCTGTATCGTGAGAATACAAAACGGGCGGCCCTTCTCTGGACTCTTTCGATGTTCTCGGTCAAACCTACCTGATAAGGATCCCACACTGGGCTGCAATACTACAAATGAGGACGAAAAAACGTGGTGTATGCAGTCTTTAGTAGTTCTGTTGCATCTTTTAAATGTTCTGCCAATAAAACGAAGTCTGCGGTTCACTTTTCCCACTTTATCTACTTGTTCTTTCCAATTTAAATCTGAAGTAATTGTAATTATAGATATTTAGTGGAGTTTACGGCGTTTACTTTTGATTGATTTATCTTGATAGATTTCTTTTCGTGCTCATGTGGACAACTTTACACTTCTCATTATTTAGAGTCAGTTGCCAATTTTTAAACCATAGTGATATCTTATTTAGATGTTCTACATTTGGTTTTGATCTTCAGATGATTTTACTAGACGGTAAATGATGGCGTCATCTGCAAACAACGTAAGAGAGCTCCTTAGATTTTCTCCCAAATTATTTATGTAGACAAGGAACAACAGAGGACCACCCTGTGGAACACTACCCTGTAGAACGCCCGATATCATCTCTGTTTTAGTCGATGCCTTAGCATCGTTTGCTACAAACTGTGTCATATGTGACAGAAAATCCCTTAGCCAGTCGCAAATTTGTGGCGGTATACTATAAACACGCAATTTGATTAAAAGCCGTTTGTTATGTACGATGTCAAAAGCCTTCTGGAAATCAAGAAATACGGAATCAATTTGAGATCTCCTGTCGATAGCACTCATCACTTCGTTTAAGTAGAGCTAGTGTTTCGCATGAACGATATTTTCCAAATACTTGTTGACCTTGGGTCGATAGATCATTGTGTTCGAGATAATTCATAATATTTGAATACAGGATATGTTCCAAAACCCTACTGCAATTTTACGTCAGTGAAATGGGCCTGTAGTTAGTGCCTTTCTGAGTATAGGTGTGACCTGTGCAACTTTCCAGTCTTTTGGTACAGATCCTTCTTTGAGCGAGCGGTTGTATATGACCGTTAAGTAAGGAGCTTTCGCTACAGCATAATGAAATAGAAACCTAACGGCCTGAAGACAGCAGTAATGATGTGCAGAAACTGGTTGACAGTTAATTAAATCATTATTGTTACGGTAGCTGTTTTTTTATATATAGTTCCATCAAAATTTGAACCAGTCATTGTCGCATACTCTAAATTACATTATTGTACATCTACATCTACATGGGGTACTCTGCAAATCAAATTTAAGTGGCTGGCAGAAAGTTCATCGAACCACCTTTACACTATTTATCTCCCATTCCAATCTGGAACAGCGCGCGGGAAGAAAGAACACCTGAATATCTCCGTTCGAGCTCTGATTTCTCTTATTTCATTCTGATAATACTTTATACCTATGTAAGTGGGAGTCAACAATATATTTTCTCATTCGGAGGAGAATGTTGGCGATTGGAGTTTCGTAAGTAGCCTACGACGCAACGATAAGCGCCGTTGTTGTAATGATTCCCATCCCAGATCCTGTATCATTTCCGTAACGCTGTCTCCCTGTATCGTGACAATACGAAACGAGCTGCCCTTCCTTGTACTCTTTCGATGTCCTCCCTCAAACCCACCTGATAAAGATCCCACATTGGGCAGCAATACTCCAAAAAAGACGGACAAGCGTAGTGTATGCAGTTTCTTTAGTAGTTCTGTTGCATCTTTTAAATGTTCTGCCCATACAACGGAGTCTCTGGTTCGCCTTTCCCACGACATTATCTATTTGTTCTTTGCAGTGTAAGTCTGAAGTAATAGTAATTCCTAGGTATATAGTGGAGTTTACGGCCTTTACTTTTGACTGATTTACCTTTTAAACAAAGTTTAACGGATTTATTTTCGTACTCATGTCGACGACTACAGACTTCTTATTATTTAGAGTCAGTTATCAATTTTTACACCATAGTAATATTTTATTTAGATCGTTCTAAGGTTGGTTTTGATCTTTAGATGATTTTACTAGACTGTAAATGACGCCGTCATCTGCAAATAACCTAAGAGAGCTGCTTAGATATTCTCCCAAATAGTTTATGTACATAAGAAACAGCAGAGGACCAATAACACTACCCTGTGGTACGCCCGATATCACCTCTGTATAAGTCGATGCCTTACCGTCGGTTACTACAAACTTTGTGCTCTCTGAGAGGAAATCCCCTATCCAGTCGCAAATTTGGGACGATATACCATAACCACGCAATTTGATTAAAAGCCGTTTGTGAGTTACGGTGTGAATAGCCTTTTGGAAATCAAGAAATACGGAATAAATTTGAGATCCCTTGTCGACAGCACTCATCACTTCGCGTGAGTAAAGAGCTAGTGTTTCTCATGAACGATATTTTCTAAATCCGTATTGACATTGGGTCAATAGATAATTCTGTTCCAAATAATTCATAATATTTCAATACAGGATATGTTCCAAAACCCCGCTGCAAATTGACGTCAGTGAAATAGGCCTGTAGTTTAGTGGGTTACTCCCAATGCCTTTCTTGAGTATAGGTGTAACCTGTGCAACTTTTCAGACTTTTGGTACAGATTCTTCTTTGAGCGAGCGGTTGTATATGACTGTTAAGTAAGGATCTTTCGATACAGCACAATCAAATAGATATGTAATGACCTGAAGGTAGCACTAATGAGATGCTGAACAGTAGCTGTTTTTAAATATACATCGATCATAATTTGAACCAGTCATTGTCCCATACTCTACATTAGTATGAGCTACATCATTGTACATCTACATCTACATGGTATACTGTGCAAATCACATTTTAAGTGCCTGGCAGAGGGTTCATCGAAACACCTTTATACTATGTATCTCCCATTCCATTCTCGAATAGCGCGCGGTAAGAAAGAACACTGAATCTCTCAATTCGAGCTGTGATTTATCGTATTTTATTCTGATGATCTTTTCTACCTATAAGTGGGATTCAACAACATATTTTCGCATTCGGAGGAGAATGTTGGCGATTCGAGTTTCGTAAGTAGCCCATGCCGCAGCGATAAGCGCCGTTGTTGATGATTCCCACCCCAGATCCTGTATCATTTCCGTGACGCTGTCTTTCCTGTATCGTAATAATACAAAACTGACGGCCTTTCTTTGGACTCTTTCGATAGGTTCCGTCAAACCGACATGATAAGCATCCGACACTGGGCAGCAATACTCCAAATGAGGACCGACAAACGTCGTGTATGCAGTCTCTTTAGTAGTTCTGTTTCATCTTGGTATATTGCGAATAGAGCACAAAATAAATACAGCTGAAAGTTTATTTTTCCTTAAAACGTAACAAAAGTACCCTTCTTGGAACAATACAAAAATAACAGAGTTCACTGGTATGACTTATTTTACAGTTCCTGCAATTGTCTCTGCTTTAAGAAAAACCACTAAACTGCTTCTTCTTGAGTTAGCCTCCTTACAATCTACTTACGAGACTCTACACACTGTACAGAGAAACCAGGCGGCGTGTAGAAGTCCGACGGTCGGCGGGGCGCAACGTTGCGGCTGGGCAGAGCGGCGACTTCCTGGACGGCGTAGATTTCTACGGCGGCTGGCGGCTGCTCGGCGTGGTCGGTCGATGTCTTAGTCCTGTCGGTCCTTGCGCGGGCTTACATACTGTCGCTGCGTAGGTACACATTCTCGCAATTCGCTGTCTGCGGGCACTACATGGGTGCAGAATACAGTGGGTCTTGTGGCTGCGCGCGCCTCGGCCGGCTGCCTGTGGTCACAGAGTAACATATACAGAGGAGCAGCCCCCTCTAAACCACTGTCCTACGCTCCCCTCCTAGTTCCGTAAGATGCTAGCAGGTGTCAGGCGGATCACTGGCTTAGGGTGCCTCTCGCACGTCAGAGGGTAGCGTGGAGGGGAGGCTGAGGGGAGAGCTTGTGCCGCCTGCCACGAGGCCACGGCTGTGTCCAGCTTGCTGGCGTTTGAGGGGAAGTGGAGGTGGGGAGAGCTGCTACCTGCCGCCTGCTCTGGCCAGTTTAAAGAGCTGCTTCTGACCGCAGCGCCATCATGGGACATCTTATGGAACTGCTGGAAACCCTCCCTCCCCGCACCCCTGAGCGTAGGACCCGGCCCTTACGGAGGTTTCCCGTCTATATATTTGTCTGTGCTGTGGTGTCCTCTACCGGAGCGCACGGCCCCTACTTCTGACGTCCACTGTGGCGAGCTGCGCTGGCAGAGCCGGCGACCGGCACGGTACAGCACATCTTTTAAGGGTTCTGCCAACAAAACGCAGTCTCTGGTTCGCCTTTCCCTACTTTATCTACGTGTTCTTTGCAGTTTAAGTCTGACGTAATAAATTTGTCAGTGGTATTTGCGGCCTTTGTTTGTACTGCTACTTCGGTGGCCATCAGCGCCACACAGTGGGAGCAAGCGGTGCTGAGCGGTGCGGTGTCGTTTCCGTGTTTCAGATCAAGTGGGCGCGGTCGCGCAGCAAGGAGCGCCGGCCGCGCCGCAGCGAGGACTCCGGCGGTGGCGGTGGTGGGGGTAGTGGTGGTCGCCCGCGGCGGGACTCGACCACGGACTACGCGGCGGACAACTCGTCGGAGCACAGCAGCGCGGCCACGCCGCTGACGCAGTCGCCGCGCCACCGCCTGCTGACGCCGCACCCACAAGGTGGGTGGCCCGCCGTCCTCTGCTGCGCCACCGCAGACGCCGCCGGCCCCGGCGCGGGGGTGCTGCCCGCGCGCGCCCGGGAGCGCTCCGCAGGTAGTCGACCCACCACTGGCCACCAACCACTCACTCGCATGACTGTTTTCTGACAGCCAAAGGTCCCACCTGTAGCCCGTACAGAGATATGAAGGGTGATTATAGAGATCAAGAATCAGCACACCTTGACTTAATTATCATCATCATTATGATTATTAGTACGAATAAAGCAAATGAAGCGAGGTCTCTGAATGCAGGCATGCCAATAACTTTTTTTTTACAAATTTCGTTATTCTTTTTTGTGTTGCATGATAATTACAAAAGTGTTGCTGCTGCGGCTTTCGTTTCTCATCAAGGCACGAAGAATGCAGTCCTATCGTACCAATTGGACACCAACCAGTGCAGCAACGCCACGACATTCAACAAGCGCCGCAACATGCGCCAGTTACGAGAAGGTGTGCGGCCACGCCCATAACTAGCGCCCCCCTATAGCACTGATATAACCAGTTGTCCATAGTACTGGTCGACTCCCCAAAATACTTCGCTTGGAACTTAAACAGTGGCAACTATTTATTCACAACAGACACGAAAGCGTTACATATTTTCACCTGTTATTGCCCTCAAAGTAGTCACCAGCGGATGTAGAACCCGTTGCCAGCGATGTGGAAGGGGAAGTATACCGTTAGCAGAGCCTGTTCTGTTGATGGTGCGAATGGAGTGGTCTTCTGCCTGCCGAATCTCTGGAACAGTACCGAAGCGACTGCCATGAGGTGGGTCCTTCATCTTCGGACTCAAATTCATCAGTGTAGTAAACTCCGTACCGGCAGCGTGTCATAAAGCGACGTCCTGGAAAGCGGGCAACAGCCAACACAGTCTCCGGTGCTACCGCCCGAAGCGTGGAGACTTAAACAAGCGGCCAGGCGTATATACAAACGCCCTGGCCAGCGATGTATCAGCCGACTCCACTGTACGACTCGCCGGCCATCCTGCGCTTCAGTTCCTCGTCGGTCCACCAGACGGGCCAGCATCGCGACTCGGAAGCGAGTCACCACCAGGCTCCACTGGCGCCACCACGCTCCACCGGCAAGCCCTTTTAAGATGGCCACCCAGCCTCCAGCGGCAGTTCTGAATATCCTGAAGCCAATCACCCAATGAATTACCTTTACCAATACACCGTGGGAGAAAAAGTACAACAGTGGTGCGAACTCCACAATATCTCGAGGGTCGAAGTTTTCCCCTTCTTCAGTTCAGCGAGTCCAGCGGCAGTTAGTCTTCGCCGATGATACCTGACGCATTGAAGAGTCCTCCAGAAGCCACGACAGATCAACACCTTTCTCCACGGAAAGCTGTCAGCCTACCTATACTATTGTTGGATTAATTTACTGGTTGTAATAAACTTCGTACTATTGTAGATTGGTTGTGTACTGATTATAACAACCGGGAATTAAGTGCAGGTAGTTTGGTGGTTCGTACAGTACTTCCCAGTCCCATCGACCGAACAGAGCAGCCACAGCTTGCGCTGTATGCGTCCAGGCATTGTCATGCAAAACTATGGATGGGTTGGGTAGATAGTGTTGCTGCTTCTTTCGCAAAGCTTGTCGCATGTGATGCTCCAAAAACGAGCAGTAATACAGTGCATTGACGGCCTACCATTGAGAAACGTAATGCGCTAGTATAAGACCATTACTCTCGTATTCAAGGTCCCACCTTTTTTTGTACGGCAATGCCGATTCCCCGCACGCCTCTTGTAGACCAAGATGACACTATCGTGCTGTACGACCGCTGGCACATTCAATCTTGTTCCAATTCCGTTGTTCCTGTTTCTAAAATACATTCACACCGTGACGTTACACCGCTCGCTAGCGACAGTGTTTCCCTCGATTGTGCGCACACCGGTGAAGTGGTCGGAGGTAAGGCAGATACGTCAGCGGCAATAGTATATTCCATAGCATAGTGTCTCCACAGTAGTGTTGCCACTATTTAAGTTCCAATCCTCATACATCCATGCAATCTGTTGTATCTCATCCTCACTGAACCTGGGCCTCTGCCACGCCTACATCATTGTGTCCCTCGTCCCTCCATTCCTTCACCTTCATAATCTCCACATCCTCTGCCAGGGTAACTTCCACTACCTCCCTCTCTCGGATGACGTCTGTCCCGATGTCTGTCTCGACATCTATCCCTCCTACGAGCTCTATCCTCTTCCCCTCTATCCTCTCCCCCTCCTCTCCCCATAAATGCGTTTGACAGTATCGCTGTCATCTGTGAAACGAGCTGTCACGTGAACAACAACGTAAAAATACGTAAAAAAAAATTACATCGGAATATTACAGCCAGCATCAAACTAACTGTTGATAACGCATTGGGATTGACTTAGTAAGAAATCCATAGACAGACCGGCGGTAAGATACCTGATGATGGAAGTATTTCCGAAATAGGCCTATAGATAGATTAAGAAAATAAATACCAGCGTTTGGATTCAACATAACGTCATTAAAGAAATTTATAACGCAGCAGGCCCAAAGGACTATAAACAATTGGTATCTGTTCTTTTGGACATGTCCGAAATAAGATACACCATTTGTTGACATTAACGGCCGTAATTTTACAAATTCGAAATATTGAAATATTTTGACCATTTTGGGGCGTTGAAACAATTTTAACGACGAAGGTGAAAAATTGTGCTGGACTAGGATTCGAACCCGAATTTCTCGCTTCAGGGCAGCGGTCGCCTTAACCAAATCGGGCTGTCCAGACACACTGGCCTTCCAACCCAAATTCTCAACTTCTAGCCCCCTGGACAAGGATTTCTCTTGCTCGCAGCCTATTCTGCATTCCCGCAAGGGATCAAGCGTTGAGACTTTGGGTTGAAAGGGAAACGTGCCTGGATAGCCGAATTAGTTAAGGCAACCTCTGGAAATCCGGGTTCGAATCCCGGTCTAGCACAACTTCTAGCATTCTCAACTTCGCCGTTGAATTTATTTCAGCCCACCGACACAGTCTAAATGTTTCAGTATTTTTCAATTGAATCGAAGGGTCTCTAGAATTGGATCTCCGACAACGCACGGACCATCTCTGCTTACATCGCTACTATTCCCGCTTATCGTTCTATTTAGATTCAGACGCTCCGACTGCGGGACGTGGGCCTGGAGAGAAACGGAACCGGATCGCGCCGGGCGACGAACGTGTTAAAATATCAATAAAAGGGAAAAAGTTGGTCGGCCCAGTCAGTCGGCCACGGTACCTAGGAACAGCAGCCAGATGAAGAATAAACGTTACCATATATTATCGTTATGTTGTTGTCTGGATGTTTTAGGGAGAAAAAACTGCTAGGTCATCAGTCCCCCATTCCATCACTGGGTGTCACAAGAAAAAGCATAAATGAGGAAAATAGCCCAGGGATTAAAATAGCAAAGGGGAGGAAGATCCCCCCTAGTCAGTAAAAGAACAATAAAGGCAACAAGAGACAACACAAAATGAGACAATCGCACAGAAACACCGAACAACGACAAGTAATGGAAAGTAACAGCTGATGTTCATGGTTGACCGACCGCGAGACTAAAAAGAGGAAAAGTCAACCATGCGGCAACACGGGAAGATCTCCAATCAGATGATATGAAGAATACAGACAGTGTACGAAAACAAAGCCTTAAACAGAATGGTAAAATCCACCATCCCGAATAAAACCAAAAACTGAATTAGCCATTTGGGCGTCGTCACGAAAAACATCGGATAAAAGTGCAGGAAAGTTAAAACTCCGCCGCAGGTGGCTGAAACAGGGCAGTCCATCAAGATGTGGGCTTCTGTCAGGTGGGAGCCACAGCGACACTCGGACGGGTCCTCGCCACGAAGGAGATAGCCGTGCATCAGCCAAGTATGGCCAATGCGGAGCGGGCACAGGACTACTGAGTCCTGGTGGCAGACCCGCATTGAGGAACGCCACACACCCGTGATGTCCTTCACAAATGTTCAAATGTTTGTATAGTCTATGGGACTTAACTACGGGGTCATCAGTCCCTAAGCTTACAAACTACTTACGAACTAGCTAATAGTAAGGACGACACAAATATCCATGCCCAAGGGGGATTCGAACCCCCGACCGTAGCGGCCGTGGAGACCGTGACTGGAGCGCCTAGTCCCCTCGGCCACCGCGGGCGGCTGTCCTTCACAGCCCGAAGTTTATTGGGCACCGTCAGGGTACGCCACTCGGTATCCCAAAGCTTAGAGAGCTGATGGTGCAAAACAGACCGGAGATCAGAAGGCGTTAGCCCGATATTCAACACAGACTCCTCGACAGCCTTTTTTTCAATCCCATCAGCACGTTCATTGCCTGTGATACCGACATAACCTGGATACCAAACGCTACTGACGAACCGGACCTGACAAGGGTAGAAAGCGTCTCCTGTATGGCTACCACCAGGAGAGAACGAGGGTAGCACTGATCCAAAGCACGATGGCTGCTCAGGGAGTCACTGCAGATAATGAAATACTCACCTGAGCTAGACCGTATGAGCTGGAGACCTGGTAAATGGCCACCAGCTCTGCAGTGTAAACACTGCAGCCATCTGCGAAAGAGCACTGTTCGATGTTGTCGCCGTGGAAGTAAGCAAATCCAACATGGCCCTCAACCATTTAACCATACAAGGTCGTGTCCAGGGAACGAGGCAACAACAGCGAGAAACCGACGCCTAAGAGCTAACATAGTCTTTGGGTCCATGGGCCAAGTCCAGCCTTGGCGTGTACCACGGAGGTGTATGTGCACGGGCCCGATATGGAGATGGTAAAGGAAAATACTCTAGTTCCAAAATAAGAGACCGGACGCGAAAAGCGATCATGTGACTGAAACAGGGTCGCCGTTGTTAAGGATAGACGACCACGTCTGAGAAAATGCACATGGGCTACACTGACCGCGAGCAGTTGCTGGCGGCGAACCCGCAGAGGTGGGACACTGGCCTCTGCAAGTAGACTTAACAGCGCTGGTACGGAAGGCACCTGTCGAAGTACCAACCCCACAGTGGTAGATGGGGTTGAACAGGCGCAATGCCGAAGGTGATGATGAACCATATTCAATGCACCCAAAGTCAAGCCGCGACTGTACCAGGACTGTGTATAGCCGCAACAGTGTGGAGCGATCAGCACCCCTGGTGGTATGGCCCAGGTGGCGAAGAACTTTCAGATGGCGCCAGCACTCCTGCTGCAGCTGACGAATGTGGGGAAACCACGTCAGCCAGGCGTCAAAGACCAGCCCTAAAAACCCATGGGTTACCACTACGTTAAGTACGTGGCCGTCAAGGCAAAGTTCGTGGTGAGGGTGAACAGTCCGACGCCGACATAAATGCGTAACACTAGTTCTGGCCACGGAAAGCTGGAAGTCGTGGGCAAGAGCCCAGGATTACTCTTTCCTAATGGCTCCCTGCAATCTGCGTTCAGTCACTTGGGCGCTGGAAGAGCTAAAATAGATGCAGAAGTAGTCAGCGTAAAGGAAAGGGGATATTGACGACTCAGCTGCTGTCGCTAGGCCGATAATGGCAACTAAAAATAAGGGGACACTCAAAATACAGCCATGAAGAACCCCGTTTTCCTGCACATGAGAGGTGGTATGGGAGGCACCAAGTTGAACACGTAGTAGTGAGTAGGCCTATGTGGTGTCGCCAGGTTGTATCGTATGCCTTGTGAATATCAAAGAAGACGGCTATAAGATGTCTGGAAAAAGCTGTGCGGATTATGGACTCCACGTACACCAGATTATTGGTGTAACATCTTATTACGAGGGAAAACAACAGCATTTACCACAAGGAATGCAATAATCACGTAAGTAAATATTAGAGAATAAGTATCACAGTGATTTCACATTAATTAGCAATGCATATAAGTGTATTTCAAATGACCAAAGTCGAAATTTATCCCTACAATGATAGGTATAGTCACAAAAGCGGCGAGGGGTATGTACCATAACAGATTTTAGACAGTATCTGGTATCTTACATTCAACAGGCTGATACTTCAATAGTTGTCACATTCCATTTTGCTTCCTTTCTTGTATTTTTCCATTCTTCTGGCAGTGTCGCCTCCCATATCAACTGGATCAGTTTCTATATCTGTAAGTGCCAGCTCTCACCTCCCTCCTTAATTAGTTCTGATGTTGTTCTCCCATGGGGCTTTGTTGTTTCTGAGTTCTTTGATTGCGATATTCACGTCTTCTTCACTCACTACACATTCTTCGTTATCTTTTCTTTCCTCCGTATTGTCTGCAGGCAACCAGTCATCTGAGCGATTCAACAGTTATAAAATGTATTCTTTCTTTCTACGATTCTTTCCGTGTCATTTACAAATTGCTGTTCTTATCTTTAATGAGATAAGTTGGGTTCTGAAATCCATGTTTCTGATTTTTTATGCATTGGAAGAAATGCCTCGAATTCTTGCTTTGGCGCTCTGTCTCCACTTGTTCCAGCAAATTGGTTAGATATATACTCTTCTTTGCTCTTAGGTTTCACTTTGTCTCCCTTCTAGTGTTGATAAAGTCTTCCCATTTCTGCTCATTTCCCAATCAGCCAGCCACTTTTACCTCATCTTCCTTCTCTTTTTAGCAGCCTTCTGTATGTCTCTTTTAACGATTTCCTCTTCTTCATTATCTTCTTTCCTCCCAATGTATCCTCCGATACACCTACTACCGTGGACTTTATTTCTTTCTATATTCTCTCCACGTCTCTCTTGCTTCCATGGTCTCTGCAACCTCAAAACGGTTGTTGACTTCCATAGCATTTTTTTCTTTAATGGCACTTTCTCGCAGTTTCTCAACATTCAAGGCAGGTTCTAGTGTCCCCTTATTCTTATGCATGTAGGTGAACACCAGTTTCAGCTTGCACTTTAATTAGAAATGTATATAAGTGTATTGCAAATGACCAAAGTCTGAAGCGCAGTCGGCTCCTCTATATGACCTGACGTCTATGACTACATGGCTATGGTGCTGGTCCATCAAGATGTGATCTATCTGGATGGTAGTTCTTCCATCAGGTGAGCACCATGTTCCCTTATGTACTCTCTTGTGTTCGAAGTGAGTTAAACTTTCTCTCAAGTTCTTTGAGACGTCTAGGTTTGTCATCCACTCATCATTCTCGTTGGTCTCATCATGAAAACTTTGCCTTCCGATATTGGTATATAGAAGTCTCCCTTTTCTTGCTTTTGCGTTAAACTATGACCTATACTCTTACTTTTCCTCATCAGCTTTTATTTTCAGTAAGGGCATGAACATTGGTGAATGTGCTGTCTGACAATTGGTTTGCAAACACTATGTGGAATATTCTCTTGTTGACAGCTTTGAATTCTTTAACCGAATTTGTTGCTTTGTCATTTATTACAAAACCAGTACCGAATTCGTGTTTATCCACACATCCGTCGTAGAACAGTACGTATCCATCCTAGTTGTGAGTTCTCTCACCCAGCCATCTTGTCTCTTGTAGTGCCACCAGGTCCAGTTTAGTGTTGTTAGCCCAATGCTCAACCTTCTCCTTTATCCGGGCTTGCGACCAGCTGTGACTGTTGCAAGACAACTGACCCCAGGCAGAGTTAAAGTGTTAAACATTATCATACAAGTAGTTAATTAAAATGTTTATTGCTCACTTGCTTAATTATCCGATTTTTGTATTTCAATTTTTATAAAAAATTTAATTTGTGTGAAAACGTTAAAAATTATCATACAAATGAAATTCTTTACACAAACTGAATTACAGAAATTTGAGAATTATGAAAGTGGACATTAAGCATTTTAAGTAACTATCATTGTCAAAATAACCTATTGTATAATTTCTTCAAAAAGTCTCACAAAATACACATTGTTAATTTGTTTTAAACACTCTCTTAATGTAAACACAAAATATTTGTCCATTCAAATGGTCAAATGTTTTGCGGGCCTGGTGGTCACGGGGGTAAAGCGTTTAACGGAACGGTTGGGTCGCGGGTCAAAAAATGTGCAAATATTTGTATAGCTTATGGGACTTAACTACGGGTTCATCAGTCCCTAAACTTACAAACTACTTATGAACTACTTACGAACTAGGACGGCATAAATATCCATGCCCGAGGGGGGATTCGAACCCCCGACCGTAGTGGCCGTGCAGACCGTGACTGGAGCGCCTCAGTCCCCTCGGGCACGGCGACCGGCAGTCGCGGGTCGAAACCCCGTCGGATCACGAAGTTTTTCATTCGCCGTTGTAACCCAGCGTTCACCTCTCAACGATGAGAGGAGTCACTAGAAACGACACGTGGTTCTCGGATATCATGTTAAGCTGTAGGTCCCCTATCGCCGGTTGGATCACTAAGGGTCGGTTAGGGAAACGCAAGTCGCCGAAGTGGCTTTCAGGTGGAAGACTTGCACCAGGCCACTGAGCCACGCGGGGACCAAACTGCTAAGGTCATCGGTCCCTAGACATACAAACCACTTAAACTCACTTTAACTTACGCTAAGGGCTACACACAAACCAGAGGGAGGACTCGAACCTTCGGTGTGAACGGTCGCGTAATCCATGACATGGCGGCTTTTACATCATGCGTCCATTCCAGCGCAGCTATCTGTTCCTTATTGATCGACTGTTCGTCTACATTTGTTGACTTTAATCCCGAATGTATGACGTTAAGTCTCTTATGTCTCGCTACATAATAATTATTGTGCTTCAATTGCAACTTTACTACCATACGAAGCAGGGCCAGCGCAAGCCCAAGTGCCGCACCGTGCGAGCTGCTAAATTTCCGCCGCCCCCCCCCCCACGACTTCTTTTTTTTTTTTTTTTAACGAATCGTTTGTGAAGTTTTATTTAAACAAATCTACAAATCTGTAGGAAAGTCAGCAATCAGTCGCAATTTTAGCTTTTACGTTTCAGATCTACCGAGTTTTCGGCCACTGAGTGGCCAGTTTCAAAGCTTTTAATATTTGCTTACATCTAAACCGTCATGTCGACAGATACGTTTAGCACGACGGTATAGATGTAAGCATAACTCAAAGCATTGAAAATAGCCACTATGTGCCAGACATCTATGAAGATCTGGAAAATAAAAATAGTTGAAACGGCCAAAGAGTGGGACGGAAGACAATGGAGAGAGGAAGAATAAGGAGATGGAGTAACATAATAGTGCAATAAATCCATACTCGGGAATCGACAGGTACTGATGCTAGTCGAAATATATTAACTCACTGCACTGCGGTTATTAATTTCAAGGAACTGACACTCGCCATCTGTCGTAATTTGCATGTGTCAGTTCTGTCGTGTCTGTTTATGGAATAATGGGTAACAAATTAGTCATCGCCATATCACGTCACTTTTCTGTGCTTTATTTTCATAAATAAATTTTATTTAAATAACAGATCCTCAGAAAAACAAATTTTCCTATTCTGCATTCTTGAAGAAGAAAAATTCTAACTTATGAGTAACGTGCATGCGCAATAATAATTGTACGTTATATGAAAAGCACTTACCTATTACATCCCAAGTTGCAAGAAAGAAATTGGGACGCACCAATTCTTCTGTTCTTGTAAAACACAATTAAAGTGCTTCTGACCAATCTTGACTCTCTCGGCTAATTATCGAAACGATTTCTGTAGTTTTCGTTGTAGAGAACGCAACAATACCTATTGTCTGGAAAGGGGAAGCGGTGACGCGGCAGTGCCACCAGGAACTAGGTCACGTGATGCGGTACAGCGAGGCTACGGTTAAACTTGCGCCCAAGAAGAAGCAAGAAGCTCACAATAAGTATGTGACCTATGACATGGATAAATGTATTATCAGGAAGTAATTTTATAGCATTACGAACAATAGAAATAAATACCAACTTTGCGAAAACTGCACAACTTTTGTCAAACAGAAATGAGCTTCAAAGCTAGCAAGGAAATCCTTAGAAGCAATGTTCTGTCTATGGAGTTTCGTTTCACAAGGTGTCAAAATCAACGTTTTGTTTCGCGCGGACGAGAAGGCATTGTTGCTAAAAAAAACCATACTTCTCAGGTTTTCATCAGAATCAAAGCGACCAGTAGTTAACTTAGACGAAACATGGATTCACACGCATTATATAGTAAATAAATGTTGCAGAGTGATAGTGTGCGGGTATATTGTCACACAAAAGTGCTGGTCAGAGTTTTTCATGCAGGCGGAGACAGGTGTTTCAGGGCTCAAAAACCTAAACGTCCGACTATCACTTAGAAACAGATAGCAAACATTTTCAAAAATACGTCGAAACCCAGTTTATGCCAAGCTTACTATCAATGTCTTTATCCCTTGTAATTACTCATAGCGTGTTTACCCATTCGGAATACTTCTAGCCACTGTAGGCGTTGAACATGTTTGACTGTAGTAATGTTCAACAATTTTTTCCCATAGCGCGGGAAGAATAAAATACTCAACTGCCATTGAAGGGCTTAGCAAAATTGCTTCAGGCTTAACATGTAACCACAGTATCGAACATTGCATTCGAATTTCCAAATTAGATTTCGTCTCCTGCAAAATTTTTTGTGAGAAAATGCATAGCGCGTAACATGCTGGCAGCGCTCCACTCATAAGAATAATGGCGTGTGCGCCAGACTGCTTCCCTTCCGGCGTAAACACGACGGCGCTGCCACAGTGGCGAGCAAGACATCAGTCGTCCTCCATCCCGCTGTTCAACAGGCGCGGCCGGCATGTAGTCGAGACGCCATGCCACAGTTCCCGAAGCAGCTCCTTCCGAGGTTTGGTTTCGAATCCACTGTTGGGAATGAATGTTGAGTTTGTACTACAGAAAAAAAAGGCGGGGGCGGCAGATTTGCCGCCCCCCGGAAAGTTCCGCCCCGTGCGGCCGCACGTTTCGCACGTGCCTTGCGCCGGCCTTGGTACGAAGTTGTAAATAAAATCTAAGAACAGGCTGACACTATTTTGCCACTCAGTTCCAAGAAAATAAATCTTGACCTCTTATAGCCATCCACTCTGATATAAACCCTGAAGCAGAATCTGTGTACAATATACGACGTTAGTTCTGTTCCTGAGAACCTGCTGCGGATCTGTACATAAAACGCTCCAGCAGCATGTGCATTCTGTATTTCGTACGGCTCTTTTAACCTGTCACAACACTATGCTGGCCTTTGACTCAACCAGTCGCTACCCGAGCTCCGTTTCTGTGAAGATGGAAACTACTGCTCCCTAGTCTACGTTTGATGGCACTGCGCTGGCCGCGGTGGCCGAGGAGACTAAGGCGCTCCAGTCACGGTCTGCACGGCCACTACGGTCGGGGGTTCGAATCCCCCCTCGGGCATGGATATTTGTACCGTCCTAGCTCGTAAGTAGTTCATAAGTAGTTTGTAAGTTTAGGGACTGATGACCCCGTAGTTAAGTCCCATAGACTATACAAACATTTGAACATTTTTTGATGGCACTGCAAACACGGCCAGGTGCGTTACGTACACGTATCCCCTCGCAAGAACACTTTTTAACTATTGTCACTTTTTACTGCCCTTCTCCATCGAGAAATTAGCAAATAACGCAGGCAAGATTCGAGTGACGGAGGCCTCTTGAGAACTGAAGTGTCCAAAATAACAGTCTCTCGTTGCCACATCGTGCGTTATTCGGCCAGTGAGCAACAATACGCATTCAATGAGTACGTGTCCACTGGTTCTTTAATTTCGTTAATACATATTGCATGTTACCTTCGATATGATGCATCCTTTTCCTTCAAAGGTGCGTCCAACCAATGAGACGTCTCCGTATACTCGAAAGAATTTACCCAACACTCTCACCCTCTCTCTCTCTCTCTGTCTGTCTGATACTTCTCAACTGAACTCTAGTTATACCCCTACCACTCGGCTCTGTCAGTAAATGGATTACAAACTTAAGTGTCTGCTGTGGGAGATACCTAACACATTATGTTTACCGAATAATGCTCCCTTGGCCTTAAGGATTTCCGAACAGAGTATCCCAGCTGTGTTGGAAAGAAAAGTCTTCTTCGAACCAGTCTAAGAGTATGGGCATCCTTTTCCCCGCCGCTTGCCGCCTTCTGAAACTTTTGTTTGGCTGAAACCTAGTCGCCGGCCGCGGTGGCCGAGGAGACTAAGGCGCACCAATCACCGACTGCACGGCCACTACGGTCGGGGGTTCGAATCCCCCCTCGGGCTTGGATATTTGTGCCGTCCTTAGTATTAGCTAGTTCATAAGTAGTTTGTAAGTTTAAGGACTGATGACCCTGAACAATTTTTTTTTTTTTTTTTTTTTTTTTTTTTTTTTTTTTTTTTTTTTTGAAATGTAGTCATTTGAACTTTTCCGCCATGTTGGTCCTATACGTTGCGTTTTTTTGTGCAAGCGAAGAAGGAAGGCAAACATTACAGTACTTCCATCTGATTCAGACACGCAGGAAGAAGAGTCGGACTGACGCAAATTGTCAGGGAAAACTAGAAGCCCAGAAGCGAATTTCGCTTGTAAAGGCATTTCTCTGTTTTTGGTAGTGGGTATCCCCTTGCATTTTTCTTAGTTCATGTAAGGTTTAAATACATAATATGTCCGAAAATACTCATCAAAAACTTGTCCTTTATCTCAATTGTTTACCTATATTACGTCCGCAGCTTTGTATGTGCTAAAATCAAGCATACGGAAAGTGTACGCAATGGGAATTTTCTTCTGCGAACTCTCCAAAAGTTTGCGCAGTAATTTATTTAATTTGATATAGCACAGTAACTTTAGGGATTAACGAACACAAAGTCAGATCATTGTCAAGCGAAAACATGACACTGTAATACGCGCAAAAATTAATTTTTTTCATAGAATAGTTTTCTCACAATTGGTTGATAAATATTGTAAGCGCTCGGGATGTTTTGGCGGTCAGTGTGTAAGCAGCAGGCCCAGCATAGACGACGCTTACAAGCTGGCTCTACTTTTCCTATATAGAGCTTTAGTCTGAGTCTGCTAATAAATCCCTGATTCATTGTCTATATAGTATACTGCAAGAACATGTCTCTCCACTTCTAACATGTTTTCCGCATTACTGGTGACTCCAGCTTATATGTTAGAGGATTGCCGTAGAGTGTTTCCTCCTTGCTATTGTCTGTTAACTCTTATTGTCTACTGGGCACTAAAATACTGTGGTCGCCGTCGCGCCTCTCGATCGGATTACACTGGCGCTGCCAGAACATGCACCTTTGTGACAAGACAATGTAATTCGCTATACACGCCACACCTCTTAGCCTCAGTGGATGTGCCGTGTCGGCCTGGTGGACGCATTGTAAACAACTCATTCCGCCTTTGCTGCCCTACCGCACAGTCAGCTGACGCAGCGCGCGTGGTATGTGTGAACTGACCCTCGTCCATGACAAAAGACAGGCCACGCGCCATTGGTCGCATGGTCTAAGGCACCATGAAAGATGGGTATCGGAACAGTAACACCGTAAGTGACTCTTACAAACAATTCTCACAGAATCGTTACCTGAAACTTCATATGCAGCACGGATGCGTAGTCTGTTCGCATCAACGAATAATTGTGATCAGTACTTTTCTCCAACGCAAGGTGTAAAACACGACTGAGATGCTTCACGTAACATCATAATATGAAATGTGTTTGGAGACAGCTGTGCCGATACAGTAAATCACAATATCGAAGCACTTACGCAAAGAAAAGTATATAAATGTGGAAATGAGCAACAGAAAACTCAGTTGCATCAATTTCGCACATTATCTTTTCCAGTTCCTTGGTATTGTCTTTCAGCTTTCTGTCATCCATCAACTTTCTTATATCATTTGCATTTAAATTCCTTTACTCCATATTTAATTGTTGGTAAAGTTTCCTTGAACTGTAAAATTCGTTTGGCTTTATTACCGTTGTAATGATAATGAGCTTTTTCATTCAATATTCAACCTATTTCATTAGTATCTTGGTACATTTAGACGGTTGCTTTAGTATGTATATCCCAAATTTATCACCAAACTCGTGATTTACTTGTTAACAATTTATAATTCTGTCGTGTATTTACGACAGCAAAGTCTTCCTTGAAAAGGAATACAACCCAACTTTGCAATACACTGCTTCCTTGTCGCTCTCAAGTGCAAAGTCAAGTGCACCGTGCTACCGTTTGCAAAGCTTTGACGCAACTGGAGCAAAGAGCGGAATCACGTTGCTTCATAAAAAGGTACCTTGAACTGCCCTGATATATACAGTAAACGGCCCTCGTCCAGATTTCGATTCCATTGAGCTAATGCTGTGCAACCCAGATTAGACCGTATTAGTTCTTGTTCCAAGAATACAGTATTTCGTAATAATGCGGAACGTGTCATTTTAATAAAACGTATCTTCACATCATATTTTAAGACGTGGATTTTATTAATTTATTTATTTTTCCTCTTTTTACTTTGTAAATCTACTAACTTATATCTAAAAATGTGTCTACTGAGTCTTTTAATTCAAAAAGTCATTAAGTGTTTTTTTTTTTTTTTTTTTTTTTTTTTTTTTTTTTTTTTTTTTTTTTTTAGTGGTCCTTTGCTATCTGTCAGACTTTTGGTGTTATTTGGCAGGTCACTCCTTTCTGGGTAAATCTTATATTTAACCCTGAATAGTCAGGTCATCAGGTCATCCTGTTGCTGATTTCTACACTTACTTAGTTCTCTTTCAATAAATGTTCAAATGTTTTTAATACTATGGGGCCAAACTTCGTTGGTCATCAGTCCCTAGTCTTACAAACTACTAAAACTAACCTAAGGACAACACACACACATCCATGCCTGAGCGAGGATTCGAACCTCCGACGCGGGAGGCCGCCCGATCCGTAACGTGGTGCACCAGACCGTTCGGCTACTCCCGCGCGCCTACTTTTCTTTGAGTAAGTGCTTCGATATTGGGATATACTGAACCGGCACAGCTGTCTCCAAACACATTTCCGATGATGATTTCACGTGAAGTATTTAATTAGTGTTTTACAAATTTTCGCAATAATACCAAACAAGCTGCTCTTCTTTGAGCTTTTCGATGTCCCACGTCAATGCTGGTCTATTCCAGTAGTAATTGAAAAGAAGATGAACACACGTAGTGTAGGCAGTTTTGTTGCACCAAGTGTCCTGCAAATAAAACACAGTCTTTCGGTTGCTTTCCTTTCAACATTCATGTGTTATACGCACATTAAGTCTGTCGTAACGGTAACTCTTAAATAATGAGTTGAACTTACGGCCTCCAGATCTTACTGAATCCGTCGCTAATGACCACGCTGTCGACGGGACGTTAAACCCTAAGCTTCCTTCCTTCTTTTTGAAGTTTGAAGGGTTCCTCTTAGTACTCATTTAGATGACCTCACACGTTGCATTACTTAAGGTCAATGGCAACTTACCTCAACGTACGACAGCATATCGGCAAACAAGCATACAAGGCTGCTCAGATTTCCCCTAAGCCTTTTATATTAATAAGGAACAGCAGAGGACGTACAAATCTACCCTCGGATACACCAGATATCACCCCTTTTTTAATATATGCCTTTACAGTTATTACTGCTAACAGTTCCTTGTCTGATGGAAAATCCGCAGCCGCTGTGGAGTAGCCGAGCGGTCTAAAGCGTCTCGCTGCGGAGCGCGCGGTTGCTCGCCGTAGAGGCTCGAGTCCTACCTGGGGCATGGGTGCGTGTGTTTGTCCTTAGGTTAGTTTACCTAGGTTTAAGTAGTTTGTAAGCTACGGACTGATGACCACGCAGTTTGGCCCGATAGATTTACAGACATTTGATTTTGAAAATCCACAATCCAATCATATAACTGAAACGATATGAGATCAACAGCGATAAGAATAAAGGCGCGTAAACTGCACATTTACTCCGGTGTCCATTAAGAACCCAATGCAACAAGAAGAATTAAAACTGCGAATCACACAACGACTGCCAGATTGCAAGGTGCGTCTCCTTTTCTCCGTTGTCTCTTCTTTCCTCGATCCCAGGCTGCGATATAAAGCACTGTAGGCGTACAAACAAAATTCCTTCTTGCACACCCCATTGTCCTTAGACAAAGCGGCTATAGATCATAACAGGGAAACGGGGACATAAGCAGTTGCCTGCCAGTTACCCAGGAATAAATGCTTGTTTCGAATTCCTTTGTTTATGCCCCAAGTCTGACGTCTGAGGTTTCAAGAGAATATACGCATTAATGTCTTGTTATGAGCTATCACTTGGTCTTACAAGGGACACCTATTACATAGAAGACTCGGAATTCCACAGCATGCTCAGAACAACATTCTATCATAAAAGATTGTGGTCTATGTCTTTTCCATATAAAAAGTTGCATTCTACCACAAGTGACATTTTAATAGAGAAACGTCAATACCCCAGTAGGGAAATTATACGTAATTTAGTGACATTGTATAATCAGATTTTTCAGTCAACAGAACCATACTCCCACTGCTTAATGTTGTTGTTGTTGTTGTTGTTATTGTTGTTTTTGGGTGTTTAAAGGGGACTAAACTGCTGGGTTAACAGTCCCACTGCTTAATGGAAGTATAATGGTACACAATACATAATCTTGCACATCTGATGGTCCTTATATTAGCCCTAAAGTTGAGATGCGGTTTTCGGTAAAGTGAATAAAATATACTGGAAGATATACACGATCGTTATGATCATAAAACTTCAGTCTGTGACTCTCAATTTTGTGCACCAACGTCTAAGGCTATATTGCAAAATACGAGGTAAGTCCACAAAGTAAGTTCCGTTTGCTTATATAAGACAAACGTGTTGAATAACAAAAATATTTACTGTACAAAAGTCTACAACTGTTAAATTACTTTTCTACATAGCTTCCGAAACTTTGTAGGCACTTGTCATAGCGTGGCACAAGTTTTTGTATGCCTTATTCATGGAAGGTTTCCGTCTATGTATTCAACTATGTGGTACCATGTTCTTTCACCTCATCATCGTTGAAGTGTTGACCACCAAACAGATTTAAGTGTAGGAAGAGATGAAAGGTAGTTTTTTATGAACTCAAACGGCGAATGTGACTAAACAACTCTTACGGAAATTTCATTGGAACGTGTTCTATCATCCTCCATACATCCCGGACCTCGCTCCTAGCGAATTTCATCTCTTATTACACCTAAAATATGTCCTTGGTGGTCAACACTTCAACGATGATGACTAGCTAAAAGAACATGTTGTCACACGGTTGAACGCACAGGCGGCAAACTTCTATGATGAAGGCATACAAAAACTTATGCCACATTATGACAAATGACTACAAAATTTCGAAAACTATGTTGTTGTTGTTGTGGTCTTCAGTCCGGAGACTGGTTTGATGCAGCTCTCCACAATACCCTATCCTGAGCAAGCCTCTTTATCTCCACATAAGAACGGCAACCTACATCTGTCTGAATCTGCTTACTGTATCCATCTCTTGGTCTTCCTCTGCGATTTTTACCCCCACACACTTCACTCCAATGCTAAATTCACAATTCCTTTATGTCTAAGAATGTGTCCTACCAATCTATCCCTTCTTTTAGCCAAGGTATGCCAGAAATTTCTTTTCTCCCCAATTCTGTTCAGTACCTCCTCATTAGTTACGCGATCCACCCACCTAATCTTCAGCAATCTTCTGTAGCACCATATTTCAAAAGCTTCAATCCTCTTCCTGTCCGCACTGTTTATCGTCCATGTCTCACTCCCATACAAGGCAACACTCCAAACAAATGCCTTCAGAAAGGACTTCCTTAGGCTTAAATCAATATTCGATGTTAACAAATTTCTCTTTTTCAAGAACGCTTTTCTGCCCATTGCCATTCTGCATTTTATATCCTCTGTACTGCGACCATCATTTGCTATTTCACTGTCCAAGTAACAAAACTCATCTACCTCCTTTATTGCTTCGTTTCCCAATCTAATTCATTCAGCATCCCCTGATTTTCTTACACTGCACTCCATTACCCTAGTTTTGCTCTTGTTAATGTTCATCTTATATGCACATTTCAGCACACTGTCCATTCCGTTCAATTGCTCTTCCAGGTCCTTTGCTGTATCTGACATAATTACTATGTCGTCGCCAAAACGCAATGTTTTTAATTCTTCCCCTTGACCTTTAATGCCTTCACCAAATTTCTCCTTGCTTTCCTTTATAGCTTGCTCAATGTACAAATTGAATAACAATGGAGAAAGACTACAACCCTGTCTTACTCCCTTCCCAACCACTGCATCCCTTTCATGCCCTTCAACTCTGACAACCGCTGTCTGGTTTTTGTACAAGTTGTAAATAACCTTACGCTCCCTATATTTTACTCCTGCTTGCTTCAGAACTTGAAAGAGTTTATTCCAATCAACATTGTCAAAAGCCTTCTCCAAATCTATAAAAGCTAAAAGCGTAGGTTTGCCTTTTCTTAATCTATCTTGTAGGATAAGGCGTAAAGTGAGTATTGCCTCCCGTGTTCCTACATTTCTCCTGAACTCAAACTGATCTTCCCGAGGTCGGCTTCTACCAGCTTTTCCACCCTTCTGTATATAATTCGTGTTAATATTTTGCAACCATGACTTATTAAACTGATGGTTCTGTAGTTTTCACACTTGTCTGCACCTGCTTTCTTTGGAATGGGGATTATAACATTTTTCTTAAAGTCTGAGGGTACTTCGCCGGTCTCATACATCTGACACACCAGGTGAAACAGGTTTGTCATGGCTGGTTCTCCCAGAGACTTCAGTAGCTCTGAGGGAATATCATCTACTCCAGGGGCCTTGTTTCGACTTAGGTCTTTCAAGGCTCTGTCAAATTCTTCTCTCAGTACAGCATCTCCTATTTCATCTTCATCTACATCCTTTGCCCTTCTTACAATATTGTCTCGAAGTTCATTTCCTTTGTAGAGCCCCTCTATATACTCTTTCCACCTTTCAGCTTTCCCTTCTTTGCTGAGAACTGGTTTTCCATCAGTGTCCTTGATATTCATAGAGCTGTTTTTCTTATCTCCAAATGTTTCTTTTATTTTCCTGTAGGCTGTATCTATTTTCCCCCTATTTATACATTCTTCTACATCCTTGCATTTGGCTTCTAGCCACTCCTGCTTAGCCATTTTGCACTTCCTGTCAATCTCATTTCTTAGTCGTCTGTACTCCATTTTGCCTGTTTCATTTACTGCATTTTTATATTTTCTCCTTTCATCGATTAAATTTAGTATCTCCTGTGACATCAAAAGATTTTTTGTAGGTCTTGCCTTCCTACCTATTTTGTCCTCTGCTACCTTCACTATTTCATCTCTCAATTTTACCCATTCCTCCTCTACTTTTTTATTTTCCCCTGTTTCTGTCAATTGTTGCCTAAAGCTCCCTCTGAATTTCTTAAGAACGTCAGGTTCCTTCAATTTATACAGGTCCCATCTCCTTATTTTCCTACCTTTTTGTAGTTTCTTCAGTTTCAGCCTACAGTTCATAACCAACAACTTATGGTCAGAGTCTATATCTGCCCCTGGGTATGTCTTACACTGTAAAACCTGGTTCCGAAATCTATGTCTTACCATTATAAAATCTATCTGGTATCTCCCGGTGTCTCCTGGTCTCTTCCATGTATACAACCTTCTTTTGTGATTCTTGAACCAGGTGTTTGTTATAACTAAATTATGTTCTGTGCAAAATTCTACTAGGCGGCTTCCTCTTTCATTCCTTCTGCCCAGACCATATTCTCCTACTATCTTCCCTTCCCTTCCTTGT